>OY757908.1:71421243-72751243 GCA_963585895.1 Sepioteuthis lessoniana
TTTTCTAGATAAAACATGTAGAAATTCATTTGAAGATATACAGATTTCTTCTAATGAATATCTTTATATAATTTTGGGTCAATTACCTGGATAGCCTTGTGTATACTAGGACAGATAAATAAGTCTATCAAGTGTGAGATAATTTTGATCTGAAATTGTAACTGTATATTTGATTTATGTAATAATCTATAGTTGATTGGTAGGTGGCAATCAGTGCACTGAAAAGAGAGATCCTGTTGAAAAATATTCATTGTATAAAATATTCATTATTATGGCTATGGACTTATTAATGCACCTACATTATATATACACACACAAATTTATTTTTCACCCAGGCAATTTCACTCCTGAAGGAAGAATCCCTCCTTGGATTGCTTCATCTGTTATGATTTAGTGGATGTGCCATACTTGGTAAAACCTGTAAGCACATAACTATTAATTTGATTTGCTATGAACTTTCTTGGAGGTAATTCCTGAGGATGCACCTGAGAGGGGATGGCATCCCTTACCTCCACTATTTTTAACTGCTTTAAATTGAGAGTTTTACCTTCACCTATGCTGGTTGCCTTATTAAGGCTAAAGACTGCCGTTTGTTCTACTATTTACACCAACATACACATAATTAAAAATGTTTTTTATGCATAAAGTAATATCATATCTAATATCTTTATCAATTTAAATCTCTACAAATATTTTACAATAGACAAATGCCAAAATATGAAGAGGAAAGGGATAAAACAAACAAATGAACTTTTGAGTGAAAACAATTTTATTATCAAAAAATAGGGATATCTGTAATGAGGAATTATTTCACACTGATTTATTTAAACTGCTGTTCACACCTTGCGTCTTAAAATCATGATTCAGTCATTGAAAACTTTGGCTTTTTTTTAAGTGCCTATCATAATTGGTACTGTACTGAAATTAAATCCTTTATTCAACCCATAAAAGTAGATTGTTGTTATAACCCAGTTTATGCCAGGGGATATTATGTATTACATAATTCTACCATTTTAATGTATCTTCTTAATGCAGCTTCTGCTCAGTCCATTAAAGCAGAATAAATTTATTACATCGCTTGACCCAGGGAATGAACTCACAAGAACCAGGATATTTAGAAATTCATATTGTTCAGATAATTAAACATTTCTTTTTTGCTGCCAGCCTGTTAAATTCATTCCAGTATTTCTTTTTTGTTATCACCTTCTTTAGGTAAACAAATATGGAAAGACAGTATGAAGTCACTGTACATAAATATGGGTGAAGCATGGTATGATAGTTACCATACAGATTAGGGTATAAGCCAACTAAGTTCAAATTGAAAATGGGGTTATATTCATAGTGACTTTAAATGAATGACCTCATGAATGCAAATCTAGATTAAGTGGTTTTAATTCAAGTCTGCTATCAGATAGTATCCTTTAATGATCCTTTGCTATTATGAAAATGCTGATTGGTTTCCCTTTCAACAACATCCAAGACTTGGTTATCCAGTGGATTCAAATTAGAAGACAAATGTGAACAGTAAAAATCTCAAAAGTTCTTCAGATTATTAACCCTTATTCTCCTAATTCAAACTTTTCCTACTTCTTTTAACCAACTGACGTTTTGGAGTGAAATTTTTTTGGACAAAAATTGTTATTTATCCAGATTTTTTTGCATCCATAATTGCAACTGAAATGTTTGTTACAGCTTTTTGACTGCAGGTCTCATATGATCATCAAAAATAATGAATTTCCATGGTAAGATAAAGATTAAAACCACTCTTTTTGTTGCTTTTATTCAAACAAAAATATCTAAGAGGATCCATTCTCTAACCTTCTTTCAAGGGTACAGTCAATACGAAAATATGATTTTTCAAGTAATACAAATCAGAAAAAGAAATGTTTTTAAACGAAGTCACCAGATGAAAATATTCACAGCAATGCGTCTAACAGAGGTGATTCCATACTTTATGGGTGTCGTTAGTTTCAAATCCTTTCTTTGTTAACCCTTATCCTACTAATTCCAACTTTTCCCAACAAATTGTTGTTTTGCATTGAGATTTTTAAAATAACATAAAATAATGTTGTTTAGCTTCAAACTTTGCATCCCTAATTGTCATTGATCAAGCTCAGGATTTGAAATGTTACAACCTTTTGACTTCATGTGTCATATGAGTTTCAAAAATCATAAATTTTGATGGTAGCATAAGGGTTAAGCAAAGAAATCCACATAGGTATGATTTACATATACAAAGAGAAAGAAGAGAAATCTGCTGAAATGTGATAATGACAAATGCAACAAATTTTAAAGAGTACAAGCAGAATGATAGTTTGTTTTGTTTTTTAATGGCATATCAACCTTCATGGGTTATTTAATGCCAAAGCCATCCTTGTAGAAAAATAGTAGTGGTAATATTCAACCTACAGCTGGGGGA
Organism: Sepioteuthis lessoniana; assembly: GCA_963585895.1. Lineage (NCBI taxonomy): Eukaryota > Metazoa > Mollusca > Cephalopoda > Myopsida > Loliginidae > Sepioteuthis > Sepioteuthis lessoniana. The sequence goes on from OY757908.1 coordinate 71,423,663, forward strand.
TAAAGGGGTTCATGTCTTTCCTGAATGTATTAATTCAAAAGTGAATTTAATAGTGTGAGTGAAGTTCAAATTCACTTACTATGATGTCACAATCCAGCTCATTAGCCACAGGGATTTCCTTTGCAGAATGATGATAATGTCAAAAAATTAATAAAATTTTGTCAACCAGTGCATGTGTGTGGATCTGTGAAAGTGCGTGATTGTGCAATATTTACCCATGCAAGCAGTTTAGTAGTTCAAATCTTTAACTGAATTGCTGGGCACTTATGCATAATCTGTGGGTAAATATTCTAATTATATTGATATGTATATATGTCTATGATTGATTATAATGGCATGTTAATTCATCTAGGGTTATTTTATACCAAGATGTTATAGAAATGCATTCATATTTACTATTTTTGTATAGTTCTTTCTTTAGAGGTTCTTTTTTTTTAATACAGCTATGTGATATCAAGTACTCATGCCTAATACAAATAATTTGCACACAGTTGTATGGTTTCAATTAACTAATGATAATGGTACTCCCATTTCAGGTCCTCTCTGACCTAAAAGTAATGGCAATGAGGGGGTACTCCACACCAGAACTGAAGACGTATAGGCTTAGGGAGATGTTGGTGCAATATTTACTGATAAATAAAATACAGATTACAACCAGCCTTTCGTGTGTTTACTTCATATTTATACCCTTGGGAAAGACCTGAATTTACTTTTTCTCATGCTTCATCCCATTTCTAAATATATTCTGACTAGTATGCTAGTTTGAAAAAAATGAGTGTTTAAACTTGGCAATTTAGATTTTAGTATCGATTTTGGGTTTTTTCCTTGATACAGCAGTTTCCGATTCAGTTTTTCAGTACTTAATTTAGTATTTTTGCTTTCTAAAGATGCCATTCATTTTCTTATGTAATGATAGCATTTCCAGTTGGTATCTGATTTGCTTTCAGGTTGACAAATTTGCAACTAGAGTTTGTTCAACTCACAATTTCTCATGGTCCAATCTTAAAGATATTTACATGGCTAGAAAAATAATCTTTCTAAAGAAAGTAAAATGTAACATTAAGGCAAAACTGGCAACCATTTTTTAGTTTTACTCACTATTTTGTTGTTAAAGAGACTAGTCTGCTCTACTATTTACCATGAGCAGAAGAGAGGATAGTTGGATTCATACCTTTCCCATGGGTATTAGCACATTGTGAAATGCAAACAACCTCATCCAGGATTTGAACTCAGATCACTGTATCCATTTTCAACAATGAAAACCATTACACCATGGGCACAAACCATCTAAGTAAGATGAGCAAGACAACTGAACACAACTGGAGTTGTAAGAATGAACTCTTAATCAACATTCTCCTATGGACACACAAGTGTTGGCCAATGAGCACAAACTTACATTCACCAACTCTTTACAGATACAGTATGCAATCTCAAGGAGTTACCAGGAGTGATAACTGATAGAGGCAGATGGCAAGAGCCAAGGAAACCTATCATCACAACATGTCTTGATGATAATTTTGCTAAAACCTAATACCAAATTTTTTTACACCACAGATTGTCACATGATTTTAAAATTTACATTACTAAAAGATTTTTTTAAGTGAAATAATTTCATGCCAGTGTGTATTAGAATCTTATTATTCAGTGGTTAATTCCAAACAAATGTAACCAAATGAAGTAGAACATTTTAGCTCTAGTATGTATATTCATATGCTTTATGAGATGTTCTGGGAAACAATTTCACAATGGAAATATTTCTACTTAGTGTGTAATCATGCACTGTTTGAGATCTGTTTTCTGGCCAAAGTAGCCATATACATTTTGTAATGAAAGGGTTTCTATCCAGCATGTGTTGACATGTGTCTTTTAAGGCTTGACTGAAGAGAAAATGTTGCTCCGCAAATTTCACAAAGAAATGGTTTCTCTCTTGTGTGAGATAACATATGTCTTTTGAGATGCGTATTCAGAGAAAAGGTAGCTTCACAGATTTCACAATGAAATGGTTTCTCTCCAGTGTGAGTTAACATGTGTCTTCTGAGATGTGCATTCAGAGAAAATGAAGATTCACAAATTTCACATTGAAATGGTTTTTCTCCACTGTGTGTTATCATATGTTGTTTGAGGCTTGAATTGTGAGAAAATGTAGCTCCACAGATTTCACATTGGAATGGTTTCTCTCCAGTGTGTGTCATTATGTGTTTTTTGAGACTTGAACTCTGAGAAAACGTAGCTCCACAACTTTCACAATGAAATGGTTTTTCTCCAGTGTGAGTAAGTATGTGTTTTTTTAGGCTTGAATTCTGGGAAAATGTAGCGCCACACATTTCACAATAAAATGGTTTCTCTCCAGTATGTGTTAAAATGTGTCTTTGAAGCCTTGATGTTTGGGAAAATGTAGCACCACAACTTTCACAATGAAATGGTTTCTCTCCAGTGTGTGTCAACATGTGTCTTTTGAGACTTGATTTCAAAGAAAATGCTGCTTCACAGATTTCACAATGAAAGGGTTTCTCTCCAGTGTGAGTCAACATGTGTCTTTTCAGATGTGTATTCTGAGAAAATGTAGCACTACAAATTTCACAATGAAATGGTTTCTCTCCAGTATGTGTTAACTTGTGTTGTTTGAGACTTGAATTGTGGGAAAAGGCTGATCCACAAATTTCACAATGAAATGGTTTCTCTCCAGTGTGTGTTCTTATATGTCTCTCAAGACCAGACTTAGAGCTAGATGCTAATCCACAAATTTCACAATTTAAAGATGTTTCTTTTTCACGAATATTCATCATGTTCCTCACAGACAAGATGCAAGCTGAAAAAAATAAAAAATTATAAATTAAGCAGTTAAGTAAGAAGGGACATTATTCATGAGAATATGAAACAGTTTTTTCATATATTTTATGCTTTCTCATCTCTTAAGGCTGTTGTCAAATGAATATGATTATTTTGCACACAAAATTGCATTACAAAAAGTTGATAAATATTCATTTTGTTCCTTTTATTTGTTTCATCTTTCAACCATATTGTCTAATATATTTTATTGGAAAGAAAACTCTCTCATGTTTTTTTAGATATATGATTTGTATTTCATAATTATACATTTATTCACTGAAGCACTTGTGATGGAACAGTTATCATTATAGCAAGTAGACCTATCAAGCTGTCTGCACTTCACATAGTATGAATACCCTTGAATAATATATGAATTCAACTATTCTCCCTCTAGCTATGGGTAAACAGTAGAGCAGAATGAGCTTTTTAATCTCAGGTATGGCAACTAGTCTAGGAGAAAGAAATCCAGATTCAAAACAACTGAAGACCTGGAGAGGGATGGGATATACAAAGTTATTTATGCCCAAGACATAGCATCACCACCACAACCAAACCAGGTTACAAGATATGTCTATGTCCATTCATAATGATATTTTCCTTTATTTTCAATGACTCCATCCCATCAAGTAGACAATCTACTAATGCCTCAGCAATAAAATTATTTGGGTTTTGAAGCAAAGAACATTTATGTTTCTTTTTAACCTCTTCTAAATAAGCAAATCCTTTTACACCCAGAAAATGCTTAAGAAATTGAAATGATAATAAACTAACAGAGAAAAGTCAAGAAAGTAAGCTGGATGAGTTAAAACTTCTATATTCAAATAAAAAAACCTCGGCTGAGAACATTTTGCCATGGATGGCTTTGAAGAACAAAGACTAGTTTGGTACATTCAGTTGAATAGAATCTCTTAGAATTGACTGTTTTATGACAATTTATTATTTCTTCATAGATGAAACTCTTCATGTTCCAATAAATGCAGAGTATTATCTTCTAAAACTCTAATCCTAGTTTTACTTCTGGCAAAGGTTTATTTTGGGCTCATAATCATTGTTGAGTTAGCTTTATATAATTATAAAGGGTCCTCTTTACATCATTAGAAATAATCTTTCCATAAAAGTATCTGAAGTGTGTCTTGTTCTAAATGACAAACAGTTGCTATTTGATTAAGTTAAAACTCTCAGATCACAGGGAACTCATTAACTAAATTTTGATACATTACCAATTTCATGCTGATAGCTAATGATTGTTGAATGTGTTATATACAACTATTGTTCCATTTTTCATGCAGTTTAGGATCTTCTTCAATCACAGTTAGGAGAGCTAAATTTTCAATTGAAAATTTCAAGCAGAATGAGGGAAAACTTTGAGGATAAAATTTTCTGAACAAATAGGTATAAACCATTGCTGGTATTAACTGACAACAAAGATTTTACAATAGTTTAAGATCAGTGACAAATTAGGAATATATGAATATTTTTACTTTTCAGACAATTTTTACTACTTGTTTCCTGGTCCTTTATCTTGATAAATTTGTTCTATATATAAAGTGGACCTAATTTTAAATATTGTATTTTTATATAAGTAATCAATAATAATTTTTATTCAAATATTCAACAAATCAAATATTGCAATGTTATTTAAACACTCAACAAGCAAATACTGTATTATTATTTACATACTAAACAAGCAACACATGTTTAATGTAATTTGTATATGGACATCACTATGTTACATAATCAACAAAATTTTCCCTGTAGTTTGCAGTTAGATGTTTGAAATATTCACAAAAATTATTTCTGAAAACTTTTCTCCTGTCAGTTATAGTATTCAATGACATATTCATGTTGTCTTTCAGTTTATAAAGCATCTTTAGAAAGATCATCAATATATGATATGCAACACAGGAATCCTTAATTCATGATATGCATAATAGAATAAAACATCAGTCAGAAAACTCTCAGCTCAACAATTCCTTTTACAAGCAATGATCACATACTTGTTGAAAATTGACATCTACTTATAAAAATTAGGCATCTTCTGAGTTTTTTAAAAATATATACACTGTATTTAAAATGTATTACAACAATTTAAACATATTCTTGAATGTTTCCATGTTGGTCTTGATTAAAAGTTGACCAGATAAAGTTATTCTTAAAAACAAACCACTGATTTTTGGGTACATAAATCAGTTTGACTGTTTTTCAATATATTTTACATTTTCCTCAATGATTTACTCCAATTCCTAGATCACTATATAAAAATGCTTTTAAAAATCTTTCAAAGTTAAAGAAAACACTCTTAGAATTCTAAGGATTAATTTATAGTTATTGCAATTTATATAACTAACTCTTGGTGTTTAGGCATTCCCCACCACAACACCTAGAGCCTGTCATAGCAGATATGACAGACAGGGACAGGTCAAAAGATCAGATGCCCTATAGTCAGGCCAGGGTGTTGTATGGAATGAATGAGTATTCATTCAAAGGATAGATGCAGAGAGATTCAAAAAGAGGCGGTTGGAGTTTCAGATGCAAAGAAAAAAAAAGAAAAGAAAAAAACTGAAGTGGAGTCACATCTCTTTTGGGGTTAGAGAATGTTTAATAAATGCAAGAATGACTCCTTCTTCCACCGAGTAAGAAATTTAAAAAAATTAAAAAAAAAACAAAAAACACTCAACATATTTCTTTTCGTGAAACCATCTCATAAAAATGTAACATCAAAAAAAAAAAAAAAAAAAAAAAAAAAAAGTGAATGAGTTTTTAACGTTTGTCATTTCCTCCCAGCTGTTTTGATCAAATAATCTTCGAGACCCCCACAATACAACATAAAAAAATCCTTTCTGCTTAAAATATACTGAAAAAACCCCCCAAAAACATGTCAACATTGAGGGTTAATTACCAGTCAATATGGATTGAAAATTTAAATGATAAATGCCAAATGAAACAATCATCAATGATTAAAATCGGCGATTTTTATTTATTAGGTATATTTTTAAAATCAGATTGTTAATCCCCGACAAATTTTCTTCAGACAATTACTATATGAAGAAAATGGTATGTAACCTATCATTATAAATTACATACAATTTTTGCAGGTTAACATTTCTTGTAAAATACAAGTGTTCATAAAAAATTTCTTTTTCTTTTTCTTCATACAGTTCATACCAAAAGAAAATATATCAATATGTTTTCCATTTTACAACTAAGTTGAATACATCAAAATAAGATTTTACATGTTTATGACGTTTTCAATACGTGTCGCCTGTTGTTGAAAAATTGTGAAGGTGCTTAAAAATGAATTCGGTAATTTTTTACGATTAAATTCGTTTTATCCTCGACATTTATTTTATACACTTTAGGTAAATTTCGTTATTCTAAGATCTTTTTTTAAAGATAACAACAAATTTTCGCAAATGAATTTGGTTGTCTTTAAATGTTGTTTTTCGCTAATTATGAAGAGGTTCAATTTGCCATGCCAATGTATTGTAAAATGCCCCATCGACCAGTGCTTTACACCGTATCGCGCACGAATACTGAAAAACCACAGAAAACAAGTAATTTTCAAAGAAAATGAAAGAGAGAGAAAAAAAAACAAAAAAACAATGGTTAAGGATGAGACTGGTGTAATAGAAAAAAAGACTTATTTCATGTTAATCACTCAGAACGATTAAATCATTTTTTATAAAATTCAGGCCATCCAGATAAGAGCGAATTTTTTTCCGATCATTTTTTTAAACTGAACATTTACTTTTCAAAACTACGTCTTTAACTCGCTAAAATTCACCCAGTCGCTATATTTCTTTAGTCTTTTCCTCTCCCAACCACCAGAAGATACCGACTTACGGCCGATTGTTGATGTATACTTTTTTGACTTAAATTTAATTGTTCAGATAAAACAAAGGGGGAAAATGACTGAAACTTACCCTTACTTGGTTTACATCTTATTTTTGTAAAGGCATATTCTAGACAAGCACCCCAAATCATTTTCTTCCATGAGAAACGAAAATTGGGTTAACATATGGAAAAAAAACCCAAGGATTTTCAATGCCAAATATTCACTTTCTGAGAAAAATAAACCAATAAGAAAAAATATTTTACGACCATCAACAAAAAAGTCACCCCTCTTTTAATAATATATTTGCAGACACAAATTTCAACTTACCTTTTAGCTTGAATCTTTACTTTTTTCATAAAAATGCAGACCTTTGAAATAACTAGTAATAAATTATGTTTGTTATAAAAAATAAGTTTCGATTTTACTCTGTTTGAGTTGAGATTTAATAGCCACTCTCTAAGATAGTTTGTGGTCTTACTAAATAATACATTAAATAATTCAACTTGTAATTTAACAAACAAAAAAAACATAAAAATGATCAAAGAACATGAAATTAAAAGCTAAGTAGTTTCTGAACATGAACAGCGGCCAGAACAAAGAACTGTAGCAAACGGTGTATTTAAAAATGTTCCTTACCTTAAAAATCGGTCTGCCTGCTGGCTGAGTACATGTTGATATATTTATGTGCGGTATAATTTGTATATCGTTCTGATTGATTCATTAATTGGTTGATTGATTGATTTTAATGGCATGTCAATCTGCCTACGGTTATTTTATACCGAGAGTTTAGGGAAACGTGTTAATTTTATATTTATATTTACATTTTTTTGTGTAGTTGTTTTAAAGTTTTTTTGCACACTATCGAATACGAATTATTTAAAACAGATCGATTTGACCCATAAATGGGACTCGAACAAGTACTACCACTCCGGGTCAGATTAGACCTGGGAGTAATGACTATAAAGAAGTACTTGACACTCCTCAGAACTCTGAAACTAGAATCTCGCCATCAGATGCAGTTTTGTGTCATTCCCAGAACATCTTATGGTCACGGTATTTAATGCAAAAATAAAACAGAATTATATACGTTGTACGAGGTTTGAAATGGTCTTCACTATCCCGTCTTTAACTTGATTATTTACATTCACTGACCCAGAACATACTATATTATCCCTTTTACCTTAACGTCGCATTTATTCAGAAAATCTATCAAACTGCACTCATTAAAATACGTCAATCACTTTGGGAAATTCTAAATTATTCCCATATGTACATATATTGTGATGTTGGGGGATTGATAGAAATTTTTATCTACAAAAAGAAATCCTTAAAGATATGGGAATGAAAAGAAATAAATAAAAGAATATTTACAATCAAAATGATTATTAGTACGAACCCATCTCACGCGTTTATTTACCAGTAGAAAAATTGACGCAAAAAAAAAAAAAATCAAAAACACTGTCACATCTCCGAAGAACTTGGTTCTTTGACATCTAATATTGGAGGAAAGTGGGGTAATTAAAACGGAAAATTGGTGGAGACTTTAAAAAATAATAATAATAACCCGATACACTCACATACTCTAGCTTAGTTAGACTGTTCAAAAATCTTACCTGGACTGGGGTAGTTCGTTTTTCGGGAACACAAAGTTATTCTCTTAAACTGTACTTTCCATTAAAAAAAAAAAAAGAAAAAGATCAGCCCCTTTCATTCGATACAAGCGCTCAACATTCACCCAGCTTTCGCTGAATTCCGACGAAGACAACTCTCGTTTCTTTGGGGCTTCATGCTCCCCTAACTTTGTATAAGTATTTTCGTGCATTTTTAGGAAATAAAAAGTCTCGTTTCTTAGATCTGATCTTGACTTAAGGCTTAAGCTTAAGCTTTAGGAGAGAGAGAGGGGGGGGCTTGAAAAGAATTCGCTTTCGTTGAATCTATTCTGTCGCATCGTCAAAATCACAACATTGGTAATACAGAGCTGGCCCTATGGTTGCTGATGCCCAAAGCAAGCGCTCTTTTTAAGTATAATTATATAAACTCTCTCTCTCTCTCTCTCTCTCTCTCCATATATATAATTTGAACCTGTTTTTTTTTTCATTATAAAAACGATAAATCGAAAAATATTTCATTTATTATTTTCGTTTTTTCTTTTTAAAAAAAAATCTTTGAAAGAACCCCAAAGCACATGGTGCACCCAGGGTAACTGCCAGAGTTGCCGATACTTTGAGCTGGCTCTGGGATAATGCCAAGTAGGCAGTGAAACGCAGTTTTTTCCTAGTCAACGGCGGAACCACATTACTACTGACAGAACTGTCCTCGAAGACAAATAACTTTCCACACAGCATGTGAACTATAATCATGATATACCATAAAATGAAACCAAATTGATAATATATGTCATTGTTTGGTTGTTTTTACAGCATGTTAAATCTTATTGAATTATTTGATACCGAAGTCAGTCTGTTATGGTTTATAAAATGGGCGGCAAAATAAGGAACCGTTTCTTTTGGTAGGAGAAGATTAAGAGAAGAGTAGGAGTAAGGAGTAGGAGTTAGGGACAGTAGTTTGAGTAGGAGATTTGAAGATGGAAGACGCTAGGAAGAAGTCAGTTGACCACTAAAGTCCAGAAGGGATAGGCGAGTTTACTACAAGAAACCCATAATGAACAGAACTCAGCGAGTCCACTCCTGTATCAACAAAGTTTAAAAGGTTGTAAATTGATGTAAAAGCCTAAATTTTTATACCAAAAGTAAAACATCATTAATTCACGTTTGTGTTATCTTCGAATAATACCAACAACGAAAAAATACAAGTCTTTTTCAAGTGTAAATATGGTTTCAAGTAACTAATGATAATCATTGATAAATAATTATAGCTTCAAGTAACTATTCTCAATACTTATAATTTATTCACAGTTATATGGTTTCAAGTAACTATTCATATTTAATAATAATCATTTGTTGACATTTATTTGGCTTCAAGTATTCTTATCTGAAGATAATCATTCAGGTGTCCTGGATATAATACTAAATTTCATCTAATAGTGAGACTCCAATTTGTATACATTTATATGGGCTCAAGTATTCTAAGCAATTAGATGGTTTCAAGTAAATAATAATAATAATAATAATAATAATAATAATGACAACGCATACGGCCTTATACCCTAAAAATGACGTAAGTAAGTAAAGTTGGCGACCATAGTCGAGGGTAACCTGAAGGCTCCCTTTTCGATAGCTACTACACCTAGGTGTAGGGGAGGGCGCTACTCCTTTCTCTGGATTGCTCCACTTTACCCTTAATACATACCTTATAATGCTGAGTGTTAAGCAAGATAGTATCAAGTACCATTTTTTGAGTCTTTGGTATGACTCGACCTGGGATTGAACCCAGATCTCCTGGGCCATTGGCGAACACTCTAACCATTATGCCAATGTCCAGATGACGTAGACAGACTATATGTGCCGAGAAAAGAAGGAGGAAGAGGACTTACCAGCATTCAAGATAGCGTCCATGCATTGATACAATGACTAGAAGACTACATAAAGAACCACGGAGGAAGATTGATTACAGCAATCAGAAACAATATTAACACAAGCATCAACAAAAGAAAATAATCAAAAAACAAAAATGGGAAGAAAAATAACTGTGTGGGTATTTCAATAAACAAACGAAATCTCACACAAGAAAACTTTGACATGGCTAAGAAAGGGAAACCTTAAGAGAGAAACTGAACCTCTTCTGATAGCAGCATAAAACAATGCCATAGGGACTAACTATATCAAAGCAAGAATGGACAAGACGCAACAAAATAGCAGGGGTAGATTATGTGGCTATAGTGTTAGTATAGCATTTATTCTAAGGCTAACAGCAACAAATAGATTAATTAATACTTCGTTTAATTCTAATAATTTATTATTCAACACGTGAAACAATATAAAGTCTTCCCTGTGTACACATTTGAGTTTGAGGGACTTACCGGCGCGCTGAAGAAATCTGATTGTCTTTCTGAGAGCCTTTAACGTCCTCACCTCACAGAACGTCTGGGGAAATCTGTCTGACTGGATTTTGGATTTTTGCGCCAAGACTTCTGGACTCATCACGTGATTAGTATATCCAATCACAGAGAATCTCTCCCTCACTCACTCCATACACAGGAATTACCATTTTACTGACCCAACATGGCGATAGAGACAAAACAATCAATCACATAATAAGCGAATGCAGTAAGTTAGCACAAAGAGAGTATAAGACTAGACATGACTGGGTGGACAATATGATCCACTGGGAATTGTGCAAGAAGTTTAAATTTGACCATATGAACAAACAGTATATGCACAAACCAGAATATGTCCTGGAAAATGAGACGCACAAAATTCTCTGGGATTTTGAGATATAAATGGACCATCTAATTTCGGCCAGACGACCAGACCTAGTGATAGTCAACAAAAAAAAGAGAACCTGACAAATAGTGGACTTTGCCGTTCTAGCTGACCATAGGGTAAAACTGATAAATACCTAAACCTTGCCAGAGAACTGAAAAAGCTATGAAACATGAAAGTGACAGTTGATACCAGTTGTAATTGGCGCACTCAGTACAGTCACCAAAAGTTTGGTACGGGAGATGGAGGACTAGGAAAAAAGACGACGAGTAGGGATCACCTAAACTACAACATCAAGATTGGCCAGAAATTTAAGAAGAGTCCTGGAAACTTGAAGAGACTTGCTGTCATTCAGACTCCAGTGGAATACCATTAGCTAACGTTGATGTGAAGAATTCTCAAACGAGTAAAATAATAATAATAATAATAATAACCCTTTGTAAACAATTACAGCTTCAAGAAGCTATTCTTAATTCTTGAAACCAAATACGTGGTGCATTCAATAAGTTTCCATACTTTTTTTGTACAGGCATTTAAAATCGTCGTATACTCTTGAAAATTCAGTTTATTATTGCTATACACCTTATGAGATGACTGACCAATTTTTAGGATTTCAGCTTCAAATAAACAGCTACAGCAGCAATTGGAATACACCCTACTAAAGCCTGATTGTCACAGCCGGTGAATTTTAAAAATGCAATCTGGACGTGAGGACACTTTAGAAGAACGATATGCAATAAGATTCTGTTTTAAACTTGGAAAAAATGCCACAGAAACGTATGGAATGCTTCAGATTACTTTTCGACCATCTTGCATGAATCGAGCATCAGTTTTTGAGTGGCATAAGAGATTCAAAAAAGGTAGGGAGTCTGTGAGGGATGATGAGAAGTGTAGGAGGAGTAAGGAAGTCAATAGTCCAGAGTTTATTGGCCAAAGGGTTAGGGTTAGGGTTACTATGTTGAGGTTTTAACGGAGTTCAGGAAGAGATTCCGTCGGAAGAGGCCAGCACTCTTCAAGTCGGGTCAGTGGCATTTCCACCAGGACAATGCACCAGTACACAACTCCATCATTGTCACAGACTATTTGACCAAGATGGGCATCAGCCTCCCTATGGTCCAGACCTTGCTCCCAGTGACTTTTGGTTATTCCTTAAGTTCAGAGTCTGTCGTTATGAGACAATTGAGGAGATGAAAGAGGCTGTGACGAAGGTCATTGACACGTTCACACAAGAGGACTTCCATGGGACCTTCCAGAAGTTGTTGGAACGGTACAACAAGTGCATTGCAGCCGGGGGAGATTACTTCAAAGGGGACTAGAGTTTCATGTGTGAACTATCAATAAAAGTGCCCATACGAAAAAAGTCTGGAAACCTATTTAATGATCCTCGTAAGTATCTAATTCTAGTAATTTTCAGACGGATCAGCATACATAAGATACTGACAAGTACTAATACGATGGATCAGAGTAGACCTGGTAGTAATGGCAACAAAGAAGTAACAACACTTCCCAGAGCTTTAGAACTGGAGCCTCGCCACTAGATTCAGTTAATGACATAGAAGTAATAAGTTGTTGTTGATGATGATGATGATGATCTAACCCAAAAAAGTGTTACATTGAACTGGTGTGTTGTCAAATCTTAGTTTATTACAATTAGTGTGCTTCATAACGTTTATTTCATAGGCAGGAATTCTTTAATGCTTTTTTATTAAGTTTAATGTCATATCAACCCTTAATGGTTATTTAATGCCAAATCCTGTTTTATATATATATATATATATATATATATATATATATATATATTGTTGTAATTTTGTAAATTCGGGAGTTAAGAAATGCTTAAATGCCATTGGCTTATTTTGAAGTTGGACTGTACTGGCCCCGTCGCAGCTGTATAAACCAGTCACCTGGGGCAGTCAGCCCTTTTTTTTTTTTTGCTTGCTTTTTGCCGCTGGCATCTTGTCTTTTTGTCTTTTCGCTTCATTTTGGCTCCCTTTGCCTTCGGGCAGTTTGGTCTTAACCGGCAGCTAACTAGAACGCGCCTATTTATCCATTTTGCGAGGCGGAGAATTCAACCATTTAGCCAACGCAAGGTACACTGTCGGGTCGGGTCGTTATTCTTGTATTCTTTATAACCCTGAAGATCATAAAGCCTCAAAGGAAAGGAATTTGAAAGTCGTGGAGAAACCAAATGAGGTTTTTTCTACACAGAACAATTTGGTACTATGTGCTTACTCAGAGAGAGAGAGAGAGAGAGAGAGAGAGAGAGAGTAAGCATCTTTCGACATTATAAAACAAGAATTGAAAAGGATATCGGAAGCAAAGTTTTGAAAACCAGCTTGGATGCACCTACTGAATTGTTGAGAAAGGCTGCAGAAAGGAGGAATTTTTCAGCTCTAAATAGTGTTTTCCTGGCAGATTAGCGTACTTTCAGCTGGTAAAAGTGGCCCAAAAAAGAAAAAGAACATTTGAAAAAAAAGGAAGTTTTGAACTGTAATACTGTTATGGCAGATTAGCGTACTTTCAGCTGGTAAAAGTGGCCCAAAAAACAAAAAGAACATTTGAAAAAGAAAAGGAACTTTTGAACTGTAATACTGTTATGGCAGATTAGCGTACTTTCAGCTGGTAAAAGTGGCCCAACAAAGAAAAAGAACATTTGAAAAAGAAAAGGAACTTTTCAACTGTAATACTGTTATGGCAGATTAGCGTACTTTCAGCTGGTAAAAGTGGCCCAAAAAAGAAAAAAAAAAACATTTGAAAAAGAAAAGGAACTTTTGAACTGTAATACTGCTATGGCAGATTAGCATACTTTCAGCTGGTAGAAGTGGTCCAAAAAAGAAAAAGAACATTTGAAAAAGAAAAGGAACTTTTGAACTGTAATACTGTTATGGCAGATTAGCGTACTTTCAGCTAGTAGAAGTGGCCCCAAAAAAAAAAAGAACATTTGAAAAAGAAAAGGAACTTTTGAACTGTAATACTGTTATGGCAGATTAGCGTACTTTCAGCTAGTAGAAGTGGCCCAAAAAAGAAAAAGAACATTTGAAAAAGAAAAGGAACTTTTGAACTGTAATACTGTTATGGCAGATTAGCGTACTTTCAGCTGGTAGAAGTGGCCCAAAAAAGAAAAAGAACATTTGAAAAAGAAAGGAACTTTTGAACTGTAATACTGTTATGGCAGATTAGCGTACTTTCAGCTGGTAAAAGTGGCCCAACAAAGAAAAAGAACATTTGAAAAAGAAAAGGAACTTTTGAACTGTAATACTGTTATGGCAGATTAGCGTACTTTCAGCTGGTAGAAGTGGCCCAAAAAAGAAAAAGAACATTTGAAAAAGAAAAGGAAGTTTTGAACTGTAATACTGTTATGGCAGATTAGCGTACTTTCAGCTAGTAGAAGTGGCCCCAAAAAAAAAAGAACATTTGAAAAAGAAAAGGAACTTTTGAACTGTAATACTGTTATGGCAGATTAGCGTACTTTCAGCTGGTAGAAGTGGCCCAAAAAACAAAAAGAACATTTGAAAAAGAAAAGGAACTTTTGAACTGTAATACTGTTATGGCAGATTAGCGTACTTTCAGCGGGTAGAAGTGGCCCAAAAAAGAAAAAGAACATTTGAAAAAGAAAAGGAACTTTTGAACTGTAATACTGTTATGGCAGATTAGCGTACTTTCAGCTGGTAGAAGTGGCCCAAAAAACAAAAAGAACATTTGAAAAAGAAAAGGAACTTTTGAACTGTAATACTGTTATGGCAGATTAGCGTACTTTCAGCGGGTAGAAGTGGCCCAAAAAAGAAAAAGAACATTTGAAAAAGAAAGGAACTTTTGAACTGTAATACTGTTATGGCAGATTAGCGTACTTTCAGCTGGTAAAAGTGGCCCAACAAAGAAAAAGAACATTTGAAAAAGAAAAGGAACTTTTGAACTGTAATACTGTTATGGCAGATTAGCGTACTTTCAGCTGGTAGAAGTGGCCCAAAAAAGAAAAAGAACATTTGAAAAAGAAAAGGAACTTTTGAACTGTAATACTGTTATGGCAGATTAGCATACTTTCAGCTGGTAAAGGGGCCCAAAAAAGAAAAAGAACATTTGAAAAAGAAAAGGAACTTTTGAACTGTAATACTGTTATGGCAGATTAGCGTACTTTCAGCTGGTAGAAGTGGCCCAAAAAACAAAAAGAACATTTGAAAAAGAAAAGGAACTTTTGAACTGTAATACTGTTATGGCAGATTAGCGTACTTTCAGCGGGTAGAAGTGGCCCAAAAAAGAAAAAGAACATTTGAAAAAGAAAAGGAACTTTTGAACTGTAATACTGTTATGGCAGATTAGCGTACTTTCAGCTGGTAGAAGTGGCCCAAAAAACAAAAAGAACATTTGAAAAAGAAAAGGAACTTTTGAACTGTAATACTGTTATGGCAGATTAGCGTACTTTCAGCGGGTAGAAGTGGCCCAAAAAAGAAAAAGAACATTTGAAAAAGAAAGGAACTTTTGAACTGTAATACTGTTATGGCAGATTAGCGTACTTTCAGCTGGTAAAAGTGGCCCAACAAAGAAAAAGAACATTTGAAAAAGAAAAGGAACTTTTGAACTGTAATACTGTTATGGCAGATTAGCGTACTTTCAGCTGGTAGAAGTGGCCCAAAAAAGAAAAAGAACATTTGAAAAAGAAAAGGAACTTTTGAACTGTAATACTGTTATGGCAGATTAGCATACTTTCAGCTGGTAAAGGGGCCCAAAAAAGAAAAAGAACATTTGAAAAAGAAAAGGAACTTTTGAACTGTAATACTGTTATGGCAGATTAGCGTACTTTCAGCTGGTAGAAGTGGCCCAAAAAACAAAAAGAACATTTGAAAAAGAAAAGGAACTTTTGAACTGTAATACTGTTATGGCAGATTAGCGTACTTTCAGCGGGTAGAAGTGGCCCAAAAAAGAAAAAGAACATTTGAAAAAGAAAAGGAACTTTTGAACTGTAATACTGTTATGGCAGATTAGCGTACTTTCAGCGGGTAGAAGTGGCCCAAAAAAGAAAAAGAACATTTGAAAAAGAAAAGGAACTTTTGAACTGTAATACTGTTATGGCAGATTAGCGTACTTTCAGCTGGTAAAAGTGGCCCAAAAAAGAAAAGGAACATTTGAAAAAGAAAAGGAACTTTTGAACTGTAATACTGTTATGGCAGATTAGCATACTTTCAGCTGGTAGAAGTGGCCCAAAAAACAAAAAGAACATTTGAAAAAGAAAAGGAACTTTTGAACTGTAATACTGTTATGGCAGATTAGCGTCCTTTCAGCTGGTAAAAGTGGCCCAACAAAGAAAAAGAACATTTGAAAAAGCAAAGGAACTTTTGAACTGTAATACTGTTATGGCACATTAGCGTACTTTCAGCTGGTAAAAGTGGCCCAACAAAGAAAAAGAACATTTGAAAAAGAAAAGGAACTTTTCAACTGTAATACTGTTATGGCAGATTAGCGTACTTTCAGCTGGTAAAAGTGGCCCAAAAAAGAAAAAAAAAACATTTGAAAAAGAAAAGGAACTTTTGAACTGTAATACTGCTATGGCAGATTAGCATACTTTCAGCTGGTAGAAGTGGTCCAAAAAAGAAAAAGAACATTTGAAAAAGAAAAGGAACTTTTGAACTGTAATACTCTTATGGCAGATTAGCGTACTTTCAGCTAGTAGAAGTGGCCCCCCAAAAAAAAGAACATTTGAAAAAGAAAAGGAACTTTTGAACTGTAATACTGTTATGGCAGATTAGCGTACTTTCAGCTGGTAGAAGTGGCCCAAAAAAGAAAAAGAACATTTGAAAAAGAAAAGGAACTTTTGAACTGTAATACTGTTATGGCAGATTAGCGTACTTTCAGCTGGTAGAAGTGGCCCAAAAAAGAAAAAGAACATTTGAAAAAGAAAAGGAACTTTTGAACTGTAATACTGTTATGGCAGATTAGCGTACTTTCAGCTGGTAAAAGTGGCCCAACAAAGAAAACGAACATTTGAAAAAGAAAAGGAACTTTTGAACTGTAATACTGTTATGGCAGATTAGCGTACTTTCAGCTGGTAAAAGTGGCCCAAAAAAGAAAAAGAACATTTGAAAAAGAAAAGGAACTTTTGAACTGTAATACTGTTATGGCAGATTAGCGCACTTTCAGCTGGTAGAAGTGGCCCAAAAAAGAAAAAGAACATTTGAAAAAGAAAAGGAACTTTTGAACTGTAATACTGTTATGGCAGATTAGCGTACTTTCAGCTAGTAGAAGTGGCCCAAAAAAGAAAAAGAACATTTGAAAAAGGAAAGGAACTTTTGAACTGTAATACTGTTATGGCAGATTAGCGTACTTTCAGCTGGTAGAAGTGGCCCAAAAAACAAAGAGAACATTTGAAAAAGAAAAGGAACTTTTGAACTGTAATACTGTTATGGCAGATTAGCGTACTTTCAGCTGGTAGAAGTGGCCCAAAAAAGAAAAAGAACATTTGAAAAAGAAAAGGAACTTTTGAACTGTAATACTGTTATGGCAGATTAGCGTACTTTCAGCTGGTAAAAGTGGCCCCAAAAAGAAAAAGAACACTTGAAAAAGAAAAGGAACTTTTGAACTGTAATACTGTTATGGCAGATTAGCATACTTTCAGCTGGTAGAAGTGGCCCAAAAAACAAAAAGAACATTTGAAAAAGAAAAGGAACTTTTGAACTGTAATACTGTTATGGCAGATTAGCGTACTTTCAGCTGGTAAAAGTGGCCCAACAAAGAAAAAGAACATTTGAAAAAGAAAAGGAACTTTTCAACTGTAATACTGTTATGGCAGATTAGCGTACTTTCAGCTGGTAAAAGTGGCCCAACAAAGAAAAAGAACATTTGAAAAAGAAAAGGAACTTTTCAACTGTAATACTGTTATGGCAGATTAGCGTACTTTCAGCTGGTAAAAGTGGCCCAAAAAAGAAAAAAAAAACATTTGAAAAAGAAAAGGAACTTTTGAACTGTAATACTGCTATGGCAGATTAGCATACTTTCAGCTGGTAGAAGTGGTCCAAAAAAGAAAAAGAACATTTGAAAAAGAAAAGGAACTTTTGAACTGTAATACTGTTATGGCATATTAGCGTACTTTCAGCTAGTAGAAGTGGCCCCAAAAAAAAAAGAACATTTGAAAAAGAAAAGGAACTTTTGAACTGTAATACTGTTATGGCAGATTAGCGTACTTTCAGCTGGTAGAAGTGGCCCAAAAAAGAAAAAGAACATTTGAAAAAGAAAAGGAACTTTTGAACTGTAATACTGTTATGGCAGATTAGCGTACTTTCAGCTGGTAAAAGTGGCCCCAAAAAGAAAAAGAACACTTGAAAAAGAAAAGGAACTTTTGAACTGTAATACTGTTATGGCAGATTAGCATACTTTCAGCTGGTAGAAGTGGCCCAAAAAACAAAAAGAACATTTGAAAAAGAAAAGGAACTTTTGAACTGTAATACTGTTATGGCAGATTAGCGTACTTTCAGCTGGTAAAAGTGGCCCAACAAAGAAAAAGAACATTTGAAAAAGAAAAGGAACTTTTCAACTGTAATACTGTTATGGCAGATTAGCGTACTTTCAGCTGGTAAAAGTGGCCCAACAAAGAAAAAGAACATTTGAAAAAGAAAAGGAACTTTTCAACTGTAATACTGTTATGGCAGATTAGCGTACTTTCAGCTGGTAAAAGTGGCCCAAAAAAGAAAAAAAAAACATTTGAAAAAGAAAAGGAACTTTTGAACTGTAATACTGCTATGGCAGATTAGCATACTTTCAGCTGGTAGAAGTGGTCCAAAAAAGAAAAAGAACATTTGAAAAAGAAAAGGAACTTTTGAACTGTAATACTGTTATGGCAGATTAGCGTACTTTCAGCTAGTAGAAGTGGCCCCAAAAAAAAAAGAACATTTGAAAAAGAAAAGGAACTTTTGAACTGTAATACTGTTATGGCAGATTAGCGTACTTTCAGCTGGTAGAAGTGGCCCAAAAAAGAAAAAGAACATTTGAAAAAGAAAAGGAACTTTTGAACTGTAATACTGTTATGGCAGATTAGCGTACTTTCAGCGGGTAGAAGTGGCCCAAAAAAGAAAAAGAACATTTGAAAAAGAAAAGGAACTTTTGAACTGTAATATTGTTATGGCAGATTAGCATACTTTCAGCTGGTAGAAGTGGCCCAAAAAAGAAAAAGAACATTTGAAAAAGAAAAGGAACTTTTGAACTGTAATACTGTTATGGCAGATTAGCGTACTTTCAGCGGGTAGAAGTGGCCCAAAAAAGAAAAAGAACATTTGAAAAAGAAAAGGAACTTTTGAACTGTAATACTGTTATGGCAGATTAGCATACTTTCAGCTGGTAGAAGTGGCCCAAAAAAGAAAAAGAACATTTGAAAAAGAAAAGGAACTTTTGAACTGTAATACTGTTATGGCAGATTAGCGTACTTTCAGCTGGTAAAAGTGGCCCAACAAAGAAAAAGAACATTTGAAAAAGAAAAGGAACTTTTGAACTGTAATACTGTTATGGCAGATTAGCGTACTTTCAGCTAGTAAAAGTGGCCCAAAAAACAAAAAGAACATTTGAAAAAGAAAAGGAACTTTTGAACTGTAATACTGTTATGGCAGATTAGCGTACTTTCAGCTGGTAAAAGTGGCCCAAAAAAGAAAAAGAACATTTGAAAAAGAAAAGGAACTTTTGAACTGTAATACTGTTATGGCAGATTAGCGTACTTTCAGCTGGTAGAAGTGGCCCAAAAAAGAAAAAGAACATTTGAAAAAGAAAAGGAACTTTTGAACTGTAATACTGTTATGGCAGATTAGCGTACTTTCAGCTAGTAGAAGTGGCCCAAAAAAGAAAAAGAACATTTGAAAAAGGAAAGGAACTTTTGAACTGTAATACTGTTATGGCAGATTAGCGTACTTTCAGCTGGTAGAAGTGGCCCAAAAAAAGAAAAAGAACATTTGAAAAAGCAAAGGAACTTTTGAACTGTAATACTGTTATGGCAGATTAGCGTACTTTCAGCTGGTAGAAGTGGCCCAAAAAACAAAAAGAACATTTGAAAAAGAAAAGGAACTTTTGAACTGTAATACTGTTATGGCAGATTAGCGTACTTTCAGCTGGTAGAAGTGGCCCAAAAAAGAAAAAGAACATTTGAAAAAGAAAAGGAACTTTTGAACTGTAATACTGTTATGGCAGATTAGCGTACTTTCAGCTGGTAGAAGTGGCCCCAAAAAGAAAAAGAACACTTGAAAAAGAAAAGGAACTTTTGAACTGTAATACTGTTATGGCAGATTAGCGTACTTTCAGCTGGTAAAAGTGGCCCAACAAAGAAAAAGAACATTTGAAAAAGAAAAGGAACTTTTGAACTGTAATACTGTTATGGCAGATTAGCGTACTTTCAGCTAGTAAAAGTGGCCCAAAAAACAAAAAGAACATTTGAAAAAGAAAAGGAACTTTTGAACTGTAATACTGTTATGGCAGATTAGCGTACTTTCAGCTGGTAAAAGTGGCCCAAAAAAGAAAAAGAACATTTGAAAAAGAAAAGGAACTTTTGAACTGTAATACTGTTATGGCAGATTAGCGTACTTTCAGCTGGTAGAAGTGGCCCAAAAAAGAAAAAGAACATTTGAAAAAGAAAAGGAACTTTTGAACTGTAATACTGTTATGGCAGATTAGCGTACTTTCAGCTAGTAGAAGTGGCCCAAAAAAGAAAAAGAACATTTGAAAAAGGAAAGGAACTTTTGAACTGTAATACTGTTATGGCAGATTAGCGTACTTTCAGCTGGTAGAAGTGGTCCAAAAAAAGAAAAAGAACATTTGAAAAAGCAAAGGAACTTTTGAACTGTAATACTGTTATGGCAGATTAGCGTACTTTCAGCTGGTAGAAGTGGCCCAAAAAACAAAAAGAACATTTGAAAAAGAAAAGGAACTTTTGAACTGTAATACTGTTATGGCAGATTAGCGTACTTTCAGCTGGTAGAAGTGGCCCAAAAAAGAAAAAGAACATTTGAAAAAGAAAAGGAACTTTTGAACTGTAATACTGTTATGGCAGATTAGCGTACTTTCAGCTGGTAGAAGTGGCCCCAAAAAGAAAAAGAACACTTGAAAAAGAAAAGGAACTTTTGAACTGTAATACTGTTATGACCTGTTAGTGACCAGAAAGAAGACACAAGAAGAGAAAGTAGGTTGAACAAGTGTATTGTATAAACAGAACATATATACAAGACAAGAGTGTTAGTACCGCAGATAGAAGTGTTAGTCCGAACTGTCAGGTTTGACTGCTTGGAGAAAGTCGGTATTTGTCGTTCGTCCAACCAACCGGATGAGTGTGGCACAAAGCGTTTTTTTCGGTGGTCTGGGCGTAGGGCCATAGTCCAGACACACCCTTCAGCTCCAAAAATGCCTTGGGCCCCGTCGGCATTTCCACAAAAATGGGCGCCTCAGGCGCCAGGTGATAGGCCTAGCCCCTCCCAGGAGGGTAAGAGCTTGGGAAAACGGTCCCCTGAGGTTCGAGGATGCTGGTCAAGGCGCACCTCGACCAACTGCCACTGGAACAGGAACACACCTAACCAGATCCGTGTACTGACCAACGCAGCCGACCGAAGTGAGTCCCAGCCCAGCAACTCCCAGAGATTAGTGCATATGCTCTACTCTGCTGGGAGGAAGTCTCCGTGAGAGTAAAATAGGGTTAGTATCTATGAAGGAGGGAGAGTTCATTATCGTGTAGGTAGGTCACCATAACAAATACCAAGTGATGGTATTTACTTGAAGAATTGTTAAATAACTTTTAGCAAGTTGGCAGTTTGATGACATGTAAGTCATGGTAAAATTCCAATTGCTTTCCATATTTTTACCTTAAGGTTATCTCCTTTGTACCATTTCATTGTATGTTTTTTATATTTTTATTTGTTTTGTGTTCCTAAAGAATTGAGTCCGTAACTCAACCAGCATGTGGAAACATATGCAATTGCGGGTGTTAGCATTTATTTGTAAGGTTAATTTCTACAGGAATAAATTCTTTTTTGTAGGAAAACTGTATATTTTTTTTTTGTTAGAAACATAGTCGTCATTTTTTACAGGTTAATAGCAGTGGTAGCATTCCCCTTCCCTTTCAGTTCACTCTTTTTTCTTACTTTCATTTCCCTCCTCTACTTCTCCAGACTTGGTTGACTGCAGGATCTGTTTTCTGCTACTATAGCTTGGACATAGTTAACAGTTAAAACATACTTTTTGAACATGTGGTAATTAGGGGAAAAATTGAATATGAACAATAACATTGCATGTGTTGGCCTTTCAATTTTTCCAAATATATATATATATTTATATATATAATTTGAAAGTGAATAGTTTGTTAGTAACTTTATTTTTAAACAAGTTGTCAGAGCTCATTTATTTGCACACAGTTAATACTTTAACAATAATGATTCTATTAGATATTAATCATTTGTTTGTACACAGTGAAATGGTTTCAAGTATTACTATTCAACACTAATAATTCTATTTAATAGTAATCCTTTGTTTGTACACACTTAAATTATTTAAAATACTGTTATTTAACATTAGTATTTTAATTGATCAAGTATACCTATCTAATTGAATATTAATCATTTGTTTGCACACACTTAAATTGTTCCAAGTATTATCATCTGACACAAATAATTCTATTATTATTAATTATTTATTTGCACACTGTTTAATGGTTTCAAGTTACTATTTTATGTCACTTGACACTGAAAAGGTTTCTTAAGAATAAGTGCACTCATTATTATTAATTGTAACAGTACTTACTGATATTACAGACAGGTTGTAAGCTGGTTATTATCAAGAATAAAGGATATAGTCATATTTATTAAAGCTAAGGATATTTAAAGGATTTTATTGTTTTTATCATTTATTTGTTATGAGTTACTGCCAACTTTTCACACACCACCACCCTGCTGAAGATTTGTTGAAAGGCCTCTCATTAATTCTTTGCTTTCTTCCTTTTAATGGCATATCAACCTTTAGGGGTTATTTAATGTCAAAGATATCTTTATAGAAGAACAATAACTCTACTAACACATAACTGAGGAACTTCTCATTAAAGAATAAGCCACATGAAGTAGAGAGGCTGGAGACCTGAGGAGATTTGTTGTCACTCAGACTCTTTCGAAAGACTCCCCACCCAGTCAAAGCTGGTGTGAAAAGCTCACTCGGAGTGAAATGATAATCTGCAAAAACTGCCTTTGCATGAAATGCTAAACATTTTTACAGTAAATTATTTTTAAGTAGATACAGGAGATACATTTGAATTTTAATACATTTACCATGACTCCAGCAGACTGCCACAAACATTTCCAACTTGAACTCATGTTTGATGACCATATTTAACAAATTAACACAGAGATTGATATAAAATAATAAAACTGTAATACAAATTAAGTATTATATGAATGCTGTACCATGCACTGTTTCCAACAGTTAATGCACTGACAATAAAAACTAACCAGAACATCACAGTAGCCTACTGGATGTTTGGGGGTTGACCTATACAGAATTTTAAGCTAAAAATCTTGAGGTTGACTTATATGCCAGGGGGAGTTGTATGCTGCAATTTATGGTAGTTGTGTAGAATTATTTTTATAATTCACGAGTGTGAAAATAGTTTAGGGATTAAAATAACATGCATCTATACTGCACTTACACTGAGCAGACATGACATTCACCTTAAGAAGGCCAAGAAACACACAAGCCTAAACATTTAAAATAATGGAATAGTAACAATATTTATTTTCAGAAAGTCTTCGCTCAATGATTGGGTTCTATTCCAACAACAAATTCATTAACTGGGTCAGGCATTAAACAAGAACCATTTCATACAGGTATACCAAATATCCAGACATGTTATATCTTTGAATATTGTTTATACTGTTTATATTTTTTAAAATATATTTGCAGCATTTATTATATTCTTAGAACATTCATGTGCAAATGTGGGTCATTTAATACCAAATCCTGTTTTTATACATATGTATTTACCCAACCCCTTCACATGAGCAGGAAGTGATATTTTTAAACAGATTTTAACAGGTTTGAAGTCAAGAGTTTTCATCCTCCAAGATAAATTGCTATACCAAGGTGAAAGAGCTCAGTCTGCCCTACTATTTACCCATAGTTGGAGGAAGAATAATTGGATGCATACCTTTCCCAAAGGTGTAAGTGCTATGTGAAATGCAAACAGCCTCATCCAGGATTTGAATCCAGTTTGCTGTGTTCATTTCCTACAACAATAACCATTACACCATAGGCACTTCTTATTTTTATGTACATACGAATTGTAAGAGAATAGTTTGTAGGTAGCTTTATTTTTAAATGAGCTGCCAGAGCTCATTTGTTTTCACACAGTTAAATTTTTACAAGCATTCCTATTTAACATTAATAATTTTGTCTAATATTAATCATTTGTTTGTACAGTTAAATGTTTTCAAGTATTGCTTTTTAACATTTGAAATTCTATTTATCAAATATTCCTATCTAATATGGACAATTTTCACACAGCTGCATGGTTTTAAATAATAATAATAATAATCTTAAGTAAATTATAGAACAGTTCTCTATGACCCATAGATGGACCCTAACAAGTACTACCAATCTGGATCAGAGTGGACCTGAGAGTAATGGTAATGAAGGAGTACTCCACATTTCCCAAACTCCAAGAGTGGAGCCCCACTATGAGATGTAGTTTAATGTCATACTAAGGACAATAAATGAATACATACATTGATATCTAACACTAATAATTCTATTTAACATTATTCATTCATTAGCACATAATTAAACAGATTCCAGTATTAGTATTTAACACTAGTCATTCTATTTAATATTAATCTTTTGTTATCACACAGTTGGATGGTTTCAAGTATAGTAAATGATTAAATAGTTTTATTTGACCTATAGATGGGACCCTAACAGGTACAACAACTCCAGGTCAGAATGAACTGGAGAGTAATGACAATGAGGGGGTAGTCCACATTCCCCATAACTCCAGGACAATAGCCTCACCATCAGATACAGTTTAGTGTAATACCCAGGACACATGTTGAAAGGGTTCTTACTCCTCTGTAGAGGTGCAATTGGCATAATCTATAACCCCAGGTGGTAGGGCAGTATGAAAATGTCTCAAAGAATGTAACTCACTTTTTTATATAATAGTAATGAATAATACTAAATAATATCTGTTTTTATTGTATAATGTTCCATAAGAAATAATAAATTCCTGTTATCTTTACTTTAGAAAGAAATTAACTCCTTATTAAAAATATTAGTAAAGGTGAACTTACTTATGAGTAATACTGTATATTTTTATGGAAGTGGTTCAAGAAATGTAACTTATTTTTTTAACTTTCATGAACTGCTTCCATCTGCAATGCATATTAAGTACAAAATAAAAGGTTCTATTTAATGTTATCTAAAGTTTACTAGATTTGACAAACACCTGAAGAAGGCCAGTGCATACAGAAACCAAAAACATTGTAATCAAAACAACAAGTAATAAAATAGGTGACAGAATATTTCATAGAATTCTATCTTCTAATCAAAGGTCACCAAAAGTGGACTTTAAGCTCAACATCAAGTCATTTGATCCTTATGGCTGGATTGGTTGGTTGGGTTTTTATGGCATATCAACCTTTGTAGGTTATTCAATGCCAAATCCATTTTTATGAAAATAGTTCTATTTCAAACAATCCAGTTTAGCATGAGTACACAGTCAAAAACGTTTTTATTTCAAGCTATTCAGTTTAGTCAAACAGTTCTAATTCAGGTAATTCAGTTTAGTATAAGTACAGATTTTGTTTACACACTGTTAAATGTCAAAACAGTTCTATGTTAAACAATTCTGTTTAGTGTAAGTACAGTTTCAATGTCAAAAACAGTTCCATTTCAAACAATTCAGTTTAGCATAAGCATGCAGTATAAATGTAAGTACAGTTTAATTGTCAAAAACATTTCTATTTCAAGCTATTCAGTTTATTCAAACAGTTCTAATTCAAACAATTCAATTTAGCATAAGTATGCAGTTAGTTCTATTTAACCCATAGATAGGGTCCTATCAGGTGCTACCATTCCAGGCCAGAGCGGACCTGGGAGCAATGGCAATGAAGAGGTGCTCCACATTTCCCAAAGCTCCAGCATCACTGGAACCTCTCCATCAGATTGTTTAGTGTCATATCCAGCACACTCATTGGGGGAGGTTACTCCTCTGCAGAGGTGCAGTCGGTGTATTCTACAGCTCCAGCCAACTGGGCAATACACAGAGTTAATGTCAAAACAGTTTTATTTCAGATAATTCAGTTTATCATAAGTACACAGTTTAGGTGTCAAAACAGTTCTATTTCGACCAATTCAGTTTAGCATAAGTACGCAGTTTAAATGGCAAAACAGTTCTATTTTAAATAATTCAGTTTAGCATGAATACATAGTTTAAATGCAAAAAACAGTAAACTCAAACCAGTTTAGTTCTATTTAACCCATAGATAGGACCCTTATCAGGTGCTACTACTCTGGGCCAGAGTGGTCCTGGGAGCAAAGGCTAGGAGGGGTACTCTGCATTCCCCAAAGCTCCAGTATTACTGGAACCTCACCATCAGATTGTTTAGTGTCATATCCAGGACAATCATTGGGGGGGGGTCTTACGCCTCTGCAGAGAAGCAGTCTGTGTATTCTACAGCCCAAGCCGACTGGGCAACTTATGGCTGGAAAGAACAACAGACATGTTGGTCACAAAAATCACTCACATTTATTTCCTGATAGTGATGTTTTATTTTTCTGACTCAAAAGGAAGATGTAGATTGGCTTTGCTCACTTGATAGAGTAAAAAGAAGACACCCATTCATTTATAAGTAAAAGCACCCCACTGAAAAAAAAATAGAAGGTTTCACTTAAGTTTCAAGCTAGTCAACTTCACTGAGTCTGAAACCCAAGGGCCTTTTTGAATCTAACTCTCTCACAGGTTTGTTTTAGCACTTATGAATTTTGATTTTCCACCTGTTGAATTATGCCTCTGCAAATATCTGACACATTCACCATCCAGAGTGCCAAGATGAAGGTCATTATGTCATTATGGGAGTAATACCAAAGAAGTAATTCCACATTCCTCAGAACTGGAGCCTAAGATACACTTTAGTGTCATACCCAAAACAGACTGGGGGAGGAGTCCTAGTGGCATTGTGGCTAATGTGCTGGACTTTAACATTGAAAGTAATGAGTTCAAATTCACTATTATGTTCACTTTTGGCTAAATACCCTTGAAAAAGATATGAAACCCATTATCTCTACCAGCTTTGGGTTAAATAGTTCTACTTCAGTTTTTCCACAAGGATAACTTTGGCATTAAATCAAGCATATCGACTATGAACATTGATAAGTCATTAAACCAAGAAACCAATCAAACCATTAAATCAACCATATCAACATATAGCATATCAACTATGAACGTTGATATGCCATTAAACCAAGAAACCAATCAAACCATTAAATCAACCATATCAACATACAGCATATCAACTATGATCGTTGATATGCCATTAAACCAAGAAACCAATCAAACCATTAAATCAACCATATCAATATATAGCATATCAACTACAAACGTATATATATATTTCCTAACCTACTATTGCATTCATGGTTACCAGGAAAAAAGAAAAAAAAACGCCAGGAACAAGAGATAAAAATACCTCGAATCACCGCCCGGGGGAAAAAGAAAAAATATCATAGGAAAAAAAAAGAAAAGGCCAACTTCGTCACACCAGTTGAAAAAAAATCAAGAGATAGGCAGTCAGTTGGTCAAAAGAAAAAAAAACCACCGTAAAATGCTGCAATGCTACAATTACAAGAGTGCCAATACGGAGTAGAGCTAATTACCAAAAAAGTTTTCTTTTTCTTTTAGGTTTCTACATATTTATACCGGAAGGGTTTTTTTTTTTTCTTTCTAATAAACTAGATATTAAAAGTAGTGTTTTTGGTTCATTTTTTATTTTATTATTCTTTTATGGTTATTTTTTTCTTTTGCTATATAAATTTTAAGCTGAGTAGGTTTTTGGTGAATAAAAATGGCGTTTTCTCCTTTGTCGTTAGTCGGTACTAAACTCCCTGATGATCTGTTGAGGTGAAACTTTAGTAGAATTCCGACTCACAATTTAATTTAATTTTTATATATATATATATACACTCACATATATGTGCACATACATATACACATATAAAAAAAATTATATATGTACATATATATACACAAATAAACATACATATATTCAAATATAAGTATATATGCATATATATATATATATATATATATATATATATACTAAAAAACACCTGCAACATCAGAATGTATTTCACTTATTTTAATGTTTAAAAAAACATAACAAAACTTTTAAGTACATACACTTTCACATTCTTAAAGTTCTAAACAATTTATTTACAAATCTTTTGTAGTATTATTCCAGTGCATTTATTCATGTGCATTTCACAATGATTATTCATGCACATTTGGAAAATTTAACATCTGTTTTCTTAAAATGATAGTACTATTCACACTGTTACACTTGAGTATTTATTCTCATTGTGTGTAACTGTATGCATATCAAGAATTGCTTTCTCCTCAAATACTGAATCACAAACTTGACAAGAGAACAGTTTTTCATCAGTATGAATAAGTATATGCTTTTCCAGATCACATTTTTGTGCAAATAAGTTTTCACTAATTTCACAAGGAAAAGGATTCTCTGTCATGTGTTTTGCTTTCATGAGGTTTTTAAGATTGGAAGTGTGAGTCAAAGCTAATCTGCAAATGTCACATTTGAACGGTATCTCACCAGTATGTTTCAGCATATGTCTCTTAATATCACTTTCTTTGAAGAAAGCAGCTCCATAAACCTTGCAGGCGAATGGCTTCTCACCCGTATGTAATTTTATGTGCTGTTTAAGATTTGATGAACGAGAAAATGCAGTCCCACAAACATCACAGCTGTATGGTTTCTCACCAGTATGGTTTCGCATGTAAATTTTTAGATCTGAACAGGTAGCAAATCCATTATTACAAATGCCACAATGGAATGGTTTCTTTCCAGTGTGTGTTGTCATGTGTCTAAATCAGTTTTCTGCACAAAAGCTGCTTCACAAAACTCACAAGGGAATGGTTGCTCACCAGAATGTATTGTAAAATGTCGTTTTAGCACAGATAATCAAGAAAATGCATTTCCACAAACTTTCACAAGGGAATGGTTTCTCACCAGAGTGTGTCCTCCAGTGACACTTAAGGCTTGAATTATCAGAAAATCTAGCTTCACACAGGTTGCAACTGAATTGTTTTTCTCCTGTGCACTACCATGTGTCATTTTAGGCTAAAACTATTAGAAAATGCTGATTCACAAAGGTTACATGAGAATGGTTTTTCTCCTGTGTGAGTTCTGATATGCTGTTTAAGTACTGAAGATAATGAGAATGCTTTTCCACAAACTTTGCACTCAAATGGCTTAATGTCAGTATGGCTAACCATGTGCATTTTTACTTGGCCTTTACAGGCAAATGCTGCACCACAAACTTCACAGCTAAATGGTCTATCTTTAGAATGTGTTATATAGTGCAGCTTTAAAATAGCTGATGTGGAAAAATAAGAACTGCAAATCTTGCATCGAAAAGGCTTTTCATGATTGTGGGTTTTCAGATGACGTCTAAGACCTGATCTCTTTACAAATTTGGCACCACAGATACTGCAACCAAAACACCTCTCAGCATAAGGCACTGCATCATTTGGGATGACAGATTTACATGCTAGTTTGGGCTTGACCATTTCAGAAGTGAAAACATCTTTCACTGTAGAAATTGCCATAATAACCTAAAATGGAAATTATGCATGTTTGTTAATAAAAGAAGATAGGAAAGTTAAGGACAAACAACAATAGAAAATCAATCAATAAACCATCAAGTTAATTTAAGATATTCAAAAATTTATTTTGCATACAGTATCACCAATAGACAAGGATATCCCAACCAAAAACTTAATTCTATTTACCTACAGAAGGCTTGAACTGTTGCTAGGGAGAAAAATACATAACTATCTCATCCAACAAGCAAGCTTGCTTTTTGGCTATAAAGTTATACCTATACATATAGATATATAGGTGTATATATATATATATATATATATATATATATATAGGTGTATGAATATATATGTATATAATAGGTGTTTCACAAAAAACACTACCCTTTCATAATCTAATAACTTGACCAATTATCCTTAAAATGATCTGAAATTTTAACAGCATGTGTATAAATAACTAAAAATTTTATGTTTAATGTATTATGTTTTTTTTTCTTTTACAAGAATAGAAATAACATTGAGTGGAAGAGAAAAGGTGTTTAAGTATTAAACATAGAATTAAGAGTCGTTTCTTTGTATGCTGTTAAAATTTGATATTATTTTAATGAGAATTGGTCAAAATGATATAAATTTTTCTGAAACACTGTGTACATCTCAGATGATATCAATTGTTTGAAACAACCTGATATATATATATATATATATATATATATATATATCTTTAAGAAAAAAAACCAAAGACCAGTTAATTCATGATTATAAATTTATTCTTATCCTGTATTTTCAGTTTCTGGTGTGAACCAAAAACATGAAGAAAAAATTAATACAGGACTTCTTCAGACCCAATGGATAATTAATTAAATTTAAATTTAAACCAGAATAAACACGTGGGGATATATATATATATATATCAGAAAAAGAGACTGCTTTAACTAATCAAGAAACCTAAAGTTCCCTCCAAAATAACTATTTAATTCCGTGATTCCATTATTCACTGAATATTTTGGACTCCAATTTTTGCTGCTATATTTTGTGGCCTTTCAAATCTCTTTCTTTGAATCAATATTAATAATTTTTTAAAAAATTCAGTCCAACTACCCCTGGCAAAAGATATGGAATCGACACACTTATGTTATAGTAAAATACATAAAATCTCTTCTGATTCATCCACTTAACTCTTCACACACCTAACAACTAAAACACACAAAACACAGACCCACAGACATCGAAACTGTAGAAGAAAATAACAGCTACCGGATGTTGACCCAACAACGGCCAGTGTCAAACTGAGAAAATCATGGCTTCTGTGCATAGGCTCCATGCATAGTCTATCCAAAATCTCCAGAAAATTCTCAGTTATAAAGAAAAAGTCTATTTTTCAACCAATCATATTTTTTCCACAAGTAGTATTTTCTGGAGCCGGTGTTTGAAATCGGGAACACATAAATAAGCCAAAGAGAAGTCACACACCAGTTGAATCGCCGGCCGTCCCGAGAGCGTCACCCGATAACACCGTCCGACCAGATCAAAGCAACCGTTCGTAGCTGAATAACCCCCTCCCGCCAGCCGGCCAGATATTTTATCCGCTTGTTTATTTTATTTATTCAATAAACAAAATAAACTAAATCTCGTCAGTCTTATTTTTCTTGCAACCACACGCTTGTATATAACATTTTGATGATGTTCACTTCATTTTTTTTATTTAGCAGTAAATAAACTAATAACAGATAAGATGTAAAACATTTTTTCCTTAAATAGCTGAACATTCTGGCTTCATATGATATTCTTTAAACAAACTAGATTAAAGTATTTGAATTGATAGCATAATTATTTTTGTAAACCATGTTGAGAACAATATTATGGAATAAACCAATAATGAGGAAAAAAATCATGGAATTCATTGATGAAAAATTAGAATTAATATTTGTCTCTCGTCCAGCTTTTACGACAGTCTTACGGGCATGAATTTCACTAACTTTAGCAATATTCTTTATCAAAATGGATCCAAATGCTAGTTAATAAAAGAAAATGACTTAAACTTACTCTTGTCTGGATGATAAACGTTTATATTTCAATTTTTTCACATTGCCGTAGAAATTTTCTTCATTGAACTATTCTATACAAGCACCATTTTAAAAATTTTAATTCATTTTGAAAATACTTGAATTTTATCATCTTTCTTTACGATTACTTGAGTTACAATCATCCACCACCACATAATAAAACATCAATTACTATATCTATCTTCTTCATAATAATAATAATAATAATAATAATAAAACGCTGGAGTGATAGGTAATGTCTTATTTGATATTTCTGACAGCATTATTAAACTATAAAGAGAAAAACCAGCAATTGAATAGTGTGAGAAAAGTTTGTTTTTTTAGATTAAACTTCGAATTTATGATAAATGAATTTCATTAACTAACTTAAGGTTTTGCTTTATCAAAGAAAGAATATTTACGAAAAATTTTATGACAATTTAAATCTATTTAACTTAAAATCTAGTTTGAGATTTTTTTTTTCAAATCGATTAAAAATCTTAAAATTCTGAATTTTTGGCACTATGCAAAAACCTTAACAAAAAACAAACCCAACAATTTACAATTGAAGAGAAAAAACAAGAAGGAAAACATACTTTAGAAAGTCTAAACAGCAAATCTTTTACATTTCATAAAATACATTCATCCTTACCGAGTTATTGAAACGAAAGCCAAGGGCTCAAGTTTTCTAACTTAGGGCGACATTCGAGTAAAAATCCTTTTCTCCTCCGTTTGATTTTGGATTTTTTGAGTGTTTTGTTCTTGTTTTTTTATTAATTTTTCTTTTTTCGCTTCGCGCCATAATATCCGAGAAATTTTTAAACACAATAGGACGTTCAAATGAATATTTTAGTAAATATCGTCTCCATAAAAACATTCATACATATTCTAAAAGCCGGTTAAAAGGATTTTATTTTAAGGTCTTTAAAGAGAAAAAAAGAATAAATAAATAAAATAAGGGAGATAACTGAAGCTCTTTGCGCTCACACAAAATAATTTCTGACAATACGATGTAAACAAAACATTCGATATTGAACGAAAAACAATTTTTTTTATATGATAAAAAAAATTAATCAACAATAAAGATGACTAAAAATATAATGAAGGAAAATTTCAATTTTCGCAAAAACAGTTATTAATTTCTAACTCAAGGGACAAATATTGCGGTAAAACTTAAATAAATACCAATTTCAAAACCAAATAATTCCGTTTAACAGAAATAAATCATTTCATTTTTTTTTCTTCCTTTTTTTAAATATAAATTTTAAGAAAATTTATTAAACTTTTTTATGTGTCTATGTGAATTAATTTACTTATGGTCAATTAATTTACTTATTTCAAAAATATCAGCGAAAAAAGATCAGCGAATGTTGAGTCTTTACTGTGAGGCCTTAAAAATGTTTGAGAATGGTAAAAAGAAGGAAGGCTGAGAAATTAAATAGACAATTTGTTCATGCATCCAAAGAGAGGTTGATATCCTTGGTTAGAGGTAGTTAAGCCTTTAATGATAAAAAGTTTCTGGGTGTGATCCGGGATGTTTGTGATTCTTGTTCTTATGGCCTGAGATTTAGAAAACCTCTTCTTTGACCAGTAGTAGGATTGACTATGTATGTCTGGACTTAAAGGGAAATGGACATAACCAATACTGGATTTTACACTTCATTGATACATCTACTCGGTATTTTGCTGCCAGGCTGATTAAAACTAAAGGGGGTGAAGAAATTTTCCGCAACATATTTCTAATGTGGATATCATATTTTGGAACTCCTAAGCGTTTTTTGAGTGACACTGGGGGAGAATTTAACAATGAAGGATACTGACAGATGAATGAAAATGAATTTTGAAACATGCACTACAGCTGTGAAAAGTCCATTCATCAATGGTACTGTGGAACACCGCAATCTGATAGTAGCTGAAGGAATGGAAAAGACATTAGAGAATGATAAATATGAGCAAGAAATAAAACTGGCATGGGCTATTAGTGCTAAAATGCTCTTCAAAATCATTTGGGGCATAGTCTGAATGACCTTTGTTTGGCTTTAATATAAACACATTCTCAGTTTTGACTGATTGATTACCCACATTGGAAGCTGTAACAACCAGTGAAATGGTAAGAATAAATTTAAATGCCTTACATGCAGCAAAGAAAAACTTCATAGAAGCTGAATAAAGTGAAAATTTTCCGAGGAAACTGAGATCTAATGTAACGACTTTGGCGAATGAAGGATTTGACAGGTAACACTGTCGATTATAGAAGACAAAACTGGAAGGGATGGCATGACCCTGCAAAAGTATTGGGTAAGGAAGGTCAGT
Source organism: Sepioteuthis lessoniana (assembly GCA_963585895.1). Lineage (NCBI taxonomy): Eukaryota > Metazoa > Mollusca > Cephalopoda > Myopsida > Loliginidae > Sepioteuthis > Sepioteuthis lessoniana. The sequence continues at coordinate 71,457,893 of OY757908.1, forward strand.
GTGTACTGATCAGACATGGTAGAGCATTTAATAGGATGCATCCATGTCACTTAATGAAAGCAAACGAATTTGGAAGTCCAAAGAAAGCAGGAAACAAAGAAATGGGAAGTCCAAGGAATGAAGGATATAAAACTGCAAAAAATGAGATAAATGAAGTCTTAGGAGAAGATGAAGAACAACATAATAAAAGTCTTCATATCAATAAGGAGGAATTAAAAGACAACAGTAAAAAAAACATAGTGGAACATAAAATAAAATGAAGTGATGAGTGGGAAAAAAAGAAAGGTCATGAGCACACAGCCTAAATTGACTGGAAAATATAGTCATTAGCTGAATATAGAACCAGAAGTGGAAAATGAAAATCCAGTCTATCAATTGGGATCATGTTGATCAGTGGAGAGAACTACCACAAGTAACAAGTGATCAAGAACATGCATTTTTACTCACATCTGAACAAGAACAAACAAAAGAGGGGATTGATGCAAAGAAAAGAGAAATAGAAAATACAGAAATTCATGCAGTATATGAATGTGTGCCTGGCATTGGTCATCTGATATATATCTAGAGTCATAGGTATGGAAGTTAAAAAGATGCATTTATGGATAAAATGATGTGCTCATGGTACAAAAAGTTAATCATGAGTTGACTAACCTAAAGACAATAGTGAGTGTATATGACAATGAACTATTTCTTTGGCATGATGCAACTAGTAACTTGATGAGTATTCTGGCAATGCTCATACATGACTTTGTATACTATAGAAATGCTTTATTTCAGAAAAATGTGATCTCAGAATGGAAAGAAATATTCAAAGTTGGAACACATGAAAGTGAAATATTTAAATTTTTGGTATTAGGTGTTAGGCAAACAAAAGATGGGATTACTATGGTCCAAAATGAATATGTATCATCTATATCCCCAATAGATATAAAGAAAAGAAGGTCTTTGAGAAAATATGATGAACTGAGCCAAGACAAGACAGAATTAAAAAGATTGACATGTCAAATGATGTGGGTATCCACTCAGACACAACCTGATGTTGCATTTGATGTGTCAGATGAGTAATACTAGTAAGTTTCCAGAAGGGAAATTACTCTTCAAGCACTACAAAATTTGAAATCAAGGACAAGTTGCATAACCTTTCCTAAGCTGGGAAAAACCTTCAAATTTGAATATTATTTGCTATGCAGATGCAACATATGCTAGCTTGGAAGATGGATCTTCACAGGGTGATTTTTCTATTTTTGTTTGTTGCATGACAAACAGAATGGCTCTAATATGCTTGTCATCAAAAAAAAACTTGACCGAGTAACAAAAAATTCATTAGCCTCAGAGGCTCTGACACTTAGTGAAGCAGCTGATGTAGGTGTATTAAAAGCTGCTATGCTGCAAGAGACATTCAGACTACCCAGGCTGCCTGAAGTCTTTTGCAAAACAGACAATGCGTCTCTGGTAGAGACTTTAAAGTTATCAAATCTGGTAAGTGAATGGCATCTGAGAATTGATGTGACTAGAATGGAGGAAATGATGACACAGGAGATCCAAACAGAATAGATCAAAGGTTGCAGAATCCTGATAAAGGTGGGAACAACTTCTGAAAGTTTAAGAGACTTGTTGCATGAGTGAACTTTTCAAAGATCATTTATTTTAAATAGAACTGCAGATTTCACAAGAAGAGGCTAGCAATGTTGAAGCCTGAGTTATCTAACCTGAGAGTTGTAAATACTTAGTTATGCCACTTGTCTTTTGTATTGTAATAAACATGGTGGCAAGTCTTACTATGAGTTCTCTGAGTTAATAAGAAGTTGTAAAGAAAACAGGTATTACCACTTAGAGCCAAAGTAGACTCGGGAGTAGTGACAACAAAGGAGTACTCAACACTCCTCAGAGCTCCAGAACTAAAGCCTTATCACCAGAGACAGTTTAGTATCATACCCAGAACACCCCTTTGGAGGGAACCTTATCTCTCTGCAGAGGATGTAGTCGGCATATTTTAACTCCTGTCATCAGATCTGATTTACTGATGAATGATACTGTATAAGCCATATTAAAAGTATGGTAGGGATAGCCTGAAACTAAACTTTTGTTTTTAAGAATATCTGGATTGGAAAATAAAATGTAAAAATATGTGGCTTCAGGTTACACTTACTGCTATTTTAAAAGTAAAGTTGGCAACCTTAGTCGAGGGTGACTCAAAGGCTCCCTTTTCAATAGCTACTACACTGAGGTGTAGGGGAGGGCAGTATTCCTTTCCCTGGATTGCTCCACTTTACTCTTGATCCATACCTTATAATGCTGAGTGTTAAGCAAGGCAGCATCAAGTATCAATTTTTGAGTCTTTGGTATAACTCAACCTGGGATTGAACCCCAGGCTTCCAGACCACTGGCAAACACTCTACTCATTAGACCAATGGCCCGGTCTTTTAACTAATATATGCTCATTAGACTGTTGCTATGCATATCAGTATATCTTTCTTTGGTTCAGTGTATCTGCCATGTGCATGGGATTAATGAGATGTACTGAATCGGTTATGCATTAGGTCTTCCTTTAATATGCATTTGCTATTGATTGTATCTTTCTTTAATGTGGATATACGTGGTGCATTCAATAAGTTTCCAGCCTTTTTTTGTACAGGCATTTAAAATTGTTGTAGACTCTTGAAAATTCAGTTTATTATTGCTATACACCTTATGAGATGACTGACCAATTTTTAGGATTTCAGCTTTAAATGAACAGCTACAGCAGCAATTGGAATACACCCTACTAAAGCCTGATTTTCACTGCTGGTGAATTTCAAAAAGGCAATCTGGACGTGAGGACACTTTAGAAGAATGATATGCAATAAAATTCCGTTTTAAACTTGGAAAAAATGCCCCAGAAACGTATGGAATGCTTCAGACTGCTTTTCGAACATCTTGCATGAATCGAGCATCAGTTTTTGAGTGGCATAAGAGATTCAAGGAAGGCAGGGAGTCTGTGAGGGATGATGAGGGGTGTGGGAGGAGTAAGGAAGTCAACAGACCAGAGTTGATAGGCCAAAGAGTTAGGGTTAGGGTTACTATGTTGAGGTTTTAAGGGAGTTCAGGAAGAGATTCTGTCGGAAGAGGCCAGCACTCTTCAAATTGGGTCAGTGGCATTTCTACCAGGACAATGCACCAGTCTACAACTCCATCCTTGTCACAGACTATTTGACCAAGATGGGCATCAAGACAGTTCTTCACCCTCCCTATAGTCCAGACCTTGCTCCCTGTGACTTTTGGTTATTCCCTAATCTCAAAGGTTGTCATTATGAGACAATTGAGGAGATGAAAGAGGCTGTGACGAAGGTCATTGACATGCTCACACAAGAGGACTTCCATGGAGCCTTCCAGAAGTTGTTGGAATGGTACAACAAGCACATTGCAGCCGAAGGAGATTACTTCGAAGGGGACTAGAGTTTCATGTGTGTACTATCAATAAAAGTGCCCATATGAAAAAAGACTGGAAACTTATTTAATGATCCTCATATAACAAGCATTATGTACAGTAAATCATGGCGTACAAGTTGAATTTTCAAGACTGAAAAAATCACTCAAACTAGCAATTGACTTATATAGCAGGGCAAAAATTCAAACATTCACCACAGAGTTGGGTAAACCAGTGGAAGAGAACTCCAAGCAATCAATATGCACCAATTACCATAACTCCTGCAGACTGCCACAAACCTTTCCAACTCATGTTTGGTGAATAAGTTAACACAGAGATAAATATAACATAATAAAACTAATGCAAATAAATTATATATTAAAACTATATCAATTACCATTTCCAAAAGCTGATGCACAGATTGTAAATAGTCAGGTGGCCAGTAAAACAAGTACAGTATATTCTTTGCACAATTTCATGATAGTACAATAGATTGTAAATTCATATGACTATAAGCTCTAATATATAATATCTGTTTGTTTCATATGATGTAATTTTGATTACAGAGGAAAATTATGTACTCATAGCCTACTGTATGTTCGGGGATCAACCTATACAGCAGGTATACGTCTAACCCAGAATTTTGAGCTAAAAATCTTGAGATTAACTCATATCAGATCGACTTGTACATTGCAATTTACAGTACTTAAGTTATGTTTTCCTTTAACCATCAATAAATTTTGATTTTATTCTCTAAAGTTCAGTATCCAGAGGAAAAAGACTCAATGATCTTAGTTCAAAGCCTGTATAAGTCAGTTTGTGTTTCATCTTGCATTATAATAATAATGATAATGTTCATCCATTGATTTAATGATAACCATTAACTAAACTCAACCTTAGCAAATGAACTATACAGGTGATTTTTGTATAGTGGTAAAGACTTGTGTATAACTAGTCACACTTTCTGGATGAGCTGATAACAGAATAATGGTGCCTTACAGATTCTCTGAACAGCATTCCTTTGATTTTGAATTCAGAGATTTTCTTTTTCCTAGACTAGTTGCTTTACCAAAGACTAAAGAACTCAGTCGGCCTTATTCATCCATAGCTAGTGGGAGAAGAAAAGGATTCATGCCTAGTGAAACACAAATAGCCTTGTCTTGGATTTGAATCCAGCTTGTTATGCCCATTTTTTATGATGACAAACATTATGCCACAATTGCCTAGTGCTCTTGGAAAAAGCAAGAATCAATTCATACCCATTTATATTTTGACTATTTTATTGTAATAATTTTTTCATAATACTTTAGTTATATGGCATCAAGTATTCCTGTTGAATATGAGTCATTTTTTAAATAGATCTATATGACCTATAGATGGGACCCTGTCAAGTACTACCACTCTGGGTCAGAGTAGAACTGGCAGTAATGGCAATTAAGAGATACTCTAAATTACCCAGATCTCCAGAACAAGAAACCTGCCATTAGATGCAGTTTAGTGACATACATGGGAGTTCCCGTAATGTAGTGGCTAAAATGCTGGACTGCAACATCATAATAAATGAGTGCAAATTCCAATTGGACTATTGCATTCACTCTCAGACTAATACACTAAGGAAAAGTATGAACTCCCTTATCCCCAGCTATGGAAGGTTTAAATAGTACCACTACTATTTTTCTACAAGGATGGCTTTTACATTAACTTTTTGCAGTAAGGTTAATATGTTATTAAACAAAGAAACCAAATGAACCAGTACACTCTTTTTTGGGAGGTCTTACTCCTCTACAGGGGACACAGTCAGCATACTCTAAGCCTCACTGACAGGGAGAGAATGGTATAGCTACAGACCTATGTTCCACAAGAAGTGTATGGAATCACTTCAATTTTAATTTCATATGTCTGCTTATTGATCACCTAGATGAACAGAATATAAACTAATAATCTTTGATCTGATGGTCAATAATCTTGTCTTATAATAATAATAGCAGTAGTAGAAAAAACACAAATCACTGTTATGTGGTTGATATCCCTCACTTTATTCAGATGTCAGATAGAGAGAGAAAGGCTGAACAAGAAACAAGTTTTCCTAATTTCAACTCACCACATCTAACATTATAAGTTGCAGTGCATCTCACTTCCAAGTCAGGGAAGCTTGGCTAAATCCACATGAGCACCTGGCAAAATATAGTTACTTGATTCTGTGATGTGTCTTGTCTCCTTTAAATCATGCCAGGTTACTAAATATGAGAGATGTGTACTTTGATTGTGCCAGCCATGACCCTCTTTATTCATACTCCATTAGTGAATATATTACAAGTTATCTTTTATTTTCTTTGTTCCCTGCCTCAAGATTTGCATCATCACAGCTGTTTGGAAAGGGTTTTAATCAAGAGAGATAACAAAGTAAAATAAAAAATGAACTAAAGAGATATTCAAATAAATGAACCTCATGACAAAGACATTTTTTTCCAGAAAATGAACTATATGATGTTAGTGAGTAAATTTTGATCCAAAAATTTGACAAGAAAATTATTTGTTCCCATGTTCTAAAATGGTTTGGAAAACCCATTACAAGATAACAGATTTGTCTATATTATCTACGATTCTCACAGGATTTCTTTCCTTTATGTGTTTTTTCATGTGATCTCTAACAATTGATGCTCGAGAAAATCCCTTTGCACATATCTCACATTTAAATGGTTTCACTCCTGTATGTATAATCATATGCCGTTTGACACTGTACTTCTCAGTAAAGACCACACCACAGATATCACACTTAAAAGATTTTTCCCCTGTATGTGTTTTCATATGGTTCTTAAGATTAGCTAATTGTAAAAATGATGATCCGCAAACTCCACAGTGAAACGTTTCCTTGCCTGCATGTATTTCCCGATGTGATTTGAGAGCAGTGAGTTCAGAAAATTTGTCTCCACAAATGTCACAACTGAAGTCTTTTGACATATTATGCCTCAGCATATGTCTGTTAAGATTTGACTTATAAGCAAATGCATCTCCACAATTTTCACATTTGAATGGTTTCTCTCCCGAATGTGTTTTCATGTGGCTTCTAAGATTTGCTGTTGTAGAAAATGTTTTCTTGCATTCTTTACACATGAATGGTTTTTCTCCTGTATGTGTTCTTATATGGTTTTTAAGTTGAGACCTACTGGCAAATGCCAATTCACATATATCACATTGAAATTGCTTTTCACCTGTGTGTGTTATCATATGCAACTTAAGAGAAGACTTTTGAGCAAATGCTGATCCACAAATTTCACAGGGAAATGGTTTCTCACCCGTGTGTGTTTTAATGTGTCTTTCAAGAGTGGCAGATAAGGAAAAGGCTTTTTCGCAAATGTCACAATGGAATGCTTTTTCACCTGTATGTGTTGTCATGTGATTCTTAAGGCTGGAGTGTTCAGCAAACCGAGAACCACAAACATCGCACCAAAATGGTCTTTCTCCAGTGTGTGTTTTCATATGTCTCTTGAGATGAGCATGACAGGCAAAGGCCGCTCCACAAATCTCACAAGGGTATGGTTTTTCTCCAGTATGTGTTATCATGTGCCTTTTCACAAGAGATGACCGCGAAAATGACTTTGCACATATTTCACACTGGAAAGGCTTTTCACCGGTGTGTGTTGTCATGTGCCTCTTTAGTTTAGAGTTCTGATCAAAAGCTGATTCACAAATATTGCATTCATAAGGTTTTATCTCCATTGAGTGTGTAGTTTTTAAATGAGTTCTTAGTAATGCTAAACCTGGAAGCAGTGATTCACAAATATCACAGGAAAATATTTTCTTATCTTTGTTATCTTTCAAGATTACCTCAGTCATGGCACTGTTTGTTTTTTAAAGAGACTTCTTAGAAAGCTTCAGGGTTAACAAATTTTAAAAGTGAATGCCTTCTACTATGTTATATGCATTTTGATATAATTATATGCAGATGTCATAAAAAATCTGCTGAGAAAAAGTCAAATCCTGGTGGATATTTTCAAACTATATCAGAAGCAAAAAAATAACTTCAATTGCCATGTCCTGAGAATAGTGGGCTTCTGTTCAGCTAGATGAAAGACATCCCCTGAATTATCAGCGCAAATTTCCATTTATTTTAGTCTTACAAAGAATGGGGATCTGAAAATAGAAAAAAAAAATACAAAAGATACAATTTTTCTTGCATTTTTTAGACATGTTATAAACTATTACAATAAACAAGGTGTGTCTAAAAAGAAAGGGTGGAGTTCCTGTGGCATTGTGGCAAACATACTGGATTGCAACATTGTAATAAGTGAATTCAAACTGCAATGTATATTGCTACTTGTTCTGCCAGGCTGTAAGCAATGTTTGGTTTAATTTCATCATTTTTAATGGCATATCAACCTTCATGAGTTATTTAATGCCAATGCTATCCTTGTAGAAGAAGAGTTGTAGCACTTTTTAACCTAGAGCTGGTGGGTTAAGGGCATTCATACCTTTCCTAAGGGTATTAGTCTGAAAATGAACATAATAGCATGACTGGAGTTTAAACACATTTACTATGATCTCACAGTCCAGTCCGCGAGCCACTACACCACAGGGATTCTCTCTTTCTGTAAGCAAGTCCCTTTCTCAGTACATCGGGTCTGTATTTTCACCCACTCAGTTTCTAACATAAGGTATTTTGTTTACTTTACATCTCTTCTGCAGCAATTTCCAATAACACCTGCACATCCTTAATTTGCACCCTACAATATCCAAGTCATTTCTAGGTCCTTACATTGCATACCTGCTGTTTGCAATGAAATTTGTGTTGGGAAACATTAAGCCACCATATTATAAGAATAAAACGTTCAGTTTGTAATTTCTTGAAGATTATTAATGACAAGAGACAATTAATGAAGGACAAAAGATTCAGTGGCCAAAATATTCTGATGAAAGTAAAATGAAGACATTAGACCAATTATAACAGTATTTGTGATTGTAAATTTTTGCCAAAATATTTATTGACAATAGAATACATATGACAATTAAGCTGCATTCTCGAAGAAGTCTTTAGCTGAGTACATAGCTTTTGCTTTGAAGAGCAACTAATGTTTGTGATTGTTGCAGACAATAATATTTTTATCATTTAGAGAATTCAGACTATTGTCTTCATCTTTATGGTTAAATTCACAACATTTCAGCCATCATTTCCTGAGGCCTTCTTCAGTTGTTTTAATGTTGAACTCGGGAGCCTATATGAAACTTTGAACCAAATTCTTTATTTAATCCACTGGAATAGATTGTTCTCATTCCATTAACCATTACTGGGTATAAGTGTTAAGCTATCGTATTTCTTGTTATTTTCCTGTTGTAAGAATTGAACCAGCAATTTCTAGATGATTTCACTAAGAAGCTCTTTAACCTAATTCTTATATCTGTTAGGTTATGTGTCCTGCTGGATAATTCAGAGTGAATTTTTGCGACTTATAAACCTAATGTCTTTATCAACCTCTGGGATACTACTTATTACTATTATGTACAATTTTTACCTGAGCTCATATTGCAATTTTTTTTTTTTTTCGTCTCTTTACTGTTCAAAAAATCAATTTTAATTGTCCAAAAATCAAATTGTGTCTTTGTTTGTTTTTTTTTACTTTGTTATCTATAGTTGTTAAGAGCATAATAAAAACACCATTGAAATGTTTAGGAAATAAATGATATTTACTTTGATCTATTTAATCTTGAAATTGTCTTTTCATTTTTTCTTTTTAATGAATAGAAGAATCTAAAGAAGTCAATTGAAAAAAATGCTAACTTTGAACACTTAAAATAACAACATGAAAGTCAATTTAAATAACAACAAAAAAAAAATGATGTGGCCTCTATTCCAAAATTCTGCCATAATATTTTATGTACTATTTTTAGTTAAAAGTTTAGCAGAGTACCAAAGGTGTAGGTAAGAGGTTGTATTGTCATCTTACCTTATCCCAAGTCATGTATATCAGAAAAAATAAGATGAAGTCATTTAGATTTTGTTGAATCTTTTTTAGACAAAGTTATTCTTTTTATTTCTTGCTGCTTAGTTTCAGATAAAAAAGTAAGACAGACTGCTGTCTTTGCACAGATGAGTACTAACATCCTCTACCTGTTTTAACAAAAAACTTTTTTTACAAATTTTGACAAATGAAAAAAAAAATGTAAAAAATTTACAAAAGATTTTATCCTGTAATAATCAGTTATACTTAATTTCATTTGTTCAAAAATCGGCAGTTCTATGAAGTATCCCTGACAAAGAGGTTATGTTCCCCAACAAATATTTTAGTGTCTCCAGGACAATAGGAAATCATTGATCTCAAGCCCTGATTTGAACAAGGGAAAATTGTCCTGAAATTACAGTGGAAATCTGAAAATATAAAATGTCAATAAAACAGCAAAAATATATAAATTCTTAAAAACATCTTGACTAATTATACCCTGTAAAAATGAATAATATATATAGTGGCCATTTAGCTGTAATTAATTTGACAAGTAAAGAGAGTGGACTCTCATGTACCTACCAACATTTTTTTTCTATAAAATATACTATCATATTATGCCAGATGATTGGTGACAGAACAAACTATTGAGAGAACTGTTTTGGTTTGGTTGTGTTTTATATATAACTTTGTCAGTTATTCAATGTCAAATCCTGTTCATATATATATATATATATATATATATATATATATATATATGTCATCCACAGACATACTGTTTCATTGTATCATAACTCTTCAGTGTGGCTAGACACACAAGATTCTCAAAGCTGAGATATATATGATTCGTAAGGGAATAGTTTGTAGGTAACTTTATTTTTAAACAAGCTAGAGCTCATTTGTTAGTACACAATCATTTTAAGTAAAGTAAATGATAGAATAGTTCTATTTGAGCCATAGATGGGACCCTAAGAAGTATACCCACTCCAAATCAGAGTAGGCCAGGATATAATACATTTTAAATTTGGACTTCAACTCTTCATTGGTTTATAAATCAACCAATCCAAATACAGTTATTGCATTTCTCATTTGTGCACACAGTTCAAATGTCCTAAACTTTCAGGTAGCATTTCACAAGTATACTCCACACTCCGCAGATTTCCACAACTGAAGCCTTACCATAGGATGCAGTTTAATATCATACACACTGCACCGCTGAAGGCTTGCTTCCTGTGGAGTACCCCACATAAAACAGAGCTTGTGTGATATTCGTGGAGAGTCAGATAAAAAGTTTCTTGGTACAATTCTAAACAAGCATTTCTTAAAAGTTGATTACTAGAATTGTTCAGATTTGTTGGAGCAATAAAGTTTCTCAGAAATAGGAGTGTGAATCTGACAAACTTATTACTATTGCAGTGAGCCGACCCTCCCTGAGGGCCCATCAATAGTAATCGATCCTCTTCTTTACAAGGGGGTGTCCTTGTGGTGTAATGGTTAAAGCGATGGACTGCGGAATCGAGTAAGCGAGTTCGTACTCCAGTCGCGCTATTACGTTCACTTTCGGGCAAATACCCTTGGGAAAGGTATGAACCCCCTTATCCTCCCAGCTATGGGTTAAATAGCACCACTACTGTTCTTCTAGGAGAATGGCTTTGGCATTAAATAACCTACAAAGGTTGATATGCCATTAAACAAAGAAACCAAACCATCTTCTTTACAATTAAATTTTCAATATCTTTATAACAAAAAGGAGAAAACATTAACGTATTCCAATGTTAAATTTTTCATATACCAGAAAAAGATTATTCTGTCAAAATTATTACATTTCCAGTGAGTTTAATTTTGTAGGTTCATCACTTTAAATTTTAAAATAATAATGATAATAGTAACAAAAATATTGTTTTCTGTCCGCCTTCTTCAAATTTGTAATGACACGGAAGTTTTGTAAGATGGAAATAGTAATATAACACATGATAGATCACATTCCCTATTGTCATTTATGAAAAAAATTAAATAGCAGTGAAAATCACTTTTTAAAATATATCTAAATATAAGATGTACGAATTTGTTACGTTTTTAATAACAATGATAAATATTCTAGGAAAGGTAAAATGGAATTGAATTACTTGTTTCGACAAGAAGTTACAAATGGTACCTCAACCACTTGCTTTTTTTAACTTTTATTTTTAATGTGTGAATTTTTAATAGGTTTACTTATTATTTAAATATGGCGGATAAAACAATGTTGACAAATGAACAAAGGTGATTTATTTTTTAAAGTAGTTTTCCTTCTTATTTGCGGGGCGGGGAGGTGTGTGTTTTTATTTTCTAATTAGCATATATATATATATATATATATATATATATATATATATATATATATATATACTGACCGGCATTTATAACAGTACCACACCTCGTGGCCCTTAAGGTCTCTTTCATTTATCTATTTTACAAAATAAAAATATACACAGAAAAAAAAGTCAAATTGTTTATACAAAATCAAACAAGTTTAAAAATCAAAAATGTTTCAATCTAAAATTTTCGATATTAAGACTATTTGTATTCAAAAAAAAAATTTCGCTACCTTTTTCAATGATGACTGTCGTTAATATTTTCTAAATATTTTTAGGAAATTAATATAAATTTACAAAGTCATAAATTATGTGAAATTTGAATTAAAATCAAAAACAAAGAAAAGAAAGAAGACTATGAAATTTAACTAAAGTAGACAAAATATAATAAAATAAAAAAAAGTAAATTAAAAAACAGATATAATTGTGCAGCCTGTTGTTTAATGTTGATTAAATAATTTTTTTGTTATTTCTTCTTCACTTACCTCTCGTGGGTCCTTAAATGTTTGTCGTCAGTCTAGCTTTCTTCAAGAGTATTCTACAACTCTGAAGAGACGGTCAATACAAAGGATTATTATTTAAACAAATATTTTCAGTAATTTTTTTCCTTAAATTTAACGTATATAACATTTACGCGGAAATTCAACGATACATAGACACGAAAGAGAGAGAAAGAGAAAGAGAAACAAAGTACACTTTCGGTGATCACTCATTTCTGTCCCGACTGTCTAGAGATTTGATGTAAAACGTAAACAAAAATACCACGATTTACATTTATTCTCTCAGTAGAAGTGTTTGAAAATTATCCAGTATATAAGATGGGATTAAATTAATTCAGGAAATTTAAAAGAAGTAATGAAAATTAATACTAAACGAATTGTACTCTTTATCATTACGGCTGATGTTGATTGGACCTTTGCTAAGGACACAAAATCAAATCGGATGCGTAAAGAAAAAGGATGTGTTTGTGGAGTAATAGTCATTATCGTAGAAAATGGACACGACAAACCAAGTTCAAATCCTGGCTGTTTGTATTTCACATAGCGCTAATATCTTCGGGGAAGGTATGAATCCAATTATTCTCCATCTATGGGAAAATAGTAAAGCAGACTAGGCTATTCAGCTTTGGTCTAGCCATCGGTCTAGTAGAAGGAAAACTTAAAATTCAAAATTGTTGAACCCCGCTTAAACATTGACCTTCTGTCGCATCCTATTTGTGCGTACTGCTCTGTAAATACACAAAGAAAAATCCTTTGTTTCTCCAAAAGATGAAAGATCTAAAGTCTGTTTGCTTATCTCGATGCCTAAAAGTTCAGCTTCGAAATAATTTTTAGCATGATTCAAACGTCTATCTGGACTACTTCATTGCATCTGGTAAATATTCAACTAATCTTGGCCACCACCATATAAGAACTCCTGATTAGAAAGGTGTCCAAAATCTGGTTTTCTGAATGAAAGTAGCGAGCTGAAGGGGTAGAATTGGGGAATTTATAATAACGAAAGTAGCTCAATGTTTTCTTCAGTTTATTTTATTTTTCATTTTTTTTTTTTTTTACACTCACGTTGGTTTTTTTTCATACCAAAGTCAATTTAACAACTTCGGTCTCGAATTATATACGATACAAAGATGTATTTTCACAATCCTTCAAAATAGATATAAACAATTATTTTAAACAGATCTATCTGACCCATACATGGGCCCCTAACAACCACTGCCACTCAAGTCAGAGTGGACCTACTATGGAAATTTGTTTGCAAAACATTGAAAATTTGTGGCCGCAAAATATGTTGGTTAAGTTGAAAACAAAAGAAAGTTAGTACAAGGAAAAAACATGAACACATTGGAAGTTTCATAGTATTATATTACTGTTGCAAACAAATAGTTTTGTTTGCAGCTATGTAATATTACACAAGAATAAACATATTATAGTCCATTTAATTGAAGTCTTTGTGTTGGGTATACCCAAGTTTAATGTACTTCACACGACCCTCTAGTTCACGGCTGGAATTGTAGCAGAGACAATTTTAACGTCCGCTGGTTGCGGAGATTGGTTGGAAAATGAGGACTAGACATGTCTTAGACATCTGGCGCCAATAAATACAAACCAGCGATTGGTTGGTTTGAAAGATGTACCGACTAAATATATGTCATACATGTCCTTTAGAGAGTGGGGTCCACCAAGGGAAACAACCCACTTACCTTAGTTTTATATATATATATACACACTATGAGTATTGACAACAAAAGGTTGACTCCACATTCTCCAAAGCTCCAGAAATCACCTCCAGATACAGTTTAATTGGGGTTCTTAATCCTCTGCAGGGGATCTAGTCAGCATATTCTAGTCCTACAAACAAGGTGGTACATTCATATTGTACACAATTTCAATCCTAATAAAAAAAATTAAGTTTAGCAAATGTGTGACACAAGGCTTGTAGTATGGAGTACCAAGTAAGAATTTAACTTACTTGTAATGGCTTGCTAGCCTAGCTTGCTTAATTGCTAACCATAACAAAATGCAAGATTTGCCAATTTATATTTGGCACAAGGCCAAGAGTACAAGCTTACCAATGAGAATTGAACTCACTGGTAATGACCAGCTTGTCTTGCATGCTAACTATGACATCAAGCAATATACCCATTTAATAAAAATTCATGTGATAAGATATATAAAAATCATTTGCTAAAAAACTATCAGGATTTTTTGAATACAAATAATTTTCACACAGGTCTATGGTTTCAAGTAATTAATAATAATAATCTTTAGGAAACAATTATACCTTCAAGTAACTATTCTTTATAAAATAATTTAGTTATATGGTATCAAGTATTCTGATTCTGATAATTTTCAAACTGTCCTATTTAACCCATAGATGAGGCCCTAACAGGTACTACCACTATGGGTGAGAATGAGCTTGGGAGAAGTGATAACAAATGGGTACTCAATATTCCCCAGAGCTCCAAAATTTGAGCCTTATTACCAGATGCAGTATAGTGCCATACCCCAGGATATTCCGTCTTCTGCAGGGGATACAGTCAGTGTATTATAAGGTAGAGTTGAAAAACAATTGATGCTGCATCTTCTAATAAAGTTTTTTAGCTGTTTCATGCCTGTCCGATCAGATCAAGAAAATTTTTCAAATTTTCCCTTTAAAAATGGTCTGAGAATACAATTCTCTGGGTGGTTAGAAAATAATTTTTAGAAATCAATTTTATGCCTTGTATTTATTTTTTAGGAAATATTTTCTTCCTTTTTACTTTTTAATTTTTGTAACATGCTAATTTGTTAGAAAATTTTTTAAGCAGTTTTAAGAGCACAGATTAAATTCAGGGTTCTTTCTCCTTTTACTTATTTATTTATTTATTTGTGAATTTTGCAAATCTTTTGAGCCAACCACCCATTCTGGCGCTCACCAAAAAAATGAGTGTCCTGAGCATGAGATGGTTGTAAAGCTACTGACCTGAAGCTCTGGGGAATGTGAAGTCATTCCTTCATTGCCATTAAGTATATATATTTACTAAAATTCTATGGGTAGACCAGAGTTGGCCTTGTGTATAAACAATATAAGTGGTTGCTTAGGGCCCAGGGATTTATTATGTCAAATAGTATACTTATGCTGTCAAAAATGATGAATATATGTTGAAACCTTTTTTTTACTGCATATGTGTGAATGATTAAGTGCTGATAATAGTCAGTCTTGTTTGGGAAGGAGGAAGATCAAATTCAACTTAGGACCTCATAAAAACTTGTTTCTCTAGAAACATCCCAAAAAAGAAATTAGAAAGCTGAGTTGCTGTATTCATCTATTAGTAGCAAAATGGGCAAGTCCAGTCTTACAAAATATATACCATGAAATATACACAAATTCAAGTTCAATGATAATAGATTTTGAATTTCATTACTCGCAACTTTTTTAACTATTCTAATAATAAACTTGAATACTTCATTTGGTTTTGTTTGCTTTGGTTGGCTTTATTTAACAGTATATCAATTTTTTTATGGATTACTTAATGCTGAAATTTAGTTCATTTGTGAACATTTGATAATAATCATCAATATATTTTAAATGTTCCTTTGCATTTTTTAAAAATTACACATTTTATTTGTCTATAATTATTTGTTTGCATACACTTATGATATCAAGTATCCCTATTTAATACAAATAATTTACACAGTTATATGTTTTCAAGTATTCCATCAAATGATTTATACAAAGTCATATGGTTTAAAATAACAATTCTTATTAGATAATAATCTGTTGTTTGCACAGTTATATAGTTTCAAGTATTCATATTTATTACTAATAATTTTCAAACTGATCGATGGGATCCTCATAGATACAACCAGTATGGGTTAGAGTTGACCTGGAAGGAATGGCAATAAAGGAGTAAATCTACATTCCTCAGAGTTTCAGAACAGGAACTTCACCACCACATACAGTTCAGTTTCATACCCAGGATATTCAATTCTGGCAGAAGGTTGGGTTACCCTTCTGGATTCAGTTTTTGATCTTCATTAGTTAGATGTTTTTATGCCACAACTAAGCCAAGCCTAGTAAATAATTATTCACTTATAAAAATACAGAACTTTTTGATATGAATTGACGGAGGAAGAAGAGTACAAGTGGAGAAAGGTCTTGAAGTAGATTTGACTAATAAGAAGATAGCCCCTTCATTTGAATTCAGAGTTTTCCTTCTCCTTGACCGGTTGCCATATTAAGGTTAAAGAACTCAGTTTGCTTTACTATTTACCCATATCTGGAAAGGGAATAGTCGGATGCATACCTTTCCTAAGGGTATCAGTGCTATGTGAAATGCAAACAGCCTCATGTAGGATTTGAACTCAGTTCACCATGTCCATTTCTTTTGATAACTATTACACCATGAGCACCTCTATAATTATCTCTTGAAACTGTTTCATTTCTCATTTCTGCATTTTTATACACTTATATGTTTTTCCCTTTCAACATTTTTTAGGTGGATAAGGATGGGAAGAAATCATCATCCACCTCTTTTTCCTTCTTTCTTATCCTCAACATCTTATCTTCATTGAAGAAGAATAAGACATGGCTCGACCTTGTTAGGGAATTAAAAAACTATGGAACATGAAGGTGATGATTATACCAATCGTGATTGGTGCATTCAGTTCAGTAACTAAAGGACTATTAAAGGAGGACTTGGAAGTTGGAAGACGAGTGGAGACCATGCAAACTACAGCATTGTTGAGAACGGCCAGAAGAGTCCTGGAGACTTGAGGAGACTTGAAAGTGAAAGACCATCAGTTAATGCTGATGTGAAAAACTCTAAAGGAGTAAATAATAATAATAATAATAATAATAATAATAATAATAATAATAAGAAGAAGAAGAAGAAGAAGAAGAAGAAGAAGAATTTTCATCAAAGATATAAAGAAGTAAGAAAGAAGAAAAAAGAGGTCGATAGAAAACTGAAAAAACTTCCATCTCATAAACCATCCAAGTAAGATGAATAAGACATGCTGGGCACTGCTGGAAAAGTAGGGATGAACTCCTAAGCAACGTTTTCCTGTGGACCTCTGCCTATGGTCACACCAGTGTTCGCTGACCTGCAAAGACTTACATTCTTCAGGTTTATGTGAACACTGGATGTCATCTAGAGAACTTGCCAAGAGCAATGACTGATTGGGACAGATGGAAAGAGTCAGTCAACAGAATATGTGCTGTTGGTATGACATAAATTTCACAGTGTAACAAAAATAGAGATCATCTGTCTTTTGATGGTTTGGTTTGGTTTGGTTTGGTTTCTTTGTTTAATGGCATATCAACCTTTGTAGGTTATTTAATGCCAAAGCCATTCTCCTAGGAGAACAATAGTGGTACTATTTAACCCATAGCTGGGAGGATAAGGGGGTTCATACCTTTCCCAGGGGTATTTTCCCCGAAAGTGAAAGTAATAGCGCGACTGGAGTATGAACTCGCTTACTACGATTTCACAGTCCATCACTTTAACCATTACACCATGAAGACACCCCCCTGTCTTTTGAACAAAAATATCTATTTGGTATAGAGTGAAATTTATAGACATATACATGAGTATATGAAAAAGAATATATATATATATATATATAATGAATAGATGAAGTGTAAATATCAAGACGTTTATACATCAATACTTTATTACATAAATTGCTCATGTTGTGCACACTTAAAATTTCAAAAATTAAAAGTTTATACTTGGTACTTTTTAATCCCACCTTATATCTACATCAGACTATATCTCTATCTATCTCATTTAGTAGTTATGCCTCGTCAGCAAAAATCACTAATATTACAACGATGTAAATGCACAAGTACGGTGCCACATTTTGTCTTCATCTATCGCATAGAGCAAAACTATCGACGAATTTCTTATCATGGCCCACCCCTGACGTATGGCAGTGTATTTCATATATTTGTATAATTAGCAGAGAACCAGGATACTGTAGCCTGCTGGGAATCTTTGTTTCCAAAAAAAAAAAAAAAAAAAAAAAAAAAACTGCAACGTCATCTATACTGTTAGTGAACAGAATTTTTCGCCCCAACCAAAAGTGTACCCTGGTGTCAACAAAGATAACATCATCAAGTTTGTCAGCGAGTGGAATTTTCCATTACCAACTCAGAGGCTATTTTGAAGACAAATTCATTCTGCTATCCGTCTCGAAAATATTTTCTAACTGTTATGCATAACAGGTAATATCTGCAAGCTTTTCTTCGCGGTATAATGATTTGTTTCTTTATTACACGTTATTAAAGAGAAACTTCCTGTCCAAAATCAGACATGTGCGAACCCAGCAAATAAGCAACCCGTTTCTGCTATAAAACTCCGCCGCCACTGACAGCTCAAGACATTCAACAGCAGACCACAGCTTTAGGCGAAAGGAATTCGTTGCCTTTCACTGGTTTTTGAACCCCAAACAGACACCATACATCAACCACCTGTAGTCAAGCACCCTTTTTAACTGGTAGCAGGACCCAGATGATCAGATGCCTCATTCTGGGTATCCAGTAGCGGTCCAGCCTTTAGCCCAGCTTTCGGCTTTCCAGTTTTTTTTTTCAGGACTATACTTAAAATCTTTTCCAGTCCTTTTAAGGACTACTTCTGGCCTTCTTACAGCCCATTTCAGGGTAGTAAAATGCACCAACACCACGGGATGCGATGAAGCAGTAGCAATGATTCCTGCATCTTGGTACGCCAACATATCCAGAGAAGCAGCAGCGCCGATTTCTACACATTAGCATACTGACATCTATAGATAAACAGCAGCACTGAATCCTACACTTTAACACGTCAACTTCTCTGGAGAATTCAGCAACGTCAACTCCGGAAACAGAATAGACACACCTGACAATTCTGGCTATATAACCTGGCTTTTAAAGCAACAACCTTGGTCCACAAACAAACCAACAAACACCCTTCATTAGTATGATAAAAAGCTGACATTACAAATTTACCCTCTTGACTTTGTCATCCTTCCCTAGTTTGTGTCACATCACTTTCCTTATAAAGGTTTGCAGGATCGACGTATTTATTGGCCTTGCAACAAAGTTAAAAAAAAAAAAAAAAAAAAAAGAATACGCACTCTCAAGATTAGTACGGCTTCTAGCAAAAGTCATGTCCTCTTCACCAATTAAATGTTTAGAGAGGAAACTCTGCCACTATAGGTGGCATTAACAAAATCTATGGGGCAATGTGACGCCCAGTTCGAACTGTCTCGCTGTCGAGAAATTTGTCTTTTATATCATTTTTCTCTTCTGATCGGATAAGATTGGGTTTTCTTTGTTTTTTTGTTTTTTTTTACCGCGAAGGTCACGGATTGACCGAAAAATTACATTTAATCATTTTTATTTCTTGACAAATTTCATCGACATTTCGCTATACGCTGATCCTATGCACAGAAACCCCTTTTTTCCACTTTGAAGAAAGTCTCAGCACCGATAACATCCGGTGAATCCTCTCGTGGATGGTATTTGCAATCGTTATTTTGTGTGTACGATAAATTAGAAAGTGATCTCTTTCGGTCATATAACACCATGAAGAAAACTCTTGTAAAGGTCTTACGAGACACTGAGGCGGCCCAGTTTCCTATGAAGAAATTTGTACCGTGTGGATCGAATTCGGCCACGGGTGAATTTGTTGTTATACAGGGCATTAACGGCGGATTTGTTAGCGTCCCTCTGCATAGAATCCATCTCATGTCTGAATTGATATCAATCGCCTTAAGGTGGGAGTAGTACGCCGTTTGCCTATGAAGGGCATATCTATGCTATTAGAAGACGATTTGACGGGCGGAAGGATGATGCCCCAGCATAAAATCGTTTTTGAACCGGTTACCTCGGTAGATACCAAAAGAATAGAGGAAGAGAACCCCGGTATATATCTCTCGTGTGCCGTAACCTGGGCACAGGCTAGGCTGAAAAACTATAGGAAAACAGACGAGAAGAGTATTGCTAGATCGGAGGACGAGACGGTGGACATGTCCCAGATATTTATGAATCCTGACACGGAGTTAAATTACTCCCCCGACAACATCACAAATGGGAATAACGATAGTATTGTTGAGCTCGCTATCAACACTCCTCTATCGAGGAGTAACAGAACAGAAGAGACATCCAGGGCTCACCACACTCTTCAGTCACGTATTACCCAAGGATGACTTGGAGAACGTCCCAACTGGGTATTTTATAAGGAACGACAGGTTAATGAATAAGTGGAGACTCCCTCATACTCCAGCTTCAGAAGACTGGTCGATAGTCCACAAAGTAGAACTCCCTAAAAGGTCTAGAACAGAGATAATGAGATCAGCTCATGAAACCCCTCTGGGAGACCATCTTGACATTAACAAGACGTACAACAGGATCGCCAAACAATTTTATAAGCCGGGGATCCGGAAAAATGTGTCTGAGCATTGCCGAATTTGCCACACCTGACAAGTAGCAGGTAAGCCGAATTAGACCATTCCTATCGTACACTTACTCTCCATACCTGCTTCCGGGGCAAAAGTACGGAGTATAGTAAAGTACACTGCCCCAACCAACGTAAAAAAAGCCTTATGGGGGTCAGGCCGAGGCCAAGGGCAAAGCTGTGATGCCATTTGAAATCTGACTCCATAATGAGGTTATTTTATTTTACCCACGTTGGCTCGTTGATGTAACTCCTTGAACAAGAAGGCACAAAAAGAATTATACGTCAGAAGACAGCAACAGATAGGAGACGAAAACGTTTCTTTATTTTTCCTTTATTTCCTGGGTTCAACAACCATTCAATGGGTGAGGGAATTTTCCCTGAATACAATTGAAATGGTTGAATCCTCCAGTCAAGGTGTTTAAAAATACGTTAATTGTTTCTTGGAATATATGTGTCCTCATTTGTTGTTTTAAAGTTTTAAACAACGTGTTAGTCGCTTTTGTAGTGTTTGTCCAAGTCCAATGTTTTTAGTTCGTAGTTCCATTTCGTAGCCTTTTATATTTTGGCATACTGTTAACCGAGAGGGCTGCTACTAGTGAAAGGACTAACCAACGCTTCGTCCAAAGACGTCTGCGTGGCGCCTGCCACCAGTTAGCAAGGTGTTGTCACTTCGCCGGTCACTGCCTGAAAGAGAATTGAACTTCTTCCTCTTGTCGGGAGGTCCCTTTTTCTTTACGCATGCGTCGTCCTTTTTTCTTGTCAGAGACCTCAGGGAGTTTCTGCATATCTTTATAATTTTCTTTTTTTAATTCAATTAATTTTTAAAAATTTATTTATTCATTTCCAACAACCTAAGATTTCTTGGCATGGCAAGTTATTCATATTTACCAACCCCTCCGCTTGGGCAGGATATAACACAAGGTCAATTTTTAAGCGGAGTTTAACAGGTTTGAATTCAGAGTTTTCCTTCTCCTAGAGAAGTAACCTCACCAAGGCTGAAGAACCTAGTCTGCCCCACTATTTACCCATCGCTGGAGGGAGAATTATTGGATTTATACCTTTCCCAAGGGTATTAGTGCTATGTGAAATGCAATGTCTCGTCTAGGATTTGAACCCGTGTCGCCGTGTCCATTTCCTACGACGATAACCATTACACCACCAAGTTATTACCACAAGTTTTGTAAGAACTTTCCCAATATAGTCTCTCCACTTCCTAAATTGTTGAAGGATAAATCCAAATTCGATTGGTCACCTCTGTTGGCGATCCTTTGACCAAATAAAAGCCTTGTTGTGCTCAAAAGTTGTCCTCAAAGTTCCCGAGTTTACTCAGCCATTCAGCTTAGCAGTAAATGGAAGCGAACACGGCATAGGTGTTGTACTATCACAAACCGATTAAAATGGAAACGAACATCCAGTCAGTCATTTCTCCCGGAAATTTCATGTTCACAAGAGAAATGACACCACGGTTGAAAAGGAAACACTAGTATTAAGTTTACAGCATTTCGAAGTATATGCTGTCGGGGCGGGGGGAGTAATTTAACCTTTCTAAGGAAAATGAAAAAAAGAAACAGCAATTATTGTGTAGGAGTCTCGCGTTGCAAGAGTATAATTTAACTATTCAGCATGTAAGAGATACCGACAACGTGTGCGCCGATGTTTTATCCTGTGACTTATAAATGAACTACAGAGTCGCACTGATTCCTTTTGAGGATCGAACGGTTATAAAAACCTTTTTTCTTTTTGGAAGGTAAGGTAGGAGCGTGACGCCAGCATGAACTCAGCGAACCAATTTCGCTAACTGGGTAGAATAAAATAAGGTTTGGATAAAAATGAAATAAAATCTTGAATTTGCGAGCAAGCATTTCCTACGATTAAACCCGTTTCTTTCTATCTCTTTGTCCCTCTCTCTCTCTCTCTGTCACCCTACTTGCCTGCAGCGAACTTTGAGACCGTCATCAGGGGACTGGACCTACAATAGTGTCTACGGGCGACCTCGAACTCAACCCGTATGTCTGGCTATGTCACGCGAAAAGTCTGATCATTTTCTTCAGTTTCCAGCCCGACCTTAAAAGGCGTAGATCGGACAGTGAATAGGTCCAATTCTATTTTATGTCCCCATCACCAATGAAGACGACATCGTTCGTCATATTTCGTCGATCAATGAAGATGAAAATGTATCAGTGAAGAAATGGAGTTTGGGACTGAAGTTGAGTGACATTGAAGAAAAAAATATATCACGTCAAGCTCCATCATTGACGACATGCACGGTTCTATGCGGACCATGAATGAATTTTCATCAAGGCAGATAAGTGTCTTTGTGGTTTAATCATATATGTAAATGTCTGCTCGCCCCTTTTTTGTTTGAGACTCGTTCCCCTTATTTGTAATATATGCTTTTTCTTTCCCTTTTCTTTTATCCTTTGTTATCGAATTATATTAGTTGTATTCTAGACTTCCGTTGGATTGTGTCTGTCTTTCGTCAATCCCTTGCATTTCTTAAATCCCTGAGCGAATTCCGAGAAAGGATCCCACTTTTTCTTTTTTATATTCTTTTTAAAACTGTGGTTAACATATACGCTACAAGCTCGTAACATAAAATTGAAGGCTTGTCCAGGATTTCTTTTCTCTTTGGTTTTTAGCTCAGTAAGGATGGCACAACTTCTGGGAAACGTCGGGCAACAGACAAGGATGGTTGATGGCTTTATGGTAAGAGGTGCATACGATAAATTCTAGACTTTTTTCGTATGGGCACTTTTATTGATAGTACACACATGTAACTCTAGTCCCCTTCGAAGTAATCTCCTCCGGTTGCAATGTGCTTGTACCGTTCCAACAACTTCTGGAAGGCCCCATAGAAGTCCTCTTGTGTGAGCGTGTCAATGACCTTCGTCACGGCCTCTTTCATCACCTCAATTGTCTCATAACGACAGCCTCTGAGCTTAGGGAATAACCAAAAGTCACAGGGAGCAAGGTCTGGACTATAGGGACGGTGAGGAACTGTCTTGATGCCCATCTTGGTCAAATACTCTGTGACAAGGATGGAGTTATGGACTGGTGCATTGTCCTGGTGGAAATGCCACTGACCCGATTTGAAGAGTGCTGGCCTCTTCCGACGGAATCTCTTCCTGAACTCCCTTAAAACCTCAGCATAGTAACCCTAACCCTAACCCTTTGGCCAATCAACTCTGGTGTATTGACTTCCTTACTCCTCCCACACCTCTCATTATCCCTCAAAGACTCCCTACCTTCCTTGAATCTCTTATGCCACTCAAAAACTGATGCTCGATTCATGCAAGATGGTCGAAAAGTAATCTGAAGCATTCCATACGTTTCTGTGGCATTTTTTCCAAGTTTAAAACCGAATTTCATTGCATATCGTTTTTCCTCACGTCCAGATTGTATTTCTGAAATTCACCAGCGGTGACAATCAGGCTTTAGTAGGGTGTATTCCAATTGCTATTGTAGCTGTTCCTTTAAACCTGAAATCCTGAAAATTGGTCAGTCATCTCATAAGATGTAAAGCAATAACATACTGAATTTTCAAGAGTCTACGACAATTTTAAATGCCCATACGAAAAAAAGTTTGGAAACTTATCGCATGCACTTCGTATCTCCCTACGTTAAAAAGTTAAATAAACTTAAAAAGGATTATATAGTTCAGATAAAGAATAGGTTGGAATTAGGTGTAAGAAAATTCATGAGAAAAACACAGCAAGTTAAGATAGTTGTTGAATACACGATAAATAACATCTTCGACGAAGAAGCGTTGTATCGTCTATCAGTACACGCGCCAGAACTTTCACAAGCCCACCTCAAACTCGAAAAAGCAAAAATCAAGGCCAATGCAAAGGTTAAAGTTGAAATTGAGAAGGCTCGAATTGAGCAAGAAATTCGATTTCCTGAGTTAGAGG
This sequence comes from Sepioteuthis lessoniana, assembly GCA_963585895.1. Classification (NCBI taxonomy): domain Eukaryota; kingdom Metazoa; phylum Mollusca; class Cephalopoda; order Myopsida; family Loliginidae; genus Sepioteuthis; species Sepioteuthis lessoniana. The sequence goes on from OY757908.1 coordinate 71,482,423, forward strand.
AAAGGCGAGAACTTCACGACGCAAGGAGGAGTGAGTTCGACTTAGCATTGTTCGACGTCTGTTTTTCGTCGAAACCCTTGTGTTTTTAAATCTCTGAACGAATTCCTAGAAAGGATCCCACTTTTTCTTTTTTTTCCGAACCTGCGGTTCACCTCTATATTCATATTTACCAACCCCTCCGCTTGGGCAGGATATGACACAAGGTCAATTTTTAAGCGGAGTTTAACAAGTTTGAATTCAGAGTTTTCCTTCTCCTAGACTAGTTGCCTCACCAAGGCTTCCCTACTATTTAACCCATAGCTGGAGGGAGAATAATTGGATTCATACCTTTCCCAAGAGTATGTGCTATGTGAAATGCTATCAGTCTCGTCCAGGATTTGAACTCGTGTTCATCTCTATATTACAAGTTCGTAACAGGCAGTCATTGCACTAATTTGCATAGGAGTGGTACTGGTCGGATATTGACCAATAGTCAGTGAGACAGCCATATAGCACTTGAGATTTCTACAGTCAAGAAGCACTCCTGATATGCAGACAGTGTGAAAAAGAATTGGATATTCAGCTTTGAGGATTAGCAGTACTCACATATTTTATCTTTATCTTTTTGCCATACTGTCTTTGCAAGTGGATTTTTCTTCACTGTACATATGCATTCTCCATTTCTTTTTATGTATTTTTTACACTTTAGTTTCTTTCCTTGAGTAAATAATTGCTATATCTTATTCATTCTAGTTTATGATATCAAATATATTCACCGTATACATTGTATGTTCATTTCACCACCATATCAGGAATCTCACATACGTGACTAAAAGCAGATAAAATACGGATAAACTGCTGTTATCATCACTAACAGCCATTCTGTTACAAATGGCCACATCTTCTAAACCCTTTTGCCTCGAGCTCACAGCCACACAAATACAATAAACAAGGAGGCATACTTAGCAGAATGATTATCATCATGGGAAATGGAATCAGTGACCCAAATTCAAAACCTGAACAAGCCTGTTTGGATTTCCCTTCACTCTTATGCCCTTGTAACAGGCATGAATCCATCCCTTCTCTTTGCAGCTATGGGTAAATAGTAGGACAGACCGGGTTTTTAGGTTTGGATTGGCAGTCTAGAAGGAAAACTTTGAATTCAATCCAGCTGTACTCCATTTAAAGACTGACCTACCCATAGTAATAGGAGGGTGGTAAATATATACCAATACATTTTCACTAGTGACAACCTGGTTACCTAATATTTTTTACACTCTTTAAAAGAGTTTAAAATTGGTTAATAACAAACCGGTGGTTTGGTTTCTTTTGCTTAATGACAATGAACTTTTGTAGGTTATTTAAAATGAAAGCCACCCTTGTCAAAGAACAGCAGTGATTCTATTTAACCCATAGCTGAGGGAATAAGGAAGGTCATACCTTTCTCAAGTGTATTAGTTTGTAAGTGAACATAATAGTGTGACGGGTTTCAACTCACTTACTACAATGTTGCAGTCCAGCACATTACCCGCCACGCTTTGAAGACCCCCCCCCCAACACCTCACTGAAGCTAATATTTTTCTTACACTCCTACTATTAGAGAGCATTTTTGTGGAACTATGTTTTTTTTTTTTTAATCAAATAAGCACTTGAACAAACACTTAGAAATAATTTGTTTTGCAAAAAATTACTGAGTAGAATAAAAACATTGATACCTAAGTTTACATTTAATAATACTTTGCTCAAGTGCTTAATTAAAAAGAGTTATGAAGTTAGATAATGAATAATATTTATAAATCCATTTTGATTGTACAGGGTGTTTAAAAAATATGATCATTTCTATAAGAGCTCCTTTATGATTTGAAGCCTCCATTTGTTCCCCCTTTTTTTCAACACATTATTTGAATCTTACTCAAGTGGTCTCTGTAATATCAGTTCAGATACACCCGGAGAAATATCAACATATTTTAAATCACCAGTGGGAGATTCTAAGCATGTTTTCCCAGGGATGGTGAACATGTGAAGATTGTTTGAAATTATATCATTAAGGTACTTCCATAAGAAATGTTAATATTTTTTTAATCAACCTCTATAATCTTCCACTAAAAATAATGAAATTTTATTATCTTTGATTTAGAAGAAAATTGTTAGGGATGTACTTCTTTATCAGTGATACTATATGTATAGCAATAACTAGAATAATGTGTTTTTGTGTAGTTAATTGTATTTTTTCAAAACACTGCATAAGAACACACATGTTGTATAACAAAAAAAGAAGAAAAAAATCAAGTAAATTAAATGGTACAATTATTTCTCCAGGAAATAAAGGTTTTCAAATTGCAACCAATGTTTTCTTCTTTTTTTTTTTAATGTTTATTATGCATTAGAAATGATTTTCACTAAGATCTATCAGTTATGAAGAATAAGATTTTTTAAACTATTTTTCTTTTTTTTTATAACAATCCTTTTTTGTGGGAATTAATCAAATGGAAACTTATTATGATACAACCTTAAACCGTGAGGTTTTGAACAGAATGGAAAAAGGTTTGGGACAAGTTAACTACACTATTCAAGGTATGCATGTCATTCAAAAAATCAAGCTACACTCACAAAGATCTTAGCTGAAAATTTTTGTTGTATCAACATACTAGCACTTTCTATAAAACTAGAAAAACTAATTCAGATTTTTCTAGTTTTACAAGAAGTGGTTATGTATTGCCACAGCAAAAATATTGTTATAATCCTCTTTCTGGGTGAGGCTTAGAAATTTTTGAATGACCCTCATATTGCTGTATATATTAAAACTAACCATCATTTATAATATTTCTTTCCACTTATAGCAAGGAGAGAGTCACAGGATCAATTATTGTTATCAAATTTTACCTTTTATTTAATTTAACATTCAGAAGAAAAGGCAAAACAACATATATAGCTTTTGATATTTTATAAGTACAACTGTAAGATTACTTTAAATATTATTATCATCTTTTAATGGCACTGATGAACTAATTGTACCAGAAAATTTTTCAGAAAGACAAATAATTCTGGCACCAATCATATCGTGCAAGCATTTTTACCCAGTATGAGTTATCATGTGTGTTTTAAGATTAGATCTTCGCGCAAATGCAGACCCACAAAGCTCACATATGTGAGGTTTTTCTCCAGTGTGTGTCCTCATGTGGCGTTTTAGTTTTGATGACTCTGAAAAGGCCATACCACAAACATTACAAGGAAATGGTTTTTCTCCTGTATGAGTTTTAATGTGATTTTTCAGAGATGATGACTGAGAAAATGTCGAACTGCAAATATCACAGGCAAATGGTTTCTCCCCCGTGTGTGTTCTTATGTGAACTTTCAGACTTGATTTTTCAGTGAATCTGGATCCGCAGATATCACAAAGGAAACGTTTTTCCCCAGTATGGATTGTCATGTGCGCCTTGAGATTAGAACTATAGGCAAATGCTGAGCCACATATCTCACAGGCAAAAGGCCGCTCTCCTGTGTGTATTATCGCATGCCGTTTGAGTTTTGAAGGTTCAGAAAATGCTACACGGCAAACCTCGCATTGGAAAGGTTTCTTGTTAGTATGTATTCGTTTATGCTTTTTTAGTTCAACTTTCTTGAAGAATTTTGCTCCACAAATCAGACATGAAAACTCTTCCTCCCTTGTGTGTATTTTAAGGTGCTTCTTTAATGAAGAGGACTGTGCAAAGGCTGCATCGCAAATTTCACATGAAAATGGTTTCTCCCCAATATGAGCAGTCACGTGGGTTTTGAGATGATCTTTTCTAGAAAATGCCAAGCCACATATCTCACAGGCAAATGGCTTAACATTACTGTGTGTGGCCATGTGCCTTTTTAGATCAGTTTTACGAGCAAATGCTGCACTGCAGATCTCACAAGGATAAGGTTTCTCTCCTGTGTGAGTTCTTATATGTTTTGTAAGAGATGAAGCATGAGAAAACGACATATTGCATACATCACAGTGAAATGGTTTCTCACCTGTATGTACAGTCATGTGCCTTTTTAGATAATCCTCCAGTAAGAAATTTGATCCACAAATCTCACAACGGAATGGTTTCTCTCCTGTGTGCGTTAACTTGTGCTTCTTGAGAGAGGAAGTACGGGAAAGTATCATGCCACATATGTCACAATGGAGAGTTTTTTCCCCGGTGTGTGAAATCATGTGTTTTCGAAGGTGGTCTTTCTGAGAAAAGGATGCATCACACTTCTTACAGTGAAATTGTTTAACAACAGTATGTGAAGACATGTGTTTCTTTAGGTCATTTTCCCATGCAAACACAGACTCACACTTGTCACAAAGAAATGACTGTTTTTCTGAAGTTGTGGTCATTATTTTTTGACATTCAGATTAACAGAGTTGATATTTGTATCAGGTATTACACATACTGCTTCAGTAAGTTTAAAAAAAGAAACTTTCATTAGTTATGTTTACCTTTTATCATAGTTCATTATGCTATTATTTAAAAATGAGTTTGTCTTTTGCTCAGAATTATCAAAGAGGCATGAAGACACACACATACTCATCATGTTTTTATACATCATTAGTAGATTTTTTTTTCATAAATCAAGAAAATAATTTTCTGTTTTGGATCAGTTCTAGTTCTGGTGAGTCAAGAAATACTAGATTAACAAAAAGTTAAGATGTTCATTTCTGTAGATTTAAATAAGAATCAAAACATCTTTTGCACTCCATTCTATACAAATCCTGTCTTCCTTTACTAGCAATGTTTCTTCTCTGTTATATTTGGTTAAAGTTTGGAAATGTCTGTCATCCTATCTAAAGATTTAAACCTCCTAACCTGAAAAAGAAAAAAAATAACTTTAACACACTTATTTGTATATCCATATATTACAAACATTTGCATTATTTTTTGTTTGTACATGCTTTTATATATATATATATATAAAAGCATGTACAAAACAAAAAATATATATGTACATATATACATATATATATACACATACCCACATAAGGGCAAAGAAGAAGGGTAGTTGGGTTCTCTAGCTTTGGTAGGGTGACAGGTCTAGAAGGAAAAATTCTGAATTCAAAACCTGGGGAGTGTTGTTCAGCTCAGGAGAATCTGTGGCACACTACTGCCCAATTCTTCTGTTATCTGCTTATCCAAGAAGAGTGGTTGGTTCTATACAGACTTTCACCACAATGAACAAATCACCTGTTCAGGTAGTTCAACAACTCATATCTTTAACTGAAATGTTGGGCCCTCATATATCAAGATTGACAGGGGAGTCCATTATGTATATATATATATATAGATAGATATATAGTAATAGCTATAAATTTGACCCCCCCCAACCAGTTTTTATTGAAAAGTTAATTTTCTTCTAAACCAAAAATAGCAGATTTTATTATTTCCAGTAAAAACAATTAGACAGTCTAAATAGATTATAAGGTATTTATTACCAATGTTTACAACATTGGTAATCTGTAATCAAAAATTAAACTGCAACACTTTTGTAAACAAAAATAAAATTCCATAATATGTGTACTTATTTTTGGACAGCTGCACATTCATATTTTTAGTTAGAGAGTTTCAAATATGATAATACATAATATGTAATAATATCCAATTTAATTGCACAATGTTTCACTGAAAATGATAAAAACCTGGGGGTTTTTTTTAGAAGAAAATCAACTTTTATGAAAATGATTTCTAGCAGTATACTTATCTAAAAGTGATAATTTATATGTAAGAATCACCCAGCAAATAAAATATATAAATATGATATATATATATGATACCATATATGTAGGTATGACCCAGCAAAGAAAATATTTAAATATAATATATATATTGTCATCCACAGACAGATCTGTTTCGTTCTATCAGAACTCATCAGTGTGGCTAGACAGGCTAGATTCCCGAAGCTGGGATCAAAACCTGGTTGACTCAAACGCCAATCCAAGATTCTACCACTCAGCCACGAGAAAGCCAGCTCCAGCGAAGTAAATTTAAACGGTTATGAATCACAAATATTATTGTTTACATATTTACGCTTAATGGCTACCGAGAGCTCGATTCATACGAAGAGCCTTGCATATACGCTAATGGCAACACAATCACTTCATTTGCTAGAGAGCTCAACCCTACAGGGGTAGGGGAGCATATATATATATATATATATATATAATACCATATATGTAAGTTTGACCCAGCAAAGAAAAAGAAAAACAACACATATATTTCTACTTGAGCAATACATTTGAAATGTTTTTAAAGCATAAAGCAATTTCCATTTGCAATTGAATGATAATTTTGTCAAGTCATAGTTCACACTGAACATCATTTTTATATCATCCAAATTCTAACAAAGATAACAATAAAATGTTAATTAGAATCTTTCACTCCTTCCTAAATTGAAGCATCAACAACACTGTTGTTACAAAAGAAATCATACAGGCTAATAAGTCTTCCAGAATTTGCTAAACTTGAGAATTTCAAATGATGTAATAGCAAACTCATAGGATATCCTATAATTCTGGCCTTATGCCTAGAGATGTGTGTCCTACTAAACAACTCCCCAAAAACAATGTATTGTTTTACCAAAAACTTATTGAGACTGATCACATATCACATTTGATCCACAAATCTCACAACAGAATGGTTTCTCTCCTGTGCGTGTTAACTGTGCTTCTTGAGAGAGGAAATACGAGAAAGTATCATGCCACATATGTCACAATGGAGAGTTTTTTCCCCCGGTGTGTGAAATCATGTTTTTGAAGGTGGTCTTTCCAAGAAAAGGATTTAACAAAATGGCATCAATGTTGGAATAACAACATACACAATAAATTCTTCCTGATAAAACCCATGCTAGAAGAATGGAAACCAGCTTTCAGAATATCCAGACATGAACAAGTCACTCTATCCCAATTATGCATTGGTCACATAAAACTTATTCACTCTTTATACTCAAACAAGAGGAACAACCACAGTGTACACATGTCAAACACTCTACACTTTTAAACATTTTTGCATAAAATGCAAAGATTTAGCTCTCATTAGACAATGTTTTTTCATTGCAAACAGTATGAAAGACCTATATGAAAATATCATCAAGGAGGATATTTTGTAAATGAGAGAAATAAAATTATGCCAAAAATTATAAACGTTATCATTTAATCGTAAATTATCAAAAAAAAAAAACTATCCCAGAAGATCTTGACAAACAAAATATTTTTAAAAAAATGAATAAACTCTTTAACAATGACATAAAAATGTAAATATGAACATAAAAATGAATGTGATTTCCTGACCTCCAGGCATAAAATAACCCAATGCCATTAAAATCAATCATCACAATTGAAATTCTTTTCAGCATTCTTGTTGACATTTCCGTCTTTTTTTAGGTATAAAAAGAAAAAAAACAAAAAATTAAAAAAGAAAAAAAAAACCCAAAAAACAAAAAAAAAAAAAACCCAAAGGGAAGAATCTTTTCTATGGGAAAAATACCAAGACATAAAAAAAGTTGATAAAAATGTACCAGATAGATAATTGCCTTGTCAGTGGAACTAGGATTATACTGACTGTATGCCTTGCAAAGGGATAAGACCTCCTCCCTAAAAAAAAGGTGTCCCAGAAATGACACTAAATAATATCTGATGGTGCGGCTGCAGTTCTGGAGCTCTGGAATATGTAAAGTACTCCTCTATTGCCATTACTCCGAGGTCCACTGACTCAGAGTGGTAGTACATGTTAGGGTCCCATCTATTGGTCAAATAGATTTATTTGCAAATTATTTGTATTCAATAAAAATACTTAATATAAAATAACCATACAATGTATGCAATTCCTAACCCCTAGACATGAAATAATTCCAGACAGGTTGACATGGCATTAAAAATCAATCAACGAAATGGATGAATCCATGGTCAAAACTCCAACTTCCTGTTCAATACCATTCAATTAACACCTTGCAGGTATGTCACATCTCAGGCCACTTCCAAATTATATCTGTATATTTGTCACAATCTCCTATTTTCTTAACCCCCCCCCCGAAAAAAACAATGTTGAAAGCATTACACGTCTGATTTAATCATGGAGTAAATACACTGATGAATACCACCTCTTTTTCATTAGTTCAACTAAAACAAAATTATATATATATATATATATATATATATATATATATATATATATACTGGGCAAAAAATATTGAACGACACTTAGTATCCAAAGTTTGACACAAGTAACAGATACAGTAGATTCTGGACACTTAACATACTTATAACTTCTTTCCCTAAATTTGCACCATATTTCATCTTGAAGTGTCATATTTCAGTGTGGAAAGAAATTACGACAAATTGAATTTTGTATATCAGGGGTAAAGATTTTCAAAGATGGATATCTACTTGCAAGTTTCAAGTGTTTATTACAATAAGAATAAATTCACCAAGTGTAATATTAAACAACTGAAATATGTTAAACTTAATAGATACAGATATTTTAAATTTTGGATAGAATAATTTTTGAGTAAGCAATGAATACTATTGTTCTTAGGAATACACGCCACTGGTGTATAATATGAGTGAGAGGTGGAGAAATTAGATAAGTTTTAGTGGGGAATAGATGTAAATAATAAGGAGTGAGGCTGAAAACGAAGGGAATCAGTAGAAATAAATATCAAATGGATAAGTTTTAAAGAGTAGAGACAATAAAAAGACAAAGAAAAGGGTTTAAAGAATTTTAGTGATGGAAGCTTTGAAATAAACTTTAAAAGGTACGTTTGCAAAGCATTCCCGCTATTCATTTCGTACATTGGATACGCGCTCACCTCCGTCAAATGAACAAACATTTTGGGGTAATAATGATGTGAGAAAGGCCATATATTAAAAAGGGAAGGCTATGTGTGTGTGTGTGTGTGTGTGTGTGTGTGTGTGTGTGTGCACATACTACCCCAGACATTTCTTCAGCAGGAAATTCTGAACAAGGGCCCGAAAGTCTCTTATCACATAAGCTCTTGCAACCCTAGTAATCATCTTGCGCATGGGCACGTAGGGGTCCCCGACCTTTAGGTTGGGAATCTAAATTGCGCACTTTAAAAAATGCACACTCTTTACAATTTTGTGCTCACTGACTGATTTTTTTTTTAAGGTTAAAAGATTATGAAAAGATCGATTTTTTACATCCTACAAATTATCTGGGATATAATCATGCATATTTTTTTTTGTATTGATTTTTTTATTGTGCAATACAAGTGGAAAAATGAAAAAAAAAAATGTTTTCTTTGATTTGTTTTCCATATGGACTCTTCTCGATAAACTTTTTTTTTTTTTTCGTCCAAATTTTTTTACTTATACACATTTTCCTCTTTCACATTTCAAGAGAAAAAAAAACAAAAGAAAATCAAATACTAAAAATTCTGTTAACTTTTGAAAATTAAACTAATGAAAATAACAAAAAAGTAGATGTTCAAAAATTATTGGGTTTTCCCGACGAAATAAAAAATATACACAGTATTTATGGAATATTGAAATTTCCAATATTTTTCAACAAACTAATTTATTTAACTGACAATACAAGTTTATTATAACCCAACTTAATCTCTTTTTTATGACAAAGTGTGTAATTAACTTTCCATGAAAATGTACTAAAATGTCTTACTCCTCGAAATCGATAAGACACGATAACCAAACTCGATCTACTTTTCAAAACAAAAACAAAAAAGAATAACTTCAAGAATGATATTTACAATTTCAAAAAAGTGGGACAGTAAGTAATGAATATTGTTTCTTTAAATATAAGTTAGTAAGTAGTGGTGTAGCACGTGTTCCCGATTTTTTTTTTAACTCTGTGACGAACGTAAGTTAAAAAAAAGAAAATAATTCTACGCTTACCTCAACTTGTCTTTTAATCAACTGCCAACCTATTGAAAACTAAATAAGACAATTGAAACAAGTGAACATTTTTGACTAAAACGATCATTTACCAGAGATACGAATTACGAAGTAAATTGCTTTTAACAACAAAAAAAGGTAATTGAAAGAACGGTGTCAAGTGATAATAAGTTCCTTCTGTACAAAGATAGATTTCTGGCCTTAAAAAAGTTGTTTGCTTTGTTTCGTCAAGAAGCACTAAGGTCTTCGGTTGTTTACAAAACCAAAGTGTTCCTTCTCAGTACTGTTTAGTGCCTAGATTCAACGGGAAACATGTGATTCCAGAATGACTTGACTGTTCAACAGTCACATACGTAAGGTTTTCTTTAAGAAAAAATGAATTGCTGAAGATAACAATACATTGATGGGCTGAAAGCAAATAATTTGTAATGAAAGTAAACGTTTTATCTTTTTAATTGGGTTCGTTCATTCAGAACACGTCTGTTCGGTTTAACCATTTATTAATGACTTAGAATAAGCAACAATAAAACAAGGGCACACAACTCGTGACACCTGAATGTAACAAGAATCAGTAATAAACCTATTACTTTTCTTTATAATGTCATTTATTTATTTATCTAAGTCTTAAAAACGTCTTAAATGTCTCTTGCGAATGGTAGTCTTTGTCATTCTGTCTTTTTTTTTTTTGCGGGGTTGGGGTCATAGTTATAAAACATTAATAGTTCTTGATTTTTATTTTATCAGTCAAATTTCTTGCCGGTCCAAACTGCTGTTAGGAATTCTTTTTCTGTTCGGGCATGATTTCTTCCAGCAACGCGAACATGACAGGCTTCCTTTCGCCAATTTTTACATATAATATTGCTCGCAGCCCATAGCTGCTGGCACCCGTTGCTAATACAATTGGTTTGGTAGGATCATTAAAAAATTTAAGGACTTCGTTAATAGCAGCTTTACTTCCAAACATGCTTTTCTCTGCGATTCGTCCCAATTTCATACTTTAGCAGAAAGAACTTCGTATTTTTCTTAGGCGCGTAAATTAATTTGACCGTTATGGTCGTCGCATATTTTCACCCAATGAGGATGATTTATTCTATTCATCCCGGACCATTTTCCCGGACAACATAAAAATGATAAAAGCCCGCCAAACTATCTCTTCCTCAGAACCTTTCGAACAGGACGGACGTACTTTCTGTCTGCCCCCTTCATAGCAGCAGAAGCACAACACCATGAGGAGAGCCGTCTAATTTTTGGACCTTTTAAGTCTACCCTCTTAGACCAACGGTTCCCAGTTGAACATGAATTAGATGCATGTAATCCGCCACACACAGGAACACCTTTATGTCGCCTCTAACTTTTGCTGTCTACAGCGACGCACAATTACGCTCAGACATCCAGCTACCTCATTCATGGGCAACATTATCAGGAGACTTTCATGCCTCTCTCCTACAGCAACCAGGACCACACATTTATGGGTGACTACATCATTCCTGTCTTTAAACAGCAAACACGACTTTTGCTACGTCTTCAGCGACGCATATTCAGCATTGCCTTGACAGAAACGATGCACATTTCGCTCAGGCATTTAGCTGCTATAATTACTTCTCAATTCAATAACTATTTCCTTCCTCCCTTCCTTCCTACGAGACTTGCAGCATAAAGGTCCCCTTTATTCTGGCTGCCATTAAACTCTCTTGAAAACCTTACGGCATCTTTGTTCTTCTCTCCCTTTATTTACCTTCAAATATAGTGAGGAACTAAAGTAACGAATTAACTTCCTCGCCAAAATACTATTCTTATTTTTTTTTTTACTAAGTCCGACATGGGTTGTATGATATCCACTTCATGGGAGTAACATATATACTTCACATTTGATCACGAGGTTGAGTCTTTTTTACCAACACATAAACGCACATGTACCCCTCTTTTTTTATTTAAACAATTGATGCGCACCAGCCTGTCGGTTGGTGGAAATTTTTTTATAATGCTCTCGCCTTCTAGACGTTCCAGTTCGGTTTTTACTTTTAGTAGATGTAGAAACGGTATCCATCTCGCTGTTGTGACGCAGTATGGCTTCACATCTTTTCTTAAACTCATTTTCATTTGTTCACTTTTCATACGGCCTCTTTGGTCAAATATATTCTGGAATTGACTTTAATAACCATTACCATCAAACGGGCAACCTCTCTGAACAGTGAATTCTCTGTGTCCCAACTATTTAGTTTAGTTTGGTTCCTTTGTTTTAATGGCACATCAACCTTCGTGGATTATTTAATACCAAATCCATCCTTCTAAAAGAACAGCAGATGGAAGGATAAACACGGTATTTGTCCGAAAGTGAATGTAAGACTGGAGTTCGAACTCACTTGCTACGATTCCGCAGTCCAGCACTGTAACCATTACACCACTAGGACACCCTCCCCAACCATTTTGTACATATACCTTGAATATTGTACTATACTTATCTGCCCTTGGCATTTTGTTATTGTTGTTACCTCCCTTACTGGCATTCTTCAGTTGATGAATCGCTTAGTCAGGGAATGTTTTGTTAAATAAATCCTTGTTAAGGAATACCTATCTTGTCAACTCATTTCAATTCATTTAACAAAACAAATTCAACACTATGGAGAAATACTTGAAACTGGAACGTTTGGACACCCCTCCTAATACACCATTGTCAAGTAAGAATTTTAATCACAGGTTTCAAAGCTTCTCGTCGTTCCTATGAAAAATTATTGAACCCAACATCTATACTGACTTAGATAAACTTGATACCCTGATAAATTGTATTTCTTCTGATGTATATGAATACATTGCTGAGTGTGATACTTTCGATACTGCTGTTAACCGTCTGAAAGAACTGTACATAAAACCCCCGAACGAAGTTTTTGCCCGGCATTTACTTGCTACTTGCAGCCAAGGAAAATATTGACGAATACGTACAAAGACTAAAGTTACTAGCGAAAGAATGTAACTTTAAATCTGTTGATGCGGTTCAAAACCGTGACGATTGTATTAGAGATGCATTTATCACAGGTTTACGTTCAAACATTATTCGACAACAGTTACTCGAAAACAAGACACTGCATTTAAATATCGCCATTGACCAAACTAGAGCGCTCCATGCAGCTTAGAAAAATTCAGAAGCATACGCATACACTCAAACACCAATTGTAGGTGCAGTTTCTCAGGAAAATACCAGTACGATAGTCCAGTCAACGGATACCATTAATACATGTTGTGCAGCTTCGGCTAATATCAAGCACATGTGTTTCTTCTGTGGAGGACCTCGTCATAATAGAAGTGTATGTGCAGCCAGAAATGCTACTTGTTTCAAGTGTAAAAAAGAAGGCCATTTCTAAAAAGTGTGTCGTTCGAACCCAAAAATAGCATCTGCTACAACATGCTCTCACAGACTCGCGACAATGTTGATATCACATACTACATCTGCTTCCTTGGGATCCCTAAAACAGGCTGCATTATACGTGTTAGTCGGGGAAAATGGCGCCGGTACAGCGCTAATAGATACGGGAAGCTTAGGATCGTTTATCTCTCTCGGTTATGTGAGGAAACACAGACTCCAGATGAGACCTGCTGCTGGTAACGTATCTATGGCGTCATCATCACTTAAAACCTCTATCAAAGGACAGTGTACAGGGGACTTAAACCTTCTAGGTGAGTGGTATCCAGATGTAAAACTTTGAGTTCTACCCCACCCCTGCTCTGATATTATTCTTGGCTAAGATATCATGTCTCAACATTCCACCATATCTTTTGCATTCGGGGGCTCCAAGAAAGATCTTGTAATCTCTCAATCTATCTCTTGTAGTGTACCCCCTGCATTAGTGGACACACCATCTTTATTCTCCAATATTGATCCAGCTTGTAAACCTATTACGACTAAATCTAAAAGATGTGGAGAGGGTGACAGGCTTTTCATACAGACTGAGATTGAGAAAATGATCAAGGAGGGTGTAATTGAGAAAAGTACTTCCCCTTGGAGGACTCAGGTCTTAATAGTAACGAATGAACGTCAAAGAAATAGACTAGTAGTCGATTACAGTAGAACAATTAATTGATTTACCAGATTAGATGCTTATCCATTACCAAGAATGGATGATTTAGCTCAAGAAATAGCAAAATATAAAATTTACTGCTCATTGGATCTGAATAGTGCATATCACCAGATACCAATAAAAGAAGATAAGCGCTATACTGCATTTGAAGCTAATGGTAAACTTTACCAATTTTGTAGAATTCCTTTTGGGGTGACTAATGGTGTTGCATGTTTCCAAAGGATAATTGATAAAATTATTAAGGAAAATAATTTAACAGACGTGTATACCTATGTAGACAACGTTGTCGTAGTCGGGAAAAATCAGCAAGAATATGATGAGAACTTAGAAAAATTAAGACGATTACTACACAGTATAACCTCACTCTCAATGAAAATAAATCTGTTTTCTCTAAAACATCCATTAATTTTCTCAGCTATAACATATCACATGGCCTACTTAGACCTGATGCAGAACGTCTACGACCATTAAGAGAACTACCTATTGCTCAGAACAAAATCTCTCTGCGTCGAGTGCTTGGATTATTCTCTTACTATTCTCAGTAGATACCCAAGTTCTCTGAAAAAATTAGACCCTTGATAACAGCTAATTCATTCCCCCTTGATTCAGAATCAATAAAAACATTCGAAAACTTCAAGGAGGAAATTGAAAAGGCCTTATTGCACTCAGTCGACGAAAAGATACCTCTCGCAGTTGAAACCAGTGCCTCTGATATTGCTATCGCAACCACTCTGAATCAAGCAAACCGTCCAGTGGCATTCTTTTCACGCACACTTACGACTACAGAACAAAAACATTCTTCCGTAGAAAAGGAGGCTTGTGCAATAGTAGAGTCGGTCAAAAACTGGTCACATTACCTATCAGCACGACGTTTTTTGATAGTCACAGATCAACAAGCTGTGAATTTTATGTTTGATGCAAGAAGGCATGGAAAGATCAAGAACAGCAAGATCGAAATATGGAAAATGGAATTAGGGTGTTATGAGTATAACATCATGTACCGACCAGGAAAAAACAATATCCCAGCTGATACGCTCTCACGTGCCCAGTGCAATGCACTCAACAACATGGGAAGATTGCATGAAATACACGAAAATCTTTGTCATCCGGGTATAACCAGTTTGGCTCATTTCGTTAAAGTAAGGAATCTTCCATATTCTATTGAACAGGTTAAGAGAGTGTGTGTAGCATGCGCAGTGTGTGCTAGATGGAAACCATGCTTCTATACACCAGAAGCAGGACTCTTAGTCAAAGCAACACAACCAATGGAACGACTCAGCATTGACTTTAAGGGATCCCTTCCTTAAACTTCGAAAAACTGTTACCTACTAACGGTTATAGATGAGTACTCGCGTTTCCCTTTTGCTTTCACATGCATAAGCACAAATACAGACTCTGTAATACAGGGTCTAAATCAAATATTCATAGTATTTGGCATGCCGTCTTATATCCATTCAGATAGGGGGGACATCCTTCTAATCAAAGGAAGTGCGTGAATATCCCACCAATCTCGGAATTGCTACTAGCCGGACAACACCTTATCACCCCCAAGGAAACGGTCAGTGTGAACGGTATAATGTGTAGAGAAGAGGAAAATCTCGTATTTTGTTTTGGCGCGCAATTTAATTCAACACTGAATTTCATCCAATCAGGATGACATATCCTATTCAGCCCGGACCTTCATTTCCGGCTAGCAAAACGGGTGAGCGGCCAAACACACTCTCTTCAGCTTGAGGCGGTGACCAGAACAGACGTGCCTCTGGTCGTCCCTGCTTAGCGATGCTTTTTAGCTAAACAAGCCACCCAGTGTGGACATCTCACTGTGGCTTTAACACTAGCAGCAGCAACATGGACACTCAACGAGGGAACCATCTAATTTATGGATTCTTTACGAGGAATCCCAGTGGAACATAAATTAGAAACATTCAGCATGCCTTCCACAGGCACCACTTCTTGCCACCCCAAAAATTGCTATGTCGATCTGACGCGCAATCCCGCTCTCGACACGCTTGCTCTCAATTCACCTCTGGGCCACTTTAATGGAGACCAACGCACGCCTCTCCACCAGACGGACAAAACTACACGGTGACTTTGAATACTTCCCTCACACGTCCAACAACACGCTGCCATCTCAAACATCCAACAAGCCTAAACACCACGAGTCTTGCAGCACCAAGAACAAACCAAATATTCAAAGCTGCAAATAAAAAACTTTCGTTGTTGTGTTGTTAAAGCAAAGTTTCGTAATTCATTTGTGTGCCTAAAAATTATTTGCGTTATCCTTCAAAATGCTAAAAATGGAATTATATGAAAACACACATTATTGGCCCTAGTCTCAATAAATCTTAAGGAATCACAATGGGAAACAGTATTGCCTGAAGTACTACACTCCATAAGATCCATACCTCCCTTACTGGCATTCTTCATTTGATGAATCGCTTAGTCAGGGAATGTTTTGTTAAATAAACCCTTGTTAAGGAATACCTGTCTTGTAAACTCATTTCAAATATATAAGTTTTTCCTTTATGCATCGTGGAAGTCTAGAATTTTCTTTCGCACGATAATGTGCCGCCTGGGGCTTCTAAATCTTCCTACTGCCGGTCTTAAAGGCGGTCTATTCCGAAGATTTTTCTATGTTTTGTAGCTTATTAATGTAATGCCCGCTCCTGTGTCTATTTTAAACTTCAGGTTGCTACCGCAAGTCTTCATATTAGCGAACTATGGCTCGAGCGTTTTATTTTCCTTTGAGCCTAGAAAATATTCCACCATGTTATCGTGTTTTATTTCCCGGACTTTGCTTAATTTTGGCCTGAGTGAAAAAAGCAGAAGTAATCCCGGACAATACGCCACCAAAAAGCTAGCACCCACTATTTGTCGAAAACTATAAATAGGCTCTCAGTACGAATTTGTTTCCCGGACACTCTCTCAAATAAATACCCGCAAATTACACTAAAATTTGCAACGCTTTATCTTTTCTATCCCTTTCTTTCTTGTTTCTTTTGTATAAAATTCCTTTTGAAAACCTTATTGTCTGTGTTATCATTTTGAAACAGTATCCGAACGAGAAAGCTGCGGAACTTACCGTTTAAAACCACTCACTAAGGCCTTCTAAAAACATTACCCCTTTAAATAATAAATTTGGCTTTAGTGTCATTTTCTTCATATGAAATTTTTCATTAGATTTTTTTACCCTTTCGTTCGTTCCTCGTCGATGTTTTTTGTCTGCCTTTCCTCTATTTGTGGTCCGAGTTGTTCATAACTTTTTGTCGTTACTAAGATATTGTTGAGTTTCAATTCTTGGGTAAACTGAAGGCGTTCCAATAATCTTTTGTTTTGATGTCCGATAAAGAATCTATCCTTTATTTCTTCGTTCTTATTGGCGAAATTACAACAATCTGCAATTCATATAATGTTCTCGCAAATGTGACACATTCTCTGGGGTGTTGTGCTCTCAATTCTAACATGGCATTTTCATGTGTGCTGTTCTTTTTGGGCATGAAATAGGTTTCGAATTTTATCATCACAGTTTCAAAGTTATTTTCGTCTTCTTTCTTAGAAAATGTAACTTTTTTAAAGACATTTTCTGCTTCGTTGCCTATACATATGAATGTGCCCAGTTTTCAAATACAAATTAGATACAATTCAATATCTTTCGAAACTCTAGCGCCAAGTAAGTCACGTGAAGTACGTGAGGTCATTTTACCTAGATTAAAATTATATCTGAGTTTTCTGTCCTCAAATACAACACTGATTTATAAAAACACCGAGAAGAAACGATATTTTTAATCAAAAGGAAAGTCAGATTAAAATACTAAACATTTATATACATATTAACATTTGCATTTTACAAACTTATTTTTTAACGCTTTCTTGTGTTGTGGTCTTAAGAAACCACAAGTTCAAAAGTTCATCAATGTTCTTAACAAAAAGTTGATATAAAGTGTGTATGCGCGCGAGTGAGTGAAGCACGTATTAGCGGAGTATATGTTTGACTGTTGACTGAATGGGTGTTTGTAGAGTAATGTGAAACCAGGTTGAGGCGGTTCCATAAGAAAAAAAGCGGACAGAAAGATGATAAACTTACTTTCGCCACAACTATAAACGTTGTTTTTTGGATGTGAGGACTCGCAGCTGACTAATGTGTTTTCACAGTCACGAAATAGAATTTTGGTCGATGTTAGCATGTCGATGTAGCCACCAGTGCGTCGTCGTTACTATGAAGGAGTTTTGTCATGCTTTCGAATGTCCTGTTCATTGGCTGTGTGTTGCTGTGTGTGATAGTAGCTGCCGAAAGCGTGAATGAATAGATTTCCTGATTACGTGACCAGCTCCGAAGAAAAGTTTTTATTTCTGCACAGGAAATCGTCTCAGTGGCAAGATCATTTGGAATCCAATTGCGTGGACGTAGGCAAAAATGCCGCATGTGATTATCCTGTCCCATCAGATTCCAGAAACTACTTATTTAAATTAGGATCCTGATTTTTTTTCTACTGATTTGAACGAAAGATATTGTTTTAGTGATTCTAATCTGCTTTATGTATCGGCGTTTCTTACTTATTTGTGCTTCTCCTATCGTTTGTAACATATAGGATTTTATATCCAATAAGGGATTTAAAAAGTCGAATGATTCTGGTGGTTGAAGGTTCCATTTTGGGGGGGGGGGTTGTAATGACCTCAGCTTATTGTAACCTCTTCTGACACCATGTTTCATATTTCTAGTTGGGTTCGTTCATTTAGAGCTTTTTCAATCACAACTCAGGAACAAGTCTGTTTGGTTTAGCTATTTATTACTAAATCTCAGAATAAACAACAATAAAACAGGGACACACAACTCGTGATACCTGGATGTAACTATGATTAGTAATATGGGGTAAAAAAAATGTTTGTGGTGTGTGTTGGAAAAATTTTCAAGTTGGTAATTGACTTTTTCTTCTTATCCCCATTCACTTATTATGTTTTTATTTGTTCAAGCAATCAAGGAATGAATGACGGAAAAAGAGACAAGGATACGTTTAGACTCAACTTCTATTTTACAAGTCTACAACTATTTCCTGGGCCAGGAAAATATCTGTCAACTCAGTAGAGAGGTGTCAAGAGATCTGAAGAAGAGTTTCTTTTTGGTGCCAGGAAGCCCATCATTTCAGACATGCGCTGGTTGCGCTTCCTGTCAAAAGTCTCCAGGAGAATTGTCATTTGTTGCACTTATCTCTCTTATTGTGTATTTATTCTATTTTCGTTTTGTTTTGTTTTTTAATTTATTATTCCATTACTGAAAATATATGTATCACTCCAAACATAGGTTCACATTTTATGTGTGCGTGTGTATGAGCAATTTAATTTTTCGTTATAAATGTTTTTAATGTAAAGGAAGAGAAAGAGGGGGAGTAAAGACTGAAATCACAAGAACATTGTACAAGTCGCTTTTTTGTAGAGCGTTTGGAAATAATGATGGACAGACAAGTACGTTTACACAATAACGAAGTGTGTATTTATAAGCAGAATTATATTTATATTTATAAGCAGAATTATATTTATAAGTCAATTTTATGATAGAAATGTTCTTTCGGCGGAACTAGTTATGTTTTGTAATTTAATATTCAGTTAATTGATTTGTGGTTAAATGGAAATTAAATTTAATAACAACGGTGCACCATCAAGTAAAAAGTTTGAGAAGCTCTGAGTTAGAGCAAGACCGGAACAAGTCACTTAGAATATTTTTATATGAGGAAGCTATATCTCAATACACCGTTTGGACTTAGTTGTTTGCCTGTTCCTTGTAAAAGTCTCTTAACGCTCCTCTCTGGTGCGTGTCTCCTTATAAAAACAATTGTGACACATTCACATTATAGTGTTAAACGAAAACAATGATAAAAAAAAATCAAGAAAATGAAAACCACAAAGGCAATACACTGAAAACATGAAGAGCTACCAGATCTTTCGGGATTTTTAGAAACCACGTGTCATGTTTGGAACATTAATGTATATTTTTGTGGTTTTATTTTCTTCTGTTCAAAGTTACGTATTTCAAAAAAAAAATTCGGATGATAATATAAAAAAGAAAATAATGATTTTTTTAAAACTTCATTTTTTACTTCTTTAATATGTCGATTATTTCAAAGGTAAGTTATTGATATTATCAAAATATATCATTTAAAAAATAATTAAAAATACATCCTTAAAAAAAAAGTAATGAAATGAATTTTCCTAACTCAGTCGAGATGGGAAATTTTTTAACTGGTAGAAATCAAATTGACCAATTACTGAGTGAAGATTCGTGGATTATTAGTTTATTGATTTATTTACTTAATTATTTTATCTTTTTCGGTCAGTGGTTTGGTTGTTTTTGACGTAACTTTCTTTAAATTTAAAAAAAAAATGTATGTTTTTTTTTTTTTACATTTTAAAACAATATTGCAGTAACTTTAAGAAAAGTGATGTAGCATCCAAAACTTGTATAGAAAAATTTGATTTATCTCCTTAACTTAGAGGCATCTAAAAATGAAAGATGCGGAAAATTCTGATTAAAAATTATGTACTTGATAATTATCAATTTATTTTTTTAGAACCGGAAATGAATTTGAATTTGAAAAGTTCCTAAAAAAATTGGATGAGAAAAAATCAAAAACACTCTACTAAACATCTTATCTGAAAAATATTTTTAATAGTTCATTCTTTAAATGCATTTCTAAAGTATAACTATTTTAAAAATTGTGGAAATAATTTTTTAAAGTAATTTTTATTAACCCATTATAAAATATTACATTTGTTTTCCCCTAAATAAATTCTATTATTTTTTTAAAAAGATAAATTCCTGTTGAAATTTTATTGAAAACTTCAACCGAATCTAAAAATCTACATGAAGCTAAAATATTTTATTCAGAAAGTTCTTGTTAGCCTTTTATTTTATTTGTTTGATTTAAGGTGTGGGGGTGGCTGTGAAAAAGATCGCACAAAAATATTTTTAATGTTTTAAAATCATTCTTGTTTCTTGGACGCTTCAGAAACATTGTTATTAGATAAAAAGTACATTTTAAATGATTGATAAATTTAAAGGATAAAAAATACAATGATCTGAACATTTATTTTTAAGGATAAATCTGTAGATTGGGGTGTAATTATTTACGCGATATTCAACTTTTTAAGTATACAAGAATTAACTCCCCTTAATATACTAATTTTTTTTTTTTTCTTTTTTACTCTTCCGATAAATAAAAAAAAACAAGAAGCACCATAATTTTGATATTTTTTTTTTATTAGTAAATTTTAAAAGAACACAAGACAACTTTTCATTAAGCAAAATGTAGAAACAGAATTAATAAAAAAGAATGTATGAAACTGAAAAAAAGGAGTATAGGTAATATCGTTACTTTTGTAAAGGATATAGCCAGGAGGATTTTTTAAAAATGCAATTTCCTGATTGTCGCTTCATGAGACAAAAATTTGAAAAGATAAGACTCCAACCTAAACGCATACTCCCAACTATCAAACATTTCTTTATATATTTATTTATTTATATTTTTTTTTTTTTACACGATTCCACTAGAACCCAACAATGTATATTACTCCTCGTTAGCCCTAACAAGATAATTTTTGGCATGTATCGCAACTTGACGGTGAAAGATTTAACATTTTTGATGATCAAGTGTTTATATTTATTACATTCTTCTAGTATTTAAAAAATGTTAAGTTGGCTCCAAATTTAAAGAAAAATTTTTTTTCCTCCTTACATGCAGATATGGTTTGGGATATCCTCGACATTAAGAAATTTCTCATTTGGCTATTTTTAACATACTAATTTGTGTACACATAAACAGGGATTTTTTTTAATTGTCTACCTATATAGCAGAGGAAATAATTTGGGATCAAAGGATAAAAAAGAGAAGTCTAAAACTTGCTTTAACCCTATCACTAGTAAGTTACATATAAATTATTTAGCAATAATTTTTTTTTCAATCTTTGTGCTGGTAGACTTTTACAGATAAGCTCCATCGTTAACCCTTTCACAACCAACCTTGTTTTTTTGTGTTTAGTTGTGGATATGCAAAATCATGATTTGAGAAAGACGTTTTAAAGTTTAAAATGAAATTCGACTGGAACACCGGTGTCCTAGTTGGAGTGAAAGGGTTTAGAACTGAACAGTATTTTTTAAGCTTTACTCTGCTCTCCAAAATAACTTAGATAATGTCACATCTGTCGGCAGAAAAATTGCATGTCTGTAATTAAAAATCTTTCCAAAATAAAGTAACAGTTAGAGAAATAAGATTCAATAAAAAAAATAAAAAAAGGCTGTGAAAATATTACATACTTTTTTCTTTAAGTATGAATTTTAATTTGGTACTTGCAGTTCAATGGAACATTTGAGCTGGTATTGACACCTTTATCATTTTGAATACTACTTTTCAACTAGTGTGCTTTCCAGCCTTATCAATGTTATCTTCTAAGAATGATTCAGTTTGGTTTCCTCCTCTTTATTCTTTTGAAGACTACATTTCAGTTGTGCTCCCTAGCAATCCCAGTTTTGTCCGAAGCTTTAAAATATTTATCATTATAGTAATTTTTAATGCTTGCTAACTTGACACAAATCAAGTTAAATCAGTGCTAAAATTTATTTTATTCTTATATTGTCCTTACAAAATATTAACAATTTGTGTTAACATGATAGAGAATTTTTTTTTCAAAAATTATCAAATATGAAATATCTTTGAGGAAAGCCAAAAATCACACTGATCAAAACAACTAAGATAAGGATATTAATTGAAATAATTCAAGAAATAATGGCCATACTTGTCTTCTGAACATGTGACAATACTACAAAAACTACAGAGTACATTAGGTAAATTAGTGTGATAGAGTAATAAAATAATAAAAAATAAAGATATTAAGTTAAATGACTTGCAATATACTTGCTCATCTTAGCACTCAGTTGGCTGGTCATTGGATACATTGACTGTATACTCTGCAGAGGAATGAGACCCCCCACCTCACAAAAAGGGGTTCCTGGGTATAACACTAAACTGCATTTGATGGTGAAATTCCTGTTTGGTTTGGTTTGGTTTGTTTGGTTTTATGGCATATCAACCTTTGTAAGTTATTTAACGCCAAATCCATTTTTATGTAAATAATCTGTTCTATTTAAAACGATTTAGTTTAGCATAAGTACACAGTTTTAATGTCGAAAAACAGTTCTATTTCAAATAATTCAGTTAAGCATAAGCAAGCAGTTTAAATGTATGTATGGTTTAATTGTAAAAGTCATTTCTATTTCAAACTATTCAGTTTTACTCAAACAATTCATTTTAGCATAAGTATGCTGTTAGTTCTATTTAACCCATAGATAGGACCCTTATCAGGTGCTACCACTCCGGGCCAGAGTGGACCTGGGAGCAATGGCAATGAAGGGGTACTCCGCATTCCTCAAAGCTCCAGCATTGCTGGAACCTCACCATCAGATTGTTTAGTGTCATATCCAGGACACTCGTTAGAGGAGGGTCTTACCCCTCTGCAGAGGTGCAGTCAGTGTATTCTACAGCCCCAGCTTGTTCTGGGGAGTATGGAGTACACCTCCTTTGCATTACTCCCTGGTTCACTCTTACCTAAAATGGTATTACCTATGTGTTCCATCAATGACTCAAATAGATCTCTTTAAAAATTATTAGTATTTGATAGAACCATGTGAAAAAATATTCTTTAGAAACAACAGGAAAAATTATTATATAAATGTACAAAGAACATGATTTTCTAACCTCTAAGTACAGAATAACCATAGACAAGTTGATGTGCCATTAAAATCAGTCCGTGAACATAGAGTGAATATGATTCCCAAAACTCAACATAAAATAACCCTAGACTTGTTGACGTGATGCTAAAATCTGTCAATCAGGAAGAAAACTAGAAACCACACTGATCAAAACAACAGGAAATAATTACAGAAATAATGGCAGCATTTGACCTCTGAACTTGTGAGAATGCTACAAAAATTAAATCGTACATCAGACAAATTATGGGGATAAAAAGGAAAATAGTAGACCTAATGACTCATCATATGTTCAATCATGCTACACAGCTTTTAAAGTTAAAAGTTTTTTCCAATTTTCTAAAACTGTTAATTCTTCTTTGAACCTGTTACATATTCTCAGCAGGAAATCTACAAACAGATTTACTATGAGAACATTTTGTATATTTTCAGGTTGAACTAATAACAGAAATTGGAGCCAGAGATCTTGCTTCTAATCCAAAAGCAAAGAGTTACATGATCCCATTTTTACTGTAATACAGAATTAACTCTTGGGCCAGGAGCTGTGTAACAAAGACAATTAGAAGTACTGGCTTTGTTTTGGATTTAACTATAAAAAATGAGTAATCAAGAGTATTTTACCTGTGATTATTGTAATGTGCCATTTTCCTGCTCTTCAGAGTTTAAAGAGCATGTGAGAAGACACACAGGAGAAAAGCCTTATGAATGTAATTTCTGTAGAAAGAAGTATTCTTCTGAGTATCTACTCAAACGCCACCAGAAAATACATACTGCAGAGAAACCATTCCACTGTGAAATTTGTGGCTCTAGATTTCTTTACAATTATCTACTCATATCACATGTAAGAACTCACACTGGGGAGAAGCCATATAAGTGTCAAATCTGTGGGGCAGGATTTAACTATACTTCAAGCCGCAATGTGCACATGAGAACACACACTGGGGAAAAACCATATAAATGTCAGATTTGTGGATTAGCTTTTGCTCATACTTCTTCTTTGACTGCTCATGTATCGTCACATACTGGAGAGAAACCAATTAAGTGTCAAATCTGTGGTTCAGGGTTTGTAAATCATTCTAACTTGAGAGTGCACTTGAGAACACACACTGGAGAAAAACCATTCACTTGTAACATCTGCAAATCTAAGTTTATTACAAAAAATCGCCTTCAAATTCACATGAAAAAACACACTAAAGAAAGAAATGTTCATTGTGAGGTTTGTGGAGCAAACTTTACTGTCAATTCACAGCTGAATGTACATATGAAAACCCACACTGGAGAAAAACCCTTCCATTGTGCCGTTTGTCATTCAAAATTTTCTACAAAAGCACATCTCCAAGATCACATGAGAATTCACACTGGTGAAAAACCATTTAACTGTAAAATATGTGGGTCAGCATTTTCTCAAAGTTCACACCTTACACGACACTTGAGGATCCACTCTGGAGAAAGACCCTACAACTGTGATATTTGTGGTTCTAGATTTTCAGACTCTTCAACTCTAACAGTTCATATAAGAAAACATACTGGAGAGAAACCCTATTCTTGTCAAGTGTGTGGAAAAAAATATACTCATGTGAATGCTTGTAGCAAACACATGAAGTCTCACACTAAATAAAAAGTCCTTTTGTTCACTAAGATTTGATTGCTTTTTTTGGGTGGGGGATGTAAATGTTTCAGTGAAATAATTTTTATTATTGAACTTAAAAATATCTTTGTTGTTATTTGAATGAATAGCTTATAAATTGAGTTAACTAAATTATAAATATTACAATGTTTTAATAACATCTGAACACATATTGCTTTTTAGTTTTCATTATATTTCCCATTGAACTCTGACATATTTTTTTCACTTAAATACTCCAAAATTACATAATCAGGACATTCATAATGTAAATGTACCACACCCTTAAGAGCATAGAGTGCAACCATACCATGTTTGTGATGATGCTGCAGTTTCAAAGCAAGGAGGTTTTTATTGGATAGAGATGCTAGCCCTACACCTGAGGTGGGGCTAGTCTTTAATATACAGTACTCATTACTTTCTTTTCTTTTTTGTAGGTTAAGTGCTACCAAAATTAGTACTGAGCTTTGAATTAATATTTTGATCATAAAAATCATAACTGATAAGTCAATGACCATTTGATACTGAATGCTTAATTGAATGTGGTTTTAATAATGTCTACTGTCCATTATACCATTTATTAAGCAGATATTTTGAACGCCTTTTGCTAAGAAACAGCCCCAGATTATAAAACTATCTCCATAATGCTTTAGAGATGGAATAATTCTCTGAATAATGTTGCTCTTATTTCCTTCTCATCATCAACTGTCTTTGATTACTACCAAACTGTTCAAATTTGGATCTAATTTTTTTTTCCTCTGGCCAGTACAAACAAATGTAAGAAATAGATAAATAAATTAACAAAATCACTGGTCAGCCCACATACAGACAAAATAAATGATAAATCCCAGATAGTGTAGTGGTCATCATTTTGAAGTCCACTCTAGACAATCAAGTGAGGGATTTTGTTTTGTAAGGGGATATCTCTTGTATAAGAGGTTAGAGAGGGTAGGTGACCAGATGTGTTTAAGCAACAGTCAGAAAGTTTTAATCACCCAAATTGAAAAGTCTAGTCTGTATCAGAAGTATCGGTCGCTCTATCTCTCCCTCCTTTGAAAGTCAATTGTATTTTAAGTGGTTACCGACAGATGAATAATAAAAGATAACTGAAATTCCTTGCATTTCTGTCTATTAACGTGACAAGCAGAATATCTTTCATTCAGAAAGGAGTTGGGAACCTGCTTGCATCTCAGGAAAACAAATAACAAACAAGAATTCAACCATTTTTTGCAAGAAAGACAGGTAAAGAGCTGAGCTGAGCTGAGCTGAGTTGTGCTTTGTGTGTCACACTCACCATTCTAAATGACCCTCATTCAACATAGCAGCCTGAAGTAGCTATCCATAACACACTCCTCTGACCACAAGGCATCACACACAGTCCTTTGTCCCTATCATTACTATAGTACAGAATTAGTATAGTGAATATGATCCATAGATAGTATTTGTATTAAATGTGGTGTTCTAGTAACTTGTGACGCAGAGAAGGGTACATAATTCATTCTTGTGCTCAACGGTACATAATCTGATTTTATACAAAAATGCCGAGGAGAGATACTTTGATTTTAGACAGAATACATAGATACTACATTCTCATCATCGCAGAAAATATGGACAGATTAAGAAATAAACAAAAAAATCCCACAGATTCAATTATTAATATGAGTGAAGTTTTTGTCTGTTCATAAAGACACATAGATACACTAGGACACATCTTCAGTTATATTCCTGGGGTATTTCAACATCAGAGGTAACTCAGCTGGGATTGATCACTTTCCAGCTTGCTTTCTTGCAGCAACTATTTATAGGCTCCCCCTCATTATCTAAAGCCACAAAATATTTTTTCTTTTGTGGACTCTCTGATGGTTCTAATGACCCCGCCTTTTTGCAGTTCTTTTTATGCCAGTTCTACTTAAGACCCTTCAGAGTAAGTGCCTTGGCTGACATTGGACTCATCAGCTGTAGCTTCTACATTGTTCTATCAACTCCTGGTACTTGGTGACCTTACTACAGATGTTCTTCCCATGGAACTCTTAATTCCCACATGATCAACTGCTTCATTGTATCTGGGAAGATGACCAGGTTTGTGTGGAGTGTTGTTTGTAAGATGTGATCAGGAAATTTTAACTGTTTTCTAATATCTATTCTCAGTTTCCAGGTTGAGGCTGAGTTATTAACTGGGTATTCTTTTCAACTTTGGGAAAGTGGATAGTTTCTGTCTTGGGGTGTTATTTGGTGGATTTTATAGCTGTACCAATGTAATGTCAGCAATAACATTTAAGGTATATTTGTTAATAAATTGTTTCATTGCAGAGATTGAGATCTAGTTACATCTATCATTATTGTACATACTGAGAATTGTACTGGTCAGCAAATTTATGTCCTTTTTAAAAAAAAGGATTTTAGAAATTGTTTTTACCAACTATCAAAACTAGCAGTACTTACCCATATCATAGATTGTAAGATGGTCATAATTGTAATAAGGGATGTAGAGTCAGTTTTATTGAATTTTTGGATGATTATTCTTTAATTAAAGAACATTTTTTATTGTTTATTTACTATAAGTTATTGCCTTATTTACACTGAATGTGACCTATGAAATAAGGCTTTACTTTCATTCAGAGGTCTCAGATATGCTTGAAAAAAAAAAATGAAATGAATAAATTTTCAAACAAATATCTAGTATTTTTCAGGTTTGGCAAGGTAATATTAACCTAACTAAAAATGATATAGAGGAAATGAAAACCTCATATTGGAACACAGCAGTGCATATATATAGAGAGAGCCATTTACCACTCATGATTACCAAGAGAGTGGGTAAGTGCTGTGAGACAGACACTCTTTTCCATTATTTACTTCTATAGATATATAATGTTATATACTTCCATAGATAGATGTGTTAATGAATGATTAAAATAGATATGAACATATATAAATAGACTGAGGTGATATAAAAATTCTTTAAGGAAATATATTTTTAAAATCAATTTTCAAACACTTATTACATCACACGAATTGAAAGCAGAATACAACCAACATAAATAGAATGTTCAAAACTTTCTCATTTTTTGTTTCATTTTAAAATTCACATGCCGTGATGAAGGCTTAATATTTTCCCATTTAAAAACCATAATGTTTAACATTGACAAAAAATAAAATCTTCCCCTTAAGACCTTGTGCTTTTTTTATATTAATCCATTTTTGTATATGTGTGTGTATGTATATATCCATGTACATGCACACATACATCTATAAACATGCATATTTGTACCTACACCGATGTGCATTATGATGCATAAATATGTGCATCTAGAGATGAAAGTACCAACTATGTTTTACACTCCATATCCTTTGCTTAAAAAACTGGTTAATGGTGACCTCCCATCAAGTTATAGATTTGATTTGTATTTTCACAGTGTTATGGATTCATATTGCCCAGAAACCTAATATACATGGACTTGTGATAATCCATTCTTGTTAGAAAGATTTAAGACAAATGTTTTCTGTGTCATTTTTGCTGTTTCCTGTATCAGAGATCACTACCTTCTCTTGGAATTTTAATACCAGACAAAGATTGAAAAATGGATTTACAGTTGGTGGATTATTTAATACTAAAGTATTTTTTCAAGCAATTATATGGTTTCAAGTAACAATTCCTATTTAATAATAGCTTCAAGTGACTATTCTTAATTCTTATTAAATTATAGTTTTAAGTAACTATTCTTAATATTAATAATTCACACACGGTTATATGGTCTCATGTTACTATTCCTATTAAATAATAATCATTTAAGAGCAATTATAGCTACAAGTAACTATTCTTAGCGCTAATAATTTGCATACAGTTATATGGTTTCAAGTAACTATTCCTATTTGATAATAATCATTTGCCAACAAGTATACATCTATCAACACAGTGGTTATTTCCTAAGCATTTCACTTACCAAATTTATCCTCTTGCGATTACTTCAACTGGAGATACCTGAAGACCCAAGTCTTTACATATAGGCTGCACATAACTGATAAATGGATAGATTTTATTTGTTATGAAAGTGTAACAATACCAGAAGCAGTGACTAGTAGAGTACTGCATAACTTCAGAGTGAGGCTTCAGGAGTGGACATCTTGTGAGACAAGTATTTGAATAATATAATCTTTAAAACAAAATGATAAAAATAACACAACAAAATAGCAGATATTGTTCTTTTTCATAGTAAAATTAAATTTTGAATACGACCTATGTTGCCTTTTTTTATTTGCCTTCTAAACTCAAGAGATCATTCTGCCTGACCCAGTATGTAAGTGTATATAAGCATAGATAAATGTGCATAAATGTATATAAACATATATAAGTGTATATAAGCAAATATAAAAGTACATAAGCATTTAAAAATGTACATAAGTATACATAAATGTATGTAAGTGTATACAAATATATATAAACATAAATAAGTGTATATAAGCATCATCATCATCATGTCATGCCGCCAGCTCCCTGACTCTCTCTTGCCATCTGTCTCTATTGTCCATCACTCCCGGTAGGTTTTCAAGGCTGCATCCTGTATCAGCACATAGCTGTTGTATATAGGTTCTGGCTGGTCGTCCTGCCTTTGTTTGTCCATGTGATAGGGTCCACAGGAGTATGTCACTTATGAGTTTGTCATAAAGTTTGTCCACTCACCATTACATCCACCATGCTGCTTCCCATAGCTTTCAAGGAAAAGAAAAAGAAAAAAAATTTCTTCTTCTCCTGCTTGTATTAAGTTTTAACTTATTAAAAGTCCACAATTACTTTCTTTTTTTAAATTTCATCAGCCCTAATTTATGGTTCTTTGCATCCTTATAGGCATTCTATTTTTATGCAAACTTAGGTTTTCAATTTCTAATAAAGTCCAATAGTATTAGCTTCTCTTGACCAGGTTCAACTTTTACTTGGAATTACAGTATTTGTCTTTTTGCATTTAAAGCACAGTTGTAAAATATAAGCATACCTAAGTATATAAGTTTCATTATCATCATCATGTCGTGCTGCTTGCACAGATATCTCTGACCCTCTCTCGCCACTTCTCCCTATCGTTCATCACCTCTGGCAGGTCTTCAGGACTACATCCCATATCCTCACATAGCTGCTGAATGTATGTTTGAGCTGGTCATCCTGCTTTTGCCCGTGGGGGTCCATAGGAGTACATCACTTATGAGCTCGTCCTTGCTTCTCCAGCAGTGTCCTGCATGTCTGGTTCGTCTAACTTGGATAGTTTTCATGATGGGAGGCAGGTGGTCGTATAGTTGGAGCCTTGTGGGGTGTTGCTGCCAGGACTTGTTCAATATTGCTCGCAGCATTCATGTGTAATTGCCATCTAGCTTCTTCTCCAACTGTTTAGTTAGCATCCAAGTAGTGCATCCATACAGCAGTATCGATACGACCGCTGCCTGGATGAAGCATATATGAGCATAAAAAGTGTATATAAGCATACCTAAGTATATAAAGTAAAGTTAGCGACCATAGTCGAGGGTGACCCGAAGGCTCCCTTTTCGATAGCTACTACACCAAGGTGTACGGGAGGGCGCTACTCCATTCCCAGGATTGCTCCACTTTACCCTTGAACCGTACCTTATAATGCTGAGTGTTAAGCAAGGTGGTATCAAGTTCCATTTTTAAAGTCTTTGGTATGACTCGACCTGGGATTGAACCCAGGTCTCCCGGGCCATTGGCGAACACTCTAACCGCTGGGCCAATGTGTACATAAATATATATAAGCATACGTAAATGTATATAGCATTCATACATCTGTGGTGTAACAGTTACTGTCCTAGGAAATGGACACCATGAACAAAGTTCATATTCTAGATGAAGCTATTTGCATTTCACTTCTTACTAATGCTTTTAGGAAAAGCATAAATCTATCTCTTCTTCAACCTTAGGTAAATAGTAAGACAGATTGGTTTTTTTAGCTTCGGTATACTAACTGGTTTAGAAAAAGGTAAACACCGAATTCAAATCAGCACTACTCTGTTTTAAAATTGACCTTGGGTTGCATCCTTCTTTTGGAGGTGTGGGGGTAAATACATAAATCTGCTGATATGCATCTATATTAAGTTTATATAGTGTATGCATACTTATGCATCATTCAAATCTGATGTGTGAGAGAATTTTGAGAAATTGACCTTTTTTTCTTTACAAGATGAATTTCACCAAGAAATATTTCTTTGTAGAAATTCAATAGGAAGAGTACTTGTTTAAAGAGAAATCTAGTGTTCATCTGATAGAAATACTAATCTAATGTTCATAGTGTATTTTGAGTAGTAGATAGGTATATAGATTTATATACTCTTTTGATAATACTTCAGTCAAATATTAGAATACAAGAAAAAGAACTGCAAACAAGAAAGAGATAAAAATATATGTATTTAACTACGCATAAAAGAAGTGTCACTACAAAGATAGATGGACAAAAATTCAGAGAACAGACGCTAAATGAATTTCAACCAAAATAAATTTGAATCTATTTCTTTCTAATTTTATTTTCATTGGTGTAACCATTATTTGAAAGCTAGTTATTCGTACTTTCGTTAGAAATGTATTTACAATTATTCTAAATTCATTATAAATGTCATTTTTCAAAACATATTTGAAATTGTATAAACTTTTATTCTTAATTAATTTGGACATTACAAGTTTTCTATACAAAAAATATGAACAGTTTGTAGATAACATTTTTAAATGAGCTAGAGCTCATTTGTTTGCACACAGTTAAATGGTTTCAAGTATTGCTATTTAACATTAGTAATTTTATTTATCAAGAATTCCTATGTAATTTAATATTAATTATTTTTTGCACACAGTTTAAATTATTTAAAGTATTGCTATCTCAATGCAATCAACCCTCAGTCATCACCTTCTAGCACCTTTAAGATAAAATAAGGTTGGGTACTTATTTGCCTCTAGAGCAATATGAAGAATATAGTCAGGACAATCGTATAGATGATAGGGCTTGACATGGCCAGCCAACTGCTCAAATCAGGCTTTTTCGACTGCCCTTCCTGCCCAGTAAAAGCCAAAGTGGAGTGTTTCAAGTTACTGACTACTCAGCCACCAGGATCCTGTGCTGAAGCATTACAAGTTGTCACCCATAGCCAACATTGGGAGAGTTTTACCCTTCTGTAGAGGTGCAGTTGATGTGTTCTACAGCCACAGCCAACAGGGTGCTGTATATATTTTGATACTGTTTTGATAACGCTTTAGTCAAAACAGTAATAGAATATGAGCAAGACAAAATATATCCAATTCCATTTCAAAGAGATATTAGTAGTAAGATAAATATTCACACATACTGAGAGAGGGACACGCAAAAATATTTCGAACAAAATCAATTTAAATGTTTCTTTCTAATTTTATTTTTTTGGTGTAACTGCAATATGAAAGCCAGCTATTCATAACTTTGTGAATAAAAATATGATTACATTTGTTCTAAGTTTTATGTTTCAAAACTTAGAGGGGAGAATCCCTGTTGTGTAGTGGCTAACATAATGGACTGTGACCTTATTGTGAGTGAGTTTGAACTCCAGTTATGCTATTACATTCACTTTCAGACTAATACCCTTGGGAAAGGTATGAACTCTCTTATTCCCCACCTCAGGTATGAGTTAAATAGTACCACAACTGACCTTCAACAAAGATGCCTTTGGCATTAAATGATCCATGAAGGTCGATATGTCATTAAACAAAGAAACCAAACCAATCAAAACTTTGTGAAGATTATCAGGTTCGAATGAATGTAATGTCTGATTTTAGATTATATAGAGTTCAAGTTTTATTCAATGCATTATCTCCTGTCCATTCTGTTTATTTAGTTGTCCTAAACTATAATAATGACCTGAGTGTAGCAATAAGTTTTTTTTTTTTTAAATGAAGAAATAGAAAACTTAGGATTATCATATATATAACAGTTTTACAGCTTCTAGAGAATAGTTCCTCCATTTTTTTAAAGATGGTTTATATTTTAAAATGCAGTGTTTCTATAGGTTAGGGTTAATAAATTTTTAGAAATATTTTTTAGATATCTTCAGTATTTTTTTTTTATTATTATTATATGTGGATTATTTCATAGAAATGCCTTTTCTTAAGAACATGATTAATTCTCAAGAATATATTTTTTTGCTGACG
This sequence comes from Sepioteuthis lessoniana, assembly GCA_963585895.1. Taxonomy (NCBI): domain Eukaryota; kingdom Metazoa; phylum Mollusca; class Cephalopoda; order Myopsida; family Loliginidae; genus Sepioteuthis; species Sepioteuthis lessoniana. The sequence goes on from OY757908.1 coordinate 71,515,891, forward strand.
ATCATATATTGATTTTCATTTTAACAGACTAAAACAAGGGAAGTAACTTTCGTTGTTAATGTTTTTCCCCCTGCATTTATGACCATTTCTATTTTAAGTAAAGTATAAAACATACCATGTGACGAAACTAGACATAAGTAAATTCCAGTATTAAATCTGAAATCAGATGAACAAACACATAAAGATCATTTTAACAACAAATACACACACGAGCGAGCACACACACACATATATATATATATATATATATATATATATATGACAATGGCTGACTATGAATGCTACAGGAATTGAAATCTCAAATATAGGGCATGTATTATCTATTAAAAAAAATTGAGCCAATCTAGCAAAACAAATAACATATTTGGGATCGGTGGCTCAGAGTTATTCTAAAAACATATCATTGGCAATAAAATTAGTTGACTCGTGTTATGCTACATCCAACTAAATTATTTCTTTAAGATTTTTGTTTAATCAATATTATGTTGATAATGCTAGTTGAGAAAACCAGTTTAAATTCAAGTTATTTTCAATATGAGAAAAGGAATTAAAAAGTCATTTCTCATCACTTACAATTTCCATATTTTAACTGTATTTAAATGATACTTTGGTTCTACATGCAAGATTTTCCACTATTTAGTGAAGAGTAAATGGTCATTTTTATTTATTAAAGATTAAAATCAGTAGTTCTGTGTTTATGAAGAATATGAGGGGACATTTTTTTCTGTCGTAATTTTTTCCCTTAAATTTTAACTATTTATAAAAAAGATTTTATTCATTATTTTACTTGTTGTAAGTTTTCACACCAGTTTTAACTGAAGCTTTTTCACCAATCTCCAAGTGACAGCAAGTTTCTTTAGGTTTCTTCTAATTATTCTTGCTGATTTTAACAGTGCTGTTTTTAGATGGTCTTTCTAGTTTTTCCAAGCCTTTGGAGACTGTTCCAAGGGCAGCAGCTACAATTGTTATCACCATCACCTTCAATGTTCCACAGATTTTCCGACTCTCTGGCAAGATCCATCTATTTGTCTATCTTTTTGGTTATTTTTATTTCCATTCTGTGGTCTGCTGGAACTGTAAACTCTACTAGGTCACAAGTTCATTTTCTTAACTAATACTAGGTCTCATCTTTTGGCTGGAATTTAATACTAGGTCTGATATTTTATTTGATACTAGGTGTCATCTTAGGTGTCATCTTTTGGCTGGAATTTAATCATTTCATCATCATCTTGTCGTGCTATCAGCATGGATATCCCTGACCCTCTCTCACCACTCCTCTCTATCGTTCATCGCTTCTGGCAGGTCCTCAGGCTACACCCCATATCCTCACAGAACTGCTGTATATAGGTTCAAGCTGGTTGCCCTGCTTTTGCTTGGCCATGTGAGGGGGTCAATAGGAGAACATCACTTACGAGCTCATCCCTGCTTCTCCAACAGTGTCCTGCATGTCTGGTTCATCTAACTTTGATAGTTTTCGTGATGGGTGGTAGGTGGCTGTATAGCTGCTGCTTTGTGGGGTGTTGCCTCCAGGACTTGTTCAATATTGCTCGCAGCATTTTTGTGTAGTTGCCGTCAAGCTTTTTCGTCATCCGTTTAGTTAGTGTCCATTTAGTGCCTCCATATAGCACTATCGACATGACCGCTGCTTGGAAGAAAGTGCATTTCATTTTATCGGTCAGGTCAGACTTTCATATGACCGATAACCTATCGATAGCTGTTCATGCCTTTGTTAGTCCTGGTTGATGAGATACTGCTTCCTAAGTAGGTGAACTTGACAACTAGTTTCAGAGAACTACCGTTTACTGTGGAAATGTCACCTGTTTGATTAAAGCACATGTATTCCGTTTTGTGTGCATTGACATGGAGGCCAATGCCTGCAGCAGCTCATTCCAGACTATGCAGTAGGGTTTTGGCTTGGGCGTGTGCATTTGCTTGAAGCACTATGTCATCAGCATAGTCGACGTCGGTAATTGTTTTTGCAGGGTACCTTCTGCTTCTTTTCTTTGTCAGCTAGAAACTGTTTTCTTTGATTTTATCAATTGATGTTCTAAGCACGTAGTCTAGACAGATGATAAAGAGGTATGGGGCTAGTCTGTCTCCTTGCAGTACTCCTGCTACAATGTCGAAGTAGTCTGTCTCCATCCGGAGAACATACTTTCACTTTGGTGTTTCTATAGAGAATCATTATGGCTGTGACAGTTTCTTTTGGTAGGCCGTATGCTAGTAGAATTTGTTCCATCTTCCCTCTGTGAATGGAATCAAAGGCCTTAGTAAAGTCAACAAATAGTATTGTTGCCTGTAGGTTTTTTGCCCATACGCCTTCAAGGATTCTATGGGTAGTCAATATTTCTCCAGAAGCCATTTTGATTCTTCCTAAGAATCTTGTCAATTTTGGGTTCTATGCAGTTGCATAGTAGGGCATTGTATAATTTGGCTGCTATAGATGTAAGTGTTATGCCTCGGTAGTTCTTAGCTAATCCGAGGTGGCCATTTTTAGGGAAAGGGAGAATGCATCCCTTCATCCATCTATCGGATTTTGATTATAAACTGCATTACAGTGTCGGATCAGTATGTCGTCGAATTGTTTGGTCTTCCATACTTCTGGAGGAATTTCATCAAGCCCTGCGGCTTTTCTATTTTTAATTTTTCTAAGTACTGAGTCAAGTTCTTCTAGAGTAAACGGTTCTAGTTTGATGTCTAATTGCTTACTAATAATTCTCGTGATTGGTTCATGTGGAACTTTTGGTGGGTTTCCGAGTAGATTCTTGAAATGCTGTTTCCACAGTTTTATTCATTCTTGTTGGTTTGTAGCTTTCAGTTTAGCTTTGGCTATCCTCTTCCTTCTGCTCACTTTGTTCATCGTTTGCCACGCTATCCTAGATTGCCTATCTTCCACTGAGTCTCTAATCTTATCTATCTGATTTTGTATGTATTCTCTCTGTTCTTTTAGGTATATGCTTGCTAATTCATTTTGTGCCTTTTTTAGTTTCAGGGCATTTGTGTTAGTTGGGTTCTTTCTATTGCATTTGGAGGCAGTTTTCACGTCTGCACATTTTTCTCTAACCGCTAATGTCTCCCATGGGACTCTAGATTTACTTCTATGTTTTGTTGGTATGTATTTCGCTGCTGCTTTTAGGTAGGCGTTGGCAAAATTCTCATAATCGTCATTCAGGGTATGTGTTTCTGTCTTCTTCTGTAGTGCATCAAATTTGTTTCTTAATGCTATCACATATTTATCTCTAATATCCTTGTTATTAAGAAGGGCCCAGTCATAGTATATGGTGGTCGTTGTTCGGTGATGTTCTTTCGTAGGACAAGGTATCATCTTTTAGCGGGAATTTAATACTTGGTCTGATATTTTATTTGATACTAGGTGTCATCTTGGGTGTCATCTTTTGGCTGGAATTTAATACTAGGTCTGATATTTTATTTGATACTAGGTGTCATCTTTTAGCCAGAATTTGATACTAGGTCTGATCTTCTATTTGAAACTAGGTGTCATCTTTTGGTTGGAATTTAATACTAGGTGTGATATTCTATTTGATACTAGGTCTCTTCTTTTGGCTGGAATTTGGTGGTCCATAGATATATTAAAGCCCCAGAAATCTTAATGTATCTCATTTTCTAGGACAATTCTAGTTTGTGTATATACTATTTGTTGGCACGGTCAAATTTTAATCTCTTGCATAAAACACATATATGGATCACCTTTTCAACCCAGTTTCGCCTACTCTTATATTCTTTTTCTGCTAGTTTACTGCATTCACTTATGTGATTAACTGTTTTATCTCTGTCACCAAATAACCTACACTTGCTATTCTGTTGCGTATTATCAATTTTTGCTGTGATATAATTAGTCTTTATGAAATTATTTTATGCTGTTATTAATAGAGAATCAGTTTCTCTCTTCAGATTTCTACTTTTTAGCAATGTTCAGGTCATCTCATGAGCAATGTCCTTAATATGTTGCTCAAAGTATCTATACAGTTGGGTTTCCTCCCATTTTTGTTTTATTATTATTATTGAAGCATTAAAGAAACTTTAGAAACAATATAACAAGCATATTGTTCCTTTATTTCTTCTTTGTTTAATAGCATGTCAGACTTTGTGGATGATTTAATGCCCAAACCATCTTTGTAGAACCATAGTGATGCTATTCAACCCATAACTAAGGGGGATAAGAAGGTTCATACCTTACCTAAGGTTATTAGTCCAAAAGTGAATACAATAGCAGAACTGGAGTTTGAACTCATTACAATGTTTCAGTCCAGCATGTTAGCCTCCCCTAAGTGTATTGAATTCCAGAATGAATTCATGGAATAGCACGAATAACATCCCTTCTTTGTTGACTGACAACTTTTCAGCAACTCTAGTATTTTTCTTTAAATAATTCTTTCCAGTGATAAAAAAAAATCTTTTTATACCAAGAAAATGCAATACTGCTTTTTACAAAACTAATGTGATTTTAATTTCTTCTAGTAAAAAATTCAACTTAGTTTACTTATGCTTAATTGAAGAGTTAGAAATAGAACTGTTTGATCATTTAACTGTGTAAACAAATGACTGATGTTTAATTGAATTGTTGTATCTAATATAAATGTATAAACCAGATTTGACATTAAATAACCTACAATGGTTGATATGCCATAAAACTAAACCCAACTAAATGAAACTCTTCTTGTAAAAAAATTTGTGGCGTTCAAATGATTTATATGAGTCATTTTATTAAACTTTTAGTTAGTCAGAATAATGAAGATGGTTTCAAAATGATGTAGATTTATTTCTATTCAAAACTATAAGGATTGGCTGATAAATAATATCTCTGAATCCTATTAACAAATTTGAGATCAATGTCCAATGTGTTTTTTTTTTTTCAATTCTTTATATGACACTGAATCTTGCATCTCCGTTGAAGTCAAACCCATTTGGGAAGTAATGTTTTTCTATATGTATGAGTTTGTTATAATACATAGATTTTATTTATCTGTTTATATATATATATATATATATATATATATATATATATATATAGTGACTGCTACTTCTTTGCAGAAAGAAAGATTTCTCCTTAGTTAAGAGTACCCTTGGGCATGTTTGTGAATTATCAAGCCATGATAATTCATTGCAAGCCCTATTGCATGTGTGACAAATGAATTAGCTATCTTTTCCATTGACATTGACCCTCATATGACTTCCCAAACATGCTATAGATACCCACATACTTTGTTACAGAATTGACATGAGCTCCCTTTAAGTTACTGCTGAAAGACTTTTCTAAAATGAGTCTTTGAGAATTTGCTGTCATGAGATCTCATAGGACTAGCAAGTCCAGCTTTGGACAAACAGGCCCAACTATCGATGTTACAAATTCTTCTTCTGATACAGTATGAAGATATACTATCATAATTCTTTCAATGTCATCCACAAATGCACAACTATTATGAGACATTGAAAGTCACATTATTAAATGTTATGAAAATATATTAGATCATGTGATCCCTGTTTAGATTTAACCAGTTTAATCTCAGGATGCCCATTTTCCAAGCACTAATTTTCAATATACCAATTCAAGTGAACTTTACAAGGAGGCAGGCATAGCCTAAAGTTTATTTTTCATATATTTACCAACCCCTTCGTACAGTCAGAATGTGACACAAAGTCAATATTTAAGCAGAGTTTCACAAGTTTAAATTCAGTTTTCCTTCTACTAGAATGGTTGCCTAACCAAGACTAAAAAACTTAGTCTGCCCTATTATTTACCCATAGCTGGGGGAGAAAAATTAGATTCATACCTTTCCAAAAGGTATGAATGCTATGGGAAATGCAAGCAGCCTGGTCCAGAATTTGAACTTGTGTCACCATGTCCATTTCCTATGATAGTAACCATTACACCACAGGAACCTAGCTAGATGGTTATTGTCTTTAAAAAATAGACTCAATAACCCAAGTTCAAATTATGGATAAGGTTATTTGTATTTCAATTTGCACTTATACTTTTAGGAAAAGCATGAGTCCATCTCTTCTCAACCCTAGCTATAGGTAAATAGTAGGACAGACTAGACTTTTTAACTTTGATAAGGGCAACTGATCTTGAAGAAAACACTCTGAATTCAAGCCACCAGTTGTAGTCTGCTTAAAAATAATTGACCTTACATAGCATCCTGTGCTGAAGGGTTAGAAAACAGATACAAATCTTGTAAAAATACTTATATAAATATATTTAGCATTTCCATATGATTTACTAACTTAATGTTATCCACCATCCTCACATCTTATCCTTGAGATAAATTTTTAGTTGAGGAAACAAGGTTGAATAAAGCTAAGGAGTTTGATGAGTATAGAGGGAGCTACACTTTCTGTGTTTCAATAAAAACTGCTGAACCCAAAAGTTTCAAGACTGCATAATTTTTTTTTTTCAAATTGATTTATCTACAAAATTTATCTACAGAGCCAAGTCTGCCCTACTATTTCTCCATAGCTGGGAGGAGAAAAGGGTTCATGCTTTTCCCAAAGGCATCAGCACAAAATCAAACACAAATTGCCTCATTCTCAACAATAGCTATTACACTACCTACTCTTCCATTTTGGGTTGACATGTAAACACTCAAATAAATAAATGCCTGACCAAAGCAGTTCCTCATGCTCTGAAATGAAGAACTCAGTGCCAAGTATCTATTATAGTAGAGATTATATAAAGGTCACTTAAAGACATTTGATTTGGTTTCTTTGTTTAATGACATATCAAGCTTCTTGAGTTATGCCAAAGGCATCCTTGTAGAAGAGCACTAATGACGCTATTTAACCAATAGCTTGGGGATAAAAGAGGAAATACCTTTCCCCAGAGTATTAGTCTGAAAGTGAAAGTAATAGAATGACTGGAATTCAAACTCGCCTACTACAATTTCGCGGTCCAGTATATTAACCATTATGCCACAAAAACTCCTCCTAAGACATTTGGATATCAGAAATAATTTTCATTTGGATATCAGAAATAATTTTCATTTAATGGATATGCTTTGTCACAAGTTCATTTTTCAATGCTTCTCTTATAGCAACTCAACTATTTCAAAAAACCTTCACAAAAATTTTTTGGCCCAGTCAGCTGGGACTGTAGAATACACCAACTGCTTCTCTGCAAAGGAGTAAGATCCCCCCAGCCCCGAGTGTTTTAGATATGACACTAAACAATCTGACGGTGAGCTTCCAGTAATGTTGGAGTTTTGGGGAATGCAGAGTACCCCTTCATTGCCATCGCTCCCAGGTCCACTCTTGCCAAGAGTAGTAGCACCTGATAGGGTCCTATCTATAAGTCAAATAGAACTAAACTGGATACTTATGCTAAACTAATTTAAAGTAGAACTATTTTGATATTTAAACTGTATACTTATGCTAAATAAAACTGTTTTGACATGAAAACTGCATACTTATGCTAAACTGAGTTGTTTGAAATAGAACTGTTCATTTGTATAAAAATGGATTTGGCATTAAATAATCTACAAAGGTTGATATGCCATAAAACCCAAAAAACCAACCAACAAATTTTTTTTCTCCTGACCTTAGTTCAAAACTAATTGAAAACAATGAAAAGATAATTAACCCAAAGATATATTCCTATTTTTCCCACCATCTTATATATATATATATAAAAACAATGTTCACATCAATAGTAATCTGAAGAGTACAATTTTTTCCCCTCGAAAAGAGTGCATGAAACTGGTAGAAATGAAGAAGCCAAGGAGGGGGATAAGGGAACCTCATTTATTCTAGGCTTTATCCTCCTCTGCTTGCTGGTATTGAGCACCTTCTTCTGATTTTTTAAAATACATTCTTAAAAAACTTATTCACTTTCATATTGTGTGTATATACACACACACACAAAAAGGGTGTCCTCAAAAATGTATATACATTTTTTACAGATAATAATTCACTATATTTCCTACCCTGTGAATTGAAGCTATAGAATATACTGACTGCAATCTCTGCAGCGGGTTAAGACACCCCAACGATACTACCTGTTCGCTGTGGGTGTAATACATAATGCTCAAAATCATGGTCCTGGTAGCTGAGCAGTCTTACTTTGGCCCTTACTGGGCAAGATGGGTCATCGACTGGTCATACTAAATGAAGTCATTGGTTTCGTTGTATTCAATGGAATATCAACCCATGTGGGTTATTTAAAGCCAAGTCCTGTTTACACATATTAAATATATGATTCATAAGAGAATAGTTTGTTGATAACTATTTTTAAATGAGTTAGAGCTCATTTGTTTGCACACAGTTAAATGATTTCAAGTATTGTTATTTAACACTAATAATTCTATTTATCAAGTATTCCTATCTAATTTAATATTAATCATTTGTTTGCACATAGTTAAATGGTTTCAAGTATTGTTATCTTAGTGCAATTAATCCTTAGACACCACCTTCTAGCACCTTTAAGATGAAATAATGTTAACCACAAGAGCAATTTGAAGAATACAGTCAGGGTAATCTTATAGGTGCTAGGGTTAAACACTACTAACTGAATGATTAGATCAGGGTATCTCCAACTGCCCATCTAAAGGAAAACTTTGATGAGCCAGAAAAAGAATAAAGAAAAACATTGTCTCCCCTAAGTCATAAAATACTGTATCTTGATAGGTTAATGTGAGTTGGCTGTAAACTTTTGCACAGCTATTTCTGGTGGTAGCCTTTCATCTTCCCCTCTCATTCAGAATCCCAATGACAAAATATAATAAGTAGGTAAGGATATGACTAACAGGGCCAATGTTTCATCTATCAAAAACACAATACAAAACATCTACTTAAAAGTTAGTACTTAGTAAAAATTTTCAATAGTTTAAAGTGGCCAAAGACTTTTGCATTGTACTGTATTCAAAAGTTTATAATTAAAATGAATAATGATGATACTGGGGAAAAAATTTCATCTAAAATCTTGCACATCATGTTTAGATTTTTTTTATCTCATTTCCTCTGATGATAATCATTATGCTAAAGCATGCCAGTAGTATGAGGGCACCCAGTGAGAATCAGATTGGTCTGCTAGTCTAGCTTACTCTGCCCTGTTGACAGGGGCTGTAGAATATGCTGACTACATGTCTGCAGAAGACTAAGACCCTTCACGGCTCCAACAATTGTCCTAGGTATGACACAAAACCATCTGATTGTGAGGCTCCAGTCCTGGAGCTTTGGAAAGTATATTGTACTACTTCATTGCCATTACTCCCAACTGTTCTAGTTATATGGCTCTTTGACAATTGGGCACCTCTTATCTCTTTTCTTCACTTCTCTGGTAGTGGTACTACCTGTTAGGATCCCATCAATGGGTCAAATAGAACAATTGTATCATTTACTATACCAGAAATGATTTAACTGAGTGCAAACAAATGAGCTCAGGCATGTTTAAAAATAATGTTACCAACAAACAATTCACTGACAAATCATATATATATATATAAACAGGATTTGGCTTTGAATAAACCATAAGAGTTGATATGCCGTAAAACACAACCAAAAATGTTACCAACAAACTATTCCCTTACAAATCATATATATACGTGGTGCATTCAATAAGTTTCCATACTTTTTTGTACAGGTATTTAAAATTGTCGTAGACTCTTGAAAATTCAGTAGGTTATTGCTATACATCTTATGAGATGACTGACCAATTTTTATGATTTCATCTTCAAATGAACAGCTACTGCAGGAATTGGAATACACCCTACTAAAGCCTGATTGTCACAGCTGGTGAATTTCAAAAATGCAATCTGGATGTGAGAACACTTTAGAACGATATGCAATGAAATTCGGTTTTAAACTTGGAAAAAATACCACAGAAACGTATGGAATGCTAAAGACTGCTTTTGGAGCATCTTGCATGAATCGAGCATTAGTTTTTGAGTGGCATAAGAGATTCAAGGAAGGCACGGAGTCTGTGAGGGATGATGAGAGGTGTGGGAGGAGTAAGGAAGTCAATACACCACAGTTGATTGGCCAAAGGGTTAGGGTTACTATGTTGAGGTTTTAAGGGAGTTCAGGAAGAGATTCCGTCGGAAGAGGCCAGCACTCTTCAAATCGGATCAGTGGCATTTCCAGCAGGACAATGCACCAGTCCACAATTCCATCCTTGTGACAGACTATTTGACCAAGATGGGCATCAAGACAGTTCCTCACCCTCCCTATAATCCAGACCTTGCTCCCTGTGACTTTTGCTTATTCCCTAAGCTCAGAGGCTGTTGTTATGAGACAATTGAGGAAATGAAAGAGGCTGTGACGAAGGTTATTGACACGCTCATACAAGAGAACTTCTATGGGGACCTTCCAGAAGTTGTTGGAATGGTACAACAAGTGCATTGCAACCGGAGGAGATTACTTCGAAGGGGACTTATGTTTCATGTGTGTACTATCAATAAGTGCCCATACGAAAAAAGTCTGGAAACTTATTTAATGATCCTTGTGTGTGTGTGTGTGTGTATATATATATATATAAAAACAGGATTTGGCACAATGGTTGAGATGCAGTAAAACAACCAAATATAATGTTAACTGCAAACTATCTGCTTACAAATTATATATATTTTTTGTATTACAAAGGTTACATCACTTTTCTAATACATTCTCCCCTGATGATGGCCTAAGGTTAAGCAGAAAGTACTTGGGAAATAACTAATTGTAAAAGGTTTATCAACCAATTCCTGCCAAATATAAGATCAATACAGCAACTTGAAAGGATTAACAAAAAAATATGTAGATGAAAAAAAATATTACATATCAATTTAAATATCCTTTAGGAGATTGTATCTCTGAAAACAACAATATATATGTCAGTTTAACCTCAACTACCCTATTGAGAAGACTTACAATGCACCTTTCTGATACAAGTTCCATAGCCCAACGTCTAAAAAAACATTCATGCCTGAGAACTGAATTTCAGAAAATTCTTACTCAAAAACGCAACAATATTATCCAGTCGCGCTATTACGTTCACTTTCGGGCAAATACCCTTGGGAAAGGTATGAACCCCCTTATCCTCCTAGCTATGGGTTAAATAGTACCACCACTGTTCTTCTTGGAGAATGGCTTTGGCATTAAATAACCTAAAAAGAGTTAATATGCCATTAAACAAAGAAACCAAACCGAAACCAAACAACAATATTAGAACAACAAAATAACAAGCAAAAACTACAGATTCTCAAGGCACTATATATTAGGAACATACAACCCAAACTTAATAGAATTAATTTTGAAACCAGTGCTAATGTACTTAAATGTCTTTAGCTACTGACACTATTTATAGAAACACATTTGAAAAGTAAATGCTACACAATACACTAGTGTAAATGCTCATTCTTACAAAGTAGTAATGTACATACAAAAGTTAGATGACTTTTGTATTATATCCTCCCCTGATAATGGTCCATGGTTGGGCAGAAAGTACTTGGGAAATAATTAATTATGGAAGGTTTATCAACCAATTCTCACTGAATATCATAAGATCGATACGGCAACTTGAAAGGGTAGACAAAAAATGTTGATAATGTTCAATCTAATATGTACCAATGAAGAAATGCTGTCAATATATATATATATATATATATATATATATATATATATATATATATAAAACGGGATTTGACACAAGGGTAGACATGCCATAAAACACAACCAAACCAAACCTAGCTCACTAAACCTTATATCACTTAAGGTGTTTGCAACTTAGATTGTCTGAACAACCCGCTGTACCAACAGCTCTTGTATATACAATACCAATGGAAGGTTAATACTGCCAATAGATCAAGGGTGCCCAATACATTGATTGCCACCAACTAATAGATTGCATGTCATTGAAAAATTTTTCTTTTTAGATATTTGCCCATCATTTATCCTCCATTTGGCAGGTGCCTCTTGACTGATGTACAAAGTGGCCAGTCTGCTTTTACTTAAAAAAATTTTCACCATGTAGAAAACACACAAACTACTGCAAAACTATTATAAGCAAAGTGATCAAATTAGCAAGCCAATTTATACCTACAAAAGAAGGGATATAAAAAAGCCTGCTTAAGACTGGTTATTGGCAGTTACTATCAAGACTATGCAACCATCATTGACTCCATTCAGTGCAACTCATCAGAGTAAGGTAGTGACCATAAATATATTCATTTTATATTGTGCCATAAGGGTTCATGCAGTGATGTAAGATACCTGAAAATATATTGTATATATTAAGTATACTCAGTCGATATATAAATAAATATATTTAGCAGTTTTTTAATACAGATATATCATTTTGACCTGTTAATTTTAAAAGTAGCCCAGAAGTCAAAAAAAGTATGGGTGTACCCTAGCCCAAAGTTTTCAAATTTAGTTAAAAAAAAAAAAAAAAAAAACTAAAAAGAAGAAATAGAAAATGACAACATTTAAAAATATTCCACTTTTATTCACAACACATGTTTACCATCAGTATAGAAGTTTGTAAGCTGATCTTACAAACCTATCTTTTTTTTCATTGGAACTCTGAACACAAAAGTTTGTGCTAGATTTGACCTCAAGTAAATACAGCCGGGTGCTATAGATATACTGTAATCTTGTGTCATGTGCATTCTACAAGGCTGGGTCAATAATTATCTACACTTTTGGTATAGCATTTAAGATCTGCTTTACAACAGAGAACTTACAATAAAAATGTGGATAATAATTGACTCACCCTCAGAAAAAAAGAAACGACATGAACATATTTTTAATATAGCTTAGTAGGAATGCATAGGCCCCAGGAATTAGAGGTTTCATCGCCACAACTAATTTGATTAAAGTCTGTTATCACAAAGCCACTTCGGAAGTGTTTAAAAAACTGTTTTTTTGGGGTTTTTTTTTACATCAGAACAAAAAGCTTTTTCCCTTAGGCTCTTACAAATGTTTCATTCCCTAAATGAACTCAGAAAGCCTTCTATTTATTTTCACAGTAACTACAAATACAGGAGCATAATAACACAACTGAATAAAGCAAATTTTCAAGAAGAAAATAGTTTTTCCAGTCACCACTGTTGGTTATATATTTACAACAGCAATGAACAAGAGTCCACATACCACATTCATAAGAGAGTAGATCTGAAAGTAATGCCGGCTATTTCATAAGGTAGTTGGTGGTACAGCAGAAGAGGTTGAACATTCTCACTAATACACTATATATATTTTTTTTTTACTTTGTCGCCAAGAGGAGCTGAGCAGCAGTACAAAGTACATGCAAAACAGAGGTATGACTCTGAAATTCTCCAGGTAGAAAAAACTTGCTCCTATTGATATTCATGGACATGTGCTGAACATTTACAGAAATCAAACAGTGGATGTAGGTATTTACCCAAGCTCTCAACCATATTCAAGATGTGACACAAGGCCAGTTTTTCAAGCAGAGTAAAACTGGTTTAAATTCAGAGTTTTCCCTCTGCAAGACTGGTTGCCTAACCATGGCTAAAGAATCCAGTCTGCCCTACTATTTATCCATAGATGGAGGAAAACAGATGGATACAAGTCCAATTAGGTCATGGCAACAGCAATGTGAGTGAAAAAGCCTTATTCAACACAGGTACAAATTCATGAAATGATGTCCATTGTATGACACTATACTGTATCCATTTGCTGAGGATCCAGTTCAGGGGCTCTAGTCACTCTTCCATTGCCATTATCCTAGGTCCTCTCTGACCTGGAGTGATAGTACCTGTTAGGGTTTCATCTATGGGTCAAATAGATCTATTCAAGATCATGTTTAGAATGATCAGCCCTTAAAACAGTGATATTGTAACTCAGCACAAAATATTTATCTGCTTTAAACGATTATGAAGTATATTTAATTGCTTGCAAATTGTTAGCATTAGATGAGAATATTTGTAAATTATTAGTACAAGATAGGAATTGTTAAATCAAGTTAAATGATTGTTAACTATTATTATCATCAAATAGTTATATGATCTAAAGTAATCAAGAATGTGTAAATTATTTATATCAAGAATGGTTACTTGAAGCTACAATTGTTTGCAAAGGATTATTAAATAGGAATATTTACTTGAAATCATATAATTGCTTGCCAAAAAAACCAAAAAAAACTGACTTTGGCATGAAGTAACTTAACGAAGATTGACATGTCATAAAACCTACCAACTTCTGAAGAGCATTTCAACCAGCTCATCTATGCAAATCAGACAAATAGAAGACTACAAAACCACAATATAGTTGAAAACGCACAGCCATTGGTGGTGACCAAGTAGAAAAATAGTGTTTTGTAGCTGAAAACTCGCTCTATCTAATGGTGTTATTGTGTTCCTTCTATTTGTTACACTTCAGGTTGCATTTTTTTTACAATATCTCTCATATCCCAACATGTCTGCTTAAGATAGAGATTGAAAAAGAAAAAAAAAAATGAAATAAATAAAAAAGAACTCGCTATGATTCTCCTGAAAATAGAGTGGCATGAGTAACCATATGCCGTTTGAGTTGCGAACTGTCCGTAAAAGCTGACCCACATACATCACATGGAAAGGGCTTTTCCCCAGTGTGCCGCCTTTGATGTACTTTAAGATTTGATTTCCGTGCAAATGTCAACCCACAAAAATCACAATGGAAAGGCTTTTCTCCAGTATGTATTCTAGAATGTGCTTTTAGGTTAGAACTGTTATAAAAACTTGCACTGCAAACATCACAATGATAGGATTTTTCCTCTGTGTGTATTTTCAAATGACGGATGAGGTGCGACCGACTAGTAAACACTGTTTCACAGATATCACAGTGGTAAGGCTTGTCACCAACGTGTGACCGTATGTGGACCCTGAGATTGGACCGGCAAGTGAAACTTGCACCACATAGGGCACAAATAAAAGGATGCTCCCCAGTGTGTATTCTTATATGCTCTTTCAGACTAGAACGATCAGCAAAGCTTGATTCACAGTAATCACAGCCAAAGGGCCTCTCCCCCGTGTGTTTCTTCATGTGTTTTATTAGACTTGATTTGTATGTAAAGTCTGATCCACAGACGACACATTGGAAAGGTTTATCATCACTGTGTGTCATCATGTGTTTTTTAAGACTAGATCTGACAGAGAAACTTGTTCCACAAATCTCACAAAGATATGGTTTGTCTCCAGTATGGTTTCTCATGTGTCCACGAAGGCTTTTGGAGTGAGAAAATGTTGCTTCACAATACTGGCAGTGGTATGGTTTCTCACCTGTGTGAATACGTGTATGCTCCTGGAGATGTGAAGCTCTGGAAAAATCTGATCCACAAACTTCACAGTGGAAAGGCTTCTCCCCTGTATGTGTTCTCATGTGCCGTTTTAAATTGCCAACAACGGAGAAGGAACAGCCACAAACATCACACCGAATAGGCTTATTTTTCTCCTGATTCTTTGTGTTGCTGCCTTGATCTTTTGCACTTTTGCGAAAAGAACCTTTTGCACTTTTACTACTCTCCTTTTTCTTTCCTTTATTACTGTCAGTCAGGCCTTTTACACTGGACCTGGTTACTCGAGTTTTTACACCAACTCTATTGGTTTGGTTTTTTGAGCCCTCTTGTTTTTTGCCATTGCTGCTATTATCTTTTTCTTTTGCACTCTCACTGCCATCGGGAATTTTATCACTGCCACTACTACCCTTGCCTTTTGTATTGTTATCTACACTTTTTACATTGTTAACATAATTTTGTACAAGGTTTCCATGCATTTTCAAAAAGCCAGCATGACTCTTCATGTGCTGTTTAAGATGTGTCATGGTAGCAAACGACAAGCCACACAGGGCACAGATACAGCCCGTGCTCGTAGTTACTGCCATACTAAGCAGTTGCTTATAGGATACAACAGTAGAGCAGTGGACAGGTGGCTGAGAAGCCGGAGGTTCCGTGTTAGGAGATATCTTAGGTAGACTCATTGTTGCAATTTCAAGTTGAGGGAAAGAATGGCAAAAAAAAAACTTTGGAATATCAGGGTTCCATTTTAAAAAAAAAGATTTGATTATTAGTGTTTATAAAGATATAACAATGTTTTCCTTGTGTATTTTTTAATTTGATTTCAGATAAATTTCTGCAGATAAACTAATTTTCAACATCTTTATCCCTATTTGTGAATAGTGAAAATGTTCCATTTGTGTGCTTTGTAAGACAAATTTATGAGTGTTGCGTTGAAAGTTGGTCAGATGGAAAGTTTTCTTCAATTTGCTTCCAGTTTGATCCTAAAACAGAGAAAATAAATCTTTAAACTTAAAAGATCAAAAGAATACTTTTCATTAAAAATAAACAATATAGACATGAATATCCCAACCGACACCTACTAAAACTTAGAAGATACTTTATCACAGATTTTACAAGCTAATGAATATATAGCTTCAAAGTTAATCAGCAGGGAGTCTTCAAGGCATAATGACTAGTGTGGTAGACTGTGACATTCAAGTTGCATTATTTTATATTAATAGTATAAATATCTGTATTGAGATATGCTTTCAGGCTATTTCATATTCATATTTCTGGTTATAGAGTTTGGTAATAAAGAATACCTAATATCGGTTTTGATTGTATGATGTTCCACTAGAAATTATAAGATACTAGTACAATTGGTTTAGAAGAAAATTAACCTTTGTTAGTGATGTGTTTATTTGTAGGCAATATTTTAGCTGTGCAGTCCAAAAATACCTAGCAACACACACTGTTGCACACACAGCGAGGAAAATTTCAGAGAAGGCTGAATTTAGATTAATAAATTTGGGAAAGGTATGAACCCTCCTTATTCCTCCCTACTGTTCTTCTACAAAGATGGCTTTGACATTAAATAACCCATGAAGGTCGGTATGCCATTAAACACAGAAACAAAAGTTAATCAGAAACTTACATAATAAACAATAAATATCTTTTTTTTTCTTTTTGAGTCAGATCAAAAGTTAAATACAACGCAGTCATGATAGTAAATAATAATGATCCTTATATCAGTATTACTTCAGTTAATGTTGTGGTATCATTTACTAATTTAATGGAAAACTAATCAAAACAAAAGTAAGATGATAATGGTTGTCACTTAAAGAGAGTGTTTAAAAACTAAAGATTATTAATAGCTAAAACAAGAAGTGGAAAATAATGGTTTTGACAAGTTGGTAGTTAGTTTATAAATTAAACCTTGTTAGTTTATTTGAGTGTAGGGAATGTATTTTTAAAAAAATCATTTTGCAATTTAAATTTTTTTCTTTTGGTCCGAGATTAAAATGAATTACTACACGTTGTAACCAGTAAATGATAAGGGTTATTTATCAACAATGGCAAGTAATATTATTTCAAATGATTAATAGTTAAAACAGGTAGAGAAAATGATTGTTTTGATTACTTTGCAGTTAATTTATAAATCAAAACCTTGTTATTTGGGTTTTTTTTTTATGTCTTTTTAAATATCAAAGTAAACAGGTCTTACCAAATAAAATAGGTTGAATAGTTAATGTAGATTTTTCCTATACACCCCCCCACACACAAAAAGAGAAAATAACCTGCCATATCTAGTGTTAATTTATCCAAATAAAGAAAAGATTCCAAAACTCAAAGTGAAAAACATACTCTTTTATAAAAAACAGTTTTACAAAACCTGAGTACCATTGGTCGGTGGCATTGTAACCAAAACATAACAAAACCAAAGAACCACCAAGTGGCAATAATGCTAAATAAATGTGAAAATGGAGGCTAAGATTGCAGATACCAGCTGTTGGAGGGAGAATTGGGGTCTGATCAGCTCTGATTAGGTTGCCCGGGGGAGGAAATATGTTGTTGAAAGACCCGAAATTCCCAATGATCCCAGGAACATTACATCACTGACAACTCCCTCAGTCACATCAAAAAGATTTATTTTGTCAAATAATTTACCAAACATCTGTTTGTCCATATGTACACCTAAAGATCCAACATTTTTAACATAATTTCAACCAATCATTCAGGAATTGTTAGAGTTATACCAGTAAAGGTCTTAAATTATAGGGAGGGGGGCTTAGACTGGTTTTAAGGTAAGATCGGTCAATGAATCACCATGTCTTACTGTTCTTCTTCGTGTGTCCCATGTCGGAGTGCTTACTTACTCTCTTGGTAATAATTATAGCAACTGAATAATTTATTAACACAAGCTTCAGACCAGTGACACACTTAAAAAAGACAGGCCTGATGACTTGGACTAGGATATGCAAACTGAATCATCTACAGAGGGATAACAGACCCTGATAAAGGAGGGATCCTGGGTATAGCTCATTTACAACTGGTGGTCAGACTCCAATTCTGGAGCTATAGGGGAGTGTGATCCCATTTATGAGTCAAATAGATATGTCTGAAAATTATTAGCATTAGATAGGAATTATGTGATAAAGCCTAACTTATTATTATAAAGTAGAAAAAGTTACTTAAAGCCACATAATAGTGTATAAATTATTAATGTTAGACAAGAATACTAGAAACAATATAACTGTGTACAAATTATTCTTATGTAATTTCAGCAAAATAACTCTCGTTAGAACTGAAGAATCAATTAGTTACTGATTTAATAACATCAAGAATATAAAAAGGGGTTTCAATTATCTAAATACCTGGTATCAACTAAAATATTTTGAGTACCTTGTCATTATGTAATGGTTAACAAGCTTGATTTGGTTTGGTTTCTTTGTTTAATGGCATATCAACCTTCGTAGGTTATTTAATGTGAAAGCCATCCTTGGAGAAGGATGGTAATGATGCTATTTAACCAATAACAGGGTTACAAGCTTGACTCACAAACCAATTATAACTCAGTCGTGAGTTTGAAACGCACTAGATGTTTCCTACGTTTGGCCTTGCGCCACAACTAAGTTTAATAAGTAACCACGAAAGGACTTCTGGTAAAGTAATAGCGAGTTCGTTTCTCACGGGGTGCCTCATACTTCTAGCCTTATGCCAAACTAAGCTAAGATTATTAAATAACTCGTAAGTAGCGAGTTCGATTTTCACTAGCCTTGTGCGAAATCTAAGTTATATTTTTCCGTTTTTAGAGGCGCCTCGCGTGGTGTAAAGTGTTTAATGTCAGAAATTTAAAAATTTAATGATCGCTTATCTCCCTTGATCAACCCCCACTCGCCCAAAACATAAAATGGGGAGGGGCAGGATTTGGTGTAAACAAGGTAGTAACCGATAGTAAATAAACAATAAAAACAAATAAAATTCCTCACCTGCAGGATTCCTCGCCCCTGAGTTTTGTTTCGTTTCTAAGCTTTCTTTTTTAAAGATGCACACACAGATCAACAAACGTTATGTCTGCTTCAATACCGTGTAAATGCAAGGGGAGTATTTTAAATCACTACTAACAGTAATGCCTACCTATATTTTTTAACAATATCATTCACACTATAACAGACTAGACTATGTTGAATGAATGCAATGATTAATGAGCGTATCTAAAAACTAAACAATTCATCTGACGATAGATTGATGGTATCGTAATTCTTAAATTTATTTCTGGCCGACGGAAATTTGAGTAAGGTCAATTTAAAACCTTTTTATGAGCTAATTGTAAAGGTCAGTTTTATTATTTATTCTATTATTTATTCTGATTTACTTATTAAAACAAAAAAAAAAAAAAAAAAAAAAATCACCGTTTTTGTTTTGTTTTGTTTTTAGCCACGCCCGAACAACATAGCTTTACCTTGCCGATAATGATAAACAAAAACAAATATAATCTTTTGTTAATAAGTTTCAATATATAAAGTCTCTGGGGTGTTTTCACTTGTCTCAATGAAAATTTATTTCATACTTATGAATGTGATGTTAGTGTAATTTAAATCCGAAGCAAAATTCAATTTCAAAAATTAAATTTAAAAACCAAAAAGAAAAGTGTTGGCATTTTTAATGAAGAAAAAAAAGGAGAAAAGTGACCTTAAATAGATACAATATTTTACTTGAATTACTAAAGAATAAAAAAATATATATATATATATATATATATATATATATATATATTTTTTAAACCAAAATGGTCTCAAAACTTTTTTCCTTTTCTTCGTTATGTAAATAAAAGGACTTCTAATAAATAAATAAATGATACAAACTGAATTTTAGTGGTCGGAATTAATGAAGCATAATAAATAAATATCAACAAAACAGATATTCGTCTAAAAACACAAACAATTTTTAAATATGAAAAATTCTTTTAACAACGTACCTCTCTCTTTCTCTACGAAAAAGGACGGCTATATTTGATATATCTTTCTGCTCTTCTTTGATCCTAATTCGTAGAAAATATTCCAGAAACAAGTTCAGATTATCAAAAATAATTCGTAAAGCTTAGTATAAAGACTACGTTTTGTTTATTACGTTATAAAAAAATATATGTTTATGAACAAATTTCGTATACATTTAAAAATGTCGGCTGAAAGGCTGTAAAAAACAAGGGAGGTAAATCTGATCTTAAATCTAATAAAAATATCACACGGTTTTTTTTAAATTTAAATTTTATTTGAAAAAAAGTATACACACATATATATATATATATATATATATATATATATATATATATATATATATATATATATATATATATATATATATATATATATAAAATACTTTCAGAATAGTAAGATTTCTATGAATTTAAAATTTACATCTTTTAAAGGATGTTTTATTTCTTAATTTCATGTTTAAAATTATGAAACTTTAGCATTAATATTTTTAAATAAAAACTTATACATGAAAATTATGAAAAGTTTCTGGTTATGCTCTGAGAATCCAAATGTGTAAAAAGTTTTAAATGCATACATTCATTGAAACCAAACTGGAATCATTCATAGGTGTGAACAATCTCATATTCTATTATAACCTAAATTAGCAAGGTAATAGATCAGTCTCTGTTTACATTACTTTTGCAATACATTGGATCACCTTTCAGAAGTATGGAAATTGTAAAAGGGTATTAAATTTAAGAATGAAAGTTTTACATTTCAAATTTATGTTTTAAATATAGGCTGTCAAAATTTCCTGTGAAAGTTACATTGATGCCTAAGTTTATAACCACCTCTCATTTTCAGAAATATGGAGATAAAAAAAGGGTATTATTGTTTGAAGATTATGCCTTCTAAATATATTAGACTAAGTAAGTGTGCCATTATGTTCACTTTTGGATTAATACCCTTGAGAAATATCTGAAGTTATTTACCCAACTTACCACAAAGTCAGAATTTGACACAAGCTCATTTTACAGAGGGGAGCTACACATGAATTGATATTCGTGTGTGGTTCCAAATATGTTGGGTCTAGTCACCATTTTCCTTTTGAGGCACCTCAGGGGCCAAACAATCAACTCAGCTCTGACAAGCAGGTATAGCCTTGGGAGGAAGGCCTCCTGGAAGCAAGCCAATATTATCTATTCACCTACCCAGCAAGGTGGATATGCCATTAAATAAAGAAACCAAACCAACCTTAAATTTATCATCGGAATTAAATTCAAAAGAAAGGAAAGTTTAAAAAAAAAACAAACATTAAAACAATAATTTTTTTACAGAACACAAAATACGTGTTTTATTGATCAGCTAGTTATTTATTGAAAGAGATTGTTATCACCTCTTAAGATTTTTAATGCTAAAATACTTTCTTACCCAAAATATTGTCAAATGAAAAACCACATATAATAAAAAAAAAAAAAAAAAGAAATTTATTTTTAAAAAAGTAATTTCATCAAATACACCATTTCAGTCATTTTTATTTATTCAGCATTATTACATTCAAATGAGAAAATTTCAATTTGTTACTTTTAGTAAAAGAATTAAACCAGAATTGTCAGTTCGAAAAACATCTCTCAAAAAGTTTAAAGCTTTTTCTTATTTTACTAACCACATTCCTAAGTAAAGATATTAGTGAAAAATTTCATTAAAAAAGCAATATTTACTTCATTATTCACATTTCTAAATTTCTGAGGAGTAAGGCTTCTGTTATGAAAATTTGACAATTTGTTACCCTGTTGGTAGATCTTAGAATATACCAACTGCATCCTCTATAGAGGGGTAAGAAATCCCCTGTTGGTATGACACTAAACTACATCAGTTGATGAGGTTCCACTCCTGAAACCCGGAGAAAGTATGGAGTTACACTTTCATTGCTATTACTCCCAGTTTCACTCTTACCTGTTAGTGTTCCATCTACAGGTCAAATAAATCTGTGTGAAAATTATTTGCATCAGATCAGAATTTTAAAAACCATATAAGTGTAAACCAATTATTTGTATTAAGAATAGTTACTTGAAGCTATAATTGTTTGCCAAGGATTATTACTATTATTACATATAATTGTGTGCAAACAAATGATTGTTATTAAATGCAAATAGTTACTGGAAACTATTTAATTGTGAATGAATTATTAGTATTTGGATAACTTAAAACCATATAATTGTGTGCAAATTATTTATATTCAACAGAAATTCTTAATATCATGAATTTATGCAAACAAATAATTATAGACTAATAAAAAAGTGAATTTAAAAAAAATGCTTGTTATCAAACTTTGGCATTAAATAAAACCATAAAAAGTTGATATGCTGTTAAACAAATAAATAAAAACTATTCTAGATAATTTTTTTTTTTTTTTTTTAAGGTAAACAATGTACTTCTCCAGTAAATTATCTTTTAAACAAGTAAAAATTATTCTGATTCTATCTAATTAAAAAAAATTAATTAAATCAATGAAGTAGAGGGTTGACATATTACAAAAAAAACCCTGTTGCTTCCTAAATTTTTAGTGAAAACTTCTGTTGTATTCTTGTTTTGCTGCATCTTATTTATAAACCAAATATTGATAGTCCCTATTGTGTAATGACTAAAGTGCTTGACTGCAGCCTCAAAGTAGGCAAGTTCAAACTCCAGTCACTTTCAGACTAATACTCTTCAGAAAGGTATGAGCCCCCCACCTCATTCCCCCTATATAAGTTAAATAGTATCCCTGCTGTTCTTCTACAAGGATGGATTTGGCATTAAATAACTGACAGAGATTGATATGTCATTGAACAAAAAACTGAAACCAATAAACCACAACTAGTTCATAGTAAGGTTAGCACATGTATGACAGCACACTGCCAATTTAGAATAAGGTGAGTTGTACTTAGCTTCAACTAGTAAATTCATCTTTTGTGAAAATTTCCTGCCATTCTTACGCGGTAGATCTTTTATAATCCTATTATCACGTCACTTGTCATTACTTTTAGGACCAGTCCACTAAGCAGGTGATATCCAACACTATATAAAAATACTTGAAAAAGAGTGCTATGATAAATCAGCTAAACAAGTTAGCACAAAGTGAAGTATTACTGCATTAAGAAGGATTTCACATTTATATTTATTCTGTTGCGTCGTTATTTTGCCACAAAATAAAACAAATAGTACACATTTAGTATATAGTAAGGTAGCACATATAAGATGGCACACAGCCAATTTGGAATAAGATAAATTATGCTTTGCTTCAATTGGCAAAATCATATCATGCCAAAATTTTCAGTCCTTCTTACTTAGTAAGTCTTTTTGTAATCTCATAACCACATCACTTCTCAGCTGGTCTACTGATTAAAGTAGTGATAGCTAATAATTTCTTTTAAAAGAAATTTTGTCTTTTATCACTTAGTAAAAGTTGGCGACCATGGTCAAGGGTGACTGAAAGGCTCCCTTTTTGATAGCTACTACACCAAGATGTAGGGGAGGGCGCTACTCCTTTTCCCTGGATTGCTCCACTTTACCCTTGATACCATACCTTATAATGCTGAGTGTTAAGCAAGGAGGCATCAAGTACCATTTTTTTGAATCTTTGGTATGACTCGGCCTGGGATTGAACCATGGTCTCTCGAGCCATTGGCACAATGTCAAAAATGTGTATTTTGCTCATACTTATTCTTTTAAGATAAAGTACTTAATTTATAATTCTACTGTTAGATCACAGCCTGATTAATATCAATTCTCTTTTTTGTTATCTAAGCAAAGAAAGATGAAACTGTTCAAGAAAAAGAGTGGATGCAATATTATAAAATTAAACATATCAACAATTTATTGTAATCAGATAAAAGATGAAATATAGTTGAAAGTGAAATTAATAGAAAAGTTACTGTCACTAATGAAGATAAGGTAATTTGCTTTGTCATAATGCAAAAAGTAACTTAGGGTTCACAGAAATATAATGCATTAATTGAATTGTTCTTCAAGTAAATGAGATATATATATATATATATATATATATATATATATATATATATATATATATACTTGAGGTAAAAAGGTATTGAAAGATGATCTCTCAGGAGAGGTCATTGCCAAAAAGAGAATAAAAAAACAAATCTTTTAAATTTTATATTGGCTATTAGCAGAGGCCAAAGTAGGGAGAATAACCCTGATTGCTTCAGATGAAATGATCATTTTTTATATCGAATAAAATAATCTCTGTACTACTTAATAAATTTTGGAGTAACATTTTATACATCATGAAATATATCAGTTTGTTACCTAAATTTCTTGTCCTTTTTCTCTCAAAATCTGAGATAGATTACTTTTTTCTGTGGGAAAAATCAAAGATTGACCTACACCAAAGTTATACCAAGTGAAGATTTGGTTGACATCAACCAGGGTCTTTAAAAGAGGCAGGCGTGTGATAGCCTTAATTACTAATAATCTATGGAGGTATGGAGACCTTTTTAACTAAATAGATATTGATGATCTAACATTTCCACTGGATACCACAGTTCATTGGGTGTCCTTTTCTATTTTATGATGTTTGATGCTATCAAATTAAAAGAGGGCAGAAATTCTTCTTGTCAGATTCCAAAATACATCATTTCAATATAAAAAGAGAGTATGGAATTATGTTGTCAAATATATTTTTCAAGAATATTCTTTGTTTGAGTATCCTAAGGGAACAAAAGAACCAGCATGAAAATTTGGAAAATAGTTAAAGATTATTCCTTTTCACTTTAACATGAAAAGAAAATCAAGTTTTGATATTTGTCAGTAAGTTAAACCTTATACTTTATTACATACATACACATAAACTCTCTCTAGATAAGTCCAACATAAATTGCTATTTTATACCTCCAAAGAGCATTCACTCTAGTCACTTACATATCTTTTTTAATTTAGATATTTTGTACACTATAGAGAAAAGATATTTATTGGTTAAAAGAATATATATACATCATAGGGTTTATTTTAAAAGTTTTACAGTAAAATTTGTTTCTTTCATTTTATCCGAACATTTCTGAATATTCTTTTTACCCTTTATGACTTTTACTGGTTTAAGGTTTTACACATATTTTATTGCTCATGTCTGTTAAAGTTAGTAATCTTAATATCAAAAGCTTAATGACCTATACATATATTTGTGAAGATATTTTAACAAAGCAACAAATATTGATTTTATAACAATTCATTTCAATTAATCCGCCACTTTAACTGTTGAAATTATTAGAATACTGTACATTTCAATTATTGCTACTAGCTTAAATCTGCTAACTGATATTTAAGCTTGATATATTTACAGTGGGGATTGTAGCTGTCTATCACCCCTAAATCGCTTATTATCTCCCTTTGTTGTTTTCTGAAGGACACTTAGGTTAAAAACAGGTTTCGGTGGGCCTTTAGTTACTTTTTGCTTATGAGCTTTCATTATAAGACAGATAGGTAATATGTATATATTTATAAAATATTTACAGAAAAAAATAATCTACCAACCAACAACGAAGCGTTATCAACGAGAATGATGACGACAGACAAGCAGTAAAGTAAGTAGTATTTTTTTTTTATTTACCTACGTACACACCTATTTTCTTAAGTTACTTTTTACCGAAAATTTACTTTCGATATTTTAGTTTTCGTTTAAGTTGTTAGTGTGACATAGGTCTCCCTGTTAATAGAACTTAGATATTTCGACCCAAATAGTCGTGTTGTATTACCCGGAGAGAGTAAAGTTTTCGAGGGGGTTGTCAGTGTTTTTAGTTATTTCGTCGTCTTGTCATGGTTACGCCTTTTTCAAAAATTTTATGTATAGACTAAAGATAATTCTTTGTTTATTTTTCTTTATTTACTTATTTTAAATAAGTTATTTTTTCTGCATCTCACGGATTAACTGACCTTTTTTTTTTTCTCTTTTTTCTTTCTTTGGAAACTAATATATATTACTCATTAATCAGAATAATACACAACACATTTAAATTTTAAAATATCACGGTTCGAAATAAAACATTACTGTTATTTAGTTCTTTTATTTATTTAGCTTATTTGAAAAAAAATCATGTTTCGTAAACGTTAAGGAGAAAATAAAATAAATAAAAATTATCAAACAATAAATCTTCGTCTTGTTAAGTTACATCAGCACTTTTTTTCTTTACTGTGTAGTCTTGAACAACTTCCAGGAAAAAGGTGACATACATTCTCTATTTATTTATTTTAGAGTGATTTAAAAAAACAACTTATCACACGATTTGCCAAAATGTATACATACCTGATACAGGTAAATCATCCTGGACATTTGTGACCCTGGAAGAATAATCGGAATCAGCTTCGGCTGGGGAGGGGGTGCTCCCAGACAGCATGTCTTCGATTGCACCACAAAAAGGAAGTTATCGTGTCGGTCCCTAATGCCTGAAGCGGTCCAGAAAGGGGATGATAACGTAGCTAAACTATTTTTGGCAATACTCATCCTTACGCATAAGAATTCCTACATTAAACTTGACCTTTGATCAGACCTGCTTTCTATCTTAGGTACGCATCTGCCCATTTTTCCAAACGATTTAACTGGACAACTGCAAACTTTCGGCCAATTTGAACCAGATTTTTAAAAAGTTTAGTCGGTCACTGCCCTAATAATTGAAGAGATAGTAGTTATTAAACTCCCCACGTGGCTAGAATGTGACACAAGGTCGGTTTAATGTGGGGTGCTCTGCAGGAAACAAGCCTCCGGTTTGGGGAGTGCTGACAATTTAAGAAGTGAGGAACCAGGTTGGTGAGTGTGTTGGTATCTTTTCAGGTAGTAGTTTACAATGCAAATGAAAAGCACGGGATATTGTCATTTTTAATTTTTTATATCAATGAATACAGAGGGGACCTCCACCCCCACCAAACAAAAATTTAAATACTTGGGCTACACACTTTTTATGATTCAGGGTGGAGGCAGAAGAATGGGAAAAAGATTGACCTATAACTTTTGCTTCTCTGTGTGTGCACACACACACACATACAAATGTACCTGTGTTATTAAATACTGACAAGAAACTTCTGAGAAATTCTCAGCTCAACCAAAACAGGAATGACCATGAGCCATGAAGTATCCACATAGTGTTCCACAGATCAGCTCACTTAGAAAGTCCTGTTAACTCAGACATATATGGCTGTTCATATCACATTCCTTGAGGGAAAAGTATGATTTTCAGGAAGAATCAGACCCCCTCCTTCTTGACAACAGAAGATCCTAGGTTTTCTGAAAGTTTTTGTTTGACCGATTTTAACGGCATGTCAACCTGTCTAGGGTTGCTTTATGCTTTGAGGTTAGGCAATTATGTCTATAGTGGATTTATATTTACATTTTTTTTTTTTGTGTAGTAGTTTCTTAAGTAGTTTTTTTTTTTTTTTTTTTTTTTTTTTTTTTTTTTTTTTTTTTTTTTTTTTTTTTTGCACTCAGTCCTATCAAATAATTCTTAAACAGATTTATTTGACCCATAAATGGGACCCCACCAGTCAGAGTAGACCTGGAAGTAACAGCAATGAAGGGATATTCAACACTCCCTAGATCTCCTGAACTGGAACCTCACCATCAGATACAGTTTAGTGTCATGTTTAGGACACTCTTTTTGGGGAGGTCTTACCATTCTGCTGGTGATGCAGTCAGATATGAATGTTTTTAATTGTTTGTAGCAAGGTTTTCTTCTACCTTGAGTGATTTTTTTTGTGTGTGTGTGTGTGTGTGTGTTTCATCATAATTGAAAACAGATAGTTGTCTCGTCCTGGACTTTATTTCAAGATAACCATTTTTTTTTTTTTTTTTTTTTTTTTTTTTTTTGTCATAGAGATATTGTTTCATTTGCTTCCATTAATCCAAATTCTGTGAACAGCTTCACTGGTTTTGAGGTTCTCTTTAAAATGTTACCTCAACATTTCCTGAATTCTTATAATGGTATTCACCATTATAACATTTGAAATAAAAGATACAGTATTATAGAACATAGAACATAGGAATCCCAAAACACGATTGCCCAGTCAGCTGGGGCTGTAGAATACACTGACTGCACCTCTGCAGAGGGGTAAGACCCCCCCCCAACGAGTGTCCTGGATATGACACTAAACAATCTGATGGTGAGGTTCCAGCAGTGCTGGAGCTTTGGGGAATGCGGAGTACCCCTTCATTGCCATTGCTCCCAGGTTCACTCTGGCCCAGAGTGGTAGCACCTGATAAGGGTCCTATCTATGGGTTAAATAGAACTAACAGCATACTTATGCTAAAATGAATTGTTTGAGTAAAACTGAATAGTTTGAAATAGAAATGGCTTTTACAATTAAACCGTAGTTACATTTAAACTGCTTGCTTATGCTTAACTGAATTATTTGAAATAGAACTGTTTTTTGACATTAAAACTGTATTTACACTTAACCGAATTGTTACATACAACTGCTTGAATAGTTAGAAATGGAAATGTTTTTGACCATTAAACTGTGTACTTATGCTAAACTGAATTGTTTTAAATAGAACAGATTATTTACATAAAAATGGATTTGGCGTTAAATAACCTGCAAAGGTTGATATGCCATAAAACCCAACAAACCAAACCAAACCAAACCAAAACACGAAAATCACGACTTCTTAGTTCAGTTACGAAACTTTTTATTACCTTTGAGTTTAAAGGTTTTTTGACATAAGGAGAGAGATACACATTCTTTCTATTCTGGCTTTTCCTTCTGCCCCCCCCCCATCACATGCAGCGCCCGTAGCGCGCAAATTCGTCTGGCCTCTGCGAGCCCCAAAAGTCAACCCTTCTCATTTGGTGTCTAGTTCTCAACTCACTGACTTTTTCAAAATCCCCCAAATCCTCCGCGCGCGCTTCTGGTGCATGATGTCATTTACATCCACTGGTCAACCTTTCTATCTGGGATTTTTATTTTGACATCTGTGAACAACACATCCTCTCCGCGCACGTCAACACCTGTGCTCAAGTTTGCACCTAACTAACCCATGTGCTGAGCTGAAAGGTTCTCAGCCTAACTAAACCCAAAGGCAAGATATATAAAACAAAATCCCTCGGCCATTATATTACAATTATATAATAGTATCTATAGTTATAATAATAATAATATAGTAGGCCATAGATTCTTTAATGTCTTTAGTTGTCTACTTGAAATAAGCTTCTCATCACAAAGGTTGACCAATCTTTGAGCAGTCAAGTTGGCTGAGAATATTACTTGCTTGGTCCCAATGGTCCTTCCCTCTAGGTAGCACCTTTCCCTTTGCATAAAAGGAGCAAAGGCCTGGTTCATTAATTCATGTCTAAAGTTCCCCCTCAAGAAGGAATGCCAACAGAACCAAGCATTTTTTGTTCACAGCCATGCATGAGTTTCAGTTTGTGTGTGCACCCCCTCCTATTATAAAATGATTTCATGTCAATTCTTACTAAATGGGAAGTTGAAAAAATATCAACTTTTGAGTAAAACGTCTGTTAAAAAAAAAAAAAAAAAAAATATGGGTATCTATAATTGACTCACTTGTGATTCTTTCCTACCCCAAAGATTTGGCCACCTGTTGTCATATTTTTTTTCTGCTTGCCTTATTTCTCTTTTCTCTACAAACTCTTAACTTAGATTAGGTTATTTGGTTTAATGGCATATCAAACTCTTGTAATGATTATTATTATTTAATGATAATAATTTGCATACAATTATAGTTTCAAGTAACTCTTAATACAAATAATTTGCAGAGTTAAAGGTTTTTAAGTATTCTGATCTAAATAAAAGTAAAGTTGACGACCTAAAGGCTCCATTTTCAATAGCTACTACACCAAAGTATAGGGGAGGGTGCTACTTCTTTCTCTGGATTGCTCCACTTTACCCTTGATACATACCTTATAATGCTGAGTGTTAAGCAAGGCGGTATCAAGTGCCGTTTCTTTTAGTCTTTGGTATGACTCAACCTGGGATTGAACCCAGGTCTCTCAGGCCATTGGCGAACACTCTACACACTAGACCAATAGTATATCAAATGGCTGGTCTGATAATTTGTAAGCAATTATTTGTTGGTTTTATGGGCTATCAATGCTTGTGAGGTTTTTTTATACTTAAGTCAGTTTGTTAAATATGCTTTCAATTATATATAATAAAAAAAAATGTACCTTCACAATCATTTTAAACAGGTAAACACTTCATACTTAGTTGCAAAAATTGTTAAAAATCATTTTAGACCTTATCTCTTACAGATATATTTGGCTCATAGATGGTTCCCTAACAGTTAGTACTGCTCCAGATCATGGATATACTTCCCTGAGTTCCAGAACTGGAGCCTTACCACCAAATGCAGTTTAGTGTGTATTTATGCACAAAGTAACACTTGATGAATTATGTATATATATATATATATATATATATATATATATATATATATATATATATATATATATATAATATACACACACTATTTGGGTTTTAAATCTGATTAGATCTCTACAAGGCAAATCATAGAATTCCATAAAAATAAGTTTTACCCTTTCAATAAGGCTTAGAATATGCTGACTGCATCCATTGCAGTGGAGTAAGACCTTCACCACCAAAACAAATGTTCCTGGATATGATATTAAATTTCAGCTGGTTCTAGAGTTCTTGGAAGAGTGGAGTACCCCTTCATGGCCACTACTCCCAGATGCATTCTGATCTGAAGTAGTTGTACTTATTCAGATCCTACCTATGACTAAAGTGGATCAATTTGGAAATTGATATTTAGTAGAAATACTTAAAACCGTATAACCCTTGTATTATTAATAATTACTTGAAGCTGTAAATGTATACCAATAATTATTATTATTATTGGACACTTGAAATCATAACTTTATGCAAATTATTATTAAATAGGAATACTTGAAACTCTATAACACTGTGAAAATTGTATTAAGAACAGTTACTTAAAGCTATAATTGTTTACAAAGGATTATCATAGGGAGACACACATAGCATGATGATTATCATTGTATGGAATGGACTAGAAAAACTATGTTCAAATCTTGAATGAGGTCATTTGCATTTCACATCATGCTAATATTCTTCAGTAAATCATGAATACATCCATTTCCCTCCCAACCAGCTTTGGGTAAATAGTGTTACATAGCCATATACACGAATATGGTCATGTGCGAAATAGGTGAAATGGACATCGAATATTCATAACGATAGAACATAGGAATCCCAGAATTTGAAAACACATAACGACTTCTTGTTCAGGTACGAAACCTTTTTATTAACTTTGAGTTAAAGGTTTCGATGTAAGGAGGAGAGACACAATCTTCTATGCTGTCTTATTCATTTTGGCCCCCATAGGGCGCAAGTTCGCCTTGCGTCTGCGAGCTCCAAAAATCGATCCTTCTCGTTTGGCATCTAGTACTCGACTCTGATTTTTCAAATTCTCACACAAACCTCCGCGCGCTTCCGGTGTGTGATGTCACCCGCACCCTGTCATTGCATTTTGTCTCGGACTATTATGACATCTGAGTCGCACTGCCATCCACCCACGCGTGCCTGCATCAACACCTGCCTCAATGTTGCACCTAACTAATCTATGTGCTGAGCTGAAAGGTTCTCAGCCTAACTAAACTCAAAGGCATGAACCAAAATCCCTCGGCTATTCCATAACAATAGTAGAGCAGACTATGTTTTTTAGTCTTGGTATTTTGATTTTTGTAAAGCATCATTATTGTGGTAAGTTTCTTTGGGGAGATCATATGCTAGTAGTATTTTCTCCATTTTAGTATGGAATCAAATGCCTAGGAAAAATCAATGAACAATAGTGTATGATGTTAAATTGTCTACGTACAATTCTTTTTATCATTTGTAGTTTTTGGACTATTGTCTTTATCCTTATTGTTATATTTACCATATTTCCGCTGATATGTCCTCTGGCCTTCTTCAGGTGTTTCAGCAGGACACGCAGTGTAATGGTTATAGGCATTGGTTCCCTAAGCTTTGAAGTGACAATCATCTGGAGGTTGCAGGTTCCATCCTGACTGCAAGCGAGTAACAATGCAGGAATACTTAACATTTGTACCTGGTTATGGTTAACAGAATCAGAACACGCAACCCTCGTGGATTAAATTAAGGACATAGTTAGAAGTTCCAGATAGGCTCCCAAGTTCAACAAAAACGCCTGAAGAAAGTCGAAGGACGTATTGGCCAAAACACTGTGAATATAACAATAAAGATGAAGACAATAGTCCAAAAACCCTGAATGATAAAAATCATCAAGGTTCATCTAAGAAATTCAGACAACTAATGCAACAATTCTTTTAAGATGCTAATGCAGTAATACTCACTTATTTAATGCTAATTTGCATTTCTTTTTAATATTTTTCATCTGATTTCCTGAGGATTGGTATGGTTTGTTTGGGTTTTATGACTTAATGCCAAATCCTCTTTATACATAAATATCATATATATATGATTTGTAAACATATTTTTGTAGATTACATTTTAAAACAACTCTGAGCTCATTCTTTTTTTTTTTTTTTTTTTTTTTTTTTTTCCACACAGTTAAATGGTTTCAAATATGCCTATCTAATACAAATAATTCTATTTACTACAAAGCATTTATTTGCACAAAGTTAAATGGTTTGTTTGGGTTTTATGACATATCAATCATTGTAGGTTATTTAATGCTAAATCCTCTTCATACACACACACACACACACACGAGATATATATATATATATATATGTGTGTGTGTGTATGTATGTATTAAATATATATATGTATTAAATATATGATTTGTAAATACATTTTATAGATAACATTTTAAAACAAGCTTGAGCTTTTTTTTTTTTTTTTTTTTTTTTTGTATACAGTTAAATTGTTTCAAATATCGCTATATAATAGTCACAATTTCACATCATTTTCACACAGTTTGTCACTCATTTCATTTTTTAATGAGTTAGAACTAATTTGTTTGCACACTCATGTTGCTATTGTTTATTCACAGTTAAATGGTTTCAATTATAGCTATCTACCACTAATAATTCTATTCAATATGAATCATTTGTTTGCAGACGGTGAAGTGGTTGCATGTATTGCTATGTAACACTAATAATTCTATTCAACATTACTCATTCATTTTCACATAGTTAGATAGTTCCCAGTATTGCTATGTATCACTAACAATTCGATTAAACATCAGTTATTTGTTTACACAAAGTTAAATGGTCAAACAATTCTATTTTTAACAATTTGATTTAACATAAGTCATTTGTTTGCACTATTTAAATATCAAATAGTTCTATTAGATCCATAGATAGGACTCTATCAGATGCTTCCACTCCAGGTCAGAGTGAACTTGGGAGTAATGACAATGAAGAGGTACTCCACATTCTCCATCAGGTTGTTTAGTGTCATTATCAGGACATTCGTTGGTGTATTCTACAGCTCCAGCTGACTGAGCTATGAAATGAGAAATTATTATTCACTGTCGTAGACTCTTCTCTTTATCTTTCTTGATATTCATGTTTTAGTTCATCATACTCCCTGGTATTCTTCAGATATTTGTAATAGTTCTGTAATGATGCAATAAATAATCATCTTCATTAGATAATTTGCATATTTGGTAGGACCCAACAGTTTGAAAATCCATCCTCAATCTCATTTTGACACTGATCTTTGAGCAATAGAAATGTCTCTGACCTTTGGTAGAGAACAGTAAAGCCACATACCTATCTTATTACCCTTATAAAGTAAGCCTTTCCTATTTAACACCCCTTCCACATACTGTTTGTTCATGGAACAATATGTGTATAGTTCTTGCTTTTGGGACACATTTATATATTCTTTATTTTTAATATCACTTGTAAGTATGTTGTGTATATGAAATGTTAAACTCAATTGTGCATATCAAGAACATTTATCTTGTTAGTCTTTCCCTATGTTCCAAGTTAGTATATCATGGATATGCTATTATTGTTTCTTGTTGAGTGGAGACTCTACTAAAACATCTTCTCCAGTCTCCAATTGCTGGAAGGTTTTTATGACATACACCAGAAGGTACAATGGTTGAAACATTGTCAATAGAATTCAACCAAGATAAGAACTCTAGTCAGATGACCTCACATTTTGGATAATGTGTCATTTGTATAAGACTATACACAGAAACAATAATTTATCATGCAGTGCTATTTCACCAGTTCTAGAAAGTGGCTACAAAATACAAACACTAATCTATTCCATCAAAGCTCAATAACATTGCATATTTTAAAAGGTATTCTGACAATATTTTTACATCATCCCCATCTCTTAGTTTTGCTTGCCCTTTTGGCTGGGATAAGAATACTTTGTATCCCCTGCAAAGGTGTAAGGCCTCCCTGCAAAAAAAAAAAAAAAAAAGATGATGTCCTGAGTATGACACTAAACTACATCTGATTGTGAGGCTCCAGTTCTGAAGATCTGGGGAATGTGGAGTTCCTTTTTATTGCCATTACTCTCAGGTTCACTTTGATTTGGAGTGGACCTTGTTAGCATTCCATTTTGAGGTTAAATAGATATGTTTAAAAATTATTCTTCTCTGATAAAACCATGTGTATAAAAAAACTTGATGAAACAACCATGCAAAAAAATGTAAATATGAATATACAATGAATGTAATTCCCTAACCTTTTTCGCATAAAATGACAGATTGACATGCCATTAAAATCAATTGATATTATGTTTGCTAAACTACATTGCTGAATATATATTACATTGATAATTTCATTATATCTATTTTCAGTTTGGATCTGTCTACAGAGGAAACTAACCTGAAAAATGGACTAGGAATTGGATTTTTACCCATACAAAATTGAGCAGAAATTTTCAAGAATACCATTTATACAATTTTCTATTGAAAATGATTAACAAAAATACATCCATTTTATATGAAAAAGGATTGCTTTTTTGTTTTTGTTTTTTTTTTTTTACTTGAAAAGATTCACAAAAACTCTAAACAAAAATGATTACTAAGAACACTGTTTAAACTTTGATTTGACTTGTTTTATCACACTGCTAATATATGACAACTTTCAAAATGAAAAGGTTCTATTTTCCCAGAATTGCCAACCTATAACAGCTTCTTTAAAATGTTATAAACTTCATCATTTTACAAAAATATGCCACTACAAATCTTGGTCAACTCTAAAGACATTTTCCTACACTTACAGTGAAAAACAAAATAGCAAAGTTTTTCACTCTCAACTCAAGAAGTTACTTACTTTTTTTTTTTTTTTTTTTTTTTCTTTTAAATTTTACAGATTTGTTTATGAAGGCTTTTTTCTATGTCTAATCATGAGTGTCAACAAAGCAGAATCCACAGTTGAACCTCAGACATCTTCAACCTCTGCCCCTAGCTCTGCTACTAAAGCAAAAGCCACCAGCAGTAAATGCTGCACCTGCGACATGTGCGGCTTGACATTTTCTACCATTGTCAACTTAAACCAGCACATGAAAAGCCATGGTAACAACAAACCCATTCAGTGTCCTGTTTGTGGCTGTGCATTTTCTGCTGTTGGCAACTTAAAAAGACATATGCAAACACATACAGGAGAAAAGCCTTTCCACTGCGAGGTTTGTGGAACCAATTTTTCACGAGCATCTCATCTCCAGGAGCACACCAGGATACACACTGGTGAGAAGCCCTTTCACTGTCAGTACTGTGAAGCGACGTTTTCTCACTCAAAGAGTCTTCGTGGACACATGAGAAATCACACTGGAGACAAACCATTCCTCTGTGAGATTTGTGGATCAAGTTTTCCTTTTCGGGCCAGTCTGAAAAATCACATGAGGACACACAGTGATGATAAGCCATTCCACTGTAATATTTGCAGCTCTAAGTTTTCCTACAAATCAAGTCTCATAAAACACATGAAAAAGCACACTGGAGAACGACCCTTCAACTGTGATTATTGTGATGCAAATTTTGCAAATCGTTCCAATCTCAAGGAGCATCTCAGAATACATACAGGTGAGAATCCCTATCATTGTGATTTATGTGGAGCTGGTTTTACCTGCAGTTCCAATCTTAAAGTGCATGTACGGCGACACACAGGAGAGAAACCTTTCCATTGTGATATTTGTGACTCCGCATTTATCAGCCGTTCTCATCTCAAACGCCACTTAAGGCTGCACAC
This sequence comes from Sepioteuthis lessoniana, assembly GCA_963585895.1. NCBI lineage: Eukaryota > Metazoa > Mollusca > Cephalopoda > Myopsida > Loliginidae > Sepioteuthis > Sepioteuthis lessoniana. The sequence goes on from OY757908.1 coordinate 71,552,259, forward strand.
AGAAGAAAAATCATTTCACTGCGATGTCTGCAGTGCGAGTTTCTACAACAGCTCAAATCTCAAAGTTCACCAGCGGATACACACTGGGGAAAAGCCCTTCCGTTGTGACTTCTGTGGGTTGTCATTTGCACGTAATTCAAATCTTAGAGTACACCGGCGGAGACACACTGGAGAGAAACCCTTTAGTTGTTGGGTGTGCAGATCAGCTTTCACAGACAGTTCACAGCTCAAGCGTCATATGGTAACTCATACAGCACTGTTTTCAATGGCGCCATAGTCTGTTTAATTTTTCTTTTTGTCTGATCTAGAATATCAAGAAAAAAATGTGATAATTCTGTTTCACTATCAAACATTGCCTAGAAACATTCTCTGTGATATTTACATGTCTGTGCCCACCCACTGGTCACACCTCATACACTTTGGAAAAAGAATACTGTCAGTTTGATATTTACAGTGTGAAATTTTTTCTTCAACAAAAAGCTTACAAGAAGAATTTTTTTTTTTTTTTTTTTTTTTTTGTATGCATTAATATACAAAAATAAGTTATCTAATAAGATAATAGATTTTGAAGCCCTTCTTGTGTGCAGCAATTTAAAAAAGAATAGTTCACAATGCAAGCAGCATATAGCTATTTACTAAGCTTTTAGCTTAGAAGTAGCACAAAGACTGAAATATAGGGCACCCAGTGAGAAATGAACTCACTTGCAACCATTAAACCATAGAAGGCACTCAAAAAAAAAAAATAAGCATACATTAAATTTAGTACAAAATTGCAAGTGTGGGACACTTTGTAAAGATCAAACTCACTACTCAGTAATAATTGATGTTTGAAACTAGCTTTCTGACTATTACCCATTAGACCATGATGAAATGTACTCTAAAAATAATCAGGGCTTAGATTTAGCACAAATATGAGGGACCTCATAAGGATTGAACTCGCTACCTTGCTAATCATCAGACTATGTCAAGGTCCCCAAATGCTAACAGCATATTGTGATCTATACCACTCTCTTAACCAATTCAATTTTCTTTTTATTTTTTTTTTGGTCTATAACATAAGTGTGTTGAAGTATGAGTTTTTCAAGGAATGGCAGGTTTTAAAAAAAATTGTATATAAACACTGACATGAAAAACTTTTTGTCCTGATTTAAGATTTACAAATTTCTTTTAATTTCTAATCTACTGATCCCGAGTATATTCGTTTTCATGCATTGGTTAAAAAAAACATGTGGCAAAAAGGTCTGCTGTCTTGTCTTCAATGAAACTTTGATTGTACTATCAATAATTTGAAGTATCATTATTTCTCATATCCTGGCATACGAAGGATGCAGAGTATGATTTTCAGCCTGGTTCTGGGGATGCATTTAACACCTGAACATCTGGGTGGTAAGGGATTAAATTGGATTTGTGATACCAAACTTTCGTTTGGGGATGGGACATTTGATTCTCAGACCTTCAGTTTCATGCATTCCCACTGATCTGTGTCTACAAATTGGAGACAAAACTATAGATTTTTTTCTAACTTTGGCTAATTCTTATTCAAGTGTGGCTCATTTTTGGAGTGTCCAATATGAAAAAGTAGTGTACAGCCACTAGTTTGTTTCATTTAGTACACTGACAACCTCACTCCTAATTTTCCATCTGAACATATCGTTTTTTTTTTTTTGTATTTTTTTTTTTTTAAATAATGACCTAATATGCTTGTAAAACTAAAATTCTTTTAAGAGAATTGACAAACTTATAAGGACAGTTTAAAAAAAAAAAAAAAAAAAAAAATTCCCCCCCCCCCAACAAACAGAGGAATATATTTTGTACATCCACATAGAATGGGTAAAATCTTTCTTTCACAGACTTTTAGGGCTCATGCCTGTAGTTGCATGATCCACTCACTTGATATTTTGTCAGTAACGAGAAATATTTAACATGTATAATTGTGCCTGGTCGATTATTATTTTTTTTATTTATTTTTTTTTTCCATCTCACATTGAAAATTTTTTCCTCCAAATGGATATTTATTTAGCTTACACCAGTACAGGCAACAATAATAGGGCACTCAGTGAAGTTCAAACTGTCTACACTAGCAATTGATCTGAAATGCGATCTTGTTAGCCATTGCTCTTTGGCAAGTAATCAAAATTTTCCCCTTTAGGCTTTTTTTTCCCCTCCTCCTTTTCTATCATCCTCTAAAACAGTCATGGGCAAACTGCTGCCTTTGGGATACATGTGGCTCATGGTGCTTTTTAAATGGCCTGCCAAAGACTTAAATTTTTTTATACTAGAAATATCTTTTTACCAAAGAGGAAAAAAATCAACTTTTCCCTATTTCTTAGGCAAATAGGTACCTTTTAATGTAAAATTTTATTTTATTTTATTTTTTTTTTTTTATCATGCAGCTTGCCTGATGATGGGCCAGTCTCATGCAGGCCACTGCTTGTAAAAAGTTGCCCATACCTGCTCTAAAAGATTTAATCTTGATAATTTAAAAATTAGTAGTTTTTTTAAATCAATCCAAATTATCTTTTTAAAAAATGCTTCTGTTGTTTTAAAGATTTTCTTAAATGAACAGAAAAAGAAATAATTAGCATGTATCAAAAGTATTTTTATTTTTTTACATACCTTTATGCCAAAGCTTATTTCCCATACCCATCTAAAAACCATTATTATATACTTGTTTAAAGGCTGTCTTCAGTGACCATCAAGATTGAAGTCAAGTCATATACTATTCAAAGAATTTCTATAATTAACATTTAACATTTATCTCCCTTGAGAAATTGATAATTAAAATGAGCATGAATAATAGCTCCACATTATTATTATTATTATTATTATTATTAAATTGAACTGGAAATTGCTTTATTCCCATAGAGCATTACAATGCTGTTATGCTAATAAAAATCTTGCTACAATGTGCCATTTTTATTGTTATAACATACTAAAAAATTCAGATCATTATAATATTAGTATCATATTATTATCTCTGCTATTTAGCTGTACCTTTTTGGTTGGTTGATTGGTGTGATGACATGTCAACATCTGCTTGGTTATTTTATGCTGGGGTAATTTTTTTTTTTTTTTTTTTTTTTTTTTTTTTTTGCAGTAAGATACTTTCAAGTAACAAATTCTATTTAATGATGATTATTTTCATACATTTATATGGTTTCAAGTATTCTTGTCTAATACCAATAATTTTCAAATTGATCTATTTGATCGATAGATGGGCCTCCTAACAGCTACTACCATTCCAGATCAGAGTAATAGGAACCAAAGGGTGACTCCACACTCCAGAACTGGAGATCACCAAATGTAATTTAGTGTCCTTCCTAGTGCACCCTTTTTACTAAGAAGGATCTGAAGGGGATGCAGTTAGTATATTCTAACCCTCTCAGATAATGTTGAATACATATATTGGGACACTAGCACTTTTGAGGCATTATTTAAACAGGAGTATGAGATGCCTAGTGAGAATTGAAATCCCTAACAGTATATGCTTGCTTGCCAAAAATCCAAGCATAGCTTAGATTCAGCACAAGGCATGGAAGATCAAACTCGCTTCCCTGTTGCAATGGATCAATAAGACTAGCTTGTTAACCATTAAACCGTGATGAAGTGCTCTGATAGATTTGATTGTTCATTCCATTATGTTTGTACTGAGAGTTGAGTAAAAATAGTTTCATCTTGAAATGCATTTTTATAGATTAAAAACTTGGATCTTTCTCAGAATTGCGACTCAGTGTTCACCATTGGTCCAGGAAACCAGGGTTCAGTCTCTAGTTGAGTCATATCAAAGACTCAAAAAATGGTACTAGATGCCTCCTTGCTTAACACTCAGCATAATAAGGTATGGATCAAGAGTAAGTGAAGCAATCCAGGGAAAGGAGTTGCACCCTCTCGTACACCTTGGTGTCGTAGCTATTGAAAAGGGAGCCTTCAGGTAACCCTCAATGACACTCGGCCAACTTATTACAATTAATCAACAAGAAGTTTGGAAACTTTGTATTTAAAACTAATGTATTGCCACTTCCATTTGCAAAATGACAACAAAATCCTATCTTGCTGCTTCACCATGGCATTAGAGTGACACTGATCCAAAAGCTGTGAAATTTGCTTTTTGGGAGTCTACTCTATCTATGAAACTGATGTTTGATCTTTACTGCTAGATGAGATATCGTAGTGAGGTCATTGCTAGCAAAGTTAAAGAGGTAATTTTGCTAATGATCCCTCTTTTCTAGGTTATAAATAAATCAAGCCTAGCCCTGAGTATTATAAAACCTGTGATAGCATCTACCTTATTGCTCAAAAAGAGGTGGCTTGGAATATTCCAATACTGACATAATGGTTATGGATACCTAGGAATTTTTGTTTCTGCCCTTGTATATGTGAACCCCCATATGTTTAACTGATCATGCGTTAAAACTGTCTCTGGAGAGATTTAGTTACATACAAACCTTTTCAGGCAGTGGCTGCACACAGTAAAAAGTGGGGGGAGGGGGTTTGCATCTGAAGGTGTTTATAGCAGATGAACCCAGGACTAATGGCATAACCGTCTTGGTGTCATGTAGAAGAACCAAAGTGCCAGTCAAGGGATGGCATCACTAGAGTAGTCCAAAAATCATTGAACCCAACTTGAATTTTTTTTTCTTTTTTTCAAAAAGATTATTCATTTTTAATTTTTTCCCTTACAAACTTTTAATGAAATATGAATTTGGTACCCTTGATAGTATTTTGTATATATGTATACGGTATCATCTAACTATTTAACAATATAGCTAGTTTAAGCCTACAGGTTCAGACCTAACCTTGTTTCCTCAAAATTATATCCTTTAAAGTATAAGTAGATCAATATTTGTTCCTTAAGTCAATACCTCTTGACCAGTGCTTCTCAAAGTAGTTCAAATAGACCTCTGGGGGTTGGATGATATTCTGACAGGGTGGATAAAAGCCTTGGAGTCTAAAGGGTGGATTTACAAATCCCTTGCTAACAAAAACATGAACTAGATCATGTAAACAAGTTGCCAGATAATATATACCTAGTAGGATGCCTGATTGTGTACAATGCCCACTCGTGATAGGTCATTCGTATACAACTCTTTCAAAACAAATTTAAATGAACAATCTGGCTCTATCATTAAACCTTTTTAGCATCACAAACCTGCAACCTAATATTCCTGAGCCCACCAAACCTATTGTTTTTATTAAAAAATAATTCAAGAATTAAAAGGTGCATTTGCATTTATAGTTTACTGATTCTTTTTTCATATTAAACACTGATGAATTAGTTATGTCTTGTAATTTAATATTCAATTAATTTATTTATGAGGGTAAATGGAAATTAAATCTGTTAACAAGAGGTGCATCAAGGAAAAAGTTTGAGAAGCCCTGCTCTAGACTATTAAACTGATATCTCTCCTTAAATCAGTTTACCTAATATAGTCATCTGACCCTAATGGCATATATAAAAATAATAAAATTTAAGGTTTTTAATTAGAATCAATGCAATTATTCTTGGGTTAGACATGTACATACCGGCCTATTGGTTTAGTGGGTAGAGTGATTGCCAATAGCCCAGGAGACTGGGGTTCAATCCCATCTAGAGTCATACCAAAATCTCAAATAGTACTTGATACCTCCTTACTCAACACTCTACACTCTTAGGTACATATCAAGGATAAAGTGGGGCAATCCAGGGAAACAAGTAGCACCCTCCCCTACGCCTCTATTAATTAGGTTTATTTGAAGAAATTATTTGGTAAATTTTGCCTTGATTTCTTCCGCCTGATTCCAATGTAAAGGTGAGTCCATTTTATATAACCCCTGAACTAGTTAGTTGTCACTGAAGAGGAGTTTTTACTCCTGTTTCACTTAGCATAATATTTGGAGGCCCAGTGTAGTAGGATATAACATCATTTGGTTTACAGGTATGGACTTTTACCTGCTATATGTAACTTGAGGCCTTTCTTGAAAAAAAATCATGTTAGAAAAAAATGTGTGTGTGATATATATATAAAATGAATTATTAAGTATAAATATTTAAAAATTTCAAAACTACATACCAAATGTTAATTTTTGAGAGTTTCTAAAAAAAAAATGTTTCAATCCATAGCAAATAAAATAGAATTTTGAATTCTAATTGTCACATACATTTTAAACAGAATGCTACTAACAGTAATAGAATAACAAGAATTTTCTTTCTTTTTTTTTTTTATTTCTTATTTTATTTATTATTGAAACTTGAATATGATTCAGAAAATACATTACATATTACATTGCTCTGATGATGGTTTAATAAAAAAAAATTGAAACATTTAATACTGGCATAATATTCAATTATAAATAAACTTATCCACTGATTACTTTGTTTATTTCATATCTTTATATTTACATTATATAATTTTTGATGAATTAGTGTTAAAGAAGAAAAACTAATGATAAAATGAAAATGTATTTTTAAAAAATGATTCCCCGAGGGTGAGTGGCTCTAAGCTATAGTACTGATGGTATGGTTTCAAGATATTGCCCATTAACAAAATTTACAGGCAGAGATTTAATTCTCAGCATAGTCAACACTGAAATCAATTGACAATCAAAATGCAACAACAAAAAATGTATATAAAGTTGAATCTTCTTATTAGTATTACTTTTAATATTCACCTTATATAATTGCATCTTGACATGTAATTAGTGTTCACTCTAAATAAACTAATGACTTCAATAGACATGGATATTTAAATTATCTAGTCAATTGCTCATTATCAGAAAACATTCATTTTTTTTTTTTTTTTGTTTTTTTTTTTAAATAAAACAGAGATGACATCTATTTTGTTGGTTGTCTTCTCATTTTAATTTCCGTTAATATCCAAACATGATATTTTATCTTTCAATCTTTTTTTATGCACAAAAAAGTCTTTACTCAGATTTATGAACTTTAGAAAACCTTGTGAAATCCAAATCTATTTTTTTTTTTTTTTTGCATGCTGATTTCTAAGCAGTTTTATGTTGGTTATTTTTAGCATATTCTTTCTTTTATGATTTTTTTTTTTTTTTTTTTTTAATCATTTTTTTGTATCCTCAGAGGGCTGGCTACATTGTCTTTTTGAAGGTCCAAGCCTATTCGAATATATATTGATTTGGACAGTTTATCCTGGTGTATATTATATAAACAGCTGTCATATAAACTTATCCACATAAATAAATATAACCTACATCTACACATATCTTATTAGTAATCTTGCTGTAGCTGAGTATAAATGAACATGTGTACAAATCTATTGCAGCATTTTTGTTTTTTGTCGGAAACATATTTGTCTTTCAAAAAGATGTGAAAATTAAGAGAAAACAATTGAGAATGTCATGCTTCCTGTTTATTTTCATGGAAACAACTATAGATGTTCTTCGCTGGTCCCATAACCTGGTTTTGGTTGTGAGGGTGTTACTCATGTATCTTACCTTGAGCAGGGATAACCTGGTGGAGCCATCCCTCTCTTGGTATGAGAAAGAGTACCCTCCCATGACATGATGATGGTTGAAGTGCTGAACTGTGGCCTCAAAGTAAGATAATTCAAACTCCAGTTATACGTTCACTTTCAGAGTAATACCATTGGGGAAATGTATTTTCTTCCTTATACACATCAGCTATAGGTTTAATAGTATCACTGCTGTACTTCTACAAGGGTGGTTTTGGTATTGAATAACTCATAAAGGTTGATATGCCATTAAACAAAAAAACTAAACCAAACCTCTCCAGATGTCCAGTTTTTTTACTCTAGACAGGTTGATATATCAAGGCTAAAAAGCTTAGTTTATGCATTGCTGGGAGGACTATAAAGTAAAGTTGGTGACCCAAAAGCTCCCTTTTCAATAGCTACTACATCGAGGTGTAGGGGAGGGCGCTACTCCATTTCCTGGATTACTCCACTTTACCCTTGATCCTCGCCTTATAATGCTGAGTGTTAAGCAAAGTGGCATCAAGTACTTCTTTTTTTTTTTTTTTTTTTTTTTTTTCTCTCGAGTCTTTGGTATGACTCAACCTGGGATTGAACTCTGGTCTCCCAGACCATTGGTGTATGTGATATGCAAACTACCTTGTTCAGGATTTGAACTCGGGTATCTGAGGACACTTCTTACAACAATAACCATTACACTACTTAAAAGGATTATAATAACACCATTAATCAGAATAAGTTTTCAGTGACAAAACATTATTATTATTATTTTTTTTTTTTTTTTTTTTTTTTAACCACATAATCAGCATCATTGGCTATGGATTAATTCCAGTAATGAACAAAAAGCCTGCATGCCAGGCACAAAGGAGGGTTGCTCACAAAATAATACCTTCTGTTTATTTCTGTAGAAACTACAAAAAATACAAGGAGAGACAGATCATTTAACAACCAAGTTAAAACATGGCTTTTTTTCACTCACATCTCTGTTTTCTACTGTTGAAACACATTACCCATAACCTAAATGTTTAGTCTCGAATATTCAGCAAGTGTTAATAAATATCAATGGATGTAATTTTTTTTCTCTAAGAAGGAATTTGATAGCATACTTCTTGCTTTCATGATCGACAACATTTTTGCCAGACTGTCACACAGCTGCTATCTATAACAAGAGAAGCAAATAATGAGTTATTTGCAGAAAGGTTCAGCTACTATTGCAATACCACTAACATACACTTTTGGCATTGTGGATTAACCTAAAAAAATATAAATGGGAAACATAACTTTTTGAACAACTCTCTTACAAGCATAGTATTCAGAATATTGTTGACCTCTGGTGAAAATTCATAGCCAAATTTTTTGGTCAGGCAGAAAAGTTTCCATGGAAATAAATAGTATGCTTTATTTTTAGAGTATCCCTCATATGTTATGAACTAAGATGGGGCCACAAGATAATTGATGATCAATACAGTGATCATTTGCTGCTTTAACTTTTTACCTACCAATTCACTTTCACCACTTATCTTGGTTCAATGGCATATCAACTTACTGATCTCTCTATATATTTCTATACAACAGTGGCCATTGAGAAACAATCTAGTCAACCTTATAGGGTAATTTCATTTGATAATCCTTGTTATTTTGGTATTTATTTTCCACTTTTTTATTGATGAAAAAAATTTTTTTTTCAAATGTTGATATACAGTTTGGTATCGAATTTTTACAATTTGATGAGAAATCTCAAGCAAAGATGTCTTCAATAAATCTACCATTTGAGGTTTTTGTTTGGTTCCTTTGTTTAATGGCATATCAGCCTTTTTGGGTTATTTCATGTCAAAGCCATCCTTGTTGAAGAACAGTAGTGGTACTATTTAACTCATTGGTATTAATCCGAAAATAAATATAACATTACTGGAGTTTGAACTCACAGTGCAGCACGTTAATCACTACACCGCAGGGATTCCTCCACCACCATTTTATTATTCAAAATCTTGAAATATGTTTCTCATATGCTGGCATGCAAATGATACAAAATATGGTTTTCAACTAGCACACCTAGTTGTAGAGGTGCATTTGATAGATGTGCTTCTGGAAACTTAGGGATTAACAAAGTCTTGGCCTAAATAAAGACATGAAACATTAAATGTAAGTAATATCTACTTTCTGAAAATTAAAGGAAACCTTTATCATTGTTTTTTGTTGTTATGATGCCAAATGACTAAACACATATTTCCTATTTTTCATGGCATATAAAACCTCTATTTATGTTTAATGTAGTAATATAAAGTTTTCTTGTTTCCTCAACTGAAAATTCATTTCAAGGATAAGATTTAAGGATATAAAAGATATTAAAAGAAATAAAATAGTGCAGCTTCACATCATATCAGATGAGGAGTTTCAGAGGTGATTTGACCAATGGAAAACTCACTGAAATAAGTATGCTGAATATCAAGGGGATATTCTGAAGAAAAATAACATTTCATTCATTTACAAATTTAGGTGAAAGTAATAGAAGTCTACAACATCTGTGTTATTTATAAGCCAATCAAATTCCTCAATTTCATATATAAGATGACTTACTGTTCTGTAATCATCTCTAAACCATTTCTTGAGGGCTGTTTTAGATATTTGATAGATATAGAAGGTTAAAAGTTATTTTTGATTGAAGCAAGCAATGAGGAAATTTGTATCCCCCCACCCCACCTAGAGTTTAATTTCTGATGTGCTGCAGAGTAGATATATGTTTTTGAATTCAATATTTTAAAAACTTTTTATTTTTTTATTTTTTTTTTTTTTAGGGGCTTCATTATTGATTTGGTTTTATGGGATATCAACCTTTGTAGGTTACTTAATGCCAAATCTTGTTTATTCATATATATCAAATGTATATGATTTGTAAACACATTTTGTTGATAATATTTTTTTAAACAATCCTAAGCTCATCATTATTATTATTTATTTATTTATTTATTTATTTTTTTGCACACACTGTAATGGTTTCAAGTATTTCTATCTAACACAAATAATTCTATTTAGTATTAATCATTTGTTTATGCACAGTTAAATGGTTTCAAGTATTGCTATGTAACAGTAACAATTTAATTCAACACCAGTCATTTGTTTGCTCACATTTGAATGGTTATGCATATATGATTCGTAAGTGAATAGTTTGTAGGTAATTTCATTTTTAACTGAGTTAAAAACTATTTTGTTTGCACTCAATTAAGTATTGTTATTGTTTCTACAAAGATAAATGGTTTCAATTATTGTTATCTAACACTAATAATTCTATCTAATATTCATCATTTGTTAGCACACAGTGAAGTGGTTACAAGTATTGCTATTTAACACAAATTATTCAACAGTATTTATTCATTTGCACACATTTACATGGTTTCAGGTATTGCAATGTAATACCAAGTATTCTATTTTGCATACAGTTAAACACTTTCAAGTATTCCACATAGTTTTATTTGCACAGTTAAATAGTTCAAAGTATTGTTATGTAGTACTAATAATTCAATTTTGGCACACAGTTAAAGAGTTTCAAGTATTGCAATTTAACATTAATAATTCTATTCAACATTACTCACTCATTTATACACAGTTAAATGGTTCCTAGTATTGCTATGTATCACTAACAATTCAATTAAACATCAGGTTTTTGTTTATACACAGTTAAATGATCAGTTTTATTTTTAACAATTCAATCTAACCCAAGTCATTTGTTTGCACACGGTTCAAATGTCAAACAGTCCTATTTGACACATAGATAGGACCCTATCAGATACAACTACTCCAGGTCAGAGTGGACCTAGGAGCTTATAAGGTGCTACCACTTCGGGTCAGAGTGGACCTGGAAGCAATGGCAATAAAGGGTACTCCACATTCTCCAAAGCTCCAGTCTGGAGCCTCATCATCAAATGGCTTAGTGTCATATCTAGGACACTCATTGGGTGGGTGGAGGTGTCTTACCCTTCTACAGAGATACAGTTGGTGTATTCTAAGTCCCCAGCTGACAGAGCTAGAGCTTCAATATTTATCTTAGAAAATGTAGAGACTTTCCGTCTCTCTGTAAGTTTCCAAACTGTCTTTTATAGAGACAGCCAACCAGAGTTATTGACATTAATAAATGTAAGAACCAAATTGTAAAGTGTTTGTCCATTCTTTTGTCACCAGGATCAAGTGAGAACCTTGTTTTTCACCTCCTTCATTTCTGAGATAAGCTTTTAAAATTACCCACAATGTTACTTTTACAGTCAAGTCATGCTGAAAGCACTGGTTCTAGATAGGATAGGTCACCAAAGATAAGCTTTGATGAGCCTTGTCAGTACTATGGTGGATGACGACTTAGTAATGGGGGAAGCTCCCCATAGTGTAATGGCTAGCATACTGGAAAGTGAGATTGTAGTTAGTGCAGCTGGAATTCAAACTTGCTGTTACATTCACTTTTGAACTAATACCCTTGGGAAAGGTATAGACCCCCTATCCCCCTGAGCTATACCTTAAATAATACCACTATTTGTCTTCTACAAGGATGGCTTTGGCATGAGATAACGCACAAAGGTTGATATGCTATTGAAATGAAAAAATACTTAGCTTGCTTACTGTACCTGCTGTTACTAAGGCCTGTGTGTTAGACTAAACAAAGCTTAGTAAATAACAATTTCACATATTGGACGCAGAAGATATTTTTTGCTGTAAAGGAATGGGGGTCTTACTGACATAAAATATGGTGGCTTTTAGTTTTCAGGTTTCCAGTTATATATATATATATATATAAACCAAAGATTAAACATTTTACTAGTGTAATATTGCAGGAGACTCAAAGAGAGGTTATTAATTAATCCTGATAGCATGAAGGAATGAACAACAAATGTTAGTCACAAAAACCATTCATTTATTAACAAGATATAATAGTTTTATTTGGACCTGTCTCAAAAAGGAAAATATGGTGTGGTTTCACTAATTTGATGGAGGAAAAGAGTCATCCTCTCATTTATAAGCTGTTGCTAAATACCACCCCCAGTGAAGATGCAGTTTCACTTAAAACCAAAACAGTTCATCTTTACTTTTCAGCTGTCTCAGTCCCAATTGGATTTTAAAATCCAAGTAAAGTTCTCAAACCCAACCTGATTATCATTAGCCAGTACATGAGCACCAAAGTGTTTTTAACATTTTCTCAGGCTTGTATTCAGCAAGGACGGAACTTTGACCTGTCACCTGTCAATCATGCTACTGCAAATGCCTGACACATTTTCCACTTACTGGTGCCAGAAGTGGTGGTGAGGAGGCAATTACATAATCTCTGTTGTTACCTACAGCCAAAGTAAAAGACATTAGACACTGATGTTCATGATTATTGTCACAGAGTGCATAGCTGTACTTTAACAATAAGAAAACCAATATAAAAATGATGAAGGCATTGAGATAAAATAAAAAAATAAAATAAATGAAAAATTATTCAAAAATTAATGACTGCTTTGAGAAATTTAGATAACTTTAGAATATTATGTCTCCTATTTTAAGGGGTAAACATATGACAGTATTAAAATGAATGTTAATGCTTCATCTAAAAGATTCATGCAACTTAAAATTATGTCAGTTATTCCAAGGTGTAAACAAGCAACAAAAATAAAATGAAGGAAAAACTAGTTGAAAAATCTTATAATGGAAATTATGTTTCTGTCTGTAACCAAAACCATGTCACCACCAGAGTCACAATTCCCTTAGTTATTTACCTTATCTTCTCAAGGTTTATTAGCTAATCATAATTTAATCTTATTTAGCATCTTATTCATCAATGATGTCTCTATTAAAGTTGAGCTGAGTTGGATTTGCTTTAAAACAGCCCAAATGGTACTTATCCAACATCCCACCTGGTCAAATTTGATACAAAGTCTTTTTTTAATGTGAAGGGTCACATCAGAAAAAATGCTTGATACCCAAGGCATTCCTCATTTTGGAGCATCTTATGAACCAAGCATTAAAATTAGCCCTGCCAAGCAGGTATCAGGTGATCAATCTAACATGCACATGGCACAAATGTCAAATTTCCCAAGAGGGCCGAGATATTTATCAGATTTTCCACCACATCAGATTTGACATGAAGTCATTTTATTGTGGGGGATCCATGAATAAATCAAAACTTTTGCATAACTCTCACAGAAAATGCTTGATCCCTTTGGCATTCCCCATTTTGGGGTACCCTAGGTGCTAAGCAATAAACTTAGTCCTGCCAAGCAGGTATTGCCTGGGGAGAAGGCTTCCTGGGACCAGGGGATCAACTTTAATAACACCCAACAATATTCATGCCAAGTGGCTCCTTGAAAACCAAGAGAGGCAAGTGTGTGGGATTGATATTTATCCAACCTCCCACAAAGTAAGATTTGACACAAGGCCATTTTATAGAAGGGTGGCCATGCACAAATCAAGATTCATGCTTGATCCCATTGACCTTCCCCATTTTGGGGCAACTTGGTACCAAGCAATGAACTCAGCCCTACCAAGCAAGCATTGCCTGGAGTAAAACCCCCACTGGGACTAGGCAGTTTGCACAATACCACCCACCTGACATGAATGCCAGGTGGCCCTGGAAAACTGAGTGGGGCAAGCCTGTGGGATTGATATTTATCTGTACCTCCCACCAGGTAGGATTTGACATATGGTCTTTTTTAAAGTGGGGATGAGGGTAGAGAGAGATCGCAGATGAGCCAAGACTCGTGCTGCTGGTCATAGGTTCACGAGGCCTGCAAGCCAGGTACAAGTGGGTCATTATCATTGATTCACTATGTGCGATGTGAATCTATACTTGTCATTGTTTGTCATCAATTCACCAGGCCAAAAAGGCCAAGTGTAACGTGAATCCATGCTTAACAATGCTTGTCATTGATTCATTAAACCAAAAGGCCAAATGCAATGTGAATCTTTGCTTGTCATTGATTCCACCTACCCAGCACAAATGCCAGGCAGCTCCCTGGAAAACCAGGGGTGGGGCAAGCCCATTGGATTAATGCATTTAAAATCCTACAATGAGTGTTATAATTCCCCAAGAAATAAATGTTTATATAGTCTATGGTGTGGGTAATTTTAATACTTGTTTTAACAAAACTGGATTTAATGTATAATTATTTGATGTCATTGATTTTTTCTAGCATTGTTTTATTCTCAAACATATTAAAAGCAATCCTATGTATGATTTTATAAAGAAATCAATTAAAATAAAATTAAGTGTAATCTTTTTATATGCATTATTTAGTTTCATTATCTAATATGATATTTTATTATATTAAAACTTAAATACTGGTGCCCAGTGGAGGGCACATATTTTTCTAATATATATAATAACAATAACTAGTTTGGAAATTCAGACAACTTTCATCAATTATTGATGTACAAACAAGCAACAAAAATAAAAGAAAAATTAGTCAAAAATTAAGAACAATGATAATGTTTCATTTAAGTAATTCAATCTATTCTATTTCATGTATTACTATTAAATGTAAACAAATAATTTGGTAATCAGAATAATTAAATAAAAATTTAAATTATGCCAAATGGTTAATTTTCATGCCTTAATCAGTATCCTTATCAGGCAGAATCTTGAGGATAAAAGATGAGTTCACCTCTGGTTAAAAATTAGTTTATTTCTAATTCATGCAGTTTATTTAATCTTCATTAAGTGTAAAAAAATGTTTTCATGAAAACTGTGTACATTGTTATGCCTGTGTTTATTGCAGCATTAAAAAGTAGGATGAATTCATGGTCTTAAAATCCCATCAATAGGGCAGGTTTTCAGTTAGTTAATAATGATAATGATTCATCAAAGAGATTTGATCAACCTATGCCTATTATTCAAAAGATTTTTTTATGAAATATCTAATTCATCATTGCACCAAAAAATATGTATAAATATCTTTTATGATGTGATTTCAGATGCACATCATCAAAATAACACTGTCTTTTCCATTTTTTAAAACTTTATTTTATATATATGGTTTATATGGTGACCAATATTTAATCCTCATTAAAAACATTACTCCTCTTTCCCCTTATAGTTGTTATATTTGCATGTAAATTCCATAAATGTAATGTAACAACTATTATGGGATAGAAATAATATTTACATAATATTATAAACATTAACATTAGCACTTTTTTAAAAATATTATTATTATTATGTAAACAATGAATTTTAAAAATTTTTAAAAGGCTATAAACATGATTCCATGTTTATTCTGACATTTTTCTAAAAAGGTAAATAAAATAAAATAAAATAAAATTCTGTGAATTTCTCTAAGAATTCAATTTTTCCCCCTTCCATGTAAATATGTTAACTCTTTCTAAACAGACTAACTAGATCTGGCCATGTCAAATACATGGGATTGTTTACAACCAAATCTAATCATACCAAGTGGCCATCCAGAGGTATACAGTATATAAATTTGTTTCAAATCTGTCTTCCAATCTGTTTCAAATTTAAATTTGATGTACCTGAGAATTTGTAAAATTTAGAAATAAATTCAGTCTGGAAAGGGCTAACTTTTGTTTCTATTGTTTTGTTTTCTGCTTTCTTTATGCCCATACAAGTGAATGCTGAAAAGTTCTTGTTCCATCCAAGAAGCTAATGACTTTTAAAAGACTTTTATTCTTTAAATGTTTAAGAGGATTAAAACAATGTGCCAAATGTGTTGAACAGTTGGATAAATATGTAGAATAGCATTTTTCATGGCTTTAAGCTTTCTTCTTGGTCAGACTAAGAGCTCATCAGCACAGCCTTATATTTATTGAACAAGAAAAGATTCCAATCATATATCTAACAATCTATAGTTGTGGAATATCAACTGATTATATATACATATATATATGCGTGTGTATATATATGTATGTATGTATGTATGTATATATATATATATATATATATAATGATTATCATTATAGAAAATAGACACAGCAACCTGAGTTCAAACCCTGGATAAGGCAGTTTGCATTTCACATAGTGCTAATACCTTTGAGAAAGGTATGAATCCAACTATAAATGTAATATATCACCTTGACTTACAATGAACCCAACTGATATTGTTGACAGATACATCTGGCCATAGATAAAATGAACAAAATAATTACCAGAAAACAAGCAATGCATGGGTGTAAACTGTGACAAATGGAGAACAAACACTGCATGGGTGTAAACCATGACCAATGAAAAAAATGCATTGTATGTGGGTCATAGGGGAGTTTTAAAACTATATAAGGTGTAGAATTGTGGCTGAAGTCAGTTCCTGCTGGCTGTTCCAATTCCTGACAGCTCCTTTGCGTGCACAAACTCTCACCAATTACTCTTCTGGTCCACACAAGTGTCACCATCAAAGATTGAAAATATAAGATTATATTTTATACATACAAGTTCTTCATTGTTTCTCAAGACCCAGCAGTAATGTAGGTAAATAGTTGGGCAGACTGATTTCTTTGATATTGGTATGGCAACCAGTCTAAGCGAAGAAAAACTGAATTCAAATCTGTTAAACTCTGCTTAAAACTGACCTTGTGTTACATCTTGTTCATGTGAAGAGGCGAGTATATAATACATTCCTTATAAAATCTAAAGAAATTCATTGCCTTTACATTATTTATTCTGCTTCTTGAAAATGCACATTGAATCAAAAAGTGCATTAATATTCTTCTTTAGGTCCTGATAGACCTACATGTACAATAACAAGAATATTATACAAAAAGAAAAAACTTACAAGATAGCTACAGAAAAAACCTAAGATCATAAAAAAGGAATATTTTCATGGTCTAACCAAACTTGTACAAAAAATAACTTGCTGCCAATATATATATATATATATATATATATATATACAGAATTAGTTCATATAAAACAACTATGGATTGCTTGACAATATGCATTAATGTACTTATTACTGTGCATGTAGGTCTATCTATCTATTTTGGTTCAGCTGCATGGACAAGGATCATGTTCGAGTGCCCAACAGTTCAGTTAAAAATGTGAAATACTTGACTGTTAATGCAGGTTATTTGTGTATAATGATGAAGGCAATTTTTTTTCTAAAAAAATAAACATACACCTTTTTGACATGCTTACAATAGAAAAATGGGGCTCCGCAAGTTTTGAATTCAGAATTTTTCCTTCTAGACTAAGTTGCCTAAAGCTAAAGAACCAAGTTTGTCCTACTATTCACCCATAGCTGAGGGAGAAGAGAGGGGTTTATGCCTTTTTCAAAGTTATTAGTTTGGAGTGAAATGCAAACAGCTTCATCCTGGTTCTGAACTCTGCTCATCAAGTCCTTGTTGCATTTTGCTTGACTCAAAGATTTTTTTACTTGATCCAAGACAGAACTGAAGAAAAAAAACAAACTGTCAATTGCTTAATCCTTTTGTTGTTTCTCATTTCCAAATTAACATCAGCATAGCACACTTTTCAATGTATACTTCCATTCCTATACCTTAGCTGTATATTCTTATTGTTTGTGTCAGGGTCTCCCGTTCTTTTTCATTTTTGGCGAATATTTGGATAATCATGTATGTATGAATGTATGTATGTAAAGTGGTTGATCTTTTCCTGTGATCTTGTAAATTTGTAGCCTCCTATATATTTCATAAGCATGTAACTGAGTGGTATCAATGCTATAACAAATAACAGTGGCTAGAGTGAGTTCTCTTGGATGAAGCCTTTTTGGATTTCTACCTCTGCTAGACTTTATCCACCCACTGTTAGTTCCACTTACCAGTTTTCCATAGCTTTCATAATGAAGTTTAAGACTTTTTAGAATATTTTCAGACATAGTATTATCCAAGTTGGCAGGACCATACCATAGGCTTCTTAGCTGTCAATCCATGCAATAGCTACATTGTTCTCCCTTGTTTTGACTTCTTTGAAGATCTGCTCATCTACATATAATTGTTCATCTGTTTCTTGTTCCCCTGTGGCATCCCTTCTGTTCTTTCAGAAACAGTCTGTAGCATACAAGCAAGTAATATATTTCCTCTCTTATCAATGAACATATTATGTGTTTTAGATTCATTTGTTTATTACAGTGAAGATTTTGAAAATCCTGGCTTCTTTAGTCTATGGGGGAAGCCTTCGATTGACATTTTATTCAGTTGAGAAATTCTTTAGCAAAGTCATTTCTTAAAAGCCTTTCAGGGCTAAAAGCAACAGTGAGTTCTACACATTAATCTTCACTTATGGAACCGCTTTACTGATTGCAAAGATGTAATGAGGATTTTTGTTATTTTAAACTTTGATAAATATTTTAAAATAAACTATTATCTAAATATATTCATAATATTTTAAAGTACCAAAAATTGCAACGTATAAGTCAACCTTTTAAACCTGAAAAAAACCTATCAAAAACTAAGGGTTGACTTATATAGCAGGGCTAAAATCCAAACATGTACCCAGAAGCAGTCAACTAGTGGAACGGTACTCCTAACAATTAATATATACCACTTACGTTAGCTTCAGCCAACAGCCATGAACATTTCCAACTTAAAATCATGTTTGGTGAATATATTTAACAAATTAACACAGAGATTGATATAATATGATAAAAATCTAATACAAGTATTACATTAACACTATATCACATGCTGTTTCCAACAGCTGATGAACTGACAATAGACACTAACTGGAACATCACAGCATCCAGGCCACTCAGACAACCACAGTATGTTGTATATCTGCTCAAATTCATGATAGCCCACTAGATAGTGAATTCATATGAATATAGACTTTAATGTGTAATATTTGCATATTGCATAAATTCAACCAGTAGCCTACAATATGTTTGTGAGGGTAGTCAATCTATACAGCAGATATAGGTCTAATCCAAAATTTTAAGTAAAAAATTCTAAGATCAACTTGTATGCTACAATTTATGGTAAATTTATCTGAAAATCTTATAAGTTAAATTTACACATCTATTATACAGGTATTTTGGATAGTTTTCAGGGGAACAGCCAATATATAGCATATTTTGACATCATAAAAGACACACAAACATACTAGATGCACCCCCATTTCAACAATGAATATTCCTGAGAAAGAACTTTTTAGTTCATTTAATGTTTAAAGCAAGCTAGCAGTACATTAGAAAACACTACAAAAGCATGTCAACTATAGCAGAAAATATTACTGTATCTAAAAAGCAGGTTAGCAGTATAGCCAAATATTAAAGCAAGAAATCTCAACAGTGAAAATATCCTGAATGATTACAGAAATAAGACATTGCAAGAGAAAACATTTATCAAAAATAAGCTCTGAATAATAAGTAATGAGTAAATAATGATATTATGGAGCCATGATAGATAGAAGTGACTATCTGAGGTAAAATTATAGTCTATGATAATGAGTCTTTGTATACAAGATGCAGAATGATTCTTTTCACAATTAAAAAAAAAAGCGTTTCTGGTATGTGATAAAACACAGTTAGCGTATATGTAGTCCATTGGCATAATGGTTTGAGTGTTCTTTAATGGTCTGAGAGACAAGGGCTCAATCCCAGAAAAAGTCATACCAAAAACTCTAAAAAAAAAAAGAAAGAAAAAAAAATGGTACTTGATGCCTCCTTGCTTAACACTCAGCATTATAAGATACAGATGAAGGGGAGATGAAACAATTCAGGGAAAGAAGTAGCATCCTTCCCTACACCTCAGTGTAGTAGCTGTTGAAAAAGGAGCCTTCGGGGTGCTCTTGACTACTGTTGGCCAACTTATATATATATATATATATACTTTCACTTTTTTGCCAAATGGCATATCAACCTTTGAGGGTTATTTAATGCCAAAGCCATCCTTTTAGAAGAAAAGTAGTGATACAATTTAATCCATAACTTAGGGGGATAAGGCAGGGGGTCCGAAGGGTACTGGTCCAAAAGTGAACACAATAGCACAACTCAAGTTTGAACTTGTTTACTACAATATAGCATTCCAGAACATCAGCCACTAAGCTACAGGGACTTCAGCTATATATATATATATATATATATATATATATATATATATATATATATATGCACACACACACAAACACACACACATATAAACACACATATTTATAAAAGTTTGGTTAAAGGCCACAGAACTTACTTTTTATAATCTTTTGCTTTTTTCTCTTTCTTGTTGGGTTTTTTTTTTGTATCAAGGTCCAGTTGATATAGATGTTGCCTTAGGTTCTGCTTCCAAGTGTTTTTAATCACAATGATAGTCTTCAGGGAGATTATTTTAGTAGGTATGGTTTGTTTTACTTTTAAAAAAATAGCATATTTTCAAAAAATAAAAATGTCAATTTAAAAACTAAAATACCAGTGCCAACTGTAGCAAATAAAAATGTCCACCTGTACATAAGTATATATATACTCATATCTATTTCAAAATGAATAGGCCCACTAAGAGATTTGTATTTTGTAAAGAATTATTTTGTTCTTACATATATTTATGTTTCCAGCTTGTTACTTTCATCAGAGAACATTTGGTAATTTACTTATTTTTTTGCTTGGAAGTGGCACAAGGCCATATGCATGGGGTACCCAAGTAAACTTGAACTCACTTGTGTAGGTTTGTTAGTCAAATGTTTTTTCAGGTTTTGTATTGGTTTATATAGGGGTCACTGTTTTGTATTAGATTTCTCTTCCTCTTCCTCCTCTCTTTTCCTTTCTCGGAGTGTGTCTCCTGGTCTGCCTTGTGGGTACATTTTCCCAATTTGTCTTCAATATTTGATATGGTATAAAGTTTTTCATTGTTTTACTCTGGATTATTGTGTGTATGCATGTGTGTGTACAGTTGATATGTTAGAGAGTTTATTGGTCGTCTTTTTTTGTTAAAGTGGTTTTGAATTCCACTAACAGTTACACACACACACACACACACACACACACACACACGCACATATATATATATATATATATATATATATATATATATATATATATATATGTCCACACATACACACAAAAATTAGTATACATACATGAATTAAGAGACAGCTTTTGATTTTATTTATGGACATTTTTAACATTGGCATTTTTAACACTGGCATTTTAAGTTTGTACCAGCTCTGTCTGGCTTTTGGTGCATAGGGCACTTTTTAGAAAATAATTGTTAGATTTACAAAATAGATTCTTGTCACACACACACATATATATATATGTGTGTGTGTGTAAATATGAAAAAAACAATATATTCAAAGGACTATAGGTATATTCAAAAGATTTGGTTTCGTTTCTTTGTTTAATGGCATATGAACCTTTGTAGATTATTTAATGCCAAACCCATCCTTCTAGAAGAACAGTAGTGGTACTATTTAACCCATAGCTGGGAGGATATGGAGGTTCATATCTTAAAGGATTTATACATATATGGATAATATGCCAACATTAAACATTTTAGGATGAGGGGTTAAACTATCTTTAGGGTGATGTTATTATGTGATGTTGCCATACCCCCAAAATTATTTTCAAATGAAAAAATAAAACGGAAAAATAAGAAAAACTAAGGTGTTCTTTTATCACTAGAAGTATCACTTTCTGTTTCAAAATGTTTGTGATATAATCAGTGTTCAAAACTTCTTATTTTTTTACCTTATTTATATTTGTTCTTAAAAAAAAGGTTAACATATTTCCTGTATATTTAAATTTTTTTAGAACCCTATATATATATATATATATATATATATATATATATATATATATATATACATATTTCTTTAAGAAAAAACAAGAAACCAATCACAAAGGATTATAAATTTATTTCCATCCTGTTACGCATTTTTGAAATTTCCAAAAACACGAAAAAAATTAACAGGACTTCTTCAGATCTTTTTGATAAAAAAACTAGAATAGACACATAAGAGTGGGAGGGGATAGAAGAGTGGGAGGGGATAGAAGAGGGGTGAAGAGTTACCTCTTCATTAAGCCCACTTCCGTTTTAAATTTAAATTTCGGTTAGCAATGTAGTAAATTCATTTTTAAAAAATTTTTTAAATTAATATTTTTTTAAAAAATTACATTTAGACTTAAATTACAGATATTTTAATTAGATTTTAATTTTAAATAATAATCCCACGTAAAGATGCAGTAATAGATATATTAAAACAAAAACAAATATTTAGTTTACTTAAATATTTTAAAATTCTTGACCTGATGGAATTACACCCAACTCCGGTTTAACTGGACTAAGTATACTATATATATATATATATATATATATATATATATATATATATATATATATATATGTTTTAATAAAACATCCATCACTGTTCAAGCAACATTTTTCACCATCTTAAAGTCCCAATGAAGGTTTATTAAAATCTAAAAGTTTTAACATTGACTTTGCATTATAATAGATTCACCACTTTTGGATTACTTTGTTTTTCTATTTTATATATATATATATATATATATATATATATATATATATATATATATATATTCTCAGTGTAGTTTGCCAAGTTCTTTTAAGTTTCCCAGATCTAAAAATAACCCATTCATACAATAAAAGTGTCTAGTCTAGAGGCTGACTGTTAAGTGTCAATAGAAGCAAAATCTTATTCTACTCCATTCTAAAAATAAAGAATCACTTGCACAAAAAGTTACAATAGATAAAAAGAAGAAAATCTATCTGTAGAGACTAAGACAAAATGTCCCAAGATAGAAAAACTGTCTTTTCAAACATGTAAGGAAGTAAGTAAGTAAGTAAAGTTGGCGACTGTAGTCGAGGGTGACCCAAAGGCTCTCTTTTTGATAGCTACTACATCAAGATGTAGGGGAGGGCACTAATCCTTTCTCTTGATTGCTTCATTTTACCCTTGATCTGTACCTTATAAGCAAGGAGGCATCAAGTACCATTTTTTGAGTCTTTGGTATGACTTGACCTGGGATTGAACCCAGGTCTCTAACCATCATGACAACATCTGGTAAAAAAGAGAAACATGTATGTAAAGATTGTTAAATAACTTACATATACTCTATTAGTAGAAATGCCTGGCACTGACAGGGAGAAAATATATTCTAAATCAGATTTTGTTAAGTAAAAATTCATTCTACAAGAGTCTTGGAAGTTTTTCTTCCCAAACATCTACATTTTTTGGAAAGCATATGGAACAAATACTTTAAGTGTTTGGTTCCTTTGTTTAATGGTATATCAAACTTCATGGGTTATATAATGCCAAAACTATCCTTGGAGAAGAACAGTTGTGATACTATTGACCTATAGCAGGTGGGGCAGGAGATAACAAGGTTCACACCTTCCCACAGGTGTTTGTCTGAAAGTGAATATGATAGTGTGACTGGGATTTGAACTCACTAACAATGATGTCACATTAGCCACAACACAATGAAGACTCTGTCCTCCAAACACTTTGAAATCACACTTCTAAAAAAAAAAAAGTTATCAAAAACTATCACAAATAAAACTCAAACATATAGATTAAAAATGTCTCACTCATTAAGCATTGAATATTTAGGTAGAAGTCTTTCTGAGGACTTTGTAGTTAGTGAGTTCAAACTCCAGTTGCACTATTGTGTTCCCTTTCAGATTAATACTCTTGGGAAAAAATGGATCCCTTATCTGTCCACCAATGGGTTGAATCAGCTGTGTCAAATTTGACACCTCATTTTGCCGATAATTTTTGGTATATCTGACTGAAATGTCTGTGCACGTGTGTCTTTGATCAGAGATGACAAGTACTGATCAGTTAGCCTTGTCCTCTGAGTTTTTGAAGGTAAATGACTTCACACACATAGGTAGAACCAAATATTGATATAATATTGACATAATGTGGCAAACTTTCTGAATTTAAAAAAAAATTTTCATAAAGGTATGAAAAGAAATCAGGTATCCTGATTTCAAATTACTTTGCTCTGTGTACAGAATCCAACTGCATTTCTTATAATTCCATCTGCTGGCTTTCTTCAGCAATGGCAGCATCAAATGTGAATGGTACTGAAAATAGTGTTCAAAAAGGCATAAATCATGAAAACTTTCCAGAAATTCTTTTGATGACAAACTAGGTAACATAGAAAAAGTAAGTACAGACTCAGTATTTACAGCACCATCAGTAAATAAATATGAAAGTTTACTCAAAATAAGACTAAAGACATGCTGAGCCTGCTTGACTTTTTCAAAGATTTCCTGACTTATTGTAGTGTAATGCATGGAAACCAGATCAATCAGTTTTTCATAAATATCAAATTCACAATCACAGGCTTTGAACCCCGCAAGCTGTACTATTCCAGTAATGTCAATGGTCTCATCAATAACCAGAGAAAAATGTTCAAATCTTGATGACACTGACTTTTACTGTTGTTTTAAATCAGCTGATATTTCATCAATCCATTCAGCTAGTGTTACTGGTTAATGAAATGGCTTTGAATAAATGTACTTTCTCTGAACATACAATTTCAAGTGTTTTGACTCTCAGTTGGCTGAGTTCATAGCTTTCAGTAACAGAAGATACATTCATTTTCTGAATTTTCCTATAAAACGTCTGTTGCTGTGTCAAGTTAGCCATCAATTCCTTAAGTCTTGAAACATGCATTTGGCTTTCATATTTATCAGAAGATTGATGATTCGTATTGCAATGTCTTTTCAAGATGTACTCTTTTGCAAATTAAACAATGTATCTTTCCATTCAATGTTATGCAAAAATATTGTAATTCCCACTTTTCTTGAAACACTCATCTATCTTGATTCAATTTCTTTTTTTCCTTTGCTGACAGAGCACTAAGCCATTTTAAAGTTAAAGAAGTTGAGAAAAAAATTATTTTGATACTTGATGTGGAAACCGAATGACAAAAACCAATTTACAGGGGAAAAGCTGGCTTTTTCATGTGGTGCCTGAGGCACCTCACAAGGGGAATGCCAAAGGGAGAGAATACCCCATGGTGGGACAATCCACTGCAGTTTACTTTAAGTTTGCTTTCTTGTGTCAAAGTCACAATAGTTCATGCTCAACTGGCTAAGTAAAGAAATACTTTTAGAAGAACCTGAGAAAATTACGTGGCAACAGTGGTTAATATTTCATTCACTGCATTTTTATAGTATCAAAAATATTGAATTGAATAAATCAAATTTTATTATATGACATTCACAGCATTTTCACAATATGAAAAATAAATATAAAATTAATTATTTAGAATGTATTTATATAACTATTAGACATGAAATTTATGTAGAAATATTCTTAAATGTTTTTTATTCATGTAGTAAAATAAAGATATTATAATTGCATCTATTTTCAATCGTATGTTTTAAACTAAAATTCAATTCAAAATTCAATTCAATTTGGTAGGATTTTATGGCATGTCAACCCTTGTAGGTTATTTTATGCCAAATCCTCCATGTGTATATATTTATAATTTGCTCTGTATTTTCATTTATCATCATTTTACATTGAGTTCTCTATTGGATTTAGAATTACATGGATATTGAAAAAAGAAAATCCAAAAAATAGCATCGTACCCACCATCGCCTTACTTGGATTTGGACAATATATATATATATGTGTGTGTGTGTGTGTGTGTGTGTGTGATTTGTAAACAAAGTTTGAAGGTAACTTTATTTTCAAATGAGCCAGAGATTATTTGTTTACACACAAATTAGATGGTTTCAAGTATTGCTATCTAACACTAATAATTCTATTAGATATTGATAATAATCTCTATTAAAAGATTTAACAGTTCTATTTGACCCATAGATGAGACCCTAACAGGTACTACCACTCTGTCAGAGTGGACCCGAGAGTAATAGTAATGAAGGGTTACTCCACATTCTCCAAAATCTTAGACAGGAGTTTCACCATCAGATGCAGTTTAATGTTATACCCAGACCACTAAGTGGTCTCAAGTATTGCTATCTAGCACCAATAACTCTATTCAACATTATTCATTCGTTTTCATACAGTTAAATGATTTCAAATATAGTAAATGATTAAATAGTTCTGACCCATAGATTGAACCCTAATAAGTACTACCACTTCGAGTCAGAGTGGAGCAGGGAGTAATGGCAATAAAGGGGTACTCCACATTCCACAAGTGGGGCCTCAGCATCAGATGGTTTAATGTTATATCCAAGACACTTGTTTTTGAAGTGGGGGGTCTTACTCCACCACAGAGACGCCGCCGTCGGCCTATTCTGCAGTACCAGCCGACTAGTCTGTATTTAAAATTGTGTAATGTTTGTAATAAAAACACAAAATGCTCATAAAAGAATTAAATTTTATCAATGAATAATTTCTCTGAATCATTGTATCAAAGAAAAATATCAAAATAACCTTATGATCAGTGACTAATAATGACATTTTATTTTAATTTTTCATAAGTTTAGCGATAAAAACAGAAGCGTGGAAAAACGTCGTCGGAAAATTTAATTCTATCGACAGTTTAATTAACAAAATATTCTAGTTAATTTTATTTATGAGTCTTTTTTTTTATTTATTTAGATACAGTATGGTACGAAGAACTAAGGTGAACAAAAAATTAATCATACTTTTTCAGAAAATAATTAGATATCTCAAAAAAACTATTTATCATGAAATGTATTTGCTTTCTACTTTGAGAAGAACCTTGAAAAACTTTAAGGAAAAATGTTAAACAAACGTTAGGGGTGTTGGGGGACATGCTATTTGGTAGATATTTTTGGTCCCCCATTTTGTAGTATTGTTGTATGTTTTACATTGGTTTATTTGTTTGGAAAAAGGCATAAGGAGGTAACTGTAGTAAAGATGTGTAAACGATATGAAAATTGTGAAACGATGCGGACAAAAGGAACATTCAAAACAAGGCGGCATAAGCAAAACAAATTTATATCTCAACAATGCATACAATGAAACATTTAAAACATTACTATGGTTCTATTACTGTTCGTGAAATAATCCTCTGTGTGTGTGTGTGTATGTGTGTGTGTGTGTAACACAACTAAAACTACAAAAAGGACTAAATAACAAAAGTGTCCTAGGCATGTTAACTGCGTATTTCTAGTGTTTGTTTCTTTCTGTGGTTCGACGAAATTTAAGTTATTTTTGAAGTTTAAAAAAATCTCACCGAAAAGGTGTAAGAATTAAAAGAATGGTTGCATGACATATACATTTTTGTGGCGGTTGACGGCTGTTAGTTGAAATGAGAGAGTGATAGTGTTCTCTCTGGAGGTCTCACTGGAAAGAGTGTGTTGGCCCTGTAAGTGAAAATGTGAAAAGAGGAAGAGTGTTGGAAGACGAAGTATTTATAGAAATTACATGTCATGGAGTAGGCTCCAAAAACGCGGGATGAAATTGAAATGCGGACGTAGTTTTAAGCACTGACTACATGGTTCTCCTGGCCAATGGGTTCCCGAGACTGAATATTTACGTGCGTCCGCCATCTTTGTTTCAGAAACAAGTGGCATAACGTCCATTTTGAATTATAGGAGTGTAAGTCCTATAGGGGAAAAGTGTTAAAAATGAAGCTTAAACTTCTAAGAAACAAGGGCCAAGATTCCTAAAGAAATACCTTTTCACTTAATGAATCACAAACCCAAAAGTTCGTTTCCACAATCTAGATAAAGCCAATATAGCTATTCAAAATAAAACAGATAAATATTATACTTACTTCAATTAATTAAGGAAAAAAGTTATTCCAAAAGTAAAAATAAAAATCTCTTTGAATTCTTTAAGCCGACAACAGAAGAGTCAGTAAT
Organism: Sepioteuthis lessoniana; assembly: GCA_963585895.1. NCBI lineage: Eukaryota > Metazoa > Mollusca > Cephalopoda > Myopsida > Loliginidae > Sepioteuthis > Sepioteuthis lessoniana. Next base: position 71,580,392 of record OY757908.1, read on the forward strand.
GGGTATCTCAAAGTCAAAAAACTAAAATGCTCTACTCTCATTGGATCAAAGAACATTTAGAACCGGGCTCCAGTACAATACCTTCACGACATTATGAAATGGCCTGAGTATGGTACACCATGAATAAATCCAAATGTAAAAAAATTATGTTTTATATCCTCAAATACAACAATTCATTAATCAGAAAAACTGCAATATTGAAAAATTTGTATCCTTTGTACGGACCACAGACGTGCTTGTAAATGGCTGCATATGGTCCGATATTTGATATACCAGGGTTCAATTGTACCATTACTGGTCATCTACAAAGATAGCTTTGGCATTAAATAACCCACAAAATACACAAAAAAATTAAATCAGTTTTTCTTTAATACATGTGAGGCAGAAAGAATTTCAAATTATTTTTTAGCGCGTTATTTTGACTGCTGTGGTCTCGATCTCATATTTTCAGCCAATGAGGATGATTTATCCCATTCTGCCCGGATGACTTTTCCGGGCAATATAAAAAGCGATGAAAACGCGCGATCATTCTCTCATCGTATATTTTTCGAACAGGACGGACCAATCCTCCATTTCTCTCCACCAGCAGACCACATACCCATGAGGAGAGCACATCCAATTTATGGACCATTGTTTTCTGGGAAATCATTCCATTATCATTTGTTCATCCCTCCCAGACCAACGGACCCCAGAAGCTTCAAAATGGATGTTTTATTCCTGCTTTGAACTCAGCACCAACTGAATTCTTGGTCTGTCTTCAGCAATTGAATTCTTGCTCTGACTTCAGCAACTGAATTCTTGCTCTGACTTCAGCAACTGAATTCCTGCTCAACTATCTAGACTATTATTCCTTTCTCCTAAATCAATTGGATCTCGAACGCTAAATTCCAGCTCAACTATTTGCAACTGTCCTTCTTCTATTATTACTCATAGCACAAGGAAGATTTTGTCTCAAGCTGTCATTAAAGCTTCCCTTTTGAAATTTATATTCTCGTCGTCTCATTTGTTTTCTTTATTTTAATATAACAAAGGCAATAGGACTCATCAACCTTGATTACCATTTTTGTATAAATGGTACTCATTATCTTCCTCAATGTTATACACTCTTTCACAAAAACGATAGACGAATTAAAAGATGTTGCGTTTTATCTTATCAAGTGTGATGACTGTGTTATGTTGTAATGTTTCTAAGTATTATTGTTTTAACCAAAAACACATAAAAATCTTTTTCTAGAACTGTCCTGTCAGTATAGATAAAATATATTTCATAAATTCTAAAAATTGACCCAAGTCAGACTTACCGGTGCCAGACAATCATTAAAAAAAAATTCCAGTTAAAAGACAAATCACCTGACTGCTTAGATTAGATTTGGTTTAGTTTGGTTTTATGGAATATCAACCATTGTAGGTTATTTAATGCCAAATCAATTTTTATACATATAAACAGTTCTATTTCAATCAATTCAGTTTAGCATGAATTCAGTTTTTTGTTTACACACAGATAAATGTAAAAAACAGTTCTATTTCAAACGATTCAGTTTAGCATAAGTACACGCTTTAAATTTCAAAAAGAGATTTCTTTCTAACCATTCAGTTTAGCATAAGTACACTGTTTAGATCTATTTGACCCATGGGTTAGACTGCTTAGGGAGAGAATTCAAGAAAACGAAATTTAACTTCAGCAACAACTTAGAATTCTTGGAGTATATATAAAAAGAACTGATAGCTTGAAGTTAGAATAATAAGATAGGAGAAAAGATGCTCGGTAAAAAGAACTCATCCAACTAATAGACCTCAAGGTATTCAGAAGCGTAAGAAACCAGCTCCACAAAAACAATATTCCAGTGAGTAATTTTCTTTTCTTCACCTTACAAGCAACTTTACACTCTAAAAACTGTTACTGAAAATTTGCTTCCAACACCAAAATAATTGCAAACTAAGGATTCTCTCCACCATAGCACAAATAATCAAAAATAAAAGTCACTGATATTATTTGTTTCCAGTATTTTCTGTATTCCTGTTATTTTTTGTATGTTAAAATTCTTTTGTCAATTTCATCTCTAAGACCAAGTTTAGTAATACCTACCTCAGACAAGCAACAAAGTAATGATATATAATTGAGATATTTCATCTATCTTTAGCCGCTAAACCTTTGGTAAGCACCCTCAGGTTTTAATCTGTTTTCCTGGATGAATAAAACTTTGTTATTCCTTTCTTGTATTAATTTAGACTTCCATAGCTGCAAATACCAATTTTATTTGCTTTTTGTACAAATGAGAGGTTTCTTATCAATTTTTCTCTACAAAGTTGCAGGACATCTCATTTGAAGTGGAGGCATTCCCTTCAGATGAATCAGACCTTCCTGATAAATTTTACACCAAAATAATCCAGATACCTCAGGGGACAGTTTCCCCTAACCCGATATCTTAAAAAAACTTCTTGATAGCACTGGAGCAACAGTCTACTGAATTCCTTTCGAAATACTCGAGGTAACAGAGGAAGGAAAGAAAGTTTGAGAAGAAACTGAAGCAAGAATAATTTGAAAACAAAGAGAAATTGAAAAACAGAAAAATTAAGGTGACACAAGAGGGAAGGAGAGTGGAGTGTAGAAAATTTTAGAGAGAAAAGGAAAAGAAGAAAGTGAAAGTATGAGAGAGAGAGAGAGAGAGAGAGAGAGAGAGAGAGAGAGAGAGAGATTAAGCTGGGTAGTCAACCTAGTTATTACTCCTTAAAAAATTCACGGATATATTTGAATTTCTAAAGTTCTTGCTCTAGTAAAAATGTGATTATATCTATCTCTCTATCTACATGCACACACACACACACACACACACACATACACACACACACACACACACACACACACACACACTATATATATATATATATATATATATATATTGTGCATAGACCTTGCATGTTAATTTAATGGAAATTTTATTCTCTTTCATGTTTCATGTAATCAGTTAATTCAAATTTTGTATAACTGAATCAATGCTTCATTGGTGGAAAGTTGGGAATACAGTTAAGCACTAACGAAAGAAGTTACATCTTAATCTGACATTCCCACAATGTGAAAGAAAACTAAGTCAAGTAACTAACTATTGTAAGCTACTCCTGGGGTGCCCTGGGGTTAGTGGTAATGATGTATTAGATCTGAAACCACACCTAACTCCAGATTCATTATCTAATGGAAGCTTATTGTTCACATAGCTGTTGGTTGCTTTGCTTTTTGTTGTATATATATATATATACACACAATGCAAGCTATTTTAAGGTGAAGGTTAAACTCTAATAATTGCCTTTGTTTATTTCTATGTCATTTTCTCTTTAGGAGTCAAATCAAAATTTTTATTGCCCGATCAGCTGGGGCTGTAGAATACACCGACCGCTTCTCTGCAGAGGAGTAAGACCCCACCCCTACAATGAGTGGCCTGGATATGGTACTAAACAATCTGATGGTGAGGTTCCAGAAATGCTGGAGCTTTGGGGAATGCGGAGTACCCCTTCATTGCCATCATTCCCAGGTCCACTCTGGCCCGGAGTGGTAGTACCTGATAGAATCTTATCAATGGGTCAAATAGAACTAAACAATACCCTTACCCCTCTTGATTTGAATCAACAGGCGTTAAGAAAGATTGTAAGACAAGGACCGACCGTTAAAGTGGTGGGGGAGAGAAATGGTAAACTAACTATATCCCTTGCACTTTAGCCCGTTGAAGCGATAGGCGACAGAAGTCAAGGTCAATCGAGTGGCGTGATTCGGCGAGGTGGTGGAAGAAGAAAAAATGATTGATTGGTCGATAGAATCTTCGCGTCAAAAGGTCGGCACGTGTTCGAGAAATTTAAAAGAGAATCTTCAGTTTCGGGCGAAAAAGCGTTAAGGACAAGTCGCTGTATTCAACGAACTCCGGGAGAAAGGAAGAATCACCCGTAAAAAGAAAAGGTCTGGGAATTAAAAATCTGTCAAAGATAAGTACAGCTCAAACCATTTTCCTTTTCCAAATCTTAAATATTGGAAAGTAGTGTGCATTAAAAAAAACTGTGAATGTTCTATTTCATCAATTATTAAAAATATTGTATGAACATTTCTATACGCCTCAGTCCAGGGTCTTAAACACTTTTATTCAAGTAAAAGAAAGAGAAAAAAGAGAAAGAAGGAAAAGGACTGTTGAGAGACATTTTTGTTTGATGTTTTCCTGTTGGCTAAATATATCTGGTATTTGAAAAAAAGAAAAAAGAACTGTTTCTTGAATTTCATCATTATTTGTTTTGATCGTCGCATATTAAAATTTTTGTTATATTTTAAATGCACCCTTGTGTTGAAATGTTTTGATTGTATTCTCTTTCCTCTGTTGGATTTATTTCTTTTGGCATGTATCTTATATCTCGGCCTTATTCCGCTTTCATTAATTCTCGCTAACACGTCTTATTGCCTCCCTAAAGATTATCAGAGGATTTGGAAATCTATCTACAGTGAATGTCATCTAACCTAGAAGTTCGTTCCTCCGTGGTATGAAGGGATAGGGAGACTAGGACTTGGTGGCGTATTTAAGAACGAATCAGCAACCCCTTTACCGACGTCAGAGACCAATCTAATCTCGAATCAGCATCCACATTATTTGTTTATTTCACGTACGCCTAAATAGGAGTTTTGACCGGGATTTATTTTGTGGAGTGTCAAGTGCTGGGCTGTTCTCGGCGATATAGATTCTATGTAACAGGCTTTTACTGAGGACAATGACCGAGACGTCAATCTCTTAAGGTCAGAGTAGAATCCAACGTCCCGTATATGAAATATATATGATTTGTTTACAAATAGTTTCTTGGTAACATTTTTAAACAAAGTAGAACTCATTTGTTAGCACACAATTAAATGATTACCAATATTGTTGTTTAATACTAACAATTCAATTTAACATCAGTCATTTGTTTGCACATAGTTGAATGGTTATACATTTATGATTTATTAGTGAATAATATGTGGGTAATCTTAATTTGAAATGAATTAAAGCTAATTTGTTTGCACACAAGTATTACCATTGTTTGAACACAGTTAAATGGTTTCAAGTATTGCTATATAACGCTAATAATTCAATTTAACATAAGTCATTTGTTTGCACACAGTGAAATGGTTTTAAGTATTGCTCATAAATATAGGTTGTTTTGTTTTGTTTTTTTTGCAAACAGTTGAATGGTTTCAAGTATTGCTATTCAACACTAACAATTCTATTAAACTCAACTCATTCATTTGCACACAGTTAAATGGTTCCAGGTGTCCCTTGCTAACACAAATAATTCTTTTTAGTATTGATTATTTGCTTGCACCCACTTAAATGGCTTCAACTATAATTATCTAACACCTATAGTTTTATTTATACACAGTTAAATGGTTCCTAGTATTGCAATGTAACACAATTCAAGTTAACATCATTTATTTGCACACAGATGGTCAAACAATTCTATTTGACCCATAGATAGGACTCTATCAGATCGTACCATTCCAGATTAGAGTGGACCTGGGAGTGATGGCAATGAAGGTGTACTCCTGATTTCTCAAAGCTCCGGGAATATTGGAGCCTCAACATCAGATAGTTTAGTGTCATATCAGGACACTCGTTCTTCGGAGGGAACGGGTAAGACTCCCCTCCACCAGAGATATAATTGGCGTATTCTACAGCCCCAGCCGACTGGGCTTAAAGTGTGTTTGGTAGGCCAGTACATACTGCATAACATATCAAAAACTTACCTAAAAATATGAAGTGAAACCGGCTCATTTTTTTTTACTGTTGGTGAAGCTTTTCATTGCACAAATGATAAAATCCGACGATATATTGTTTTTTTTAAATGTCAGCCATATGAAGATATTTTTATTGTATGTCAACTGTACATAAGCCACAAATGATACAATCAGGCTAAATTATGGCAATATTTGTCCTAATGAGTGGCGTTTCACAGTTCAAACATCTTGCTACTGACATAGCCCACATTAATACTCATTGTTAAGATCAGACTCAGAATCTATCTCATCAGTTAAACTTGCATTGTTAACACAACTATCTTTACAGTCTGAGTAAGCTAAGGAATAAACCAAACCATGATTCCCATGAAAACACTTCATGGTATTGCAATCAAATCTGCTGGTGCTTCAACCAACTTCCAGTAGTTTTTGGAAAGCACAATGAAGATCTATGATGATGGGTATTAACTCATTGAACATGTTTCACTCAAACTTTGGTAAATTTTTAACATGTTATACAGTACCTGCTGGCCTACCAAACACACTTTGTTTCATTTCTGTTGCAATTTGTCCTGAATATATTTACATACTGCCTGGACTATAATGATTGTAAAATGACAATCTGAGTATTTGCAATAAAAACTATTATTAAGATGGAAGAAGTACGAGGCAACAGTTAGTAATGATTGACATTGATTCATCGACTCAAAATTAAAATAATATTACCAAAAATGTAAATAAAATTAGTAAAATTAAGCTTAAAGAAATACTAGCTGGAAATTAGTAATGGTTGACAATATCTAATCAAATAATAACTATAATAACATGACATCATGTGTGTAAAATATCTTAGGGACGGCTCCAGGATAAAAAATATTTCTCATGAGTTCCAAGTGGTTACAAAAAATCTTTTTCTGAAAAATTAAAGTTAGCTGCGAAGGAGTAAATAAAATTATACCTTTCCAACTAAAGATTACATTAACCTTTTTGCTAATGGTAAAATATTTTAGAGTAAGTCTTGGGAACTGATTTGATTTGGATTATTTAACGGCATATCAACCTTCAAAGGTTATTTAATGCCAAAGCCATCCTTATAAAAGAATAGTTGTGGTACTATTTAACCCATAGCCGGAAGGATAAGGGGATTTATTCCCTGCCCAAAGTATTAGTTTGAAAGTAAGCAATAATGTGTCAGTTCAAACTTACTTATTACAATATCACAATCCTGCACATTTGACATTTCACCAGGTGGACTTCCCCCAGGACTTGAAATATGATGAAGGTTTTGCAAGATTGGCTCTATTTCTTTTTTTAGATAATGGATACCCTGTATTTGACTTTTCCATTCTCACAACCACTGTCATTGTCACATATATACATTTATTGTTAAACTTGTCTTTAGGTATTTGGTAATCTGATTTCAAATTTAATGCTAGAATTTACTTTGGTCAGTTTTCATACGCTTTTTACCATGCTGGTAAGGTCAGTGGTAGATCAAAATTGCTTCCCAAAATAATGTAGGTTATATATTTTAGCTACTTTTCTATTGAAAAGGGTGGTTATTGAAAAAAAAATGGTTCTTGCTTGTTGCTTGAAAATTTGAAAGATAGAATCTGACAATATACTGGTAGATTGGTTGATTGATTGATTTTAATGACATGTCAATCTTTCAAGGATTACTTTATGCTTAAATCTTTTTTGTTGTGTATACATGTTTACGTCTTTTTTAAACTTGTTTCTTAAGGGTTATTTTGCTGACAGTCTTATGAAACCAATCTATTTGACCCATAAATGGAACCCTCACAGGTACTACCACTCTACAAAGGTTCATACATTAAGCAAATAAACCAGTCTGATCCAGAATAATGGCAATGATCAGGTACTCCACACTCCTCAGATCTTCAGAACTGGAACCTCACCATCAGATGTAGTTTAGTTTCAAACCCAGGACATCTCACTTTATGGAGTTTTACCTTTCTACAGGGATACATTCAATGTATTCTAAGACCCACTGACAAAGTAGACAGTATATCAGGGTAAAATGATTATTTCAAGGATCATTGAGTCAGTTCAGCAAAATAATTTTTTTCCTCTAAAATACTCAATGTTCAAAATTCATTGGCAACTAGAAAAATTTCTTTTTGTTTCATTGTGATATTTGCTTTAATAAATGTATATTCATAATATTGTCGTTTTTTATGCAAATTAGGAAGGAAAATGCACGAAGGCTTTGTTTTAAATATCATTTACATTGTCTTCTTTGAGCCTCTCATAATCATATTCCTCATTAAGTCTCATTTTCAACTGTCTTGTGTTTGTCAAGTTTTCAAAGGTTCTATATGTCTTCAACAAAAGAAACAACAGCCTTTTCTTTGTTGTTTTAAACATGACAAGAAATATGAATGATATACTCTAATTGCATGTCAATTAACCAAGCAAACATGAATTTTTAATCCTAGTTATCTGTCAACAAAGACTTCCAAAGTGACATATGAGGCGTGTTCAAAAAGTATCAAGACTGAAGCTAAATTTACCTTAATTTTATTCTTGGCATTCAAGACACTTATTCTAACTAGTTTTTCATGGGTCAAAGTACCCCTGAAATTACTCTTTGATGCAGTGTGAAGTTGCACCGATGTATTTTTTAAATGTTTTCCATATCTTCAAATCTTAAACTTGAAATGAATTTTCTATTTAGAAAAGAAGGAAAATTGCACAGAGCTAGGGGTCTGGTGAGTATGATCGATTCTGCACTTGCACAATCATGTGTTTCATAAAAAAACAGTTGATCATAAAGTATCAAGAACTGGCACTTACTCGTACGTGCAATACTTTAGACTGTTGAATAGATATCATTACTTTTTTTCACAAATGCATACAGCTATATTCATCTTGACAGAAATGAACAATAAATGTAATATTAATTTTCTTCAAAATAGTCCTCTTGTCATTCAAAATTTATTTCAAGAAGTTTTCCATTGATTAAAGCTCCTCTTCTGAAACTGCTCTTGATGGTGGGAAGCCATGAAATATTTAGGGTGTGGCATATTGTTATATAATTAAGATAATGATTAATTATATTAATAATTTTTCGTTGATTATATTTTATTACTTAGTTTGGTAAGGCTTTGAACTACTCCGTGTCTCTGGTTCAGGCATCGTAGGCAGACGTGGCACTCGCATGCCCGTGCAGAAAGGATATGACAATCATCTGTCATAATAAACACCCAGACAGGAAATGAGGTTGGACGGCCGTTGGAGTGAATTAAGTGGGTGGTTGACGTCATACCTGGAAGAGATGATCCTGAGAATTTGAGGATTTTGAAAAGAGTTCAGTTGAGGTTCGACCGTTAAAATTAGCGGTTGAGTTTTTCTGATATGATGAGATCAGTTCAGTTTGGATCTTGACTGGCAGAGATGAGTTGAGATCTTAGACACTACAAGATGCGCCGTGCGTGGGGGTATCAACATAAGATAGTTAGCATAGACTTTTATGATTTGTGTCTCTCTCCTCATGTCGCCAAGGACTGAAGGTAAAAGAAATAAATCCGTTCGTATCAGAAACGACAGTGTCAGCAGTATTATTTATATCATGGCTGTACAACAATATTACACAATCCTAGCCAAAAACTGCTGTTCAAAAATTATCAAGACCAGCTTCATAACTTTTTCAAATTGGCTTGGTGACATCTCACCTTGTAGGCCAAAAGAAATAACATACAAAACCTCACATTTACTGCCCCTCAAGCATCGCCTGATAAGAGCTTGTGTGATTAGTCAAGAGCTATTGTCAGCAACCAATCAGAGCACGCAAGACATACGACATTAGATTCTGTTTTGTAGTACAAATACAAATGCAAGAGAGACATCTCCATCTTAGATACGCTGCAAACCGCCTAAGTAAGACGCTAACATGCCAGGAACTTATAAGAGCCAATGATCTCACAGAAACAACAAGATAAGTTCGCTGGCATATTAAATTCACTAAACAACTCTAGCTCCTCATTAACTTTTACACTTTGCTTTTTGTATTACGTTTGTAATTGTTATTGTTGCTAATATACCGTTTTGTTGAAGTGTTGTTTCCTCTTTTCTTTGCCACTACCTTTTAGGCTTATTTTGTCTGTCTAATTGCTACAAAGCGGGGCCTAGAATATTCTGTCTGTATCCCTGGCAATTAAGTAAAAAAATACCCGACCAAAAAAAAAAAAAAAAAGAGAGATATCCTGTGTATGACACTAAATTGCATCTGATGTTAAGGCACCAGTCCTGGAGCTTTGGGGAATGTGGAGTACCCTTTCATTGCCATTACTCCTAGATCCACTCTTACCCAGAATGAAACCAATGGAATCCATGTTCAAATACAACGTTATCTGTATGTGGTAAACGCTCTCATTCAAAATATTCATTGATCATATAAAACATCTCATAATCCATGGCGTGGTTGCACCCCCACCCAATAAACAATGACCAACGAAGTTCAAAGGTATATGTACCCGAGTCGTAACATCAGAAGTTTTGGATAAATATGAAACAGCCTTCATCCTCATTTGCGACATTTTGTATCTATCTACCTATCTCTTTATCCTTGTCAATTTGTTCATATTTATCTATCTCACTTGATACATATCTATCTATCCATCCAAGTTTGTTCACATCTATCTCTCAAAGTTTGTTTACATCTATCTAATAGGATATGAATATGATAAAAACCTTTAGTAACAAGGCAAACTGGTTGCTGTGCCCTGTTACATTAAGGAAGAGGTTATACAAATGAGTGGACGAGAATATTGATGAGTTCCAAAAATTTTAATGTCAGCTTGAGAAAGAAACCTGTACTGTGAGTCGTACAAAGAGGAGAAAGAAGTTGCGGATGTTAGAGAAGAAATAAAGCATTCAACTTGAAGCTTCGAGGACCAGTTGGTCTAGAAGGAAAGAATAAATGATAAAAGAATGATCTTCTAGAGAAAACAATGATCTAAAAATCGAATGCGCTCTTCTCTTCAAAGTTGGTCTGTTCTGCTACTAGAATGAATGAGGAAGAGAGGGAGAGAGCGTTTTCACAACCTTTTATATTACCCGGGAAAGTCATCCGAGTAGAATGGCATAAATCATTCCCATTGGTCGAAAATATAAATAAAAACTTCAACAGCCCAAATAATTCCCGCTCTAAACAATAAATCTGAAATTATTTCTTTCTGCTACAAACCAGTCAAATTTTTGAAAGCATATCGAACTAATTTAAACAAACTTTAGCAAATAATCCATTTTCGAACAAAATCCTTAAGATATGGAAAGTATTTCTATGGAAAATATTTCTGGTATTTTCAGAGGGTATTTCAAATTCAAACATTTATGTAGGATTAAATTCAACAATTTTTACCCCCCTCCCCCCAAAAAATGGATTCACATTGGAACATAGATATTAATCTGTTTTAAAAGATTCTGTCCAGAAATTTATTATATCAATAATCTATGTGAGGCGAAAAAGCGAGGATAAATTTTTAAAAGTCTTATGTAAACAATGATGAGTTTGTAAAAGTATTCGTACCAACTAAATCATAAGGTATATGTGTATGCATGTGTGTATACGTAAGTATTTGTGCTTGTGTGTACGCGAGGTTATATGAATGTGTGTCACATGTCAAGCTTGGATTTTAGCTTTCCTTATTTCAGACCGGACCATTAGCCTAATGAGTAGAATGTTCACCAATGGTCCGGGAGACCGGTTTTCAATCCTAGGTCGAGTCATACCTAATACTCAAAAAATGGTACTTGATACCGCTGTAGCAGAAAGAATTTCGTATTTTTGTTTGGCGCGTAATTTAATTTGACCGTTAGGGTCGACGCATATTTTCACCCAATCAGGATGACTTATCCTATTCATCCCGGATCATCTTTCCAGGCAGCACAAATTGGGGGAAAGCCGCCAAAACACTTTCTTACTCAGAACTTCTTCGTTCAGGACAGACGTAATGACTGTCCGCTCTCTTAAATAGCATCAGCAGCACCACCATGAGGAAAGCCGTCTAATTTATGGATCCCTTGCGTCTATTCTCTTAGACCAAGGGTTCACAGTTGAATATGAATTAGATGAACTCAATTCGCCACACACAGGAACAACTTTTAGTTGCCTCCAGTATTGGTTATGTCGACTGCGATGCAAACTTCCGCTCCGACACCTAGCTACTTCATCTCTGGGCAACATTTTCTGGAGACATTCATGCTTCTCCCCGATCAACCAGAACCACAAACTCACGGTGACTACGATCATTTCTCTCTTCAAATATCAAACACGACTTTTGCAACACATTGGCGAACATATCTCCCTCACACATTCAACAATGCCTTAAACTAACGATGCACTTTTCGCTCAGGCATTTAGCAGCTAAAATGCTTTCTCAACTCTATCACAAGTTCATTTCATTTCCTTACTTCTTTCCTTACTACGAGACTTGCAGCATAAACGTAAACCCTTTATTCCATGCTGCCATTAAAACCTTCATATAAAACCTTACGGCATCTTCGTACTTCTTCATCCTCCTTTATTTACCTTTAAAACTTAGCGAGGAAGTAACCAAACACACACATGCACGTTACAACATTTCCACGCTAAAAATAATGACAACATTTCCTTCGCTAAACCGCCTTGCAGCATTATAAGGTACGGACCAAGGGTAAAGTGGAGCAAACTAGGGAATGGAGTAGCGCCCTCCCTGACACCCAGTATTATAAGGTACGGACCAAGGGTAAAGTGGAGCAAACTAGGGAATGGAGTAGCGCCCTCCCTTACACCCAGCATTATAAGGTACGGACTAAGGGTAAAGTGGAGCAAACTAGGGAATGGAGTAGCGCCCTCCCTTACACCTCGATGTAATAGCTATTGAAAAAGGAACCTTCGAATCACCCTCGACTACGGTCGCCAACTTTACTTACTTATTTCAATGTGGTGAAACCTCGATTATATTTACGACCTAATCCACAGGTGATGAAATAGAGATCTTAAAGTTTCGCGCATCTCGTGCGAAGGTAAAGCATGGATGACTAAAAATAACAAAATATCATCCTATATCTTAGCTTTCCTTGTCCCATTCATGGTGAAAGACCGCTTGAAGTTATGAGCATCTGAGAGGAGGGCTGAAGTACATATGATTGAAAATAACAAAATATTGTAACAGAAAGAATTGCAAACCATTATTTAGCGCGCGAATTGTTTTGCCATTGGAATTTTGAAATTATACATTTCATCCAATTAGAACGACCCATGCCATTCTGCCCGGGCACACCTCACCGGGCATCATAAAAGGCAGCGCGACATGAGTTCAAATCCTGGACGAGACTGATTGCATTTCACATAGCACTAATACCCTTGGGAAAGGTATGAATCCAATTATTCTCCCTCCAGCTATGGGTAAATAGTAGGGCAGACTAGTTTCTTCAGCCTTGGGGAGGCAACTAGTCTAGGAGAAGGAAAACTCTGAATTCAAACCTGTTAAACTCCGCTTAAAAAGTTGACCTTGTGTCAAATCCTGCCCGAGCGGAGGGTTGGGTAAATATGATAAAAGGCAGCGCTAAACACGTGCGATCTCTCTTTTCCTTTCTCGCCCCTCTTAGCTGGCAGAAGGTAATACCAGCCGATACGAGAGATAACATTTCTCTCTCCAACTCGGGACGATTCCAACAGCAGGCAGGGACTATCTATCTTGAGAGAGCACACTTCAACATTAGTTCCTCTGCATACCTTAGGAGACCATTTCCTGGTCAATTATTTCTCCCTCCTAAACCATTTAGACCCGAAGCTTCTGGCTAAGCACTAAACTGCCGCATAGCCATTTATAAATGATTGCCCATTCTATTCAACTCGCAGCATAAGGAAAACTTCCTCTCAAGCAGTCATTAGACTACTAGATTGAAAGCCATTCATTATTTGTTTCCTTTCTATAAAAAATAACAAGAGGCAACAGAACGATACTACGTCAACTACCATTTATGCCAAAAATGGTAATGTCATCTGCTCTCTTGTTATAAGATGTTTTGCTGTTTTTGGCTTTTGTGGACAAGTTGTGAGTAAAATTTGCCTCAATTCACGAGAGTCTAATGGGACAGCTGAAATATGGATGACCGAAAATGACAGTGAATTACAGACATCAAAATGCCGTCATATGACAGACAACACTATCGTGTAAATATAATTATATGCAGTCGTTCAAGAGATGCAACAGATGTCCTTGATTGGGTAATAAATCAACACTTGCAAGAACGTTTACTTCATTTTTTAAATTTATTTATTTATTTTACCTACTTTATTTTTTTAAATTTATTTTTTTATTTTTAGACATTATGCAGGTTTTCAAATGAGTACAGGTGAGGTGGATACTAGCAATAAAAAAGAGATGAAAGAATTCCGGTTCATGGAGCGAGGAATAATTACAAATCAGAAATGTCTTCTATTTGTTTTGTTTTTGTGGTTGAGGTGGGGTTGCCGACTAAAATATTTCTTTCGGCCCAACTCAACCCTCCAAAATCGAATATGCAAAACATTTAAAAACAAACCCCTTGATATATAAGGCATAACTTCCGAGAAATCTTCACGAGTACCAGATTTTGGGATTCAACGTCACTTGTACCATTACAGATCCAAGCCAGCCAGAATTGTAATTATTACATTCATTTACTTATCTAAACAACCCAAGAATTTTCTCAACGAATACATCTTGTAGCGCAGAACAAAAAGAGCTCTTTTAAATAATCTATTGATACATAGATTTTCTTTAGTTTAAGCATTGCTTAAGATCATTTGCCACTCTGTCGGTTGGGCTTAGACTTTATTCCCTGCGAGGGGTAAGAAAAAAACCTTAAAGTGATGATGAGACTCTAATTCTGGGGATCTGTGGAGTGTAGAATTGTGGGGTTCCGTCTGAAGGTCAAGGGCAATGGGCAAAGCAGTGTTCTAGTTTGATATCTGACTCCATTATTAGGTTATTTTATTTTCCCCCACGTTGGCTAGTCGGTGTAATGCCTTGCTCAAGAAAGTCCCAAAAAGAATTATACGAAGGAAGACTGCAACAGATAGGAGACAAAGACGTTTCTTTTATATTTTCCTTTATTTCCTGGGTTCAACAACCATTCCATGGGTGAGGGAATTTTCCCTGAATACAATTGAAATGGTTGAATCCCCAGTTAAGGTGTCTAAAAATACATTAGTCGTTTCTTGCATATGCTTGTCCTCATTGGGTATTTAAGGCTTCCATAAGGGTTAGTTTCTTTTGGAATTTTGTCAAAGCCAGTTGTTTTAGTTTGTAGTTCCATTTCGTTGTCTTTTATATTCCGGCTTACTGTTAACCGAGAGAGAGCTGCTACTGGGTGAAAGGAACTAACCAACGCCTAGACCAAAGACATATGCGTAGCGCCCAGACCCCACTCGGCAATGATGTTATCAATTCGCTGGTCACCGCCTCAAAGAGAAAGAGCCTGTTCCCCCTTGTCAGGAGATTGGTTATTTTCTTTACGCACGCGTCATCTCATTTTCCTGTCAGGGACCTCTGGGAGTTTCTGCAGATTTAATAGTTTTCCTTTTTTTTTTTTAAATTTAATTCAAATTTTTTTTTTTATTCGTTCCCTTCATGGTCACTATTCTCAACTCCACTGTGATTCAAAGAAGTAGTCCCTGTTAGTCACTGATGTCACCGGTCTGTGTATGAGTCAAAAAGATCTATTTGAAAATTATTTGTATTAAGAATAGTAACTTGAAGCTATAATTGTTTACTAAGGATTAATATTTGTAGTAGGTACTTGGAACCATTTAACTGTGTTCAAACAAGTGATTATTATGAAATATGAAGAGATACTTGGCCTAGTGGTTAGAAGGTTAGTCATTGGGCCAGGAGACCGAGCTCAATCCCGGGTCGAGTCAAACCAAAGGCTCAAAAAATGGTACTTGCTTAACATTTAGCATTCTAAGGTACGGATCAAGAGTAAGGTGAAGCAATCCAGGGAAAGGTATAGTTCCCTCTCCTACACCTCGGTGTTGTTACTATTAAAAAGGGAGTCTTCGGTCGCCCTCAACTACGGTCGCCAACTTTACTTACTGGAATATAATCGTGTATAAATTATTAGTATTAGATAGCATTTAACCCAATGCAACCATGTGCAAATTATTTGTATTAGATAGGAATACTTGATACCATAAAACTGGACAAAAACTCTTAAGTAATAACTACACAGAAAATGTAAATATAAACGTAATAATGTATCAGATTCTCTTATCATAAGGTATAAAAATAACTTCAGATGGGTTGAAATGTCGTTAAAATCAGTCGATTATTAAGATTATTTAGGTGAGTTGCAAAGAATATTTCTAGCAAGATTATTTCAGGCTATCATTGATGGTACATGGACCACGTAGATGCAGCAATTGTGTGGAGACACCGGTGCTGTGTTTAAAAAAAAGTCTGCCCAAATATTTACCGATAGCTGGTGGGAGAATAATTGAATTCATACCTTTCTCATGGTTTGAGTGGTGTGTGAAATGCAAACAGCCTCGTTCAGAATTTGAACTCGGCTATCCTGTTAAAATCATCGATAAAAACGAATTAAAAAAAACGCTTTTCAGGCACAAACACTTCGTGTAACTGTCAGTTTCATGAAGTGTTCTCAATCATCAGACGCGTAATATGATTCCTTCCCAAAGTCGAATTCATTTTCTACTTCTATTTATATCTTGCAAGACTAACCCTGTCACCTCTCCATCAATAAAGTTAGAGGCGCAGCAGTTACAACAACGCTTGCAAAATACAATGCCCTAAACCGACCATTTTTTTTTTTTTTTGTAAAATCATCTAGACCTAATGAACTTAAGAGATATTAACTATTATGTCTGAATCTGTTTATTGATTCAGAACTTCTACTTCACTGATATCTTGTTCGGGAGAAAATGATGATTCTTAAATTTTCGTTCCAAACATAATGAACAGTTTCTTGATCCAACCCGACCGTTTTTTATCAACTTCCATTCGATCGTCGATATTTTATTCATTTTGTTTCTTTTTCTTCTCATACATACTTAATGCGTTTTCGCTGTTCCATTTCAAGATTTTGAGCACTGTAATGAAAAACAAGTTGTTTTTAATCCTGATTATATATATTTATATATATTATGATCTTAATTTAGATGTTGGCATTGGCATTCAGTCGCAGAGCGATTCGTCTGGGTTGGTTCTGGTTCTGCATGGAATTTCTTTGTTTAGTCGGCACCTCGGGACTTATGTGCTATCCCCATTGCACTTGCAATGGGACAAGTATGAATTGCAATTGGCCCGACAAGCTGTCCATGAATTTCAAAAACGGTACGGAAACAATCTTGATTCACGACATGACGAACGTTACTTGCAACGCGATGAAATCCAAACAACCAATTGACATCCACTTCGTGGGATCAAACATAGATTTCATCCCCAGTTGCATGTTTGGAAACGTGACCATAGTAAATCTTTGGTTTACCGAAAGTAAAATAAGGATCATTCGAGTGAGTATTTTTTTTATTAAAGCAATTTTATCTACTGGTTTGTATGGATACAATGAATATCTCTCTCAGAGAATTAGCATCTCTATTAGGGTGTCAGATGTCATAATCTAAGTGTCACATGACATTCTCAAAAGGCCATTCTTGACCCCTATTTTCCTGTTCTCTGAACAATACAGACGTTGTCTCTGATCCTTGCCAGGGAACTATGTATCCACATAAACATATCGATAGGTTTCAAGAAAGCCTCATTCCATTTTGTATCCTCTGCATTATATTATACACATATTTGTCACGTGATGGCTCACAGAGACGAGGAGGTGGGAATGATACCCTCCCCGTTGAACTAAAATTATCTAGCAGTCAAAAAGTGACCGTTAGAAATGATTGTGGGTCACACAGATGTTTGCACTTAAGTGACCTTGGGTCGCCGGACATCGGAAGGGGAAGGAGAAAAATGAAGCCAAATGATTGGCGGGAGCCTCAAACGGAAGTGGGGTCCCCTTCCCCTCAACGGAAGAAAGACAAAAAAGTAGTGAGTTTTTGGACAAGTCCCGTGGCAGACGGACGACAGCCATTTTCACTCCGGGCTAAAGACAAAAGACTGAGACATGAGAGACCTGAGTCTCTCAAGCCAGCATTAAAAGCAATACAAAGTCTATTAGCCCGAGAAAGAAGAGAAATTCTCCAGTGGAACCCCGTCAAAAAAAAAAATAAGATAAGTAACTTTGGGACATTTTCCCTTTACACCCAAATTTTTGTTTACCACTCTCTCTCAATTTGGAAAAGGATAAAAGCCAAGAAAAGACATTTATATTCATGGACTATCCTATTAAATATTTTTGACACTTTGAACATATATATGTATATAACCGTAGTAAAGAACTTATGTATTTTAATTTTACCATGTGGTCTATGTTATTATTCCATGCTTTCCTTTCAGCTTCTATTCGCCTTGTATTATCTTGCTTAGAACTGTCCTATTAATTCCTAAAGTATCACACGGGAAACCGGAGTCGCCGACGGTAGCAATATTAATATTATTACAACTCAGACCTATAGGCCCGTATTCTTCAATTATCTGAGGGAAAGAAGTTTAGTGGCCTGGTGGGTGTGTGATAGTGTGAAATTTTGGACCCCTTTGCCAGCGGTGGCCAGTCTAGCCCTAAATTATTCCCTCACGCAATATGCCAGTTCTTATCTGCCTGAGAAAAGAACTCTGAACAGGACTTATTTCTGTAGGGGATCAAGTGCCAACCTGCCCCGTCTTCACACGTGCGAAAAATAAAGTCCCATTTTGGGATTTTAGTTCAATTTGCCGTCACATATTGTTGCAAGAACAAGCAGTTGCTTGTTCTTGCAACAATATGTGTATAATATGCAGAGGATACAAAATGGAATTAGGCTTTCTTGCAACAATATGTGTATAATTCTACCACGTTTGTGTATTCTTTCTTTTAATGCCACTGGTATGTATATTATGTATATAAAAGGTTATATGTTGTTTTATGTGTAACTGAATTTATTTTGTTTCTCCTTCAGTTTTGCTTATGTTAGTATACAACGAATATAGAAATGTTAATATTGGCTCTTGGAGGGTGGAGACTCGACTCAATATTTTTCAAGCCAACAAGCATTCCAATGGTATAAACAACTGATATTTCTTCTAATTTACTCAACTTTGTTTAGTTTTGCACGTAGGTTTCTTAGAGTACTTGCTCATTCCCCTTAAGTATTGAATTGGCTCATTGCTTCTTCACTTCGATGATTTGGCAGAAACAGTGCTTAAAGCGGTGACTTGACCGTCAATCGAACAATCGATATCTCTTTGTTTAAATCATAACCTTTTTGATTAATAGTTTCCTAAATCGGTACATGTTAATGACACACATTAGCCTCGCGAAACCCCATGCATCTGCGTCAGTTATCTGTTTTTACATACTTCCACAAACTCAAAAATTGAATAGAGAGGATAAAACAACAGAGGTCTTATTACTTAAGGAGAGTTACGTTTTTGTTTATCCTTCCCTATCAGACGACCAGCTATCACCGATACGTCAATTGTCGGTGACTTCGCTACAGTAACCTTTATACGATATAATACAAAGTAGCAAGAACTAGAATGATTTGCTCCATACATTCTTATCAGACGAGAACTTTGAACAATTACTGAGTGCTTGTGTGTAGATGAAAGTTTCAAATACTTCAAGGATAATTATAGCAACCAAAATGGATCATTTAATCATTGCAGTACCAAATTTGAAAAATATGAATGATTTTTCTCAAAACTTTCTGACAAAAGATCTTGATCAGTTATATTTATAAAGATTATGAAAGTTGAAATGATATTGGAAACGTAAAAAATGGCACAAATTAAATATAATTTGTTAGATAAAAATAAAATGATTAAATAAAAAGAAGTTCAACATTTTTGTAAGAGTCTATGTATCCTCTGTTTACCCCATAAAAAAATCTCCGTTCAAAATTAAAAATATCTTTATGTTCAACATGATTTATATTTTACTTATTGATACAAGTCAAATAAATCATGTTGAACATAAAGATAATAAAGACTCTGAGAACCAATAAAGTATTGTAATGAATTCTTGAAACTTGTAATTAGACATTAGTCTTTGAAAATATGCACCTCTGATACGCAAAATTCAATTTGTAACAATCTCTTTCCACGATAAAATTTTTCTGTTGCTTTGTCGATCTGTAAAGCTGGTTATATAGATTTACTATATACAATTCATGGATCAAATTTTCTGTAACATTTATTCCGTGATATGAAGAGTGATTACGGAACACTAATAAAAGATGTCGATAATTAGAGGTCAATAGAGTTATCAAAGAATCACATATATCATTTTGCCTAGTCGGGTCGGGCAATAGAATACACCAACTGCTTCTATGCAGAGGATTAAGAACCTCCCCCAATGAGTGTCCTTGATATAACACTAAACAATCTGATGGTGAGGTTCCAGTGATGCTGGAGCTTTGGGGAATGCGGAGTACTCATTCATTGCCATCGCTCCCAAGTCCACTTTGGCCCGGAGTTGTAGCACCTGATAGGGTCCCATCTATGGGTCAAATAAAACTAAATCGAGTACTTATGCTAAACTGAATTGTTTGAAATAGAACTGTTTTGACATTTAACTGAACTGTTTTGACATCTAACTGTTTATAAAGAAAAACTATACTTATACTAAACTGAATTGTTTGAAATTTAATTCGGCGTTAATTGACCTGAAAAGAGTTGATACACCGTAAAACAAAACGACCAACCAACCAAGAATATATCATCAGAGATCAAACCATACCTATATAAAATATCATTATATCAGATTTCAAATTCAGAATAACAATATACGTTTGCATTATATATTTTCAAATTATAATCGTATTACAGATATGTTCACAAAACCAGTAAGAAGAATTAAGCTGATTTAATATCATTAAATGTAAAATCATATTGATAATTACTCTAACGAAGGAGTAGCTTCCCACCGATTATTTTTATGTGTTAAAAATAAAGTAAATGACTTTTTGTTTAAAGAGATGCTTGTTGGAATAAACAAAACTTAAGGTACATTGATGTCATTATATTTCAAGGTGTTTTACGATTGCTACCCTACTCTAACTTAACAGCATGTCATGTGATCTTTGTATAATTGGCACCAATTTTTCCAATTATGCACTTCTTTTTCAGTTCCAGAAAATAAACGGAGCGAATCGAACTCGTAAATGAGGGTCGGTGGAAAAGTTCATAGGCTGACCAAGGTTCACTCATCGGATATGACTAAATGAGGTTTATTTTCAAGACTCCTGGTGGTTCACACACTTTCTCCATAGGTGTTGCAGTGCTTGGATTCCAATTGTTAAAATTCATCGACAGCAAATATGACGTCAGCCTATGAACTTTTTAGCCAACACTCGTATATTTTATCCTTCCTTATCTGACTAATTGTTTTATTGTGATTCTTAAAGTTTCCCCATTGATAACAATGGTAACATTAATGTTTCAAAGAAGAAGTTGTTGAATTAAGCATCGAATTTTGCAATTGTTTACCTAAAAGCGTTTAATGATATTCGGAGCTCAATTTATCTCTCTCACTGGTCCTGTAACTTGGATTGATCGTGGAAGGTGTTACTCATGTGGCGTGTCTCAGGTTGCAATACCACTGTTAAGAGCTCAGTCTGCCCTAGTATCTACTCATTGCTGGAAGGAGAATAGTTGGAATCACCTTTCCCAAGAGTATTTAGTGCAAATATAAAATAAAATGGAAAAAATTCCCAACTGAGTTTCACATACCCAACCTTCAGCAGAGTTGACACATCTGAAGCTTGTTATATATATATATATATATATATATATATATATATATATTGTGACGAGGAAATATAACACCCTCATACTTTCGCCAGGTTATGAGGAAAGGAGGTGCGACACACTGGCCGTCAGCTGACTATAGTAGTAATCAAGAATAGTACCAGTGAAAAGGCCGTTTCTCTTCAACCCTCCCTATTAGCACAAGGTGGCATAGGCATGAGAAAACCCCACTCTCTATTAGCCATGTATGCGTCAGCGGAGAGAGGCAGACCTGCGACTATGATTGGCACTGAGGAATAAACCGCCAAAAAGCCAACACATGGTTTATTTTTCAAACTACGAAAACTAACTAGTTGCCGTTTCTTCGTCGGAGAGCGAAGACACATAATTTGGGACAGGGAAGAAACCCAAATTCCAAAGTCATGCCGCGCAGAGAACACTGAGAGAAAAGAAAAAGCTTCTCCTTTGAATGAATTCGCACTCCGAGGTTATGGTGAGCCTCGATAAAAGAATTCCCAAAGAAAAGACTTGTCCACGAGGAAAGAGAGAAGAATTAATCTTGGTCTTATCTTAAATAAGACGCATATCTCTCTATCAACGTGTTACGGCAACCCAGTAACGAAAGCATAAAAAGGAGGAAAGAAAAGATTCTGCAAAATCCCAAGTAAGTGAACATACAATTAAAGTATATTCAGATTTATCTTGCTGTATTCATGCTGACATGAATAAAAGACAAATTACGATAGGAAAGAATAACTCTGATAAGAGAGAGGAGAAAGGAAGTGGGAATATTTCCCTAATGATAAACTTGAGATTTGGAGCATGGGCTCTGCCATTAAATCCCAAAGTCTGAAGGAAAGCGGAACGTGTCTACCGCTGACAAACTATATTTTCACCTTCCGCCATTTAGAAGAAAGACTTTCACGCTCCTGGCTTTTACCTGAATTGTTTTTCTTTGTTTCTTTCTTGTTGACCCAAACACGGCAGTTCAGAATCCTTTTTCTTGTTATGGAAGTATTGTGTTTGTCAAAGGCCTTGTATTTGAGGGGGAAAGCTCGCCAGTTAGCTGTGTTGAATTTTAATAATTCACCTAAAACCCACCTAGTGGCTTTAAAATGTGGTTCAGCTAGGGAGTTCGTGATATCTGTAATATTAAATAGCATCAGCAAACCACAGCCAACGTGTGTGCCCTGCTTTAACTGGTGGACTTTGCGGGAACGAACGGCACCCCGCAAGCCCGCTGGGCACATGGCGGCGTAACTATATATATATATATATATATATATATATATATCATATGCATAGATGTTTCTTATTGAGGTGTACATATTTACCTAACACCTCTGGACGGGCAGGATGTGACACAAGATCAATTTTTTATCAGGTTTGAATTCAGAGTTTTTGTTCTACACCGGTTGTCTTGTAAAGGCTAAAGAGCCCGATCTGTCGCACCATTTGCCCATAGCTTGAGGGAGAACAGTTGGCTTCATACTTTCCCCCAAGAGTATTTAGTGCCATGTGAAATGCAAACAGTTTCTCTCAGGATTTGAATTCGGGTAACCGAGTTCATTTCCTAATACGATAACCGTTACGCAACAAGCACTTCTTTTATATGTCACACTTAATAGGATTCACGAGTCGTCTCGAAATTTCTTAAAAATGGATATGCATATAAGTTTAAAAGATGTTTTTTAAGTTACCGTATTTAATAAGTTGGGTAACATCAACAGAGACGATCTTTTTCACCAGTGGATATTTTCTTTCCTTGTGGGTGTTCCTTAAATCATTAGACTTTGTTGGTGGGACTTATTATCTTTGACAAGTTCGATCGGCTTAGGAGTTCGCGTTCAGAACGTGAATACGTTACCAGTTGGTAAATCGTCAAATTTAGTGCTGAACGACCTACACGTGTGCGTAGTTCATGATATTATCTTGTCCTACTGGCAGATCCTTTTGGGGGAAAAACCATATGTATCAGCAGTTCATCCTTCCTTTACTCGCTTAAATGCAATGGGAAGTTACGAGGATCATTAAATAAGTTTCCAGACTTTTTCGTATGGCCACTTTTATTGATAGTATACACATGAAACTCTAGCCCTCTTCGAAGTAATCTCCTCCGGCTGCAATGCACTTGTTGTACCGTTCCAACAACTTCTTCAAGGCCCCATGGAAGTCCTATTGTGTGAGCGTGTCAATGACCTTCGTCACAGCATCGTTCATCTCCTCAATTATCTCATAACGACAGCCTCTGAGCTTAGGGAATAGCCAAGAGTCACAGGGAGTAAGGTCTGGATTATAGGGAGGCTGAGGAACTGTCTTGATGCCCATCTTACTATTTACCAACCCCTCCGCTCGGGCAGGATATGACACAAGGTCAATTTTTTTTAAGCGGAGTTTAACAGGTTTAACAGTTTTCCTTCTCCTAGACTAGTTGCCTAACCAAGGCTGAAGAACCTACTCTGTCCTACTATTTACCCATAGCTGGAGGGAGAATTATTGGATTCATACCTTTCCCAAGGGTATTAGTGCTATGTGAAATGTTAATCAGTATCGTCCAGGATTTGAACTCGTATCGCCGTGTTCATTTCCTACGCCGATAACGACTACACCACTGTCTTGATGCCCATCTTGGTCAAATAGTCTGTGACAAGGATGGAGTTGAGGACTGGTGCATTGTTCTGGTTGGTCCGATTTGAAGAGTGCTGGCCTCTTCCGACGGAATCTCTTGCTGAACTCCCTTAAAACCTCAACATAGTAACCCTAACCCTAACCCTTTGGCCAATCAACTCTAGTGTATTGACTTCCTTACTCCTCCCACACCTCTCATCATCTCTCACAGACTCCCTGCCTTCCTTCAATCTCTTATGCCACTCAAAAACTGATACTCGAATTCATGCAAGATGGTCGAAAAGCAGTCTGAAGCATTCCGTGCGTTACTGTGGTATTTTTTCCAAGTTTAAAACAAAATTTTATTGCATATCGTTCTTCCTCACGTCCAGATAGCATTTTTGAAATTCACCAGCTGTGACAATCAGGCTTTAGTAGGGTGTATTCCAATTGCAGCTGTAGCTGTTCATTTTAACCTGAAATCATAAAAATTGGTCAGTCAACTCATAAGATGTATAGCAATAACATACTGAATTTTCAAGAGTCTATGACAATTTTAAATGCCTGTACAAAAAAGTCTGGAAACTTATTGAATTCACCACGTATTACCCTAAAAGTTGTGTTTTATTAATTACCTTAATAGGATACCATTTCTCGGGCGTTTACTTGCTTTTCGTGAAATTAAACTATTATTACTAAAAAAAATTTTAAAACATTATATAATATCATATTCCATCTCTCTCTCTCTCTCTCTATATATATATATATATATATAATAACCACGTTTATTGGCCATGATGAAAAAGAAAAGGTTAGCTATCTGGTTTTGTACCTCACTCGTCAGATCTATAACCGAGTTCGTAATACGATTAAAAATGTACGGAGTGGAGAATGGTAATAGAGAAGGGGAGAAAAAAGTGAGGGATTAGACAGAAATTATATAAAATCCAAGCAAGCATTCCTTTTTTTTTCAGAGGAAAGGCACCCTGGACCTAATATAGTTCCAAAAATTTTTGATGAAATGAAGAGCATGACTTGCTTAAAATGGAGAACACACGACACTGAATGTGTTGGCGCACTTACAATTATATACCAAATGATCTGCGATAGAAAACCCGTGTGTATTATTCAGATCATCTGTAGAAAGGTTGGTAAAAATCAAGAATTTTAAATCCGGAATTTTACTAACTTACCAACAGACGTTCTGAATAATGCATACGGATTTTCCATCGCAGATCATCTTATTATATCAAAGGTATGGTTGCAAGGAAAGGACAAAAACACAGATTTGCAAATTAAACGACAAGAAGACAAGTGAAAAATTTAACATCTGTATGAACAAACAAAAGAAAAAAAATGTTCGAATAATTGTGTTGGTGAGTATGAGTACGCTGACTAAACGGTTGGAGAAGAAGTTAGACGGCAATTATACAAGAATATTGCGAGCAATATTGAACAAGTCCTGGCATCAACACCCCACAAGGCGCCAACTATATGGTCACCTACCACCTATCACGAAAACTATCCAAGCTAAACGAACCAGACATGCCGGACACTGCTGGAGAAGCAAGGACTAGATCGTAAGTGATGTACTCCTATGGACCCCCGCATATGGCCAATCAAAAGCAGGACGGCCAGCTCGAACATACATACTGCAGCTATGTGATGATACGGGATGTAACCCTGAAGACCTGCCAGTAGGGTGAAAATGTACTGGAGATAGTTCGTGGAGAAGTTAATTTTTTAAAAAGGCCTAGCAGAGAGACGTGTAGAGAGAGGGTCAGGGATATCGGTGCTAGCCGCACAAGATGATGTTGATGATGATGATTCGTAGGAATGAATTAATCTTAAGAAATTTGACGTGTGTTGAATGGTAGTAGAATTGAGGAATAAAATGTTTCAATATTTGCGTTGGTAGGGGTGAGTTATAGACTTACGTGGTCAACCAGAGATTTTGTTGACAGGGGAAGAGAATGCCAGCATTGAAGAAGTGAAATGTAGGTATGGTAGCGATTCACGAGTCATTGTGATCAATAAATATGCTCTTTTAAAAACTGTATCACAAACAAAATCTTCTATGTACACATATATGTACGTGTGTTGGAAGATATTTAGTCGAGTCTCCCCTCTCTAAGGACCAATATTACCATTATTATATATTATGTATAAAAAAAATGTTTTTGAAGAAGGACTTGTTCACTGAGGGAAGAGTAACGGTTTGCTATTCTAATTACAGAGTAGCGGATTATAAAAGTTTTTTTTCTTTGGTTCACCCGCCTGGTGTGTAGCAGAAAAGGACGAGGCTGCTTTTATGAGCATCGAATTGGCCGAAACGTTGTGGGCTTGCTGCTGCTATTGTGGTAGGGGAAGAGTCAAGATTTTTTTTTATGGAAGTGGGAGAAGGAAGTAAAATTCGGTCTTTCTCTCGATAACACCTAGTAGGGTGAAAACGTACCGGAGATAGTTCGTGGAGAAGTTAATTTTTTAAAAAGGCCTAGCATAGAGACGTAATTTCTGAGAGATACAGGCCGGGAGATTTTTTAGTAGAAGCTCACTTTTATGGTCAAACAGAGAGATGAGTAATTCTCTGAGACGTGCTGGCTAGAAATTGCAAATTTGTTTATTAGCTATCTCGCGGAAAAACAAACCGGAATAATTCAGATCTTAAAGGACCTGTAGATTCCAAACAGAAAGAAAGAAGAAACTAAAGAAAAAGAAAGAAAGAAAAGAATGAAGAAGCTAAAGAAAAAAGAAGTCTCCAACTCAACTACAAACTTTCCCCACAGACAACAAAAAAGAGAGAAAAAAAAGAAAAGAGTAAAGAAACGAAAGAAAAAAAGAATAAGAGGTCGCCGACTAAACTATAAACTCTCCCCACAGACAACAACGAAAGAAAAGGAAAGAAAGGAAAAGGAAAAGGAAAAGAGAAAGAAACTAAAGAAAAGAGATGTCTCCGGCTAAACTACAAACTCTCCTCACAGACAATATGTACTAAGAAGTTTTTAACTTTCTCCGACCAAGAGAGAAAGAAAAAAGAGAGCCGGTTTCAGACACTTACAGGAAAGTACGATATATGCAATTTTTATACTATTTCTAAAGTTGACTTTGTTTTATGTTTTATTAATGAATGTAAGAGATACGTAATTTTGCTAATACTTTTAATGTTACCTTTGTCTTATATTTTGTTAATGAATAATTTTCAGCATAAGGACTTTTATGCAATCTCTAGCTGTAGTCTGTTTTTGTCCACTTTATAGAATAAAGCATTTGTAACTTATGTAATAAGTGTCTCGCTTGTTTTTAGCTCCGACTTATTTATTTTTAGCATTGGGACCTTTACGTCCAGCAGCTTTTTTTGTTTTGTTAATTTGTTTTAAAGTTGGATTTTGGTGACGACTCCCAAAATTTCGACATATGATAAACTAATTTAACATAATAGGGGAAATATATTTTTGACCTGTAGTTTAGCATTTAAATTAGGTCCTGAGCCGTTAAATTAATGGAAAGATGCAGTAAGTTGAACCAGTTTGACTTAAAGCAGCTGAACTCGAGATCAATCTGAAACCACAGCTCTCACGGGGTGGTTTCAGTCAGTTGACCCAAACGGTTCTGAATTAGAAATGAGTTAATCAGTGAGAAATTCTTGACGCGAGAGGTTGAACGTTCCATCAAGCTCTCATTGATTTTCCGTTTAGACCAAACAGGCAATGATGAAAAGTCGTGAATGAATTAAAGGTAAAGAGTGCACATGAAATGATGGCCGCGTTGTATATTCAATATGAACGAATAATAACAAAGCTGGCAAAACAAAGGAGTCATCAGGGTTACCGAGACGACAAGACGAGGCGACGAGAGAAGAGAAGTGAAGAACGGACTGAAATGAGGTGTGGAGATGGGAGCTAACCAATCGGAGTGTGAGCCTCATATAACATAGGATCATAGATTAAAGGGTTATGAAACACTAACACAGAACACAATAGAAAAAAAGGACAAGATAAACTCATTTACACATACAAAAACATTCAACATTTGATATAAACAACATACATACCAGTGATATTAAAAGAAAGAATACACGAATGTGTCCCAACAGATAAAAATATAGATATATTGTTCAATGAACAAAAATTGGAGAAGGAGTAAAACATGGAAAAAGGTTTACTTGATGAATATAGGCAATATCATCACGTGGCTTTATCGTTCCCTAGTAGGGTCCGCCACAGCGTCTCTAATGGTCAAAGAACAGAGGAAAAGAGAGATCGGAAAAGGTTTTATGGGACCGTTATGTGACATACTACGAACTCTTAACGGACATATAAATTGTCTAAGGTAGATAATTAGTGTGTCCATTTGTCTCCCAGGCAAAGTCAGTCATTTTATTTTACTGATATAATCTTGGTACATTAAGTTCATTTTGATTAAAATCTTAAATAAAGAGTCGATATTTTGACAGGAAAAGCTGTGGGGATTGATAAATTGACAAAGTTTAATTAAAAAAAAGAAGAAGAAAATACAAAAATAAAATCGAGTTTCTCACAATTCCAGTTTCGCCAAAAGGTGTCAACAGAATTTAGCCGTTGCGTAGTAAACTTACTGGATACAGGCCTCGAAATGATTAATTCACCTGAAATTTATAATTTATGGGCTAAATAAAATTTTTAAAATTTTTCTTCAAGAGAACCCCATAAAGCTGCAAATTATTTCGTCCCATGAGGTATGTGCTTGGTCATGAGTTTATATTAATTCATGTTATTACAGGTAATGGAAGAATACAGCTGTCCTGGTTGTAATAAGCATGAACATTTTTCTTTTTCTTTCTTTTAACTTTGTGACATTCGCAAACGTTGAAACTGAATGGCTTCGCTTTCTCTCTTTTTTCTAAAGTGCTTAGAATTTTTAGGCAAATCCATTGAAACGATAATTTTCCACAAATCAGAAATCTCGTCCATCCAGCCATATGCATTCACAGGTTCCAAAATCAAAAACCTTTTAATTACCCAGAGTATAATAATTCAAATAGAAGAAAACGGTAAGTTTTTCCTTCTTTTTTTATTACTAAAATTTATACTAAGTAAGGTCAAATTGTCCACTAATCAGCAAAAGGTTACGATCAGTGATAGCATTCACCTGGTTCATACCGGTTCCTAAGAACCTGTTCTTGCGATTTCCTTATTCCCAAGAACCGGTTGTTAGTTTAAATCAAGGGTTCTCAGTGTTTTATTCATTTAGACATTTTTTAGAGTTGGGAAAAGATCTAAAATTAATAAATTCACTGGCTAGACAATGGCATCTGGCAACAGAAAGATCAACCTTTGCGTGTATATCAAGCCACCCAATATGGTTTGCTGCAAGAGACAGTGGTCGTGATAGAACCTGTTGGTAGTGATACCTGTAGTGAGAGAACCTATCGGTAGTGATGCCTGTAATGAGAGAACCTGTTGGCAGTGATAGCTGTAGTGAGAGAACCTGTTGGTATGGATACCTGTTGTGAGAGAACCTTTTGGTATTGATACCTGTAGTGAGAGAACCTGTTCTTAAAATCTTTAATTCTCACCACTGGTTACAATGCTATGGCAGTGAGATGTGGTAAATGAATAGGAAGAATCATTAGAAAGTTGGGAAGGAATTATGACTGGAATATGAGTGAACGTTTTTACCGAACCCCTCCGCCACGAACAGGATGCGACACAAGGTCAATTTTTAAAGCGCATTACAGTTGGTTTATAGTCAGACTTTTGCTTCTCCTAGGCTATTTGTACATCAGGGTTAAAGAGGCCAATCTACCTCAACTGTTTACCCATAGCTAAGGAGGAGAAGAGATGGATTCATGCGTTTCCTAAGGGCATTAGTGTGAAAGTGAAATGCCTTGCCCAGGATTAGAACTCAGGTGACTGTGTCCATATCCAAATAAGATAACCATTTAACCATGCGTCTCCATTTCTGGGAATAGGAATGTATGTATGAATGGATAGATAGGAGTAACTCACGTATCTAAAGAACCATAAGATACTCATCGACCTTAAAGAGGTCAAGTTCATAAGCTGTTGGAAAATACTCTAGAGAGAGTTAATCCACATTTCAGCTGTTCTTAAGATGAAACTTTGGTTTGGATTGTGCGATGAGAACGAGGGGTATCAAGAAAGCATCACTGAGATTCTCAAGATTTAGCGAACCTAGTTTCGACAGGAAACTGTCGAATTGGTGGCGCTGGAGCATGGGACTACAATCAGAAACGAAGTGCCACTACTCGGCCATTATTAATGCGAGATAATTGTCAATCAAAGCGTAGAATATCTGAACGCATTTGAATAGCTGAGAGATCTCAGTGCATTTCACAAACCAAAGAAAAAAAAGAACCATTGAATTTATACATTTGTTTTGAGATATGGTAAGACTATGGTCTCAGAATAGTTAAAGATTCATTTTCATTTTTATGGTATTAGACCACTGGCGAAATCTGTCTGATTTTTAAAGTGTTTTCTCATTTCTTATACCACACACAAACATACATATATATAAGGTATCGAAGAATTAGTAATTTAAGGTACAAGGACATAAGTTACACAGTACCGACTAAAATCACAAGCATTTCAACTCCTTAAATGATTACACAGCAAATTTAAGTTCGTAATTGTTTTATTTGAACCCTGTGGGATTGCTTTTCTTGTCTGCTAAAAGAGTTTTTAATAATAGTTGCTAAATAATGGTACCATAGCGTTACCATAGCAACTAAGTCTAGTATAAAAGAAAAAAAAAACAGAAGACCTCATTCTTGGTTTGTGGACCATGGTACTCCTTGGTTACCATTACTCCTGGAGTGATAGTACCTGTAAGGATCTCATTTATGGGTTATATAGGTCTATTTGAAAATTATTAGTATCAAATAGGAATAATCAAAATCATATAACTGCAAATTAAGTGTATTAGATAGGACTACTTAAAACAAATTATTATTATTATTATCATTACAATTCATTATCATTATTAAATAGAAATAACTTAAAACTACATAATCGTGAGTAAATTATTAGTATTAGATAGGAATACTTGAAATGATATTACTGCGAGCAAATTATTTGTATCAAATTTCAGTATTAAAATCCTATGAGGGTTTGATATGCCGTTAAACAAATAAATCGAATAAAACCTCTCATTCAGAATTTCTGTCGTATACACCTTTAGTGTTTAAAAATGGTTTGTTTTCATAACACTATAAATTAATTGACAACACAAATAAATAACGAAACTTCTTTTGAAACACAACAACGAAAGGTTTATTATAGTACCAGAAATAAACGAGTCTGAGTGAGAAAAGCTTCTTTTTGGTGTCGCCGGTTAGTATGTTGGTCCTTGAGTTTGTTGGAAGTGTGTCACTGTAGCAAGTAGCACGTGTGACTGGCCGCAAGGCTGGTTCTTCTGTGTGTGAAGCTAGTAGCAGCGTGTTCTTCAGCGAAGGTCTTCCATGTGGAATGTTCGATAGGAGAGGACGCGAGAGAGGTCTGTCTTGGCTGCTAACTAGGTGCTCTCTGACTTGTCGTGACTTCCAAAAAGGCCTAGAAAAATAGTTCTAGAGAAGAAGAAGGAATCAATGCGATCTGCCCCTGTTGGTCAGTGAGTGACCGAATCACTTGGTGGGAGCATTGATTCGCGAGAGGAAATAGATGTATGACTGCTACACACCTCAAAGTAATGTCACAAAAATAATGAAGACACTCAAACATTTTTTTCATATCGCAGAAAAAGGAAGAAAAAAACGCTTACAAATATACAAAGATACGACCCCTACCTCAAGTATTTCCTCAAACCTACAAATGTGTCAGAATTTCCAAAAATACTTTTCTCCTATTTTGTTGCCAAAAAGCCACAAGGACAGAATACCAGAATCCACCGTACTGGTCAGTTACTGTTCAGCAATTGAAAAATACTATCATAGATTCTCCAGGTTAAACCAAAAAATTCCTGTACCGAATCTACAAATAAATTGTCTTGATACTGAGTTAAAAAGAAGACAAAAATCATTTACGTACACAGTACACATACAAAAGTTAATACTCACACAAAAACATATTTTGCAAATAATTGCTTATTGCCAAAAATAATACATAAAAAGGCAGTGTCTATTTCAAATTAACATTCTGTTGTTTGTTCAGTTTTATAATTAATTTCAGCATTAACTTTTTTTTATCACAGTCCTCGGGAGACTCTTCTGCTACAGTATTAAACAACATTTTGTAACGAACTCGTTACGCATAATTTCCAAAGATTCACGCAACCTTCGTAACATATCTTTCAGCTTTTTACCGGTCTTCACTGAAAACAGCGGTGTTTATAGAGGACTCCATCCATTACATGAGCAGCGGCCTCTTCTCATCGAACGTAAATAGCATTTTGTCGACCTTTATTTTATACCAATGCGATATCTTTTATCTTGGCTGCCAAACATTCTTTCCGAATGCGTTTGCTCTCAGCAAAAATAAGATGACCTGCGATGCTCAACTCCACTGGCTGTTACTTTACTTACAAGGCAGCAACAAATTGGTCGGTAACACATGTCACAGACCAGAGAAGATGAAAGGAAAGACCTTGGCAGATTTGGATATCAGCGAAATCTGTTGGTAAGTCAACCAATAAAACAATCATGAATTTAATAGGAATTATACGAAAAAAGTCTCCTAAAACATAGATTCCTATTAGACTATGATCATTATTATTACGGTGTCCCGACAGCACCGATTCCTTTCACACACACACACACACACACTCTCTCTCTCTCTCTGTATTGATCATCGCTCTTAGTAAGTCTTCTAGACAGCATCCAGTGTCAGCACAGAACTGAAGAATGTGAGTTTTTGCTGGTCGACCAATGCTGGTATGTCCATGTGTAGGAGTTCATGGAAACTACATAAAGGTGTTGCGTGCTGTTTTGGTCGAATCCTGGAAGCAGAACCCTACAAAACAACAGTTGTACAGTCCTTTGCTGCCTATCTTATAAACCATGCAGGATAGGCAGTAAAACACAACCAACCAACTAACTAACTATATAAATAAGACTAGCAAGATATATGCACTGTAACAGAATTAAGGACGAACTCATAAGTGACGTTCTCATAAGGACTCTCCTGTTAGAGGAAACCCAATAGAGGTAACTGAATCTATAACTGGTTTCTATAATATATCGCCTTATCTGGCTGAAATGATACTAAAACAAAATAAAGTTGCACCTGATAAAGGTAAGATAATTCAATGCTAAGATGCGAATTATAATAAACAAAAAGTGTAAATCAAAAAAAATTGTCGCCCTAAAAAATAACATCTGTAATATACCAACACAGAAGGAAAAACAAATTAAACTCATTTACATATGCAGAAATATTTGATATATACATAACATACATACATGTCATATTGAAAAGAACACGCAAACATGTCTCAAAAACTAGAAATATTGAATTAATAAATATTACCTATAACAAATACATATTCAGACAAATTAAGTTTTATTTTATAAAATAATTCAATAAAACATAATTTATCAGAATTTCTTAGAAGAAACTCAGTAACGAATCAAGTTTAGTTTGAAAATATAGATACAGTATAAAATTTGGCATGGTGATGCATCTATTTTTGGATTGCAACATATCCATATTTTTTTTTCCAATGTTGTCCAGTTAGGTAATAAATAATACTTAATAATATCCATTTTGATTATATGATATTCCACTTGAAATAGTAAAAGCTTGGTATCTTTAGTTTAGAAGAAAATCACTTTTTTTATAAAAACATTATTAGGCGATATTCAATATATGTAATAATGAGTTTATTTAGAAGTATGAAGAATAATACTAATTCTGATAAATTTAGTACTTGAAACTCTTTGTGAGATATAGTGGACATACACACACAAAATATTTATATGAATTTTATATCTGTTATGAGTGAGTCAAAAATTTTTCAATATTTTGGTAACATGAGTCACATTCGGAAGTTTCTGCCGAGTCGTATACGTGACGAATCAGACTGGACTGTGAGACGCTGAGCTCACCCGATATCCTCCTTATTGTTTAATGAACAAGCAGTATGTAGAAGGGATACAAAATAGAAAAATGTTTACTTGATGTGTAAAATGTTCATAGACATGTTGGCTTTACTGTTTAATGACAGAGCAGGAGACAACGTCTCCACCGTTCAAAGAACAATAGCTAAAGAGGGTCGAGAATGTTTTTTTGGGTCTGTCATGTGACAGTCCACAAGTCACCTGACAGACAGGCCCATTTTCCAAGAGAGAGAATTATTTATTTTCTCAGTACACGATTCCTATAAGATGAATGCGAATAGAAGCAAACTGATATCAATTGAAGCTATAATTGTCTTAAAAAATTTTATTAGTATTAATTTTAAAGCACCATACCATGAAAATTATTAATGTCAAAAAAGATAATTTTACATTTTTCCCATCATGCAAGGGATTTTGGTCACCTGACCTCTAGGTTAGAAATTACCGGTCAAGTACCATTCTCTTTATTTTTATTTTCAGCTTTTCTTTTTTTACCATCAGTCGTGCAAACCTATACATACATGACAAAATGGAGAGGAGCACTTTCTCGGGTCTTAAATTCTTTCTTTTTGTTGATCCGTCTCTTCTGTCTCACTTCAACGACTCTTATACTGTCCCCCAAATTCGCCCTTTTTATTGAAGTTTCCCGATTAACCATTTACCTTCTTTTAGAAGGCCGATATCACTCGAACGGATCTTCTTTTCCTTCGGCATAATAGTTCTTACCACGACAAGACAAAAAAAAAAAAAAAAAAAGGAGAGGAAGAATACACGTTCGTCGTAATATCATGAAACTATTGTTCTTATCATATCCCTTTCTCTTATTTCCAGGCCTCCGGATGCCTGTAACGCATGCCCGTCTGTGAGAGTGGAACCCGAAGAAATCAAATGCTTACACATTTCAGGCAGCCCCATTGGTCGTCTTCTAAAGAAATCTTCGAACATGGATAGAAAACTGCCATCACGATTGAGTAAAAGGATTAAAGGTTTGAAGCAGAAACTAAGACATGCCATTTCTAACCGTAGCAAAACAGGAAGATATGCACAGAAGAGCAGTTGGTCGTCAACTATTTCCCCTTTGATGAGTCTCTCAACACCCGACATCACTAAAAAGGAAGATTTCTACTTAAATTTTAATTCCGATTCAGTTCCACTGGATCAGTCAACGCCACTGAATTATGCTGATTTGAAAGGTAAGAACAACGAGTTAAAACTTAGCGGGGAAAACGAATTTTCAGCCCCAAATCGCACCTTATACTTAATTAATAATATTCAAGAGACTTGGTATCCTCAAAGTCCAGAAAAAGATAATTCTACTAAGCTTACAACATCAAATAATCTCAAGAGAAAACACGGTACGGACAAAAAAATTAAATCCTTAAAAAGTAGGGAAGTCAAAATTTTTCCTAATTTTTCAAATAAGCAACCTTTACAGGACCATTTTATTTCCCAAGATTTCCTTTTGAATAACAACAATATGATCCCCACAAAAGCAAAGGCAACTTTATTTGTATCAAATGACACTAAGAAAAATTTTATTTCTGACGAAAAAAAATTAAAATCTCAAAGTTGGAAAAAATTATCTTTGAATGATCCGCTGCCTGGGCCACTTAAAGAAAAAAAAAACCTAAGTCAGAATCTCTTAGACAGCAACCAAATTTTATACAATCTTTGGAACAAAGTATGGGAAACCAGAGGGAAAGGTTTACAGGGTAACGATGATGTGAGCAAGGAATTGTCAATTCGAACAAAGACAGTGCTGAAGAAAGTGCACCGTGTCATGCTAACTAAGGCAAAAAAGAGGGAAAAAGAAAAAATGAAATTAGTTGTTGAAAAGATTGGCTGGGCGCAGAATATTATGCCAGAGAAGGAAACGAAAAAGGAGGAATGCCAAGCAAACAAAATGAAAAGAAA
Organism: Sepioteuthis lessoniana; assembly: GCA_963585895.1. Lineage (NCBI taxonomy): Eukaryota > Metazoa > Mollusca > Cephalopoda > Myopsida > Loliginidae > Sepioteuthis > Sepioteuthis lessoniana. Next base: position 71,616,561 of record OY757908.1, read on the forward strand.
AAAAAAAGAAATATAGGATTGTTTCAGAAATGGCTGAATTACTTCCGGCCTAAAGAAAACCCCGTTGCCCAAAGGACAAAGGAAACGTCAACTGAAGCTTCAACGAAAGATTATGAAAGGGCCGTTTCAGTCAAACAAAAAACTGTTACAACGTAAGGAACATAATCCAGTATATAACAATAAAAATGTAACATGAGAGCTTTCGTTGGGTATTCGTTGAGGGATAATTTGAATTGGAAAAAAAAGGGGGGTATCGGATATTCAGAAGTTTCTGATAAAAAAAAATCATTATTTATAGAAAAAAATGACTCTGGAAATTTCAGTATTGTAGTTTGTTACCAAGGAAGAAGAGAGAAAAACATCCCTCAAATCTTAACACAAGTGCTGGATAGAAACTAGTACAAGTCATGATATGGGAACCAAATTAGCACCAATTAATAAAATGAAATAGAATAAATAGAACAGAAAAAATATACTTACATATATATTATTACTTGGTTGCAAAAATAAAACAAATAAAATTCTTAAGATTTTGAATGCTGAAATAAAATATTGTCATTATTCCATGAATTACACAGGTCAGCACCCTCATCTGTTTTGTTCTCATCACATTCAGCCATTGTGACCCTAAGATGAATTATTTTTTTTATCATTCATGCTAGCATCCTCATCTTTATTATACTGATCAGTAAATTTTGATGTTTTTTTTTTCTCCTATCTCAAATGTATATGGCAACGAGAATTGAAAAAAAAAATCTTTTACATTTTCGGGTTACCAGATGTAATATATGTGGTCTGTTAGAAAAGTATACAGCAATTTTTTATATCCCAATGACTGGTTCCACAACCTTGATGTAACTCAGCAGCAAAACTGAGGAATATAACAACCTGTGTGTTCATTGTTACACAGTTGGATCAAAAGTGGCACATCAACCTTCACAGGTTATTTATTGTCAAAGTCAGTCTTATAGAATGACAATCCTATTTATCAACCCCTCCGCTCAGGCAGGATATGACACAAGGTCAATTATTTTTAAGCGGAGTTTAACAGGTTTGAATTCAGAGTTTTCCTTCTCCTAGACTAGTTGCCTCACCAAGGCTGAAGAACCCAGTCTGTCCTACTATTTATCCATAGTTGGAGGGAGAATAATTGGATTCATACCTTTCCCAAGAGTATTAGTGCTACATGAAATGCAATCAGTCTCGTCCAGCATTTGAACTCGTGTCACCGTGTCCATTTCTTACGACGATAACCATTACACCATGGGCACCTCCATATAGAATGACAATAGTGGTATTATTTAACCCAAAGTTGGGAGGTTAAGGGAATTTATACCTTTCCCAAGAGTATTAGTCTGAAAGTAAACATAATAGTACAACTTGGGTTTGAACCCACTTACTTCAAGGCCACAGTCCAGCACTTTAGCCACTATGCCATGAGGACTCCTACAACAAATGTCCATGCACACAGTCCAGATGTTTTATTTATTACCTGAAATTAACTGCAAACACCTATGATTTTCACCACACCAAGCAATATCAATGTCTCAAATAGCAAAGCACTAAGACTGTTAACTACTAAGCATAGCTTAGTTTGGTACAAAGCAAGAAGTATAAAGCAATCAGTGAGAATCAAAGTTACTATGGTTTATCTAACTCTTAACCATTTACTCTATGCAAGACATTCAAGAGCTCAAAAACAGGGGGGTGTCCTCGTGGTGTAATGGTTAAAGCGATGGACTGCGGAATCATAGTACGCGAGTTCATACTCCAGTCACGCTATTACATTCACTTTCGGGCAAATACCCTTGGGAAAGGTATGAACCCCCTTATCCTCCCAGCTATGGGTTAAATAGTACCACTACTGTTCTTCTAGGAGAATGGCTTTGGCATTAAATAACCTAAAAAGAGTTGGTATGCCATTAAACAAAGAAAAACCATCAAAAACCATCAAAAACAGTGTACACTGAAGTAGGAAGAAAAGATGTAAATATTCAAGCCATCAAAAAGAGAACTTTTTATAAAAATTGTTAGGCATGTATTTGTTGGCCATATTTTAAAAGAGCTGTTAAAAAATAACAAGCAATACACACTGATTGTCACATATACAGCAAGGAAAATTTCAGAAGGCTGAAAGAAGACTAGACAAAATTAATTTGAAACTTGAAAAGTAGGTAATCATCATCACTGTCTTTAATTATAAAAATGAATGAGTTGCCTCCTTGGATACTGTTATATAGGAGGGAGTCTCCATGATGCACCTGAGCTGAAGTACAACATCGTACTAAGCAAGTTTGAAATCCAGTTGTGCTATTGCATTCACTTTCAGACAAATACCCTTGGATAAGGTATGAATCTTCTTATCCACCTCCAGCTATATGTTGAATAATACCACTACTTTTCTTCTACAAGGATGGCTTTCACATTAAAAAACTCATGAAGGTTAATAGGCCTTTAAAAAAACTACCAAAACCAAACTGTTTGATGATCATGGTCTCCTTGGCATGAAATTTTATGTTATAGTAAGAGGAATTACAAGTTTAGTTCTTATAATGGCTTTATATATATATATATATATATATATATATATAGTAATTTTAGTTTTGAGAAAAAAAGGAACATAAGTTTAACAACCCAGGGAGGCTCAAACTCATAGCTATAGAAGCTGTGAAACATGCTTTTAAATATTTTTCCATGTTCAGATACCAAATATTCATGCACACCCACACATATACACACACACACACATATATAAGACAGTATTTAATCCAGTAACTCCGGAATTGGGAACAATTCTAAGCAGGACAATTTAAATATTCAAATATAGAATATTAAAGTTAAGTTATCCCAGTCAAGAGCTCAATGCAAATAAAATCCACAGAGCAAATTATTTTTTCAAAATACAAACTAACAATTGGTCACATTAAGATAATAAATTTATTTCCATCCTGTTAAAAAGCATTGATATAAATCAATGCTAAAAAAAATTAACAAGACTTCTTCGGATCAAACACAAAAATGGATGAAAATAACTTTCACATTTACAACCAAACTAAAAACAAAAAAAAGCCTTATTTTGCCTACATAAACCTAAAACTTCCAAATCAAGTAGCAATAAATATCACCTTATTAAAGAACATCCAGTTTCATCATACTTCAAATTTAACAGGGGAAAAATTTATAGCTACAAAAATACATGTCTAACTATCCAAACATTTGTATAAAAAAGTTTTATTCAGACATATCTTATTTTAGTATATCAAATTTTAATCATTAAAATAAAATGAATCTATCTAAAATTAATGTTATTCACAATAAAATCCCTCTCAAAAAAATTTCATTACAATAACAGAGCAAAAATTTACTAATATTAATTTAAATTTTAATTCATTTATCAATTTAATGATATATAGTTAATTATTTGTTATTTATTTATTCCATTATTTTTCAAAACCAAGCTAAATTTATTTCTATGCCCACATCTAGCAATAAAATCACATCTCTGATTCAATAGGTTAACAGGATCAATGTACAACAGAGTTTTGTATCTTTTCCTCCAGACATAAATTACATCTTCATAATCTGGTTGTAAGTGTGAAAGAGTTATTTTCATTCACTTTCTTGTTTGATCTGAAAAAGTCCAGTTAATTTTTTAGAGCATCGATTTATATCAATGCTTTTTAACAGGATGGAAAAATATTTATTATCTTAATGTGACCAATTGTTGGTCTTTCTTTTGAAAAAAAATAAAAAATAAAAAAATTATATATATTATACATACACTCACTCACACACACATATATTTATATAAAATAAACTTATTTCATAATTGTCATATGAAACAAGTGTTTCATATGACAATTGCATTTTTTCAATACGGGAAACTTTAAGTAATTAAGATGACAGGAAAAAGTGAGATAAGTTTCTTTTAGGCTTTAATCTGCTTAACTAGTCAGTAATTGAGCACTTCACTGATTTTAGAAAAACGTTTTTAAAAAAATTTTATATATATATATATATATATATATATATAAAGTCACAAAGTTTTGTGTTAATAGATTTAAACTAATTTTCTCCTCTCTAAACTTCAAAACTTCAAAAGGTAGAAGACAATTAAAACCTGTTTAAAATTCACTAATCTCAAGTAAAATAGATTGCTACCTCTATATCTATAGATAGATAGAGAGAGAGGGGGGGGCACTTGTGATATGATGGTTATCATTGTAGGAAAAGGACAAGTTGAACCGAGTTCAAATCCTGGACAAGGCTGTTTGCATTTCACGTAATTAATCCAACTATTTGCCTTCCAATTATGGATAAATAGTAGGGCAGACTAAGCTCTTTCCCCTTGGTCTAAGTAAAGGAAAATTTAATTCAAGCCTGTTCAATTTTACTTAAAATTGACTTTGTATTTCATGCTGCTAGTGTGGAGAGGTTGGGTAAATGCATATATATGCAATTTTGATTAAAATTTACCACTAAAAACAGTCTAAATCAGTTAAATATAGAACTCTATGCAAAAGAATGCAGAACAATATATTTCAAATATAAAATAAAATGGCAAAAATTCACAAATGAATTTCACATGCTCAATCTTCAGATGAGTTGACACATCTGAAGTCTCTCTCTCTCTCTATATATATATATATATATATTTAATCTTAATGTGACTGATTGTTGGTTTTTTGAAGAAAATTATTTACTCTGTGGATTTTATTTACATTGAACTCTTTACCAGGATTATTTAAATTTGATATTCTATTTTTGAATATTTTATTGGTCCTGATTGGAATTATTCCCTACTCCAGATTTACTGGATTGAATGAATAATATCTTTTATATATTTTTTTTTTCTTCATACAACGTGTGAAAGCACGTACGATACCCTGCCCTCATCAGCCGCCAACCAGGGTGATAACACAGTTTCGATATACAAGGCAGTATATATATATATATATATATATATATATATATATATATATACATACATACATACAAACATGCATATCATATGCATAGATGTATCTTATTGAGATGTGCATATTTACCTAACCCCTCTGCACGAGCAGGATGTGACACAAGATCAATTTTTTTATCAGGTTTGAATTCAGAGTTTTTGTTCTCCTAGACTGGTTACCATACCAAGGCCAACGAGCCCACTCTGTCTTAGCATTTACCCATAGCTGGAGGGAGAGCAGTTGGATTCATACCTTTATCAAGGGTATTAGTGCTAAGTGAAATACAAACAGCCTTGTCCAGGATTCAAATGATGTTGCCATGTGAATTTCCAATGATAACCATCACATCATAGGCACCTCCAAAATTACTGAGGTGTAACATAAAGCAAGTCAATCTCACAGACCATTACTATTGAGTAATCAGTTGATTTTCACAAGGTGTCCAAAATTTATGGCCTTGTGCCACAATTAAATCAAACTTACTATTTGTAAAACTTGCACCAATACTAAGCTCCTTTTAGAAAATTATTTTATATGTTCACACTCACACATGTATAATTATTTTTACTTCAACTACTGTCTGTATAAATACTGAAGAGTTCCTCACATATCTGTCCCCAACACAATATTTTTTTGCATGCAAAAAGTTTTGAATATGTGATATGGTTTGTTGCAACCTTACTTCTTGGTGTCTTGTGCCATATAAAGGTTTACTGCATATTCCCCTTGCTGCATAGAAGATTTGATATGATATTTCAAGTGGGACAAAATTAAATTACAACAGATTTGGATTTATACAACTCCTACTGCCAAGTTGTGTTTTTGGAAAAAGTTTAAGCCTCTCCAGGGTATAAGTGACTAATAATTGATCTCATCCACTGCTTGCTTGGTCTTGTTCTTAGTCCTACTGGGTACTCATACACCCTCCTCATAATTTTATATATATATATATATATATATATATATATATATATATATATATTAGAAAGAGAGAGAAATTGAGAAATTATGTGCCAAGTGTATTGAACTGAGGTTGAATACAGAGAATAATATGTATTGATTAGGCAAAGAACTTTTCAATACTTACTCTTTCACACCCAGACATATTATATATACATATATATATATACACACATACTAGCTGTGCATATAGAAATTCTATGAATAATATTTGCACAAATTTAAACTCCAAATAACATTCTCAGATAAATTGCAAGGTTCTAGCTTAGTGCAATTAAGGTGCTTCAAGGGAGCAAACCTGGTGAAAATTCAAATACCTCTTATTTTAATGTCTATATATATATATATATATATATATATATATATATATATATATATATATATATATATATAGGATTTATCAGCATATATAAGCATGCGTGTATATATATATATATATATTTATCTACATAAGTATATATAAGTATTGTAAAATGAATGGGTTCGCAAATGATTTCAAATTTAGGGTTTAGTTTTCTATTCTATACTTGTGTTTGAGACTTAGCGCTTTCTTCAGGATATTTTGAATGGTTAAGTGTTGATTGTTGTTTTAAAGTAATGACTGTTTTGATAGTATCTGATCTTTCTTAATTCCTGAATTTGTGTCCCTGAATGTTAATAGTCCGTGTAGGACCTCTGGTCTCTGCAGATGATCTTTGTATGTATATGTACCTATTTGCATGTGTGTTTGTGTGCATACACATATAAACATATAAGTTTATTCACGTGTGTGTGTGTGTGTGTGTGTGTGTGTGTGTGTGTGTGTGTGTATATACACACACACACACACTAGATAGGTTTTGTTTAGTCTTGTTTAATTTCAAAATGTCCTATTGAAATTAATAATTCACGAAGACCTTTGGTCTATGTAAATTTGTTTCAATATATATAAATTAGAATACAATTTTTGAAGGCTCTTTCTGAGCCCAGTCAACAATGGGTATTTCTGTAATTTATGAGAAAAACAAAGAGCTACATGAAATTTACTTTTCGGTTCGATTAGGGGGCTTAAAAAGGGAAAACATCCCTGGTGAAAATTTAAATATCTCCAATTTTTGTGAAAATTAAAACATAACTACAATGCACTAAATAAAGTCGATTTCCAAAATTTCATCATCTTACAATTATATTTAAACCCCTGCCCCCAATGAGGTTTATAACATGGTACAGAACCCCATTTGAAAGTGCAAATACATCCAATCTTCATGGAAGATACATAAAAACAAAGTATGTATTCTAATGTAAAATTTGACAAGACAATGAACAACATAAAATTCTCTTTCCAGTGCAATTAGGGGGCTTAAAGGGGGTAAACGCTCCCGGTAAAGATTCAAATACCTCTGATTTTAAAGAAATTAATACCATATTGCTGATGTTTACAGGAAGTCAGGATCTTTATCTGGTAGTATATACTGATTTGATTATTGGCAACTGGGAAAACTGCTGAAACACATATTTCAAGTGTTAACTCATTAGATAAATCATTGTTTCAGAGCTTTAATCATTTCTCATTTTTCTTTTTGAATTACTTTACTTTCTGTAATTTTAAAATGATAATAATATCTTTATGCAGCCATGTCATTGATATAAAGTTTGCCAGCATCATACTTGATAAGTGATGCCTGCTTCAATTTATAAACCAAAATATTGAGATAAAGAATAAGAAGTTTGCATGCAAGCATGATTACATCTGGTTTAAAGGAAGGACCTCTTCTATATAAAACTGGCATTCCTTTCTTTTGAGTTACAAGAATGGATATAGATTTATAATCTACATAAATGTTAACAATAGTTTTATTAAGATAAACAAGTATTGAATTCAATTGTATATTAGACTATATTTTAATTTTTTGACTGAAACCTGGCAATAAGAGCTTGCAGATATTCCACTCCAAAATATTCAATAATATTGAAGCAGTAACTTGCATAAATTGGAGTACAATTTTTGAAGGCTCTTTTTGAACCCAGTCAAAAATGAGTATTTCTGCTAGTATATATATATATATATATATATATATATATATATATATATATATATATATATGCACACCTCAAGATTAAGAATGTAGAACATTAATCCTTTGCAAGTGATGTAGTTTCTCAATCAAATCCCAGGGTTAAAAATAAACAAATAATAAAATAAAAAAATGACATCAACAAAATATTCATTTGATATGACACAATCAGAAATAATTTAACGATAAAGAGGAATTGGATTGGCTGATTTAAATTTTAATTTCCATAACCACTACCAATAATAATTAATAAAAGTGTTCTGCTGAATTTTGCACCTTCAAGTGCTCTGGAGTGGGGGAGGGAGGGCAATGGTGGGTTGATCGAGTGTATTGTCTTTGTAGAATCTTCTGTTGACTTTCCATTAATTCTGAGGTTTTTGTTGTTGGTTTTGTATTTTCTTTTTTTCAGGGAGGAGGTACTTTTTAAGGCGTTCAGTGCAAAACACAAAAACATTGATTAATTAATTGAAATGTAGGTAAATAGAGAGCATATGGTTTATATATATGACTATTTCTTTCCTCAAACAAAGTCAAAAGTTTATACATAAAATGTCAACAAATGAGGCCCATACCTACTTTAAAAAAAAATTTTTTTTTTCAATTTCCATCTGTGTGTGTGTGTGTGTGTGTGTGTGTGTGTGTTTTTGCAACACTGAGAGTTAACAGCAGCAGAGACTGGACACCAGATAATATTGGCAGGAACTCCAAAAAAATGTAGTGGATTATTTGACATCAATAAAGAAATGTAGGTAGTTTGATGACCAGACTTCATTTTATCAACTACAGGAAGATATTCTTAGTAGACACTCATCAATGTACTGAGTAGATACATGACTGCATGTCCAGAAAATCCATAGCAAATTCATCCTGTGGTAATTTCATTGTGATGAGTTCATCCTGTGGTAAACTTATAACTAGTAAATTCATCATAGGTAAATTATTCCTGGATAAATTAAGAATTTAATCATTGCTTTTAAGAATTTAATAAAAGGAGCTAAAGAATTAGAGTTAAGAAAACCCTATATTATAAGAGCAATTAATCTGACACAATGAATTTACCAACAATAAATTTATAACAAAATGAACTTACCAACAATGAATTTATCTAGAATCCCGTGACAGTTTATCTTTGGTGATCTGGCAGGAACTGGTGCTTCCAGCAAGAGTTGAACCTAAGTCACTGCCTTGCATATGTTGAAAGAAACACACATCCTTTTTGCGATGCTTGGATTTTTAAAAATATTTTATTTCTCTAAATTTTTTTGTGTTTTACCTTTTAGATTGTAACTAATCAATTCAGCCAACAAAACCAGATATCAATTAGTATTTTTTAATATTACCACAATCCTAAAATAGTTGTAATATTTAGTGCATTCAATACATGCAAATAAAACAACTATTACAAGATAGAAGCAGTATAGTTATTTTGATTTCTTGATAAATCATCATGTGTCAGGCAACAAAATTTGTACACACGTTTTTGGGGAATAACTTCATAGTTTGATATCCAATTTGCTTGTATATCACTCTAATACATTTATGTATTAAATTAAATATCAAATTATTAAATGTGTGTGTGTGTGGGGGGGTGTCATGTGTGTAATATATGAATAAATATATTTCTGTACTAAGCAAAATATATGCATTCAGATACAGTATGTACTGTATCTGAATGCATACAGCATTTGTGTATTACATTAAATGTATGAAATAATTGTTTGAATATGGGTGTGCTTGAGTTTATGTATATGCTTGTACACATTGTATATGTACACCTCCCCACCCAACAGATATGTTACATATTTAATTCAAATACATACATCAAATATGGTATTCATTCTGCAGGATTACAAAGGAGCTGTATGATATACATATGTATTTTACAACAGACATTTCAGCATTTGATCAGAAATTTTTCAGGTCTAAAATGGAACTGTAAATAAACATGTTTATGTAAAGTTCATTTTTTTCCTTTGGCTAAAATGACAATAACAGTAAACAATTTATAACCACAGATGGTAAACCAGTTTTCCATACTTACGAGGATGGGCAGAAAAGTTCATATGATGATGTCATGTATGCTGTTGATGAATTTTTTGACCAGTGGGATCCAAGCACTGCAACACCGATGGAAGAAGCGTATGGACTGCAAATAGTGGGCTATGTTGAAAAATAAACCTTATTTGGTCACATTCCATGAGAGTATCTTGGTCAGCCTATGAACTTTTCAGCCAAACCTCGTATAACACTTAAAATCATGATCATGCAGATGTCATTTGAAAGCAAAGGTTGTATAGCGTTACCAACTAAGTTGCCTTAACCTTAAGATGTTTGACTGTGCAGCGATGTGACTGTTGAAGCACAAAAAGCTGGGTTCGTTCATCCACCATTTTTTTCTCATTTAAATCTGTTTAAAATGTTAGCAATTATCATTGTTGAACTGATGAAAAGCTGAAAGCTGATGTGTTAATGATGACAGATCAGATGAACATCCAATGCAAGGCCAATAGATAGAGAAGGACAAGTATTTAAAAGTCAGAAAGCATGAACTTAAGAAATATCAGCCCTGACTTGTCCCACATAAGGCATTAAACAACAGCATTGACTGCTTTTCTGTTCCTGTGCAGAAACGGCTCCAATCTATAGCTGTTACAAACATTAAATATCCTAGTGTAAACATTTCCATCACCTTAAAACAAGGCATTTCCTGGTGTCTGCAATTACCTGTATGCTACTGGCCATGATTTTTTTGTTTTTTTAATTTCTTTTTTTAAAGGTGGTATTTATTTGAAGTCTTGTATACGATTAAGTTTCATCTTAAGTAAATACCACAACAGTTAATGCCATCTTATAGACTGGAGCAACTTGTTATACTGAGCAAGGATTTTTAATGATAATATCAATGCAAGACTCTGAATGGTTTAACGGTGCTGATTTTGTTAGAACAGGAACAAACCACCAAGATGGAAAATCTTGACGAGATGTCAAAGGTCATAATTAGCCTGTAAATATACCACATGACAGAATCCACTGCTAACAATCAGCTCTGGGATAATTTTTTTTTTTAATTCTTTTTCTGATCACAGTTACTGCAGTGTTTATCATCTGGAGTAAATGAAATGTTCACAACAAAGTCAATGTTAGCACAGATGATTTCCCAAAAGAACTTTAATGGCGCTTGAATTCTTAATAAACAGCATCTCATCCAAGTTTTAGAACAACTACCACAAACAATGGAGTGTGTTATTCAAGAGTTCACAGGTCAGGATTGCCAAACAGATGTGTCCACCTAATGAAAACACTACAGATCATCCCCACCCCCAAAATGTCAAAAAGACAAACAAACAATAAAAAAAAAAACAAGTGTAGTATCCACAAGGGATTTTACTACAAATTTAAAGCCATTTTCTGATGTTTTAGCTTCTCTGGAGATATATATATATATATATATATATATATATATATATATATATATTTTGTAAAGTAAGTCATGCAATAAATTATGATGAATTATTATATGGCACTGTACCAGTAGTGAAAGTGTGCTATACATGTCATCAGTATTATTATACAAGTAATTTGCAAGAAGTAGAAGTGAACTTTGACTCATGAACAGACTAACTTACAGACAAACATTCGGAAACAAATATGTTCCGAATATAATTTACTGTCTGTGGATAAGTTCTGGGAGGTTAGTTGAGAGGAGGAAGAAGAGGGATAGGACCAAGGTTGTGGTGGTGGTGGTGGTGGTGGGGATTTAGGAGTTGAGGGTGTGGCAGGCTTGCATAGGCTAAGAAGAATTATTGTACAAATCAACTGAAAACTTTCGCCCTAACTGGGCTGTTTAGAAAAAAAAAATTTGCATAGCATCAAGGCAAAAATAAAGATGGGAAATTTACTTTTTGTCTCTCCCACCCACCACACCATACCACACCACATCACTAAGTACCAAAAAAATTCTGGTTGATGACTAAAGTCATTAAATCATTTTAATAGGAGTTGTGGGTTGCCAACCAAAATGAGTAATGAGGTAGTCATTTGTTAAATTGAAATTGATTGATCTATAAAGAAAAAAAAAGTTATGCAAGATAAACTTCACTTAAAACGAATGTGAAGTTGTGTATGTATCTATCAGTGGTTTGGGACGCTCATTAGGATTTGGAGCATCCATGGGGGCATTAGGATGGTTTATCTGGTATGGAGAATCCATGGGTGGATTATGGCGGTTAGATGGATAGGTAGAATCCATGTGTGGATTGTGGTGGATATTGGGATATGCTGAATCCATGGACAGATTATGCCGGATACTAGAATAAGTAGATTCCATAGATGGATGTGGGCGGTTAGTGGGATAGGTAGATTCCATGAAGGGGTTAGGATGGTTGGTAGGATTAATGGCGTCCATAAGGGTTTTAGGGCGTTCAATGGAGCCTGTGGACAACATGAATGGATTTGGGCGGTGAGAAGGGTTGAGGGTTTCCATGAATGGCTTTGGATGCTCAAGATGGCCCATGGTATCTAGGAAGGGTTTTGAGTGTTCAACATGCCCCAATGTATTCAAAAAGGACTTTGACCGTTCTACATGACCCATGGTGTCTATAAGAGATTGAGTGTGTTCAATGTGGCTCGTAGTAGAAGTAGTAGAAGCAGTAAGGGGTTTCAGACGCTCAACATGGCTCATAGAGTCAATAAGAGTTTGTGAGTGCTCAATATGACTGCCTGTCGTGTCTGTAAGAGACTGCTGTCTTTCAATGTGGCTTAGCGTGCTCATAAAGGGCTTGTTGGAGTGCTCAAGATGACTCATAGTGTCAAGAAGTGATTGTGAGCATTCTCTATGGTTAAGAGTGTCTGTTATGGGCTGTTGATGTTCAACTTGACTCATTGTATCTATAAATGGTTTGGGTCGTTCAATATGGCTCATTGTATCTATCAGTGGCTTGGGTCGTTCAATATGGCTTATTGTATCTGTAAGAGGTTTGGGCCGCTCAATATGGCTTAATTTATCTGTGAGAGATTTGGGCCGCTCAATATGGCTCATTGTATCTGTGAGAGACTTAGGCCGCTCAATATGGCTCATTGTATCTGTAAGAGGTTTGGGCCGCTCAATATGAGTTAACTTATCCGTTAGAAGCTTAGGCCGTTCAAAACAGCTCATTGTATCTGTAAGAGATTTGGGCCGATCAATATGAGTCAATTTATCAGTGAGAGGCTTGAGCCGTTCAATATGACTCAGTGCATCTGTAAGAGGCTTCGGCCGCTCAATATGAGTTAATTTATCTGTGAGAGGCTTGGGCCGCTCAATATGACTCACTGAATCTAGGAAGGGCTTTGAACACTCAATAGGGCTCAAAGCATCAATGAGTGTGTGTGAGGGTTCTGTACATTTAACAGTGTCTGTGAGAGGTTTTGGTTGTTCAACATGGCTCATAGTGTCAATGAGTGGCTTACTGTGCTCTCTTCCTCTTGCAGTCTCCTTGAGAGATTCTCGAGACTCAACTTTGTTCACTGTATCTCTAGGGGATTCAACTCTGCTGATCGTATTAACAAGGTGTTTTGGTGAATTAACTCTTTTACCTGTATAATTAGGGGACTCAACTGTATCTGATGGTGTCTTATGTCGCTCAGATCGGTTGGGATTAATGGTGAGCTTGGACCAGTCATCCTTAACTGAAGTATCTATATGGGTTTTAGAACCTTCAGTTTTAGAGCATCTAACACGATGGCTTTTAATATCTGTATAACTCTTTGAATGCTTACTATGCCTACCAGATTCCATCAAAGGTTTAGGGCGCTCAACAAGGCTACTTGTGTCTATGAGGGGCTTAGGGCTTTCAACAGAGCTAACAGTACCTGTAAGGGGCTTTAACTTTTCTACAGTACTAATTTTGACTTTAAGAGGCTTCAAACGCTCAACAGGGTTAGTATCTTTTCGGGGTTTAGGGTGTTCTTTGGAGTTAATTCCTGTGGGAGGCTTAGTGTCTTCACTAGAACTCGAAGAATCTACAAGGGATTTAGAGCCTTCTGTGGAGCTAGGGGAGCCTGAGGGTGGTTTGGAGGGTACAGAGGAATCTGAGGGATTAGAAGAATCATCCAAGTCAGTATTTGATGGCAGAGTGGGCTTTTTATCCTGAACATCACCTGCATCTATATTATGAAAGTGCATATGCGTGTTCAATTTACTCTGCGAAGAGAAAATTTCGGAGCATATTTCACAGGAAAATTTCTTGCTTAAAAAGTGTGTCCGCATGTGTCTCTGTAAGCTACTGTTCTGAGAAAAGCCCTTTTCACATATCTGACACTTGAATGGTTTCTCGCCGGTGTGTGTGCGTATGTGTGTAATTAAGACATTATTCTGGTTGAAGTCCTTGCCACATACCTCACAGAGGTAAGTTTGGTCACCTGGTTTGGCATTGGCTCTTCTTGGGTTTACTAATGGCTTTTTACGATTGTGAGTTTTCATGTGGGAACGCAAGGAACTCCCAGTGAAGAAACCTTTGTCACACTTTTCACAAATGAAGTTCTTCTCACCAGTATGGATTTTCATGTGCGTATGCAGTGAACTGCTGGTAAAAAAACCTTTGCTACACTTTGGGCAGGTAAAAGGGCGCTCACCAGTATGTGTCCGGATGTGTGTGTGAAGATAAGTGCTTGTAGAGAAGCTTTTGCCACATACACCACAGTGAAACGGTCGTTCACCTGTGTGTGTGCGCATGTGTATGTGCAAACTAATATTCTGTGTGAATCCTTTTTCACAGATTTCACAGTGATATGGCTTCTCCCCTGAATGAGTCCGCATGTGCGTATGCAGGTTGCTCTTTTGTGAGAAGTTTTTAGCACACACTTCACAGCTGAAGGGTTTCTCTCCAGTATGCGTCCTCATGTGCTTGTTTAAGTCAGTGCGGGCCAGACAGTACTTGCCGCAGACACTGCAGTTGAAAGATTTCTCCGAGTTGTGCACCTTCATGTGCCGCAACAAGTCTGCCTTGGTTAGGCAGTACTTTTCACATACGTCACAATGAAAAGGTCTATCTTGACCACTCATTTTAATGTGACCAGTCTCTGTCTCTTCTGCTTCGATAAAATCCAGGTTTCTGGTTTGGATAGGAGAACAGTTTCACGTTTGTTTTTTTTAATACATTCTGAAATCAGAAAAAAAAAAAATTATAATTAACCTTTTCGCAGGCTATTAACTTTTTTAATCCTTGTAGAGTTGGCAAATTATTTTCAGAAAATTTGCAAAACAGAGGGTATATACAAAAAGTTAATTAATCATATATAAAAAACAAAAAAAAAACATGATAATTTGATCAGTAATTGTGTGTCCTGGTACAATAGCATGAAAACAAAGTACTCACTTTTAATTAAGATATTTTGCAAAACAAACTTTACACAATCCTACACCACAGTTAGGCCTCCAAGGGATGTTTTTATACATCAACATTAAATTGGTCAATGAGCAGACAATAAGAAAATGCCTTACAATGAGCTAAAATAACAAAAAAATTGCTTAGCCTGTGTACAATTGGCAACAAAAATGTCTAACTGCCAGCAAAAGAGTTAAGAAAAAGTTATGTGTATCATATTTCTCTTTACTATTTTGAATAAATCCAGGTTTCTCACTGAGAAAAGAAATCACCTTTAATACATTTTGAATTTGTTAACAATAAATATTCCTTTCAAAGGCCATTAAGCTTTATGTCAAATCACATTCTACTTATAAGAGTGGGTCTTTTAGGCTTGCTTAGACAACCAGTCTAGGAGAAGGAAAACTTTGGCAGTCCAGTTGGTTGAGGCTGGAGAATAAGCCATCTGCATCTCTGCAGAGGGGTAAAAATTTTCCAATGACTCTAAATCATCTGATGATGAGGCTCCAGTTCTTGATCTCTGTGGAATGTGGAGTACCCCATTCATTGTCATTACTCCTAGGTCCGCTGACTCAGAATGGTAAAACCTGTTGGAGTCCCATTTATAGGTCAAATAGAACTGTTTAATCATTTAAAAACTGGATACCATTTAACTGTGTGCAAACAAATGATTAATATTAAATTGAATGATTAGTATTAGATAGCAATACTTGAAAGCATTTAACTGTGTCAAATAGAACTATTAGTTTTAGAGAGCAACTTTGTGCAAACAAATAAGCTCTGGCTCATTCAAAAAAATGTTACCTATAAACTATTCACATAAAAATCATATATGCAGAAACAGGATTTGGCATTAAATAACCATTAAGAGTTGATATGCTATGAAATCAAATAACCTAACCTAACCTAAAATGCTGAATTCAAACTAGCTTTACTTCACCTAAAAACTGATCTTTTGTCACATACTTCCTGTTGAGTAAATACATACTTGTAAAATTTATAACTGCAAATAAATAAAGTGAAGCACTACATTATTAGCATTTAACAGTTGTCTTTTAGATGAGTTGACATGCTGTTAAACTAGATCAATCAACTGGGGCTGTAAAATACACCGACTGCACTTCTGCAGAGGGATAAGACCACTACCACCACCATCCATGCACCAACCGGGTGTGACACTAAACTGCATCTGATAGTAGGGCTTCAAGTCCAGGAGCTTTGGGGAAAGTGGAGTACCACTTCATTGCCATTACTCCCAGATCCACTCTGACCCAAACTAGAAGTACTTGTTAGGGTTCCATGTATGGGTTAAATAGAACTGTTCATTCACTTACTAAGAATTATCCTTAGTAGTAATTTCAAACCATACAGCTGTGTGCAATTTATATTTCATAGGAATACTTGATAAATAATAGCACTAATGTTGAAACCATTTAATTATGTGCAAACAAATGAGCTAACAACTCATTTAAAAACAAAGTTACCAACAAACTATGAGTTTACAAATCATATATATAAAAAAATTAAATAAATATTAAATAGCCCATAAGGGTTTATATGATATAAAATACCAATTTTCTTCAAAATTGGCAGATCTTTTCCATATCAATTGGAATGAGATCATGAACAGAGTCAGACAAAAATATCCTATTTTTAATGATATACTTACATTTTAAACTACCATACAGAAACACCTATCTATAAATAACTTTCAAAGTAATTGTTTAAATCAATACTCATACCGTTAATTCCATTTCTTATATATTTCTAGAGTAAACATCTCTTAACCAGTTTATATTGTAGTTGAATAATTTTTTTTAAATTGCAATGTGGTATAATCTGAGAATTAACCAAACTGGAGGGTTCCTGCACTACAAACAGAAGAGTCTAAAGTCTACTGTTTTCTTTTCAATAGGAAAAAATACCAGCTCTTGAAGCAGCCCAGTTAATCCTCCAACAAAAGGAGGGTTGATCTTCATTGTCACTTAATAATCAGTTTTCAAGGGGGGTTCCCTTGAGTACTACTCTTCTTTAATTTAACGTTACTCAGCCATGAAAGAAGAGCTTAAGAGTTTGTATAGATTTTAAAAAGAAATAACAAGTGTCAAAGAGAACCATTGACAAATGAAAAGTAGGAGGATTGAAAGTATTATTTAACAAATTGATATCTATAGGTGAAACAAGTATAAACAGATGACTAACAAGGACTTTTTTCTTTATAAAAGTCACTTTATAACTACTAAGGTAGTTCCTGTCAAAATAATGAAAATATTTACATATGGATCAGCAGTTCTGACTAAAATCAGATTGTAGACTATACTGATCCCACCTAGGATCAGAGTGTAGTCTACAAAATCATTTGTATTCGAGAGAAAAACTTGAAATCATATAACAACATGCATAAAGAACAATTACTTGATGCTACAATAGTTTGCAAATGATTTTTATCACTAGTTACTTGAAAGCATACAATTGCTTGCTAAAGAAAAGACTGACAATGGCATTAAATAATACTAAAAGGGTGGAAAATATTTACATATGGATCATCAGTTCTGTCTAAAATCAGAGTGTAGAATCTGCACACACAACCTAGGTTGGTTGGTTGTTTTTTGTTTAATGGCATATCAACCCTTGTGGGCGATTTAATGCCAATCTTGTTTTTTGTATATATGACTTCATGCGTATTAATACACACACACACACATATATATATATATAATTATTTACACAAAAGAGGTTTATGGTTCTTGTATGCTCATTTGGTGAGTTAATGGAGGACCAAATGTTACAGTATTGTTAAATAGTGCTCAATATTAATGATAGAGCATTTATATATATATATATATATATATATATATATATATATATATAAATAAAACATGGTAGTGTCTGTGACCCTGGGTTTCATGCATTTTTTAATCGTCCGACAATTGCAAAATGCATGAAACCCAGGGTCACAGACACTACTATGTAATATATATATATATATATATATATATATATATATATATATATATATATATATATATATTTCCATTTTATGATCCACATGATACTTTAAGTTACAGACTTTTAGAATATATAATTAGCATATTTTAGGCTTTTGACCTGCTATGCCATAGTAGCATTGAGCACTCTTTTTTATTTGCATTTTATCTTATGTTTATATACATGATAAATTCACCCATTCATCTCAACATATGAAGGCCAAACAGTTTATTTGACAATTGAATTGCCTACATATCATTTGTTTATAATATTGAAGGCCAGCCACACTTTTTGGATAAGCTGACAAAAGATGAATGGTGCACCGATGTTCCACAGATTCTTCAAAAAAAAAAAAAAAAAAAATCACTCCTCAGGTTTTGAATTCAGAGTTTTCCTTTGGCTAGGCCAGTCACCTTAACAAGGCTTGAGAGCCCAATTTGACCTATATTTTCCCCATTGTTGGGTAGAAAAATAAAGATTTATTAACACTTTGTCATTTACATTAAGCAAAAAATATGTGCTTGCTTTAACTCCTTGCCTACAAGGTGCACAGGTGTCAAATGCAGTCCACCCCCTAATCTGGCAAGAAAGCCAAAAATCATACTTTGCATGCCAGAATATAAACAATATGTTACTTCAAGTTATAATGGTAGTTTCATTGAAGATCAGTTCATCAGGGCCCACCAGGTCTTCCATACTATGTGGGTGATCACCTGATCTCAGGGGGTCTTCCTCACACAGGGCTAAGTTTATTGCTTGGCACCTGTTATTTTTAAGGGTAGAACATAAAAAAAAGTTGAATTTTCATAAAATTAGAAAAAAGAGTCAAGAAAAAGAAATAATAATTAATTGTATCCCACCTAAAGCATAGTATATATTAAAAATATGTTTTTATCTTTGTGGGAAGAAAATAGCTCTGAATTATACTGTGGAGAGGCAAATTTTATTCTAATTGATTTTAAAGGTATGTCAACCTGTCTAAGGTTATTTCATGTTGAGAGGTTAAGGAAACACATTCATTGTACATTCATATTTATATTTTTTGTGTAGTTGTTTCTTAAGGGTTTTTTGTATACACTCCTATTGAACACAAACGGTTTTTAAACGGATCTACTTGACTCATAGATGGGAGACCTAACAGGTATGACCACTCCAAGTCAGAGTGGATCTGGGAGTAATGACAATGAAAGAGTACTCCACACTGGAGCCTCACCATCAGATGCAATTCAATTTCATACCCAGGACACCCTTTTTGAGTAGGTCTTACCCCCTCTGCAGGGGATGCAGTCAGTATATTCTAAGCCAAAGTTATATATCTAGTATTCCTATTGAATACAAATAATTTGCACACATTGTATGGTTTCAAATATCCCAATCTAATACTAATAATTATATGGTTTAAAGCAATTATTCCTATTTAATAATAGCTATTTGTTTGCACACAGTAATATGGTTTCAAGTGACTAAGAAAAATCATCCTTAGTAAACAATTATAGTTTCAAGTAACTATTCTTAATATAAATAACACAGTTACATAATATCAAGTATTCTTATCAAATAATAATAATTTTCAAACACATCTATTCGATCCAAAAATGGGACAATTAATGAAGTTGGTTTTTATAAATCATTTAAACTTATTGTTTTTTAATCTGTATTAATGATAGTGAAGTTTATTGATTGATTGATCTTAACTGCATGTCAGCCCACCTTGAGCTTAAGGAATCAGAGGGTTTTTTTGCACAGTTATATAATATCAAGTATTCCTATTTTTAAACAGATCTATTAAATCCATAAATGTAACCCTAATGTGTACTACCACTCCATCTCAGAGGACCTGGGAGTGATGGAAATGAAGGCAAACTCCACATTCCCGGGAACTGCAGCCTCTCCATCAGATGGTTTAATGTCATACTCAGAACAGTCCTTGTAGAGAAGAGAGGTCTTATTCCCTCAGCAATGGATACAGTCAGCATATTCTAAGCCTCATTGAATGAATGAGGAGGGATTATCTGTCCTTTAGGACAATTTAATAGTTTGGTGTAGACTTACCAATTTTTATTTGGTTTATTTTCTTTGTTTATTAAACAAAGAAACTAAACCTTCATGGGTTATTTAATGCCAAAGTAATCTTTGTAGAAGAACAGCAGTGAGACTATTTAACCAATAGCTTGAGGGATAGAGGATTAATACTTTTCCCAAGAGTATTAGTCCAAAAGTGAATGTAATCGCATGACTGGAGTTCAAAATCACTCACTTCAAGGCTGCAGTTCTGCACTTCAGACATTATGCCACGGGGACTACCTTACCAAATTTGGTATATATACTTATTAGACAAAGGGAAAGGCTTTAAAGTAAAAAAAAAAAATGTAAATAAATAACTTATAATAAACTGCAATGTACAAGACGACCTTTTAGGCCTGAAAAAGTCTCTAAAAACCTAGGGGTTGACTTTAACACCAGGGCTCAAATCCAAACCTTTATTACGAAGTGGTCAACTAGTGGAATAGTACTAACAATCAATATACATCATTTACATCCATCAGACTGTCACAAACATTTCCAACTTTCTTTCTTTCTTTAATGACATATCTTCATGTGTTATTTAATGCCAAAGCTAACCTTGTAGATGAACTGTCATGGTAACCTATAGCTGGGGCATTTCCAACATAAACTTGTGTTTAGTGAACATATTTAACTGATTAACACAGAGATTGATAATAAAACGGTGATATAAATTAAGTATTATATTAATGCTGTATCATATGCTGTATTCAACAGCTGATACACAGACTGTAAACACTAATGTCACAGTAGCCTACTGTACATTAGGGGTCAACCTATACAGCAGGTATAGGTCTAACCCAGAATTCTGAGATAAAAATCTTGAGGTCCACTTATATGCTAGGTCAGCTAGTATACAGTACTTAATGATAAATGTAAAATGAAAACATATATGTATTTGGTCCTGGTGACCAAAAACAAATTTATTTAATTACAAACAAGTCAGAAGGCTGATTTTTAAAAATTACAAGATACCTTCTTATTTGAGATCAATAAACTTGATCTTTCCTGGGAGGGTAGGTAATTGACATTCAAATTAACAACAGCCTTCTTTCTCTGTATGGAAAAATATGATAGTCTCTTCTTAACCCCCTTTCTCAAGTAGATTGTTATTGTATGGAAAGAAAATTTTTGAATAAAAAAAAATGTGCACACATAAGTATTTTCTGAAATATTGTTCCATAAAAGTGGTTACATTTAGTATATGAAAATGTAATTATTATGGAATATATATATATATATATATATATATATATATATATATATATCAACAGTCCCATTGGTCTAATTGCCCAGTTAGCTGGGGCTGTAGAATACACTGACTGCTTCTCTGCAGAGGGGTAAGACCCCCCCCCTAACGAGTGTCCTGGATATGACACAAAACAATCTGATGGTGAGGTTCCAGCAGTGCTGGAGCTTTGGGGAATGCGGAGTACCCCTTCATTGCCATCGCTCCCAGGTCCACTCTGGCCCGGAGTGGTAGCACCTGATAGGGCCCTATCTATGGGTTAAATAGAAATAACAGCATACTTATGCTAAAATGAATTGTTTGACTAAACTGAATAGCTTGAAATAGAAATGTTTTTGACAATTAAACCATACTTACATTTAGACTGCGTGCTTATGCTTAACTAAACTATTTGAAATAGAACTGTTTTTCGACATTAAAACTGTATTTACACTTAACTGAATTGTTACATATAAGTGCCTGAATAGTTTGAAATAGAAATGTTTTTGAAAAACTGTGTAATTCTGCTAAACTGAAATGTTTTAAATAGACCTGATTATTTACATAAAAACGGATTTGGCGTTAAATAACCTACAAAGGTTGATATGCCATAAAACCCAACCAACCATTGGTCTAATGGTTAGAGTGTTCCCCAATAATCAGAGAGACAGAGGTTCAATCCAACAGAAAAGGTTTATCTCCCATGGGACACTTTTATGCTGGTTCTCTAACAGGCCTCCAGAGAAAAAAATATCGTTCTATGAAAAACTACACTAAAAAAAAAAATGCTAAAATTGTATTATTTGAATAAAACGCTTTTTTCTCTAATCTGTTAAATCTATTCATTCAGTATTTTTTACATTGATTAACAAAATCACAGTCACATGCAGTGAGTGGAAGTGTTTAATCTATGGATGTCAATCTAAAATCTCGAAAAATAAATAAAAAACGTTTAATCTGAATTTGTTTCTCTTTTATTGAAAACATCCTAAGAAGATTGAGCAATGGAAAGGAATAAAGTAAAAAAAAAAAAAAAATGTCTAAAACAGCAATATTGTATTTTACTTTACCGTTCTGGGGACTTCAAAAATAAGACATCTAGACGAACAAAATTGACAAACCGTTAAAAAAAAAAAAAAAAAGAAAAAAAAAAAAAGAAAATGTAAACAAAATCTAATTCACCATGGAATTATCTTTAAGGCAAGTAAAATTCATTTACCAGTACGTCCCTTAAATAGAGTCAAATTAACTAAATGATTGAGTGTTGTGCATGACAACAAAACCATGACAACCCAACCCCCAAAAAACATTCAGAATTTTCAGGAAAAATGTCTTTAAAAAGTCTAATCTTTTATTAAATACCAAAAAAAAAAAAAAAAAATTATTAAAATTCGATCATCAGCGGATTCGGGAGGAGTTTAAAAACAAAAACGGTGCTTTAGCAGGTGCGTGAAGACGCTAGTTTTTGTTTTTATTATTTGAGATGTAAACAAACAGGACCAGGGAATTTTGCAGGCACGTATGATTTTGAAATGAAACAAGTTAGATAAGCCTCCCTTATTTTACCGACATGTATCGAAAAATCGTCCCCCCAAATTTTCATTAATTGCACTGTTACCAAGTTGGGCTTAGTGGGGAGAAGAACATTTTTCTTTAGTTAATCTGATTTATTTGAATAATTTTTCCTTTTTTTAATATAATATTAAAGAAAATTTTTATTTTACTTTTTTTTATAGCCATTTAATAACGAAAGTGCGAGTTTTTAAAAGTAATTCAAATTGTAACATGGCAAAAGACTTACAAAAAAGAAAAAAAAATCCAGAAGTCTTGAAAGTCAAACTACCAAAGTGTTAAACGGGATTTCGATTTCCAATCGGACCACAATACCAAAGTCTGTTTTACTTTTGTTAGTGAGTGCTTAAAAAAGTTAAGTTTCACAGAATCTAGAAAATAATTCATTTTAAATCCCTTAAAAAGTCCGCCCATTTCCCAGTTTTAAAAATTAAAATAAATAAAACACTTGATTTCTAGCAGACAGAACTTGTAAAAATATTTTTCAGCCTATAAAAATACATTGATATCAATAAATAAATAAACAGCACATTGAAAATAGTAAATGTCTTCACTGTTTTGCATACATTAAAAAAATAAATGAAAAATTGTAGAAAATATCTTTAAATTGAAACTGAAATGATAATTTTTATATCTATTTTTAAATATAGTAGTTGATGTTTATTTGAATTTAGAATGCAGATTTTTTAGAGAAAAAAAAACAAAAAAACACAAGTGACTTGTGAGTGGCCTAACTGATTAGCACCACGGCAAATTAAATCAGCCAGTTTTGTTTGAATTCTGGCTATTTGCATTCATTTCACTCTAATACCTTTCGGAAAGGCATGAATCCATCTCTCCCCAAGGCTGAGTAAAAGAGCAAGATAGACTGCCTTGGTGGGCAACCATTCTAGGAGAAAGACAATTCTGAATTCAAATCTCTTGCTCACAATGAGCTAGCGTAGCAGGATAAGGTCGATTACACTTATATCTTGGGAAAAGCCAGAGTCTTATAGTAGATTAAGAAAATGAATATTCTAAGCACTAGATTTATGGCCAAGAAATGGGTTTTAAAGTTTTGTTTATTTTTTTAAAATGTCAATTTTAGTTGATGCCTTTGGACAACAGTAAGTTTGAATAACTGAAAAAAATGTTTTTAAAAATTGCCTTTTCAGCAAATAAAACAAAAATAAAATCAATGTTTTCTGTTTTAATTTCTTGAAATTAAACTTCATGAAAAATATACTGTTTTAATTTCTTTAACAGAGAACTTAAAAGAAAATAAAACATGTAAGACATTATTTGGAAAAAAAAACAAATAAAAAACCATAACAGTACGATTCGTAAGTCATGGAAAAAATCAAATGTTTATAAACAAATATATAAACAAAACATACACAACAAATAAGCAGAATAACATCATTTTAGAAGGTTCTTCAAATAAACTAAGATTAAATTTTTTATGAATGCGAGGCTGAAAAACACTTTCAATATCTAAATTCAATTTTTAATTCAAAGGATTTTGTTTAATTTGCATGTTTTCGAAGACTAAAAAGCTATTTCCAGACTGGAAATATAAATAAATAAATGAATAAATAAATAAACTTAAAAATTGAAACTAAAAATATCAAATATTTTGTAATTCATCCAAATTATTCTAATTAAATCATTATAATTTTAATTCAACTTATTAACAGGGAAAAAAAGAGAAAAGTTCTCACAAATAAACTCATAGAATTTATTTTTCATTTTTTTTAAAAAAAGGGGGAAATATTTACACTTTTAAAAAGAGTCAAATATTTTTAATAACGAATGAATAATTTAATTCTTTAATTATTCAATTCAATTATTTATAGCTCGACAAAATCAAGAATCATCAGTTGTGTTGTGTAAATAAATAAATAAATGATAAGAATTTCCCTCTCCATAAACGATTTCCTCATATTTTCAAAAGGTAGCGTAATAAGTAATTTTGAAGGTATATATTTTTAAAGGTAAGTGTAGAATAGTTTTAATAACATTTCATGAGCTAAAAAGATGATAAAATGAGGAATACAGGGCAAGTCAAAATGAAATAGACAGCCATGGACAAATTTAGTTATGATAATTATTATTAGTGCAAAAGTAGCCTTTAGTACAATAATAAACTTGAATGGTTTTAAAAAGAAGCATTTTAAAAGAAAATGCCGGGGCTTCGGGGCAATATTAACCAAAAGAAAAAAAAATAACTGAGGACCAGTAAAAGACCTGAGAATTACTAAATAAAAGTACATCCAGGCCGAAAAACCAAAGTCCAGTTCATTACTTAGTAGTAATAGTAGTAGTAGTAACATTTTTCTTTTTCTTTTTTCTTCTTTCTTTCTTTCTTTCCTTCCCTCCCTCCCCCTCTCATATAAACATACATACATATATACACCAACCTGGCAAGAATAGCGACTCACCTCGCTGGTCTGGCGATTAATTTCGGTGACCAGTGGTCAGTAGATGGACACAGGGCTTCCCCCCGACAAAGAAAAACACCCTAGGGATCGAGTTGGAAAAAAAGACGGAAGTGTAAAGAAAAAAAAATTTCGAGGAAGGCTAAAAAATTTTTCGATCGCCGGTAACACTTCTGGAATAACAAAGAACATCCGGGCACTTAGGTCGGTGTAAGCAACATTTAGTTGCCCTCTGAAAATAAGTACGGAACGACAGATTTTACAAGCAAGCGACGGGACGCAAACTCATAAAACTATCGGAAACGTCTTGTTTGCGTATTGTAAATGCCCCACTGAAACTTTTGGTTATTTTTTCAGGATGAAAGCCGTATGAACCAGATGGTTTATATTACTTTGCGAATATGAACAAAAGTGATCAGTTCTTAGTTATGTCCAAAACGTGTTTCCATAGATTTTTTTCTTTTTCTTGCCCCCTCCAACTCTCTTTCTTATAGTCATTGGTGTCTCTTATCTCAAAGAAACTATTAACATATTTGTGTGTGCACGTATTTATGTGTATATGTATGCACAAGCACATGTGCGTACACACATTGTACTGAGTGACTGTAAATGACACCAGTTGAATAAAAATGGTTCTTCTTTTTCATTATCAAAAATAGAATAATTCTTTTTAAAAGTCCTAGCAGAACTTATTTTTGCAAAATTTCAAGTTAATATGTCCAGGCTTAATGTCAGAGTTCATCTGGACAGTGGACGCTTTGTCAAATTTCAGACTATGGGTGTGTACATCTAGAATGTAAACAAATAAAAAAATTAAAGTTATTTGTGAACAATTTGTTGAATAAAAATATTCTCTAATGTAAATGCTAAAAGATGGCATTTTGATGAAAAAGTTTTTAAAATGGGGGGGGATCATTTACCTTTTTTTTTTTTTTGTATCATTTAACTTCTACAAAAAAAAAAAATCTGCTACATATTAAATCCATTCTATCATAATTTAAATAATCTTTCTGATATTATTTCAAAGAAAAAAATACTCAAAAATAAAGACTGTTCATCCAAGTTTTCATGTTAAGAAATAAAAGAAAATTTTAAAAATATGCAACTGAAATTCAAATCTACATATATAGAAAATATCATGCTACTTTATATATAAACCCATTGGCCAAGTGAATAGAGAGTTCACCAGGAGACCAGGGTTTAATTCCAATTTGAGTCATACCAGACTCAAAAAATGGTACTTGATGCCTCCTTGCTTAACACTCAGCATTATAAGGTATGTATCAAGGGTAAAGTGAAGCAATTTAGGGAAAGGAGTAACATCCTACCCTACACCTCGATGTAGTAGCTATTTAAAAGGGAGCCTACGGGTCACCCTCAACTATGGTCGCAAACTTTACTTTTTTACTTATATATATATATAAAGAAAAAAAAAACGTGAAGAAAGCAAAGAGAGAAAAAGTTGAAAGGAAATAAAAATCAAACAAGAGGGAATCCTTATAGCATAGTGGCAAATGTGCGGTAGACTGCAACATCATTGTAAGCGAGTTTGAACTTCATTTGTACAATTACATTCCCTTTCAGACAAATATCCTTGGGAAAGGCATGAACCCAATTATCCCTCCCAACTGTTCTTCTACAAAGGTGTCTTTAGGATTAAATAACCCACAAAGTTGATATTCCATTAAACAAAGAAACCAAACTAAACCATATATATATATTTTAGGGGAATTTTTTAGAAAAAAGCAAACTTTTTTTTCCAGAATTTTTTCCATGAAGGTAAACTCTGCATTGTTTGGAATTGGTTAATTTCAAAAATTGATTTCACCTGGCAAAAATATTAGTTTGGAGCCTATTTAAAATGGCAACAAATCAAACAGAGTGCTTCAGGTTTCAACAGGTTTTCTATTACCAACTCCTGAGAAAAATTCACTTTATTTATTGAATGACCCTCACATAATCATTGCTTATAAGATATAGTTAGGAAGACAATTCATCTTTGAGAAACAATCTGTTTATGAATCTAATGAATCTCATAAAACTGCCAAAGACATGAGGAACATGTTTGTTTATGGAAAACTGTTCTGAATTTGTTCTCAGTCAACATTTTTAATCAGAATTTTAAAGATTTATACCTTATAAAATGTACATACATACATATATACACATATATATAAAGAGTGCTCATTATCAGTGGTAGAGCATATATATCAAAGACCAAAGAACATTACTTTTTTTATGATTTTTCTCTAGCTTTCTCCCTAGTTTCATTGTATCAGGGTTCAATTGATAGAGAAGTTACCTTATAAAAAACAAAACAAAACAACTGATGAACAAAAGTGCTGGGGAGCAAAACCAAGGCTAAGTTCTTTATCAATTGGACTCTGATATAAAGAAACATGTAAGAGATCTAGAGTAAAAACATAAAAATCAAATTTGTATAAACTATATACATACATACATACATACATACATATATATATATATATATATATATATTTAGTCGCATCAACTTGTCTCATTGCAGACTAATGAGAAACTAGATTGTTATTGTAATATGAGACATTTCTCAACCAATAAATTACTGGCTGGAAATATAAATAGATATATAACTTTGTTTTCTAAAAAAATACACCTTATAGAAATTCAAATATATGTCATATTAATTTTGTACCAATAATAATTACACTACTTAATCTCTCTCTCTCTCTCTCTCTCTCTCTCTCTCTCTCTCTCTCTCTTTCACACACACACACACACACTATAACTTTCTATACTTCAGCCATTGTTTCTTGATTTTTATTTACTTCCCACCACAGCCATAGACTTTAACAGAAATGAAGCTACCTCATCTTAATATTATGCTGCCAGGGAAGTGAACAAGCATTTCATGCATCTGTTTTACATATCTGAATGATCCTAATTCCATGCCTCATTTTTTATTTCCTTTCACCTTGTTCTCTCTCTTTCTCTTCTTTTGATTCAAGTGATTCAAAAGGATTTCAGTCAACTGATGCTCCTGCATACTCAACCCATGATTGAGGCCACCATCTGAAAGTCATAAACAAGCTGAAGTGCTGATTCATACACAAATAATTCCATCATGTATGTACTCAACCCCTCTACCACAAGCAGGACTTGTTATGAGGTCAATTTTTAAGCAGAGTTTAACAGGTTTGATTTCAGAATTTCCCTTCTCCGAGACTGGTTGCTACAACAAGGTTAAAGAACCTAGTCTGCTCTACTATTTACTCATAGCTGGAGGGAAAATACATGGATGCATACCTTTCCCAAAGGTATTAGCACTATGGGAAATGTAAACAGTCTTGTCCAGGATTTGAACTTGGGTCTCCATGACTATTTCTGACAATGATAGCCATTATGCTACAAGTGCTTCTATAATTCTATCATAAAATCATATAATTTTATCATGTACTATAGGAACTAATGATTAAAACTAGAAGGCACTCAGAGAGTTCGTATCTCTGCCAATGCAAAAGTCATTAAAAAACTGAATGAAAATTAATTGATGACTCTACAGGGGAGAGCTAAAATCAAAAATTCCTGATCTGCCTCAAAATTTAATCAATTGCTTCTTGGCCTATGGTCCATATTTTCATAAAATTTCATTGAAATTAATAGAAAAATTTTTGAGATATTGCATATACAACCAAACGGTCAGACAAATATGAATGAATACATAACTTCTGTTCAACTTCATGGAGGAAATGAAAAGATCTTGATGAAGAATTTGAAAAAAAGAATACATATTTTAAGACATAGTCTATAATGAGCTTTTGATTATTACAATTCATATGGTTTGTTAGTTTAATAGTGTATCAATCACTTATGGATTATTTTATATCAAAATTTGATAGTAATAATTTGCACTGAGTTACATGGTTTTAAGAACTTCTATCTAGTCGTAATAATTGATAAATGATTATATTCCACACAGTCAGCTGGGGCTGGAGAATGCACGGACTGCAAAGGATTAAGACCTCCTTCCCAATGAGTGTCTTGGATATGATACTAAACTGCATCTGATCATCCTAAAGCTTTGGGGAATGTAGACTATTCTTTCATTGCCATTACTTCCAGGTCCACTATGACCCAAATTGGTAGTACCTGTTAAGGTCCCATCTCTGAGTCAAATCCAATCATTTACTGAGGATTATTATTAATGTAATATATCACCTTGACCTGTGATGAACCCAGCAGATCTTATTGGCAGATACATCTGGCCATAGATAAAATCAACAAATTGATAACCTGAAAAACAAGCATTGTGTGGATGTGAGCTGTGACCAATGAAAACCAAGCAATGTGTGGGTGCAAGCTGTGACCAATGGAAAACAAGCATTGTGTGTGGATTGTGTAGGAGTTTTAAGACTATATAAGGTCTAGAATTTTGGCTGAAGTCAGTTTTCATTGGCAGTTCTTACTTCTAACAGCTTCTCTATGTGTGTGAACAATCTCTCCAATTACTCTACTGCTCCAAACAAGCATCACTGTTGATGAATAAAAGTATAAGATAATATTTTTATTTATACATGTTCCTTGTTGTCAAGGCCCAGTAGTATACTACATTATTAGTTATTTGAAACTAAACAGCTGTGTGCAAATTATTCATATTACATAAGAATTCTTGATAAATAGAATTACCAATATCAAATAGCAATACTTTGAAACCATATAATTGTATGCAAACAAATGATTGATATTAAATAAAATTATTAGTGTTTGGTAGGAATACTTGAAACTATTTGTGCAAAAACTAATGAGCTCTAACAACTTGTTTAAAAATAAAGTTACCCACAAACTATTTTTAGCGTTTTGAATTACACTATTTTTTTTAGGCACACAAATGAATTACGAAACTATTCTTTAACAACACAACAACGAAAGTTCTTTATTTGCAGCTTTGAATATTTGGTTTGTTCTTGGTGCTGCAAGACTCGTGGTGTTTAGGCTTGTTGGATGTTTGAGACGAAATGGCTTTGCGAGATGTTGAGATGGCAGTGTGTCATTGGACATGTGAGAGAAGTATTCAA
This sequence comes from Sepioteuthis lessoniana, assembly GCA_963585895.1. Taxonomy (NCBI): domain Eukaryota; kingdom Metazoa; phylum Mollusca; class Cephalopoda; order Myopsida; family Loliginidae; genus Sepioteuthis; species Sepioteuthis lessoniana. Next base: position 71,647,220 of record OY757908.1, read on the forward strand.
AGTCACTGTGTAGTTTTGCGTGTCGAGAGCGGAGTGATGCTCGGATCGACATAGTAAATTTTTGGGGTGACAAGAAGTGGTGCCAGTGGAAGGCATGCTGAATGTTTCTAATTTATGTTCCACTGGGATTCCTTGTAAAGAATCCATAAATTAGATGGTTCCCTCGTTGAGTGTCCATGTTGCTGCTGCTAGTGTTAAAGCCACAGTGAGATGTCCACACTGGGTGGCTTGTTTAGCTAAAAAGCATCGCTAAGCAGGGACGACCAGTGGCACATCTGTTCTGGTCGCCGCCTCAAGCTGAAGAGAGTGGTTTTGGCCGCTCACCCGTTTTGCTAGCCGGAAATGAAGGTCCGGGCTAAATAGGATAAGTCATCCTGATTGGGTGAAATTCAGTGTTGAATTAAATTGCGCGCCAAAACAAAATACGAGATTTTCCTCTTCTCTACATATTCATTTACAAATCATATCTATATGAAAACAGGATTTGATTTTAAACAACCTACAAAGGTTGATATGCCCTAAAACACCAACCAACCAACAATTATATAGTTTCAAGCAATTATTCCTAAAATGAATTTAAATTTGATCATATGAACAAATGGCATATGCACAATTCCATCCAGGAGAATGAGACACACAAATTTTGAGATACAAACAGATCATCTCATCTTTGCCTAATGACCAGACCAAGTGAAAGTTAACAAAAAAAGAGAACCTGCTGAATAGTGGTCTTTGCCTTCCCAGCAGACAACTGAGTAAAATTAAAAGAAAGTGAAAAGAGAGATAAATACCTAGACCTTGCTTGAGAATGAAAAAATTATGAAACATGTAGGTGACAGTGATACTGATTGTAACTGGTGTGCTTGGAACAATCCCCAAAGGATTGGTAAAGGAACTGGAAAACTTGGAAATAAGAGGACAAGTGGAGACCATCCAGACAACAACATTATTAAGATTGGCTAAAATACTGAGAAGAGTTCTGGAGAATTGAAGGAACTTGCTGTCACTCAAACTCCAGTGAAAAATTATCAGCAAACGCTGACGTGAAAAACTCTCAAAGGAGTAAAATAATAATAATAATAATAATAATAATAATAATAATTTGAATCATTTTGAGATGAGGCTTCTTAATCTGAGAATTAATTTTTATTTATTGCGGACTTTTTGTCCTCATCTTGGTAGTTTTTGTGTTGTTTCTTCTTTCACTATGTTTCGGCCAAATTAAACGTGGTGCGATAGACAACAACTATGGAAGGCAGTAATTACTGAGGATACGGTTACAAGACTCAGCATTCCTATCCGAGGTCATGGTAAATCACCTGAAGAAGGCCAGAGGTGAAATTTGGCCGAAACATAGTGAAAGAAGAAACAACACAATAATAATTTGTTTGTTAACAGTTATATGGAATCAAGTATTTTTATTCAAACATCTATCTGACATACAAGTAAAATTGTAAAGTTGTCGACCATAGTTGAGGGCGACCCAAAGGCTCTCTTTTCAATAGCTACAACACTGAAGTGTAGGGGATGGCACTACTCCTTTCCCTGGATGGATCCACTTTATGCTTGATACCCCATGCCATTGGTGAACACTCTACCCACTAAGTGAATAGGATTCAAACAAGTACTACTATTCCAGGTTAGAATGTATCTAGGAGTAATGGCAACAAAAGGATACTCCCCACTTTTTGAGCTCCTCACCACCAGATGCAGTGTATATATTTACCAACCCGACTGCATGGGTCAAAAGGTCAGTTTTTAAGTGGAGTTTAACAGGTTTGAATTCAGAGTTTTTCTTCTCCAAGGCTGGTTGCCTAACCAAGGCTTAAGAACCCAGTCTGCCCTACTATTTACCCATAGCTGGAGGGAGAATAATTCGATTCATACCTTTCCCAAGGGTATTAGTGCTATACAGGGTGGAACGATAAAATTGTCGCCCTAGAAAAGACAACATGATTCCATTTCTGTTTAATGAAAACCGGTTTTCTTTTTTGGTTCCAGACCATCGACTAGTTGGCCAGTTGTTTACAAAACCCAAGAGTGATAGGAGCCTTCTATCATGTCTGAAAGTGACACAATGTTCAACGAGCGAGATTGGAGATGTGCCACTATACAAATCATGCTCTCTACTGATCCAAGTTATGACAACAGGACCATTGTCAGCACCTTCAAAATGCAAATCTGGATTGCCACAAATAACAGGGATGTGCCCAGGGTGATGAAAACAAAGTTTCCGGCTATGGTTATGGTCTTTGGTGTGGTTTTCACGTCTTTGAAGTCGGCTTGAAAGTCAACACCAAAGTGTACCTGGATGTGCTGAAGAGTGTGGTGATTCCCTGGTGCAATCAGGTGGCCGGTGGCAGACCCTGGGTGTGGCAGCAGGACTCGGCGCCAGCCCACAAGTCCAAAGAGACCCAGGCTTGGCTTCAGAAAGAGTGCTACAACTTTGTACCCTTCTCTCACAGGCCCCCCTCCTCCCCTGACCTGAACCCGCTGGACTACTGCGTTTGGTCATACATCAAGAACATCACCAATATGACCTCCCACAACACCAAAACCAGCCTGATCGCCACCATCCACTGAGTATTCGCCAAGCTCCCGCCGGCGCCTGTGGAAAAGGCATACTTCCAGTTCCAGTTCCGTATCAAGGCAGTGATTGAGGCTGAAGGCAGCTACATTGAATAGATGTCAGCTCTACTCCATAATCAAGTTACCGGAATTGATTTTTTTCAATAAAAGTTTTAAAATAAAACTGTAATGTTGTTTTCTTTAGGACGAGAATTTTATCATTCCACGCTGTATTAAATGCAATCAGCCTTGTCCAGGATTTGAACTCATTTTGCAATGTCTATTTCCTACAACAATAACCATTACACCATGGGCACCTCTCAGATGCAGTGTAATGTCATACCCAAGACCTTCTCTTTTTGCAGGAAGGTCTTCCCTCTCAAGAGAGGTTATAGTTGACATATTCTAAGCTCCACCGACGTATATGTAGTTATTATAAACTATATTTGTATACAATTCCAGCTTTTTGCTACAAAAGTAGACACTTAAGTAGATCAAATATAATAACTACAGAATGTTCAGTCATTAAATTTCACAAGAATATAGTTCCTTAGTTTAGCTTTTATTGGGACAAAAACAGCCGTATAACTTCCTTTGTTTCATAGCAAGAATTAAAATTAAAATTCTAACAAACACAATCTCTAGACAAAAATTTTAAAATCTCAACCAGTGTTTTTTAGCTTACTACTTTGTCCACATGTTTGACATATACATATATATATATATATATATATATTTACTCAATTCCTGAGCATGAGCAAGATACAACACAAGGTCAGTTTTTAAGCAGAGTTGAATAGGTTTGAATTTAGAATTTTCTTTCTCTTAGACCAGTTGCCATACTAAGGTTAAACACAGTCTACCCTACTACAGAGTCTGAGTGAGAATAAATGGATGCATACCTTTCCCAAGGGTATTAGCATCATGAGAAATGCTAACAGCCTCATCCAGGATTTAACTTGTGTAACTGCATCTATTTCCTACAAAAATATCCATGAACACCTCTGTAGAACATATAAAGAAGATACTAATTCAATTAAGAGCTTCTTTCTTCACAAGATGTCCCAGAGATCACATGAATCATTCATCTTTCATAAAGAGGTAAATTTATTGATTTCTTAACAAGAATACATAAATCTTCTTAATTTTCAGTACATCAACTAACTACAAGTAAATAGTTGAGCAGACTGGATTCTTTAGCTTTGTTAAGGAAAGTGAAGGAAAACTCTGAATTCAAACCAGCTTTAAAAATTAATCTTGTGTCACAATCCACCCATGACTGAAAAGGTGGATACATACTTATACACATGACTTTTATTGATTGATTTTAAAGTCATGTAAACCAATCTGGAGTTATTTTATGCCTAGAGGTTAGGGAATTGCATACATTGTAAGATTATATTTGCATTTTTTGTGTAGTTTCTTAAAGGATTTTTTATACAGTTATATGATAATATCAGGTATTTCTTTCTAATACAAATAATCTGCGAACAGATCTATTTGATCCATAGATAGGACCCCAACAAATACAACCACAGCTCAGTTGGCTGGGGCTGTAGAATACACCAACTACGGCTGTGTCGTGAGTATGATACAAAACCATCTGATGGTAATGTTCCAGTAATGCTGGAGCTTTGGGGAATGCAGAGTACCCATTCAATGTCATTGCTCCCAGGTTCACTCTGACCCAGGGTAATAGGACATATCTATGGATCAAATAAAACTGTTTGACATTTAAACTGAGTGCAAACAAATGACTTGTGCTAAATTGAATTGTTAAAAATAGAATTGTTTAATGAGGTGTGTAAACAAATGATGGTTTAATTGAATTGTTAGTGGTTCAGAGCATTATTTGGAACCATTTAACTGTGTGCCACTGAATGAGTTTTATTGAATAGAATAAGTTGTAAAATTGGCCATCAGTAGCTGAGAGTGACCCAAAAGATCCCTTTTCAATAGCTACAACACCAAGGTGTAGGGGAGGTCTCCCAGGCAATTGATGAACACTCTACCCACTAGACAAATGGGCCAGTTTAAAATGCACCTTTTTTATTGATATATATAAATATATGTAGAGTTGGCAATTAAGGGTGACCCAAAGGCTTCCTTTTAAATAGCTACTACACTGAGGTGTAGAGGAGGATGCTATTCCTTTCCCTAGATTGCTGCACTTTACCCTTGATACATACCTTTTAATGCTGTGTCAAGCAAGGAGGCATCAAGTACCATTTTTTGAGTCTTTGATATGACTCGACCTGGAACTGAATCCCAGTCTCCCGGGCTATTGGCGAACACTCTACCCTCTAGACCAATGGACTGATTTTACTTGAACAGAATAATTATTGTTAAATAGTAATACTTATATCCACTTCTCTGTGTGTAAACAAATGATTAATATTGAATAGAATTATTAGTGTTAGATAGGAATACTTAAAACTATTAAACTGTGCCCAAATAAATGATTAATAGTAAATAGAATGATTCATGTTAGATAGAAATACTTGAAAGCATTTAACTTAGTGTAAAAAAGTGAGCTCAGGCTTGTTTAAAAATGTTATCAACAAAATGTGTTTACAAATCATATATATTTAATATATATGTATAAATAGAAATTGCCATCAAATAACCTTCAATGGTTGATATGCTTTAAAACCAAATCCAACCAAACCAAGATAATACCACTTTGGGTCAGAGTGAAGTTGGAAGTAATGGCTATAAAAGGGTACTCCACACATCCCAGATCTTCAGAACTGGAGCACCACCACCAAATGCAGTTTAGCATCATACCCAGGACACCTCTTTTTGGGGTGTCTTACCTCTGTGCAGAAGATACATTTAGTGTATCTAAAACCCTGTCAACAGGGTGTACAATGACTTTGAGTAAACTTCTGTTTGTATTGCAAATCATGTGAATAACACATTTTTCTTTTCTGCATTTTTTATTAACCACATGTGTTCTTTAGAAAATTATGCTAAAACATTTTGCAATTATAGGCTAACTAATTTGATCGCAGGTTTAAAAAAAACAAGAAATCTTGATGAAAGTTTCACCCATGGGTTTCATATTTCCAGTCAGGATCTATTGTCTCCCTACTTTTTTTTCTGTTTTTTCAGCTTAGTTCAAGGAGGGACACTTTGCTCTGTAGCTCCTAGACCCAAAGATATCAAAGCAGCTTAAAAGCACTCCAACATAGAGACACGTTGACTTGGCCAGTTTCATTGACTTTTGATTTGAGTCACACTCCGGTCGTGTTGCATGGACTGGTTCCTGTGGTCTTGTTCAAGTCAGTCAAGGCCTACTCACATGCATGCTGGGGAAGCGTAGCATTCATGTAGGGTGGCTGAGACTAACACTTATTGGGCATCAGGCGGCCATCTCCCAGGCTTTTACTTGCTTTGGCAGAGTTAGGTTTATTGCCTGGCGCCTGAGGCACCCTTTTTGAAGGAATGCCGAAGAGGCCAAGGTATTTTAAGACCAGCTTCCTCAGCACACATGTCTGGCGGCCTTGACCATAGGAACCGGTCCATGCAGCAAAAAACATAACTGGAGTGTAACTCGAATCACAAGTCTCTAAAAGAAACTGGCCAAGTCAACGTGTCTCTGTGTTGGAGTGCTTATAAGCTGCTTTGATATCTTTGGGTTCCAGGAGCTACAGAGCAAAGTGTCCTTCCTTGGACTAGGCTGGTAGTAAAAAGAAAAAACAGAAAAAAAAGTAGGGAGACAATGGATCCTGGCTGGAAATATGAAACCCATGGGGGAAACTTTCATTAAGATTACTTGGTTTTTTAAACTAGAAATCAAATTAGTAGGCATATAATTGCAAAATGTGTAAATACATATTTTTATTAGCATTCACGTCGGGTGGCTTAGACTGACACTCCCCTGGTTTCAAGTGGCCGTCCTCGCAGGCTTTTATCTGTTTCGGCAGAGTTAGGTTTGTTGCCTGGCGTCTGAGACACCCCTTTTTTAGGGAAATATCGACGGGGCCAAGGTATTTTTAGATCGGTTGCGCACTTGAGCTTCGGCTCGTGCCTGGTCCCCAACATTAAAACGGCCTTGTGCATAGATTTCAACATGGTGATATTGAATAAATACTGGCTGAGTTTCGTTTAATTGAATAAAGCTTAGCACTTTAACAGAGCTCTGCTTTACTTACTACAATACAACAATTTATTTAACTAAATGTATAGACATATTGCGGTGTAGTGATATGGTTAATTGTTTTAACGCTATATTTTTTAAGGCAACAAATGAATTACGAAACTCTGCTTTAACAACACACAACAGCGAAAGTTCTTTATTTGCAGCTTTGAATATTTGGTTTGTTCTTGGTGCTGTAAGACTCGTGATGTTTAGGCTTGTTGGTTTTGGAGACGCGATAGCTTAGCGGGATGTTGTTATGGCAGCGTGTTGTTGGACGTGTGAGGGAAGTATTCAAAGTCACCGTGTAGTTTTGTGTCTAGAGCGGAGTGGCGCTCGGATCGACATAGTAAATTTTTGGGGTGACCAGAAGTGGTGCCAGTGGAAGGCATGCTGAATGTTTCTAATTTATTTTCCACTGGGATTCCTCGTAAAGAATCCATAAATTAGATGGTTCTCTCGTTGAGTGTCCATGTTGCTGCTGCTAGGGTTAAAGCCACAGTGAGATGTCCCACTGGGTGGCTTGTTTAGCTAAAAAGCATCGCTAAGCAGGGACGAACAGAGACACGTCTGTTCTGGTCGCCGCCTCAAGCTGAAGAGTGTTTGGCAGCTCACCCGTTTTGCTAGCCGGAAATGAAGGTCCGGGCTGAATAGAATATGTCATCCTGATTGGGTGAAATTCAGTGTTGAATTAAATTGCGCGCCAAAATAAAATACGAGATTTTCCTCTTCTCTACAGACAAAATTCAGCATAGAAGGAAAGTGGCTTGGATATCAAACCTTGTTCCCCAACACCAGTTAGAGACTACGGCTATTAGCGAACGATTCTACTGAATTATCTCGACGACAACCAGAAAAAAAATACCAAATAAATACCTGGCTCTCTCGAGTTGTTTACGTCCCAGTGTATTCAAATACATCGAAGGATGTACAGACTTCGACGTATCCATAAGAAAATTGGACGCTTTATTTATTAAAACATCCAACGAAGTGTTCGCAAGGCAGCTGTTGATCATAAGCCAAGAGAGGCCAGGAGAGTTTCTGGACGAATGTTTCAGAGGACTAGAAAAACTGAAAAGAAATTTCAATTTCCAAGACCATACTGCTGAGGATGCGGTAATGAAGCTATCCGAGACGCCTTCATTTCAGGTTTAAGTTCGCATTCCATATGGTAGACAAACAGGACCCTAGATCTACCAACAGGTTACACTCAAGCTTCTGCACTGGACTTCGCAATAATGACTTATATACTACTCTAGAAGCTCTAATGACAACAACAGTCGATCCGGAACCCAGAAAGATATGTGATAAATGTGAAGAACTTCCTGTTAAATCTAACGAACCAGCAGTGGCCACGATTTATCAAGCCAAAGGTATATGCTTTTTTTGTGGATTTCCCAATCATTCGCGGGACTGCTATCCCGCCCATGTAGCTACTTGTAAAAATACTCAAAGGAAAGACATTACGCACGTGCATGTCGGTCCAAACCTTCATTACCAACAGTGGTTGGTCCCCATATACTGACTACGCTGGCTAACGTACCACGGGAACTCTATCCCGCTGCAACGCATCTGGTGGTAAATAAAAACAAACTAAGTGTTCAGAAAACAACGTTTAAATACGGTAAACCCCTCCCCGAATTAATGGTGGACAATGCAAATCAATTTTGCACATTAAACGCGACGGAAATGGAAGAACCATCACTATTTCCCAATTCCTCACCGAACTGTAAACCCATTGCTGTCAAGTCGTGGCATTTTAACAAAGAGGATCAGTTCTTCATCAATAAAGAAATTCGAAACCTGTTTTCTGAAGGCATAATCAAAGAAAGTGTTTCTCAATGGCGATCCTCGCTAGTAGTGATAAAAGTTCCCACTGATTGTCATAAAAAACAAATGCGCGTAGATTACTCGCAAACAATAAACCAGTATACAGAACTAGACGTCTATCCTCTACCAAGAATTAATAAAATGATTAATGAACTTGCTAAATACAGCGTTTTTCCTCTATTCGATCTCAAAAGTGCTAAGCACCAGGTGCCGCTTAAAGTATCACATAGAAAATTCATTGCTTCTGGAGTTAATGGTCGCTTGTTTCAGTTCCGCAGAATTTCGTTTGGGGTCAAAAACGGGGTTGCTTCGTTCTAGAGAACTATAGACAAAACAATTTTTTAAAAATCTATGCGATGCTTTTCCTTACATTGATGATATTACTGTTGCAGAACGCACGCAAACAGAACACGACCAAAATGTGAAAAGGTTCCTGGAGGTTATTGCGAGGGCCAAGATTAACCTCAATAAATCGAAATCTATGACTTCTATACGGCTCATCAATGTTTTAGGATACTAGGTCAGCGCCAGAATTATCAAGTCCGGCCTAGAAAGATTTGGTCCTTTAGAAAAACTACCTTCTCCAGAAAACTCGAAATCAATCAAAAGGGCGTTGGGCATGTTTACGTCTTATGCGAATAAATAACTTTTCCCATAAAACTTAACCTTTAGTAGAAAAGAAAAAATCCCACTGTAAAAGAAAGCATACGAAGCTTCCAATCAATTAAAAAAAGAACTAGTGAAGGCTGCACTAAAACCAATAGACGAAAGTTTACACTTCGAGGTGGAATGTGACACGTCAGACAGCCATTTTGGCGGCCTTTAGCCAAAATTGACACCCAATAGCATTCATGTCAAAAAAACACTGCAGGGAAGTGAATTAAAGTTTCACATAATAGAGAAGGAGGTCATGGCAATAATTGAGGCGGTTCGGATGTAGTGTCACTATTTATCACCACAACATTTTATCCTAATTACTGACCAGAGATCAGTGGCTTTCATGTTTTCCAACGAAAAGCATACTAAAACTAAGAATGCCAAGATCCTAGAGTGACGTTTAGAACTTTCAACTTTCGACTACACGATAAAATATCGCCTTAGCAAGGAGAATATAGTTCCTGACGCGCTAAGCCGAGCTGATGTTTTTTCGGCTATTAATAATTCTTTCCTTACCGGAATCCACAATGGACTATACTACACGGGAATTACTAAACTCTCACATTGAGTTAGAACAAAAATCTTCCTTTTTCTACTGAAGAGGTAAAAAAGGCGTGTGCTTCTTGCAGAATATGTGCAGAGATTAAACTTCCTTTCTATAACCTGCCCGAAAACACTCTTATTAAAGTGACCAGACTCATGGAACGACTAAGTAACGACTTCAAGGGACCCGCGCCTTCTGTCACGCGCAACACGTTTTTACTTTTAGTGATTGATAAATACTTGAGGTTTCCACTCTTCTTCTCATGTCCAAATATGAACACTATATCAATCATCAAATCCTTAAATCTTTTGTTCAGCTTAACCGAGATGCCCAGCTTCATACACTCTGGCAGAAGTGCGTCTTTTATGTTTAAGGACTTGAGAGACTACCTGTTACGGTAGCACCACGAGGCAAAAAATGAGGTTTAAGACTCGACTGGTAAAGAAGTTGTCTATTCGCCATGGGTCTTCGTTCCTTCTTTAAACCCTTCTTTCACCCTTCTTTCACCGTGAAACTAAAAATAAAATAGAAAACAACTTCTGTAACCCATTTCACACAGATCAATAATTTGGGCAAATACAGATACAGTGTGTGATTCTTACCTCTGTTCGCCTCAAAGAATGCCCCCTTTGCAAAGTCTAAAATCGCAGCTGTCAGGCAACACGTGTGTTCTGCTCGGAGAAATGGTAATAAAATGCTCGACCCTTCTAAACGGTGTCACGTGTGTGACTGGTCGGTGTACAATGTAATGTGTACCCAACTCTAAGGACGCCCGTACCAAACAAGGGGGATAGCTCCCTCATTTACACTACCTCTCCCAAAAAGAAGTCGCAACAAGTAAAACAATTGTGGGTTAAACAATTTAATAGCACTATATAGAAGGCGATTCGGTTAAAAGTTAGACCACGAAACATAACTGAGAAGTACGGCGAATTGGTGCTTCCCGAAGTGCTACACACTGTAAGATCATTGCTGTGAACCTCTACAAATGCCACTTTGCCCGAACGTTTTTTCGCATTCCTGCACCATTCATCACATGGTATATCTCTCCTATCCAGGCAAATGTCACCGAGTCCCGTATTAAGAAGGTTCATAAGAAATAGTAAAACCGATCCTTACGTGGACCGAGTCGAACTCCTATGCCAACATAAATTATCCAGAAGGGAGGGAGTCTACTGTATCGGTTTGTGAACTGGCACCCTGCCTTGAAACGGAGTTAACCCCTGAGTACCCCCAAAAATGGAACCAGATAAGAGTACCTCAAGTTGTCCCCATGCCAGAGGAGAGTACAATACACAATGGAGATGTTTTTGGAGTTCAACCGTTAAGAAAATCCGAATGGATGACAAGACCTGTGGATTGTTATAAAGGAAATGCTACATTTTCCCTAAGAGCAAAAGATATGGTGGTAGTACCCCACTCTCACACTGTACAAACAATGTATTCACTCAAGCTCAAATATAATCTGTGATTTATATTTTTCTTTTAGAGCTAAGTTTCGTTGAATAAAGCTTAGCACATTTACTGTTCTCAGCTCCATTTTAACTTACGACAACACTACACAGTCCAGACTCGTAGGGCTTTGGTAATAGAAAAATGTTGAAATAGGTTGTTATTGATAGTTCACCCCAGAGTCAGAATGCAGCCACTCCAATGTATCAGGTAAGAAAGATAGCTTATTGGTTGATTATGTTGATCAATATGAAATTGTACTTTTCAATAAGATAGCAATACATTGCTATTTTTCACTCCTTGGTTTCAAAGGAAACGGATTAAGAAGTGGCCAATACCATCAAGTTTCCACTCAACAAGTAGTTGCAAGTTGTGGCGTTCCATATCAAGGACTTGCCACAGGCCATTGAGGAGATCTTTTTAACTGGTATGTCCTGAAAAATATGCAGAAATAAGCAAATAACACTGTTATGATCTAAGACAAAATAAATAATTTTTAAAATTCACTTTTCACATAAGAAGTAGTGAGATAAAATATCTTAACTTACTATTTTAAAAATAATTCAGTTGGAAACACAGATGTATTTAAATGAAGGGTTCAAACAAAGTTTTTGGGCAAAAATTTGTTATACATTTAGTTTACTAAAATATCATCAATGGGCAAGCTGTTTACATTAGCTCAATAGCTACCTAAATCAACAGCAGGTGTAATTAAAGTTAATTAACAGTAATTAAAGATTAAATTAAATGTATCGCATTACCTCCAAAATACCAGCTGGATTTTTTCTAGTGTTTGTATTTACAATTAATCTCTGAGTATAATTTTCAGAAAGAAATTTAGGAAATTCAAAGAAGTTTTTTACCACTGAATTATAATAATTTCTATTTGCATTATTAAATTATTTATGTTAATGTCATCATTCAGGAACTAGGATAACAAATAATGAATTCAGTTGAGACAGAATTTAAAAAATTACTGTGAGTTAAAACTACTGGATGATGCTATGCATATGCTTTCTCATTTATTAAATCAGCAGCTGTTCTGATTCTGGGTAAAATGCATACTTCTAACTTTAGTCTTTTCCAAAATTTACACAATATTTTGTCTGGAAGTGTCATATTATTTTATCATGGAAAGAGATTACTGCAAATTGAATTTTGCTAATCAGAGGTACAGATTTTAAAAGATGAATGTTTGCTCACAAGCTTCAAGTGTTCATTACAATTGGTACAAATTCATTGAATATATCTAAAATGCTTTATGATAAAACTGAAATAAATGATATGTTAAACTTTATGAATAAAGATATTTGAAATTTTTTTAGATTAATCTTTATTGGTTAAGAAATGTGTACCTTGCTTCTTAGGAATACTCATCACTTATATATATATATGTATATATATATATGTACAAGTCGTTCAAAAAGTTCTTAGCTTCACCCTGATTTTGAATTTATTGTACACCTCTCACCTTTGTATGAACCTCACTTGCATTAATTTTTCTTCTTTGATAAGAAGTGGTGCTGTGTTGCCACAACAAAAAATTTTCAGCTTCAGGTCCTTTTCCTGGGTGAGGCATAGAACTTTTTGATTGACCCTCATATATATTTTTTTTCTTAATAAAAAAATAAATAAATAGATTTTTTCTTAAAATAAAACAGGTTAACTTATTGAAAAGATTTCAGGGGCCAAAGGTCCTGCGAGTCTGTTAAAAAAATTTTTTTTTAGGAAACACACCACACTTTAACATTACATCCAGTTTTAATACCAACATCCAGCTCATATCTTTTTGTCCCTACCCTCTTTATTTATTTATTTATACTTTTTTTTTCTTTTTTTAAACAAGTAAGAATCCATTGAATGAATATTATTATAATTTTTTCTCATCATTATGTGATGGCTATCTGAAGAGATTGGTTTCTCATATGGAGTGACCTGCTGAAATAAATTTATAATAGCCAAATTTATAATAGCCAATATATATATGTATATAATAGTCCACTTCACATCATTTCAATCTATGTCTAGTTCACCTTTATGCCACTTTTCTAGACTAAATTTCAATTCAGTAAACATTATTATGTCTGACATAACATCGCCTATTCCATCATAAAAAGATGTGAAATAAATATATTTTTACTTTTAAAATATAAATTCAAAATAAAATTTAAGAATAGAAGATAAAAGTGGCTAAAAAGGATCAAAATACAATGAAAATACATTAAAAATTTATATACAATACAATAAAATATTTGCACTGAAAAATTGTAAACAAATATATACCATTGCATAAAAATTACAATTACAAATTAAGAATAAAATATTCTTTAAATTTTTAGCTAGAGTTATATTCTTCCATGTTGTTCATATGAACTGTAAGGTATCTGTTGTCATAATTAAGACATTTTTAAGAGCAAATCAGAAGGTAAATAACTATTTTATTGTGCTATTATCTAATAAATATAACTAAAATTTGTCTTTAGTGGCTTAGCAATAGTTAGATACTTTCATGAGTTATTTACACAAGTTTTATGAGATTTGTTCTCCTTTCTAGTTATTTTTAAGAAAAATATGTTCCACTTACAAATGTTTCAATGTGGTAAAGTAAATCATTCAGTTTAATAATAAAAGGGAGGCTATTTTGGCTTGTACCTTTAAAAAGTAAGCAAATCTATTTGCTATATTTCTCTTTGGTTTCAGAAGTAAATTTTTAATAATAATCTTGGCTTATTGTCCATTTGGAAAACTTTCATGATATGTTACTTTTTAAAAAATTATTCATGTCATAGCTTTTTGAAATCAATAGCATGTGTGTGTGTGTGTGATAGAAAGTAAACCAACATGGATATTGCATTAAAAAAAATTAAGTAAAAACTAATCAGTTTGCACTGTTAATTGGGATTGGAAAACACAGACTGTATCCTTTGCAAAAAAGCAGGTGTTCTGAGTATGACACGAAACTGCATCTGCTGACAAGGCTCCAATTCTGAAGCTTTGAAGAGTGTGGTATATCCTTTCATTGCCATGACTTCAAAGCCACTCTAGTCCAGAATGGTAGTACTTAAGGTCCCATCTATGGGTCAAACAGATCATTTTGCAAATGACTTGTAGTAGGGTTACTTGTTATATAACTGTGTACAAGAAAAAACTCTTAAGAAACGACACAAAAAATGTAAATACAAACATAGAATGTACGTAATTCCCTAATCTCTTGGTACTATTTAATCCAAGTCAGGTTGACATGTCATTAAATGAATAAGTAGAATTAATAATGGAAATGCTTCATCAAAGAAATTCAGACAATCTTAAGATAGCAACAGAAAGGTGATTGCCTGTAAATAAAATTTGAATGACTATAGTAATAAAATTTGTTAGTCAACATTTAATTACACTCCCAGGTTGTAGTATGCAGTAAATGGACAGTTTAATGAGCATGGCCAAGAGTAAAAATTACCTGGTTTCCACAACTTGTGTCATGCAGGCATCAGTTCAGATCTAAACTCACCTCATTTTTTTTCTGCTGTGTCCGCTCCAAAACAAGAATATGGCTAAGTGAGATGAACACATACTACACTTTAATCCCAGACTAAAACCCAAGAAAAACAATATAATCTTTATCATCTGCTGAAAGGATCAAGAACAGAACAAATAGATATTACAGTAGGGATAAATTAATCATCTCCTTTAGATAATTTATAAATCCATTAGGAGCTTGTGGGATGTCATATGACAGTTCAGAAATACTTGTTGACCTATTTTTGCTTCAGTTCTTTGCATAGTAATGATGCTGTCTCTGGCCCTACCAAGGAATGATAATACCAATATTATACTTACAAGTAAAACTTTTTCTATTTTTGCATCCTCTTTTACACACTTCTTATTCATGGAATAATATGTGTATAGTTTTATCTGATTGGTTTTGTTAGGTTTTATGTCATATCAACCACTGGTTATTTAATACCAATTCCTGTTTACAAGTCATATATAATTGATATACGTATAAACACATTTTGTTCATAGCTTTTTTAAACAAGCTTGAGCTCAATTTTTTTACACACAGTTAAATGATTCTAAGTATTGGTATATATCACTAACAATTCAATTAAACATCAGTTATTTGTTTACACACAGTTAAATGATCAAAAAGTTCTATTTCAAAAAATTCAATTTCGCATAACTCATTTGTTTGCACCGTTTAAATTTCAAACATTTCTATCTTAAATGTTACACAGTTCTATTTGACCCATAGACAGGACTCTATCAAGTGTAAATACTCCGGGTCAAAGTGGACCTGGGAGCAATGGCAATGAAGAGGTACTCCACTTTCCCCAAATCTTCAAGGGATGCTCATTGGTGGAGGTCTTACCCCTCTGAAGAGATGCAATTGGTGTATACTACAGCTCCAGCTGACTGGGCTGAGTTTTATCTGAATAATTTCTTTTACTATTATTGGAATGCATATAATATATATTAAATGTTCTTGTACGTGTATATGAATTATCTAGTCTTTCCTGCTGTTGTGTCCAGTGTTAGTAAATTCTAGATTTTCTAAAGTTAATATTGGTCCTTGGTGAGTGGGGACTTGACAAAATATTTCCCCTACCACCAAGCACATCGATACTACTATTATATCACTAATAGCAATAATATTCAAGGTAGCCTAGGAGATCATTATTATTGAGTTTGATTTTCATTAGGTGCTCTATATGTCTTGCCTTGTGCCATAATTAAGCTAAATTCAGGATATAACTATGTTATAATAATTATCAACCTGTAAAATGGAGTCAGTGTGAATCAAGTGTAAATTCCAGTTAAGATAATTTACATAACTTCAATATTGTTGGGAAATCAGTAAATTCTTATCTTCCTCTCTTGACCACATTCTTGTTACTGGTATGCCAATTTGGTAGCCAAAGTGTAGGTGACTGAATAAGTGAAAAATCTACTGCCCCAAAATTATCATACCTATCTATAAAAATGACTGTTATATCTATTGTCTGAACTGAGGCATTGATATACCATTATTGAAATAAATATCACAAACCTCTTTTAATGTTTGGTTTCCAAGATGTCTCGTCTTAAGCCATCTGTTGCCAAGGGCAGATAACCAAACATATCTACCATCTGACATCCAGTTAAAAGGACAATAATTCTTTAGCTTAAGTGTCTTGAGTATGACACTAAACGTCATCTAGTGGTGAGACTTAGGGGAATATGGAGTCATATGGAGTCACCACCCAGATCCACTCTTGACTCAGGCAGTATTTGTAAGGGTCTCATCTATGGATCAAATAGGTCAGTTTGAGAATAATGTTAATGACATTAATACTTTGACTCTTGGATAATCATTATACCATAGTTAAATCATAAGTTTAGCTTAAGTGTGGCACAAGGCAAGAAGTACGGAGCACCCAGTAAGAATCAAACTCACTAGTAATAATCTGCTAGCCTAGCTTGATTATTATTATTATTATATTGCAACTAAATATGAAGTGTTTACCAGTTTAAAAATGATTCTGAAGGTACATTTTTAAACTGGTAAACACTTCATATTTAGTTGCAATATAATAATAATAATCAAGCTAGGCTAGCAGATTATTACTAGTGAGTTTGATTCTTACTGGGTGCTCCGTACTTCTTGCCTTGTGCCAAATCCATCCTTCTTGATCCAAAAATGGGTAAATAGTATAGCAGACAGGGCTTTCTCTTTTTCCCCCTTTAGAGTAGTTTGCCTACACCAAGTATGCAAATCTGTTTAATAGGATGGAAAGTTTTGAATTCAAAACCAGAGGGTGCATGTCTAGCAATTTCATCTCATAGAGCCTTACTTTCTACCCTTCCCCTCACCAATATGGCTTGCCAGTAATTATATGTGTTACATGGTTATGGAGGAGTGTACATGGTGCTATGGCAAATTTCCTAAACGGTGACATTGTAGTGAGTTCAAAATACAGTCATGCTATTATGTTCACTTTCAGACTAATACCCTTGGGAAAGGTATGAACTTCCTTATTCCTAAATAGTACTACTATTGTTCTTCTACAAGAAGAATGACTTTGGCATTAAATAACCCATGCCATTAAACAGAGGAATCAAACGAAACTCAAGTAAACTAAGCTAACTTACTAACCACAAGTAAATGGTATTATTTCTTGTTAATTGCATGCTCAAGGGAAGTAACTCAATTTTTCCTTAGTTATCTTTCTTGAAATTTGATTTTGAACACAAGACAAAAATGTTTTTATCATTGATTACTGTATTATGTGATATTTAAATTAAAAAAAAAATTTTTTTTTACCAAGATGTAATATTTGTTCACCAATACTATATTTCATTGTTTGGATCAACCAACAGGGAACAATGATTAGTGAGTAAGATTACTAGATTATTAGTGAATTAACCTCTCACTGGCGCCACATGTCCTCAGCTTTGTGCTACAACTAAGCTAAACTTAGAAAATAACCATCTTCAATTGAATTCATAATCAATAAATATTTTGATACCAAAATTATTTATGTAAATTGCAAAAACTTGCAAAGCTATTAATTCTGTTAAATTTAACCTTAAATTTAGATTTCTATAATTAAATGGTTTTTTGTGACCTCTGTTGATCTGGAAAATTGTTAGTGTAAATATTTTACTTTTGCAAGTAGAAAGCTTGGTCAGCACAGATTTATTCAAGCTTGTCATTTCTAAAAAGGTGAGAATTTTATTATATATATATATATATATATATATATATATATATATATATATATATATATGACAAGCCTCACATACTTCAGTAGCAATATCTCAACCACTGAAAGCAATGTCAATATACACATAGAATAAGCATGAAGTGCAACTGCTGGGGAAGCAGGGATGAAGTTCTCCTGCAGTCTCCAACATATGGACACACTAGTGTCATCCGACCAACAAAGATTTACATTCTTCAGACACTGGATGCCGTCTAGAGGAGCTCCAAGAAGTAATGGACAATATGATGAAAGTTAAAGGAAGCTGTACAATCAGCACAACTTGATAGTGACATTTTATATATATATATATATTTTAACTATAGAATAAAACCAGGTAAAAATTCCTAACTTTAAGTTTCACATACCCAATCATCAGGTGTACTTGTAATGACATGTCTAAAATCTGTTACATATCAACAGAAGTTAACTTAAATGTCAGGTTAAATTCAGATACAATAAGAAAAATGAGGAACAACTCTTGACTTAAAATCTAATATTTCAATTCATAAAATTAGGAATCTCTACTTAATGGCTCACAGATAATCTAATGGTGTGAAGCAGAACAATATTCATGACAAATATTTTCCTATAAGTCAAGAACTTAATTTAAAATTAAATTTTCCATTTTATTTCTTATTCCAACTGGATTTTTTGCAATAGTTCACTTACTCTCACATATTTACTTTTAAATGTGCATTTATTTTGAATGCAGTGTATTAACTATGCTACAGGTTAGCATTGGTAGAAATTTTACACTCATTTTTGGCTAACTATGCCTTTCCCTCATAACATAATCATCCTTTTGTGAGCTTCACTTTGGAATCCCTAAGTCAAAATTCATTTAGGCAACTATTCCAAGATATAACAGCAAATGAAGAATAAAATTTCTTTGAAATATTTCATGAAAATCTATACCATATAGGGGTAAACATTTGTGTAAAACTTCTTGAACTCAAAACCAGCTGAATTTTACTGGAGAGGAATCAATAATATTTAATGGGAAAAAAGAATAAAAAAATCAAAGTTACAGGGAGAGATTTGAGAAATTAGCATTAACTGCCAGGCCAACCGGTCCATTGGCATAGCAGATAGAGTGTTTGCCAATGGCCCGGGAGACCAGGGTTCAATCCCAGGTCAAGTCATACAAAAGACTCAAAAAATGGTGCTTGATGCGGCCTTGCTTAACACTCAGCATTATATGGTAAGGACCAAAGGTAAAGTGGAGCAATCCAGGGAAAGGAATAGCACCCTTCCCTACACCTCAGTGTAGTAGCTATTGAAAAGGGAGCCTTTGGGTCACCCTCAACTAAGGTCACCAACTTTACTTTTTTTACTCACTTTACAAGAAAGACGTATGAGAGATCATCTAATTGAAACTTTCAAAATAACTAATGGAATTTCTAATTATGGAAGACATCATTTTAATATTTCACCTTGAAATGTCAAGGTAGATTTCAAAAATTAAATCCATTAACCCATTGCATTTTTTTGCAAATAGAGTAATATATTTTAGGAACAAAATTGCCAAATCAGATCAAAAACAGCAATTGTGTAAAAAAAGATTAAGACTGAATTAGATGATTTCCGAAACAATAGTAAGAAGAAGGATTTTTTTCTAACTATTGGATTAATTATCAGAATTGGATCTGTATTTAGATACTGTTTTAATATTGCATATGTTCTGGGTAAAGATTCCTTTTTTAGGGTTGATGTGAGAAGATTGTAAAAAGGAGAGAATACTCAAGGAGACATAACAAATAAATAATAACAATGAGATGGAGAAACATGCACACCCAACTTAATGTAATAGGGAATAGTAATGACAAAAAGATAAATATAAAAAAATTGATCACTTATGAATTTAAAATACATATTCATATATATCAGTGGCCACTCTGAAGGTAGAGCTTTTCACATTCATCCTGAAGAGTTATTCTCTCATGTCTATTTCAAAACAATAAAAATTCTCTCAGAACAAGTCATTTGTCCTTGACTAGGGTTGGTCTGAACATCCTAACTCAAACCATCATGAATAATTGTTTTAACTTTTATAACCTTGTTTTATTTTCATGCCTTAAATCTTGCTGACAGTGTTCGTAATAATGTTACGTAAAGGAAAGTAATAATGCGGGTAGTAATTTTAGAAAAATCAGCTCTAAAAAAAAAAAAGAAGAAAAAAACAAAAAAAAACAAATGAAAAGCATCTAACATGACTCAGGCAAATAGATTTCTGACTGAAATAATAAAAATAATCTTTAAAAATCTTCAATGTACTTTATTTCCCTGAAATACTTTCATTCTTTTTCATTTAGAAAAAGAAAAAATCCAAGTGAGTAAAATGATTTTTACTGAGTGTGCAGTTTCTCATGTGTTTTGCAATAATATTTGGAAGAAAAACCTTTTCCACATACTTGACAAGTAAATGGTTTCTCCCCAGTGTGTTTTCTTAAATGAGAAGTAAGATGAGAAGAATCCGCAAAAGTACAATCACAAATATCACACTTGTATGGCCTTTCTCCAGTGTGTATCCTCATGTGTCGTTTTAGGTGTTGATTTTGAGAAAATGCTGACCCACATATTTTACAGTGGAATGGTTTTTCACCAGTATGAACTCTCATGTGATCTTGAAGATGTGACTTTATAGAAAATTTTGAAAGACAGACTGTACACTGATATGGTTTTTCTCCAGTATGGGTTTTCATGTGCTCCTTAAGATTTGATTTGTAGGCAAAGTTTGATCCACAAACTTCACAGCAAAAATTTTTCTCTTTAGTGTGTGTTTTCATATGAATTTGAAGACCAGCTTTTGTAGTAAAGAGAGATTTGCAAATATTACAAGAAAATGGTTTTTCTCCGGTGTGGGTTCTTGTGTGCACTACGAGATTTGAACTACTTGCAAATGCTGACCCACAAATTTGACACTTATATGGTTTCTCCCCAGTGTGTGTCATGTGCATTTTTAGGCATTGATCAGAGATAAATTTCATACCACAGGTTTGATATTTATATGGTTTCTCCCCAGTATGTGTTCTCATATGGTTTTTAAGGTGTGAATTCTGGTTAACTCCCAACCCACAGATCTGACACTTAAACAGTGTGTGTTCCTATGGTGTGATTGAAGTGTGAAATTCAACTAACTCCCAACCCACAGATTTGACATTTATATGGCTTCTACTCGATGTGTTTACTGATATATTGTCTGAGTTGTGAAATACTGGTAAATCCCAATGCACAGATTTGACACTTAAATAGTTTCTCACTTATCTGCAATAAACAAAGCTGAATTATCAGCAAATTCTGCCTCACATATCTGACACTTAAAGGGTTTTTCCCCAGTGTGTGTTCTTATATGTATTCTCAGGCTTTTCTCATACTTAAATCCTGCTCCACACTTTTGACACTTAAATGGCTTCTCCCCATTGTGTTTTCTCATGTGTTCTTTAAGATGTGAATTCCAGCTAACACCCAACCCACAGATCTCACATTTAAACAGTTTCTCCCCAGTGTGTGTCCTTGTATGTATTGTGTGCTGGCAATTGTAAAGAAATCTTAATCCACAAATTTCACAGTAGTATCGTTTCTCGCCTGTGTTTATTTTCTAGTATCTTCGGAATAGTTGCTGGGAAGAATTTTTTTCTCGCAGAAATGACATTCATAAGGCTTTTCTCCAGTGTGTTGTTTGATGTGTTCTTTGAGTTCTGAAGAGCAGGAAAACAGCTCATTGCAATAATCATATGTAAAACACTGTTGATTATTTATAGTCAATTCCAAAAATAAAGCTAGTATCTCTAATTGACTTCATCACAAATCTTTTTTACCAAGAGTTTTATCCTTATGTCTACAGCACATTCAAAATATGATTATGAAGTTCTTTGTTCTGTCTTAAACTTCCAAGATTATTTCAACCTGTAAATATACAATAGAAATTTTCAAATATTAGTCATATTTATTTGTCTATAAAATAATTATATAAGGTGACGATTCTTATTCAAGCATCAAAATAGAAATACATTTGTTTTAAAAAAGTATCCCAACACATTTGATTTTTAAGAAAGTTTATTAAATAATTATATCAATTGCACTAAATTAAGATAAAATTCATTCAGAATCAAGATCGTTCAGCATTCCATTTTTCATAAACCATAAAATCTATTTCCTCTTTCTTTGGATGCACATTTAGCATAATGTTCATAGGAAATGGGATCAGTGACTAGAGTTCAAATCCTGGACAAGGCTTGTATTTCACTTCATGCTAATGACATTTGGAAAGGAATAAATCCATCTGTTCCCACCCCCAGATATGGGTAAATATGTATTTACCAACTCTTCCCCAGATACAGAATGCAACAAAAAGTCAATGGAATTTCACAGGTTTTCCTTCTCTATATCAAAGTTAAAAAGCTTAGTATGCCCAATTATTTGGAGGAAAAATAGTTGAATGCAAACCTTTCCCAAGAGTATTAGCATTATGTGGAATGCAAACAGCCACTGGGTAAATAGTAGGGCAGACTGGGTTCTTTAGTTTTGATTAGCCAACCAGTCAAGGAGGTGAAGGAAAACTTTGAATTTTAGCCAGCTTTACTCAGAAGGTGATTAAAGTGAAATACAAACAGCTTTGATGAGGGTTTGAAATCAGGTTACTAATTTCATTTTCTATACTGATAACCATTATAGTTAGTGTGCCACCATTCAACCAACAAAGAATAAGATCAGGCCTTCAGTTAAATGATCAAAAAGTTCTATTTTAAGCAACTCAATTTGTTTAGACTCAGTTTAAATGTCAAACAATTCTATTTGATCCATAGATGGGATTCTATCAGGTGCTACCACACTGCACCAGAGTGGACCTGGGAGTGATGGCAATGAAGTAGTACTCCATATTCCTCAAAGCTCCAGCATTACTGGAACAGCATGATCAAATTGTCATATCCAGGACACTTGTGCAATCTGGCAACCCAAGTTCAAACTGGGGAGGAAGCTGTTTGTTTCCCTTCATACTGATACCTTTGGGAAAGGTATGAATATCTATTTTCCCACCAACAACGGATAAATATTTAGACTGGGTTCTTTACCCTAGGTAAGGCAACCATGGAGGAGGTAGAGGAACACAATGATCCAAGGAGGAAACAGTAGTATGTGCTAAAGGCAGAAGAAGAGGTCATGTAATACAATGCTAGCAGAGGGGTTGGTTGGTTTTTATGGCATATCAACCTTTGTAGGTTATTTAATGTCAAATCCATTTTTATGCAAATAGTCAGTTCTATTTCAAGCAATTCAGTTTAGCATGAGTACACACTTTAATTGTCAAAAACATTTCTATTTCAAGCTATTCAGTTTATTCAAACAGTTCTAATTCAGCTAATTCAGTTTAGTATAAGTACAAATTTTGTTTACACACAGTTAAATGTCAAAATAGTTCTATATCAAACAATTCAGTTTAGTGTAAGTAGAGTTTCAATGTCAAAAACAGTTCCATTTCAAACAATTCAGTTTAGCATAAGCACACAGTTTTAAATGTAAGTACAGTTCAATTGGCAAAAACATTTCTATTTCAAACTATTCAGTTTAGTCAAACAGTTCTAATTTAAACAATTCAGTTTAGCATAAGTATGCAGGTATTTCTATTTAACCTATAAGATAGGGCTCTATCAGGTGCTACCATTCTGGGTCAGAGTGGACCTGGGAGCAATGGCAATGAAGAGGTACTCCACATTCTTCAAAGCTCCAGCATCAGTGTAGCCTCACCATCAGATTGTTTAGTGTCATATCAGGACACTCATTGGGGGGGGTCTTACCCCTCTGCTCGCAGAGGGGCAATGAACATTTTCTTGGAGGCTACCAAGAAGTTCATACATCCAGATGGCATGAATTCCAGCCAGGGATTCTGTTTCTATATCACCATTTTCTATGATTAACAATATTGATCTATTATCATTATTTAATTAATTATCATGGTGTAATGGTTATGGTCATAGGAAATGGACACAGTGACCAGAGTTCAAATTCTCTATGAGGGTCTTTGTATTTCACATAGCACTAATATCCATGGAAAAGGTATGCATTCAACTATTCTCCTTCCACCTATGAGTAAATAGTAGGGCAGATTGGGCTTTTTAACCTAAGTATGGCAACTGGTCTAGAAAAAGGAAAACTCTGAATTCAAACCTTTTAAACTCAGCTTAAAAATTGACCTTGTGTCGCATCCTATTTGTGCTGAGAGGTTGGATAATTATGAAATGTGTTTAAAAAGTTTTAAGCTTCACCTTGAAAGAAGATCCTAGCTGAACAATTACTTATTTTCTGTGGCAACATAACCAATTCTTATAAATCTAAAAAGATTCAAATTAGTTTTTCTAGTTTTCTAATAAGTTTTTTTTTCACTCTAATTAGTCAAATTTATTTATTTAGTATTTTTACATTAATTGAGAAAATCCCAGTCACATAGTAAGTGGAAGAGTTTAATCTACCAATGTTAATTTTAAGCATCTATATAATAATAATAATAATAATGAAGAAGAAGAGTTTAACCAGATTTTTTTCTTTTATTAACCATATCCTTAGAAGATTAAGCTACAAAAACGAATAAAGTAAAAAAGAATGCCTAAAAGAGCAATATTGTGCCTTACTTTACTGTTGTTGTTTTGTTTTTAACTTAAAAAATACGGCATCCATACAAACAAGACAAACCATTATAAAAAAATGTCAAAATCTAATTCTCCATAGGATTATCTTTAAAAAGATTAAAAAAATCATTTATCTGTACCTTCTTGAAGGGAGTCAAATTAACAAATTGATTGTGGGTGGGGGTGCATGATGACAAAACAAAAAAAATCAAGTTATCTTCAGGATTTTGATAAAAAATGTTTTTAAAAGCAATTTCATTTTTTATTGCTTTACGAGGTGCATATAAGTTTCCAGACTTTTTTTTGTATGGGCACTTTTATTGATAGTACACACATGAAACTCTAGTCCCCTTTGAAGTAATCCCCTCCAGCTGCAATGCTCTTGTTGTACCATTCCAACAACTTCTTCAAGGCCCCATGGAAGTCCTCTTGTGTGAGCATGTCAATGACCTTCATCACAGCTTCCTTCATCTCCTCAATTGTCTCATAACGGTTTTCCTTGAGCTTAGGGAATAACCAAAAGTCACAGGGAGCAAGGTCTGGCTATAGGGACTGTGAGGAACTGTCTTGATGCCTATCTCGGTCAAATAATCTGTGACAAGGATGGAGTTGTGGACTGGTGCATTGTCCTGGTGGAAATGTCACTGACCCGATTTGAAGAGTGCTGGCCTCTTCCGATGGAATCTCTTCCTGAACTCCCTTAAAACCTCAACATAGTATTCCTTGTTGACTGTCTGTCCAGTGGGAACCCAACTCTGGTGTTCTGACTTCCTTACTCCTCCCTCACCTCTCTACTCTGCCTTCCTTGAATTTCTTATGCCACTCAAAAACTCGATTCATGCAAGATGGTCGAAAAGCAGTCTGATGCATTCCATACGTTTCTGTGGCATTTTTTCCCAGTTTAAAACACAATTTTATTGCACATCATTCTTCTAAAGTGTCCTCATGTCCAGCTTGCATTTTTGAAATTCACCAGCTGTAACAATCAGGCTTTAGTAGGGTGTATTCCAATTGCTGCTGTAGCAGTTCATTTGAAGCTGAAATCATAAAAATTGGTCAGTCATCTCATAAGATGTATAGCAATAACATACTGAATTTTCAAGAGTCTATGCCAATTTTAAATGCCCATATGAAAAAAGTCTGGAAAGTTATCGTATGCACCTTGTAAGTACCGAAAAATTTCTACGCTAATTAGCCGATTTTAGGTTTGGTTTGGTTTTATGGCATATCAACCTTTGTAGGGTATTTAACGCCAAATCCATTTTTATGTAAATAATCAGTTCTATTTAAAACAATTCGGTTTAGCATGAGTACACACTTTAATTGTCAAAAACATTTCTATTTCAAACTATTCCGTTATATATAACAATTCAGTTTAGTGTAAGTACAGTTTCGGTGTCAAAAATAGTTCAATTTAAAACAATTCAGTTTAGCGAAAGCACGCAGTTTTAAATGTAAGTACAGTTTAATTGTAAAAAAATTTTTTTATTTCAAGCTATTCAGTTTAGTTACGCAATTCGACTTCAGCTAATTCAGTTTTGTAAAAGTAGAGATTTTGTTTACACACAGTCATATGTCAGAACAGTTCTATGTTAAACAATTTAGTTTAGTGTAAATACAGTTTCAATGTCAAAAAACAGTTGCAGTTATATGTAACAATTCAGTTAAGTGTAAATACAGTTTTAATGTCGAAAAAAAATCTATTTCAAAGAATTCAGTTAAGTACAAGCACGCAGTTCAAATGTAAGTATGGTTTAATTGTCAAAAACATTTCTATTTCAAGCTATTTAGTTTACTCAAACAATTCAGTTTAGCATAAGTATGCCGTTAGTTCTATTTAACCCATAGATAGGGCCCTATCAGGTGCTACCACTCCGGGCCAGAGGGGACCTGGGAGCAATGCAGTTAGTGTATTCTACAGCCCCAGCCGATTGGGCAATACACAGAGTTAAATATCAAACAGATTTATTTCAGATAATTCAGTTCAGCATAAGTACACAGTTTAGATGTCAAAAACAGTTCTATTCTGAGCAATTCAGTTCAGCACTAGTAAGCAGATCCAATGTCAAAACAGTTCTATTTTAAACAATTCAGTTTAGCATGAATACGCAGTATAAATGCAAAAATCAGTATAGAGAAAGAAGCACGGTTTAACCCATAGATAGGACCCTCATCAGGTGCTACCACTCCGGGCCAGAGTGGACCTGGGAGCAATGGTAATGAAGGGGTACTCCGCATTCCTCAAAGCTCCAGCATTGCTGGAACCTCACCATCAGATTGTTTAGTGTCATATCCAGGACACTCGTTGGGGGGGGGGGTTACCCCTCTGCAGAGAAGCAGTCGGTGTATTCTACAGCCCCAGCCGACTGGGCAACCGATTTTAGGGGAATCTTAAAAAAACAAAACAAAAAAAAAACGCTGTTTTAGCAGGTGCATGTTTTTTGGATATCCATAATGATTAGATTAAGAATAATAACATTTTAAAATCCCTAAAAAAAACCTAACAGCAAAATGATCGAAAAACAGAGTTTTAAAAAAAATCAGCATTGAACATGCACGAAATTAAAACTGCAAAATAGGCATCAACGATCCATAACACATGGTTTATAAAAAGTTCCGTAGGATCAGGTAGCTCATATTTTTCATATATTTTCCTTTAGCATTCTCTTTTGGATTTTTTAGTTTAACACAATATCTGTCACATTTGCTGTTGCTATGAAAATACTGGATGCAAACACAATTGAGAGACTTTCACAAAGGGCAATCCAAAACAACTAAATCCAATAAATGGTATAGTAATTTACTAAGCCTCTTGCTTAGATGTGACACAAGGCCGTATGAATAGGGCATTCAATGAGACTCGAACTCATTCGTGTAGGTTTTCTAGTCTAGCTTGCTAACCATCCGAAACGGTGTATTGAAGAATTAGGTTCCTCGTGTAAAAATATTCCCAATGACTGCATCCCTCTTTCACATTCAAGCGCACCTACAATCTTAATTTAAAATTTGTTTTGCCTCCATCCTCATTATCAAAATGACCTTGTGTTAAATCTAAACTAATTTGAAATCTGTTTTACCATCGACTAATCATCATTGCTTTCATTCTTTAAAAGATCAATGTTTTCATGTTTAAAGGCTACATTAAAATTTATAGTTTTTGTCTAATAATAAAACCACAATCAATTATTTTTAGTTTGTCTAGAAAAGACAACAACATAAGTTTAAACTTTTAATAAATAACTTAATATATACTACTTAAAATAAACAAATAAAATTTTAATTACTTTAACAGAGTCTTACTGTTTTCTACAGTTCTTTCACCCAGTCGGCGATGCCAATACGGAAAGGATATAAGACCCTCTCTCTGAAAGAAAAAAACGAAAAACAAACGAAGAACCAGTGTCCTGAGTATCACACAAGACTTCATCTGGTAGTGATACTCCAGCATTCCAATAATACTTCTTTTTTAAAATTGTCAACCTAGTAAATTTAATTTTTTTAACATCGTTTACCTTTTTGCAAATATTGTTGGGGGTGTTGGAATATCGAGTTATCTCCCTATAAACAAACTCTTCGAATAAGAAAACTACTTCCTCTATTTTTCTTCTTTCTTTTTTTTTTTTTTACTATATAATCAGTTTAATACAATGTAGTGAGAGAAACAACTTACCGCAGAGTTCGCAGCGAGCACGAAAGTGTCTAGCGTGCAGGGTGCCGGCAGACAAAAACATGGCCGTTCTCGGAAGTGCGATTTATCGGGCACTTGTCTCGTCTCTGGCGAGACGAGATTGTAACGCATGCTAATTTCTTTTAATAAATGAAGGAATGTCAATAGCAGAGATGTTGTGGTTTTGCCCAGTTTTATTTCAATCAACTGGATCCAGTAGATGGGTCACACTTCGGCCAGCTGTCTCATTGGGTGCCTCTTTCATATGGCCTTGTGCCACATCTAAGCAAAAAGCTTAGTAAATTACCACACTTCGGCCAGCTGTGGTATCAACGGCACGGATCTGATCGGATGTGTTCCGTCTTCTGGACATACCTCAAGCCTCAGGGAGCCGTCTCCCCAGGCTTTAACCCTCCTCGGAGGGGTTAGGTTTATTGCCTGGCGCCTTAGACGCCCCTTTTAGAGGAATGCCGACGGGGCCCGAGATATTTTTGGGAATGCCGGGCGCGTTTGGGCTACGGCTCTGCGCCCGGACCCACCTTAAAAAAGGCCTTGTGCCACACTTGTCCGGTTGGTGGGACAGAGGTAAAATACCGTTGCGGTTTTGCCCAGTTTGTGCCAATCCTGTAGATGGGGCATATGTAGGCTGGCCGTGGTATCAGCAGCACGGATCTGGTCGTGTGTGTCACGTTTCTAGATGCAGTTGTCAGGCTGCTTGGCGCGGGTGCCGGGGAGGCATAGCATTCGCGTTACGCGGCCAAGACTGACATTCCTCGAGCCTCATGAGGCCGTTCTATCAGACCCTAACTCTTCTTGGAGGAGCTAGGTTTATCGCCTGGTGCCCTTTTTCGAGGAATGTCAACGAGGCCCGTGGCATTTTTAGGAATGATGGGCGTATCTGGGCTACGGCCCTGCGTCCGAATCCACCTTTAAAAAGCCTTGTGTCGTGCTCGCCCGTTTGGTGGCGCGCGAGGCAAATACCGTTCCAGTTTTGCAGACTGCTTGTTTGATAGACGGACAGAGCGAGCGAACGAACGAATTGACGCAGCCAGTGAAGAGGAAAGACCTGGTTTCTGCGAGCGCCTATTGTGACAGTTGGGAAAATGAATACCTGAATCTATTTCCTTCAATCCTGCATACTTGTTTACTTAAAGTTGTTAAGTTGTTCGTTCCATTCTTATTTTCTTCTTTATCTCTCGCAGTATATGTCTACCGACCACAGAAATAATTCAACAGTGGCCTCTCACAGTATCTATAGTCTTGTAGCCTACAAAATCTTCATCCTGAATTAATAGACACTAGAATAAAGGCATTTGTAATTGTACGGAGGTTGTTCAAAAAGTTCTAAGCCTCGCCCAGATTTTAGATTTGTAGCACACTTCTCACCTTTGCATTGGCTTCACTTGCACAGAGATAAAAACAGAAATCTGAATTAGTATTTCAAGTTTTATAAGAAATGTTAGTGCGTGGCCACAATAAAAATGTACAGATATGTTTTTTTTCTACGGTGAGGCCTAGAACTTTTTGAACGACCCTCATCACATCAGTGGCGGGAGCAACATTTTCGTGAAGGATATCTCATCATCATAATCATAAGACAATGACTCACAAATATAACATCATAGTGTCACACAACAATGAGACTGATTATTACACTTATTATCGTCTTTGGAAATAACATGAGATTATTGTAGTTGATTTTCCTGTGGTCATCTATTTAAGTGGATAAAGCAAATACAAATTGTAGTGACAATGATCGTCTGTTTAAAATAAGTCAAGATTATAAGCAAAAAGCATTTATTTTAGCATATAAAACCAGGGAATCCCAAAGTGGTTCCTACAGACTGCTGAGGTGGAGGAATAATTTTGACACGTTGAATAAAAGCATTGGAGTCTATAGAAATAGAATATATGAGCTTGCAATGCCTTTATGACAGCAAAATAAAATTCACTACATCATATAGACTAGTTGCCAGTTATTTTACACCTAGCAAAATCCTAGTTGGATATGATGAGTCATTCACATACAACCTGTTCAAAATATCAAGATCATTTAAAGGAATGAACAATGTTGAAGTGGAAAGAGCTGTCAAAGTTCTATCGTCAGCACTCAGTTGTGTTACACACAGAAATGAACACAGAACTGAGGAAGGGAAAGGTCATCCATTCCCTGGGTAGCAATTGGTCACAAGTCCAGGACTGGCTATATCAGTGTAAATATATACCGGCCCATTTAATGTGGTCCATCTTAATTTTTGTCTGCAGCTTGACGCTAGACTGGGACTGCTGAGCCGGTAAGTATTGTTATTATTGTTGTTTGTTTGAGCTGTAATTTCTACAAATTTAGACATCTTTCTTAAATCAGAATTTATTGAAATGACTTTTAATCTTGAGGTAAAGTCTATGTATCCATTTAAAGGAACAGGATATTACTGGATGATTGAAAAAATTGTGGTAAAATATTTAAAGGTTTGTGCAACTGTTGAGGCAATTTTACTAGTTTTTTCCACTTTGCATATGGTGGAATCTGGGTTTAGCGATGTGCATTATTTACTTAGCAAACATAGAAGTACTTTCAACATAGAATGTGGTGAATTGTAACTCAAACTCACAAACTAATATTCGTGATCTCCTTCATGCTCATCAAACCCATCCTTCCCATTAAAAATAATTCAGGAATTAAAAAGTGCTTTCGAATTTATTTTTTACTGATTATTTTCTCACGTAAATTGTATTAAACACTGGTAAATTAGTTATATTTTGTAATTTAATATTCAATTAATTTATTTGGGGGTGGATGTGTAGCAAGAGAGTAAACTTACCTCCTGGATCAAAGAGCGTAAGACTATGCCTTACGTGTCAAGCACTAGAAAATATGTCCACTTCTGGAGTTATAGTGGGCCGAACTCATCTCTCTCAAGAAGAAATCTACCACACATGTAAAATTCAATAGTTACAAACACAAACGTACACACAGACATATATACAAACTATATTAGAATATAATCTTTTGTAATGTTTCATTTTTATGTACTTGTCAATATATAAATTTATTTTTGTTTGTATTGCTTTGTTTTGTCCGTGTTGTTTACATCATTTGCTTTTCAATTATGAGTTAACATAAATTGTGGGAACAACATTATTCAGCAAACAACCCCACAAACTAAAGGAAAACATTATTGTGTACCATAAAATATTTTATGTCCTCAGTAGGTAAAAATATATATATATATATAAAAACAATGAATTAAGTATCACTTCAATAACATTTTAAGAACTTTTATCAGTTTTTTTCAATTAAGATTTATTTCTTATAATCTTATGTTATAAAAATGCTCATGTTTGCCAGGTTATATAAATGCCAAAAGGAATCATTCCCTTTCTAGGCATCCATATCTGAGATTTTAAAAATTGTAAGGGGATGGGATTGATTGTGAAATGGTTTCTGACTGTTGGTTATTTCATCCATACATGTACATGAGTTATCCCTTCTTTGAAATACTGATATACTTACAATGGTTTCAATGACATCAGCAGCATCTCAAAGAACATCAAAACAAATGCTGATATCATTGAAACCATTGTATTTATGTAGTAGATAACATCATCAAAGAAAATCAAAACAAAGAACAGATGAATCATATACATGTATATACCCAACCTCTCTACTAACAGCAGGAGGTGACCCAAGTGGGGCAAAGTTGGTTTAAATTCCAAGTTTTCCTTCTCTTTGACTGGTTGCCTAACCAAAGCTAAAGAAAGCAGTCTGTCCTACTATTTACTCAGTTGAAGGAAAGAATAGACTGATTCATTCTTTTCCTAAAAGCTTTAGCGAAAAATGTAATGCAAACAGCCACACCCATGATGTGAACTCAGGTTGCCAATTCCTACAACAATAACCATTAGACTAAGCATGCCTTCACTGTACGATGTATGTTCATGCCAAAAATAATGGAAAATCAAGAAACCATTTCACCAATGACAGAACCCCTCATCTAATTCCATAAAAAATCAATTTATTTCAAATTTGACAAGTTGCCTGAATAGAGGAAGTTCTTCTGAATGGAAAGCACCCAACATTATTCAATCCTTTTTTCTTTTTAAAGTGTGGGGGATTTCATCCTTGAAAGTAATTTTGGTTAAATCCAAAGTTTTTAAGGATTATAGACATTAGTTAACTTAGCAAAGCAAATGAGGTCAGTAGCTAATGGAATTGAACAATTTTGCTGTTTAAAGAAACAAAAAAGATGAAAGAAAATGGTTTGCTAATAACATGCTCCTGTGGACAGTTGGGTAGGTAAAAATATATCCTTGTAACTGAGACATGTAATAGATTTCAACAGTAGTCAGTGGTTTCCCCTTAGAGATTGTTAGCTCTGAGCTCCTTCAGGTTTTAGTGATGTAGTATGGCAAAGGTGGTTGTGAAGATGGGGAGCATTCTCTCTGGCAGTTTTGTGCTTATCACGAGATAGCAGTCCTCAGAAGCCACAGTCAGATATTGAATGCAGGGCTGGTGGAAGCAAAAGAGGCTGAAATAAGAAATTCTCCAGCTTATATTGAGGGTTCCACAGAGACTTCATGTGACCTCTAAGGATGTCATAATTGGTTCTCTTTGACCATTCCATGTACATCTAATAGATTACAATAACAGGACCAATCTGGTTCAGAAGAGCCAAATTTGAAAATTGGATCATTTTGTTTTGATAACTGACAATATTTTATTACTTTTATAACACAATCATTGGATGGATTATGTCATTATGCATTATGTTCTCAGAAAAGGGCATAAAATAAATAAGATAAATATGTACTAAGAGAGAAGAAATAAAGTTATATATTACAGAAACAAGTAATACAATGATGCCAGTGTAGCTATTTGCTACAAAATTCTCAGCGTAGATTACATTCAAATGTTACATGTTTATTTGAAGAGTCCATTATATATTGAAAATAGGGATGATCCCACAACATTATGTTATCAAGGCAGGACTGGGCCCAGTCAGAAGTGTTGAAGATTTATTTAATGGAGAAAATGGGTGAACCAAGTTGACATAATTATTGTTACTTTCACCCAATTCAAGTGACTTATTATGCCCCATTAAAATCAATCTCAAGCCAAGTAAATCAAAATACGAGAAAAATAAATTTTTTGGACAAAATTACAATGGTTCCTTTTGAAGCAAATGTTCACATCATTTTTTTAATGTATAACTGTTATCTTTCATTTAAAACCAACTTTAAATATCAAAGGTAAAGACCTGATTAAATTGTTGCAATACATTTTAAATTTGTTAGCCACTATGATATTAGGACTCTTCAAAAGGATAAGTGTTGCATATTGACCCTTGACTGAGCCGTCAAACAGATATTTTCCTGAACAGGATGCACCTGGGTAAACAAGCGGAAGCAGTCATGTGGTCGATTGGAAGTTGCGGGTTTTATGAAATAATATATGCAGATGCCGCATGAGGGTCTGAGTCTGACCCAACTTACAGTCACTGAGAGCACCAGCTGGAGTGGTGGCCCACAAGGTCTCCAATTGAGTACCCCTGGCCAAGAATCAGAGGTGGTAAATGGGATCATGAAGATAACAGTGTCAAATGAAGAAGTTATGGGTCAATATAGCAATCTGTCTTTGTCTCCCTCTGTCTGTCTATCTCACATACTACGGAGATTTGACCCCTTTCAAAAGAACAAAAAGACCTTTATTTCTATAACCAAGTGTTAAGGTCCTTCTCTCATTATGAGTATATAACACAAGAAATTGTAGACAAAGTTTTCAAACATTGGATCTCTTTATTTGAATGTCTTCAGAAGTTTCTTACTAACAAAGGAGGGGATTTTAACAATTCTCATTCAGAGAAATGAATTCTTATAGGTTAGTGAAAAACCTGGGTGATTACTCCTGCAGTGGAAAATCCATGGTCTAATAGAATCACAGAAAAGCATAACAACATCATTAGTAAGAGGATAAATAAGATTACAGAGGATTTGGTTTGGTTGGGTTTAATGGCATATCAACCATTGAAGGTTATTTAATGCCAAATTCTCTTTATACATATATATTAAATAGATATAATTTGTAAACACATTTTTTGGTAAAATTTTTAAATGAGCCAAAGTTCATTCTTTTGAACACAGTTAAATGGTTCCAAGTATTGCTAAGTATCACTAACAATTCAATTAAATATCAGTCATTTGTTTACACACAGTTAAATGATCACATAGTTCTATTTCAGTTTAGCATAAGTCATTTGTTTGCACTCTATTTAAAAGTTAAACAATTCTATTTGACCTATAGATAGGACCCTTTCATGTGCTACCACTCTAGGCCAGAGTGGACCTGGGAGCAATGGCAATGAAAGGGTACTTAGCATTCCCCAAAGTTCCAGCATTACTGGAGCCTCACCATCAGATTGTTTGAAAGAAGAGGGGGTGGACGGTTTGCCTCCTCAGCAACAAAAAAAAACATGTGGAATCAGTTTCTGATGGTTTCGCAAATATCTAGGCTTGATATAATCTTTCATATACAGTCGTGTCTGCCGATGTGCTTCAGCTGCAGTATGAATTGCTTGGTAAATATTCCTTTTCCTTCCTCAACAATCTTCTCCAGCAGTCCTGTACCCAAGCTTGTCTCTTGTCGTGCGTTGCCAAGACTCAAACGTTACTGCCGCCGGTGCTTTCAGGCAGGACTTAAATAATCATGCCAAAATGCCACATCTGGGTCCATCGCACAATGTGGTAATTTACATGTGCACTTACGTCAAACACGATTCACAATTGGGAAGATGCGAGCTCGATCTTCCCAATCGCCCATTTCCCTCTCCCTGATCTCATTTTACACGCCAGACATATTCGTGCACACTTTGAGCTGCCACGTGCT
Organism: Sepioteuthis lessoniana; assembly: GCA_963585895.1. Classification (NCBI taxonomy): domain Eukaryota; kingdom Metazoa; phylum Mollusca; class Cephalopoda; order Myopsida; family Loliginidae; genus Sepioteuthis; species Sepioteuthis lessoniana. The sequence goes on from OY757908.1 coordinate 71,682,325, forward strand.
ACATTGTTTAACATCTTATACAGGACACTCTCTGGGATGTGGTGGGGGTTCAGTCGGTGTATTCTACAGTCCCAACTGACTGGGCCAGATTACAGAGGAGGTTGACAGTGGTTAACATGCAGGACTACATTGTAGTGAGTTTGAATTCAACTCACACTATTATCCTTGAGGAAGGTAGGAATACCCCTCCCAATTATATGTAAAATAGTACCACTGCTGTCCTTGGACAAGGATGGCTTTGGCATTAAATAACCCACAAACGTTGATATAATCACAAAAGAAAAATGAGAAGAAAGAAAAGGGTGTGTGTGTGGTGGTCTATTGTCTTACTTATTTCATCTCAGCAGTTTTAAAAACTAAACAATAAACATGGTTTTAACCATAAGTTCATTTGATCTGTTGGCAGGTCTTAGAATACACTAACTGTATCTCCTGTAGAAGACCCCACCAAACACACAAAAAAGGCATGTCCTGAGTATGACACTCAACTGTATCTGGTGATGAGGCTTCAGTTTTCGATCAATGGAGAGAGTGGAGTACCTCTTCAATGCCATTACTCCCAGATTCACTTTGACCCAGAGTGGTAGTACCCGTTGGGATCCCATCTATGGGTCAAATGGATTCGTTTGAAAATTATTCTTATTCAATAAGACCGTTTGTGAATAACAAACAAATAAAACATCTTTAGAAACAAACACAAAAAATATAAATAGGAACGTGATTTCTACACCTCTAGGCATCACTCTAGACGAGTTGTTATGCCGTTAAAATCAATCAATATATCTTAAATTCTTTCGGGTAGGAACTCTTCAGTTCATAGATTGCTTTAAGTGCGTATATATATATATATATATATATATATATATATATATATATATATATATAATTAATAACATTTTAAGATATTTTTTAAAAAAACTTACCTTTGAAAGAAATCAAAGTAATGGCCTTTAATATGAGGTTTGTCCGAACAAAATAAAAATAAAAAGTAATTGGTATTTTCCTTTTACATGTGGTTTGTTCGAATATTGTGAGTTTCAAAGTTTAAGAATGAACATTTCACACATGGCCTTGAGCACACATCAAAATAAAACGGCTAAAAAAAACCCGACATTTTGGAACAACACGATAACACGTTGTTTATTAAAAAACCGGGGTATTCGGTAAATCTGAATATTTTGAGAAAATTGCGTCTATGATTGTCTTTTAACATTTTTACCCGGAGATCATTTTTTAATTTAACACAATATCTTTGGATCATAAATTCTACTGATATAAAAATATATAAGTAATTAGTGGCGTCAACAATGGTATATGTAAACAGCAGTTCAAAAAACGGTGTAATCATGATGAAGATTCCTTGTGTAAAAATAACCGAAACAACTGTCAGCACTCCGTTCCACGAAATCAATTTTTAGATTTATAATAAATTTCAGTTCGTTAAAATATCGATTTATAAGTCAATAGAAATAAATCAGTTCTATAATAAATTTTAAGCAATTTACTTACACGGATTTCGAAATGTTGAAAAATAATTAAGTTTATTCACATGGCAAATATAACCTAAAAATTAAATGCTGCAAATCCTAACCATATATCACCGTTGCTCACACAGCAGTCGAAACTCATTTGCTTATCAATATTGAATCTTTTTAATGACACAAATATAGGGTACCCAGAGAGAATTGAACTCACTAGTTTAGTACTGGTTAGTAAAACCACGAATCAATCATATCAAGTGATGCAAACAAGCAGCCAGTTTTGTAAAGATGGGTAGATGGCAGAAAAATATTACAAGGTTGCTGTTAACAATTGACACCATGTAAACAAAGATGTTTATATTTAAAAGAGATTTATTATAACTTCTTTTTATTTAACAGAAAAAATCTTATATGGATATAAAAGCTTTAAATGCATTGTTTCCGTAGCAATGGCAGGCAAGCTATATATTGTGGTATAAAAAGTAATAAAAAGTAAAGTTCAACAAGTTAATAAAGGGAAAACCGGCAAACTGGAGGTTTATAGAAAAAGCACAGAAAATGAAATGAATTAAGAGGAAATTAAGGAGCTTTTTTGCTGGTTTTTTCCTCGGTATTGTCATGTGTGATATTCTGGATTGAAAAAAAGAGAAATCTACATTGTGTCCATTTTCGTTTATCCTGCCTCTAGTTAATTTGTTTGTCCAAGTGCCTCTTGTTCTGTTTTCTTCACGGAAAAATTCAATGACACCGGAAAAGACAACACCTAAAGAGTTTTTTTTTTAAATTCTTAAAACGATATATCTTACTACTGAATCATGTGTCAGTCTCAGAGAATTGTGTAATATATTAATGTGACCTGCAGGTGTTGAACACAGCAGATGTTGTTGACAGATACATTGATAAGATCTGAGTGATTACCGGAATGTCACCATGCCCTGCAAGTGTTGTATCGGCGGATGTGGTTGACAGCTTCATCTGGCCGAAGATAATATCAACAAAGTGATTACCGGAATGTCACCATGTCCTGCAGGTGTTGAACACAGATGTTATTGAAAGCTTCATCCGGCCGAAGATAATATCAACAAGGTGTTTATCACCTTGACCTATTGATGCTGTTGAACTCGGCGAATGGTGGCAGATACGTCTGCCCATAGAAGTGGGCTTGGGCAAGTAGCCAATGGGGAACAAGCAACACATAGATGGAACTGTAACCAATGGAAAACAAAGAAGTGAGACGTGGGCATAACTATAATGAATGAAAAAGAGGAATTGCAGCAGGTCACATGGGAGTTAAAGACTATATAAGTTCTCGAATTTTAGCTAAAGTCATTTGGCTCTTCCAACTCCTAATGACCCCTTCGTGTGTGCGAACTCTCTGCAATTGCTCTTCTGTTCCACACAAGTATTATCATCAAGAATAAAAATATAATCTTATATTTTTATATATATATATATATATATATATATATATATATATATATATATATATATATATGTGTGTGTTCCTCATTGTTCATCAAGACACAGCTGCAATATACAACAATTGTTCTATTTCCCTAACAGCAGCAGAAGAGAAAGGGTGCTTTCTTTTTCTTCCACAAAGCAATACATACAATTTCTCTAAGTTGTCAGTTAGCTCTTTTCCTTGACAACTTTGCTTTGCAAATTAATGTATTCAAAGTAAAAACTTAACTGGCCAAATGTGAGAAATTAACTCTTTACTCTTTGTTCAACATGGTGTGGTATTATTATTGATAATATAACATAATCCTACCAATAGTTGTCAACAAACTCAATCCTGTGTTGCTTTGGATGAGTCCTTATTTACATGATTACTCCTATTAATATGCAATAGTAAAATAAGGTCTTGAATCTATGCATACCTGCTCCGCACATTACAAATGGCCACTTATATAAAAGATACTTACAGTAGCATGTTTTCATTTCTTCAATTAAGTGAGTCATATCAATTTCCCTATTTGTTTAAAATTAGAGCATTTTTGCCTTTAGATTAAAATGGCGTACTAGACCTGACAGTGACTAACTGAAAGTCAAATGCATCTGCTGTCTCACTTGTCAAATCACCATTTGTAGAGAGACTTATGCATGAGTGCAAAACTGCCTATTTTATACAGCAGGCTCATTTGCATAAGAAGGTAAACAGGCATTGTAAAAATCAGGCAACTGGACATGGGGATTCAGATCTTATTGCGTTTTCAGTGAGCAGTGGCATTATGACTGCAATGGAGACCTTCATTGTGAGCACAACTGAAATCAAAAGCATGAATGGTAGCATTACAATTTCACATGAAATCTATATCTCAAACATAACTGAATGCAACAAATGGATAAAACCTAAAATGAAAGTATGTGTCTATAAAAATGCTATTAATTTTAGAGCAGAAATTAAAACACCCAAGGCTAATTATAGGAAAATCACTTTTGGACAAGCAATACAAATTCCTATGAGTCATAATCAATTTCATTGGTTGAGTGCTGGAAGAAATTCAACTGAAAATGTTTGAGATTCATAGCAGTGATTGATCAATTTTAACAGCATGTCAACCTGTCTTTGGTTATTTTATTACAAGAAATTAGGGAATTGCACACATTTGTTTGGTTTGGATTCTTTGTTTAATAGCATATCAACCTTCAAGGATTATCTAATGCCAAAGCTATCCTTATAGAAGAACAACAGTAATACTATTCAATCCATAATTGGGAGAATAAGAGGGTTCATACCTTTCAAAAGTGCACATTAAAGCATGATTGAAGTTTGAATTTGCAATGATGTTGCAGTCCAGTACATTAGCCATTATGCAACTTTTTATTTCTTTTTTAAATCAATCAAAAATCAAAATAAAATTAGTACAAAAAAATCATAGATTTATTTGTTTAAACAATTTTGAGAAAAAATTAGTCCACACACAGTGCTTTCTTTTCCCTTCAAACTTATTGTATTAACATGTCACTCAATTATTAATTGTTTGGTTGACCTGTATTAATTCTTTCCAGATTTTGAGCTGAATCTATAAGATGCTACTCAAATAATCAAATCTCACTGAACAGAATGATCATTTCTTTTATTCACTTGTTTTCATGTTTTTTTTCATTTCTGTGGTAATATTTTTCCACACATTTGACAAAAACAGGGTTTCTCTCCAGTGTGTTGTCTGATATGAACAATAAGAGATGAAGAGTCAAAAAATCCTAGAACCACAAATATCACACTTGTAAGGTTTTTCTCCAGTGTGTATCCTCACATGTTGTTTAAGATGTGAACTTTGAGAAAATGCTGTTGAATGGTTTTTCACCAGTGTGAACTCTCATGTGACCTTGAAAATGTGCATTTGCAGAGAATTTTGAATGGCAAACTGAACACTGGTATGGTTTTTCTCCAGTGTGGGTTTTCATGTACTCTTTAAGGTTTGATTGGTGAGCAAAGTTTAATCCACAAACAATACAATGGAAATTTCTTTCTCTAGTGTGTGAATTTGAAGGGAAGCTTTTGTAGTAAACATAGATTTACAGACATTACAATAAGGTAGATGGCTATTGTTGGTTTGGTTTATTTAATGACATATCAACTCCTTATGGGTAATTTGATGATGAAATTTGATTCATTTGTAAATATTTATTTTCAATCATCACTTTTTTTTCTATGTTCCATTACATTTTTTAAAAAATGTACATTTTTTTAACTTTTTTTACATAAAATTCAACTGAGTTATTTTGTGTCCAAATGATATTTTATACAAGACATTTCCATAAAATTAATCAAACTGAATAAATGACTAAAAAATAAACAATTTGCATAAACTTTTCTCATGAAATACCCTGTTAATCTGTAAATTCATTTATGAATGAATAGATATTGAAAAAATTTATGAATGAATAGGTATTGAAAAAAATGTTAAATTTAAATAGAGACACAAACATGATTTTCTTTCTAATACAGTATATGGTAGTAGTTTTATAAAAAGTTAAAACACATACAAAAAAATATTAAATCACAATTTTTCTTTTTTGAGATTTGTTTGATATTTCACCTTCTTAATTTCTGAGGAAAAAAACCTTTAATTCATAAATCTACAGCAATTCATAGATTTTGATTTGCTATGGTTCTAAAATGAATTAATTTAACAACAGTTTTGTTGAAAATAAAAGACACTTCTGCTAATTAACAGATTGCTTTAAAGCAAACAACTAAATTTTTGTGTAGTGTTTATAATTAGGTACTAACATGGCAGCCATGGATCTTTCATACTGTAACTAATCACAACCCTAATCAGAAAAAATACCCCAAAAATCAGGGAATGATCTGATTTTAATGAAATTTTCAGTATGAGTTTTATAATGCATCTGTTATTTTATCAAAATCTTACAGGTTTTTTCAGATCATTTAACTTTACCTCTCTCCTTTATCATGTTTGTGGTGGTATCAGTGGGAAAATATATAGCATACACTTTCTGTATATAATACAAAGATGAAAGTATGAAGGTGTGCATGAAATAGAGAAAAAAATTTTAAATTGGGAGGAAATACTACCCCTTGAATGTGTGTATTAAATTAGAAAAAATATACTGAGAGCTTTTCATACAATGATTTAATAGAAAATATCATTTTTTTTATTTTCCGATTGTTAGAGAAATATTTCTGCTTCTGTATATTTGTTCTGCTTAAAAAGTGGGGAACCTTAAGTTTGCATTAGATTTTGACTGACTTTTCTTTAACTGCAGGTTAAATGTAAATATGTTATTAAATAAAGAATGTTTTTACTCATCAAAAAATATAAATTTTAAAGCAAGAAACTAAGAGCATTTTTTTTTTTTTTAAATATTTTTAATTCTTTCAAGATACAAAAATGTTAGATGAAAAAAGTAAGGAAATCTAGTAAGAATCATTTAAGCAATTTCCAGTCTTGTTCCTAGTATTTGAGTTGAATACGTGAGGAGAAAAAAAAGCCAAATTTTGTTATAAAATAGGAAATTTAAAAAAGGCAAAATTAGTTTTTTTTTAGAAGCAATGAAAGATTTGTAGATTATTACCACATAAAACATCAAATACTGCGAGAGGCAATTAAAAAGTATTATTATTTTACTATTTTAATAATAAATTAATAATAAATTAAAAAATAACCATTTGATTGGGTTTTCTTAATTATACATCCAGAAACCACGTGAAAGTGCTTATTTTCCTTTTTCAAGATTGAATACAAATAAACTACTGCTGATACGATTTTCTGCACTTTAAATGTTGGGTTTCTAGTCTTCCATACTAAAAATTTTGGCGGGAAACTAAAACGCACCTTAATAGTTGGCGGACTTGTGGCGGACAAAGATAGGTGTCTTAACTTTGTTCAATTTTTTTTTGTTCCTTTTTTAATTGCACATCAACTTTTGTAGGTTATTTAATGCCAAAGTCATCATTATAGAAGAACAGCAGTGATACTATTTAACCTATAGCTGGGTGATAAGGGGATTCCGTATCTTTCCCAAGAGTGTTAGTTCGAAAATGAAAGCATAAGAACTGGAGGTCGAACTCACTTACTTCAAGACCACAGTCCAGCACTTTAGCACGGGACTGACCTTAATTTTGACTTACTTCTTAGATTTAGTAAAGTGGGCGACGAGAAGGCTCTCTTTTCAATAGCTACTACACCGAGGTGTAGCGGAGGGCGCTCCTCCTTTCCCTGGATTGCTCCACTTTACCCTTGATACGTACCTTATATTGCTGAGTGTACCATTTTTAAAGTCTTTGGTATGACGCGACCTGGGATTGGCCCCAGGTCAGCCGGACCATTGTCCCAGTGGGTAGAGTGTTCGCCAACTTTACTTACTCTTAGATCTAAATATCATAGTAAGTGATTTAGTAATCAACGTGCAAGTAATATTTTTAAATAAATCGGTTTATTAAAGTTTCTAGTCATTAATTTCATTTAAAAAACCTTTACAAAGTATTTAAAAATCTTAAGAACACGTTTTAATTTACGAAACCTCCAGATCTGAAAGAATCGTCAACTTCTGGTGAATTTGAATGTTTGAAATGTATTAAAAATTAATTAGATATGTAATATTATTTTGCTTTTAATATTGATAAATATGATGTTAGCATTTTACGAATAAAACTAGGATTTAATCTTAAATAATAACTTTAATTATTTTTAAAATTCGTTTTAACGAGAAAAAAAAATGAAATTTTGTTAGTATCTAAATTATAAGAAAAAAATATAAAACAAAAAACTTACTTTCGGAAATAATTGAAAAACCAAGCGTAAAAGAACAATGTTTTAAAAAATTGGTATTTTCCTTTTTTGTGTGATTTGTTCGAATTTTAAGAGTTTGAGAATTAACCCTTAACCGACTACATGTTGCACACAAGGAAATAAGACTGCAAAATAAAAACAGAACTTATTTTCACAGGTGGTTTACAAAAATCTCGTCGATTCTGGCAGGTCTTCTTCATATTTTTAGAGTATTGTCTCTATAGTTGTCATTTGATATTCTTTAGTATTGGGACAGAGATTATTATATTAAACTAAAAGATAAATTTTTACCCTTTAACCCATCGGATTTTAGCGAAAACTAAAAATCAGATACTACTTTTTTGGCGAATACATGTAAACAGCCTGAAAAAATATCATCTCTGGTCGTCAGTAATTCTTGCTGTATTCGCCAAAAAGTAGAATCTGATTTTTAGTTTTCGCTAAAATCCGATGGATTAAAAGGTAAAAATTTACCAGCTAAAACTAGGTATCTCGGTTAGTATCGTTGAAATAATCCTGGAACTAAACAAAATCGTGAAGAGATTTTTTACAATATCAATAAGCTATTCAAATAACTGAGTTCTATAAACGGTGAATTGAGGATATAGGTTCCTCGTCTAAAAGTATTCCAAATAACTGTCAGCTCTCTCATATGCGCAGACGCACCAGTCATTGCTTTCAGTTCGTGAAATATTAATTGATAAAGAAGAAACATAAAAAGAAATCAATTTTATAACAGTATATTTTTAGCAATTTTTTCTGAGGTCATTGGGGGGTTTTGTGTGCTTTTTATTACGTTGGTAAAAAAGTTAGAATCACAAAATGTAAAGATAACCTCTTAAATTAAACACTACAAATTCTACACATATGTACTTGTTTGATGTACCAATCCCTGATTTTCCGGATTCTATCAGGTGTTTGCGCCGGATGGGTGTTATTGTGTTACTTGCCTGGTCCCAGGGGCCCTTCCCCAAGGCAATACCAGCTCGACGGGGCTGAGTTAACAGGCTTGGCACCAGAGACACCCCAAAAATGGGAAATCCCAATGGGATTAAGTATTTTTTCCGATGTCTGCACATGAGTCCCTATTTGTACATGACCATCGACAATAAAAATCACTGAAAATTGTGTGAAATCTGGGCCTAGAGGGAATTTGGATAAATATCAAAAGTACTTATTTTTCTGGGTCTGAGTAAGCAAGGATTTTACATAATGTTGGTTTTTGCTTAGTTAGTCTCACCAATAAGTTATCAATATTACTGCTAATCCTATTTACCAACCCCTCTGCTCAGGCAGGATATGACACAAGGTCAATTTTTAAGCGGAGTTTAACAGGTTTGAATTCAGAATTTTCCTTCTAAACTAGTTGCCTCACCAAGGCTGAAGAACCCAGTCTGTCCTACTATTTACCCATAGCTGGAGTGAGAATAATTGGATTCATACCTTTCCCAAGTGTATTAGTGCTATGTGAAATGCAATCAGTCTCGTCCAAGATTTGAACTCATGTCACCGTGTCCATTTCCTACGACCTCCATATTACTGCTAATGCTATCATTAAATCAAAACCTCCAAACTAAGTGCAGAGGGAAAGTGGTTGAGTTCAATATTGTTTCCTTGTACAAAATAAATGTAATTCATGATGAATTAACAACAACATAAATTTTATTGCCTGATCAAACTTAATAGAATTAATAACATGAGATACAAAGGAGTACACAAAGAGAGTGTGTGAAGAAATGTCCTTAAGTGGGTTGAGAAGTCTTTAATGAAAATTTCAGGAGAAAAAGAACTTTTGGTGAAATATTTACCTATTCAAGAAGTATATTGTTCCATAGTGTCATGTTCAATGCAATACAAAGATTGTTGGGGACAAAAAGCCCTTGTCTTGTGGGAACCAGAGTCAGGTCTGTTTCAAGCCATGTCATGAGGAAGAAAGGAACAAGGCTTTTGTATGGTTGCATTTATATACTGCTTTGACAATGCCACTTAGTAGTTATTAAACAAAATTCTCTGGTAGACAAAGGAGGTAATGAGATATTGGTTAAATACATACTATTTGTGATATTGCACATGGTTCATCAGCCTATAAGTCTGTAGTAACATTTAAACAGTCTCTGTAAATGTTAAGAAACAGAATTTCACACAAGTGCATTGCTCTTTAAGTTCCTTCATTGTTCAACCTGAGAGTGAGAGGGGAATAAAAGGATAGTAAGCATATAATACACATGTAAGTAAAGTTGGCAACCTTAGTCAAGGGTGACCCGAAGGCTCTATTTTCAATAGTAACTTCACCGAGGTGTAGGAGAGGGCACTGCACTATTCCCTGGATTGCTCCACTTTACTCTTGATCCTTACCTCATAATGTTATAGTGCTAAGCAAGGCGACATCAAGTACCATTTTTTGAGTTTTTGGTATGACACTACCTGGGTTTGAACCCTAGTCTCCCAGATCATTGGTGAACACTCCACTCATTAGGCCAATGGATTGTGCTGTTTTTCTTTTTGTTTTTAATAGGAAAACTTAGGTCACTGCTATATAATATTTCAGTGATAACTATGTTAAAAATATATATCTTTAGTGTTTCGGGAAATGGTTAATTTCTCTAACACTATAAATTATTTGGCAACACAAATGAAACTTCTTTTAAACAACACAACAAAGAAAGGTTTATAATCGTAGCAGATGTAAAGGAGTGAGAATGAGAAAGTGTCCTTTTTGTGTCGCTTGTCAGTATGTTGGTCCTTGGTTTGTAGTAAGCGTGTGTGAAGCTAGCAGCAGCGTGTTCTTCAGCAATGGGGTTCCAAGTGGAATCAGTAGCAGTGGGTGTGAGAAATGTCTGTTCGGGGTGCCGGCTAATTGCTCTCTGCCATCAACACAGTACCCAAAAAAGAAACTAGAAAAAATAGTTCTTGAGAGGAAGAAGGAATCAATGTGCTCTGCCTGGATTGGTCAATTAGTGGCCAAATCACTTGGCGGGGGCATTGATTCGTGAAAGGAAATAGATATGTGACTGCTACATATCTTTTAAAAGTTTTGTTTTATTTTTAGACAACATTTGCATCAGGATTCATGATTAATGATCTCCCACTGTCCTGGGGGCATATGAATATTGATTGGGGGACACCCAGCCCCCTTGTCAGGGACAACCCATGAATAGTCATTTTTTTTCCAAATAAGTATAACAAATTATTAAAGAATGAAAAATTATTGTCAATTTTCATATTATTTTGGAGTAATTTTCTTTTTAATTCTACTAAATCCGAGAAAAAATTTTTTTTAAAGTTTAAGGAATAAAAGCTACACTGCTTTTTGCATTTTTATTTTGGTCTTGATTAAAAAAATATAATTTCATTTTGATTTGGACTGTTGTTAAGTTTCAACATTAGCTAGTATAAAACTTTAATAAGGTTTCATTTAATTTCTTATGCTGTGTACTATGTGTATCATGAGTTAAAGATATTGTTTTCAACTTTCTTTAATGATATGAAAATTTGCCTTTATTTCACACAAGCTAGAAATTGTCTTTTTTTCTTCCTTGTTTTATAGTTGTTTAATTATTTCTGAAACAAGGAGATAACAATTTCAAGACTAAATAAAACAAAATAAATATCATTTATTTCCTAAACATTTTAATGGTGTTTTTATTATGCTACTAAATAATTAAAAAAAAAAAAAAAAGAGCATTTTACTTTTGCACAATTATATATTTTTAGATGAATGAATTCGCTGAGAAAGGCACATCCTCCATTGTGACAGTGAACGAAAGTCAAATGAAGATTCCCGCAGAAAGAGGGCAAGACTTTGCTTGGCGTGTAGAGCAGAGAAATAAGACTTACCTTAAATTCGATGTCGGCGAAAATCAAGAATAGTAGTGAGTGGGATATGCAGAGACTAGGCCTACATTGTATGCAAATTTTTGTTGCATAAAAATAGGCTCAGAGACGAACACAGGGTGAAAGCGATTAATTGGAGAGAAAAAGAAAGAAAGAAAGGAAGGACCGGACCGGACAAACGAGAAGCAAAGTTGGAAGTTAAGATACTCTGCCCGTAAAACGGCGAACTTGTATTATTGACCCCGCCTCAGAGACAAACTTTTTTTTTTTTGAAAGGCGAATTTCAACACATCCATCTCAATACGACTTGACATCTAAAATAAATTGAAGGCAAAAATGATTGCCATGGATGGATGATTGTGAGAAGACTTCAAATTTTTTAAAAAACCTGAAACCATTTTACTTTTGGAACAGATTAAATTGTTTTTTTTGGACAATGATGAAAAAAGTTAGTCTTGAGTCCAGCTTTGTATATAAGCAAAGAGTCTCATAACCATGTTAAATTGTTTAAAATGAATACTAGTGCATCTCACTAAATTGTTTTACCCTGAGTTTGAAAAGGAGAGTGCACAATTATATATTTTTAGATGAATGAATTCATTGAGAAAGGCATGTCGCCCATCTCAACAGGCTCTGACATCTTAAATAAAATGGGGGCAAAAATGACAGCCATGGATGGATGATTGTGAGAAGACTTCAAATTTGTGAAAAAACCTGAAAAAAAATAAAAAAATTTCTCAGATGTAGAATTATCAATATCATTCAAACTAGTATCCTCATCTTGGTTATTCTACTTACAACTTTTCAGCTGTTGTATTCTTCAGCTGCCTGTTATAGTCAATATAATAGTGCACTGACTCTGGATCACTGTTTGTTTGCCTGTAGTAGTCAAGTGGTGATTTGAGAGTGAATGTTAGTTGGAAAAACTATAAGGAGTTTTATTGAATGATTGGAAAGATGGTAACCTGGAGAACAAATCAATAATCTGGGTCTGAACTTATGAAATCAAATTCAGAAAAGAACTGATCCTAAATTATGTGTTTTAAAATCTGACTGAGATGGGAAAGTTAAATTTTCTCACAATTAGATTAGTGTTATTCTATTTTTGTTGCTACCAAGGAGGAAAAATTAGCCTTTAGAAAAAACATTGATAAAATCCAGCTGGGGTGGGGGTCACTAAACTCTTTGATGACAGATATATGAAAAAGTTTGTATAAGTCCCTTTGTGGAAACACAAGACCAGTTTTCTCTGAGCATTGCTCATATCATTTGCTTCTGGGTTATAAAAAACAAAAACTGATGGCCAACTCTGTTGTTGCAAAGAGGCTTACTACTAGTGAGAGTGAGAGGAATCCACTTTCTGCTATTACTATGAAGAAGCTTACTACTGTAAAGAGGAAGCTGGTTAATTAGTGAATGGGTTTTAGACACTTAAATTAACATTTATTGAAAAAAAATTTTTTTTTTTTGTAGTTTACTAAATAAATTTTTGTTATTACTACCAACTGAATTTGTTTTCTTCTTAAGCAAATTCTTATTCCAGATTCAAATCCTGGACTATGCCAGAAGAGAAGAAAAGTTTACCATGACTTACCAAGAAATTTATTTTTCTTTTGGTAGGACACATCTCAAGGACCCTCATTTGGGAGACATCACATTGCTTACCAGGATTAGAAAGGATCTTATATAAACATATACCTGTCCTTGTCCAATATATTATATGTGGGTATTGAAACTATTACCAAAACACTGAAATACATTGGAAAATGTATATGTGTGTGTGTGTTAGAGTCAATAGTTCTGAAGGCTGGGAGGTATAATGGTTGAAACTTTGTCACTACAGACTATGACAGAATGATTACCCAGATTTAAAATTGCAGTCACACAGGTGCTAGTAGCAGTGAGCAGAGAGAAGATGTCTTTGAGCAGAAGCCACAATGCCATTTCAGTTGCCATCATGGTGTGGAATAATGAACATCATACATTTATGATTGAAACTTCTTTAAAAGGTGTTGACTATCACTGCAATTGCTCACTTCACCAGATCTATTCTCTTGTGATTACTTTCTCAGGAGATACCTGAGGGCTCAAATCTTTAAACATAGACTGTGTAGACAACTGACAAACTGAAAGATTCTATTAGTCATGAAAACACAGTAATACCAGGAGCAATGACTAACTGAGTGCAGAAGAACTACAGGGTGAGGCTTTAAGAGAGTATAGCTCATGAAGGCAAGTGTTTGGATAATATAATCTTAAAAACAAAGTGATGGCAATAACAAAACAAAATGGCAAAAATTGTTTTTTCCAATAGTAAAATTAAATTTTGTATAAGATCTATGTTGTTTTTTTTTAATTCATATTCCAAACTCAAGAGATCGTTCTGCTGAACTCTATATGATATTAGCTAAAACAGCATGGTGTGGCTTCAAGAGTATATTGCTAGTGAAGGCAAGCATTTTGAATGATACAATCTATAAAACAACATTTGAACAAGATCTATGTGGCCTCTTTTATTTAGGTTCCAAACCTGAATGATCATTCTGCCAGACCCTGTACAATAACAACCAAAATGAGGTTACTTATTTGAATACATCAGTATAAAATGAAAATAAATATTTCACAAATTATTAAAAGGATAAATGTATAAAAATCACAGTAAAAAATGGGGGTGGCAGCATCATACTGTGGAGGTGGTTTTGCCACCAATAATACTATGGTTCTCTTCACCAAATTGGAAAAAAAAAAAGACATGAAAATCTTGGCACTGACCTGCATTCAAATATCAGCTACTGTGGGTTTTAAATCCTGGCAGTTCTAGCTGACAGGAACGGATCAAATCAATATCCATGTTTTCTCTCTCTCGGAAATATGCATAACGTCGATATTCCATTCCAAGCTGAATGGATGTGTAAAGGCAGAAGACGAGGATGAAAAGAGTTGAGTAACTTGCTGTAAACAAAGGAAAAAAGTAATAAAAATTTCATGAAGCTTATGGGGTTTGAGAACTAGAATTTATTTGATATTGTAACATTGAAGACAAAATTGGTTTTTAAGCTGCAGTATTTGTGTTTTTGCTTTTTTCGGATCTTATGAAAATACATTGCAGGTATTTCATTATGAAAATAGACAATCTACTATGATAAAATGCCACATGTATTTGTATATCTAATTTTGGTCAGTAACACCTAAAACAAATGTTAATTATCAAGAAGCTATTCTTTGTTTATTAATTTGGAAATGCAATTTGTGTATCTTTTTTCTTCTGTAGAATAAAAATATATTTACCTATGAAAGTGGCCTACTTACCTCACAAAAGAAAATCTTTAATGTTCTCATTGTATAAAAAATAATGCCACATATATTTGTGCATTTATTTTTTGTCTTTAATTTAATTTTAATTTAATAACAAAATATTTTAGGCATTCACAGTATCCATTATAAAGTAAAGGAGAAAAAGATACAGTAATCAATATGATAAAACTTAGTTTCATACATACTAGGGTGAGTCAAAAGTTTTACAATAATTGGGAACATGCTAGTTTGTGGCATATCACATGACTGAAGCAGTTCAAGTCATGTAAGGTACCCCTACTATGGTGCTAGTTGCTGTGTTGGAATTTGAGTAGTCATCTTGTTTTTAGTTGAGCGATACAAAAGATACTCCTAAGTAACAAGGCTGCATTATGTCTAGACTTTGTAATTTTACCATTGTTCATATATACCTTAGTCTCCATTGATTGGCTAATCTACTGCTCCTACTGATGGGAAAGTCTATAAATATTTGCAAGCAATTTGTAAACGGCCGATACAATAGTGCCCCACCACCACCAAAAAAAAAATCCAACAAGATATAAAAATTAAATTTTAAAAAATTTATTCTAAAAAATCTTACCTTCCAGAATGAGACGATTTAAAAAGATATTGCCAACTTCTTTTCCATTTATAAAATAAAAAATGGCGATACATGAAGCCAGCAATGTTGGAAGTGCCAAAAGAGAATGGAGCCGACGGACATTTTGGGCTGACATTTTTTTTGCCTGGAGAAAGAGAGAAACGTAAAAATAAAAATAAATAAAGTAATGATCACTAGCAATGTCAAAAAACAATGACTATGTACAGACAATTATTTGTTTAGTTTTTCTTTCATCTAATTTTTGTGGTTTGTTTATACCCAGTAGTAATAGATGCAGTTGTTTTAAATTGTCCACATTTATTTGATGAAATATTGTTATCTATACAAGAGTCAGCTGACAAGTTCATAGGCTGACCAAGATACACTCAGGGAATGTGAACAAATGAGGTTTATTATCCAACATAGTACCTCTTATGGTCTACACACATTTGCATTAATAATATGGGCTTCTCCCTCCTGGTATTATTAAGTTGATTGCTTGGTTCCTGGGGGCCTTCCTTCAAGCAGTACTTCCTTGGCTGGGTTAAATTTATCACTTGGCGTCTGAGATGCCCAAAAATGAAGAATATTGAGGAGATCAAGCATTTTTTGTGATGGCTACACACATGCACCATCCACTATAAAATGATTTTATATCAAATCTGACTTGGTTAGAAGTTGGATGTTTCCTCATTCCCTTGTGGACAACACACTTCTTCTATCTGTGTCGCAGTGCTTAGATCCCATTGGTCAAAAACGTCATCAACAGATGATATGACATCAGCCTATGAAGTTTTCAGCCTATCCTTGTATGTTTATAAGGCAGCTGTGTCTCCATATCTATTTGAACTGATTCAGGTTCAAAATAGAACTTTGTTGCCAAAGACAGCCACTTCTTCCTGCATCAAACAAGCTTGATAAAGGTACTCTTTTAAAATTTTAAACTATGCCTTAGGAAGTCACTGAGAATTTTTGTGAATCCAAATCTCAAGACAAAGCCTTTCATGATTTGAATAAATGAACTCTGTGTGAGAGACAAAATGAATTGCTTAAATCAGATAACAATTCAATGTTAAAAATCAGGGACTTGGTTATATTAGCCTCATAGAAACAAACATAGTAGTTTCATTACCTTACAAGCCCAGCCCAGTGAACTATCTGTCTTAATTGTGATTGCGGCTCAAACACACAGAGAAAAATAGAAAACTCATAGCTATCTGTCTGGCTCAAAGTCCCCAAAAGAACAAATTTAGATTATTATATTTTGCAACTAAATAGACTGTAATATAATTTAATAGTCTTTAGTTGACCCAGAAGTTTATTTTTACTTGTACTAATTTAAAACAAAATAATTGGGTGAATTAAAAATTATGCAATACTTTGGTAAAGTGAGGTATAATTTGGCAGCTCTGGATACTTTTTCAAGGTTATAAAGATGATGAACCACACTGAGCTGTCAAATGCCAAGCTCAACTGATACTCCCTGAGTGTTATTCACCAGATTTGCCTCTATGGTTTGAAGTATGGCCTAAGAATCCATGATTTAAGGTCTACCAGATCTTGCAAATCAAGCAACCAGCTGCTTACTGTACTGTAATCAATGGCACTTTCGCCTTTCTCACAATAAATTCTGTTGATTGCTTATGCGCTCTTATATCCCAGTTAGACCTAGTAAAACATAAATTACCAAATTAGACTATGTTGCTTATTCATTCGAGTAGCTTTCAAATTAAATACAGAGTGAAGCAATACAAAACCAGTCAGTAAACCAACTAAAATAATACTAACAATCACAGTGGGTACTTACCATGGTTTGAACTGCTTTGGTCACATGATATTCACATTGCAACCTACCATGTACCAAAATACTGCAAAACTTTTGAGGGGACTCCCTTTTAGTGTAATGGCTAAAGTTCTGGACTGTGGCTTTGAAGTAAGTGAGTTCAAACTCCAGTCAAGCAATTACATTAATTTTTGAACAAATACCATTGGGAAAAGTGTGAACCTCCTTATCCCCCAGCTAAAAAGTATTACTGCTGTCCTTCAGCAAGGATGACTTTGGTATTAAATAACCCATGAAGAGTGATATGCCAATAAACAAAGAAACCAAACCAAAACAAAACTTTCGACTCACAATGCAAACTTTCCTTTTTCTAACTTTAAGAGTTTCTGAAGATGACCACCCTGGGAGAATGATAGCTATCTAATGACCTAAAAGTATCACTAGATGATTGAATCAATTCAAAAGAACACAAACCAAGGTTGGTTGGATTTAATGGCATATCAACCTCTTTAGGTTATTTAATGCCAGTGCCTTTTTACACATATATATATGATTTGTAAATGCATATTTGTAGGTTGGTGATGGTTGGGTTTTATGGCAAATTAACCTCTTAAGGGTCATTGAGTGTCAAATTCTTATATATATATATATATATATATATATATATATATAAAAATGAATATTAATTGTAAATAAATAGTCCAGAATTAGTGTTTTATAATAGGTCAAAGCTTTTTGTTCGTATAAACTTGATGGTCGAAGGTGTTGGTAAAATAGTCTATATCTTTAATAGGCCAATTGTTTTTAAGAAGTTGATTATGTTTTTGAGAGCAATTTTTTTAAATATTTCCTTCGTGCTGTTCGCCTTATAAAACTTTTTCCTGGTGTGGTTGAATTTTGTGCATTCTGTCAAAATGTGCTTGATTGAATATTGGACATTTTGGAGGAGGTTCTTCTTTAAGAATGAAGGAGTGAGTCAGTTGAGTGTGTCCAATGCGTAGTCAAGTAAGGGTAGTTTCTTCTCTTTTGGTATTATTAGGATTCAGCTTCCTTTCTTTTAAAATTGATTGTATTTGAAAGAGCTTATTGTAGGGATTTTTATCCCATAATTGTTGCCATTTATTGGTCACTATTTGTTTGATTTTAGGTTTGAGGTCAGTATATAGAGTTTTAATGTTTTTAATCTTTTTAACACAGACCAAAAAATATCACTAGATGACTGAGGCAATTCAAAAGAACATGGACCGAAAAATATCACTAGATGACTAAACCAATTAAAATGAACACTGAAAAATATCACTAGATGATTGAAGCAATTCAAAAGAACACAGACCTAAAATATTACTAGATGACTGAATAAATTCAAAAGAACACAGCTAATCTAAAACCCAAAGTGAACAGATGAAAAGTCAAGGAAAATTTTCAACCCAAGTGAGATAAAGTGATTTTCTTCTGCTTTCTTTAAGGTTATATACAGTTAGTGCCATGGTACACACAAATTTTAAAAAATGCCTATAACTATGTATAATTTATAGAAGTAAGAGTGTTTTTATCTCATAGTTAGGACATTTTGGTTTTGTAACCAATTTAAACTCAAAATGGTTTGCACCTAATGGTTGATGGTGCAAAAATAGAATTTATACTAACTACATTTCCCTATAGCTATCATTAAACAGTAAGACAGTGGGAGCCATTTAGTCATGTAAATGTCTGATTTCAACAGTATGTCAACTTGTCTAGGATTATTTTATACCAAGAAGTAAGAAAATTGCATTCATAGTACATTCATATTTACATTTTTTGTTTAGCTGTTTCTTATGAGTGTTTTTTTTTGTACATGTCCTGTTGAATACAAATAATTTTTTAACAGATCAATCAACCCAGAGATGGAAACCAAACAAGTACTACCACTCTGCTTCAGAGTGGACCAAGGAGTAATGGCAATGAAGCGGTACTTCACTCTCCCCAGATCTCAAGATCTGGAGTCTTACCATCAGATGCAATACAGTGTCCTATACTAAGAACACCCTTTCTTTTGGGCAGGAGGAATCTTACTTCCTGCAAAGGATATGTAGCAGCTACAGATCTATTTCCTTTTGCGAATCAATGCCCCCGCCAAGAGATTCGGTCACTCACTAACCAATCAACTGGCAGAGCGCATTAATTCCTTCTCCCTCTCAGGAACTATTTTTCTAGTCCCTTTTGGTAGAATGGACAAAGTCAGAGAGCCCTGAGCCAGCAGCAGAAACACATCTCTCTCACATGACTGCCACTGATTCCACTTGGAACCCTTCGCTCGCTGCTAGCTTCGCACACGCTTCCTACAAACCAAGGACCAACATACTGACCAGCGACACCCACTGCTATTAGCTTCAAACACGCTTCCTACAAACCAAGGACCAGCACACTGACCAGTGACACAAAAGGGACACTTTCTCACTCTCACTCCTTTACGCTTGCTACTATAATAAACCTTTCTTGTGTTGTTAAAAAGAAGTTTCGTTATTCATTTATGTTGCTAGAGAAATTAACCATTTCCTGAAACACTAGATACAATCAGCATATTCTAAACTTTGCTGACAGGGTGATTTAGTCATATAAAAGTAGTCTGTCTTGGGCATTCAATAAGTCAGAGATCAATCCTTGTTGATGGTACCATGTAACCCAGTGCAACCTGTTAAATTTTACTTTGAGGGGAGATGAGGATTGCTAAGTAACCCTCATTTCCCTGAAAAGAAATGACTTGGCAAGGCACCCAGACAATTTGATCCGTTGGTTGGTTGGTGGGTCGGTTTTATGTCATATCAACCTCTGTAGGATTATTTTATACCAAAGTCAGTTTAATAATTATGGTGTCCAATTATGTACAGTACAATAAATATATCTTTACAATCATGAGCCAATGTATTAATGTCGTTCAGAATCATTTTAAACATTATGATAATCAAATCTTTTGTATCTATAGATCAGACCTCACAAGTATTATGACTGCAGGTCAAAGTGAACCTGGGAGTAATGTCAGTGAAGGAAGGACTCTACACTCGCCAGAGTTCAAGAACCTGGAACCTCATTGCAACATCCAGTTTAGTATCACCCCCAGGACACAATTCTGTAGATGATAAGTTCCTATTGCATGAATTCTATCAAAAAGAGTTTTAGAAGTTTTATTTTATTATTTTTTTTAAGCAGCTGAATCAATATCAGCTTTTGAAAAATAGCTGAGAAATCAAAAAATTCTTACCCAAATATTGGCCATAAGAGGATGGAAAAGAGTTTTACCAGCTAAGGATTCCATGCTTACGACCACAAAGTTCAGTGCCGTCCAGATGAATAGGTGTTCAGTCATCCCATGCCAAAAGAATATATAAATAAAGCTGACTGCAGAAGCATAGAGTTGCTGAAGATTTCCATTTCGAGACCCCCCAGCAGGAACGTAGATATATCTAATGGTAAAGAAAAACATTTACATATTAAATAGGGCAAAATATATATATGAAGGTACCATTGCAATAAAAAAAATTCAATAAGGCACATGAAATGGAAGTATTTACACACTGAACTGCTAGTTGTCATGAGGCAACAATATTCTGAGTCAGTATGCCAAATGGATGGTTCTTGACTGACTGATTTGATTGATTGATTTTAATGGCATGTTAATCCTACTAAGTTTATTTTATGCCTTGAGGTTAGGGAATTGTGTACATTGTACTTTTAGATTTATAATTTTTGTGTAGTTGATTCTAAAGACATTTTTTCACACAGTTATACGAAAATCAAGTATTTCTATCTAATATAAATAATTTGCAAACAGATATTTTTTACACATAGATAGGATCCTAACAGGTAAACCTGTAAGTAATGGCAATGAAGATGTACTATACACTCACCAGAGCTCTAGAGCAGGAACCTCATTACCAGATGCAGTCAAAATCAACTCAAAACACCTGATTTGTGGGGAGGTCTTATCTCTCTGCAGAGGACAAACTTAACTAATAGGATGAATTGACAGATTTGTTTTATTTGAAATTGAAATTCTTTGAAGGCTTTGAGGAGCTTTTAATCCAGTATAAAGCATTGTCTCATTTATAGGATGGATGTTTACAAAAACTTCTATATTTATATTTTAGACTCCACAAAGAATCCATAAATGGGGCAGTAAATTTTACACAAAAATCCAATCTTAAATCATATTTACATTATTTTTAGAAGGTCTGTAAATTATTAAAGAAAATTTTAACAAATTTCCAGTTGAATAATTCAGATGGGTAGGAAAAAGTTTTATGCAAAACTCAAGTGTATTGAACATGAAACATCCATTTGAACACAATACATGTGTGTAGTAAATGAAATGTCCATTTGAACAAGTGTATTAAACATGAAATGTCCATTTGAACACATGTATTGAACATGAAACATCCATTTGAACAAGTGTATAGTGCATGAAACAGTCTGAATAGTTCTAACTACAAATAATACTTTCCTAGCATATCCTAGCTTTAATTGCCTGACCCCAGGAGACTTTCCCTACAGGCAATAACTGTTTAGCAGGATTAAATTTATCACTTGGTCCCTAAAGTGTCCCAAATTGAGAATACTGAGGGGACCAAGCACTTTGGGTGACAACCACACATGAGTCTCAATTCATGCATGTCCCCACCCACAATAAAATGACTTCATATCAAATCTGATTTGGTGACAAGTTGGATAGATCTATACACTGATGGATTAAAAAAAAGAAAAACAGATAAAAAAGTACCACCATTGATAGATAAGAAAAGAAGATATAAATTGACTATAGGATGGTTCATCAATATACAGTGCTGAGATCACAACCACTGACATACTTTTGGACACAATAACATAAAAAAACCTCCAACGAATCATCTTTTCGGTCTCAAAATCCATGTTAGTGGCACTGAAAAGCAGAGAACTAATAAATCCATTAATTAACAAGTTGAAGAATAGAATTAACAAAAAAAAAAAAAGAAAAAAATCCAGCATTCTGAGCAGGATTCTGAGCCACATCAGCATCCATGGTGATGAAAAAGTGTACTGGGTGGTCAAAAAAAAAAAAAGCCCAAAGAAAAACAATCACTACAGAAAAACACATTAGGAAACAAAATCCCACACAGATTTGAAACCAACCATTTATCAACAATAAGTGGCAGAAGATATGGAATGGTTGTAAAAGCAACCAACTTTAAAACCACTGGTGAATGGCATACACTGTGTAGAAATATAAAAAGGTACAAAGAGGGTCTGGGTAGACACATACCTGATAAAAATGGGGACTCTTTGATCGGCATTATATGATAAGAGCCTGAGAACACAAAAAATATATGAGTGGACTGCATTCATTTCAGTTTGATATGATCAAATCCATTACCAAACAAATAATTTGAAAGCTCTATTTAATAAAACTAATCTAAACAATACAGTACTTTTTTAAAATCTTAAAACACTAATCTATGAACTATTTGTTTTCAAACCAATTGAAATGTCGATTTATATAAAAAACACACCATTGAAATTTAGATGTAAAAGTTAACTAAAGAAATTTCAGTATTAAATGACCCACATCATCATAGTAGTTGGTAACTGCCACATAGTCTCAAAAAAGAAAAAAATAAGATAACAATTGCTGTGTTATTCTTTTGTCATCATCACTCACAACCCAAAATCATGAACCAATAATGGTTTCTTTGCACACAATCATCTGGAGTGACTCTGCAATCTGCCAGAGGGAGATGAAGGCTAAATGTGCATGTAAGGTAGCTTACAATCTCCCATTTTCCATTGTACCAGACAGTAAAAAAAATATGAGTATAGTGAGATGTTTCTTCATCTGTAACATTTGGTGAGTAAAAAGATATGCCACTCAACAAAAATAACCAAACCAACCTAACATGAACATATAAAAAGACACCATGAACTACTAAATAAATAATGATCATTATCAATTATTATCATAACAACATTTTTTTTAATATTGAGCACGAGTAAAAAAAGAAATACATCTATGTCTTGAAGCATTTAAACACTAATGAGTGCTCATAAGTTGTAGTTAACACTTTTACTTGATATGAACCATAATCAGATTTTCTATCTGATGACTATGGTTTGTATTATATGAAACTTTTAGTTACATCTAATGACTGTGATTATTTCAACCTTCAAGGTTACTTCAGTTTCAAAATATATTCTCAATATTCATCAGCAAACCTAAGGAGTTCACACCTACCTTACATTTTCTAGGTTTTAATATATATTTTCAGCCTGAACATGTTTGTAACTGCAGTAGGGTCTCTTTGTCAAAAGCTAGACATGTTAGTCATATGAAATCCCATGACAATAAATGCTCTCTTTACAAATGTCTTTCAGTAGCAACCTACACAGAGCTAATATCAATTCTCAGATAAAATATGTAGGTTTACAGCATATTTGAGAAGTCATATGAAGGTGCAAAGGGGCAATATCAATGAAAAAGGTCAGCTAATTCATTTGTCACTCATGCAAAAGGCATTGTAAGGATATGCTTGGCCTGAGGAATCACACATGCTCCCAAGGATTTGAATTGAGGAGATGGACTTCTTCTGCAAAGAAGTAACAGTTACTATATATACACACACTGGATGATCCACAAGGAATTGTACAAGAAAATGAAATTCCACCATACCAGCAAATAGGATATGCACAAACTAGAAGCTATCCTTGAAAACGAAATGCATAAAATTTCCTGGGATACAATGAGATCATCCAATTCAAGCCAGAAGACTCTACATAGTTTTGATTAACAAGAAAAAAAGAAACTGCCATAGAGTGGATTTTGCTGTACCAGCAGATCACAGAGAGGAATAAGGCAAAAACGTTGACAAATACCTAAACCTTGCTAGAGAGCTGGAAAAACATGTATCTATTTATGTCTTTTAAAAACACACACACACGTGTGTGTGTGTATATATATCATGGCATGCTTTCAGGTTTGTTGGTTGGTTTTTATGGCATATCAACCCTTGTAGGTTATATAATGCTAAATCCTATATATATATATATATATATATATATATATATATTCACATTAAATATTTATGATGGCACGATGACATTGTTAGACCATCGTAAATGTCAATTCATTTCTTCAATTCAGGCTTGGGTAAGACTGTGTGGAAGACAGATGATTGCCCATAAAGCAAGTTTCCTTGCTCCACACCACTAACTTTGTCCAAAGGAAAGCAAACACCTTGGAACCTGTATTGCAGCAGATGCGACCAGAATATGGTTAAAGGTAGTGTTATGGACACCAACCCAAGATCTGTATCAAGGACTCACTCCTACAGCCTTTCCTATGAATAGTTATGACCACAAGGCAGTAGAGATTTTAATTTAGAGTTGTCCTTCTCTTAGAGTGATTGCTAATAAAGGCCAGAGAGCCCAGTCTGTCATACCCATATCATTATTTATTAATTTAACAATAATATGTGATTATGCTCCATCAAATAAATTCAAATAATATTACAACTAAAAACAACTAATGTATATAAACAAAGATAGTAACATATCTGCCATTGAGGCAGAATAAAGAATAAAACTTACATAGATTTGGACTTCTGTAACGGATAGTTTGCTTAATCTAATTGCTAAGGTAACTGCCCTGGACAGGTAAGCTTCCAGTGGATAATGAATGCAAATTCACCTCTTACTAGAGGCTTATTCTTTATTTCTAATCCACACTACTTATTAATGAGAGTAAGATTGTGACTTTACAGCTGCTATAAAAAGCCGCAGAAATAAGATGAAAGAATTACAAATTCAAAATGAATATTTGACAATGCTATATCTCATAACAGAATTGTAGAACTAAGTTTAATCTTTGACAGGAACAGCAACCATTCACTTGACATTAATGCCCTTGGGAAAGGCATGAATCCACTTCTCCCTTCCAGATATAGGTAAATAGCAGGAGAATTGTAGCTCTTTAGCCTTGTAAAGGCATTTAACGTTGGACATTTGAGCGATAACAGAACATATCAGAGATCATTCCATGCTAGTGATTTAGTTAGTTTGTTTAATGGCATATCAAATTTCATGGGTTATTTAATACCAAAGCCCCCCCTTGTGAAAGAACAGTTATGATACTAGTTAACCATTGCTGATAAAGGAGTTCATAACTTTCCAAAGAGTATTAGTCAGAAAGTAAGCATAATAGTGTGATTGGAGTTTGAACTTGCTTACTATGATTAACCACTATGCCACTGGGACCCCAAACCAAACTAGCGGTACTATGTAGCCCAATATAAATTGTAGATGAGATGGACACCACCAAGTAACCTTCCAATGTGCTGAGGGGTACCATAAAGGGTAATTACAAATTTGCCATGCCTTCACTCAGGTCCATTACAGGTGGGTGATATTGAGCAGTTTGTCTTCTTCTAGGGAGCCTTCTTGCTTTGCAGGGCTGAGATCATGGCTTGGTGCCAGAAGCATCCCAATACAGGGAATGCCAAAGTGATAAACCATTTTTTGAAAGAGCTATGCATGAGTTTCAGCATGTGGATGACTCCCAACTATAAAATGATCATGTGTTGCATCCTGATTTGGTGGGAAGTCAGTTAAATACCATAAAGATAAATAACTCAGAATAGCACCTAAACAATCTGATAGGTCAAGCTCTCTGTCCATCACAATAATATTACAACTTTAGACAAGTTGATCTTTACTTAAGATATAAGATTACAAAATTTTTGTTTCTGCAAAAAATAGTGAGTTAAATGTTTGAATGATAAAAAGAAAAAACTTACCTCTTCATAAAACTGTATAATCCTCTGTCAAAATACCTAGGAGATAAAGAAAAAGGAAAATAATGATAAAGGAATCAGAAGGTAGCAAATAAGAAGTAGTAACTGTTATGATATGAACTACATAATCAAGTTGTGCTCATAGCATGGATTCTCTCGACTCTCCATCCACCCTTTATGCTTTTACCAAGGGCTCATGGGATAGAATAAGGCTAAACAAAGAGGAGGTAACAGTAGGAGTTATCGGACTTCCACTCACTCCCATGCTCTCATATCATTATTTTGTTTATTTATATATATGTGAGAGCACCATATTAGTAGGCTTAGCTACAGTATGAATAAAAGTTCTTTGAATCTTTTTTTTGTTTTTTGAGTTTTGCTCAAGTTGGTGTTTTTGTCATAATGTTTGTGAGCATATCAGTTGTAGGACAGTAAATAATGCTTATACTGCCGTTGTGTAGGATGTCTCTGATAAAGTGATCTTTTGCACCCTGGCTTTCCCCGAATATCATTATGGGAGTGTATTCTTGAAGAGGGTTCATTTCATTTAATAGTTGAGTAAAGTATAGAGCTTCCTGAGTGACCTGTGCCAGGGCCATGCACTCAGCCTTGCATGTTAATAATGTGGCCATGGGTTGCTTATTTGATTTCCAGTTGTGTGCTTTTGGGGTTTTCATGACTTCCTTATTGGTTCTTGGTACATTACACATTTCTTTGTAGCAATAATTGATGTTGATTAGGGCCTGGTCATTTTCCTTTTCAGCTTTTGTTACACAGTCCTCCTAGTAGCGAGAGACATTCTGTTCCTAAAGTGGGTTGTGGTCCTATGCTAGCCACAGAGCCCAATGTGGTGTGATTACTAGTCACAGTACTTGTTGTAGCTGTTGTGTTCGTGACTACCACATGAGGTTCGGACTGTTTGCTTCTTTAAGTCCTTCCATGCCCACGCTGTGTTTGAAAGATCCACGAAGTGGGGGTTGACACAATTCAGCCAGATCTTCTTCTGACAGTAAGGTAATATGAGTGGCTAGATTGTCTAGACACTCAAAGAATAGAGAAAACCTGTTGTTAACAAACAACAAAAAATGTTTTTTATTGAAACATGTTTGTGAGACAATAAATATCAAGCAAATGATGTTTGCTTTCCCGGCAAAAAAAAGAAGAGAGGTAGAGTGACAATGAGGTGCGGTTAGAATGACGCTAATGTCTCTAAAGTCTGGGACTTTGAATTTTTGTAAAGTCTGAAGGTTGTTCAGAGTGCCTTGGGTCTAGAATGGAAGGGATGCTTCTTTGGCAGTCTTGAGTTTCTTCTTGGTCCCTTTTTTCATCCTATCTGATGATTTGTTTTACCATCCTATTTTTATAGATCAATATCTGGATTAAAAAAGGTTTCTGATTGGTTGTCCAATAAGAGACAATTAGGAGTCATATTCCCATTGGTCAGCCAATCCTAGTTCAGGATTATATCTTACAGATATAGGGAAAACCCTTTTTAGATGCTTTGACCAATGGAAACAGGTTTAGAGCAATGGGGTTGAATTAAAATTCTCAGCCTCACCTGACTGAATGAGCCAGGCCCAGCTCACCTTTATTTAGGGTGGGGCAAAATTAAATCTACCTTTTGACATTGACTTTTAAGATAAGGACAAGAAAAATATGTTTTAAGAAGTGACCCATTTCATTATTAAGATCAATGAAAATAAATTTACAGACCTTTAAAATCAAAAACAATTGTCTCGCACTTAACTGACTTTTAGAAACAATCAACCAGCTTTTTAGGTCAATTTAAACCTTGAACAAAAAGATACTTATTTTAAGGATCTTTTTGTTATTGATATATATATATATTCATATATTTCATAAATTTAAATTTTTACATATTAATTAAGTATTTAACTGCATGTCATGTCACAGGGTATCTTTGAATATAGCTGTCCTCCTTGGTATTAGTTTGTTTGCCAATGCTAGGTTGTTTGTTAGAAATTTCTTTCATGGTCATTAAGTAGTACTGTCTTTTGTGGATGTGAATTTTAAATTTTGTGTCACTTTTATATCTGAGTTTGTTTTAATTTTCTGTAAAAATCACAACTTTTACAGAAAATGTCTTGTAGGTAGGAGGGTATGAGTAATGCTTTTTGAGAGTGAACAGCACGTGGCTTCTATCCACATCTAGTAAGCATACTTCAGCATCTCCTCTTTTCAATGCTACA
This sequence comes from Sepioteuthis lessoniana, assembly GCA_963585895.1. Taxonomy (NCBI): domain Eukaryota; kingdom Metazoa; phylum Mollusca; class Cephalopoda; order Myopsida; family Loliginidae; genus Sepioteuthis; species Sepioteuthis lessoniana. Next base: position 71,710,589 of record OY757908.1, read on the forward strand.
CCACTGGTTTTTGTTCCATATACTGGTTTTCTAGCTGGAACGTTTAGTCATAATTTTTAAATTTCTTCACATCTCTAATGATGTCTGAGGTAGCTCCTGCATCAACCAGCAGTCTCTTGAGTACTGTTGTCTTCGGTAGATAGTAGTTGTCCATTTTGAATGCAAACAAACATTCTTATATATCTACTGCCTTTTTCATAGTGTCCCTTCATTTATAGTAACAGGATTCTCTTTTGCGGATGGTGTTTTTACAATAGCTGCACCCATGGTTTTTGTTATCTTCGGTAGATAGTAGTTGTCCATTTTGAATGCAAACAAACATTCTTACATAACTACTGCCTTTTTCATAGTGTCCCTTCATTTATAGTAACAGGATTCTCTTTTGCGGGTGGTGTTTTTACAATAGCTGCACCATGGTTTTTGTCTTCTGTCATAGTTGTTGGGACAGATTTTAGTTAAGTGCCTCTTTCCACTACATGTAAAACATGAGATGTCACATCCATCGCAGCTCTCATTTTTCATGCCCTTTTGAAAATAAGGTAGTTGACATCATGACATTGTCCCTACTTGAGTGAGAGGTCTCTGTGTTTTAGTGTTTCCTTGAAGCTGTGGAGTTTGGTTTTTGAATTCCGAGAATAAGTCTTTGTTGCTATGAGTTATGTAGATGGAAAATTGTTCAAAGTGCCTTGGCAAACCTTTCAATATCATTGTGGTGATTAAAGTATCAGCTACTGTTTGTCCAGGTGTCCTTATTACATAGTCTGTCATGCTTTCATTAGTGTCCTTTTTTGAGAGAAGTTAGTTGGGTATAAGATAACTCTCAGTTTTCCTTTTCCTGCATAATATCTATGTAATATGTTGAGGGATTTTCCTCCATTGTTAGCAGCTTCTCTCATTATTAATAACAAGCTTTTGTCATCTAGGAACTGTACAAGTTCCACATAGGCTTCTTCATTTCTCTCATTTCCTTTTTGTCTCCAGTGAGGTTTACACCTAAGATGGCATCTTTTAGGCTGAGTGACTATAGATGGCCTGAGAACTTAGTTTTCCGAATTTCATCTTTTTCATTGTTTTTGTCAAATAGGAGTCTCCTCCAATGAGTTCCATTATCCCTTCTGGGTCCATAACCAGTTAAAGTTGGCAGTCTGCTGTGGAAAAAGGATTAGGGATCAACAGACTAGAACAGAGGAAAAACATGAGTCACGTGTCCCATTGAGAGAAGAAAACTTTATTAAGGGCATATAGGATAGAAAAAGGATAAACAAAGGAAATAATAGTAGCAGAATTCCAACATATTTTATCAGAAAAATGTGACTTCCATATGATTAATGACCTTTCAATAGCATAACATGCTTTTCCTATGCATATGTTGGCATGGTTTAGCTTGGTTTGGTTTCTTTGTTTAATGGTATATCAACCTTCTTAGGCTATCTAATGCCAAAGCCATTCTTCTAGAAGAACAGAAGTGGTACTATTTAACCCATAGCTGGGAAGATAAGGGGGTTCATACCTTTCTCAAGGGTATTTGCCTGAAAGTGAACATAATAGCATGACTAGAGATTGAACTTGTTTACAACAATTCTGCAGTTTAGCGCTTTAACCATTACACCATGAGGACACCCTCCTGTTGGCATGGGTTTCTGCAGATGACAGTTGCTTTTAAATAAATGATGCAGCAGAATGTACCTCCCACGTTTTAAATCATCACCTGTGTCATATAGAGTCAGTGAACTTGGGAAAGTGGTAATGGTATCTCCATCTTGCCAATGTCTTACTATTTTTTTTCAGATATGATTAGTTCCAATCAGGGATTGTACTGGTGCACTCTGTATTTGCTGTTAAGATATTCTTTAAGGCTAGTGAATCTATAATAGCTACACAGTGAGTTTTTCATACACATTCATGTTATGTCAGAATTATGTTGTGTTTCTGAAATTTCCAACCCATAGCAGATTGATTTTCTATTCAGAACAGCATCATTCCAAAGTAACATGAAATGAGCACTAAAATCTCTTTGTGTAGCAACCATAGATTCAGCAGTCTTTAAAAAAAAATTAAACAGAAAATGTACAGTGTGGACTGGTTCAACTTTGGTTGTGTTTAGTTTCTTTGTTTAATGGCATATCACCCTTTGTTGGTTATTTGATGCTAAAGGTAATCTTGCTGAAAACAGTAAAGTTACTATTCAACCCATAACTGGTGAGGAATAAGAGAGTTAATACAATGATTATAATCGATCATATCTGAACAAAAAAAAATTCAAGACTTAACTTGATAGAGCTACCATTACCATTTGTCTAAGTTCACTTGCACCATGCTGGTGACAATTTAAAATGTGGGAGGTACTTCTGCCATAATCTGTACAATGATTAGCATACTAGATATCATCCTAGGAAATGGAATCAGTAACCCAAGTTCAAAACCGGGGTGAGGCTGTTTGCATTTCTCTTTGCACTAATGCCCTTGAGGAAAACATGAATCCCTCAGTTCTCACTCCAGCTATAGGTAAATAGTACAGTAGAATGGGTTCTTTGGCCTTAGGTAGGCAACAAATATAGGAAAAGAAATCTCTGAATTTAAACCAGCTTTACTCAGCTTAGAAACGGACCTTGAATCACATCCTGTCTATAGTGGAGGAGTTGTCTAAATATATACTTAGCAGATAATGAATAACTTTAAAAATTGCCTACTCTCTGTAACCTGTATCACAAAGTCATCTGAATATCCCCTCTCCTCCCCTTTTGTGCAGTGTGTCCTGGGGTCAGAATCCACAGGACCTGGAACACCTCCTTTTTACCATGTCTTACTCAAAGATAAGAACCTGGTGTTACATCTTGTCTAAAGATGAGAACATGGCTGAGGAAATAAAATATATACAATAATTGATCCCAAGCAGAAGGTTGAAGAGCAGAGCTCTAATTTTAGGTAAAACTATCAAAGATTGAAACTTTGATCCTAGGAAGAGCATGTAGATTGTAACCTGATCACATGTCATGAGTGCAATTCCCTCTGTAAATAATGACATCATTTTGAAATAGGGAATATGCTACTGTATATTCTACAGATAGTGAATTACTTCAAGAAAATTTATGAAAATAATCATTATTATTCTGTTTCCTTGCTCAAATTCAAAAGGGAAATATTTTCAATATTCTTGGTTCAATAAAATCAGGATATACCTACCTCCACATTTCAGAATATAAATAAATATGAGATATACATTTTGGTCCTTTTGGGGGTCTGAACTGGTCTAATTGGGCAATGCAAGAGGCCACACCCCACATGATGACATATTTGACCATGAAGAACTGTCCCTGGCAGTAACCAATGCCCACCAAAGTCCACTGCGAGAGTGATTGAATGATAGTCAGGTGATAGGCCAAAGAAGTGAAATAGAAGTAATGAAGTACAAAGTTGAAGAACATGGCCCAAAATCCAATTCTCAGGAAAGTTAGACTGTGGCGCCAAAATCGCGACATTGACCATTCTTCTTTGGGGCTATTTATCTGAAAAAAATTCAAAGAAGCCAGATGTAGAGATAATAAAACATTATAAAATTTACAAATTGAAATAAAAGAAAAGGGTTTTCTAAACAAAATTTGATAAAATACTTCCCTCTTCTGAGACAAGCTGATGATCTTTGTCTAAGGTTTTGGTTTTGATTGGTTTGGTTTCTTTGTTTTAATGGCATATCAACTCTTTTTAGGTTATCTAATACCAAAGCCATTCTCCTAGAAGAACAGTAGTGGTACTATTTAACCCATAGCTGGGAGGATAAGGGGGTTCATACCTTCACCAAGGGTATTTGCCCGAAAGTGAACGTAATAGCACGACTGGAGTTCGAATTCGCGTACTCTGATTCCGCAGTCCATCGCTTTAACCATTACACCACGAGGACACCCCACTTTTGGTTTTGATTTTGGTTTCTTTTTTGAATGACTTATCAACCTTTGTGGGTTATTTTCACAAGGGTATTAGTCTAAAAGTAAAAATAACAGCATGTCTAGAATTTGAACTTGTTTACTATGATGTTGCAGTCTACCATGTCAGCTACTATGCCAGGAGAAGTGCCACCTTTTTAAGGAGTATAGCTGGTCATACTTGTCTTAGTTGCATGTATTTACCCAGCCTTTCTGTCCCAGGCAGCTGGTTTGAATCCAGTTTTCCTTCTAAACCAGTTGCCCAACCATGGCTAAAGAGCCCAGCCTGCCCTACAATCTAATGATAGCTGGGAAGAGAAGGGATGAATTCATTCCTTTCCAAAGGGTATTAGCACAAAGTGAAATGCAAACAGCCTTATCCAGAATTTGAACTTGGGTCACTGATTCCATTTCCTTTAATGATAACCATTACGCCTTGTGTGCCTCCCTTGTCTTAGTTGTAGGAGAACTAAAATACCACTTTGGTTTAAGGCCACTAGCTTTATACTTTATTCAAAATATCTGATAGAAAACAAGGATTTAAACATGGTATAAACTTTCTTCTTCAGTTAAACCATCTGACCATAGGACCCAAGTGAAATTTGATGTGCACATTTCTGTCAATACTGAAGCCAACCAGGCACAACCCAGTACTGCTTTTGCTGACTCCAATGGTAGACTGGTCATTCTGTTATAGATAATTGTAGTCAAAATCATGTAATTGTATCTATATAATGAACAGTGTAACTTTGTTTACTTGCTTATTTGTTCTTCTATTCATAACTTCTATTGTTCACAGAGCTTAGAATATGTCAAATGCATCTCTTGTAAAGTAGGATCCCTCCAAAGGGAGATGTCCTGGGTATGACACTAAACTGCATCTGGTGGTGGAGCTCCAATTTTTGAGATCAGGGAAGTGTGGAGAACCCCTTTGTTGCCATTATTCCCAGGTCAACTCTGATCTGGAAGGGTAGTACCTGTTAGGCTCCAATATTAGAGTCAAATAGATCTGTTTGAAAAATATTAGTATTAGATGGAAATACTTGAAACTATATAACTGTGTGCAAATTATTTCTATCAAAAATAGTTGCTTGAAGCTCCCCAGAACCGAAGACTAAGCAAGTAACATACCCAGGACACCCACATTTTTTTTGGTATGGAAGGGCTTACCTCTCAGTAAAAGATACAGTCAGCACATTCTAAGTCCTACAGGCTGGGTTGAATGACTAACTAATATCAGTAAAATGGAAAGTGATGGAGTGGGGGAGATTTTTTTTCACTTACCTGTTGCTTAAATTCCTTATAATTAATAAGAGGTCCAGAAAAACACAAAGGGAGGTAAGTAGTGTAACAAAGTAGGTCAATAAGTCCAAATTTCATTGGGTCTTCTTTATTGGTGTTTCCAACATTTGTTTTTTCTTGTCTCTCCTTCAACCAGATACACCGCTCTAGACAAAAGCTTGTGTAACGGAGATTAGCCAGGGACAGAATCATCATAAGGAAATAATATCGAATCTCCACATCATGCCTTTCAGGAAACATAACCATTTTCTATACAGATAAAACAAAGAAAAAAAACCAGCTGTTAGAATAAACTTAAAAATTCAAATTTCTTCAATGATGATTTGTCAATTATTATTCATGATTACACAAATGTAGGCTGAAAAGTTCATCTGATGACATCATATCTGCTATTTATGACTTTTTTGACTAATGGGACACAAGCTCTACAACATCGATGGAGGAAGTGTGAGGACCACAAGGCAGACTATGATGAAAAATAAAATTCATTTGGTTACATTCCATGAGAGTATTTTGGTCAGCCTATGAACTTTCTAGCTGACCTTCACAGTACTTATAATTTTTGATGAGCTTATTCATATATGGATTGGCACTTCTCTGAAGGATCAGAGTGCAGTATCTGTGAGCTCTACTCTGGAACAAAATATCTGGCACTTTTACTCAGGATAGTAATTGTACCTATGAAAATCTCAGTTATTTTTTTATAATTATCAACCACAAAAATTCTCATTATGGTTATATGTATATATGCGTGTATTTGTGTGTATATATATGAGTTAACCAGTCCCTTCACTAAAGGTAGGATGTGACACAAGGTCAATTTTTAGGTGGAGAATAGCAGGTTTGAATTCAGAGACATTTCTTCTAGACTGGTTGCCTTACCAAGGTTAAATAACCTAGTCTGCCCAACTATTTACCCATAGCTAGCAGAAAACAGATGGATTCATGCCTTTCTTAAGGACATTAGTGCAAAGTGAACACAAACAGCTTCATCAAGGATTTGAACATGGGTCAATAATTCTATTTCCTAGGATAATAACCATTATGCTTTGTGTGTGTGTATCTTCATGTAATGGTGAAATTTCTTTTAAACCAATACACTTAAAATACTCTAATTTAGAGAATAAAGCAATTTCCAGTCCAATTTGCAGCAGAGTGATAATTATGTCAACATACTTACATAGAATCAGATTGACAAAATTTGGACTAATAATAACACAGAAAATACAAAAACAATATTACCATAGAATTTTTCATTACTCAAAGTTGCTAATACACTGCAAAAAGCCTCTTGTGTGTGTGTGTATGTGTGTGTGTGCACACACATGTGTGCAGGTATATATGATGAAAAAAACATAAAAACAGTGAAGTCAAGTTTTTTAGATTTAAAAATAAAGTAATGTAAAACTAAAATACACAGGGTGTTTAAAAAAGTATGCAACTGTCCATCTTTTTGACAACTTATCTTCAAACTATTGTAATATGGTAGCCAAATACAAATGCCATTGAGGACAGTATGTGTATGATATAATGACCTGGAAATAACCCTGTTGTAATTGAGTGCAGAGGGAGAAAGTGCAGGTATTATCAAAAACACCTATAGATGAGTTGTAAAGTAAACAAAATCTTCAGTACCTGAAACTGATTAGGCATAAATATGGGTCCCCAGGTGCTGAGAAGGGGGCATTTACTTGCCATCCTGAGGAATAATAAAACTTAAAGATATGAGACAAAATACTCAAGATGGAATTAGATAACTGGATTGAAAACACAACTTTTATCCCAAAAATACTTTTGAAAATAATAAAAGTTCTGTAATTGTTTAGAAGACTTAGTGTTAGTGTTTCTTTCCTACCAAAAGATGATTATCCCACCTCACCTGTACTTGTGTTCCATAGGGGACAACACAACACTAATATTTTTATCGCTCTGAAAATAGTAGATGTAGACAGCTGAATCTGTGAATTTGGATATCTAAAAGATTTTCTGAGTGAGCAAGTTAAATGCTTGGACTTGCAATCAAGAACTTCAACAATTAAAAAAGATGCCTGACCTGTGACACTCTAAGTTCTTCTGTATTTAGGTCCAATACTGCATACACAAGTAGGTTTGAGCATGTGTATATGAGTAAGTATGTATATGCATGTGGGTGCTAGCACATCTGTATGGATATGTGAGGGCATAAGTAGTGTATATGTATGTATGTATGTATGCATGTATAGCAGTATCATAAGGATAGCTAAGCAATTTAGGGAGGTTGACAGATTTTAATAGATAATAAAATAGAGAAGGATTTCTTGATGGTTAATTTCTTAATGTTTGTAATAAAACTGAGTCTTTGGCACAAGTGTGGTCAGAGGTCAGTAGACAAAGATACCATTTTTTCCAGATACATTAGTTCTGAGAGATCCAAGCTGGGAGAGCAGTTTTCTTTTTGGGAAATCATGGCCACATAACTCAAAGAGTTAAACAAAATAGAGTTTGAGTCTGGGATAGAAATGAGGGTCACCAGGAATGTTAGCAATAAAGTTAGTAGTTGGCTTTTTTTGAGACAGAGTATGGGCTAAAACACTGTCCAGTACCAAGTTCATATTACAAAGAATTAAACACCCTCATCAGGATAAACCAGCAGGCTGAATAAAAATGATGATACGTTCGTAATGTGGAATTCATTTTTGTTCTTTTTTTTTTCTTCTTTGTGGAGTTGATCAATCGCTTGTAGAGTTTTGACCAAAACCTGAGACCAACTTTTTCTTAACTACAAACACAAGTGGGTTCAGTCATTTAGCAGGCAAAACTGCAAAAGCCACAGATGATACTTCTCTTGATCTGAGCTCTTTCCATTTTGTACACACCAAATCTGATAAAATCTATTAGTTATAAGTAATACTGGTGACTTGTTGGGAAGGGAAAATTGAGAAAATTATATATTATCATTTATCTTTGACATGTTTGTAAAATTTATATACAAAATACATTCTTGAAAATTAACATAGCAGACAAAGGAATGGATGCTCAAATGAAACCAGAGCATGATATAATCATTTGAACTGCTAAGTCATGCCTGAACATATTGTTTCCATATGACTAATAAGAGCACAGTGTGGCCACAATCAATACTGTAGAATAAAATTTACCCACATATAATTTTTTACTCTCTTACTATTGATGTTGAATCCTTTATTAAACACCCTGAAAAAAAATCTCTGAAAGAAAACAGAAAAGAAATTGGCCAAATCCTAAAAGAAAAATAACCTACCATCAAAGCCACAGTAAAGTCGAGGTTGAGGCAAGTAAGGAAGGTGAAAGATACTACCCACACAAGAGTAGGGGACCCCAACAAGGACACAGCATAGCAGACAGCGCATTTGAATACCAAAAATAGAGAAGACCTGAAGCCAAGCACAGAAGTCAAGGTGAAGAGGGAAAAACTTGTGTAGAAATATTTTCGGATCTGTATTTAAAAAAAAATTAAAAAACAAAAACAGGTGAGAGAACAGAAAAGCTAAATTAGATTTAGAAAAAAAAAGTACAAATCAGCAATGGATGTTTATCTGAAGAGTTGGTAAACACAAAGATCAGTCAAAAAGTAAAGCTTATTCTTTTTTTTTTAGTAGCAATAAATTTAAGAACAAAAGTACATACATGTATTCAATAGGATTTAGATCTGGGAATTTTTTGTGGTCAGAGCAAAACACTGAAACTTTCTTAATGTTTCCAAAACCATTCTTATATACAAGGGTCAACCAAAAAGTCCATAGGTTGAACAAGATATTCTCATTGAATGTGACCAAATGAGGTTTATCTTTCATAATAGTCTCCCCTGTAGTCCACACACTTTTTCATTCAGTGTTGTAATGCTTAGATCCCATTAGTCAAAAAGTTCAACAGCAAATATTACATCAGCTTATAAACTTTTAAGCTCACTCTCATAAACCAAGATGTACAGCAGAGTGTATAGTCAACTGAAAAATGCCATTGTCAGCATAGAAGATTGTTGCAATGAAGAGATGAAGTTTTTCTCCATTGTTGTTTTCCAATGGAAATCAGCTTCCTCAAAAAAGAAACTGTTGATAATTTGACACATCACCAACTAAACAATTGAGATCTACATTTTTGAGGGCTTCCACTTCTTAAACAAGACAGAAAACAAGTAAAATTCTAGCTTCCTTTTATTTCCACTATTCAAATAACAACCACTCTTGCAGAAATATCTTCTGGAAGAAGCAGCTTTTGACTACAACAGAAGAATTCAACTTTTTCCAGAAGGTATTATGCAACAAAGTACCTTCTATATGAATAAGAGGACCCAGTTTTTCCCAGCAAAGCATTATCCAAACCATCACCATGCTTCTACCAACTTGCTGCTTTCCCACATTACCTCTCCAAGATGACTCACACATACTCTACTCTCTATCTTGTTTAGGAAAAAGAAAGACTCATTAAACTAAGTGACCTCTTTCCATTAATACATAGCCCAGTTCCAATATTCATGAGCCAACTGAATATGCGTTTGATAAAAAATAATGGTTAGAATGGGTATGCTGACTAGTAAACCTGATTGCAACAAGCTAAAATCGTGGATAAGCTGTCTGTTTTTCACTTTGCACTAAAAACTTTGGGAAAAGCATAATTCTATCTCTTCTGCCTCCCAGGTAGGGGTAAAATGATAGGGCAGACTAAACTTTTTAGCCTTTGCAGAACAGGTGTTCAAGGAGAAGTAAAGTCTCTAAGGCAAGCTAAAAGGTTCTCCCATTATGTATGAGTGCTCAACTTCAACTAAAAATGTAAACCAATAGTTTGCTTACACAGGTGATTTTGTTTATTGTAGTGAAGGCTTGAATAGGACCAACCAAACTTTTTGGATGTGCAGATAACAGAAGAATGATGCACCAGTGTGCCATTCTCAGGTTTTGAATTCAGGGTTTTTCCTTCTCTTAAATAGGTTGCCTTACCAACGCAGAAGAACATAGTCTGCCCTATTATTTACCAATAGGTAGAAGGAAAAGAGAAAGATTCATGCCTTTCCAAACAGCATTAGCCCGAAAGTGAAACACAGCTTCATCCAGGTTTTGAACTTGGATCCATATTTTTAAAGGCAAATGTTTGCATACAAATCTCAAGTAGTCATTACAATAGGCATAAATTTACTCAGTCACTTTAAAGTACTGTATGATACAACAGAAATAAATGATACATTAAACTTAATAAGTAAAATATTTTTAATTTTGTATGGAATAACTTTTACAGAATAAGCAATGCATAGCTTGTTTTTTAGGAATACCCACTAGAGATATACATATAGATAAAAAAAAAAAAAAGAATAAAAAATAATACAAAGTAAGAAAAAATTTTATTCTTACATGATAAAATTTCCATTCTATGAGTTTACCAATGATGAGGTGACCACATAGAAATGGCAAAATTTCAAAGAACCAATCTTGCCAAAATCCCCATTCAATTTCAGATATATCCTTAAAAAAAAAAAAAGAGAAAAAAAACAAAACAATAAGCCAAGGATCTGAGCACCATAATGCCTAAACTGAAAAACATGAAAGATAGAACAGTTTGTGAATATACTCAAGACAAACTGCAATAGAAATGAAACAAAGTGTTCCATAGTCCAACATATAAAGCAGAACTTGTCAAACATTTGCTAAAAAATATTGAGCGAAATTTGTTCAAAGAGCCTGTTGAACATTAATAGTTTGTACCCATTATCACAGATCTTTATCCTGCTTCTCAGAAACTCTGAAGTTTTTTGATGCACCTGTAGATCTGGTCACAGTAATATGAGGTGTTCTTGCAGAAAGCATGGTTTGGTTTGTTCCTTAGCTTGCTCAGACTGTAATGGTGTTTGTGTCAACATAGCATGTTTAACAGATGAGATAGATGCTGAGTCTGACTATGACAGCTAGTAACAATGTGGGCAATGCTAGTTGCAAAATGTTGAAACTGTAAAACCTCACTAATTAGGACAAGTAGTTCATACTTTGCACAATTGTAGTATATTGACCTCCGACCTGGCCAAACATGCCATTCCAAAGATGGCAGAAGTGCATATTCCATTGGCATGGGCGAGCTTGGCTGACAATATGGGACAGGGTTAAAATCCCACGGTACAGTCATAAACTGATGCACCAGAAGAGGGTGACCTGTGAACTGCATGACAGTTATTTCAGCTCGATGATGATCAAAACATGCCATTCCAAAGGAGTGGGTGTTGAACAATTATATAACTCAGTGCACAGGAACTTCAACCAGTTTGGAGATCAGAGTGTTGGAGAAATGATGCTGTAAAGAAAACAGCAATAGACAGTATCGTTGATGGGAGCTTTCATACCGTCCATGCCTTGCTGGGCTGCATGCAGGCAATGCATTATTTTTGTTCTAAGGGATTTCGATATGACGATTCTTCCATCCATTAACACTAGGCCTCTGTCAGTGTTGAGTCGGTGTCATACCTCCCAGAATTCGTGGATATTGGGTTCTGTGAGAGAACATTTATGAGGGAATCCCTGGTTGATGGCGTGTATGAGCTTTGTGTAGAGATTATCACTTCAGCCCGACGCCCGAATATGTCAGGTGTTGTTGCACGCATTTGTTGTTGCTGGGATGATGGCTGCTTGTACTGCAGCATCTATTTTGTCTGAGAGGTGGACATCTTTGGAGGATGGGTGTGCTGGGCACAGGCTTACTAAGGCTTCTACTGTGGCTACTGGGTTGTGGGAGACTGCATCGGCACCGCATGCCCGGGCAATGTTGGATGCTGAAGGAATATCGGAGGCATTTCTCTTTTAGCCTAAAGAGACGTGGGTTATGTACCTTACTAAGGTCTCTGTCACCAAATATTCCTGTCAGTGGTTGATGATCGGTTACCACTATCATTTGTGGACAGCCCATGACGAATATTCAGCACTTCTCAAGTGCCCAGGCAATTGCAGCCGCTTCGCCTTCGATAGGTGCATACCGGCGCCCTGTGTCAGTGCAAAATGTGCTACCTGCAAATACAATGCGCCATCCATCGGAACAACACACAGGAGCTTTTTCGGGGGGGGGGGTACGTGTAGTACTTCTGCAATAATAGGAAGCCCATGCCTTCTTTGCTCCAATCTGGGGCTAGGCAGGTTACCCTGTTGATGTCGAGGTGATAACTCCTTTTTTAACCAAGCTCACTATGATTTGTTTGGATTGCTGGAATGCTTTTTCCAGGCTTTCATTCCAAACAAAGAGTGTGTTTTTCTTGACAAGGTCCTGAAATGGCAGCATTATGGGGCTTAATGAGTATGCCCACACAACTTGGTTGACTAGCCCAAACCAAAATCTTGCATTGGTGATATTTTGGGGGGTTGGGAAGCTAGATATAGCATTCAGTAGGTTGTCACAAGAGGTCACTCCTGAAGATGTTATTTGGAGGCCCCCGAATTGGACTACGTCTTGGCAGAACTGGAATTTTTCTCTGTTGAGGATGATTCCGTTTTTCTTGCACAGTAATAAGTAGTCAAGGGTGTGGTAGAAGGTGTTCTCTATGTTTTTGTCAAACAGTAAGATGTCATCGACAATTTTTATTTTGCGAGGGACATTTTGATTATTTCATCATACCTACGTGTGTAGGCGTCACCAGATGCTAAGTATCCTTGAGGCATTCTGAGGTACATGAAACAACCCCACTCTGTAATGAAGGTTGTGAGTGGTTGTGATTCCTCATCTAGGGGGATTGAATGGTAGCCATCAACAGCATCTAGAACTTTTTTTTTATGTTTGGCAGTACCTCTAGTGCCAACTGGAATGAGGAGCTCATGTGGTGTGTTTCCCGTTTGGGAATTTAGGAGCTAGTAATCCACGGTCCTTCTTGGTTTCCGATTTTTATTTGCAGTAATAACCATGGTACTGCACCGATCGGTGCCCCCACCGATTGGTACTGGAATGATGATGCCTCTCTCGACATCATCCCAGAGGGCCTTTTTTACTTCCTTCCTGTAGTGGTAGAGTACTGGGATGGGGTTATGTTTGGCTTTAGGGATTGCACCATCTTTGAGGTGAATATGGGCTGGAGGGCCGGACATTGCCTGGAATTTCCCACCTTTGTTAAACACTGTGGTGGCAAATTGGTCCAATAGCCATTTTTTTAGATTTTGTATGCTTTCATTAGTTGGCGGGTACAGTGGAGTTTTAGGATAGTTGAATTTTGGTTTGTCTGTCTTGTGAGGTTGGGTACCTGGATGTATGGCATGGCATGTTACTGATGGTGGCGATGTCAAGGGTCTGGAGAAGTATGGAGGTAATATCCCAACATCAATACAGGCTGCCTCGCTGAAATATATTACTTGTATTTTTTTGCATATATACAGAGCCTGCTTTGTGGTTTGACTCCCAATTTCAAACGTGACAGGTAACCAACCTTGACATACTAGAGAAAATCCTCCGACGGTGCGTACTTTTTTTTAGAGGGGACCAAGATACTTTTTGAGTGTCCCATGTGCCGGAAGTGTGTCAGTCTACGAAGACATATGGTTGCACCACTATCGGGGTAGTCTTGAGTCTGGTTGGGTGGACAGGAGGGATGTCTCTGATCCGTCTTGGATCAGGGCATGGGAAGAACAGGATTATTGTCGCCTCGAGCTTTTCGAGGCCACTATTGCCCAGTTCATAGGTTCCACTCGCCAGGTCAAATACTATGTGTGCAATGAGGGCATCCAGGGTGGCTTCCTCATCCCCAATGCATTGCATAGCACCTCAATTCTCCATGCCTTTCGATCGGCAGACCATCTCAAAGTGGTTTTGCTTGCCACATGCTCTGTACGTCTGGCCCTCCTTTGTTGACAATATGCTGACATCCACAACCCTGCCATGTCAGAAACACCGGATATTTCATTTTGATCATGCATGGCCATTTCAAATGCTTCAGCGTGGCTTATATTCTCCTCTAGGGTCTTTAGCGACCCTGCTTTTGCCAACATGTCCACTTGTAGGGCATCATTGGCTATACCTCGGATGAACTGGTCCTTGATATATATGTGGGATAGGTCATGGTGACAATTTGGGCATATAAAGTCACAATCCCAATCCAAGGCTCCTGATCACAGCCGAACTACATAATTCTGAACGGTCTCATTATCGCTTTGAGCGATCGATGAAAACGAGATCCGGTGTACCATGGGATTTGATTTCCCCGTATCTAGGACCTCGAGCATATCAAGTAACTTGTTAGAGCTTATGTTGAAAAAATTGGGGTTGGTGTTGATAATGGAGTTCTGGATAGTTTCATCAGCACAGTTATATAGCTGGACGTCAGTCTGTGCAGTGGGGAGATTAGTCATCCTTGTGAATATGTCCCAGTCTATTCTGAATTTACGGAATTGTTGTGTTGTCATTTCTGAGACAAATTGAGGGAGTTTTGTGTTCAGCGGCTTCATGTGATTAACTGGCGATACCAAGAGTTCTTTGGTCAGTTTGAGTATGGTGAGCACTTCACCCGTAGTCTCGATGCCTAGTTCCTTGAGCGTTGTACAATCTACCATGTGGAAACTGTCCCATGTGATTTCCTCACTAGAGAACATTTGCGCATAAAACTTAGCGGGGGTAGCTGATATGCCTGTTTCGACGCATATGCTTTCCCATCCAGCCAAGTTGTACCCTGCTTGCAGCGCATTGCTGAAGTTCTGTACTTGAGTGTAGTTCACATGTTGAGTTACGTGTGAAAATAAACACTCAGTTGAGCATCAGGAAGGGAAGGTTATATGCACATCGGGGCATTCCACCATGCACAGGTAGTCTCATCCATTCCCAGTGTGTTGATTGGCTGTGAGCCCAGAAGTGGCTATGTTAGCGGGCATATATACTGACTCACTCATTGGCATTTGGCTGTTAGCCGCTGCCAGCTGACCTGCCGAGCTGGTAAGTATTGTTTATTATTTTCTCCTGTGCGTTAGGGCAGTAGCTTTTTCACACACACACATTATATATATATATATATATATACACACACACACACAGACATATATATATATCTATATACACCCACACACACACACATATATATATATATATCTATATACACCCACACACACACACATATATATATATATATATATATATATACACACACATATATATATATGTGAGAGAGACAAAGAGAGAAAGTGAACATATGAAAATAAAAAATATATATATAATCTTAATTTGATATTTTGTTCTAAAGTTTAAAACCTGAAAAAACATTTTTTAAATCTATGAGTGTATTTATTTTCAGTATTTTAAAATACTTTTACAAACATATCAGTATATTACAGTATACTATATATTATCATATTTAGTATACTGTATCAAACTGATCATGGCATGTGAAAGTTTCAGTTTCATTCAAAGATCTGTTTTTTAGGGTAACATCCTTTAATTATGAAAAATTATCCTCAACTTTGATAAAAGCAACTTTACATCCTTAATTATAAATGATGACTATCTTAAAACCCCTATGTAATATGGGTAATTACTGATAATTTGATTCCTTTTAAGATGAATAATTAATCTAAACTTTAATAAAAGCAACTCTACATCCTTTATTTTAAATGATGACCATCTTATAACTCGCATATGGTAAGTACAACTTGTTTTTATAACACGTTGATTAATTTGAGGCCACTTCAAAAAATTTTTTTTCAACTTGGGTCTCTTGGTACTTTGGGTCCTCAGACACTGCCTAATTGTCCAATCACTTGGTTCATCCCTGTTGGAAAACTGGACCAACAAATGACAAGCTCTCTTGACAAAAAACTATCCTTTTTTTTTAATCCTCAAGGTAACATACACTTTTGAAAAAAAGGATTACTTGGTTTGTACAAAGATTTGGAAGAATATTGTATATAAAGTTATTTTTAAAATGATTAAGAAAAAGTTAAGTGATTCTTGCTTTTGTTGATAATTTATTTATTTGTTGAATTGTAAATATTTATTAACAAATCAAAAATGAAAGATCAATTTCAGCAGCTGTTTATCCTGCTAATAGAATACCAACAGTGAGATCCAGTTTATTGGCCACTCCATTTTATAGAGTTCGGTAATGAATAATAGCTAATATATCCATTTTCATTGTATATAATATTCCATTATAAATAATAAAATCCTGGTATGCTGTTTTCAAAAGAAAACTAACTTTCTATAAAAAATTGTGATGGATGTATTCATTTATGGGTAATAATGTATTAATTATTGCTGTCATTTTTAGGATCAGGGTAAACTAGTGGTAAATAAAAGAAGATACCTTTTTTTAAAAAAAATACTTACCTTATTTCTATTTAAAAAACTCCAACCAGCTGTAAAGTCACTTGCTATTAATTTATCAGCATTTTCTGAAATGCAAACAAAAATCAAATAAGAAAGTATAAAATCGTTACTTTTACTTGACCTTATAATTTTTGCAAAAGATTTTTTTTTGTTTTAACATTAAACAGTCCAAAAATTTATATAATAAATGTATACTAAAAGCAATATCAATAAAAGGATGATAAAATACATTCTATTATTCAACAATACATTTTTAATTACCACTTATGTCCATGAAACAATAATTTTCTTTAAAATAGTCTCCTTAGCATTCAAGACATTTGTTGTAGTGAATTTTCCATTAGTCAAAAAATCTCTGAAATTCCTGTTTTGATATAATGTGAAGGTATACTGTCATATTTCTTTTAATCTTCTCCATAACCTCAAACATTACTCTTGAGATGTACAGGGTGTTTACAAAACTTGATGTCATTTGAGATGTACAGAGTGTTTAAGAAAAATCAATATCATTTCATAGTCTAATAACTTGACAATTCATGTTCAAACAATCTCAAATTTTAACAGCATGTGTAGAAACAACTCAGAATTTTGTTTAATGTTTAAACATCTTTCCTTTTCCAGTGACTGAAAAGAAAAAAAGAAAACAGAATTCAAAATTGTTTCTACACATTCTGTTCAAATTTGAAATTATTCAATTTATTTGATAATAAAATAATATTAATTTTTCTGAAACACTTTATTTTCAATTTAGGAAACAAAAAGTTGCACAGAGTGAGCAAGATCTGGTGAGTATTGACAATGCTGCACTTGTATATTCCTGTATTCCACCAGAAAACTGTCATTCAACAAGTATTAAGAATTAGTACCGACTCATCCAAATATTATCACTTTATTATATAAGTTGCTAAGCTATGGACATCTCATCATTTAAATCTTTAAATCTTTTTTAGATTTAAAATTTTAAGATTCAGTCTTAATACATTTTGATCACACCTCAAATTACTCAGATCTAAATATTATGTTCTTTTAAAATCATATTCAACCTTCATGTATCAAGACATATCATGTGGCTCAGCTTGAAAGGTTAAGCCAACATTTTTGAGATATTATTTATGAGTTGAAAGCAAATCATTTCTGAAATGAGTTGAAAGTAACAAAAGTGAAGTGTTTGTTCTAAATAAGTCATTAAGTCAACAATGCTCCATCTGAAAAATAAAAATTAAATTAGATTAAACTGTTAATAAAAAAATAGAGTTACCTTTGGAAGCAATCCAGACATTCTGGCATATAAGGAATACGGCAGTCACTGTTGTGAAAAAGTAGAACCCTATTTCCAAAGGATGTAAAGGAACATGGAGTCCCTGAGAGAAATAAGTCACTTTTTTGAGAGTACAAGTACCTAAAATGGCCATTTGCTTACACTATCAGCTTTAATCTGCAAAGAAAAAAGGGGGTGAAAAAATCAATATTCAACTTATGTTACATTGCAAAAAATAAATAATTACATCAAATGATGTAAAAAAAGTAATGTTGGCAACCTTAGTCAAGGGTGACCTGAAGGCTCCCTTTTTAATGGCTACTACACCAAGGTGTAGGGGAGGGTGCTACTCCATTCCCAGCATTGCTCCACTTTACCCTCGATCCTTACCTTATAATGCTGTGTTAAGCAAGGTGGCATAAAGTACCATTTTTTGAGTCTTTGGTATGACTTGACCAGGGATTGAAACCCCAGTCTCTCGAACCACTGGTGAACACTCTAATCATTAGGCCAATAGTATGTTAGGAATGAAAATAATGCTATTGGGTGTATATGTCAATGGATAAAACTTATAAATCTTTGTAGTGTCCTGATAGGTAATTAATTATGAACGCAGACCCTATTTTTAGAAACAGTGTATTTGTGTTGCCCATGTTTGGGGCAATCACAAAAGTTAATTCATTTAGAGTGCAATGGAGTGGATCTTGGAGAATAGCCAAGTAAGCTGAAAGCCACAAATATAAACTACCAGGCAAAAATGCTGTAGAGAGTCACCATCTGTTAGTGCACAGAGCACTTCAAAATCTAAAGAATAATTACTATCAAGGCCAAGAGAAAGGAAATCAAGTGAAAGGCTGAGCTACCTCAATCCACAATATTGATTCCATACTTACACTGTTTCTCTGATTCCATGTGAGAATTTACCTTGTGAGCCAATAAATGCGACCAGGTGGTGCTATAACATTAAAATATATACAGTAATACCTCCCTCTATGTCATTTTGGCTGACGTCAAATTCATCTTCACTGCCACTTTTCTAGACTAAATTTTAGTTCAGTAAATGTCATTATGTCATCTATGTCATGATTAAAAGACATTAAATAAATAAATGTTTCCTTAGAAATATATTAAAGCTAAATAAAATATGTACAAATCATCAATAAAAGAAATGAGCTAAAAGGAATTCAAAATACAAAAAAAAAAACATATTAAAAATGTATATATAGTACAATATAATATTAACATTGAAAAATTGTATACAGGTAAATAATGATTTTATTTGTTATTCGTTATGAATTAAGACCAAAATATCCTTGAAATTCTTTAATGCCTTAATTATAGTTATATTCTCCCATGTTGTTTACGGTAGTTGTTAATCTGCTGTCATTCTTAAAGCATTTTTAAGGGCAAATCACAAAGAAAAAAATGATTTTATTGTGTTTATTGTTCTTTAAAAAAATATAACTAAAATATATTTTCAGTATTCTGTGAGGTTTACTAATAGTTATATTCTTTCACAAGTTATTTTCACTAGTTTTATGATGTTTGTTCTCCTTTTAAGGCATTACCTCTGGTTTTTGTTAAAAACTGGGTTACATTATGGCATTTGGAAACAATGATGGTGGGTGGGGAATGACTGTTATCAAATTGTGCCTTTAGATATAGAGTTGTATAGTAACAAAGAGAAATATTCATATTATTCATTACACTCTGATCCTGGTAGAAAGTCAATTGAAGTCTTTTAAAAAGTCCATTCATGTGTATATTTGAATTTTTCAACATTTCAAATCCTCACTATAATCTTACATATGCATATCATTTTATTTGTATACTAATGTTCCAGTCAATATTGAATACCTTTGAAAATTCTTTGCTTCAAGCACTAACCTGTTGCTGACTACAAGTAGCTACTACAAGGGCAAGGGAGATACATTTCAATGCTCCATCTCTCAAATGACAACTTTTGGCTCCCTTCTGCAAGCTAAAAATAGCATTGATGAAATGTCTCTTTCTAATCTTTATAGTAAGTTGGTTGGTTAGTTTTATGGCATGTCAACTCTTACTGGTTTATTTAATGCTGATATTAGTCTTTTGTTTTTCTAAGAAATTATATACTATTTGGTTACTTCCTATCTAATAATAACTTGTAATGATTATATACGAGGATCATTAAATAAGTTTCCAGACTTTTTTTGTATGGGTACTTTTATTGATAGTACACACATCAAACTCTAGTCCCCTTCAATGTAATCTCCTCCGGATGCAATGCACTTGTTGTACTGTTCCAACAACTTCTGGAAGGCCCCATGGAAGTTATCTTGTGTGAGTGTGTCGATGACCTTCATCACAGCCCCTTTCTTCTCCTCAATTGTCTCATAACGACAGCCTCTGAGCTTAGGGAATAAGCAAAGGTCACAGGGAATAAGGTCTGGACTATAGGGAGGCTGAGGAACTGTCTTGATGCCCATCTTGCTCAAATAGTCTGTGACAAGGATGGATATGTGGACTGGTGTATTGTCCTGGTGGAAATGCCACTGACCTGATTTGAAGAGAGCTGGCCTCTTCCGACGAAATCTCTTCCAGAACTCCCTTAAAACCTAAACATAGTAACCCTAACTCTAACCCTTTGGCCAATCAACTCTGGTGTATTGACTTCCTTATTCCTCCTACACCTCTCATCATCCCTCACAGACTCCCTGCCTTCCTTCAATCTCTTATGCCACTCAAAAACTGATGCTTGATTCATGCAAGATGGTCCAAAAGCAATCTGAATCATTCCATACGTTTCTGTGGCACCTTTTCCAAGTTTAAAAACAGAATTTTATTGCATATCATTCTTCTAAAGTGTCCTCATGTCCAGATTGCATTTTTGAAATTCACCAGCTGTGACAATCAGGCTTTAGTAGGGTGTATTCCAGTTCCTGCTGTAGCTGTTCATTTGAAGCTGAAATCATAAAAATTGGTCAGTCATCTCATAAGATGTATAGCAATAACATACTGAATTTTCAAGAGTCTATAACAATCTTAAATTCCTGTCCAAAAAAGTCTGGAAACTTATTGAATGCACCACGTATTTTCAATTACCTACTCCTATCTAATAATAATAATTTACAATCTTTTATATAGCTATGAGTAATTACTCCGAATATAATTAATTTGTACACAATTATATGTTTTCAAATGGAACCTATCTAATACTGGAGTGAATCTCCATGCTGCAGTGGCTAACATGATGGACTGTGACACCATAGTAAGCAAATTCAAAATCCAGTTGCATTATTGCATTCACTTTTGAACTAATACTCTTGGGAAAAGTATGAAACCCTTATCCACCCCGCCAGCAATAGGTTAAATAGTACCACTACTTTCCTTATACAAGTATGGCTTTGACATCAAATAACCCATGCAGGTTGATATGCCATTAAAAAAACAGAAAGAAAGAAAGAACTAATATTCATAATTTTACAATCAATTAAATGTAGTTTTAAACAGTTAAAATTTCATACTTAGTTGCAATATCAATGTTTTAAGAACTAATGTACAAATGTAATTTTAAATCTTTATAAATATGATCTCAAACAGATCTATTTGACCCAGTGATCAGACCCTAACAACTTACTACCTCTCCAGGAAGTAGTGTGGAATATCCTTTCATTGCCATTACTCACAAGTCAACTCTGACCCGAACTAGTAGTACCTATGGGTAAAATAGACATTGCAAAATTATTAGTATTGGATAGGAATACATGAAAAAAAATAGTTGTATGCCAATTATTCATATAAAAAATAATTACTTGATAATAAACTAGTTTACAAAGGGTTGTTATTGTTAGTTACTTGAAACCACATAATTTCATGAAATACTTGAAACTATATAATTGTGAGCCAATTATGAGTATTAAATATGAATACTTGAACCCATATAATAATATATGCACACAAATTATTAAATGGGTATAGTTAATTGAAGCCATATAACTGCAGGAAATTTATTAATATTAGACAGAAATACTTGAAACAATATAACTGTATGCAAATTACTTGTATTATAAGTAGTTACTTGAAGTAATAATTGTTTACAAATAATCATTATCACTAGTTACTTGAAACCATATAAATGTGAGCAAATCATTATTATTAGATAGGAATACTTGAAACCATATAACTGTGTACAAACAAATAATTATCAATATCAAATAGAATCATTTACTTGAAAGGATATATGGTTTGAAAAAAACTGACTTGGACATAAAAGTTGATGTTGTTGTTGAACCAACCAAACAACAATCCAATCATAGAGCTCAGCCAAAAAGTTTAATTGATTTATTAAGTAAAATTAAAACCAATTTTCAAGTAACAAATAATAATAAGCTTTTGTAAACAATTACAGAAGTGATAGTATTTGTTAGGGTCCCATCTATGAGTGAAATATATCTTTTCAGAAATCATTAGATTAGAATACTTCAAACCATATAACTATGAGCAAACAAATCATCATTTTTCATTGGAATAAAATTGATTGATTTTAACAGCATGTTAACCTGTCAAGGGTTATTTTATGCCTAGAAGTTTGTGAATCATGTTCATTTTATATTCTTATTAACATTTTTTGTGTAGTAGCTTTTTAAGAGGTTTTCCTTTTTTTGCACATGGTTCCATCAAATAAAAATAATCTTTAAAAAGATCTATTTGACTCATAGAAAGGACCTCAACAGGTGTGACTATTCTGGGTCAAAGTGGACCAGGGAATAATCACAATGAAGGAGTGCTCTACACTTCTAGAGCCTCATCATCAGATGCAGTTTAGTGTCATAGCCAGGGCAACTCTTTTGGAGAGTAGTTTTACCTTTCTGCAAGGGAAACTGTCAGCATATTCTAAGCCTTGCAGATAGGGCTGTAAATAGGAATAATTATTTAGAACCAGATAAACCTTCAGCATTAGATAATTCAATAAGGTTGACATGATGTAAAAAACAACCAACCAATCAACCTATCATAAACTTAGATAATTTTTTTTGTTTTCAACCCTATCTTCTCTTTTCTATAATCTGTTTGATGTTATGTCAGACTAATATTTACATTCACCCAGGACAAGAGAAATTCAGATTCTAATTACAATGCGGGAAGAGGAAACAGACACATTATACAACTAAGGCCTCTTCCCTCCCTCCACCAGTCATACCTCGGATATCTGTGACTAGATCATTTTCTAATGTGCTTAACCTCAATTCTTACAAAACAAAACATTGCAGTGGTATTTTTGACCTTCTAAATCTAGAGTCAAAGCAGAAGTTGAATTCCTCTTAGCAACAACACCCTGTCAACAGGGCTTAGAATGCACTGACTTTATTCCCGGCAAAAACCCCACCCCGCTTTTTTGTATGGTGGTGGGGGCAGGATATGACACTAAACTGCATCTGATGGTGAGGATCCAGTTTTGGAGATCTAGGGAGTGTGGAGTACCCCTTCATTGTCATTACTTTACCAGGTCTACTCTGACCCGAAGTGATAGTACTTGTTAGGGTCCAATCTAAGAGTTAAATAGAACTGTTTGAAAATGATTAGAATTAGAGTAATTGATATCATATAATTGTAGATTATTTGCATCATCAATAATAGTTACTTGAAACTATAATTGTTTACTAAGGATTATTATAATTAGATAATTGAAACCATATAACTGTGTGCAAACAGACAATTATTATTGAATAGAAATAGTTACTTAAAACCATATAATGGTGAATAAATTATTAATATTAGATAAGAATACTTTAAATCCTACAACAGGGTGCAGATTATTTGTATTAGATTGGAATTCATAGAACTGGGTGCAAATTATTTGTATTAGATATTATATAACAATATGCAAAAAATAGAAACAGTTACACAAAACATGTAAATATGCATGTAAAATGAATACAATTCCCTAACCTCTAGGCATGAAATAATCCCAGCCAGGTGAGATGCCATTAAAACAATCATCTTGGCATCATAAAGGGAGCCTGAGTTTCATTAGGTACTTATCTTTTGTCTTGGATGCAGTTCATCACAATTGTAGAAATAACAACCCAAAAGAGTAGCAATAAAAAGTGATTTCATTTTTTTCTTGTAAAGAAAGGAAGAAAATATGAGCTAAAACTGATAATAGTGATAAACATCACCTGTTTTACTTTTTCTTCTATGTATAAACACACAAATAATTAAAAAATAAAAAGATAATGCAAATTATTTATTAGTTTATATCCCAATGAAATTAACTGTCTGCAGAAGACTTATTTGGGATTCCTTTGTGATTAAAATTACAATCAGTTATTTTTTTATCATTTGCTTAGTACCTGGAGTGGGGGATGGTCCCATGGCATGATGGCTAGAATATTGGACTATGACATCTTAGTCAGCAAGTTTGAACTTCATTCATGCTATAACATTCACTGTCAGACTAATACCGCTGAGAAAGGTATAAACCTTCTTTAACCCCAGCTATAACCTAAATAGTACCACTACTATTCTTCTATAAGGATGGCATTGTTATTAAATAACCCATGGAGGTTAGTATGTGATTAAATAAAGACACCAAACCAAACCAGACCTCAGTACCTGCCCTTATGAACAATACACAAGTGGTGTGCATTTCTAAGAAGCAAGGGCCATACTATTTACCCAATAAAATAATTCCATACAAAATTTAAAATATATTTAAGTTTAAGATATCATTCATTTCAGTAAAGTAATTTAGAGAGAATCATTGAATCCATTGAACAATTGGTATAACAACTGTAATGAATATTTGAAACTTGTAAGCAGATATTTGCATTTGAAAATCTATACCTCTGAGATATAAAATTCAATTTGCAGTGAAAAAGAAAATGGTACAATATGGTAGAGCATTTTTTTCACTGTTGATATTTTTTCTTCAAATTATATTTCAGTTAAATTCATCACTTATTATCACAGTGCTTTAAAAATGGCATCAACCAAAATAATTTAATAATGCAAATGGAAATAATCATAATTTATGGTATAAACTTGCTTTGAAGTCATTGAATTTTGTTCTGAAAGTTACACTTGAAAGTTAATTGTAAATACAAATACCTGAAAAAATTCAGTTGACATTTTGGAGATAATGTGATGCATTTAATCTAATCTTTAATTATTGCTATTTATCTTTAATTCCACTTACAAAAGCATGACAGTATCATTTGTTTACTCCAGCATATTTTCAGGACATACTGCTGGTTATCACCTACCTAATTCCAAGTCAGGTTCAATCCTACTTAACTTCAGTGATCTGGCATGAGCTGGTGTTCAATTTGATGACTGCAAGTTGTTTAAAGATATACACAAAGAGTGGCATAAGTAGCTGTTATTAGCCTTATGCTATGATAGTAAGTGAAATTTGAACATAGATTAATTGCTAAGAAGAAATAAACAAAGTACTTATCAATAATATTATTTTGCATATTTCCTTCTGACCTTCCTGCATGTGAAAATATGTTATGCTCTCAAGTAAGGTACTATTGAACCCATAGATGGGGTGGTGGAAAAGAGGGTTCATACCTTTCGCAAGAGTATTAGTCAAAAAGTGACTGAAATAGTACAATTGGAGTTTGAACTCACTAAAATTTCGCAGTCCAGCAAATTAACCTCTACACCATGGAAAATCAACCCAACAATATTATCATGATAAGTTTGTATTTCCATGACAGCAGAAATCCACATTATTTTGGAGCTGATTGTTTCTAACAATAAATATGAAAATGTATTTAATTTCATTGAATTTAATCTCATGCTCAGCACTTTCTTTCAATTTATTCATTCTTTTCCCTCACTTTGAATCTTTTTTCACTCTCATTTTACTCTCATTATTTTCTTTTTGGCTTGGTATCATGATTTTTTTCAAAAATTGTCAAGTTTTCCTTTCTACTTCTTCACATCTTCCATCATGAAAATTTTCACACAGGTAAAAACAAAAAAAAAACAATTGTTCTAAATTGTAAGGACATTCAAAAACTTTAAAAAATTGTATATTAGTAGTAATACTAATAAAACTAACTTTCAATGTAAATGTACTTGGAGTTGAGTTAATTAAAAAATAACTCCCCAACATTTATTTTCATCAAAAATTTATTTTAAAAAATCAATTTTTTTAAAAACCAAGTAATATAATCTACATTATATTAGATGAATTGTTGGTGGAATTATTTTACTTAATATAGAATAATTGATCCAAATATCATGGTACAAACATGTCAGGAATTTCTTTTAAATGTATCTTATCCCTTCTTTGATTATAAGAAAGAAAAAATATTAGGTTTTAAATAAATTTAAAATATATATATACAATATATATAAAAAAATATACATAGAATATATATAAAAATGTAATAAATATATATATATATATATATATATATATATATATATATATATAGGTAGGTCTATGAAGAGATTTGTATTATTTTGAATTTATTTTGTTCTCACGTTTGTGTTATATATGTCTATGTTTCCAGCTTGTTGCTTTCATCAGAGAACATGTGTGGCAAAAGGCCTTGATAATTGGTTACTCAATGAGACTTGAACTCACTTGTGAACAAGTGAAAAAATACAAATCTCTTCGTGGACCTACCTATTTTAAAATATATTTTTATTCTTTCTTTGGTCCTACAACAAATATATATATATATATATATATATATATATATATATATATATATATATATATATATATATATATAATGAATTATATATATATATAGATATCATCATCATGCTGTCCTGCTTGCACGGATTTCCCTAACTCTCTTGTCATTCATCTCTATCATTCATCGCTTCCAGCAGGTCCTCCAGGCTAATCCTGTGTCAGTACAGAGCTGTTATAGATAAGTTCTAGCTGATCACCCTACACTTGTGTGTCCGTGTGAAGGGGTTCATGGAAGAATGTCAAAGATGAATTCATCCTTGCTCCACTCACAGTGTTCCACATGTCTGGTTCATCTAATTTGGACTGTCTTCAAGATGGGTGACAGGTGGCTATACAACTGCTGTTTTGTGGAATGTTGCTTCCAGGATTTGTTTAATATAGCTTGCAGCATCCTTGTGTAATTGCCGTTGAGCTTTTTCTCTATATGCTTTGTCAGCATCCAAGTGATACATCTATACAGTAGTATGGACACGAAAAAATTGCAAATTATTTTATTGAATAGGTCTAACTTCCATCTGACCGATAGCCTATTCATAGCTGTCTATGCTTTGGCTAGTCGTTTATTGATGTCATTTTTGGTAGATGAGATGCTGTTTCCTAGGTAGGTGAACTTGCCCACTAGTTTCAGAGAGCCACCATTCAGTGTGGAGATATCAACACTTTGATTAAAGCATATGTACTCCATTTTTTCAGCATTTACATGAAAGCCTATGCTGCCTGCTACCTTGTCCAGACTATGCAGTAGGGATTCAGCCTGGGTAGGTGTATTTGCCAGAAGCACTATGTCATCAGTGTAGTTTGTGCAGGGTATTGTCTGCTTCTCGCCACCCGAGTTTAGCACTCAAGCAGGGAATTACCAGTTGCCACTGATGTATGAATTGAGCATTCCAGGAGCCATTAGTGGGTAAATATATATATGTAAAAATTCCTTTACAATGATGATGACAATAGCCCTGTGGTAAGATATATGACTGGCATAAAGTTGGCCTGGTTTCAATCACAGCTTAAAGGATCTTAAGTGTT
The DNA here is from genome assembly GCA_963585895.1 of Sepioteuthis lessoniana. Classification (NCBI taxonomy): domain Eukaryota; kingdom Metazoa; phylum Mollusca; class Cephalopoda; order Myopsida; family Loliginidae; genus Sepioteuthis; species Sepioteuthis lessoniana. Next base: position 71,738,076 of record OY757908.1, read on the forward strand.
TAGCTACAACGATGAGTTGTGATACAACAAAACAGTCTGTCTGTGGATGACAATATATATATATATATATATATATATATATATATATATATACACACACACACACATATATATATATATATATATATACACACACACACACACACACATATATACAAGGAACCTTCAATATATTACCAGACTTTTTTTGTACAGGCATTTATGTTATTGCTATACATCTTATGAGATGACTGACCAATTTTTATGATTTCAGCTTCAAATGAACAGCTACAGCAGCAATTGGAATACACCCTACTAAAGCCTGATTGTTACAGCTGGTAAATTTCAAAAATGCAATCTGGACATCAGGACACTTTAGAAGAATGATATGCAATAAAATTCTGTTTTAAACTTGGAAAAGATACCACAGAAACGTATGGAATGCTTCACACTGCTTTTCAACCATCTAGCATGAATGGAGCATCAGTTTTTGAGTGGCATAAGAGATTCAAGGAAGGCAGGGAGTCTGTGAGGGATGATGAGAGGTGTGGGAGGAGTAAGGAAGTCAGTAGACCAGAGTTGATTGGCCAAAGGGTTAGGGTTAGAGTTACTATGTTTAGGTTTTAAGGGAGTTCAGGAAAAGATTCCTGGGGAAGAGGCCAGCACTCTTCAAACCTGGTCAGTGGCATTTCCACCAGGACAATACACCAGTCCACAACTCCATCCTTGTCACAGACTATTTGAGCAAGATGGGCATCAAGACAGTTCCTCACCCTCCCTATAGTCCAGACCTTGCTCCCTGTTACATTTGGTTATTCCCTAAGCTCAGAGACTGTTGTTATGAGACAATTGAGCAGATGAAAGCGGCTGTGATGAAGGTCATTGACATGCTCACACAAGAAGACTTCCATGGGGCCTTCCAGAAGTTGCTAGGACGATACAAGTGCATTGCAGCCAGAGAAGATTACTTCGAAGTGAACTAGAGTTTCATGAGTGTACTATAAAAAAAAGTGCCCATACGAAAAAAGTCAGGAATCTTCTGGAACAACCCTCGTATATATATATATATATATATATATATAGCCCCATTGGTCTAGTGGGTAGAGTGTTTGCCAATGGCCTAGGAGAATGGGGCTCAATCTCAGGTCGTCATACCAAAGGTTCAAAAAATGGTACTTGATACCTCCTTGCTTAACACTCAGCAATCGTTCATAATCTGCCTAGACAGCATATTTCAAATGTTAACAGATCTAATGAAAAAATAGTTTTACTCTAAAAAAGGCAAGAAGCAGACAATACCCTACGGAAACTATTATGGAGGCAGATTATATAGATGACATGATGACATGGATGATTGGAATGAATGGCAAGAGAGAACTAAGGAAATCCCTGCTAGACGCATGAACTGATGATGATAACGATAATATTACACTATATATATATACATATATATATATATATATATATATATTAGACAATATTGGCCTAGTGGGTAGAGTGTTCACTAATGGCCCAAGAGACCTGGGTTCAATCCCAGGTTGAGTCATACAAAAGACTTTTAAAATGGTACTTGATGCCTCCTTGCTTAACACTCAGCATTATAAGGTACGGATCAAGGGTAAAGTGGAGCAATCCAGGGAAAGGAGTAGCGCCCTCCCCTACACTTTGGTGTAGTAGCTATCCAAAAGGGAGCCTTCGGGTCACCTGTGTCTACGGTTGTCAACTATATATATATATATATATATATATACATACATCTTAATTTTCAAAAGATTTTAGCAGGATAATTAGTCTTTATTTCTTAATATTTTCATAAATATTTTTCATGCAACTCACAGGAAATAGATTAATAATAGAAAAATTAAAGAATTGATAGTGATAACAATAGTAGGATAAAATTAAAGGTATCAGTATTACTATTGGTATTGTTGGTGATGTGATAATGGTAATAATAATAATATGGTTAAATTAGTAGTAATTGTAATAATAAAAGTAAAAAAAAGTAAAGTTGGCGACCTTAGTCGAGGGTGACCCAAAGGCTCCCTTTTCAATAGCTACTACACCGTGGTGTAGGGGGCGCTACTCCATTCCCTGGATTGCTCCACTTTACCCTTGATCCTTACCTTATAATGCTGTGTTAAGCAAGGCGGCATCAAGTACCATTTTTTGAGTCTTTGGTATGACTCGACCTAGAATTGAACCCCGGTCGCCCGAATCATTGGCGAACACTCTACTCAATAGATTAATGGCCCGTTTGTAATAATAGTTACCTTTTATCATTAACGATATAATTATTAATGATTAAATTCTATTAGAATATTAATGAATTTAACAGTAATTAGAATGACAGTTTTATAAAGAATTGTCTTGTGTACACCACGAGTCCGTCTCTTTTCAATTCTGTTTACATATTTCTCTTTGTTCGTAAAAACGTAATAAAATTTGCGACAAGGATTTTCTTTCAGATTCTGGAACCCGCACGTGCCTCTAAAAAATGGATTCGGCAATGCAACAGCCATTACAACCAAAATTAAGGTTGATGGAATTATTTACAGTAAGACTATCACCACAGCAAACATCTCAGGAAACAAAATTATGTACAATGAGAAATGCAGAATCGGTCAGACATTCTATCACAGAATTTCACTACGAGACAGATGTAAAATCTACGTTTCCTAAGTGGTTCGCATGTTATAAAGATCTCTTTACCGTGGATTTGAAGGAACAGGCAGACGACTGAAAAGTAAGGCTTTTATTGAGAAAACAGAGTTAAGTAGAACACGACCGGTATTCGAATTGTATTTTACCAAAACATCACTGAGACTATTATTTCGCTGTAACAGTGGAAATTTTAAAACAAATATTCACTTTTCAACATTCATTTTAACTGTTTGAACATTACAAAATGTGATACAGTCAACTTCACGATATATGCAAGCATTGTCAACAAAAAGTATGAGCAGTTTAAAATTTCTTCAATCAATTCTATCACAATTCAAGTGTCTTATATTTGTATGTGGGTTGAGGTCTACAGGTGATGCAGAGGTTCAAACGAGAATTCTGTCAAAAATAGAACAGAACCCAGGAATTACTCTCCAAGAAGTTGCAGTGGAGTGTTAGTGGTTGGTAAATCTTCAGAATGATTCACACATGGTACAACAGTCAGTACTTGCAACAACACCTGCAGTCAACACCGTTCAAAAACAACAGAACCCAACATTACCAGGCTGAACACATAAAAAAGCCTAGTCTGCTTTCTGGAATTGTGGCGGATCGCAGTTTGCTTGAAAGTGTCTATTCAAGACACGCCGCTGTTACGAGTGTAAAGAGCAAAGACATCAAGAGGGATTCTGCACTCCACCAGTGCACAAAATAACACGCAAGCGACCACATAACAAAGACAGCAGAAAAAACAAAACAAAAAAAAACATACAAATAGTCTGGTGCCAACCTTTGTCCCCAACACCAAGTCAAACCGAAAATATGTCAGTAAAACTGAACGGCTACTTTGTTCGGCAACAAATAGACACCGCCTCGGACATAACCCTCATCTCACAGAGACTATGGAAAACCATAGGCCAGCGTTCAATAACATCTACATGACATGTACCGTGGGGTGCATCTGTGGATTGTGTCCACATCACTGGAGAATTGCCAGCAACAATCGATATTGTGGACAAAACAGCACCCGGAAAGATCTACATAGCAGATTCGAGACACAACCTACTGAGTCTTGATTTTATCGAGTCACCGAGACTTTGGGGCATACCACTCAATTCTGTTTGTAATGCAGTTTCCATATCTTCAGCTCAGAGTGACATTATAGAGCAAACAGATGACACCATCAAGCGTTTTTCCCTAGCTTTCACAGATGACCTCGGGCGGTGCACTCAAGCTGAAGCTACACCGACACTCAAACCATCTGCTATAAACTTATTTTCCGACCCAAACGACCAGAGCAACCATGGACTTTGCTGGCCCTTATCAATGGCTATAGCTTTTTGGTAGCTATCCATACCCATTCATAATGGCCAGAAATTTTTACAATGCAGATACCCACTCAAGGATAGCTATTCTTAAATGACTATATTCAGTCAACATAGCCTACCGGAAACATTAGACTCAAACAATGGATCACAATTCACATCTGAGATATTCCAGCACTTCTGCAATTTATACTGCATCACACATGTTCGGTCACCACCCTACTGTAGTAATAACACAGATTACAACCCCTTGGCGTAGGAATACATACACACACTCGGCCGATTTAGAATAAAATATGCCTTAACTAAAGCACGCATGCCTTATGTTGTTCTTAAGATTACTAAGCCTAATAATGAATACTAACACCCACAACAATATATTACATGGTGGCAGCCGGGATGATAAAAAAAAGACATTTAAAGGTTTAAAAAACGAAAACAACATTTAAACACTCAAAAAAAAAACAACTGTGTATCAAGAAACAAACCGAAGAAACTTCTGGACAAAAAGCTCAACAAACCAACTCGGAAAAAAAGCAACAAAACGTTGTCTTTTTACAGAATTTCAAGAAAAAACCTGTCAGGTAAATAATTCAAACTTTTTTTAATTATTGCCACGTGCGTCGTTTTTTACGTGATAACGCCATGTTGAATTTGCATATTTTTTGTAAACACGTTCAACGTAGAACATTTATAATGGCTAATAATGATATCCCTTATATGGACTGGCAATCCTCAAATCTAGCTGAAACACTTAAATTGTTTAAACAGCGGTTTGAGTTGTATTTTGTTGTCAATAAAATAAAAACAGAACAAGTAAACTACATACTATTGAGAGTTGGGAATGAAGGTTTTAAAAAATACAACACATGGTTATTAATGGAGGAAGAAAAACGTACCCCTGAAATTATTTTTAATAAGCTCATTGAACAACTCGAACCTAAAGAAAATTTCAGAATAAACCGTCTGAAATTAATGACTTATAAACAGGAAGCTCAGGAATCGTTAGACGACTTTGTCAACAGATAAAGGCGAATGACTCAGAGATGTTTGTTAACAGAACATGAGCAACAGCAACGGATAATAGAACTTATTATCGCCAGCACTCCCATTGCAGACTTCCAAAAGGAGTTACTAAGAAAAGACAACACACTAACCCTGGAAGAAACTGTTAGTATTGGCAAAACATATGAAGCTTCCAACATTTACATTAAACAACTGAGGGCTATGGTGAATAATGATAATGTGGATAATACTAATATACAAGCCATAAGAACACCAACACGTTCTACTATGTCAAATAATTGTCTCAAATATGGTAAAAGCCATGCTTTTCACCGCGAAGCTTGTCCAGCATTCGGATCCAAATGCAACACATGTGGTAAAGCAAACCACTGGTCATCAGTATGTTTGTCAAACGAAACAAAACCAAAACAAAGGCCGAGGTCACAAAGCAGAAAACATAAAAAAACAAAATCTCACTATCAACTACAATATAGGAGAAAACAGTCCGTGAAAACTGATTCAGTATACAACAACAAAGAAGCTGAGGAACAAATGGAAAGCCTGACGTTCAATTGTATTAATATGACCCAAAAAGATGAAGCTTTCGTACTCATTAACATTAAATTGCCAAATCGAAATGGCATCCACAAGTTGCATCTTAAGATCGACACAGGGGCACAAGGGAACACCCTGCCAGTTTCTACATTCTGTAGAATGTTCCCGGAAAAATTGGACGCAGATGGTTTTCCAAACATTAAAAAAAAACAATTTATCAACAAAAAACTGATAGCTTATAACGGCACACCAATAAAATGCTTTTGTAGCATCAAAATACCCTGTCAATACATCAAATTAGACTGGCATGTCAGCACCTTCCACATTGTGGACGTAGAAGGGCCAGCAGTGCTAGGGCTACCATCGCTAGAACAGCTCAAACTAATTACCCTTCACTGCACAGTCAAGAAAGAAAATGCGTTCCTAACTCCTGCAGCAACACAGATAAATGCAACCAAAGACCAGATGCAAATCGAGTACATTCCAGGACAGGAAATGACTCTAGCTGATACTCTAAGCCGTCTCTCTTGCACTGAAATTACCGATACAATCGACCTCGACATTAGAGTCGATTTGGTCAGATTCAGAAGTGAACCCCTGAATGAGATTAGAAAAGAAACCAAGGCTGATCCAGTACTTGATCAACTACAAAGAATCATAACAGCAGGATGGCTAGACTCAATTAAGGATTTACCACCGGTGATACGGTCATACTGGCCATACAGAGATGAACTGTCAACGATGGTATCACCATGAAGGGATCAATAATTATCATTCCTGAAACCCAACAAAAAATGATCTTGGACCAGCTACATTACAGCCATCAAGGTGTTGAAAAACACGTCTTCAAGCCAGAGATGCTGTATACTGGAAGCGAATTAATGCAGATACCGAGAACATGATCAAGAATTGTTCAATTTGCCAGGAAAACCTTCCGGCACAACTAAATGAAACTTTACAGCCACATGACATCCCCAGCAGAGCATGGGAAGTTGTCGGCACAGATTTGTTTAACTGCAATAATCATGAATATCTGATGATTGCTGATTATTATAGTAAATTTCCAATTATACGGAAAATGAATGACCTGACAACAAGCAATATGCTCATATCCACAATGAAGCAAATATTCTCTGAACATGGTATTCCCAGCAGAGTTGTTAGTGACAATGGACCACAGTACTCCAGTGAAGCATTTAAAGAATTTGCGCAACAATGGCAATTTGATCACATTACATCATCACCAAAGTTCCCAAAATCAAATAGTTTTATCGAAAGACAAATCCAAACAATTAAAAGAGCTATAATTAAGGCTAAGCAAGCAGGAAGAGATCCTAACTTAGCAATCCTGTGTTTGAGAACAACACCAATCAACCACAACCTTCTAAGTCCAGCTGAACTCTTAAACAATCGCATTTTAAGATCAAACTTAATCGCCAAAGTTTCAACCCCAAGATTTTCCAACACTGACCATATCCGTGAAGAATTGAAACACAGACAGGATATGCAGAAAATGTATCATGAAAGAACAGCTCATGATCTACCACCACTTGTCCCTGGGCTACGTATATTGGATTACCAAACTGGGAAATGGAAACCAACAACAATCACAAGTAGACGTGCAGAACCCAGATCATACATCCTTCAACTCCCAGATGGATCATCAAAAAGACGAAACAGAGTCCAAATAAGAGCAGCAGAAACATCCAGTCAGAAGCAGGTTCATTTTAATGACCACATCACTTCATTGCAAAAAGGACTCACAAATACAAACAACATCTCACACCAGACAAGTATAAAACAGCCAAAATCCAACACAAGAAGTGGCCGTGAAATACACAGGCCAAAAAGCTATAAAACAAATAAACAAGGAATATAGCAACATCCTTCTTTTCCATTGGTAAGGGGGATGTAGTAATAACACAGACTGTTTCTCTATGCGCAAGATTACAACCCCTTAGCGTAGGAATACATACACACACTCTGCCGATTTAGAATAAAATATGCCTTAACTAAAGCACACATGCCTTATGTTGTTCTTAAGCCTACTAAGCCTAATAATGAATACTAACACCCACAACAACAGTATATTACACTTATCACCTACAATCCAATGGTCAAGCAGAACGTTTTGTGGATACCATTAAACATGCTCTGCTCAAAGCAAAGGTGTGAGGGGGAAACAACAAAGAAGATATTGAATGTGTTTCTCCTTTCATACGGAGCAATACCAAATGCTACAGTGAAAAATGAAATGTCTCCAGCAGAAGCACTCATGGGATGAAAGCAGTGGGCCACACCGGATGCCTTATGCCCACAAAAACAAGACGCATCCCAAAATAAAACAAAACCATTCTCGGTCGGCACACCAATGTTTCTGAGAAACAACAGGCTTAGACAACCAAACTGTTTATCTATCACGTGACTATTGGTAAACAATTCTGAGTACAACATAGAAACCAACTATGGTTCAGATACACTCAGACAATCAGGTAGACAACATGCCAACCAATTCATTTGACATATTAATGGACACATTTGAATCATCATCACCGTCACTTCCTGTGCAGAAAAATGCAGGTAGGACAGAAACAAGACCTCACAGGATCTTACCAAAGTGCAATCGCAGAAGAGTGAGATAACTCCAAATTAATCCAAAGCCTGTACGCTATAGTTAAATACTAATTTGAAAGGGAGGTAGAGGTCAGACCTAATGAAAAAAATATCAAAGTTATACCCCCTGAAGGATAGAAAAGGAGTTGCCTCCTGTGGACAGTGTATTGTGGGATTGTACGAACCAGAAGATAGGATACACATGAGGACCAAAATGGACAGACTTGAAATTGGCCATGACATACATGGACGTATATTTGACGGTTGTACACAAAGATATACAGCTTCTTTCCCTGGTCAATAGACGCATGTCTCTGCCCGTAGTTAAAAAAAAAACAAAAAAAACTGATTATCTTCTTGTACACAACGAGTCTGTCTATTTTCTGTTTTGTTTATATGCATATATGTAAACACACACACACACACACACACACACATATATATATTTTTAAAAAAAAGCTGATTGTTTTCTTGCATGCCACGAGTCTGTCTCTTTTCAGTTTTGTTTACATATATATATATAAACATATATATATATATATATATATATATATATATAGAGAGAGAGAGATAAATACACATATATATACATATAAAGTACATTTGACAACCGTCGTTGAGGGCGACCTGAAGGCTCCCTTTTCAATCGCTACTACACCGAGAAGCGGAAAGCGCTACTCCTTTACCTGAATTGCTCCACATCTTAAAATGTTAAGTGTATCAAGTTCCATTTTTTTAGTTTTTTGTATGACTCAACCCTGGTCTCCCTGGCCATTGAAGAACACCCTACTCACTAGAGCAAAGGCCGGTTTTACATTATATATATATATATATATATATATATATATATATCTTTAAGAAAAACAAAATCGGTCACATTAGGATTATAAATTTATTTCCATCTTTACCAGGAAAATTTTGAATGTTCTAGTGGAATGAATTTGTCCTGACGGAATTATTCCCGACTCCGGTTTATCTGAACTGAACTGAACTGAACTATATATATAAGGGGATGTCCTCGTAGTGTAATGGTTAAAGCGATAAACTGCGGAATCGTAGTAAGCGAGTTCGTACTCCTGTTACTTTCGGGCAAATACCCTTGGGAAAGGTATGAACCCCCTTATCCTCTCAGCTATGGATTAAATAGTACCACTACTGTTCTTCTTGGAGAATGGCTTTGGCATTAAATAACCTAAAAAGGTTGATATGCCATTAAACAAAGAAACTAAACCAAACACACACGTGTATATATATATACATATACATACATATATATATACAAATATAATTACATATATGATGGCTATGATCTGGGGTTCGAGCATGACCACCTCCTTTGTCTCATGTCCTCTCCCCTACCCGACTCCCCCCTTTAAATTCTATGTGTTCGTTGGTGACTTTTCATGCCAGCCAAGCTGCGACAGATTTTACCACAGAATTGGAACAACCGTTCAGTTTTGCTTGCAGTGACATTATTTGGGTGCAAGATAGATTTTTCACATTTACGCAGATGGCTTTTGAGAATAGCAAGAGATAGGCACAATTTTCCACATATGTCACAGTTAGCGTGGTGACTGTGGGCCCGGTGCTGGACCCTGTTCGCTTTTGCGAATCAGACGTTTTTAAGCGCTGTACTGCATACGGCTATTCTCATAATTACATATATACATACATATATATATATATATATATATATATATACTAATATATATACATATATACATTTATATATACATACATATCGATATACATGCAGATATATATATATATACACACACACACATATGTATATGTCTTTAATTGGAATAATTTTGAGATGAGGTTTCTTAATCTGAGAATTAATTTTTATTTATTGCGGACTTTTTGTCCTCATCTTGGTATTTTTTTGTGTTGTTTCTTCTTTCACTACCAAATTTCACCTCTGGCCTTCTTCAGGTGATTTTACCGCGACCTCAGATAGGAATGCTGAGTCTTGTAACCGTATCCCCAGTAATTACTGCCTTCCACAGTTGTTGTCTATCGCATTTATAAGGATTTATAAGACTTATAAGGATTTATAAGACCAAAAAAATCAATTCTTCGGGGCCCGTGGCGCAGCGGATAGAGGCGTTGAGTCTCTACGGTTCCAGGTGAGCATTGTCAGAAGATAGCGGTTTCAAATCCTACCCAAGCCGGCCAGAGGTTTACTTGGTCAAAAACGTGGAAGGCAGTAATTACTGGGGATACGGTTCCTATCCGAGGTCGCGGTAGAATCACCTGAAGAAGGCCAGAGGTGAAATTTGGCCGAAACGTAGTGAAAGAAGAAACGAAACAAAAAAAATACCAAGATGAGGACAAAAAGTCCGCAATAAATAAAAATTAATTCTCACATATATATATACGTTCATGCATACATACATATACATACTTACATATGCTTACATACATACGTACACACACACACACACACACACATATATATATATGTGTGTGTACATACATGCATACCAGGCCATTAGTCTAATGAGTACAGTATTTCTATAAATAAAAAAAATGAGTACAGTGTTTCTATAAATAAAAATTAATTCTCACATATGTATATATATATATATATATATACGTTCATGCATACATACATATACATACATATGCTTACATACGTACACACACACACATATATATATATATATATGTACATATATATATATATACATCCATACCATTAGTCTAATGAGTACAGTGTTCGCCAATGGTCCGGGAAACCAGGGTTCAATCCCAGGTCGAGTCATACCAACAACCAAAAAAATGGTACTTGATGCCACCTTGCTTAGCACTCAGCATTATAAGGTAAGGATCAAGGGTAAAGTGGAGCAATCCAGGGAATGAAGTAGCGCCCTTCCCTACACCACGGTGTAGTAGTTATTGAAAAGGGAGCCTTTGGGTCACCCTTGACTAAGGTCGCCAACTTTATATATAGATACATATATATATATATATATATATATATATATATATATATATATATCTCGATATGTGTATATATATATATATGAGAAGGAATGAAATGAATCAGACAGATTAGATGTAGAAAAAGGAAACGAATGAATAATATATATATATATATATATATATATGTGTGTGTGTGTGTAGTTTTGATTTTTTTATGCCACCGCATTCCGAATTAAAAATCTTGAATACAAAAGCATTCTATTAAAATCATTTTAAGTGTGAGAAATGAAATAATCATAACAAAAAAATCTTCATATAAGTTGGAAGTCATCATCAGGGCAAAAGAATGTTTCTTATGAAAACGAAATAACACAGGATAATATGTTCGAAATTGATTATGTCAAGGTGTTAGGTGTTAGGTGGAATTTTTTGAAAAAGAGTAACGCTTTTTATGGTTTGAGAAACAAATTTTTAACGATTCGTAATTCTAAATGTCTAGAAAAAGTGGCTGCTGTTATAAGTAGACGCTTCAACTATTATACGTTTATCCCAGTCGTGGATGAAGGCAAATATATTAGAGTTTTGGAAGTCAAATGTGTGGTTGGTTGAGATATTATGAGAGACTAAAGAATTTGTTGTGTTTTCTGTTTTAAAATTTTTTTATGTTCATATATACTTTTGTTTAGATTTCTACAAGTTTCACCTATGTATAATTTGATACAATTTCAGCAACGGATTTTATAAACTCTTGCGTTGGATAAAGAATTTGTGTACTTGAAGTTATTTTTGAATATTTGTTTTATTGTTTTTGTTGTGCGGGTCGCAGTTTTTATGTTTAAGAAATTTAAGTTTTTTGGGGTTTTTTCATTGAGGGTAGTGGGGGTATTTGGGGTAATATCATGTGTCTTTTTATAGGGTTAATATTTGAGCTTGGTCTGTTATTTTTATAGTTATGGTAGGATGTGTGCTCGTGGATATTTATGGCTTTCGATTTGGACATCCTACAAATAAATAATAGCCATAAGTTTAAAGTTTATCAAAAGAATAACAAAAATAACTATATACATTTTTATTCGAACCATAGCGATAAAACAAAAAGTGGCATTTTCATAGGTTTTTTCCTCACAACCCTTATAATCTGTTCTCCCAAGTTTCTAAATGAGGAATCCTGTATCTTTCATTCATCGTTTTGCCCAGTGGGTAGAGTGTTCGCCAACGGTCCGAGAGACCTGGGTTCAATCCCAGGTCGCGTCATACCAAAAACTTTTAAAATGGTACTTGATACCTCCTTGCTTAACACTCAGCAATATAAGGTACGTATCAAGGGTAAAGTGGAGCAATACAAAGAAAGGAGTAGCGCCTTCCCCTACACCTCGTTGTAGTAGCTATTAAAAAGGGAGCCTTCTGGTCGCCCTCGACTACAGTTGCAAACTTTACTTATATATCGGCCCGTTGGTATAATGCTTAGAGTGTCCGCTAATGGTCTGGAAGACCTGTGTTCAATCCAAGGTCAAGTCATACCAAAGATTAAAAAAATGGTACTTGATGCATCCTTCTCAGCATTTTAAGGTACGGATCAGGAGTAAGTGGAGTAATCCAGAGAAAGGAGTAGCGCCCTTCTCTATGGCTCGGTTGGGTAGCTATTGAAAGGGGAGCCTTCGAGTTGCCCTCGAGTACGGTCGTCCAACTTACGAACTACATACATACATATATTTTTCTGTTTACGTTCTATGTACGTTTTATCGTATTTTTAATAACAATTTTTTAATGAACTCCTTTCATACCTTGCCGACAATCATAAAAATATCTTTAATATAATGAAACAATGTTATGTTATTTATGTTCATGCCATCGAAAAAGAAAACTTATGAAATGCAAAATTTCCACAGGTACTATTAATTTAACTGGCTAATCACACATCCAAAAAGAAAAAAAAAACGTGTTATCGATCGGAAAGTATAAGCTCAAAGTTTCACATGCTATACATATATATTCTAATTTAAGGCAGAACTCCCAAAACCCTACTAGAATGGAGTTACTAAAATAAAAGCGTTTATCATTAAAAAGTTGTAAATTTAATCACAATGAGGCGATTTTCATTCAGATCCCTCTCAACAATTAAATGCCTCAGCCCCAAATTAAAAAAAGATACTCCCCACCGCTAGTTTTCAACCTTAAGGTTTACGACGAAGAAACATGATTAACAGACTGAAATGGAACTCTATTCGTGGAAATGAACATTGGGAAGGATTTTTTAAAGGAAAGTTATCTGGAAGAACAAATGACCAAAAATTCATTGTATCAATTTGTGAGGGGGGAAAATGAATGAATGAATGAACATGCACTTCTTTAAAGGTGCTTACAAATTAATTTTAGTAATTTCTAAAATAAAAAATAAATAAATAAACCTTTTTCTTTTTAAATTTGTTTCAAGTTTTCCTTTTTATTGTTAGAAACAGAGGGAGACCAAATTTTCGTTTAAAACTCAAAAGACATTTAATATTTTTAAAATATTCTTTAAAATTTAGAACTAAACTGTTAAAAATCAATTGCTTTTACTTTTATCAGCAAAAATCAATGTACAATTTTTAGAGAAGAGTTTAAAAAATAAATAGAGCTGTGTGATATTTTTTCTGAAGACTGATTTTTTTTCTACAAATACGTGAAACTTATAGTCATGAGAATGACATTAGAAGGTGAGAAAGCATTTATTTATTTTAGGTTTTATTCTGTTCCACTATTCCGTATTTGAGCACTTTTCTCATTTAAGAAAAATCATTTTTATAACCATTTGTTCATTTCATTATAAATACGTTAATGAAATTTTAAAATCAAACCAAAGTCGTTTGAAAAAAAAGTTTTCAAAACGAAGTTCAACCAACATATGGTGCGACATTGAAGAACTGAGACATATTGAACTATTTAAAAAAATTTGAATGCCATTTTTTTTAAACATCATACTTGGGATGTTTTTGTCTTAAGAAACCTAAGAAATGAATATTATAATTTTAAACTGAAAACAAATGAATAAATTTCAAAGTAGTTGAGTTGTGTATGAAAAAATAAAAGGAAATGAAATAATTCATAAAAATAAAAACTTTTGAATAAAACCATAACAAATAAAAAAAAGCATGTGGCATGGAGACAACGATAAAAATTCAGCTTATTTCATTTTAAAACTTATCAAAAATACTTTATTGGCAAATGTATGAAAAAATAAATAAATAAACGAGAAGAAAAAGAATTATTGAAGATGTTAAATTTAAAAAGAATTTTTTCTACGTAAAAAAACCCAAACTTCTTTTACGTAAATGAAACCAATTTGCTACAAGTTAGTAGTTTTAAACTAGTTTAGTAGTAATAGTTGCCTACTTAATTACTAGAGTGTCATTTGTTTGTTTTTAAGTTCAGGTGTTCAATACCAGTTGTAGTGTAATCACTCTGGTTTCAAATACCTATTAACCAACATTATTGGTGACATCTCTAATATCCACTGCTATGTAAAAAGAGTCAACTACATAGGCACAGTTTCCCATGCTCGGTTGTATACATAATAATCTTTATTTTGAGCCGTTTTAGTTTTTGACAGTACTGGTACACATTACTCAAGGGTAACTTAATGTCTTCAATTGTATTCAAACAGTGTTTAGAATTTTCCGTGGTGGCACATACATATTCAGTTGTTTTCTGTTAAGATATCTACTACTTGTAATTAGGAACCGCACTACTTAAATTGTAACGCAAATTTTTAAAATAACCCTTTGACACGACTAAAATATGTGCTGGTATTATTGACAGTTTTCGTATAGTACGGTCCCTTTTGAAATGCGTAATGACAAACACTACATAACAGATAGTGATTAAATTGGAGGAAAAAAAAATTGAACCTATCGAAGATTTAAATCACACAAATAATACAGAATATAACATTATTTAATTCATACCAATACAGCAGAACAATTTATTGAATATAGCGCAAAAAAACTCCACATTTCAGAAGGAACCACATTATCCGTATCCCTTCATTGTTATAACACCCGAATCCACACTGACCCGGCGTCGTTGTATCTGTTAAGGTCCCATTTATGGAAGAAATAGATCTATTTAAAAATTATTCGTATTCAATGGTGCTGAATGCTTGAAAAATAAATAAATAACTCTTAAGAAACAATACAATGAACGCAATTCTCTAAACTCCAGACAGAAAATAACCCGAGACGGGTTTGCATGCCATCAAAATCAATCCGTCACACTTTCCGAGAAAAAAATCGATTACAATGTAAATAATTATGAACTAATTTATTTACCTACTTTTTTTGTAACTTTTCCAAAAAGAAAAAAATGCCGATTATAATTTTTTACACAGGTGTCTCAAGAAAAAAAATTATTCATAAATATATTTTACTCCCTATATCAATTTAACTTTCTTTTAGTGTCTAAAAAATAAATGTTAGACATTTAAGAGCCGGGAAAATCTAATCACTAACCTTTGGTCTCATAAATATCAAGTCGTAAAGTAATCACTTCTGGAAAAAAAATCATCTCAACTCCATGAATACGCATACTCCCCTCATGAATGTCCCACAATAATATCCAGTCAGTCTTGCACACTACCGCCACATTTTCTTTACGAACAATGTTAAATATGAAGAGATAACCTTCTAAATTTTTTCTTCCTCGAATCCACGTTGGATGAGAGTCAGCTTAGTCAATAATCTCAATCGTCGACAAAGAAAAAGGAAAAGATCCATCCGTACATCCTACACAGATGGGAGAGTGAAAAAACGATGAACCAGCCCACGCACAACATATAGTCGATAAGTCAGGGAAGATGATAAGTCATGAATACATCCCTATTTGAAAACAACCCTGAAAAGTTTCAAATTTGTAAGCAAAACTGTAACATTTGATACAAATAGTTTAAAACAAAAAACATTTCTTGTTTTCAGTCCTATTCAATTATTTGAGGAGACTCGGTGGTACAAAAAGGTTTAATTTCTTAAAATTTTTAATTGAAATTTACAAAATGTCATGATAAAATGAAATATGCAAAATTAATGTCCGTCAAAATGGAGATAATTGTCATAGTTATTGTAAATACAACTGGTATTGAGTTCGAGCCTCACTGAGCGCAACATTATTATCGCTTTTACTACTTGCTTTCTCTCGTATTTTTAACATAAGGAACTGATTTTGTGTTTACACCGACGGTTGATTCTTTTGTTTGCTCCGTTTGACAGCAGATCAAAGAAAATCATCGTGTGAGTTAATTCACATACGGAAAAATATATACCTTGATTTTACATTTGTACTATTACTTATCTTGATTATTTATTCTAAACTAATATCAACACTATAATCAATCATGGGTTAAAATACAGGTTCGCAATTATTTCTTTATGAATTAAGATAGAAGACAGTGACACGAAAATTACCCCCTCCCCCACAAAAAAAAAAAAACAAAACAAACTAACAAACAAACAAAACTTCTAATCCAACTGAAAAAAAAAACCTCAAAGGGATAGCCCAGACAAGTCAAATTTTTCTTTTTTTTTTTTTTTTTTTGACATCCTGATCAAAAACAGAAAGTAGGTCAATTAGGTAGGTAAAACAAAAACAAACTAGTTTACTCACGCTGCAAATATGACTTTTACATGCAATTTTATTCGCCAGGTGTAAACGGATAATTTTCTTAAAAATCTACTAATGTCTATTAAGCTGAAAATGTTCTTTGATATTTTCATGAGCTTTTAAATGAACTTTCATTTTTGGCCTCACAATTACGCATGCGCGTTTCGATTGACGGTAGGGGTGAGGGGAATCGTTTTATAATGAACAGGAGTTAAGGATTTTGTAACCCCTAAACAAATATTTTACAAGAAAAATGTTACTTTATGCCAGATGTATGAATAAGACATAATTTCAATATTTGTAAAGTAGTTTATATTTCTGCTGTAAATAAATTGAGACAATGTCGTATCAAAACTACAACACAACTGATTCAATAATGAAATTTCTTGGGTGAACCATTCATTTAGTATCAATTAATTCTCTGACCAAAATTTCTTTCAGTTGCTCTTTATCACAATTCTTAGAACTTGTGCTTGAAATTTTAGGGTGTATCAAAAGTATTTTCGTTGGTTAAAATTTAATCCTAATTCATCGCTATCATCATCATCGAGATATACAAAGAAACCGTGTATTTTACTTTTTTCTCTCCATTTTTTCAACTTGACGCTCCACAATTTAGATGATCCTTGCTCTTCTCAAAGTTCTCTTCTCTACTTTGCGCTTTGAAAGCATCATAATCGGCAACTCCTGGGCGTCCTCTTCTGGATTTTATTTCAAGGGACAAATCTTTAAACGCTAAGAGGGTTTTTGGATTGTACATCCAGATATTGTTTCATATTTTTCTACTTCTCAAATTCTGCAGTTTTGGCGGCTTTGAGGTTCAGTATTGATAATTCATTAATGATATAGTTAAGTCATATAGATTTTAGATGTTTACTTTAAATAAACTTAGAATAGATTTTTAAAAACAAACGAACATGTTTTTGATACACCTTAATGTAATAGATTTATTGTGATTATGTTATTTTATTTATTTTGGACATAAACGTGATAATAAATTATTCAGTTGGAGAGTCTGTTTATCGATTGCTACTTGTTAACGATTTATATCATGAATTTATTTTTTACTATTCCCATCTAAATATTCACTCTGTCAATGGGACCTTAAATACACCAACTGCATTTTCTGCTCAAGATTAAAGTAGATCTTTTTGAAATTTCTGAGTATTAGATAGGAGTGTTTGAAAGCATATCACTTTGTGCAAATTATTTGTATCAAATTTTGGTATTAAATAACCCATAAAAGGTTGATATGTCATTTTAAAAAAATAGACCAAGCTTACCAACTTTATGTTGCCATGACTTCCTGGTCCACTCTGGACCAGAGTGGTAATACTTGTTACTGACATATCTATCAAATAGATCTTTATTATTAGTAGTATTAGATAGAAACACTTGAAGCGATGTAACCGTGTAAGAACAAATTGTTATTATTATTAAATACAAATAGTAAAGTTGGCGATCTTAGTCAAGAGTGACCAGAAGGCTCCCTTTTCAATAGCTACTACACCATAGTGTAAGGGAGGGTGCTACTCCATTCTCTAGGTTGCTCCACTTTAGCCTTGATCCTTACCTTATAATGCTGTGTTAAGCAAGGTGGCATCAAGTACCATTTTTTGAGTCGTTGGTATGACTCAACATAGGATTGAATCATGGTCTCCTGGACCATTGGTGAACACTCTACTCATTAAGCCAATGAAACCATATAATTGTTTGCCGATTATGAGTATTAGATAGAAATATTTCAAACTATACAATAATAGTTACTTGAATAGTTACTTGAAGCTATAATTGTTTAGTTGGTTTGTCTTATGACATGTCAACCTTTGCTGGTTTATTTAATACCTAAGTCAGTCATTTTTTCAAGCAAGTATATGATTTCAAGTAACTAAGAATTAATTTTTTATTTATTGCAGACTTTTTGTCCTCATCTTGGTAGTTTTTGTGTTGTTTCTTCTTTCACTACATTTCGGCCAAATTTCACCTCTGGCCTTCTTCAGGTGATTTACCACGACCTCGGATAGGAATGCTGAGTCTTGCAACCATATCCCCAGTAATTACTGCCTTCCATAGTTGTCTATCGCACCACGTTTTTGACCAAGTAAACCTCTGGCTGGCTTGGGTAGGATTTGAAACCGCTACCTTCTGACAATGCTCACCTGAAACCATAGAGGCGTTGAGTCTCTATGGTTTCAGGTGAGCATTGTCAGAAGGTAGCGGTTTCAAATCCTACCCAAGCCAGCCAGAGGTTTACTTGGTCAAAAACGTGGTGCGATAGACAACAACTATGGAAGGCAGTAATTACTGGGGATATGGTTGCAAGACTCAGCATTCCTATCCGAGGTCGTGGTAAATCACCTGAAGAAGGCCAGAGGTGAAATTTGGCCGAAATGTAGTGAAAGAAAAAACAACACAAAAACTACCAAGATGAGGACAAAAAGTCTGCAATAAATAAAAAATTAATTCTCAGATTAAGAAGCCTCATCTCAAAATGATTCCAATTAAAGACAAGTTCAAGTAACTATTTCTAAAGTATTCTGATCTAATACTAATAATTACTCCAAAGATCCATTTGACCCATAGATGGGTTCCTAACAGGTACTACCACTCCTATAATTGTTTACTTAGGCTTATTATGTTACTTGAAAGTATTATTAGTATTAGATAGATATTCTTAAAACCATATAGTTATGTAAATAAATGATTATTATTAAATAGGTATAGCTTCTTGAAAACATATAATTGCTAATCATTAATATTAGATTAGTTGGTTGCTTGATTTTATGGCATATCAACCTTTTTTTGGGTTATTTCACAATTAACAATTATGGCCTTGAATAATGGATTGTAACAATCATTTTAGACATTTCATACTTTGTCGCAATACCAATGTTTTTGGAACCAATGTATTAATGCTGTTTAAAAGCAATTATAATTGCTTATATATTATTATTATTATTATTATTATTATTATCATTATTAATAAAAAGGAATCATTACTTGAACCAAATAATTGGTTATAAAATAACCCATCGATGGTCAATGACATAAAACCAACCAATAAAACAAATGAATTTTATTGTAGTAAAATTTGCCTGAACTATGATAGTGAGATTGTTAATTGATATTCTTATTTATAAACAATCTTTTATAATATGTTTAATAATTTTATTCTATGATTATACATATCAGAATGTATATTTAAATGAGGTACACAATGATCATACAACCAAGAATGGTAAATGAATTGTAAATATTAAGCTCACTTATTAATATTGCATCATAACGGGAAGGTAATTTGCCTGCTCCTTGTTATTAAAGATTTTATCAGTTGTTCTAAGATAGCATTGCACTCAACACCTTCCATAGTCATATGGCACTGGTTGGATTGTGGGATTAAATGAGTGTGATAAAAGCCAAAGGAAAATGGATTATACCACCAGGATACATCCAGTGTTTATTTCATGGCAAGAAGTTATATTTACAGGGATATACAATAAATAAGGGGAATTTTTGGACTGAGGAGGAGCCTAATCTATATACCAGGATCATTTGATAAAGGGACTTTAAAAAAATGTTTTTCTTTAAATGTAAACTCTGCATTGTTTGGAATTGGGTTATAGCAAAAATCATTTCAATCTCACAAAAATAGTTCTTTTGGGGCTATTCAAAATGCTCCCAGTGTAAACAAATTTTTGTTGGCTGAAAAGTGCAAACCATGTGAAATTTACACAAGAATTTGTGATGTGTACAAAGAAACATGTTATAGTAAAAAAAATTAAAACAAATGGGCTAAACATCAACTTTCCATAATGAGCTTGAATTGAAAAGACAGTCTATGGAATGGAAACACACTGACTCTCCAGTAAAGAAAAAGTTCCTGGTGCAGCAGTCCATAGAGAAACTCATGTTGACAATCTTCAGGAACATAAAAGGACCCATCCCTACTGTGATTTCCTTGAAAAAGGTTTACCTATAAATAGTGCTTTCGATTACCGACTTCTAAGGCAAAATTCACCTCATATATGACCCTCATATAAATTCATTGAAGGTGTCTTTTCACTACAACACAAAAATACATCCAAATGGTGAAGCTCCAGTTCATGTTAGGGTCTCATCTATGGGTTGAATAGATCTATTTGAGATAATCTTTTTTAAATATTTTTAATTTTAGTAATGCATTAGCTCTTAAAATAGATATTGCAACTAATTATCATATGTTTAACTGTTTGAAAGAATTATGAAGCTACATGTTCATACTGTATATAATTAGAGACCACAAATGTTACACTGACTTCAGCATAAAATAACCCAACAAGGGCTGACATGCTGTAAAACCAACAAACCAAAACAATTATTTTAGCAATAATCTGAGTAATAAATGGCCAACTCTGCTAGAATATTTTTTTTAAATTTAAAGATATTCATTTTCTATCGATTTCTTAAATCTTATTTCGTTTACTTTTACGCTTAATCTTATGTTGGGTGAGTCCCCATGGTATAGTAGCTAACATGCTTGACTGTGACATTGTAGTGAGTTCAGATTATAGTCATGCTATTACTTTCACTTTCAGACTAATACCCTTCAAAAAAATATGAAACCCACTTTCTCACTAACTATTGGTTAAATTGTGGGTTGATTCTTAAATAATTTCGCCTTTTTAAAAACAAGTTGGAACTATACATTTCAAACTTCCAATGTTTTAAATGCAAGTGGAAATTACCTGATTAAAGAATACCTTCATCAGTCATTCTTATTTTAGTAGTGAAAAAGTGTGCATCATAATTTAATCTATGATCTGATGCTCCTAAAATAGATGAATTGAAAGTGCATATTTAATAAGTAATGTTGTAGGAATTTAAGAATAACTAAAAAAAACTATTGAAACAGCTAAGAAATTTGCAGTATTTATGGCCAGTGTGTCATTACTAACCCCCAAGTCCAAAACTGCTTTTCAAAGTTTTGTTTATTAATTGACAAATCCAGACCAAGACACTCATCAGATCTTGATCAAGATACTTAAAAAGAATTGGTGGAATTCAATCCTCACAAGAGTACTTGAGGATGAGCATTTGACTTCAAGAAATCCCAATCCACAATCTGCTACCTCTTGAAAAAATGTAGGAAATGTGAGCAATGTGTTTGGGTTCCTGATGCTCTTTGTAAGGAGAATAAAGATCACATATTCAGAGAGACAAACCTTCTCTCAAGGCAGAGAAATGACCCATTTCCCAAGAATATCATTATAATGACAAAAAATGGGTCTTTTATGACAGTGTTTAACACAAAAGGATGAACTTCTGCAGCCTACCAAAAAGGCAAAGCTTCAAGGAAGAAAAGTTATGCTGCCTATATGGTGGGATCACTGTAGTATTATTAATTTTAAGTTTTTAAACTACTATCAGACATTCAATTACAGACTTACATTCTGAACATTTGCAATATGCGTATTAAAATCTAAGAAAATGCCTTGTATTTGTTGATAGATGGTGGTGTTTTGGTTTTATGGCATATCAACCTCTGTGGGTCATTCAATGCCAAATACAGTTTATACATATATATGATACGAAGATCCTTAAATAAGTTTCCAGAAATTTTTTGTATAGGCACTTTTATTGATAGTACACTCATGAAACTCTAGTCCCCTTCAAAGTAATCTCCTTCAGCTCCAATGCACTTGTACCGTTCCAACAACTTCTGGAAGGCCGCATGGAAATCCTCTTGTGTGAGCATGTCAATGACCTTTGTCACAGCCTCTTTCATCTCCTCAATTGTCTCATAACGACAGCCTCTGAGCTTAGGAAATAACCAAAAGTCACAGGGAGCAAAGTCTGGAATATAGGGAGGGTGACGAACTGTCTTGATGCCCATCTTGGTCAAATAGTCTGTGACAAGGATGGAATTGTGGACGGGTGCATTGTCTGGGTGGAAATGCCACTGACCTGATTTGAAGAGTGCTGGCCTCTTCCGATGGAATGGATTCCAGAACTCCCTTAAAACCTCAACATAGTAACCCTAACCCTAACCCTTTGGCTAATCAACTCTGGTATATTGACTTCCTTACTCCTCCCACACCTCTCATCATCCCTCACAGACTCCCTTGCCTTCCTCTTATGCCACTCAAAAACTGATGCTCGATTCATGCAAGATGGTCAAAAAGCAGTGTGAAGCATTCCATACGTTTCTATGGCATTTTTCCAAGTTTAAAACAGAATTTTATTGCATATCATTCTTTAAAAGTGTCCTCACATCCAGATTGCATTTTTGAAATTCACCAGCTGTGACAATCAGAGGATCTATAAGGAAGAAAAGCTATGTAGGAATCCTATAATTGATCAAGTTAAAATGTTTTAATCTGCCTTTTACCTTTGGTCTTGTAAATATAATAAAAAGTACTGAATTATTTTAAGTTGTTTTTTTTTTTACAGAAATGCATAATAAATGAAAAATTTCAACTTTGATTATAAATGAAGTGTTATTTTTATTTCAGAAAAAAATAATTTCCTCTTTTTTCTGCTTTCAGATGGCTTAAGTGGAACAATTGCAGTAAAAGATGGATGAGAAATTTGAATGTGAAATTTGTAAAAAGATTTATTCTCAAAAGAATCAGTTTGCTGCACATCTGAGACGCCATAAAAATCCAAAAAGACACAGATGTCCCATGTGTGGAAAAGGCTTTTATGCCAATAACGCTATGGAGATTCACAAACGAACTCATACTGGAGAGACACCCTTTACCTGTGGAGTGTGTGGCAAAGGTTTTTCACAGAAGGGTAATTTAACAAGTCATGTGAAAACTCATACTGGAGAGACACCATTTACTTGTGAATTGTGTGGTGAAGCTTTTGCCAGAAAGTATGTATGGCAAACTCATATGAGAAATCATTCTGGAGAAAGCCCATTTTCATGCAACTTATGTAACAAATCCTTCTGTCACAATAAAAATCTAAAAATTCACATGAGGTCTCATACTGGAGAAACCCCATTTTCTTGTGAAGTATGTGACAAAGCATTTTCTCAAGAAAGTAATTTGATAAGTCATCTGAGAACTCATACTGGAGAAACTCCTTTTCCATGTGAAGTGTGTGATAAAGCTTTTTCTAGAAAGGGTATCTTACAAACTCATATGAGGACCCACACAGGAGAGACTCCTTTTTCATGTGAATTATGTAGTAAAGCTTTCTCCCATAATGTCAGTCTAAAGATCCATATGCGGTCTCATTCTGGTGAGACTCCATTCACTTGTGAAGTATGTAGCAAAGTTTTTTCTACAAAGAGTCTAATGATAGGTCATATGAAAACACATACAAGAGCTTAAAGGTCTACAGCAATGGTTGAGGTTGTTACAAGTTGCATATTTCCCACTGGAACTAGTCATCAGTTTTAGCATCTATGAAATAACCAGGATGTTGAATGCTGATTTTCAAAGCAGACATGGAGAGCCTATCACTTGAAAATTGATACAATACAGTTTTTCTTTTTTGTACACCATTTTGTTCAAACTAGCATCCTCATCTCAATTGTTATTGTTAGAATGATCTGTTTGATTCCATTCTTATCTCACAGTAGGTCTATTCTTGACAATTTCTGTTCAGATATCTGAGGTGAGGAAATATTATCATTGAATCATTAGAATTGGTATCCTCATCTTAACTGAATGTATCTGCTATATCAGAGATGATGAATTATTATTGCATACTGACTTATATCTCTCATATCAGTCAATATATAGTTGATATATCCATCATGAAATTAGTTAATATATCTCTCATATCAGTTAACAATAAACAATCTGGGGTGAGGCATATTTCAGATGATCTATTCTCTCTCATTCTTTAAGTTGATGCTGTATTGATTATCTTTCAAGAAATTCCCATATCATTAATAAATCTTGATGGATTTAAAAGTTTTTTTTCAATAAGCCTTGATGGTAGTTTTATTTAATATTGAACTTTTAAAAAAAACTTAGTGGGAGTTACCTCCTTATATATTTGTCTTTTGAAAACCTTCATTATTGGAGGGAACCAGAAACAATTTATTTAAGGGAGAAACTCATACTGCAATCTTAATATAGTTTTAGATATTTCTATGAATAGCCCTAACATTGCTGAAAGTTTAAATGAAATCAGGCCAGATACTGCAGAGCCTTAGGTATATGGACAGATATTTTGGGAATTTTATTAAGATGCTAACATAAGTAAGTAAAGTTGGCGACCGTAGTCAAGGGTGACCTGAAGGCTCCCTTTTCAACAGCTACTACACTGAGGTGTAGGGGAGGGCACTAATCCATTCCCTGGATTGCTCCACTTTACCTTTGATTCTTACCTTATAATGCTGAGTGTTAAGAAAGGCAGCATCAAGTACCATTTTTTTGAGTCTTTGGTATGAATCAACCTGGGATTAAGCCCCAATCTCATGGACCATTGGCAAACACTCCTTATTTACCAACCTCTCTGCTTGGGCAGGATATGACACAAGGTCAATTTTTAAGCAGAGTTTAACAGGTTTGAATTCAGAGTTTTCCTTCTCATAGACTAGTTGCCTCACCATTGGCAAACACTCTAATCATTAGGCCAATGTAGCTCCCATAATATTTGACAAGATCATGATGAAAGTGGCATTTCTGACGAGGATAAAAATTTAGTATCTGAACACACTGCTTAAGATCAAAATATCATTCTCTAAAACTTGTATCTGTATCCATGGAAATCCTTCAGTTATTTAAAAGATCATAAGATTTAAAATATTCAGGTAAAAATAGTTATTATTTTAAAGAGTAGAATATTTAATACTTTTTCAAAAATCAATACAAAATACGAAAAGTAAGTGTAAATATTTGAATTACTATTCAAATTAAAATTTTTGTTTTTTGCAGTACAGGGTGCAGCAGAAATACCTCCCATATTTACAACAATCACCTGCATGGTGCATGTGCACTTAGGCAAGTGGTAATGGTAGCTCCATCTAGCTAATGTCTTACTATTTTCTTTTCAGATATGATCAGTTATGATCATAGCTTGAACTTGTGCAGATCATGTGTTTGTTGTTGAAATGTTTTTTTTAAGACTGGTGAATTTGTAACAGCAACACAGGGCAGGAATCTCAGAAAATAAAATTTTGATTAACAGCAGGGAGCACAAATTTTACATTCTGATCCTAGCAGAAGTTATGGACAGATGAAGAAAGAAAGAAGCATAAAAAAGTTACACAGTCCAATATACGAAGAAATGACGGAGGACTATGAAATATATGTGCTATTTTATATTTTCATTTGACAATTCAACACATTTGGCATATTGTCTGATCCCTGTTTTTGTTGGGCTGAGAACTTTTCAGCACCCTCTTGTGTGTGTGTACATATGGGATAATATAAAAGTAAAGTCTCCAATTTGTTTCCATAGAAACTTGAAGATACAAAGAGCACAGTAAAAATGTTGGACAGAGGAAGTTTTCAGCTACACCATTTTCTTCATAGTCATTACCATTGGCTATCTACTTATAATGAAAAGAGTTAACCTTTTTTTAACTTTTCAATTGCCAAA
Source organism: Sepioteuthis lessoniana (assembly GCA_963585895.1). Classification (NCBI taxonomy): domain Eukaryota; kingdom Metazoa; phylum Mollusca; class Cephalopoda; order Myopsida; family Loliginidae; genus Sepioteuthis; species Sepioteuthis lessoniana. The sequence goes on from OY757908.1 coordinate 71,764,316, forward strand.
GACAACCCAAAATAAACTCGGTTCAGAATTTCCCCCCCTAAAAATGTTTACTTACTCATGTAAATACATAGCTTCATGTTTGCTCATATATATATATCAGTTTCCTACAATGTCTTTGGTGTTAAATCTTTTCCAGGCCCTACTTTTCAACTGTAGCCGAGAGTATTTGGTTTACTGAACAATATTAAAGTAAACTGCCCCATAGGGACAAATGAACAAAGTATTAAACTTGCTTTTATATATATATATATATATATATGGGTGACATCTGAATAAAATTGCTCTTTCAGTGGGGCTTACAATATGCTAACTGGATTATCTGAAGAGGGTTAAGACTCCAAAAAGGAAGTATCCTGGGTATAACATTAAATTGCATCTGATGGTGAGGCTCCAGTTCTAGAGATCTGAGAAGTGTAGCATACTCTTCATTGCCATTACTCCAAAGTCCACTTTGACTTAGAGTGGGAGTACCTGTTATAGTCCTATCTATGAGTCAAATAGATTAGTTTAAAAATTAAAAATTTGATAGGAATACTTGATACCATTTAACAGTATTTGTCAGCCATCCCAACAACCGGACGAGTATGGCACAAGGCCTTTTTTAATGTGGGTCTGGGCGCAGGGCCGTAGCCCAAACGCGTCCAGCATTCCCAAAAATGCCTCGGGGCCCCATCAGCATTCCCATAAATAGGGGCACCTCAGGTGCCAGGCAATAAACCTAACCCCTCCAAAGAGGATTAAAGCCCGGGGAGACGGCCCCCTGAGGCTCGAGGTGTTCAGTCTAGAAATGAGATACACCCGACCAGATCCATGCCGTTGACACCACAGCTGGCCAAAATGTGAACCATCTACTGGATCCAGTTGATTGTGAATTAACTGTGAATTATTCATATAAGGATTGTTACTTAAAGCTATAACCATTAGTAAATTATTATAATTAGTTACTTCAAACAATACAACTGTTGTGATTTATTTGTTTTAGGAATTCTTGATATCAGATAACTGTGTGCAAAAAAAAAACTCTTAAGAAACAACTACACAAAAAATCTTAATATAAACATTTAATAAATGTAATTCCTTACATCAAGGCATAAAATAACTCTAGATGGATTAACATGCCATTAGAATCAATCAATGAAAATGAAATCTAATATTGTGTTATTATATGAATCTTAACCAGGCCATTGGCTTAATGAGTAGAGTGTTTGCTAATGATCCGGGAGACCTGGGTTCAATCTCAGGTCGAGTCATACCAAAGACTCAAAAAAATGGTACTTGATGCCGCCTTGCTTAACACTCAGCATTATAAGGTAAAGATCAAGGGTAAAGTGGAGCAATCCAGAGAATGGAGTAGCGGCCTCCCCTACACCTCGGTGTAGTAGCTATTGAAAAGGGAGCCTTCAGGTCACCCTCATCTACAGTCGTCAACTTTACTTTATTTTACTTTTATATGAATCCTTCAACACTAGTGCATGTAAACATTGAACAGATGAGTGGAAAAGTAGTGAACTCTGGCGGGAATGACCAAGAAAGCAACATTTATCCACCAATTCTATAGAACAAAACAGCCCAGTCAGCTGAGACTGTAGAATATATCAACTGCATCTCTGCAGATAGTTAGATCCTCACCCCACCGCAATGAATGTCCTGGATATGTCAGTAAACAATCTGATGGTGAGGCTCCAGTAATGCTGGAGCTTTGAGGAATGCAGAGTACCCCTTCATTACCATCACTCCCAGGTCCACTATGACCTGGAGTAGTAGCACCTGATAGTCCTATCTATGGATCAAATAGAACTATTTGATGTTTAAACTGTGTGCAAACAAATAACTTATGCTAAATTGAATTGTTTAAAAAGAACTGTTTGACAATTTAACTGTGTGTAAACAAATGACTAATGTTTCATTGGACAGTTAGTAAGTCATAACAATACTTGGAACAACTTAATTTTGTTGACTTATGTTTACAAATTATATATATCTACTATATATGAATAAATTGGATTTGGCATTAAATAACCTACAATGGTTGATATGTCATAAAACCAAACTAAAGAACAAAAGAAGTAAAAACTAAGATCCAGGGTTAGCACATACCAGGGGTGGGGGACTGGGTTTAATATATTTTCCTATGAATACTTCTTCATGAAGATTGATATATCGTGTAGAATGGGGGGCCCATATCATAAATTGTAGGGGCCCATTATTATGGGGATGCATGAGACCCTTGCAATGGCCTTACTAAGATCCCAAAATAATCAATTTTGAAACTATATATACCTTCATCATCATCATCATATCGTGCTGGCAGCACGGATATCCCTGACCCTCTCTCGCCACTCCTCCCTATCGTTCATCGCCCTAGGCAGGTCTTCAGGACAACATCCTGTATCCTCACACAGCTGCTGAATGTACGTTCGTGCTGGTCGTCCTGCTTTTGCGCGGCCGTGTGTGGGGATCCATAAGAGTACATCTCTTATGAGTTCATCTCTGCTTCTCCAGCAATGTCCTGCATGTCTGGTTCGCCTAACTTGAATAGATTTCGTGATAGGGGGCAGGTGGCCGTACAGTTGGTGTCTTGTGGGGTGCCGCTGCCAGGACTTGCAATCCTCAACAATATATACCTTACTAAATTCAAAAATATTTCAAATACATCACAAGCAAAATGCTAAAGTTTTGTGTTGATTCAGTGTTTGGTTGATTTATTGATTTTAACAGTAGATCAACCCATCTAGGGTTATTCTATACCTAGAGCTTAAGAAATCACATTCATTGCATACTTATATATTTACATATTTTATTTGTTTCTTAAAAATGATTTTTTTTACATGTCCTATTGAATACAATTTTTAAACAGATCTCTTTCACCCCAAGATGGGAACCTAATATGTACTATTAATCTGGTTCAGTGCGCCAGAATTAGAGCCTCAATACCAGATGCAAGATATTAAAAGATTTGGTATGGTTTAGGCTGTAGAATATTCAATAAATTCCTTTTCACAGTTATAGCCAAACAGACTTAAGGACAGTTAAAGAAAATGTTTGTTTGGTTGGTTGGTTGTTTGGTTTTATGGCATATCAACACTTGAAGGTAATTTAATGCCAAATCCTGTTTATACATATATATCAAATAAATGATTTGTAAACACATTTTTAAATGAGCTTGAGCTCATTTTTTATTTTATACAGTGAAATGGTTTCAAGTATTTCTACCCAACATGAATAATTCTATTTACTATTAATCATTTGTTTGCATACATTTAAATAGCATTGCTGCTGTTTTTTTTTACAGTTAAATGGTTCCCATTATTGCTATCTAACACTAATGATTCTATATTAATCATTTGTTTGCAGACACTAAAGTTGTTACAAGTGTTGCTATTTAACACTAATTATCCTATTCAACACAATTCAAATTATTTGCACATAGTCAAATAGTTACAAGTATTGCTATGTAATACCAATAATTCAATTTAGGCACACAGTTAAAGAGTTTCTATTTAACATCAATAATTCTATCCAACATTATTCATTCATTTGCACACAATTAAATGATTCCAAGTGTTGCTATTTATTACTAACAATTCAATTAAACATCAGTCTTTTGTTTACACACAGTTAAGTGATCAAACAGTTCTATTTCCAACAATTCAATTCATCATGTCATTTATTTGCACACTTTAGATGATCAAACAGTTCTATTTGATCCATAAATAGGACCCTATAAGGTGCTACCACCCCAGTTCAGAGTGGACCTGGGAGCAATGTCAATGAAGGGGTACTCCATATTCGTCAAAGCTCCAGGGCTGGAGCCTCACCATCAGATTGTTTAATGTCATATCCAGGGCACTTGTTGGAGGTGGGGGTCTTACCCCTCTGCAGAGATGCAGTCACTGTTAATTACAGCCTCATCTAAGAAGGCTCTAAAGAAAAAGGTAAGGAGGAAATGACCATATCTGATCAAATTCAGAGACCATAAAAGCGACTCAAACAAAAACTGAGATCCCAAAATAAAATTTCAATGTATGAGAGACACTACAAGAATAATGCCTCCTATCATTTTTCCATGGAAATTACAACAAATATAGAGAGCACAATAACACCATGGTATAGAGCAAGTTTTCTGCAACAAAACATTTTTTTCCCACATGGTTATCACTATTGACAATGCCTTTTAGCTTGCATACTGCACTCATAAGAGAGTCACTCTGAAAGTAATGCCTACTATTTTATTATGTTGGACCAGAGGTGGATGCTAGTGGTATGTCAGTTGCAGTTCAACCTTTCTGATAATAAGACATATTTTTTTCTTGCTTTGTTACATGTAACAGCAATCTGGCAAAATAGCATCTGATTTTAAAGTGGAGGTGTCATTGAATTCTTCCATGTGGAAAAAATGTTTACATTGACATTCATAGGCACTTTCTGAATGTTTATCCATATTTACCAACCCCTCCACTCAGGCAGGATATGACACAAGGTCAATTTTTAAGCGGAGTTTAACAAGTTTGAATTCAGAGTTTTCCTTCTCCTGAATGTTTATTGTGACTAAATGGTGAATATGAGCCCAATTAGGCAGTGGATAATATATTTAAGCATCAGTGAACACCCCACTAGGCACCAACTATACGGCCACCTGCCTCCCATCACGAAACCTATCCAAGTCAGATGAACCAGACATGCAGGACACTGCTGGAGAAGCAGAGATGAGTTCATAAGTGATGTACTCCTATGGACCCCCATATATGGCCGGGCAAAAGCAGGATGACCAGCTCGAACATACATACAGCAGCTATGTGTGGAAACAGGATGTTGACCTGAAGACCTACCAGAGGCGTTTAACGATAGGGAGAAGTGGCGCGAGAGGGTCAGGGATATCCATGCCTGTGGCACGACATGATGATGATGATGATAGCAATATGAGTGACAAACTTTGTTTAATACAGCTGTCAACCCATGAAATAAAGGCTAGTGTAACCAGTTCATTTAAATTTGATCAACATTTTCTAGACAATAGTATCATTTTTGCTGTTGTGTAAAAGTGCATTGTTTCTCTTTAATATCCACTCTTCTATCCACTTAACCTCTAAAAAGTCTCCTTCCTTTTCTGAGAAGCTCATACAGAATGTGTAAGATGTATCTCCCACACTAAGCTGTTACCTGTGGGGTATAACTGAACTTAGGCAAGTGGCAAAAGTAGCTCCATGTAGATAATGGCTTACGATTTTTTTTTTCAGATATAATCAGTAAAAATCATGGCTTGGACCAGTGCACACTGTGTATTTGCTATTGAAACATTTTTTAAAGACTAGTGAATCTATAATTGCTACACAGAAAGCTTTTTGCGTTCATTTCATGTTACGCCAGAAGGATGCTCTTTCAGATATAATTTTCAACCCATAACCATATCAATTTTCTATCCATAACTGCATCCTTCTGATTTAACATGAGCATGAAAAGCTCTCAGAGAGTAATCACAGATTCATCTGTCTTAAAAATGTTTCAGCAGCAAACACACAGTGTGCATCAGTCCAAACCATGATCATATAAAAAAATATGGTAAGACATTAGCTAGATTGAGCTACCATTGTCACTTGCCTAAGTTCATTTGCACCATGTAGATGACAGTTTAAAATGTTGGAGGTAATCCTGCTGCACCCTGTATAACATGGAAGGAAAAATCAAGGTTGGCTAATCATACCAGAGCTTCTACAGATCACTAATGCATGTCATTTACCTTCCATCCAACTCTAAATGGTAAATTATGAAAGGGGCAGAATTTAACTGTTTCTCATAAAATTGATTTGCATCACCTCGCAGACATATCTCCAAACAGCCAATTACTAAAAGTAGGTTTAACTCAACAGTTTCACCTGGTACAGATTTTTATAAGCATAGCATGCAGGCTTTTGTTCTTTCCTAGTGCAAAGGCATAGCATGCAATCATCATATTATCAGTTTTACAATGGGTTGTTTACATAACATAACCTTTGATATTACAGGTAGAATTTATTTAACAAATGTGCAAAAACTTTCATTCATTTACAATATGAGGTGAGAAAAAGAGTGAGACTGCTTGGTTTCAGAGTATTATAAAAGAAAGAATCAAATTGGAAGCCTTCAAATTATGAAAGACAAAGGGAAAGAGACTTTTTGGTTCTAGAAGAATATGATAGAGTTTTTGGCTTCAGAATATTATGAGAGAGAAAGAGTGAATGAAAGAAAGAAAAGTCATAATGATATAAGTTTTTATGCTTTTGAAACTTAATTGAATAGAAACCAGGTTCCTTATATTCAACTGGCCAGCAGTGAAAGATGTTTTAATAACAAAAAAAATTTTTAAAATGAGACATGTTCCAGGCAAATACAAGCTAACAGTCTAGTTTATTAAAACAACAAAAACAGGTTTTGTGGGTCAGATGTTAACATAAGATGAATGGGAAACAAGTCAGAGATGGATGGTGTTATTGTTAATTATTTATGCCCTACTAGGCCAATAACTCATAAAGATGCCAAAGATTTTTTAATGGCAAGGATTAAACAAAAAAATGGTAAATTTTTTTAATAGCATGGTTTAAAAAGAAATGTAGGGATTTTTAATAGGATTTTTTTTAACTGGTAGAGATTAAACAAAAAATTGTTGGGATATTTTTTTTCTAAATGGCAGTTATTAAACAAAAAGTAGCAGATATTTTAAAACAAGGCTGGGATTTTTTTTTAAAATAAGTTTTTCTACTGGAACATTAATACAAAACAGATATTATTAAGTATTATTTATTGCCAAAATTCACAGCTTTGAAATTCTGGTACCAAGAATATAAATGTATAGCAGTCCAAAAATAAGTCTAGCCCTTGTATACATTTATACAATTCTATTTTTTGTTACAGAGGAGTTTCAATTTCATTTTTGTTAATTTATAAAATGTCTGCTAAGATGAGAGTGTTTTATCTCTACTCCTTGCCTCAGATGAAAGTGTCACACTCTGGCACTTCTGCAACCATGACTATCAAGCTATGACCTTCATGTTCTTTTCAGCTATCCTTTTGTCTTCAGGTGGGACACAGCATAAAATAAGGGTCCAGGGTATTCAAACCCCAGACTGCATTCTTTTATTGTACTATAAAGAGTTGAGGGAGAGTATTCTGATGTCTTCATGATACTGAGAGAAGAAACTGGGGAATTTTTGTCCTTGCCAATACATATGCATGTAGGAGTTAACATTAAACTGAACATGAATTTGCTTCCATAGGAAATCAAAGAAATACAATCAGGTGGCCTTGATACGTGTATCCTGTCCTAAACATTATTGAATAAAAAAACTTGATGACTATAAGAAGTTAGAACAAAATGGAATTTTATTTTACTAAAAGCATGTTGAATGAAATATATTAATGTGTAGCAAAGAACCTATCAAGAAACTAGATGTTAGAAAAAAGTCTCTTTACTTACATTCTCATAACGTGTTTCTTCAGCAGCAGCAAATCTCTCTCTCTCTCTCTCTACCTGTTTAAGCAGAGCCCCTGCTGTTTTCCTCCAGGTGTCATGTGACCAGAAAATTACAGTAGATATCTAATTAGAAGTTATCCCAGTAGTCTTGTTAATTTTCAATATATTGACATTGACTGAAATTTTAAAGTAATATTTGTCAGGTGATAGCCTTAGTTGATATCTGGCCATCAAAACAGATACCTTTCCTAAACATTTATCAATATAGAAAAGGTAGATGGCTATAAGAAGTTGGAAGGTAAAAAATTTCTTTTATTTTGAAGACATACTAAATGAAGTATGAAAATGAGAAATATACATTCTGTCCAGTGGAGTGATTAGTATGATGTTGGTTGGTTGGTTGGTTGGTTGGTTTTGTTTTAATATGTATCAACCTTTTTCGGGTCATTTAACACCAAATTAATTCATTTTGGTTTGGTTTGATTTGGTTTTATGGCTTATGAACCATTGTAGGCTATTTAATGCCAAATCCATTTTTATACATATAAACAGTTCTATTTCAAACAGTTCCGTTTGACATAAGTACACAGTTTAAATGTCAAAAACAATTCTATTTCAAACAATTCAGTTCAGCATAATTACACAGTTTAGTTCTATTTAACCCATAGATAGTAGCTTATTAGGTGCTATCACTCCAGGCCAGAGTGGACCAGGGAGTAATGGCAATAAAGGGGTACTCCACATTCCCCAAAGTTCCAGCATTACTGGAGCCTTACCATCAGATTTTTTAGTGTCATATCCGGGACACTCACTGGGGAGCCTTATCCTTCTGCAGAGGTACAGTCAGTGTATTCTATAACTCCAGCCACCTGGATCAGATTAATATGATGGTTATCAATGTAGGAAATGGAATTGGTAACCTGTATTCAAATTCTAGACAAGGCTGTTTACATTTCACTTTGTACTAATGTGCTTGTGAAAGGCATGATGCCATCTGTTCACCCCTCAGCTATGAATAAATTTTAGCTTTGGTTAGGCAACCAGTCTAGAAGAAGGAAAACTCTGAATTCAAATCAGATCCAAATTTAGTATCTGTTCCAATTAATTTAATATCTGATATGTCCCTCATACTAGGGATGACAATATCAAACATCTGTTGACAAACTTTTGTCGTACTCTAATAATTTGTTTAAACACAAAAATATTTGGGGGTGCCCTCGTGGTGTAATGGTTAAAGTGATGGACTGCAGAATCGTAGTAAGCAAGTTCGAACTCCAGTCATGCTATTACGTTCACTTTTGGGTAAATACCCTTGGGAAAGGTATGAACCCCCTTATCCTCACAGCTGTGGGTTAAATAGTACCACTACTGTTCTTCTAGGAGAATGGCTTTGGCATTAAATAACCTACAAAGGTTGATATGCCATTAAACAAAGAAACCAAACCAAACCAAACCACAAAAATATTTACCAACCAAAAAATTACAAACACTTACAAATCATATTTACAAAAAAAAAAAAAAAAATTTGGCATTAAATAGCCCACAAAGACTGATATGCCATTAAACATTCTTCAATTGGCACAGGCACACTGGTGGTTGAAAAGATCTCTGCAAGACAGGCAAGACTTATCACAGCAACTACAAAAAAAGTTCCGGGAAATTGTTGGTTCTGTTTTTTCAGAACTTTCTTTTCATCCATTGTCATTTAAGAGTGATGGTTTACAAACAACAGACAACAAACCATCAGTGGTCTATTTCATAGGAGGTGAGAGCCTTTTTAAGGATGTTTTTGTGGTACTCCTCTGCTTAGGGTGCCAAAGTATAAAAAGAAAAATAATAAAAATGCATAGCAAATATATAGCAATATATTTAATTGCAAACAATTTTTTAAAAATAAAATTATTTGCAATAACTTACTATATAAATTATTTATTATGAAAATATCCAGTAATTTACTATAGTAATTAACTGAAAAGTTTGCAATTTTCTTGCAAATTACTTACCATAAAAATCCATTGCAAATGTTTAGTAAAATGTATTACAAATAATTTCCAGTGGAAATTCTCTGACCTACACATGTAGAGAAAAGACCAGAAATAAATAAAGTTCTCACACAGCACTGCCTAGAGCAAGTTTTTAAAAAGAAAACAAAGGAGGCAATAGAAATGTTTTATGTATGTTAAAGTAAGTTACGTTTTATTCACTACAAAATGTCACACATAAACAGAGCTGACACCTAAACATAATAAATGACAGATTAAAGGAATAATGAAATATAAGAATCAATGAATAAAGGAATGAAAAATTTTCATATGAATGTTTATACTTGACAGGTTTTACTGTAACTTTTTTTTTGCAGGGGTGAGGGAGTAGGAACATTTTTAAAAATCAATTTCATTAAAAAAAAAAAAGAAAAAAAAAAAGAAAAAAAAAAAAAGACAGCATAAATTTTTATTTAAATTTATACACTGAAGTTGAGAAAACATGTTTAGGGTATTTTTTCTTCTTGCTGAGATATATATTAAATCCCAAATTTAATTTTTTTTATTCCTAAGTTCAATGGTGAGCAAGAATCTTTTCTTTTGCTCTTTATTCCTTGCCATTTTTTAAAAACTTATTTATGACATGATATGAACAAAAAAATGTCATTATCCTAGCAAATGAAAGTATTTTTAAAAATTTGTCTTTTTTACTTGAGGAAATATAAAAGAAAAAAATTGTTTTACATATCAGAAAAAAAAAAGGACTAGTTGTTACAGTATTGTTTCCCAAAATTATTATCTATAATGTGGCAGCCATCTAGTTCATGAGTTTGATTGTGGCCTCGAAGTAAGTTCAAACTCCAGTCACACATTTCTGTTCACTTTTGGACAAATAATCTTGGGAAAGGTATGAATCCAGTTATCTCCCAAGCTATGGGTTAAATAGTATCACTATTGTCCTTCTACAAGGATACCATTGGCATTAAATAACCCACAAAAGTTCATATGCCATTAAACAAAGAAACCAAACCAAACCAAACATGAGTCCTGTGTCTAATATTTTAAATAATGAAGAGAATAAAACTCATCTAAAATTTTACTCTCTAATATTCTTAAATTGCTTAAATATCAAAGTGAGACATAACTGAGGTTAACATTATAATTCTCCCTTATGCATTAAAGATTTGATTATGAATTGTTATATCAGAATACACTTATTAATTCTTTAAGTGAAAATATTTAGCGAGGCACAATGGTTAAGGTTGTAGAAAATGGACTCTGCAAATTGAGTTCAAATTTACTTAGCACTAATGTTTTTGACAAAGGCATGAATCCATCTCTTCTTTTCCAGACTGGGCTCTCTGTAAGAGATACTGGTAGAGAAAGAAAACTCTGAATCCAAACTCCTTACTAATTTGACAGGGTAAGTTGTTGCAGTGAGGTGGCAAAACTAGGATCCGGAGTCTGTAAGACAGCCTGACATTGTGTTTGAACATATTCCTGCAGTAACACTCATACCAAGTTGTATAGCACCATACTCTTTCCTTGAACAATGTCAGCATCATGATGAGGAGAGACCTGCAGCATGGACAATCTTCTATAAAACCTTGTCCGAAATCCAAAGTCTCAAAAGACTGATGGACATTGCAAATGTAAAAATATTTCAATGCAATCCTTTTGGTGCCAGATGAAATGAAATGAATAGAATGTATCATAATGTTAATTCATAATTGAAACCTCATATTTTCATAGTTAAGGTAGGACATTATCAATAAGTGATGCCGATAGCATGGGTTCCCTTGCCTCTCACTCACCATCAACTCTATCAGCCATCACTCTTTGCAAGTCCTCTCAACTGCATCCAGTATCCACACAAGGCTTATGAATGTAGGCCTTTGTTGGTTGGCCAACACTAGTGAATCCATGTGCTGCAGTCCACTGAAGAATGTCTCTTTTGTCTTTGTCTCAGCTTCTCCTGCACTGCTCAGCATGTCTTGTCTGTCTCCTTTGGATAGTTTGTGAGATGGGAGGTAGGTGACTGTACAGCTGCTGTTTTGTTGGCAGGGGGGGGCTGCTTCCAAGATTTGTTCAAAACAGCATGCAACATCCTTGTATAGTTTCAATCTAGCTTTTCCTCCAAGTGCTTTGTGAAAGTCCAGGTGGTGCAGCCCTACAATAGTACTGAAACAGCTACAGCTTGGAAGAAATCTCATTTTATCAAAGATCCGATTACATACAGTAAAATATAAGATACAACCACATGAAATGATATTGCAAACTGATTTCTTTACCTGACGCGAGTGTTAGGGGTCCTGGTCACCCTCACTAGAATTGATTAATACCAAAGGGAGCAAGTTTAATATGGTAACCCACCTGGGCATAAGTGGTGTCAAAATAGCTCAGATCCTCCAAAATTTTCTTTTAGGGGTATTTCAGGAAATTGATCTTGAGCTTTACTTTTCTTGTACTGCTTAGGAAAAAGCCAGCTAAGTTATATAGCTTAGCTTTTGTTTTTAGGAGCGGGGAACTGTCCCCCTCAAGCAACATCTCTCCATTGTACTTAACAGGAGACGGTCAAGATTAATTCCTGAAACCTGAGGAGCCTCAAACAGAGAATGCAAATGGAACAGTGTAATTTTTGTCCCTACCAACAATTACAGTTGGCTCCTCCCACTAAGCCTGATATTATGAAGAGGTGAATATATCCTTTCTATTTACAGTATAGTTAAGAAATCTATACAATGGCAGTGACTACTCACCAAGATCTCATAGGGGAAGTATATCTTTGTTTCAAGAGTGGGGAACTTTCAGCCTTAAGGCTGCATGTGATTTTCTAAACCATTAAGAGCAGCTCTCCAAGGCTTTGGTAAAAGAATAATAAAAATTGAACATCTCTACTTAAGAACCTAATATTCCAATACTTTTTTTACAAAAAGTAATCTCCAAAAAGTCATTAAAAGGTTATTAAAATTTTTTCATTTTTAAAAATGTTTTCACACGATATTAATTTTGGTGAGGGTGGCCAGTGGCCCTGATATGAGAATCAATTAAAGAAATCATGTAGTAAAATCATTGCAATAATTATTCAATACGTCATTGATGTATTTCATATTTCATGGTATGTGCTCTATTTTAACAATAAAAATATGAAAATTCAATTATAAACTTAACTTGTTCCCCAAGATGATAATCACAAAATAATTTATCTTGAGTCAACCAGTTTATTGGCTCTGTGACATGTTTTAAAACATGAAGACAATAACCCCAGTTTTAAAAGGTAACAGTGTCTCAAAGATTCTGAACACAACAGGTTTAGTCATTTATAAAGTAATGTCACATTTTCAAAGACAGAATAAAAAAAAAAAACCTGTTCAAATGTAGCTATATTTATTTATCAAGTTTAGTTTCTTTGTTTAATGGTATATCAACCTTCATGAGTTATTTAATGTCAGAGCCATCCTTGTAGAACTGTAGTTGTAATATTTAATCCATAGCTAGGTGGGTGGGATACGGGGGTTCATGGCTTTTCCAAGATCAGATCATTGAATTGAAAGGAATTTTTAAAAGTATGGAAGAGATCAATTCAGCATTTTGTAATTTCAGATTTGTTCAACAATAAATAAAGAATTAGTCTGATATTATTAGGCTTTTTACAATTACTTATAGTCATGTTATTATGTTCACTTTTTGATTTATTCTAAAGTATCATACGCTTTCTGTTAACCAAAATCTTTTGTCAACTTAAATTGTGATTGGCTTTGCTTCTTCTAACAGTTTATAATAGAAGAAACCTATTATATTCTACTAACTACTCATCAAGATCTTCTAGAAGTGTCTTAACTTTAGATCAGGAGTGGGGAACTTTTGGCCAAAATTTGATGTTCAAAACCATCAAGTGCAGCTCCCTATGGCCTTGATGAAAGAATTAAAACTGCCCCACTCTACTTTTGAACCTGATATCCCAATACTTTCTCACAAAAAGCAATATCAAAAAAGTAATTTAAAGGTTAGTCAAGTTTTATAAAAATTTATTTAGTAATTATCAATTAAATTTTGACAATTTTATTAACTAAAAGTTTAAAGTTTAGACTTTGTAAGCATAAAAAATTTATTGAATGTGACCTTATTAGTTTGACAATAAATTTCAATGTGGCCTTTTTGGCATGAAAAAGTCCCCAAATCCTGGTTTAAATAATGAGGGGGATTTTTTTGTTTTTTTTAATCCATGATCCTACATCCTTTCAAAATTAAGAGAACTAATTTCATAGTAGACTTTTTCACTGTCCATAATTAGGCTTTTGACTGACATTGCAGTTACATTTAAATGTTTTTTTTTATCTATCTTCAAAAGCATGATGGCATTTTTTAAACATGATTTATGTAAGGAGAAAGTACATATTTTATGTAGCAAATCAAAAAATAGTAAATGTTAAAAAACTACTTTAAATGGCAGAACAAAACCCCTTCTCATATTTCTAAGTTGAGAATGTCATAACAGCCTACCAGTTAACAGAACTTCAGTTCAACTATATAAAAATATCTATATTGCATTATACAAAGAATGAACCCCCAAACTTAAAAAAAAAAGAAAAATGTCTACTTATCTATAAAAAGCAACAAAAGAACTGTCTTGTGTGCTAGTAAATTGTTGGCTGCTTTATTCCATTTTATTGCAGGTTTGATGTGACTGAAAAAAATTGTTAAAAATTCAGTAATTTATTTAAAATTTTTTTTTTTTAAATGCTGTCAAAATGAAAAAAAGGTGCTGTTAGAGATAGCAAAGAAATCGTGTCAGTGTGTGTGTGTGTGTGTGTGTGTGTGTGTGTGTGTATACCAAACAATTCTTGGTAGGTAGTTATGATTTTGAATCAAAGTAAAATTTGGGTTTGATATTAAAAATTTTTGCAAGTTAATGATTTTGTGGTGCTAAGATGTTTTTTTTTTACAAAATTCAATTTAATAAATTTATTGTACCAAAAAAATAAATTTTAAATAATGATGTGATTTTCAGATGTTACCTTATTGAAAACATAAGATAAATGAATGAAATAAAAAAAATGATGCATTTTTTTTTCTGGAGAAAAATATATATATATATATATATATATTATATAAAAAAACAACAAAAAAACTTTGATTTATTCAAGAAATACATAAAGGATTTTCCAAGACTGCATAACAAATGAATAAACAATAAAAATATTATGAATAATTTGCAATACTACCTGTCCTAGAACAGAATTTACTGCTTTGCTTAGTCTGGTGCATAGACCTCAGATTTTTTATACTTGATATTTCTAAGTTGTTACCCATTTAAAAATTGAGCAAATCATTGCTGCTTAACTTCAATGATCTAGTAGAAAGTGATACTTATAGCTATACTTAATAGGGAGTCATGATTCACATGTTACATGCGCATCTAAATTTTATACACTATATATAACAACTATTACAGGACAGACGTCAGAATAAGTTTGAAGCAATTTCCTATCCAAATACAAGTGACTTATTATAGGTTACAATGCATTTGTAAAGCAGGGGGAATGTAATAACAGCTAAAACTTAATTTTATTTTATTCATTCTTATTTCCTTGATTTGTCAACAACAACAATAATAATAATGATGATGATGATGATGATGATGATGATGATGAAGAATTTTCTTTCATTTCTTTAAATTTTAGTTGCTTTCAATCACTACTCACTTGGGTGGTTATTTCTCTGGCAGTGAGGTGCACACTGGACGCAATAAAAGACAAACTTTCTATGAGACTTGAACTCAGGTTAACCTGACTTCAAGTCTCATAGAAAGTTTGTTAACTAACTTTTTGCCTCAAGAAGGGCCCAGTTATCAAGATCAGCTACTTCACCAAATAAGCTACAAAAGCCATTAGTATTGCAAAAGCCTGATTCACATCTTTAAACCAATCCCTTACTTCATCAATATCCAGTCATCACATAAAATATCATTGGATTAAGCCTTCATTGTTATTATCAATTTTGACCAATATCTTTTATCTTTTCATTTGAGTTGCTTTTTTATCACAACTAATCAGGTCATGAGGAACAGCATATATCAGAGACAATAATAAAGAATAAACTCAGTCTTGGAGAAACTCAAATTCATGTCCCCTTTTGTTCTGGGGAAGCCTGTTTACATAACAACTACTTTGCCAACTAAGCCACAAGAACCATTAGTACCACAAAATCCTAAATCACACATCTAGTTCATCTCTGATTAATTGGTATCATGTTTGTTCTTGTTTTTATATGCTAATAGTGTCAGTAGCATATCGTAATACGAGTTAAAATCAATTATAATATTACTAATACTAATAATAATGATAATAAAGACTAATTTTTGCAGTTTTCAAATAAGTAAAGTTGGCGACCTTAGTTGAGGGTGACCAGAAGGCTCCCTCTTTAATAGCTGTAGGTGTAGGGGAGGGCGCTACTCCATTCCCTGGATTGCTCCACTTTACCCTTGATCCTTACCTTATAATGCTGAGTGTTAAGCAAGGTGGCATCAAGTACCATTTTTTTGAATCTTTGGTATGACTCGACCTGGGATTGAACCCCAGTCTCCTGGACCATTGGTGAACACTCTACTCATTAGACCAATAGCCCAGTTTTGAATCCAGAATTTTTTATTGCTAAAAAGAATAAGTGCAAAGAATTTTAAGAAGCTAATGTTCTGCAACAAGGTAACTTCTGAAAATAGACAAACGTATAATTATGTTCAAAGTGAATATTTCTTTGTTTTTTTCTGGGCAAAATTTATCAATCAACCATAATTGTATGTGCACAAACACAAATGGACAGAGGAAAAAAAAAAGTCACTTGGATTATTTTTGTAATAAATTGTGAAGTGTCTTTATATCATTCATGATGTAAATATAAATGGCTTTGAAAAAAAAATTTTTTTTTTAAATACATAGTGTCAACCTCCACTAAAAGCTTTAGACAATAAAAAAGAGAAAGAAAGAAAAAAAAAACAAACTCTGAACATCCCCCCACTCTCAAATTATGTTTTAGTCACTTTTGGTGAACTGGTTAATAACAATAAAGTTTTTTCTTTTTTTTTTCACATTGAATTTTACATGTAACAATTGATGTAAAAAGTTTATAAACATGGCCAAGATATACGATATTCTTTTCCTGTGTGAGTGTTAAAAAACAAGCAATTGGACAATATATATTTTGTTTTTGCCCAATAAGTAACTTGATAACTTGATGTGTCTATTGATGGGAACATTTTATTAACATGTTTACAATCTTGTACTTGATTAATCCTCTCTTGAAAAAGGAAAGGAAAAAAAAATTGCCAATTTATATTCGATAGACAATGGATAGGGCAGAAACCACATAGGACAAAACCCCCTTGGAAAAAACCCTCACAGTTAAAGCACAAAGTAGAAGTCCTTGATTACAAGAAAACTGGACAAAAGTCCTTACGTTTTTAAATAATGTTAATGTTTGCTTTACAAGGGTAATGCTCCAACAATCTTCAAGTCACCATGGTTTGTAGAAATGTATTGATATATACTATTCAAGTCACCAAGGTGTGTAGAAATATATTGATATATACTATTGTCATGAGCTTTGTCATCTTTTTAAATTGGCTGTACTCTTTTGAGCAGTCTATCTTCAAGAACAATCAAGGTTTTACATTGTGTGCAGTAGATTATTTCTACACCAAGAAGATCTAAAATGATACTTATGTCTTTTTCATTTTACATGTTAGAAAATTGATTGAGTATTTAAATATTCAAAAAAAGACAAGAAAAATAATAATTATGATTTAAAAATTCAGTACTATTTGCCTTAAGTTTTCTGTTCGCTTGTTTTTTTTTTCCACAGAGGAATTCTGTCCAAGAAGGTTTTGTCCTTGGGATGGGGGTTTATTTTACACTTGTGAGAAAAAAGTGTCAGATTTTATAACTGTAGCAAACAAAGTTTCATTTGTTTTTCACAAAAGTTTATAAACAAGACCAAAATTTCTGATTCACACACCCATGAAAATATTCTGTTGGACAAGAAACTTAAATGTGTTTCAAAATTAGTTTTTCTTTTGTTTCAATCTGAATAAAATGAGGAAAAAAATCAGTGGCACCTGAATTAAAATTTTTCTTATCCTTTCAAAAAAAAAAAAAAAAAAAAAAGAAAGTGCATTTATTCATCAGATTTTTTCAAAACTATGGACACAAACATGGGTGCCTTGAGAAGTCCAATGGTTAGCAAGCTAAGATAGCAAACCATTGTTAGTGAGTTTGGTTCTCACTGAGTGCCAGCTACTTCAGGCCTTGTGCCAAACTAAGCTAAAAATCAGTAAATGACAACTTTGGACGCAAACACATTTTACATTTGTTGAAAGCTTAAAATCATGCCAAACTGAAGTGATTGACTTTTCATGTTGGTAAAACAGAGAGATAAACCTCTGTCATCTACGACTGCAAATGAGTAATAAACTCATGCAGTCCATTATCTTTTTTCCTTTTTTACTCCCCACAAACTATGAAGAGAAAGCTATCAAATGAAGAGGGGTCAAAATCCCACCCCCCAAAAAAGTGTCCCAAAAGGTAAGCCATAGGCATTTCGATTTTAATTATTCTGAAGGAGATTGCTTGCTTTCTAAGACAGTAGCAAAGAATGACAAGATGATGAAGAGAAGCAAAAATAATAAGTGTCAGTTGAAACTGCAAAGCAACAGGTATGTTCTTTGTAAATAGTTTGGTTCACAAGAAAATATTCCTGGACATAAGTAGTTTTTTTTTTCATTGAAGACATTGAGAAATGGCCACCTCTTCTACAAGCAATGTTGGCAAAGACTATGCAGTTCAAGTTATAGAAAGTTGTCCAGCTTTAAGAATCAGACTACCCATGGGTGTCTGAAAGTATTATGTGAATAATAATGAAAAAGAGAAAAATGCATTAAAAAAGAATTAAAAATAAAATAAAAACAAGATCATTTTGACCAGTTTTCTGTCAAGAATGGCAGATGGTTATATCATTTTTTTTTCAATATGAATTCCACATAAAACAGATGAGATTTTCAAAGTTTAAAAGTTTATAATCTGGCTTAACTAATTGAGTCACCCACTTCTGAAAGCAATGAACAGAATTAAAAGATTATCTTTTATTTTACAAAAATGGTAGTCTTAGAGTGGACCTTCATTATTGTAAAAGAAAATCTAAAATTCTGGGATGAGGCATCATTGTGATGTTATAGTTCATTTGGGCAAATATCCTCATCATTATTATTTTCATAAAATTTCAGCTGGTTAGTTTTCCAGCTGTCTTCAGGTGAATATGATAACTAGTGAATGGCTTTAAATATGTTAAAAATATTACCACAGTTGAAGTGGTCACATTTGTTTGCACCTTTTTCTTTCTTTTTTCTTTAGAATTTCTTGCAAGGCATTGTTGTTATCTAACTAATTTTCTAATGAGAAGAAATAAATTTCAAAATTACTTTTTTTTATGCAAATGCATACGATTGTGTTCCCAGTTCAATTAGCAAGTTGATATGTTAATTTCCAAGTTCTATACAAAAAAAAATCTCTATAGAGAGAAATCATATGCCTTTTTACATTAAAAAATGCTGAAATTTATACTGATTAAACAAATATTTCTATTTCTATTACAGTATTGTTATATATCTTAAAAAGGATTAAATATAAGTGTAAAATGTTTGCATTAAAAATTTAAGATGACTTCATACATAAAAGAGCAGTATAAAATACTAAGAAAAATGTAAGTTATCACTTATAGTATGCTTACTCGAGTCACATGCAAAAAGCAGTATTACTTTTGGCATATAACTCAAGTAACCATACTATGCTAAGTGATAACTTATATTTTTCTTTATATATATATATATATATATATATATATATATATATATATATATATATATTTGTAGTAAACATTTATTGATTATGTCAAATGGTGAACTGTTGTCATTTCTGGAATATCAATGTTATATATCTTATTTTAAGTTATTTAAATTATATATTCAAAGATGCCAAAAAATGAAAACTCCATAGGTTTCAAATACTTAAGACCATTCTCTAGATGTCATATTCAAGTTGCATTTGCTTGTGTTAACAATTTTATACTTGGAGCCAAATCAATCAATTGCCCTTCTCTTTTTGTACTATTCAACCAAATAATAAACCTTTCCCATTTCTCTCTCTTTTTATTCCAAGATGATGTTGGAATTTTATTTTGAATGGTACTTGTGCTTGTCCACAAAGAAAACAAGTTGTACAGGCAAATGCACCCAACTGGTACTTAGACAATGGATTCACACAAGTCATCTTCAAAATAATTAGTTATATGTCAGAGGATAAGTCAACACTTTAGCTTCAAACCACAGTACAATTAATATACTCAATACATATGTAAATAATTATAAAGTCATTTTTTCTTAAGAGTATTTAAATCATAAACCAGTATTTGTTTATTTCTTCATTAGTTCAATTTCTGAGTGAAGCTGCTTGCATTTAGTTCATATCAATGCCCTTAAAAAAGGCATAAATCCATCATTTCTCCCTCCAGCTATGGGTCAAGTAGTAGCACAGACTAGGGTTGAAAGCCTTGGTAGACAACAAGTCTAGGAAAAGTATAATTGAATTCAAAACCAGGAGCTGTAACCTGATATTCTCTTCAACCATGTTCTGGCAATTCGCATGAAGACACTGGTGCCAAGCTGCTGTTTCCTTGGACAGCATCAGTGACATGGACTGAAGAGACTTGCTGCATGGGCAACTTGCAATCTTCTGTATCACCTTGCCCAGGCTTTTACTCTGATCCAAAGTCCTGGTGAAATTAACAGATGCCACCATTTTTTTCTAGTTTCATTTTTTTTCTTCTTTCAAGAAATGGAAAAAAAAATCTGGTTGAAGAAAGAAATATCTAAAACATTTCTATGTTTTCCATGGATTTGAAGAGCTTAAAGAAAAAAAAATATATACAGATATATTTTTAGACATCTATAAAGTCAGTTTTTTCTTTCACTTAATGACCTTTAACTTCCAATAAACTCTATTTTGGCCGTTTTAATTTTGTCTATTTCCTCTCAGGGAAAATATAGATATTTTTTTGCCAAGCAAATACAACTTGAGAAACAGGACCACAAGGCCTATTGACAGATAGTGTGCGGAAGATGAACCAGAGACCATTAAGACCTACCCAAGGCCCTGAATAAGTATAATCTGCAATATTTTGGTGTGAAAATTGGTTGACTATCAGCCCCTTTTACAGATGTACAAACTTGTCACCAGAATTATTTAACAACTTTCAATGAAATTAATTTTACTGCTGTTTTACAAAACAAAGAAAAACAGCAATCGTTCCTTGAAGATTAAGTTATAATTTCTATTGGAAGTAGTTAAATATTTTTTTGTTAAATCAATAATTAATAAGTTTGTATGTTGGTACATTCAAAAGATGTTTGTCAAATGCCTGGCAGCCCACAAATTCCAATAATATACATTATATTTATATCATTTTGTACATATATAGTAACTTGTACTTATCTATATATTATCTACATTGTAATTATGTATCTATCATTTATGTGTGTAAAGAAAGGAAAAGACAAGAAAGATATTTTTACATCCATCAAAGAGATAAGAAAGACCAACTTTCCTCACCTATTACTTTACTCTGAAAGGATTTACTTTCTCACTACAGAAAAACATTCATACAATTTTTGTAGTTTTGGACACCCTCAAATCCATTTTTCTTTCTACAACTTGACCCAAATTTATCAATTTTTTTCAGTAAAAAAGACAGTAGGTTAAAAGAAAAAAAATCTTAATGAATTAGCACTTAGTAATATTTATAATATTTTCAGTAAACCATGATGGAAGGTGAAAATGTGAAGGTGAAAGTTATGCAATCCAATAAAATGAAGAAAGCTGGGGAGGCAATAAAAGAAGAATTACTTTTATGAAAAATATTGTTGATCATGAAATTACAAATGAGTAAAATATGCTATTTAGAAGTTTCATTGATTTGTTTAATAATTTATTCAATTCATTTGGTTGGACTGTATATATGTAAATAAGTATCGAATATATATCATAAAGCATAAAAAATGTTATATCCGTCTCCTTGGTGGGCGCTCCAAACTAAAATCTGAAATTTCCATGAACTAATATATTAAAATTTGTATCTGATAGTTTGTATATAAGTAGATTCTGAAGATAGTTTTCCAAATCTTGTTAATCTTTGTACACTAATTTTCTATCTATTTATCATCGTTATTGTTATAGTTATTTAATTTATATAATATATGTGAGAGGTATGGGGTTCATAACTCCTCCTCATAAAAAATCTGTCTCTGAAACCACAGCACCCTGAGTGGTGTGGTGGCTTCAGACCAATGCTCAACAAGAATCTACTATCACTACTACACTACATATGTACAGCAGTAAACTGTATATCATTCACAGTACATAATTTTTTTTTTTTTTTTTTTCATTTTTACCTGGCCTCAAATCATAAAGAAAGAAAAAATCCTTACTGTTTATAGGTAGTAATAACTATTGGTTTGAAAAACGAATATGGAAGAAAGTTGATGGTACAATTATTAAATTTGTTCAATTTTTATACTTTTTAGTATAAAAATTGAACAAATTTAATAATTGTACCGAAAATTGAATATTTTAACATTTGTTTATATCAGAAAGCTTCTTAGTATTATAATATTATATTAACAATGTAGTTTGCTATATTTATAAATAAAGAGTGCTCAATATATATATATATATATATATATATATATATATATATATATATAGTTTATAATATTTATAAAGAATGCTCAATATCAGTGATAGAGCATATATACGTAAGTTAGGACACAGAATCAACAGCACTTGGTGACTGTCAGTTTCTCGCCTAAATGATCATCAGACCAAATCAGACTTGGTCTGATGATCACATAGACGAGAAACTGACAATCATCAAACACTGTTGACAGGGTCTATGCTACCCTAACTTTATATATATATATATATATATTATATATATGGATGGATGTTCGGGTCATATAGTAGCTACTAATACAGAAAATGAAATTGGCTAGTCAAGTTCAAATTCTGGCCTGGGTGGTTTGTGTTCACTTCAAACCAATACCCTTGGGGAAAGGCATGAACCCATCTCTTCTGTTTTTCGGCTATGAATGAAATAGCAGGACAAACTGGTCACTCAAGTTTTGGTGGGGTAACCAGTTTACAAGGACAATAACTCTGAAAAACAGATCCTGAGCAAAGTAAGGCTTATTACTCTCCATGTCTTATAAACCTTGGGAAAGGCCTGAATTACTTCTGCACTGAAATGAAAATTATATATATTTAAGGATATTTAAAAAGCCGAGAAAATATCAGCATATAACAGAATTTGTGTAGTGTTTTTTTACAACTTCACACACAAAAAAACTAACAATCAAGTTTTGTAAGTTTCTAATGGCTTCTTGCTTGTGATCTGGTTCTAAAACATTTAATTGAACACACAATACTATCAGCTTTTACTTTGGTCAATTTAAGGATAAATCAATTTTTCCTTCTCTCCAGGTTTCTAAGAGTAAATTTTTCCTACCAATCTTAATAACTGAAATTAAAATACACTCTTTACTAAAATTATCAATATAATGTCTACAAAGGAAATAGTTTCAAAAATTTATTTAAAAAAAAAAAACAGTTTTTTATTATCAAGGCTTTTAACAGCACTAGATGTTTCATTATCAGTCAAAGTACCAAAAACTAGTTTCCTTGTTGTATACCTTAAATTCAACCATTTACCAGAAATCAAATACTGCCTAACTTACATGCTATTTGATGAGAAGTGTTAATTCAGTGAGCATTGTGTAAATTTCAGTAATAAACAAAAAAGCGTTTCTCTACAAAACTGTTTATCGTGAGTATCAACATTTTAAAATATCTTCTTTTTAATAAATGTATGAAACTCAAATTCTCTAGTCAACACCATACATGAATATATTGTAAAAAGAAAACTAATCTGGAAAAAAAAAATCACAGAACAATCAAATAATTTAAAAGTGCTTGATAATTGCATAGAGTAAATTTTTAAAACTAAATACAGTGACTGAAATTTGTTACCAAGGTTTTACTGAAAATATCTTTAGGAAAACTTCATATATATATAACTAAATTAACAGGCCTATACTAAAATAATACTTTTTTTTACAGGACTTTGGATGTAGAAATATTTTTTGATTTTAACTCTAAAGTTACTTTCATGTAAAAATCTAAAATGTATATTACTACTATATTATCATCATCATCATCATCATCATCATCATCAAAATTAATATTATTTTAATGCACCTTTGTTTCAGATTTTGTAATAATAGATATAGATGTAAGTATTGGGATTCTGGCAGTCTTAAAGCGTTATTTTAAACTGACCTCAAAACCTCTGAAGCTGCACAGAGAATTTAAGAAGTGGAAGCAAAAGAAACAATATCCAAACAAAGTCTATTACTGATTTAGATATTTCCAAGGGTAGTATCTTGTCTCTAGAAATAAACTCACAAGTGAATGATCAGTTGTCAGTTATCATACTTTAAAAATGCTAGGAAGACTGGAACCCAACCATCAGCACTTGAAAACTTTTAGAAAAGTTAGAATTGTCAAAAGATATCATATGTAGAGAATTACATAAACCTTATGAAACAGATTTCTCATGAATTTTAAGAGTAGATTAAAAACAAAAACAAAACAAAACAAAACAAAAAAAAAAACAAAAAAAAAAAAAAAAATTAAAAAACCAAAAAGAAACGTTTGATGCACTTTAATAATATATAATCTTATGAAATAAATGATATTGTTATTGGAAGTGCTCATAGCATAACAGTTATTGTAGTAGAAAGTGGACTTAGCTATTTCACTTCAAACCCTGGTGAGGGCTGTTTGCACTTCACATACTGTTAATACTCTTGGGAAAGATATGCATCCAAGTATTCTCCCTCCAGCTAAGAGTAAACAGTAGGGCAGGCTGGGCTCTTTAACTTCAGTAAGGTAAACAGTCTAGAAGGAAAACTTTGAATTCAAACCAGATGTAGAAGTGGAGAGAGATGGGCTCTAACAGGCTATTCTTGCCTAAGACATCTTACATAAGTAGCACCCCCATGACTAAAACAGGTTACAGGACCAATGAGTTATTTCTTATAAGAGTGCAGTCAGAGATTGCTAATAGGAAGTCACACACACACACACACTTTCTTATAGAAATGCTTCTCTGATGCTCATGTTTTTGAATAAAAAACTTTCCTAAGAATTACAACCATTTTCAGAAGTATAATCTTTTACTATTTAAAAAAAAGATTATGTAACATAAGCTTTTTTTACATACAATACAGTATAAGCACTTTTCTAAAATACAATATAGTATAATCTATTTTGATAGCCACATAAGTCAGAGAAACATTTCTGATCAAAATAAATTAAAGTATTATCAATAGTTTCACATGGGTACCTCATTGGTAATATAATGGTTAGAAAATTATTGTTAGTGAGTTCAATTTTCACCAAGTAACCCATAATTCTAGCCTTGAGCCAAACTAAACTGTTTAGTAAATGACTAGGATACCTTATGTAGTGTAATGGTTAGCAAACTAGCCATTGTTATTAAGTTTGATTCTGACTGTGTGGTCAATACTTCTGATATTGAGCTAAATCTAAGCTGTTCTTAGTTTTTTGGGACACCTCACATAGTGTAATGGTTATCAAGCAAGGCTAAAAGATCAGTGAAGTTGATTCTCACTGGGCGGTCTTTACTTCTCACAGCATTATACTAATTTACACTTTTTTTTAAAAATAAAGAATGGTACAACATCTGAAAAGTTATTGTAGACATTGTACAAATCAAATGCAAAAATGGAAACATTTTCATGGAGGTTTAAATAATGAAATTAATGGAGAAAAAATATTCCAATAACCATAGGGAGAAAGAGATTACAAAATAAAGTAAAAAAAGGAAGATGACTTTTAGTTGTATTTTTGATCAAAAAAATTTATAGGCGAGTGTTAATATTTTTCTTTGTAGTTAAAGGTAGAGAACAAAGGTATATATATATATATATATATATATATATATATATATATATATTTTAAAAATATCCAGTCAGTGTCCAAGGACAGTAGGTGTGGATTATTCTTTACATAGAATATATGAGGGTAATCATATAAATCTATGAGAGTGCTCAATGTATGGCTATTGTTAGTTCCCTATTTATTCTCTAGGGTATAACAAAATTCACATTCAGAGCAATAATATTCTCTGCGGTAATAAATTTACTATGACGACTTAACCGAGTTTGAGTCTCCATTAAATTGTACTATATATATATATATATATATATATATATATATATATATATATATATAGTTTGCTATATCTATAAATAAAGTGTTCAATATCAGTAATAGCACATATATACTTAAGTTAGGGAAGATATAATCACAACAGCATTTAACGACTGTTTCTCACCCATGTGATCAAACTGATCTACGTGATCCTATAGGCAAGAAATTGATGCTCATCAGTTGCGACTGGCTCTAAGACTAACAGTGTTTAGGTCAAAAATCACTTTGACTTGCAATGGGTTACTTGACTTTCATTGCCTTATGGCAGGCAATTAGTTTGCATCACAGCACGGGTGTGAAGTTGTGTGTTGTGTGCTTTATATATATATTATATTGGGTTATTTAACTGAATAGTGCCAGTAATTTGTTTCATTTATTTATGATTTTTATAAATAGCAATTATCTTATTATGAATTATTTTTAAAAAAAGCAGAAAAAAAAACGCAGACCTGATACAGTTACCCCAGACCATGAAATGGGCACCTCCTGTGATGTAAAGTTTAGCAGGCTATTATTAGTGAGTTAAGTTCTTAATGCAATTCCTATATTTCTGGCCTTGTGCCAAACTAAAATAGGCTTAGTAAATAACTACTCTAAAAGAAAAAATACTTTATGTATTCTTGGAATTTGATTCACATCCCTGATGAAAAAAAAGTTGTTTTTTACTACATCTGGCAACTGAATTAACATTCTGCTTTAAACTGTATAAAAATACAAAAACAATTAGTTATTTATAGATTTTCATGGGCCAAGAATTAATTAATTGAAATTACATTAATTTAAGTGAAAAAAAACTGTTTTAATTTGTGTTAGTTTTGATTTACAGTGATCTCAGTCAAGGTAATGATATTCTTTGTTGAAATAAATTTATGACAATTTGAGTTTTCTTCTAATTGCATTACATATATATATATATATATTTGATGGCTTATAAGATTATAAGATGCAGTTAAAAAATTTTTTTTAATGGCTAAAAATATTCCCATGCATCTTAAATGCAAAACAGAAGCCTCCTATAGACTAATTTTATCTCTAATAGTCACTTCCAACTTAATCCAGCTCCATAAGACAGTATGTTTCAGAAATATTGATATCATTTTATAACTTAATAAATTGACCAATTCTCATTTAAATGATGTCAAATTTTAGCAATATATGTAAAAATAACTTAAAATTCTGTCTCATTTTGTTTTTTCAGGTATAAAAATGCCATTTACTAGGAAAGAAAAGGTGTTAAAACATAGAATTTTTAGTTGTTTCTACACAAGTTGCTGTTAAAAAATGAGATCATTTGAACAAGAATTGATCAAGTCATTAGATTACTAAATTATGTAATTTTTTCCCGAAACGCCCTTTAAATTTGATGACAGATAAGATGCACTCTCTACTCCCTGTAAAAAAATGACTAAAAAAATTGTCCTGCATCTTACATGCAAAATTGAGGTCTCCCAAAACCTAATTTTATCTTCAACAGTCACTTAACCCTACTGCATAATATTATTTACTCAAACAATATTATTATTAATGGTATAATTATCATTATTACCAATACTATAAAAAGAATTATCTTAACTAAATGCCAACATTTATTGGCAGTACCAGCAGACCCAGTATACCTAAATATGCCCACCACCTACTCATTTTGATAACCAACTGGAAATTACAGAAGAAAAGAGACATAACAGAAAAGAAATGCCAATAATAGTAAAACACTAACCAGGGAAACACAACCTAAAAGTCGCAGAGAATTATGTCCATCAAACAACATGACCAAAGAAGAATGACTAGGGAAGGGCTGGGTATGTCTAAAGATGATTAAAGTTTTATGTCACAGAAAGCTAAATGTTTTTCCTTTCCTATTTCCATACTGTGTTTTGATTTACGTTTAACTGTAGTGATAGCTTGCTTTTTATTAAATGTTTTCTCTGGCTATGTTTGTAACCATGTAAGACATTTTTATAATTGCGATTTCTCAATTTATGTTCAACTGTATTGCTAGTTTGTTTTTAGATATAGTAATGTCTTCTACTATAGCTGAAGTACTTTCATGATGTGCTGCGAACTTACTTTAAACATTACACAAAAAATTGATTTTTATTTTAAATACGCTCAGCTGAAATGGGTGTGTGTCTCATATGGTTATGTGCCTTTTATGCAGTCAATTACTATTATATATATATATATATATATATATATATAGTATGGTACAAGTAATAGAGCAGTTAGTAATATATTTTTGTATCAACTGCTCTATCATTTCTGCCCCACTCTACCACACAGAGTAAAAATAATAACAGGGTATTTAATAACAAAATAATTACTGATTCACTGACCCTGTATGTATGTTAAATTAAGTATGAAAAGTAACACGTACATATAAATAAACAGTCTTCATTGAGGAGGGGTTATTAATAGGTTCACCCCATAGGCCACTGCTAATGTCACGAGTTCAATCTTCATCAAGTACTCTATTATTGTGACATAGTGTCAGACTATGAATATAAAGGTTTACTGTAGCAGATCAGTCTTACTGGCCACTATTAATGAATTTAGTCCTCACTGGGTGTCCTAGTAATAGGCCCCTGTGCCAAACAATGCAGAATTTAATAAATATCTTAAATATCTAGAGACGGAGGGAGAGGAGGGATGGCTGTTTTTCTGAAGAAAAAATACAAATGTACAAACAGTATACTACTTCTAGTCTATAATAGTAGTTACATATGCATATATATTTTTTTACACAAAATGTAACAACTATATACATCAGGTGCTCCACTCAAAGGTTATCAGAGATAGAATCACTTCATCTTTGATAATTAAAGAGAGAAGCAACTGATGAATAACAGAAGTCACTATATATTTTTTTCTTTAATTAGGATTCAAATAGATTTGTTTTGTGTTTATTTTTTAAATTTATTTTGTTTTGTTTTTCAACTTTTACTAATTCATAATCACTAAATCTATGTTGTATACTATGTAATTATCTGTAGAAATTTAGTTATTTTACTTAGAGACACCCTGATGTGTAGATGGGAATATTCATTGTTGAAGTAGTGTATGTACAAGCTTCTCTAAGATGCTGAAAAATTAAAAAAAAAAAAAAAAAAACAACAAAAAACTGCAACCAAATTTGTGAAAGAAGCCTATGTTATCCAAGGTTTTTAAAGAACTTTTCAGAAACGGTTGACATTTTTTAAATAGAGAAAAAAATTAACTTAACAGCTAAAAAACACACAAAAGGAAAACTAACATAACTTATATAGAGTGTGATCAATAAGTTCATAGTATAAAGTACAAAAACAACAAAATTCTGATTAAAGTCACATACAGTTCACTTTTTGGAATTGTTACACAGAAAATTTGAAGTTCATAATTTATTATTTCTGCTCCAAAAAATGTTTGGTTAGTTAGTTTATGATGTGTTGGATTATCAATTCATCATGATTTCATAACAATTATATATCATCAATTAGCTATTCTTATCTAAGACAAATAATTTTTACACAATTATATGGTTTCAAGTATTCCTATCTAATAGTAATAAATAGTTAATTGGTTAGTTTTATTGTGTTGGGTTATTCAATAATAATAATAATTTTCTAACAATTATATACCTCTAATTGATAAGTCCTATCTAATATGAATAAATTGTACATAATTATATGGTTTTAACTATTCTTATCAAATAATTATAATTTGCAAGCAATTAAATGGAGTTCACAATTCTTTTAAACAGGTAAACACTTAATGTTAAGTCACAATATTAATGACTTAAGAGCTAATGTCTTTATGTAGTTCCAAGTTATTCTAAGCATCTCAAAGAGTTTTATTTGACTCATAAATGGGATCCTAACAAGTACTACCACTCCAGGCTAGAGTGGGCTGGAGTGACTCTACATTCTCCAGAGCTCCAGAACTTGCAATTCAGTGTAATACCCAGGACATAAAACAGTTATGAACTTCAAACCTTCTGAGTAAAAGAGTTAATTGTTGAATTTAGTTGGAACTGTCTAACTTGTTAACTTAAACCACTAACTCATCAGTCATCTCTCGTACTTAAAAAGCATTTACCTATTTGTAGAATGTCTTTAAATGAAGCACTTTTACCATTTTCCTATAACTAGTTACTTGCTTTACTCCATCTTATTATCACTACATTTTTGACAGACCCACTTTTTGACAACTCAAATAAGCCATACAAAACAGGGAAATAAAATAAGACTTGAACTTACATCCCAAACCTTGGAAACCAGTTTTTGTGATCAATAATTAACTACTTTAGATACAGTAGCCTTGATGATTAAACAAAACAATAAGTAGCATAAAATGTAATTTGTATCTACATTTAAATTTACATATAATGGATTCTCAACATATGATGGATGAACAGTTCAGTCAAAGTTATGAACTGTTGGGCTACCTACACAGGTGATTTCCTTCTCCTAGACTAGTTGCCTCACCCAGGCTGAAGAACCCAGTCTGCCCTACTATTTACCCATAGCTGGAGGGAGAATAATTGGATTCATACCTTTCCCAAGAGTATTAGTGCTTTGTGAAATGCAATCAACCTCGTCCACGATTTGAACTCGTGTCACCGTGTCCATTTCTTAGGACAATAACCATTACACCACATTTATAGTGGTGAAGGGTTGCATAGAATGAGTCACACCTTTTGGATGTGCTGCTAACAGAAGAATGGTGAACCAATGTATTACTGATTCTCCTGAACAGTACTCATCAGGTTTTGAATTTAAAGTTTTTCTTCTCCTAGAATGGTTGCCCAACCAAAGCTAAAGAGCCCAGTCTGCCCTACTATTTTACCCAGAGTTGTAGAGAGGAGAGATGGATTAATGCCTTTCCCAACAACATTAGCAAGAAGTGAAATGCAAGTAGCCTTGTCTAGGATTTGAATTTGGCTTATCATGTCAATTTCCTTATGACAATAAGTTACACCACACACACATATATATATATATATATATATAACACTATCACCCCTAAATTAGAAGACCGTAACCACCTTTTTTTTTAGAAAAAGTTATTTTCTTTCAAATCAAACACACCACATATCAAAGTAGAATTGAAAAATAGCTTACTGTTAAAGTGAAAAAAACATGCTGATGATTGTACAAATCTACTGTGGTCAAGACATCAGAAGTAAAAATAAAGGTGCCCATATCATATTTTGTTTTGAAATAAATTCTTTTTCGAGGATGTAGTTATTTTTGGAAAGCTACCTATTCAAATTTTTGGTTAGTAAGCATTGTTGAGTTTTTGTCATAAATAAATTTCTAATAATAACTGTTTTGATAGTATAACATTCAACTAAAAATAATAAGATCCTTATATCTTTGGGTTAAGAGGAAAATTAACTTTTTATAAAAAAAATTGTTAGGGGGTGTACTTATCAATAGGCAATACTATATATATATATATATATATATATATATATATAGAGAGAGAGAGAGAGAGAGAGTGAGAGAGAGAGAGAGAGAGAGAGAGTGTGAGAGTTTGTAATATTTATTAAAAAATAGTGCTCAATATCAGTAATAGAGAACGTATATCTAAGTTAGGATAGCATAGATATTTGGTCTGTTAATAGCATAGATGAGAAACTAACAATCACCAAGTGCTCTTAACACTATCTACACTCTCTTAACTTATATAATATATCTGTGTGTAAGATGTGTTTCATTGAATATGATAGACAAGGATTGTTTATCCAATTTTTAGAATAAGTTTTTCTAACTAGTCAGCAAATGTGTATCAAGGCTGTATAGAAACTGTCCAAAGCATTTTTTATTAGTAGTCTAAGTATTTTTTACCATAATTGACTATTATCATGAACATGTGATGCTGGTTAACATGATTTTACACTGTTTGATCAGTCGAAAAGTATATTGATCTCGTGTGTCAAGATAAGATGGAGGAAAGCTAGTAATAAAATACTAAAACGCATTTACCTAGCTGAAATGATTTGACTTTTGAAGATTTTATGTTTTAAATGTTAGCAGTATGCTTTCTTTCATTCTTTAAACTATAAAAACAAAATCTAACTTTTCTTTATGAAATAAATTTCAAATTTGGTGTATCTTATGAAGAATGGACAACTTTCAAACACTTTTGATGAGAAAATAAAGTTGGTCTTGAAAAGATGGTGTTCATGTGGAAAGCCAAGTTTGAATGATTTCAATGTTTAAGTGTTATGATGTAAATGAAGAAGTGAATTATTCATCTGAGTGGTAATGATGGATGCAGAAAGTGCAACTTGTGTGATAAATGCCTAGTCCTTTTTGGTTTCTTTTTGTATTAACAAGAAAAAGAATATGAAGTGTGGTAACTTAGCTTGAAACTGTTCCCCCAACCCCTTGTCCCAAATCTTTCTTTAAAAAAATTTTTGGAGGCATTTGTGCATGAACAGTAAAAACTTGTAGACTTTGTCCATACTATGCTGTGAAAATGATGACCTAAGGTTTTATCTTCTCAATAAAAGTACTCAAAAGCTATAAATTTTTTCTCAAATACTCTGTACTACAGCATCTTAGAGAAAAAGTGCAAACACAAATGGAATCGTATACCATAAGCATTGTACTAAGAGCAGCGCGTGATATTTCTGTTAAAACATATATACATAAATTTTATATATATATTATACACACACACACATATAATACACACACACACAATACACTCACATACGTGAAAATATATATGTGACAGATATACACACACACACACACACACATTATATATATATATATATATATATATATATATATATATATATATATATATGTGTGTGTGTCAATCAGGCAAGTGGTCTCATAACAGAGTAAGAAGAAATTCTGTTGTTATGGTAACATGAGGGAGTACTCAACAATAAAGATGTCCCAGATCAACATAACAATTAGTTCATTAATCAGCACTGAGACCAGGTTGCTAATACACTGCAAAAAATTTCATACACATCTTTAAAAAAATTGACATAATTTGGACCAATAAATATTATTAATGCAACAAACACAAAAACCAGACAAATCTTATTTCAGTATTTACTTGGTTTTTGTATTTGTTGTACCATTATTAATTTTTAGTCCAAATTCCGTTAAGCATTCTGGACATATGTTCATCCTTATGTGTGTGTGTGTGTGTGTGTGTGTGTGTGTTTAGAGACGTATGTATCTGTGTGTGTGTGTGTGTGTGTGTGTGATAAGTGCAATTATTTTCCCCCAAGAATATTGTGCTGTTAACAAAATCCTATTTCAATCACTGTATACATTAAATCTATTAATACAGAGGATAATTTTTTCTTCTTCTTTGTGGCCAGTAAATGAATTTTTCCTTTGTTTTTGTTTTTTTTTTTGTTTCTTTTACCTGGTGTCACTATGAAACATTACTCCCCTTTTGTAATTTCCATTACCAATCAGGCAGCAAAAGCCTTTTCCGTATGCTTATTGACATGTTTCAGAAAGTTACCCCTCTGCGTGAATTTCTTGTGGCACACCTCGCAGTCGAATGGTTTCTCCTCAGTGTGGGTTCTCATATGTATCTGCTGGTTCACCTTCTGCACAAACTCCTTTCCGCAGATCGTGCAGTAATATGTTTTTTCGCCAGTGTGCGTCTTAATGTGTGTTTGCAAGTTTCCTTTTTGGATAAAGTCCTTGCCGCACACCGTACAGAAGTAGGGTTTCTCTTTTGTATGGATTCTTATATGCGTCTTGAGGTTTCCTTTCTGTGTAAATTTCTTTCCACAGACATTACAGCTGAATGCTTTCTCTCCGGTGTGAATCTTCATGTGGATTTGTAGGTTGCCCTTCTGGGCAAATGACTTCTTGCAAATTTTGCAAGGGTAGGGTTTGGCCCGGGTATGCATCTTCATATGCATCTCCCAGGTCGCCTTGCTGGTTAACCGCTTGCCACATGGCTCACAGTTGAACACTTCGGCGTTCTTCTTCTTCTCAGCAGATGCAGTTGACTTCTTAGGACTCATGCTGCTTGAAGATACAGGCCGGCTCTTTTGAGATGTCTCACAGATCTTCCACGTGGTCTGTTGCTTTGTTGAGCCAGGCAAAACAACTTTCTGAATCTTTGTTGCTGGAATTCGCTCTGGGTCCGTTTTCATTTAGGTCTGCAGTGGATCCCTTCACTTATTATTGTTTGGTTGGAGAAAAAAAAATCTGAAACAGAAATTGAAATATATAAAAAGAAAAAAAAAAATTGCAGTAATTTTCTCCAAGTTGTGATATTACTGTTTATACATCGTTAAAATTCACACCTTTAAATACCTATCTGAATTTCTAGGATATTATTTACATGTCTCAGACAACTATCCTCATTTTAGAAACTCTGTAAGCAGGCTTTAGAATATACAGACTGTATCCTCTAAAGAGGGTTAAGACCCCACTAAAAAAGTCAGAGTCCTGGATATGATTCTAAACTGCATCTAATGGCAAGGTTCCAGTCCTAAAGATCTGAGAAGTGTGGAGTACCTTTTTATTGCTATGACTCTCAGGTTCACTCTGACTTGGAGTGGTAGTACCTTTTAGGGTCCCTTCTATTAGACAATTATATCTGTTTAAAAATTATTCATATTCAATCAGACCATGTGGAAAAAAAACCTTAAGAAACAACTACACAAAAAAGTAAATATGAACATACAGTGAATGTGATCTCTAACTTCTAGACAAAAAAACAAAAGCAAAATTCTAAGTTTTGTCAATTAGAATTTTCCTCTTTATTAGTTTTAAAATTTATAGTACAATTCATGGCAATTACAAATGATATAAAATAGGATTAAAAAAAAAAACCCCAAAAAACAACAATTTATCAAAAGTGAAAATAGAAAAAAGTGAATTTATCAAAAGTAAAAATGAAATTGAAGGTAATCCTGGAAAATTTATCCCTCAACATTTTGAACTAATTCTCATATCCTACTGTGATGAGTATTCATTTTGATGGGGAAAAAAAAAAAAAAAAAAAAAAAAGGCGGCCAACCAGCTGTATTGCAGATTAGCAATATGACTATAAGAAATGGGGGAGGGGGTGAGTGCATGTGATGTTATGGCTAACATACTGGACTACAACATCACTGTGATTGATTTCAAATTCCAGTCGCTCTATTATTTTTTCAATTGGGAAAAGTATGAAGATTCTTATCTCCCAGCTAAAGGTTACATAGTAACACACCTGTTCTTATACAAGGATGGATTTGGCATTAAATACCCCATGAAGGTTGATATACCATTAAACCAAGAACTCAAACCAATTAATGATGATGTCACTGTTTGTTTGGTTTTTTTTTGGTGTTTATTTTTTTTTATATATATTATATATTTAATTATAATTTCAAGTAATTATTCTTAATAATTTGTAATCCATGGAAAGAGTAGCGCCCTCCCCTTCACCTCGATGTAGTAGGTATTGAAAAGGGAGCCTTCGGGTCGCCTTTGACTATGGTTGGCCAACTATACATATGAACATATATGAATACATACATATATGTATATACATTTAGATAAAGATTCTGCGATACATGCAACATTTTAAAACGGCTTTAAAAAGCGTGTACATTTTAAAATACTTTGAAATTCTAAAAAAAAGGAACCCTTCGTTTCGATCACGTCTAATCAGAGACGTTTATTTCCTCATCATCACGGGATTTTTCTTTGATTAGACTTGATTGAAACGAAGGATTCCTTTTTCTTTTTTAGAATTTTGAAATACACACACACACACACACACACACATACATACATACTCATTAAATATGCCATTAAAGTTATTAAAAACTAATAGAGTGCTCAGTACAAAACATGTAGAGCAAGTATCAAAAGACAAATATCTGTATATCTGCCTTTTAAAATGTTAATATATACATATATATTCTTGTATGTATGTATGTATGTAACCGTAACACAAAAAAAAAACATCAAATCACAGCACGATATTCATGATCACAATTAATACATAAAATTCTCAGAGAGAATAAAGCAATTTACAGTCCAAATTTGAAACTAGATGTTAATTCTATTGGGTCTTTATCCGCACTGAAAATCATTTAATTTTTTAACCGTTCAAATTCTCCATTACATAGATATAAAATGTTAATTTAAATTAAACTAAATCCTTCATCCCTTCTAAAAATGGAAACATCACCATAGACAGCTGTTATAATGGTAACCCAAAGGGTTCATGAGTCGTTAAGTATATATTATTTGTGCAGGGTAAATATCAAATAAATTCAACCAGTAATTGTGTTTTTCGTCTACCCAGATGGAAGGGAATCCGGGTGACAAGAACCTTTGTCTAACACTGGAGAACGAGTAGTTTGTTTATACTAGTTTCTATATAGAAGGTACTACTTTCCTATATAACTTATTTTCGATATAAAACTATCACATTTTTAATACCCATTAACCGAGTTTTAAAAAATAATCATTGAATGTCCAACAAAACAGGGAGAAAAGAAAGTACTTACTAGGCTCCATTCAGTAAAATTAAATGTGTTATATATATATATATATATATATATATATATATATATATATATATATATATACTCGAAATTTGGATTTTTAAGGTAAAAATGAAACAATGACAATGTGAAAAGAAAGTAAATGCTAAAAATAAACGAAAGAAACCTAAAATAATTTACGAAAAGACCGCTGACCCACGGCCAACCGGCGAGTTTTTAAACCGTTTTGACTTGGAGAGCGCCAAAGAGGGAAACGAAAAATTAACAAACAAGGATAAGAAGCGCTTTCTCTTGCTAATGCTGAAAAAAATTGTAAAATAAACTTTTTTTATTTAATTTTTTTTTAATTAAAAAAAATACTTTTAATTATCTTAATAGTTTACACTTTTTATATTTTTATCAAGCCCGGGTAAAAATAAAAAATTACCCTCTACCTAATTTTTTAACGGAACAGTCAAGGAGAGAACTTTTTATTGTCATTTCTTTTCCGGCTTTTCTTTCTTTTAAGCAACCCACCACAATATTTGTTTACTTAAGATGTGACAGTTAAAAAAATCCATTTTTTTCTTTTTTTAGATAGTAGTATCATCACTGTATTTTAAATAATTGAAAATTAAATAAAACATTAAATTTAATCTTAGCATTAAATAACGGCATAGTTTTTACATCTTTAATTCAATTTTATTTATTTAAATTATCATATCCTGTATTTACAAAAAATGTGAAGGGAAAAACATTTGAAAGAAATGCCATCATAAGCCTTAAAATTAAAATACTTATATATACGCTACTTAAACTACAAACTGAATTATTGCGTTGTATATAGAAATTCAAAAAATTCATTGTGTCCAGATAAAAACTAATAGAAAATCATAATTTTAAATGCTGACTTGTCGCAACAACAAATAATTGGCGCAACACTATCTTCCCTATACCCGTGAGCGGTTAGCACGTTTATTTTTGACGAATGTAACTTCTCAAATCTGTAATCTAGAATATTTGTGTTGAGCTCGTTTAGATAAAAAAAAAAAATCTATATTAAATTGATTTAATCGATTATCAATATATTTTTTATGCGAATCGGATCATTATCGATTTTGTAAAAAATCGAATTTCTGTCATTCAATTTTAATAAATAAATGCCCACCTAACTTATCGTATATCAATCAATCATTTTAGAATATCTGTGCTGTGATTGAATATCAAGTAATCGACGGGTAGATCAATACAACGAAGATAAGATCGAAAAAGGAAGATTGAATTTCGGCGTATAATCACTGATTTTCAACGAAATCAGTCATTTAAAATTAAATTACCAACAAGACAGGACAACATTTAGCGGGACTTACTCTTTGTTTGAAAAAAAAAAAAAAAAAATGAAAAGAAAAAAGGAGAAAAAGAATTTTTGTTCGATTCAAATCTACTAATAACTTTACTTCTACATCAGTTTTAATTTCTAAATTCACAGTTCAAATCAAGACATCAGCAGTAAACGAAAACCTTAGGTGTTTAAACAAAACATTAATAAATCACGCCATATTTAAATTATACTTAGATTAAGATATAAATTAATTAAACGACTTGAGTCGTTGAGTAAAGAAAGGCTTAAATCTTTAAAACAATAAAGGGTTAATTTTAATAATAGTAATTTAAATTTAAAAAGCCATAACAAATTTTTCAAACCCCCAAACACTTCAGATAGCAATTAATAATCTATTTTAAGTAAAACAAGACGATCTTAGCAGTCAAGAGAATAATAACCCCAAACAATAATAATTGAAGTAAGAGGTAAAAAATATGACAATAAGAGAAAAGCGTATACACACACATTGTCACATATGTATTTAGTTGACATACACACATACACACACGGCCAAAAAAGATCCCACCTTTTTTTTCGAAAAGAAGGCAAATTATCTTTTTGGGGGTCTGCAAATGAACACGAAACGTGTCCAAAATTAAATACTTACTCCGTTGCAGCTCGCCCGAATTAATAAATATTTTCTGGCATTGCTACGGGAAAACAATAAAGGCCGAAGCGAAAAGCCCGTTTTTCAATTTGTCTTTTCCTTTTTTTGAAAAAAAATTATTTCTTTATTTTATTTATTTATTTCTTTATTTTTTTTTAAACAACAAAAAGAGTAAAAAGAAACAAGCGGAAATTGCCGGTGATCAACGAGAATCTGTTCCCATATTTAAAATCACCCTGACACTTGCTTTTTTTTTCCGCAGCGTACATTATGTTCGTTCTTCGATTAAAACCGAAATCATTATTATCTTAATACTGTTTTTTTTTTTTCTTCTCTTTAGAGATTTTAAACAGGCAAATGTGTATCTCAAAACCAATCTGATTAACTTAAATAAAAATCGAGTAATTAAAGTCAGCCGCTATTATTCATTATAATGAATCTAAGAAAGTAGGTTACGACGAATTTATTTTAATATGGATAGTTTATTTTTCGATGGAACATTAAGAAACGAATATGATAAATTCTTCTTTTATTAAGAATAAACAAAAGAAAATCTCTTTTCAAAAACAGCTTTACAAATTTATTTTTATTTCAAAATTCAAATGAATTAAAACTCATCTAATTTTATTTAATTCATTTTAATCAGTTGGGTTAATGAAAGCATAAATTATTCATAAGGTTGGATTTGTTATGGAAGCACCGAAAAGATAAATTATTACTCAAAAAATAATTTTTTTTTTTAAAGGTAATTCAATTTTTCGTGTTTTTTGTAAATAGGGATATTTTTCTTCGGCTTAATTTTCTATTACTTATATCTATTTCACCTTTCCCAAGTTTTTATTGTCTGCTTATTTGTCTAAATTCGTTTTTTTTCTTCTCTTTTCCTTTTGCATTGTTGTTTCTGCCCATTTCCTTTCTTTCTTTTTTTTCATTTCCATTTCGAATTAACTTATTTTATTATACGTGTGAAAGTTTCCAATGAACAACCACTTTTTAATTGTGTATTCAATCTCTAGTTTTCAAGAAAATAACTCAGGAAAAATTTTGCAAATTACTTTGTTAGGTGCATGCGAAAGTTTTTAAAGAGTATATTTCATTATCCAATGTTTCTTTTCACGCGAAGAGTGCTGGAAACTTCTGCACACTTTAGTATGAGTGAAAGTTTCGAACGAACAATCGCTTTTCAGTTGTGTATTCTATTTTC
This sequence comes from Sepioteuthis lessoniana, assembly GCA_963585895.1. Lineage (NCBI taxonomy): Eukaryota > Metazoa > Mollusca > Cephalopoda > Myopsida > Loliginidae > Sepioteuthis > Sepioteuthis lessoniana. Next base: position 71,803,790 of record OY757908.1, read on the forward strand.
ACTCTCTAGAAGTTTTCAAGGGAAATTTTTGTTCACACCTGATTTTTTTTTCTCTCCTCAGTGTTAATTTGTTTGTTTGTTTGTTTCTTTCTTTCTTTTTGTCTTTCCACAAAATTATTCTTTTTGTTTCGTTTTCTGTTGTTTTTCTTCTTGTTTCTCCCCACGACACTCTTTCTTTCTTTCTACTTCCATTCTTTATTTTATCTTTCTTTCATTTATCATTCCTTGTTTCTGTTTTCCACTGTCTTTCAATTTTTTCTATCTTTAATTATCTTTACTTTTCTTTCTTGTGTGTTTTTCTTTGTTATATCCATGGTAAATACAGAAAAAACATGAAAAAGAAATAGCATGTCTTATTATATATATATATATATATATATATATATATATATATATATATATATATATATATATATATATATAGTTAGAATAAAAAAATAATTAATTCATTCTTTGACTGATTTAAACGGCACATCAACCTGTCTGGGATTATTCTATGCTTTGAGGTTAAGGAATCGTGTACACTGTCTGTTCATATCTACAATTTTCTGTAGTTTTTAAAGATTTTCTTGCACAATTATATGATATCAAGTATTTCTATATAATGCAAATAATTTGCCCACAGTTGTTTGATTTCAAGTATTCCTATCTAATACTAAAGAGTTATTCACAACAGTTTCTAGTAACTATTTCTATTTAATAATAATCCCTTTTTTCCCCACATAGTTATATGGTGTCAAGTAACTAATGATAATCCTTAGTAAACAATCCAGTTCAGACGGCTGGGACTGTAAAATACAACGACTGCATCTTTGCAGAGGGGAAAAATCTCCTCAACGAGTGTCCTGATGTGAGATTAAACAATCTGATGGTGAGGCTCCAATCCTGGAGTTTTGAGCAATGTGGAGTATCCCTTCATTGCCATTGCTCCAATGTCTACCCTGACACAGAGTGGTAGCACCTGATAAGGACCTGTCTATAGGTCAAATGGGACTGTTTGACTTTTTAATTGTGTGCAAGTGAATGACTTATGTTAAATGGAATATTTAGAAATAGTACTCTTTGTGTATAAACAAACGACAAATGTCAAATTGAATTGTCAATAGCAATACTTGGAACCATTTAACTGTGAACAAACGAATGAGTAATGTTGAATAGAATTATTAGTGTTAAATAGCAATACCTGTAACCACTTTACTGTGAGCAGACAAATGATTAATAGTAAATAGAATTATTCGTATTGGATAGAAATACTTGAAACCATTTGACTGTATGCAAAAGACTCATATAAAAATCTTATCAACAAAACGTGTTAACAAATCATTTATATCTAATATATATATATATATATATATATATATATATATATATATATATAAACAGGATTTAGCATTAAATAACCTACTATGGTTGATATGCCATAAAACCCAACCTAATCAAACAACAAATAATTTTCAAACACTTATTTGACACATAGATGGGTCACTAACAGGTACTACCACTCCGGGGGTGGGAAGTCCCCTTGGTGTAGTGGCTAACGTGATGGACTGCAATATTGTAGTTAGTGAGTTCAAACTCCAGTCGCATTATTACATTCACTTTCAGAAAACCTTAGGAAATGTATAAACCCCCTTATCCACCATCCCAGCAATGTATTAAATAGTACCACTACTGTTCTTCTACAAGCATTACTTTGGAATTAAATAACCCACGAAAGTTTATATGCCATTAAACAAACAAACCAAATTAAACTAAATCAAACCAACTACCATTCTGGGTCGGAATGGATCAGGGAGTAATGGTAATAAAAAGTTGGCCCACATTTTCCAGAGCTCCATAACCAGAACTTTACTATTGTATACCGTTTAGTATCGTAACCAGGACATCCTTTGGAGGAAGGTATTAATCCCTCTTGCAAGAGATACACTCTGTATATTTTTCACCCCACTGACAGGTCAATAAAAAAAGATAAGAAAAAAGATATCTAGGAAAAGCAAATAAAATGAAAATCGATCAATCTATTTCCTAATCACCCAATCTAAATCTCTTTTCTCTTCCTTTCTCTAACCTACAATGAAAATGATAAAATAAAGAAATCCTTTCTCCAATCCGATTTTCTTAGATATATCACAGTCTTTGTGTTCTCAACTGGACAATGCAATGACAGGCTTTTGATGTCTGTATGTGCAAGTGTCCTCAAATAAAAAGGTAACGAGTCCTGTACTTTTTGCATCTCAGTGGTTGCAGTCTGAAGATTTTTGTCCGAGAGACCAAACTCAAATGAACACAAAGGCTCAGAATCAAGCTCTCTCCTCTCACCCACTCACATGCATACCTCTCTATATATGTAAGAGCCCGCTGCTATTTTGAATGAGTATTTTTATGACCTTCTACTGGGTCTCTCACTGAGAAGTTTGGATGAGCCATATATTTGGACCTTCCATCTTACCCCCTTAGCTAATATAAAGAGTAGATACATATTTTTCCGCTAGAGCTAATAGTCAGTTTTTTGGGGTCTAGTTAAAATGCTAGGATTTTGAATGATGATTTTCTAAGCAAGCAAGCTTTTCTCACTTGTAAAGTTGGTTTGACAATCCATTTCTTAACCCACTGTGTCAGGAAGAGTTCCCGTAGTGTTGTTGCTAACATTCTGGACAGCAACATCATAGTAACTCTGGTCGAACTTGACACGCGCTAAAAATGTTCACTTTTGAGCTTCTGAAAGGTATGAAACCCCTTATCATCCCAGCTATGGATTGAATAATATCACTTCTATTCTTCTATGAGGATAGATTTGACATTAAATAACATAAGAGGACTGATATGTCATTAAACATAAAAAAAAACTAATCTAAGCCAAACCAAACTATAGAGTCCTGAGGTACTATTTTTATGTGGTTCTAAAGATGCTTTTTTAAAAAAAAAGTATTTTGTTGGTCATTTCTTTCATTTCAGTAAACTGGAAGGCTACATTTAAATGACAAATTTACAATATATATATTGACATATATACAAAACTTCCAGTGCCTTCGTTTTAAAAACTCATGAGTTTTTCGCCAGAGACGAAATGTGTTATACACCTTTAGTCTTTCACTGGAGTATTTTGCATTGGAGTGTTTTGTTTTATTTTATTTTTGAGAAATTTCGTTTATTTATTTTTTAAAAATATTTTTTAATTAAACAGCAAAAGCCATTCAACTTAAAAGCTTTTTTGTCGAATTTTTACTGAATTTTACATTTTTTTTTCATCAAACACTATTATTCGCTGTAAATGATTGTCTTTCTGAGAACTTTTTAGCTCTTCATAAATACATTATTTTGCAAATTTACCAAGTAAGAGTAACCTCCCATTTTACTGACAAAACTAAAAATCACTTGGTTTTTGTTTGTTTTTAAATCGCCTTCCGGATGTGATCAAATATGCCCTCTGACCCACTTAATAAAATGGTTTTTAACACGACTTATTTATTTATTCATTTATTTCATAAAAATAACTAAATCGTTTGTTTCACGGTGCTTTTACTTTTATTTTGCAACACAATACATTCAGCTGGAAACTGAATGAAACTCTAAGTTTATGATGGCGAATTAGAGTTATTCATGAATTTAAAAATACATATTAATTCGGAAATTATATTTTATTTTATCAAATTAATTAAATCAGCCTTTAACTTAAAACAAGGAATACAAATCAGTTAATTTTGACTATGGAAGGTCATAAACGACATAAAAATCGCAATCACTAATACCCTCGTGGCTTATCCTCAAATTGCAAATTCGATATCAGTCCCACGTCAGTAGAATAGGTTTTTTTCTCGTTTCAAGGGGCGCCTTCTAAAAATATCTGTATATCTTATTTTATTTTATTTTTAGTTGAATTAAAATGAAAAATAAACATTTTGTTATCATGAGACAATCAACGATTTGTGTATATTTATACTATGGATGCTTAAAAAGATATTTCCCAACAATTCATTATACTATTTTCTGTTTGAGTCTCAACTTTTTTTTGCTGCTGGTTTTCTGGTGTAAAATGTTGGATACATTGATTTTTATGATGTTTTCCATAACCTATTAGGTCGTCGGAGTGATGTGCCGCGTAATTCCTTCATGTCATTTCTCGGGATAATAGGTGTTATTTGACGACACCCACTTCGTCTTGTCACTGAGTTACCTGGTATTAGGAGCAAAGAACTGACCTGGCCTATTATCGAATGCCTAAGATGGTTTCTCTTACAAAGTTAAAAGGTGTCCACTACTTATCCCTACTATTTACCTATAGCTGAGGATAGAATCGGAGTTATGCGTCTTCTAACCTGAAATATGTAAAGCCCCCTGTTGGTGGGGCCCAGAATACACCGACTGCACCTTCTATAGAGAGATGTAACGTGGGTAGGGTGTATAGCATATTAGCGTCGAGGATTTCCCGTGGTGTACTAACATGCTGGACTGCGTCATCGTAATAAGCGAGTTCGAACTTTAGTCGTTCACGTACGTTAACTTTCGGACTAATACCCTTGGTAAATATATGAACTCTCTTATACGCTCTCTAACAACTATAGGTTAATTAGTACTGCGACTGTTTTTCGACAAGGATGGCTTTAGCATTGAATAACCCTCGAAGACTGATAAGCCATTTAACAAAGAAACCTATCAAAATCCTATTAGCATAAATAATTACTGTAATAAAATGTAGCTTGATATTGTAGCAGAAGAGTCTCATAGGTCTGATAACGGAGATATAAGGTTAATACTGAATTGAATTATGAATATACAAATAGAAAAACAACCGAGGGTTGAGCTGAACAGACATTATCTTTTTATGTATTTATATAATTTTTTGTCAATGTATTCCATATTTCTTCCTCGATAATAAACTATTCCAAAATATTTTCCTCTGCATGGCTTAGATAAAATTATAATACAAATTTAAATAGTTTAATCTAGTTTGTTTAAGGTATATTTTAGGAAGCCAGAATGTTTAGCTATTAAAAAAATGTTTTGTATTTCATCCGTTATTAGTTTATTTACTGCTAAAAAAACACAAGCTGATGATCTGCTAAGGGTGCTAATTCTATAATATTTGCAAGGAGTATTAGTAATTTTCGCATTATGTCGGCCTTTGAAGTTTTCGCATGTTACTTCAGCAATGACAACTGAGGAGATAAAAATATGTTGACTTTGCTGCTCAACATCTTCCTTCTCTGTCTCAACTGACATTCCTGTGACAACCCTATTTTTTATTTGATCCCCCTTGTGTTTAGCTCAAAATCGGCTCTGAAAAGAAAAAAAGAGCTAGTGGGTGGTGATTGGTTCTTTAATCAATTTAGCTATCATGTGACAAACTCTCAACTCCGCTCGCATATATTATCAACAGTCATTTAATACTTAAAAAAAAAAACGGCTTATGGCGATTCATTTTTCTTTTGTGAGCCCTAACTTAATGCAATATCAAAAATTTGTAACCGACTTAGTCATTCGTTGAGTTGTTTGTTTAATTTATGGGGTTTCAATGTATTTTGCTGTTGTTTGCTCTCTGACTCCGTTTTGGGTTACTCTATTCTTACCCCATGTTATTTTGTCGGTTTAACTTCTCGGATATGAAGGCTGTAAAGGAATTATATGAAAGAAGACAAGAAAAGAAATTAGGAGGTTGTTATATACAAACGTGTGGTTGCAAGAAAAATAAAACTGACCAGAAGATTTAGTTTATTTTGTTTATTGAATAAATAAGATAAACAAGCGAATGAAATATCTAGCCGGCTGACAGGCGTTCATCTGGGCGGCGGCGAACGGTTGCTTTGATCTGGTCTGACGGTGTTGTCGGATGACGCTCTCAGCGACGGCTGGCGATTTAACTGCCTGTTTGACCTCCGCTTGCCCTATTTATATGTTCCTGACTTCAAACACTGGCTTCAGGAAATACTATTTAAAAATATTGGTTGAAAAACAGACCTTTTTTTTATAACTGAGAATTTTCTGGGGATTTTGAATAGACTATGCGCGGAGCCTATGCGCAGAAGCCATGATTTTCTCAGTTTGATACTGGCCGTTGTTGGGTCAACATCCGGTAGCTGTTATTTTCTTCTGCAGTGTCGATCTCTATCGGTCTGTGTTTTGTGTGTTTTAGTAGTTAGGTGTGTGAAGAGTTAAGTGGGTGAATTAGAAGGGATTTGATGTATTTTACTATAACAAGGTTAAGATATCTTTTATATTTTGACTTTATTGCTGGGTTCAACAACCATTCAGTGAGTGAGGAAATTATTTGTGAATTCAAATGAAATGGTTGCATCACCCAGTCAAGATGTTAAAATGTTAGTCGTTTTAGTGTATATACGTCCAAATTTGGTATTTAAGGCGTTAACAATATGTTGGTCACTTTGGGGGAGATATGTCTAAATCTGGTGTTTTTCAGTTGTAGTTGTTAAGTCCATTATATGGTGTCTTCGTTGTGAATTTGGTGAGTCCATTATTTGGTGTTTTTAGTGGTGGGTCGTTCGTAAAAGAGACGGCTGCTACTAGTGGAAAGGTTGGCCGACGCGTCGTCTTCCACTAGTAGCAAGAAATATTTAGGTGTTGTCACTCCGCTAGTTACTGCTGAAATAAAACGGGTCTCTTTCTTTTGCCGAGAGGGTTTCTTTTTCTTGCGCATGCGTCGCCCCTTTTCCTGTCAGGGGCTTCTGGGAGTTTCTGCATTTTTTCATAGTTGTTTTTAATCTAATTTTAATTTTCTCTTTCTATCCATTGCAAATTAAATTATTAACTTCTTGTTTATAGCCGACTCTGTGATTCGTTAATTTGCAAGGCGTAATTCCCATAGTACCAAATCCATTGTATATATAGATACAGTGAATAATTATCTCCTTTAGATGTTTTGAATGTCCAATTCGGGCACCTTAGCGGGGTATCACATGACAGTCTCCGAAGCACATTCTCAAATTTTTTTCGCCTTTGCTCTTTGACTAATGAACAGCTACAGCAGGAATTAGAATACACCCTACTAAAGCCTGATTGTCACAGCTGGTGAATTTCAAAAATGCAATCTGGACGTGAGGACACTTTAGAACGATAAGCAATAAAATTGTGTTTTAAACTTGGAAAAAATGCTACAGAAACGTATGGAATACTTCAGTCTGTTTTTCGACCATCTTACATGAATGGAGCATCAGTTTTTGAGTGGCATAAGAGATTCAAGGAAGGCAGGGAGTCTGTGAGGGATGATGAGAGGTGTGGGAGGAGTAAGGAAGTCAATAGACCAGAGTTGATTGGCCAAAGGGTTAGGGTTACTATGTTGAGGTTTTAAGGGAGTTCAGAAAGAGATTCCGTCAGAAGAGGCCAGCACTCTTCAAATCGAGTCAGTGACATTTCCACCAGGACAATGCACCAGTTCACAACTCCATCCTTGTCACAGACTATTTGAGTAAGATGGGCATCAAGACAGTTCCTCAGCCTCCCTATAGTCCAGACCTTATTCCCTGCGACCTTTGGTTATTCCCTAAGCTCAGAGGCTGTCGTTATGAGACAATTGAAAAGATGAAAGAGGCTGTGACGAAGGTCATTGGCATGCACACACAAGAGGACTACCATGGAGCCTTCCAGAAGATGTTAGAGTGGTATAACAAGTGCATCGCAGCTGGAAAAGATTACTTCGAGGGGAACTAGAGTTTCGTGTGTGTACTATCAATAAAAGTGCCCATACGAAAAAACGTCTGGAAACTTATTTAATGATACTCGTATCATTGAATTGGAACTATAATTATTGATTGTTAAAAGAAATCCGAATAAAGTAGTATCCTTGAAGTTTCATGGTCAAAAATCATCAGCAACGGCTGACATGGTACTATTTACCATCCCCTCCGCTCGGGCAGGATATGACACAAGGTCGATTTTTAAGCGGAGTTTAACAGGTTTGAATTCAGAGTTTTCCTTCTCCTAGACTAGTTGCCTCACCAAGGCTGAAGAACCTAGTCCGTCCTACTATTTACCCATAGCTGGAGGGAGAATAAGGGGGTTCATACCTTTCCCAAGGGTATTTGCCCGAAAGTGAACGTAATAGCGCGACTGGAGTACGAACTCGCGTACTACGATTCCGCAGTTCATCGCTTTAACCATTACACCACGAGGACTGCAACGGCTGCAACGAGGACTGCAACGGCTGACATGGTGGAAAAGAGGAAAAGACGCTTGAGTTATGTAAAAAACAACATAATATTGTAATTAAAATGTTAATCAGCAAATGAAAGAAAGAATGATCGGAGAAGGTTAGGAAAGGTTATGTAAGGTTGTAAGTAGCTTCTTGAAAAATATGAATGCTCAGTTAGATTTGATTCGAGTCTTGGAGAGTCTTTATCTTGATTAGTCTGGTACAAAGGCTTCAAAATATCGTTGATTCATGGCTCTTTCGTCAAGATAAAAAAAAAAAAGGACAAGACTTGACCATACAAGAAACCGGTTGACTGCTTACCCTATAGACGCAGTGGTCACCCGTGTGACTAATTAGAAGGTACCAGGTACAACTGCTTTTGTTGCTCCACGTAGGTCTTTACGTTGTCTGCCCGCTTTTTACTTACGAATTCGTCGGCTTATATGGTTAGCGTTTGGCTTGGAAAATTAGTGAGTAGTGCAGATTTTAAAGGAAGTTTTGCAGCAGGTTCACTTCATAACTATATCCTTCTGAGATACACATTCTCATTGAAGGCTTTGTAACTGGTTAGAGCCTTTCAGAGAGAAAGTACATACATACGCATAAATCATTTTGTACTAACAGAATTAGCTTTTCGTGACAGTGCCTACAGATCATATGCTTATTCATAGTTTGTTGATAGTTAAAAAGGTAGAAAGAATATGATCGAATTTCAAATATGTATTTACCCAAGTCCTCCACCACGTGTAGGATATGAGCAGCAAACGGTTTGTTTGAATTTTCCTTTTCCAAGACTGGTTGCCTTATGTAGGCTAAAACAAAACTCAATATGTCCTACAATTTACACATAGCTTGGGAATGGAGAAGAAAAATAGTCACGATTTTCCAAGTGTATTAGTGCGTAGTGAAACTGTTACGTTTTTACGAACAAAGAAAATATGTAAACAAAACTGAAAAGAGGCGGACTCGAGGGTGTACAACAAAGCAATTAGATTTATTTAACCACGGGCAGAGACCTGCGTCTATTGACCAGGAAATGAAGCAGTTTTAACGTTGTATGCACTTTGTATGTACGTCTACTATATGTCATGGCCGATTTCAAGTCTGTTTCGTAATTGTCCCTCACGTGTCCACGAGAGGCAAGTCCTTTTCCATCTCTCCCTTCTATCTCTTGATATTGTTTTATGTCTGATCCCAAACAGAAGCGCAAAAGGCCTTGTCCATTACTTGAACCCGAGTTGTCGATTCCATTTCTAACGACTATATCTGTTACGCTAAGTGTGCCTCCTTAAATAAAAACAAAGTGGTTTAAAAGTGACATTCAACATTGGCGATGCTTACGCCTCCGTCTTTTGAAAGGTGACCAGAAAACATATATTTAGGTACATTCAAGACATCTGTCATGCTGGTTGCAAAAGAGTGCTCAATTTTAGAGAGTTTGGCTTTTATTTTATCCTTATTAGCAGGATAACTATTGTGGTATCATTCCACTAAAGATAGAACATTTGACTGTAATCTACTCTGAGAGTTTTGTTGCAATAGCTACACTGGGGTCGGACATGGGTAACGGGAAGCCGCTGTCTTCGCACTGAGACCTGTTGCGGAGCCGATAAGCACGTCAACCCCATAAATGATTTATAAGGTTAAGCGTGCGAGTAATGACAGCCAGAAGACAATGAAGGAAACAAAGGTGAGGTAACAATATAACAAAGATGACAATTTATTTGTCGTGTTTACAAAGGCGTATGTAAAGTTCCTGATAGTTGTATTGTGTCTTCAGCTAGATGGTTAGTGTCGGTAGCTGGTATGATCGAAGTCGTAGATAGGTGCAGCTAGACGTTCGATGCGGGTAGCTGATGTTGATCGAGTCGTAGAGGTGCAGCTAGACGTTCGGTGTGGGTAGCTGATGTTGGCCGGGGTCGAAGTTGATAGTACCAAAATGGTGGTGCCTTTGTTGTGCTAAGGCACTCGAACGGACGAGTGAATTGACAGCTAAAGCTAACCCGTGCTTTAGCGCTGCGCAACCGTGCAAACGGACGAGGGAACCGATAGCTAAAGCTAACCCGTGCTTTAGCGCTGCGCAGCTAAGCGGATGAACGGAACCGACCGAATGGTTAAGACCGGATGGTCTTAGGGTCCTCTTCGTGTGTGCCACCTGGCCGTCTGCTTCGATGAGTCCGTAAGGGCTATCAGAGATACTCACATCGCAGAAGGAGACCTCTACTGGTCCTTAAAAGGACCTTTTGGCATTATCTAAGTGATGGGATGCGAATGGGACCACGAGATGTGGGATTCAGCCTTGGAAGTAAGGCGAATGCGACCACGAGATGTAGGATTCAGCCTTGAGAGCTTCGCCGTAAAAAGCGAGCCGCTGACCGTCGAAAAAGGCTTGTTGATATCCAGCCGGAGCAGCGACAGTCTAACAGGTCTGCCTAAGTGTAAAGTTAATCTTTTTAAAAAATAGGAGTGGAAGTACAGTTCTTCTTTAGCTAGGGATAGGCTTTGGAAGATAATCCACTTTATTTTGATAGAGTTACTTTTGACAGAGGATCTCTATTAATGATGTAAATATCATTTATTCTCTTTTTCTCCTAGTTGTTGCAGCAGGTCAGCGTTATATAAGGTTTTACATTCGGTCGTAGCCGGATGTAATTTTTCTACTGATGTCAGTAATCCGATCTGTTTATGTTTGTGAACCGGTCGCGACAGACCAGCACTTTTCAAGCCTCAAGAGACCGTCCCCAAGCTCTACCCTCCCCCGAGGAGCTAGGCTAATCGCTTGGCACCTCAGGCACCACTTTTTAGAAAAATGCCAACGGAGCCCGCGGCATTTTTGGGAATGCCGAGTGTATCTTGGCTACGGCCCTGCGTATAGACCCACTGTTGAAAGGCCTTGTGCCGCACTCGTCTAGTGGGTGGGACGTCCGAAAAATACCAGCAATAGCTTCATTGGCCACATTATATTGTTTTTGTATTATATAACTTTTATTCTTCTCTCTAAGTACGTGTTTGTCTTATTTATTTTATGTCCGTTTCCTAGGACATAACAACCTCGCTCCCCGGCCCGAGGAATCGATAAAAAAAGACAACTTTTTTCTCGCGGAGGATTTTAAAAATATTCAAGCGCCAACTAACAATTGCCTTCCACCCTGTCAAGGATTTGACGTCTGAACATTCAAAAGAATTTCACAAAGGAAGAATTTAATAATTATTTGAATGAGGAAATTTACATCAACCGTATAAGTGGACGGTGAGGAAATTCAAGTATTTCCATTTTTAAAAAATCTGTACTCTGTTTTTAAAACCACATTCCGTTAAATGTTGGACGCATAAAAAGGCCTACAGAAAATAAAAACAAGAAATTTGAACCGATTACGGCAAAACCTTGATAAAAACAAAAGTTCAAAGGATTACGTGGATTTAACTTAGGGTTGCTCTAAAAATGACATCGTAATTCAGTTTTGTTCATGTTTATTACGCCCACAGTAAACGGGTATAATAGAAAAAAGATCGGGAATATGGTTTACCGGGTCAAAGGACCGAAATTTGAGCATAAAAGGCACTAAAACCAGAAAAAAATACGCACCAGATTGTTGAAGAGAACACCCGTCCTGAGGAAGAACCCATGGATATGTTCAACACATTCGATATGCCGGTACCCCAAACAACAGTCAAAACGAAAACGGAAAGCAACGGAAATAATGGAAGTTAATCCGAAACGAAAAAAAATATTGACTCACACAGAGTAAATCTAAAAAGGGTGGGTGGGGTTGTGGTATCCTCTCTATTTATGATACACAACAGACTTTTCCAAAAAAGATACAACATTTGACTGTAATACACTCTTGGAATTTAGTTGCAATAGCTGCATTGGCGACATTGTATTACTTGTTTTCTGTAATATATAACTTTTATTGTTCTCTCTAAGTACATGTTTATCTTATCTATTTTATGCCCTTTTCTGAGCACATAACAATAACAATAGCCAAGACCTCTGCCCAGAATTTCACACATTTTTTATTTACTTCATACTTAGTAATGTATCCTGTGTATGAAACTAAACTGCATCTGACACTAAGGCTTCAGTTCTGGAGGTCTTTGGTTTCTTTGTTTAATGGCATATCACCCTTCATGGGTTATTTAATGCCAAACCCATGTTTGGAGAAGAATTGTAGGAATTTTTTTATTGTAATGAGAACATCTTCTTGGAAGGGACTTTTGTCACCGCCGGAAGGAAATGATGGGATTTTTTTGGAACTGACACTGCCTGCTGAGAGAATAACCCTTTTTGGCTGAAGCCATGAGGCAGTCAAGACATGATTTTTGTAATCCTGTGAATTTTCGCAGGATATGCTGGTTTTAAACCTTGCTGTTCCATAGAGTTAAGGGAAAATAGTGAATAGGGAGTAAATCCCTCAGAGAATTTTGCTGCTGTGTTGGACTTCTCCTCGCGAAATATACTGTTACTTATATCTGTGAATGTCTGCTGTCTCGACTTAAACCACGAGATATCCCAGAACTACGATCTGCTACCAGTGTTCCCGAACTACACTGCTATGCTGTATTTTTTCTGGTGAAATGTGCTATTGCATATATCAAAGAATTTGTGCTGTTTCGACCTTAATCATGAGGTGAATGATTGGATTTGCAGTCTTATACAAGTGCTGAAGGAATTGCTGAATGAACCCCTATGTGTCTGCATTTTTCGCTGTATTCTTGACAGAAAAGTGAACAGGTTTTCCCAAAAGATGTGTTTCGCCTAAAAGACTCCTCCGACTCTTTTTTTTTTTTTTCATTCCTACAACACACCTTTTTTTTTTGAGTTGTAAGTACCAACTCTTTTTGTTCGTTGAAGATATATCAGTTCCTTGTAATTCATGAGTGATCCAGTGTTTTTTTGAAACAATTTGTATCATTGTTACTTGATTCAGTTTTTTTGACTGGTCGCTAAAATAGTAATTAGTTTTAGCAACTAGTGTTTTTCTTCAAAACTTTCAAACTCCTTTTTATTTACTTGGTAATAGATAATTCTTAGTTGTACGCACGAGGCACGTTTGCCTTTTTTCCCTTTCTTTTTTTAATATGTTGTTTTATTTTTCGAGAAATGATTCGTTTTTTTAATAAAAATTAATCCTTTTAGAATAGTAGTAGTACTATTTAACTTATAGCTGGAGGGATAAGGGAATTCATACCTTTCTCAAGAGTATTTGTCCGAAGTGAACGTAATAGAACGATTGGAGTTCGAACTCGCTTACTACCATTTCATAGTTCAGCACGTTAGCCACTGTGCCACGGGGACTCCCTCTTGTTTGGAGATCTGGGAAGTGTTCAGTACTCTTTCATTATCATAACTCTCAGACCGACTCGGACCCATAGTGGTAGCACCTATAAGGGTCCTATCTATGAGTAAAATAAATTAATTAAAAATCATTCATATTCAATTGGACTGTGTGTAAAAATAAAATAAAAATAAGTAAAATACAAAAAATAATAACAACCACACAAAATATATAAATATAAATGTACAATGAATTCTATTCCATAACTCATAGGCATTAAATTGCCCTTAGACAGTTTGACATGCCTTTAAAATCAATCAATAAACTTAGTAATCTTAATCCATCATTTACTCTAACTTCGTCGTTGTCATGTCAGTCCCCTTTTTCACCTCCTTACAAAATTTTTACATTTGAACATGATATGAACTTTAATAATACCACATGAAAGACTTGATATTTCATTCAGGACATGTCACATTATTCTCTTGTAATTAAAGTAAATAAATGGTCTCGTTATAACAATTGCCGCATCATGGTTTCTTATCAGTGTCCTACTACCCTTGCATAGTCTTATATCAGCGTATGGTTGCAAGGAAAGGACGAAAACACAGTTACAAAAACAAAGAACACGAAGGCACGTAAAAATTTCAACAATTGTATTGAAAACAAAGAAAAGGTTCAAATAACTGGGTTTGTATAAACGTGTTGATATGGAATTAAAGAAAGTAGAAAAAATGTCCTATGCTTAATAGTGATAGGATCGTTAGACTTACGCGCACACAGTCAATCAGATGTTACGAGTGCGGAGAGGAGAGGGTTGTTTGGTAATTTACGACTTAGTCGCTTCCTTCAAAGCGGAGAATTGGAAAATCAATGTGGGGGATGCGTGGTTTTGAGTTTCGGTTATCTCTCTCTCTCTCTCTCTCTCTCTCTCTGGAGTTCTAGTTTGCCGATGTCGTTTGCCTTCTTTTGAGCTGGCTCTGCTGACGAGAAATTTGTCGCTTATAACATTTCTGTCTTCCGATCGGATCAAATTGGGTTTTCTTTGTTTTTTACCTTGAAGGTCACGGATTGGACGAAAAATTACTTTTAATTATTTTCATTTTTTGAAAAATTTCATCGACATTTCGCTATGCGCTCATCCTATGCGCAGAAACCCCTTTTTTCCATTTTGAAGAAAGTTTCAGCATCAATAAAATCCGGTGAATGCCCTCGTGGACGATAGTTGGAATCATTATTTTCGTGTGTACGATAAATTAGAAGAGATCTCTTTCGGTCATATAACAATAGTAAACCCCTTTTCTTTCGGCATGCAACACCTATCTAGCTAGCTATCTATCTGAAAGCAGTATCGTAATCTATAGGAGTACACTTACACAAGGCCAATCCATTAAAAACAACTTACTAGTGCTTTGTTACACAAGATTGGTAATATTACAGTAAAGTAATTTCCCACTTGTTACAGTTCCTAACCGAAATGCTTCATCAAATATAAAAATAGAAGACCCACGTGTGTCATAATTTCAAAAAATAATTTTGCCACCTAAATACCCGGCCATCCTCCGCCCAAGACAGTAGCAGTTCAGTAGCCGAAGAGGATACTCTAGTTTGAACCAAAAATATGTCCCAAATTTCACGACGATAACCAAGTTTTATCCTCAAAGGTATTCAGGACTGACATGCAAGTAAACAAATTTTAAAAAGATTAATGTACACCGTACAAGCACAAAAAATTAATATTCACACACACAGAAACAATAAAGATTATTGCTTATTGCCAAAATAATACAAAACAGATAACATCTATTCAACTTGACCTCCCGATGTTTTTCTGCTGTTTTATTTCATATTTTATTTTAGCATTAACCTTTTATCACAGTACCCGGAAGACTCCTATGCGACTACATTAAGCTACATTTCGTTAAAAATTCGTTGTACAAATTTGCTAAATTCACGCCACACTCGTAACACACTAATACTCATACTAGTTTAACTGAATGTTCACACTTTGGAAGTTTGGATTAGAATAACCAAAATACGTTTTCTGCGTACTGACTCCGAGTAACCATTTACTCAGAGCTGGCCTCAAGCCAGTTGGACCGACTGCTCCGAATTGGGTCTTGCGCTTAAAGGGACCCCGCACTAGAGTGTAATCTCCTCTCAGTTTGTCAAGTACACACAACACATTGCAATATACATCTTCCCAATTAGGATCCCCACCTCCTAAGGCCGGTCCTGTATTTACATACATTTGGTTAGAATATTGATAATGAATAAATAAATAAATATAATAAACTTTACCAACTAATCAATAAAATTTCCTCTCACTTTCCACAAAATCATATTCATCTTTATTTATTTATTTTTTGTTATTGCTTTTTCAAAACTTCGGCACATTGCCACCTGTTATTGTCAGTTCTCTTTTTCATTTTTTTTTTTTTTTACATTTGAACATTATATGAACTCTATTAACACCACATAAAAAGAATTAATATTTAATTCTGGACATTCCATATTCTCTTATCTTGAAATTAAAGTAAATAAATGGCTTCGTTATAATTTATACATTTGCCGAATCATGGCTTCTTATCAGTGCCATACTACCCTTGCACAGTATACCACTTTTCTTTCGGTATTCTACATCAACCTAATCTCCCTTTCTCTATCTACTTATCTTAAGGAAGCATAGTAACTTATAGTAGTACACTTACACAAGGCCAACCTACTAAAAACAACTTACTGGAGTTTTATTAGACAAGAGTAGAAAGTTAAGTTACCGGAATTTATTGGACGCACATGGAATGGCCAAAGAGAACCAATCACGGCACTTCAAGATATCATGTTAACTCCCAGCGAAACTAATATAAACGCCGAATTTCTAGATTCGGTTTCCCTTCTGCCACCAGCGGCCCAGCGTTCAACATCTGATTCGTTCTCTGTAGACTGGTATTATGCAACCACACTGAGACAGCCAGTGAGAAAGCTGCCCCAAATACCAACTTTGCCACGCTGCGATCATAGAAACATAACAACTTCAAGGAGGAAACCGCCGACTGTTATTGAAACCTATGGCATGTCACAGTTTTGAGGACATATTTTCAACTACACAGCTATGTCCGCAGAAATTTGTTATGTGCAGACCATTTCCTTTCACCTCTGCCTTCCTTGGATTGTAAAATTGTTGAACAAACGGTTGCTGTGTTTTCCTCAATTCAAAAGCTGTCGACCCTATTTTCTTTGCTAACTTAACTAATATCCATCCCTTCAAAACTTTAGGTTCAACCAGAACTACTTTCAGAGATAACTCCCCCACCCGACACACACAAAGTAGCGATATACCCACTCAATACTCTGCTGAGTAGAATTTACAAAAATTTGCTTAGTCTGACACAGTATTTTATAGTACCTGCTATTCCAAAATGGTCACACATTTAAGTACAGAATAGATTCATTGCTGCTTAACTGTAGTATTATCACTTTTGTCTGGCAACAGTACTCCCGCCACAGTATCAAACGTAATATAAACAGCAAATGCAGAAATGGTACTAACTTGGGCAACCCTGACAGTGGCACAGTAACTCAGTCACTAAGTACTTCAATTCATTCTAGACGTATATAGCTGTATTTATCCAACCTCTCCATATAAACATCCCCTTACACACCACATCTATTGATCAAATAGCACCATTACTGATTTTCTAGAAAGGAGAGCTTTGGCATTAAGTAACCTACGAAGGTTGATATGCCATTAAAACCAATGAAACTGAAACTGCACGAGCAGAATGAAACACAAGGTCAATTTTTAAATGGAGTTTAACAGGTTTGAATGCAGAGTTTTCCTTCTCCTAGAATGTTTTCTACACCAAGGTTAAAGAGCCTAGTCTGCTCTACTATTTACTTGTTGCTGCAGGGAGAATAGTTGGATTTAGATATTTTCCAAGGGTATTAAGTGAAACGCCAATAGTCTCGTCCAAGATTTGAACTCAGGTCACCGTGTTCATTTTCTAGGATGATAGCCATTACATTAGGAGCGCCTCCGTAAGATGTATTCAACTGTAGTAAAATTCACTCTTTGCACTACAAATCAGACATGAAATAAAACAAGTCATAGAATGATCCTTGTTCTTTACTTTCTTAATGTTTCTTTTAGAGGTTTCTGGAAAGGTGAAATTTCAAGTCACTTCAGATAAAGATATAAAAATTATATCCTGCATTTGGCACTACATCATTTCTCTGATCTTGACAATGCCTAACTCTCCTCTTTTAGGACTCTGAGTACCCACCTGTGGGTATGCAATGACTTCTATCTGGCCTGCAACTATTGTCCCAACCAAATCAACCAGCTTACATATGTACATATCTTATAGTTGATACACCATCTATTTCATAGCCTGATTATGAATTTATACCTACCATTCCTTTAAAATAAAAACATTCATATTTACAGTGACAACAGTCAACCAAGTGGCATTGGCATGCTTTTTTGTCCTAAACCAACTTCCGCAAAACCAGCACATGATGTCATTATATATTATAAAGTCACAGTATGATAATGTCAAAAAATTTCTATTATCGAAAAAATAGATTAGATCTACTGTGACACTTTAATCTTGGTCCTTAATATATCATTAAACTTTCATGAGTGAGATCAGGTTCAATCCCTGATGCCTGAAGAATCCCAAAAATGAAATGCTGATGGAGCTTGGTATTTGTGTCGACAATTTCACATTTACATAATATCTACCAAGAGGGCAAGTCAGTACCACTGAAAAAAAATTTGGCCTCATTTTTTTTTCTTTTTATTTGGAAATTATTATTATTATTATTATTATTATTATTATTATTATTATTATTATTATATGTGAAGGGTGAAGGAATTGGGTAAATAGATACCTAAATATAGATGCCCAAATTTTGACTGAACCAAGTTCAAATACCAAATAGGTCAATTTGCATTCACTCTACATTAAGGTTCTTGATTAAGTACAGGTTTTTTTTTCACTGAAGTCTGAAGGGTAGCAAGTCTCCTAAGGCCTCCAGGACTTATCTAAGTATTATAACTGATCTTAAAAGTACTGCGGTCTGGAATGTCTCAATTCTTCCTTGGATTTCTAGTTCCCCTAATCTCCTTTCCAGGCCTTTGGGGACCATTACAAGGGCACTAACTACATTTGGTATCACAGTCACTTTTATGTTCCACAGCTTTTACAATCTCTTTAGTAAGATTCAAGTATTAGTTTATCTTTTAGCTTTCTTTAATTTTCATTTTATGGTCCACTGGAAAGGCAAAAACTACTAGACAAGTTCTTTTCTTCTTGTTAATAAATAGTATTTTTTTTTTTAAGTTGGGATTTGGGTGATCCGTTTCTATCTCAAACTCCGAGAGAATTATATGCATCTCATTTTCTAGAACAGATTCTGGTTTGTGCATATACCATTTTTCAGCATAGTGAAATCTTAATCTCTTGTACAATTCCTAGTGGAGCACCCTTTCTACCCAGTCATGCCTACTCTTGTATTTCTTTTGTGCTAGTTTGCTACATTTGCTTAAGTGGTTAATCTCTGCCAGCACATAACATCTACCTGCTATTCTTCTGCATACGATGAATTTTTGCTTTGACATAATTGTTTTGTGTTGTTTCATTTGAATATGGTGTCAATGTAATTAAACATGGTAGAACATACATTTTTCCAGTCTGAAAAAAAATAATTAATGCTAACAAGCATGATATTTTTCACAGTACAGTAACATTTTTAACATATACCAAAAATTTATTCTTCACAAGAGTGAGGACATCTTTTGGAAAAAAAACAAATAAAACCCAATGTGAAAACACCAACAACAACATAATGTATATCTTCCCTGCACAAAAACATATCCTTTACTACTTCAGTCTCATAATAGTTGTTACATTTTGTATAAATTTCATGTACTAAACGGGAAAACTATTACGAGACGGATGTAGTGAAATTTTCTTTTTAAAGAAAGTCAGTATATGATAAAAAATTCCACAAAGTTAGGAACCACATTAATATCCAACATTTTTTTTTTAAAAACTCTGTTCACATTATAAACTATCTTCATAAAAAAATATACTGATTTAAAAAGAAAAAGATTCAATTACATTAATTTTACAGAAAGGAAAATTTGAAAGCCATCTGATATTGGGATTTTGTAACTTTACCCTCCCCCCACAAATGCATGCACATTCATACATGCATACAGATGTTTAGCATAACGGTTATCGTTGAATAAAATAAAATCAATAACTCAAGTTCAAACCCAAGAAAATACTGTTTACATTTCACTTTGTGCTAATGCCTTTGAAAAAGCCATGAATCCATCTCTTTTCCCCTCATCTAAATAGACGGGCAGACTGGGCCCTTTATCCTTGGTAAGGCAACCAGTCTAAAAGAAAGAAACTCTGAATTGAAATCATTTGTACTCTGCTTAAAAAAACTGTGTTGCAGCCTTCCAGCGGTGAATGGATTGAGTTAATAGATACCTAAATACAGAGGCCCAAATTCAAATACCAAATAGGTCAATTTGCATTCACTCTACATTAAGGTTCTTGAAAAAGGCATGAATCCACTTCTCTCATCCGTCTATATGAAAATAGCCGGTAAATTGGAGCATTTTTGTCTTGTAAAGGTAATCCATTTTGGGCATATAATAATAGATTGGGTCAGGGTTTTTTTTCTTGCTACTGGTATCATATAACCCAGCACAACCTATCACTAGAAGAGGATATGGGTATCACCAAGTAAACTCAACTACCATGAAAAATGTCATGAAGGGTGGGGGTTTACTCAGTATGTTACCCCAGTTATCCAACAGGTAATGAGAAATGTTGACTTAATCGCACAAGCATTTAGAGATACACATGTGCACAAGCACATACACAATGTCCAAATTTCAGAATGTTAGATTTCTGTTAAGAATAAAGTTTTACCACTCTTTTCCATTGACATAACTTTTACAAGAAGGTGCTGAAAAATTTCCAAGTCAAGCAAGATGAGAATGATCTAGTGTTTTTATTCTATTTTTGGTTTGGTTTGGTTTCTTAGTTTAATATTATATCAACCTTTATGGGTTAATTAATGCCAAAGAAATCCTTGAAGAAAAACAGCAATAATACTATTTAACCCATATCTGACAGGGTGGAGGTGGATAAGTGGGTTTGTACCTTTCTCAAAGACGTTAGTCTGAAAGTGAATATAATAGCATGACTAGAGTCCCTTACTTCAAGGCCACTATCCTTTACATCATGGGGACTTTTTCCAGTATTTTTGTGGGGAAGTTTTTTAAAAACTTGAGAAACAATGTATCAAGTGTTTCAAACTATGAAATGAGTATGTTGAATAACACATACTAGGGTGAGTCAAAAGTTTTTCAATATTTTGGCACATGCTAGTTTGTGGCATGTTTAATATATGACTGAAGCAGTTCAAGTGATTTAAGTTACTCACTGTGGTTGATAGTAGCATGGTAACTGGTGCACTGGCGCATTGTACATTGCTTCACTCCATGAGTGAGTTGAAAGCTGCACAGATAAATGTGCAACATAGTCTAATTCAGAACTTATGCTTTACAAGTTTGAACTGAATTATAACACCGGTGAATCAACCAAAAACATTTGTTGTTCAAAAGGTGAAGGTACAGTTGATCATAGTAGAGTAACCAGATGGTTGAAGAAATTTTGCTTGGGTTATAAGAACTTTGGCTATCAGGCAAGATCAGATAGGCCTAAATCTGTGGATTCTGGGGCCATGCTCCAAACCATAGAAGCAAATCTGGTGTGTAGTACTCAAAGAGTATCAGGCAAGCTCAAGATTTTATTGTCCTAGTGTGGTTCATCAGCTTCAGGGTTTTGGCAAAAGCATCTGGAGCTGCCATACTGTGCCTTACATTTCCAAAATATTGCAAAACTTTTGACTCTCTCATGTATGTTTCATGGCTTTAGATCATAATATTCTTATTCTGTCTGACAATTTTTCATCACCTCCTTTTATTAAGTACTGGCTTCAAATCAAAAACTAATAGATCATAACATCACACTTTCTATACTACAACTGATTCAGAAGAAAAATCTTCCTGGGTTAAATGGGTCTCTATGTGTTCACTAAGTTGTGGAGTTGATTCAAATGCTGATCCACAAATATCACAAAGAAAGGGCTTTTCTTCAATGTGTATTTTCATGTGTGTTTTAAGTCCTGAGTTACGAGCAAATGTTGCCGTGCAAACTTCACACCTAAAAGGCCTCACACCAATATGTGCCCGCATGTGCCGGTTCAGTCCTGAACTTCGTGTAAATGCAGATCCACACACCTCACAGTGGTATGGTTTCACCCCGGTGTGTGTATTCATATGCTGTTGGAGACTTGAAGATTGAGAAAACTTTGATCCACAGACAGTACAATGAAACGGTTTTTCTCCTGTGTGTATTCTCATGTGTCTTTTAAGATGTGCACTACATGTAAATGCAAACCCACAAACCTCACAAGGGAAAGGTCTTTCTCCAGTGTGTGTTCTCATGTGCTTTTTGAGATGTGAACTGCAACGAAATGCTGATTCGCAAATATCACAATGGAAAGGTTTGTCTCCGGTATGAATCCTTATATGCTGCTTAAGACTTGACAACTGAGTAAATGTTGACTCACATATTTGACACTCAAAAGGCTTTTCTCCACTATGGACCCGCATGTGCCGTCTTAAATTTGAATTGTCAGAAAATGATGATCCACAAACCTCACAGTGGAATCTACTTTTCTTTGGGTGTATTTTCATGTGCTGTCTGAGTTCTATACTGCTGGTAAACACCAATTCACAAACAGAACATATAAACTCACTATCTGGTGAGTGTGTTTTCAAGTGTCTTTTCAGATATGACTCACTTGTAAATGTTAAATGACACAATTCACACTGAGCAGGCCACGTGCCACTGTGTGTATTCATATGCCTTCTGAGATGAGAACAACGGGAAAAAGCTGAACCACAAACTTGACATTGGAAAGGTTTCTCTCCTGTATGAGTCCTCATATGTTGTTTATAGTGTGAACTGCATGTAAACGAAGAGCCACAGGCATCACAGTGGTAGGGTTTTTCTCCAGTGTGAGTTCTTATATGTTCTTGAAGGTGTGAAGATTTAGAAAAGTTTGATCCACAAACTTCACAGCTATATGGTTTATCCATGTTCTATATTATCAGATAAATATAGAATATACAGGATATCACAAAAGTTAAGAAAGACTTTAAAAATCAAGTATTTTCTTTGTTGTCTTTATTTTTGTAAATGTAATTAATGAATTGGATGGAAATTTTTAATTATGTATATAGAGAGATTGATTATAGAATTAAAACTGTTACAAGCTTTAGAAGGGATGAAGTTGAATGTTAAAACCCGAGTCTAACTTTTAGAACACCCTTTATTTAGTGTCCAGTGGTAACCTCTTAAAAGAATAATTTTCTTGTTTTTGATTCTCTTGTTATTATCTTAAGGAATGCAGTTTTTGAAATTGCACTTGGTCCAATGCTCAATCACATTTTCTCGTGTTTATTTTTATCACAGCAACATGTGGCTTTCCTCAATGCTAGTTTTAAGAATTTTACTAAATATATTTTCCTTGGAATTTTTAAATGAAGTAGATAGTATTATGAGCTTCAAAACAAGCAGTTTTTCTTTTTACATTTAATACTATCATTTACTAAGAAATAAAAAAGTATTTTCTCTATACAAAATTTCTTACTTTAAGACTTCTGTCCTCTTTTGTAGAAAAAGATAAGGATGAGTGAACATTTCTTATTTAGGAGAATATGCTCCATTGGTGTTTCTTTTTGTGTGTTTATCAAATGGATAAAATAAAAATAACTTTAAAATAGTTGTTTCTTATGTTATGTGTTAGATTAACACACAATTCTGTGTATAGATCTTCAGGTAGATCTTCACATTTGCTACAATGTGTGTTGTCATCTGAAACAAAAGAAAATTTGTTAGATAATACTCAGGTTTTGTGAAGTTTACAGTTAAAACATGATTTACCAAAACTTGATTCTTTTACAAATTTATGTAACTTAGTGATTTAAAAAGAACAAAGCAACACATTTATTTTCTACATAATTTTATTCCTTATCAATGCACTTAACCTATAGCTTTTGAATTAATCTATGACAGCCAGAATTCTATTATCCTTAATTTTAAAAATTATACAAAGAATGGACCAGACCTTTATATATGATTGGACAGGCTCCTAACCGAACTCAACAAAAACCTGATAAAACTCACATCAGCAGAAGTCCACTTATGTCTCTTAACTCAAATACAGGTGGATATAGTATAGAAAATGTCACATGACATAGCAGCACTTTTTTTTAACCAACAAAAGCACCATTTAAACAACCAACACTAGAAGCCACTCCTGTCTTATGTAAGGTGAATGAAAAGCCAGATTGTAAGTCACAGCATTCTCTCTAAAGCAGTGCTACACAAAGTGGTGGTATGTGTACCAGTGCTAGTACACAAGTCATCAACTGCCAATATGTGGTGAGTTTCAAGTTTCCCATTATCATAATATATATAACATGTAATGTAAAAATGAAAATGCATAAAATATTTCTATATTGTTTAATATTATTCTTTTTATATGCAATGATACAATATAACAGATAGAAATAGCTGGAACTTAATCAGATATGAAAGCTATGGACAATGTTCACTAGCTATTGGCTAAGAGTCAAGTGTGAGAAACACATCACAGATAGAGAAGCACTGTTCTAAAAGACACAAAGAAATTATCTTTAAGTTTTACTCCAAGATCAAGTAAAGATGGTTGTATTTATCCAACATCCTCCACCATAAGCAAGATATGAGACAAGATAAATTTTAAGTAGAGTATGACTGGTTTGAATTCAGAGTTTTGTTTCTTCTAGATTAGTCGCTACATCAAGGTTAAAGAGTCAAGTCTGTCCTACTATCTACCCATAGCTGGGATGAGGGAGAATAGTTGGATTCATACCTTTTGTCAAAGGTAGTAGGGCAATGTGAAATGCAAATGGCCTTGTCGAGGATTTGAACTCAAGTCACTGGGTCCATTTCTAACAATGATAACTATTATGCCATGAGCACCTCCTTTAGAATGGTAATAGTGATGTGTAGCCTGTGGCCTTTTTCCACAGTCCACACACCATATTGCTCTTTCTCTCGATAGAACTTTATCTAAGAACAAAAGACACTCTCACAGAACTTGGTTACCAGATACTCAAACTAACACTACACAACAAAATTAGCAAACATTGTTACATCAAGAGAAAGGACTCTTAACCCAAACTAAATATATTTCTTTTGCCTATAAAAGAATTTGGTTTCAAAGTGTATCTTATTTGCCTTTCTAAGAAATTACTACGAAAGAGAAAAATAGACTCTGACCTTAACTAGCCTTTCACATGTTGAATACACAATCCAACCAGATTAATATACCCTCATAAAATTTAATGTAATGTAAATGTCACACATTTATGAGGAGTAGAAGACTGCAACCACACAAAATCTGCAATTTTTATGGAGTGGAGTTGCTAGTCCCACACACTCAGGTTTTGAATTCAGAATTTTTCCTTTAACGAGATTTGTTGCTTTACTGAACCAAAAGAGCCTGATCCACTCTACTATTTACACATGGCAGGTAGAAGAGGGAAGTGAAACGCATAAATCATCGTCTAAGATTTGATCTTAGCTCACTGAGCCCATTTCCTAAGACAATAACCATTACACTATATGCCTCTTACCTTCATTAAATAGCAATTTTAATTTCAAAGTTGCCACGAAGTTAGAAATATGTGCTCACTTATATTCTGACCAAGCATCAAACATTATACAATGAAAATTTTAGATCAAAATTTAACTGATGACTGTATCAGATAATGGACTATATTTTTGTTACACTCTGCCTGATTTCTTATTACCTTAAGATGTTACTGAATTTGTATGATATTTAAAAATTTGGTAAGAAATCATAACAAGGGTTATTATTTACTATATATAAATATAAATATGTATATGTGCATGTGTTTGATATATTTTAATTTGCTGCATGCGGTTGAATATATGATAGTTTAAGAATTGAAGAAGTATGGTTCATTGAAGTTGAAACATGTTAAGAGTGATATGATAACGTCAAATCTGTTTTTAAATCCTTCCATACTAAACTTTACTCATTTATGAAGTGTTCATCTTTCCTTAAAATGTTAATAATAAAAAATTATGATTTTTCTGAATATATCGGTAAAATAAGGAGGCTTTATTTTTCTCTTGGTTAATTACAATATCGTTAGTACAAAATTTTCCAGCGCCCTAAATGTCTAATGAAAAAAGAAAAAAAAAAGGGAAAACAAAATTTATATAAAAAAATGTCATTAAAAATACGAGGTGACGTAACGAAAAAAACAAAAAATAAAATATTAGGTATGTACCAAAGTTTCCACTGAAAATAAAAATCGCTAAAAAAATAAAAAGTGTGCAAATTTACCAGAAAAAAGCAATGGTGTGTGTCTGATAATATTTCTAGTGAAGCAGTCAATTTTTAAATTGAGACCACTGGGAGCTTATTGCACACACACGATTTTAAAATTCAACAAGTAGTTGAAATACTCTCCTCTCTTGCCGGTATGTTTCGAAAGATTAACAAAAACTATCAATTTTATTGCTACAATTAACTGTTGATCCAAAAACCTACCGAATTACAAAAGAAAAAAAAGCAAATTTTGGGGTATGAAAGGTGATATTTCCCATAAACTATCCTCAGGGTACAATGCCGAATATTTTCCCATATCTTTTTCCGCGGCAATGGGAGTTACTTGGTGGTGCCCATCTCCTTTCCAAGGAAACGGTATACTTAATTACGTGGTACCATTAGGAAGAAACAATTCTTGAACGTACTAGTATTGAAAGAGATTTTAGAATATACGTAATTTTATGTGAAATGCAGACGATATTTCAATACAAAGGGATTTTTAAAAGGCAACTATAAAAATACCCCCAAACAGTACAACTACCTCACAAAAAAAAAAATTATGATTTTTTTTTTTTTTTAGAGATCTTTCGTTTTAGGGCCAAACAGATTGAGTTGTTAAAGCATTTTTTTGGTATTTTCAAAAGTGATATTCACTAGAAACTTTTACAGACACCTATTCTAAAAAGTTATTAATTTCAACTCTAGTTTTCTCATTGGATTTCTCGCGTAGTTTGTTAGAGAGCTTAAGTAGCAAGTAGACTATTATTATTAGTTTGATTCCCACTGGGGGCTGCAGATTACAGGCCTTGTGCTGCTATAAACTAAGCTTGACAATTATAGACTTCCAGTTGCTCCAACTTTACCAAGAAAAAATAAAGCTTTCGACACTAAAACGAAAATCACCGATGTTTTTTTTTCTGAATATTAAATAAATATCTATTTGATAGTGAGTTTCAGTCAGACAGGTGCATAGAGTTAAATATACAACATTATATTATACAATCTTGTTCAGATGAAAAAAAAATAATACTGTACTTGTCCAGAATATCACGCTGATGAAATGTCGATAATAAACAAATATTATATTATATAAGAATGTAATACTTACATTCATCATCCAAATAAGAGTAAGTTTCAGTGTTTATCTTTATTTTCTAAATGAACATTTACATTTAAAAGCAGTTTTCAAGTCGTAACAATTAACCAACCTGCTACGTTTCTTTAATCTTTCTCTCTCAACCACTGAGAGAATGACGACTTAGGCAGAGTAGCGATAATTTGGGGAGTAAAATGGATGCAAATGTTGTTAGAATATATTTATGTACTTGTCGAGAATATATATATATATATATATATATATATATATATATATATATATATATATATATATAATGTATTATTATTTTTTTTGTGAAGGGTTGTACATAATCGTAGACATTTCCTCAGCTGGATATTCTGGATAG
Source organism: Sepioteuthis lessoniana (assembly GCA_963585895.1). NCBI lineage: Eukaryota > Metazoa > Mollusca > Cephalopoda > Myopsida > Loliginidae > Sepioteuthis > Sepioteuthis lessoniana. The sequence continues at coordinate 71,831,179 of OY757908.1, forward strand.
GTATTCCCACCTTATAGTATTTTAAATAATTTAAAATTTTGGTCTTATTCTGTTTGAGAAGAATTAAAAGAAATAACATGAAAACCTTTATGAACAGGACACCTTTGGGAATAAATACACATAAAAGCTTATGTGTTGTGAACAATCTGCTATTATATGTTAGGGATGAAAAAACCCTAGATTTCGTGAGTTATTTGATTTTTTTTAGTGAATAAAATGAAGCATTTTTTTTTTCAATGAAATGCATATTTCTTTTTTAAGAAATTATTCCAAAAACTTCTCTGGAAATAATCGAACTTAGTTGTCGAAAGACTAACAAGTGGGAAAAAAAGTACTATTTTTGATCTCCATACTCAACCCTTTTTTTTTTCAAATAAAAAAAAGACAGTTTTAAACAGTGAGCTATGATTACAATTTGGTTAAGAAATTATCAAAAGGCAGAAGTAAATAATATCATTGTCATTCAGTCAATCAATGAAATTCTTCTAATTTCATTCACAGTTTAGTCATACCTTCTTATACACATTTTTCCATACAGAAAACTCAAATGAAAAAGCCCTCGAAATGTTGAGTAATAATTCAGCTCTTTATCTTTGTATGCAATAAAAGATAAGATACATAAATCTAAATTTGATTTTCTGTTTATCAAATGATTTTGTTACTAAGAAAAAACTCAAAACAAATCATTTTTATTTTTAATCAAATAATTACAAGATCAGACGACAATATCAAGTATTCCTAAGCTCTTCTTCCTTCCTTTCTTTCTTCTTTTTTTTTTGTACCCTCATCATTTCAAGAAAAGGACTAAAGCAGTAATCATTCTTGATTGATACTATCACTCAAAATAAATAAACAATTGCATTAACTGCAAGACATGCATTTCGTTTTTCGAAGATATTTTTTCGATAGACCAATCATATTCATACCACTGTTTTAAAACAAACCAATAATTTGTCGAGAGAGCTACACTCACCCTGATCAGTCTTCTGTCGTCAACTTTCATCCTCAAGTCAACTTTAAAACATTTGAAGAACTATGAAACTGACAGGGCCAAGCGCGGACTGAGATCATAAAAGAAATTCTGTTAAACAAAAAATACTTCTATTATCAGCTATCAGTTTGAAAAATAGTTGCACAGTAAAAACAAAGGACAAGGGAGGTAACTTTCATTAGCTTTAAAATAAATATCACCCATTCATATCACCGGTAATTACTTTGGTTCAAAATTTCTTAAATTTTTCTTTTACTTATTCGATCTTTTTATTCTCAACGTAAGTCATGTAAGCATTTCAATGATGAAATAAATTACCGACTTCTATTTATTTATAAAAAAAAAAAAAAAAAAAAAAAAACTCGTCCAGTATATCGTCAGTTTTTGTTTATCACACTTCCGCCGAGCAGACGACAGAAGTTGTAAAAATAAATTCAGAGCTTTGGTCGTAACAAACGCTGCAGACATGTTAAAAACTTGACGACACGTGAACATGTTCGGTTACTGTTGTGACAGCGGCCCATATTGATGCTTCTGTTTGGTTTGTGTGTGTGTGTGTGTGTGTGTGTGTGTGCTCTGAAGTTAACTTCAGAATCAAGAATGCAGCCGCCCTCGAAAGACAGACTTTTCTGATTTAAGTAAACATTTATGTAGAAACTTAGACAGTAATGCAGTTTTGCTAGTTACAATTTGTTAAAATCAATATTTCAAATGGTCTTCTATACAAGAGGAATGATGCGTTCAGTATTCACTGATAAAAAGTGCATCCATTGAACAGTGACACTATCTTTAGCCTGTGCCCATAGACTAAGATTATGTTTATCATGACAATGTAATAATAATAACAGTTCTAAGGTTTATTGAGAGAAAAAAAGTGTGTGTATCTCCTAACAGCAGAGACTCTCGTCTCAACAAACATCGGTTTATACCACGCTCGGTATCATGCTTTGACCTAACTCTTCATATAACTTTCATTGTATAAAGTACTCATCAACTACTAGATAGAACTTTTCTCCATCAGGTACTCTGAGCATTTCATGTAATTCCTGTAGCCTTTCTATTTAGTTTGTTCAGGCAATAAATATATTGTTAATTCGTCGTGGATTGTTTTATATTGTTTGGCACGAGGAAATGATAAACCATATTACATTTCCTCTTATAAAAGTGTGAGAACTGTGGCCTGCGTTCTCTAATAATTGTGGCGGTTAATTTTGATACTCAGATACGACAAACATATGAAGACAAATTTTCAAATCGTCCATATCAAAGCCCACTTGATCCTATTCAACACTATCACTCCAAGTCTGAAAAAAATTATATATCAAATTATTTATCAATTTCTAAGGTTTTTAAAGTATATTTAGAGTTTCTGAATAAACCTGAAACCATCTTCTCTTAGCTATGTTTAGTGTAAACAGACGAGTAACCTGTTGTACTTATTATACCTGATAACTAAGTGTATGCTGTTACATCAAACCCAAGTCAAAATACAATTACAACAAAATGGTTAAAACCAAGAAGCAAAATTATTTTGGGACCTGATGGTAAACTCTCTAGATGTGCTATTTGTGGATCTACCAGAAATGTTCAATTTGTTAAATCATTTTGCTATTGTCATAGCCTGAAGCTACTCCTACTGTCTTAGAAACCAGATTCAAGAGGTAAACGTGTCAATATTTATTATGTACAAAATAAAATTAGTATTTAAATATGGCACAAAGCCGCAACAAGGGATAAGGCTGGTCATCACTATCCTAACTTTGACTTAACTAGTTCTATTCGAGACTCAAAATATACTAGAGTATTCCTTTCACTATAAAGACGCAATTATTCTGAAAATTTTCTGCATTACAATCACCCAAACAAAACCTGTCACTCCATGAGTGTCTAACCTAAGTCCATATTTACATAATGTAAGGGAGTGAGGATAATTAAAAATATTTTTATACATAAAAAATCCCCCAAGAAACGCAAATTATTACAATATATATATATATTCAAAATAAAAAGGAACGTTTGTATTGTCCCCCACCTTAGGGACCGGCATAACAGAAAAACTTGTTCACCGGTCGAAAAAGTGATGTGGGAAAAAATACAGTTTCCATCGTACGTACGGAAAATTAAAGTTTCTGTATTCTAATAGGGGTGGGAAGGAATAAAAAAAAAAGAATGAGTATTAAACATGGGGCCGATGAGCTAACAAACTTTAGCTATGTTAAATCGCTTTTCCAGAAGAAAGTCTCATTTACGAGGAATGAGTTGCCACTGAGTTTTCTAGGGACCTAAAATCATTTGACAACCTGTAATATCTAATAAAAATTAGATAGAACCTTTCGCGTGACACAAACGCGTACAACTTTCATACATCTTTCGCCGAATTCCAAAGAAGAGAGTCTTTGTCTCTAAGAATTTTAATTTTAATTTGATGCTTGCGAAAAGCTACCAGCGTCTAAGATAAAAAAAAAGATTTGCCTTTATAACATGTGGGCAGAATAAGTTACCATTTATACAAAAATAGTAATTAAGATTGATGAGTCCTGTTGCCTTTGTTATATTAAATTAAAGAAAACAAATGAGACGACAAGAATATTGATAAGTTTCAAAAGGGAAGCTGTAATGACAGCTTGAGACGAAATTTTCCTTTTGCTGTGAGTAATAAGAGGAGAAGGACAGTTGTAAATAGTTGAGCAGGAATTTAGCATTCAGCCAGAAGTTCGAGGTCCAGTTGATTTAGGAGAAAGGAGTAAAAGGTGAAAGAATGGTCTCCTAAATAGTTGAGCAAGAATTGAGTTGCTGCAGACGGAGCAAGAATTAAGTTGCTGTAGAGAGAGCAAGAATTGAGTTGCTGATATCAGTGCAAGAATTTAATTGTTGATGTCAGAGACGGAATTAAACATCCAATTTAAAGCTTCTGGGATCTGTTGGTCTAGGAGGGACGAAAAAATGATTATGGAATGAATTCCTTGAAAACAACGGTCCATAAATTGGATGTACTCTCTTCATGGTGATGTGGTCTGGTGCTGGAGTTAAAGAGAAAAAGAGGATCGGTCCGTCCTGCTTGAAAGTTATATGAAGAGAGGGTGAGGGCGCGTTTTCGACGCCTTTTATATTGCCCGGGAAAGTCATCCGGGCAGGATGGGATAAATCATCCTCATTGGGTGAAAATATGAGATCGAAACTATAACGGTCAAATTAATTAACGCACTAAATAATAATTTGAAATTCTTTCTGCTACACCTTCGTAGAATCTTTTCAGTCACGTAATCCAAATCACGACTCTCATAATCCCGAGTAATCAGAGAAACACATAGTGTCCATTCCTATTTACCAACGGAACTACAATGCTACATACAGAACTGGTTTCCAGGACAAATTCTATGCGATATGCTAATCATGTAGCCTTTAAGAAGCTTGCACAATGACCGTACGACCACTGAGCTTCTTTATTAAGTTATATTGAACGACCCCTCTCACTAAAATTCGATATAATGCCCTACTTGATAGCGGCCAGACATCAGAGAGAACAGTTTGGAGCTGAAAGAAAACTCTCAGAGCATCCCGACATTCACGGTAGGAGCAGCATTAATTTCTGGGCAATCGGCGTGTTTCCATTCACTCGAGTGCACACCTTAGAAGGTCGGAAAAGCCTTCTTGGCGTCTTCTTTCCAGAATTCGCTGTTCTCTTCATGTTATGCTCACATCCGACCAAGAAAAATAAAACGTATGACATCGTGCTTCCATATTTAGTACCCCTTGTCCGCTTTTGGAGTGGTGAAGGTAACAGATATCCCAATGAACCAAAGGAACCTGTTTGCTCTTTACGAACTGAAACAGAACACTTTCTTGGTTAACTAGAACGGTACACTGGAAAGAAAGCTCTAAAAGTTAGTAAAGTCTGAAGTAGTAGATGAGTGAGCCACACACCTCAGCCCAGCTCGTTAGGAAGAACATCTTCTGTGACCAAACGCCGGCAGCGTACCTCCGACCAATTTTTCGCCAGCTGGAAATCGGAACCGAACCAGACGTCGAGTATTTTGCACGGACTGTCTATCCAACAAGAGGGACCAAGAAGGACACAACCCTTCCATGTATCAAACCGCAAATCCACTGACTTTTCATGGTTAATTTTGGCCCTTGACATGCCCTCCTACCTCCTGACATGCCCTCATACCTCAGCATTACTCGTTACAAGTATACTCGTATAATCTGCATTGCTTGAATAACTGGCCGTGATGGTAGCACTAGGTAGCGTAAGTCCGTGTAGGTCCGGGTTCGCCCTCAAATTGTGGAGGAAATTTTCCAAGGCAAGAACGTACAGTATGGGCGAGAGCGGAAAACCTTCACGAATTGATCGAGACAAAGAGAAGGGTTTCAATTTTATTCTGTTTACCTCGACCATGATTCCGAGGAACGTATACAGAAGAGGAATCCAGCAGCGAAAGTTCATTCCGAATCCAGCCGCAGACAAAACAGTTTCCAAGAAACAATGGCTAAACCAATCAAAGGCCTTAGATTCATCTAAACATGATAGTGCGAACCAAATGAAGTATGTTCTGGATAGTCCTGCCCTTAACAGCACAAGACTGCCCAGTACTGAAGAAAATGATTCAACAGCATTTGCTTGCTAAGTATGGTGAATTCAGTCTCTGGGAGGATCAGCATAAACAATCTCCACAATTGTCAGATGAAAAGTAGAAGATCGTTATGTTAGTTTCTTTGTTTTAATGGTATATCAACCTTTGTGAGTTATTTAATGCCAAAGTCATCCTTGTAGAAGAACAAGGTACAATTTGACCCATAGATGGGAGTTTAAGGAGTTGCATACCTTTCCCAAGGGTACTAGTCCAAAAGTAAACCTAATAGCGCAATTGGAGTTCAAACTCGCTTACTACGATGTCAAAGTTCAGGATGTTAACCACTACGCAATGGGGCTCCCTCAAAGATAGAAAGTATGGTTAACATAAACAATAAAAACAAGTAAAAGATATTTTAAATATAAATAATAAATTATCTTAAATTTTAATAAAGCAACTCAACTCCTTTATTTTGTACGATCAATATCCTACAACCGATATGTTATATAGGTAAGTACTTCTACTTCTATATAGTCCAGTAAGTTTTCCTTTTTGCTAAACTGCAGTGGATGTCATCAGGGACTGTAAGCAACCTATGGCCAATGAGTAAAAGCAAAGCTTGGTAAAGAACAAGATTATGTCGAAGTTGAATACTAACTATCATAACTATGTTGGTGCAAATTAGTTTCTTTATTTTATTTGGATCAGTGGAGTATGTTGGCTATCATTCATATTGTAAGAGTTAATTATCGGTGGAGATTAGAAAATAGAAAAGAAAATGAATAAAATAAAATAAATGATGTTACAAGACGAGATCTTGCCTTGATTTGAAAAAACAAAAAGAAAGAAAAGAAGAAAAGAAAAAAATAAACGGAAGTTACCACTTCGAGTTCTCAACTCAAAATGAAAAGTTAGTCGCTCACGCATCGGCTCCGCGCAGAACTTCCGTTTGCGATAAATTAACCAAAAAAAAATACATTAATAAATATCCAATCGGAACGCTTCCCGCGGGGCACAAAAATTGCCGTTTCTGAGCCTACAGAAAATATATAAATAGACGGACCAAATAATTATCACCAGACTTGTTCTTTCACACGACTCGTGTTAAAGATTCTTCGCCACCGTCCGGCGCCTGTCATCCGATACATCAAACGATCGCCGCCGCTAGGAACGCTGCCCTTATTCCGAGGAAACCATCCCTTCACCACGAGACAAGGACAGTATATGAACTTTGTAACTACTACCACTGTATTCATTCTTTAACTATGAACATACTTCTCCATTCTATTCTCCGTGCTTAATCTATTTATAAAAATTTTCTATAACATCATTACTGTGTTATTGTGAGTATCTATACGTTCTTTGTTTTGCAACCATACGCATTTCTCGCCTACAACATTCATATCACAGATATCAACAACTCAGAATATAACAATGAGAAAAGTATAAAAATTCCCAGAAGCCACTGACAGGAAGCAGAGGCAGCGCATGCCCGTAGAAAGGACCGTCCCTGCACAAAAACAGAAATTCTATCTCACTCCAGCCTCCACTGTAGCACTGAATGGGTTCTGTTTCACGCGGCTGCTAGCAGCGAACACATGTGCTGATTAGGTCTTACAGCTTGATACCTAAGCCATGTCTGCTGCTACCGAGCTGACACCGTCGAAACAAACATTATAAAAAACATCCTGCTGGATACGACCATCTCGACTTCGAACTTTATCAACCACGTAAACGACTAGTGCATTTCATTCAACACCTTACTCGGTAGATGCGACTGTTGTCTAAATAGTTCAGGAAGACATCAAATGAAAAGTACTGTTCGTGTGAAAAAGTTGTTTGAGAACAGAGTTTGTTAAAGAACAGAGGAAAAGTGTGTTTGTGGGAATCTTTGACAAAATTAAGTGTTGCATATACAAAAGTGATTATCCAGTATCAATATCAGTATATATTTTGCGAAATGCGTTCAGTGATCCGCGGTGGTAGTAGTGATTTTAGCAGCAGGGAAGAAGCAGCGATAATAGTATTAAAAGTTTTAAAGTTGGTGACTGTAGTCGAGAGCAACCAGAAGGCTCCTTTTTCAAAAGCTACTACACCGAGATGTAGGGGAGGGCACTACTGCTTTCCCTGGATTGCTCCACTTTACACTTACCTTATAATACTGAGTGTTACGCAAGGAGGTATTAAGTACCATTTTAAAAGTATTTGGTATGATGCGACCTGGGATTGAACCCAGGTCTCCCGGACCATTGGCGAACACTCTACCCACAAGACCAATGATCCGGTAAAATAATAGTATTACTTACATTACACAACAAAGTATGTAAAAATATATATGTGGGTGTGTTCGCTGATAGTTGTATATTAGCGACTGGAGAATATATGGTTACTTTCAATAATCCAAAGTAACCGGCTTGGTATCTAGCTGTTTCAAGTTAAAATTTGATCCTCATAGTAATAGAATTGAGTTCAGCATGTTGATTGTTAAAGATTATTGTGATTATGGTTGAACTGCCAGGCGAAAATGTTTTCGTGTACTTATAAATTTTTTGGCTTGAAAAGTGGATCAACTTAGGTGTTTGTATTTTAGGCGGGAATCAAAGTATATACCCACAAGTGGGTTTTGGGCTAATTATTATAAATTTCCGTCTTTTTGGATCCTAAAATTTGCACAGAATTTAACTGTTAGTGCTTCTAGTTGAGATACAAAGTTATTCACAATGTTAAGTTAGCGACCGTAGTCGAGAGCGACCCAAAAGCTCCCCTTTCAATTGTTGCTACACTGAGATGTAGGGGAGGACGCTATTCTTTTTCCAGGGTTGCTTCACTTTACCCTTGATACGTACCTTACAATGCTGAGTGTTAAGCAAGGGGGTATCAAGTACCATTTTTTGAATTTTTGGTATGATTCTACCTAGGATTGTATCCCAGTCTCCCAAACCACTGGCAAACACTCTACCCGCTTGGCCAATGGGATCCAACCCTATATTATCTTAAAGGTGCAAGAAGATAGTGGTTGAGGGTCAGTTGCATTGAGATAACAGTACTTGAAACCATTTAAACTGTATGTTAACAAATGAATAGTATTAAAAATAATTATTAGAGTTAGCAATACTTGAGACCATTTCACCGTGTACCAACAAATGATTAATATCAAATAGAATCATTAGTATTAGACAGCAATACTTGAAACCATTTAGTGACCTGGGTATGACTCCATTTAATGTTTTGGCTCCAGTCTTGGAGTTTGGGGAGAGTGCAATACCCCTTCATTACCATTACTCCCAAGTCCACTGTGATCCGCAGTGGTGTCGTGGCCTGTTCACAAACGTAAACCAATCAAACCCTTAAAAAACGCTACATCCGGCTATGTAGCCCTAACCCGCCCTAACAGCTAAAAGAAAGAAAAACCTACATTTTTACATTAATAGCGCTCGTCGTTCGAAAGTCACTCTATTAAAATAAAGTGGATGATCTTCTATAACCTATCTCGGGTTCTATTTTTTATAGACGAACTTTCTGTCTACGCGACTCGGTACTATAACACAGCTTTCGCTTTGTATAAAAAAGCTCCAATCAGCAGTCGGGAGCTAGCGCGTTCTTTCGTGCACGCCCGCTGATTCGGGCACAGCTCAACAAAGGCAGACTTGAGGCTGTAAGCCCCCCCCCGCCCCCCGGCTTCGGCTGGGCCATCTTCAGCTGGGCGAGCGGCATTAATGGCATCCATGTCACCCTTGTATAGCACTGGACCTTGCTGTCCAGTTTAAGCTATAATCAGGCATACATGCCTGGACACAGGTTTGGGTCTAAGTCCAGCTAGGCTCATCAGGCCCACATTGCACTAAATGGGTCGATGATCAGCACAGTCCAGCAGGGTTCGAGCCTCGACTCGTGCCCGACCTTCCCCTCCCCTAAATTCCCACTATAATCAACTTTTGGGTCATTGACCTTGTGTCGAGTCCTGTCTGGTGGGAGGCAGTGACAAATACAGCTCGCACATCAGTTCGTGGCGAGGCTCTTCCAGTTGGAGGGAAGCGCTTCAGCCGACCGAGGTTTGAGCGGCAGGGTTCTGGTTGGGTGTGTCTCTGGACATACCTCTTGCCTCAGGGGGGCCTTCCCCACAGGCTTTAACCCTCTTCAGAGGGGTTAGGTTTATCGCCTGAGGCGCTCCTTTTGGAGGAATGCCGACGAGGCCAGAAATTTTTTGAAAAAGCTGGGCGCATGTAGGCTACGGCTCTGCGCCCGGACCCACCTTAAAAAGGCCTTGTATCATACTCGTCCGGTTGATGAGACCGAGGACAAATATAGCTCGCACGTTAGTTTGTAGCAAAGCTCTTAAGGTGTATTGCCACATCTCGTGGTCGCATTCGCTTTACTTCTACCTACATAGACATGCGAAAAGGTCTTTTTAAGGACCATTAGAGGTCTGTGTCCTTGGGTTGGAGTATTTCTGACGGTTTTTTATGAACTCGTCGAAGCAGACGGCCTGGAGGCAAACACGAAGAGGACTCTAAAACCACCAGGTTTTAATCATTTCAGTCGGTTTCCTTATCCATTCGTTCACTCGGCTTTGCAGCGATAAGATACGGCAAATCTTAGCCACAGTTCCCGGTCCGTTTGCTCGACTTTGCAGCGCTAAGGCATAGTAAACCTTAGCCATGGTATCCCTGTCCGTTCACTTGGTTCGCAGTGCTAAGACATGGTCGTCTTAGCCACAACACTCGCTCGTTCGTTCGCTCAGGTCCGTAACGATAAGACACGATGGTCTTAGTTACTCGTTCCTTCGCCCGTTCGTTCGTTCTCGCCTACATTGAGTTAAGACACGACGGTCTTAGCATACTCGCTCGATCCTTCGCGACCAAGCTACCAACACCTATTGCAGACAGGCTCCAGAAATGCAGCGTCTAATCCACGTACGACTCACTGTACGGACTAGCGACCACATCGACACCATGCTCCAGCATTGCAGCATCCAGTCTACGTACGACTCACTGTACAGACTAGCGAAAACATCGGACCCCCCCCCCGTTAAACCAATGTATTACAACCGGGACATCGGTGATCGAGCTGTCTCTCTACCAACTACGACCATACCAGCTACCGATATCAATCATCCAGCTGACTGCACCAACAACGATGACACACACCAATTGAAGTTTACGGATTCTGTAACCTACAACTAATGAATTTTCATTTGTTAAACTGTTATCTCGCCTTTGTTCTCTTCGTTGTTCTTTGGCTGACAACTACTCATACGCTTGAATACTCAAAAATAATTTGCGGAGATTGACGTGCTTATCGGCCCTGCAACAGCGGTAATACCTGTTAGGATCTCATTTATATATGAAATAGAACAGTTCAATCTTTTACTTGAGATTATTTATTTATTTGAAACCATACAGCTATGTGCAAGTTATTCGTATTAGATAAGAATACCTGATAAACAGAATTATTAATGTTAAGTAGCAATACTTGAAACCATTTAACTGTGTGCAAACAAATGAGCTCTGGCTCGTTTAAGTATGTTTTCTACAAATTATTCACTTTGAAATTATATATATATATATATATTATTTGGCATTAAAAACCCACAAGAGTTTTTATGCTAAAAAACACAACCAAAACGAACCAAACCGTACCAAAAAGAAATACATGATAAATAGAATTATTAATGTTAAATAGCAATACCTGAAACCATTTAATTGTGTGCAAACAAATGAATAATGTTAAATAGAATTATTAGTGTGAGCAATAGACATAATTTAACTTTGTGCAAACAAATAACCTCTAACTCATTTAAAGATACTTACCTACAAACTATTCGATTAAAACCATATATATATATATATATATATATATATATATATATATATATATATATATATATATATATATATAAACAGAATTTGGCATTAAATAACCCACAAGAGTGGATATGAAACCAAATAAACAAATATCAACAAAACTCTTTACTACTACTATTACTAGATAGTAAACAAACAATATAGTGTAAATTATCAGATAAAGTAAGTTGGTTGTTTATTTGGTTGATTTTAAGGTACATCAACAAGGTTTGATGTGCCTTAAAACCAATAAATCATGTCCAATAGTGTGGAGAAAAGACGTGAGTTCTTAAAGGACAGAAAGAAAAAAATTGGTCTGCAGCGTTCACTGCTGATGTCAGTATTTTGTTTTATTTGAGCTTGATATTTTCTTTGGGAAGGAACTTAAAAAGTTTGAACACCGTTCAATAATTTTGTTTTCAGGGAAGAAGACGAAAGAAAAAATAAATCTTCAAGATGTCTATATGAAAGCTTCTTTTTACTGTTTTATTTTTTTGTTGTTGTTTTTTTTTTTGCAATTTTTAAAACGTTATTTTCTGTTGTCTTGTTGTTAGTAATATTTCCAGAGTTTTAATAATGTTGTGCAAAAAACAAAACAAAACAACAACAACAACGAAAAGCGAACAATAACATTTAAACAAAAACTGACACGGTAGCCAACACAGTAATGGTAAGTGAAAATGCAATTAATTCAATTCATCGATCAATTAATTTATTTAAGGTAAAAGTTGCTAAACAAATAATAGAATATTTTCCTTTTAAGTACTATATTGTAGATCTTAGAGGCTGATTAAAATGATTTTGGTATTCCTTGTAACCAAAAACAAGTTTACTAAAAGTCGTTTATATAATAACGAAAACCTTAATAGTCCAGGTTAAAAGCGGTAATACTAAACCAAACATTTTCAGATCTTGTTTTTCCGATGCACATATCATTTTGGTACGTGCATCGGAAAAATAAATTCGACTCAGTGTTATCGTTACCGAGCTTTTAATAAAGATCGAGTTCACGCTCATAAAACAAAATCATTCAATTGAAATTAAAGAAAACATCTGACAAATAGTTTACTAAAAAAACATACAAATGATTGTAATTCTTTCAACTTTAATCTGTAAAAACAACAAATAAAATTAAATAAATTTTAGCATTAACAATTTACGATTTTAAATAATATGCTACTTGTCCAGGATAATGATGAAATGTCTGCAGTAATGCACAAAAAATCATATAGAAATGTTATAATTACATTCGCCATCCAAATATGAATAAATTTCAGTCATTACATTTACATTTTAAAACCACGTCTTCAACTAGTAACTGTTCACCCACCTACTATATTTATTAAGTTTTTCCCTCCCTCAACCACTAAGAAAGTGGTGACTTACGGTGGCTTGCTGCGACATAAATTTTTGTTCTGTAAAAGAATTGAATCACTGAAAATTATTCTTTTCTGTGTGGTGAATGTACATATAACATCTCTCTCTCTCTCTCTCTCTCTCTCTCTATATATATATATATATATATATATATATATATATATATATATATATAAAATCACAAGCACTTCCCCGGTGGAATATTTTGTACAAGTACATAAACATATTCTGACAATAGATATTGTTATTATTTATTTAACATTTTATTTTGCAATTACATTATTGCTGCTGGTTTTATCCAGCATTCATTTGAATTTATTGAGAAAAACGTTTATTTGGTAACAGATCATAAATAAATGAAATAATGTTTGTTCATTGGTTTGATCATGACAACTAGGAGGGTGCTTAGCAAATGACATACACAGATTATTTGTTAGTTACTGTGAAGGCTTGTATACAACCATTTTCAAAACATTACTTCTCAAGTTTTCAATTTAGAGTATTTCTTCTTTACTTTATCAAGGCTAAAAAACAAAACAAAAAAAAAAACAGTCTATTTATGCATAGTTGGGGAAAGAAGATTTGGATTGACATCTTTCCAAAGTTCATTAACATGAAATTAAACAGTCTCATCCAGGATTTGAACACAGGTTATCAAGTCCATTTCCTTTAATGATATTTGTTGTTATAATACACCTCAAATAATTTATATAGAAATATAATGGATGTATATTCATTAGAATTATAGTAATAATTTCTTATGTATCTTATTTCTTTATTTGTAAAAGAAGTAAACATTTTAATTTAAAAAATTCCTATTCTTTATTTTTTACTATCAAATGTTTCAATAGTATTGCAAGACCAATAAATGTCAATTTTGCAAACTTTTAGAAATGATTGAAGTGACACAGAAAAGCAAGGATGACCAAGACAAGTGGGTAAATTTAAAGCCAACTTTTATTTGGCAATGAATACAAATAAAGAAATTTGAATGAAGTTCCTGCTGCATCAAAAGTGTCGACTCAATTGTTTAATAGTTTTTGGCAACTGCAACTCTAAATGATCTTGAACAGATCATTAGTCCAGCTATGTTGCCAGGTAGTATACAACCAGCCAGAGAGTTGAATGTGTCAGATTGCAGAAGGAGGCTAATGTACTTCTTGATTGATTTGGCAGTTAACTGGGGTTTGGTCAATGTTAGCTTTGTACAAGTTGAGGAAATGTTCTCAGTCCAAGCGGTGTCGTTAGCTCATGGACTGAAGTTGTGAGGCTTGCAACTTGAAGGCCAGGTCATATAGCCAGAGTTGCTATGAATTGCTACTCTGCTTGTGAAGTCAACAGTAGTTCGAGTGTTTTTGTCTGCTCATGGACTGGTCTGTAAACTTCAAGTGTTCACTGCATCTGGGGTGCTGCTTATATGGTATCATCTTTGTGGTGTTGATCAGGATGTAGTTTACTTCCCTGAAAGGGCAGTATTAGGAAGGTAAGACCTGTGTCCTTAAAAGGACAATTAAAAAGAAGAGGCTGGACTGCTGTGTTCACTGCTCATGGCTGGGAAAAAGAGGTGAGGGCATCTGATTATCAGGATCTGCTTCAAGTGCCACACTCTGATCCTCTTCACCAGAGTTTGAGCAGGCCAACTCTGCAATTTGATTTTTTGGCTGCTATTTACACTGAGACAGAGTCACAACAGCGCTGGGTTTTCTTTTGCTATACTTCTGGTTTCTAAGACAGTAGGAGTAGCTTCAGGCTATGACAATACCAAAATAATTTAACAAGCAATTCTATAGTAAATTTATTTGCAATACATCTATAGTAAAATCATTAGTAAGGCATATGCATTATGCATATAAACACTCTTCTTTATTAGTAATGCTTGCCTTCATTCCTAATTCCTTTGACTATCCCTTTCCTCTTAATTTTAAACGCATTTTATAATAAAATCATTATCAGTGCAATAAACCTATTGTATCAGTAATGCTTGTCCTAATTTTTGATTACTGAGAATTCTTTTCTTCAAGATTTTAAATGACTTACTTTTTTAAAACCATGAGCAGTATATTAACATTATGCAAGCAATAACCCTATTTTGTTAATAATGTTATCATCATTCCTGACCTCTCACAATCCCTTTCTTTTTATTTTTAAATCCATTTTCTATTGTAAAACTATGAGCAATGATTATTTTTTTTGCAGGTTAAAATAGAAATCTAAAAAAAATTCTTTCTATGCTCTGAAACACATGGCATTTACAAAAATACTTTTCAAACCAATATTTATGAATTTCTTCATATTTCTTGAAACTCAGAACTTTCTGAAGAAGTTGTTTATTTGTAAATATTCCAGATTGTTGATTTCACATAATGAACTTATGAGCTTTGCAATTCATGAAATCTTTATTTCCTCAATTTTTGCCCTTGGATAGTATGGAATGTATTGCGAAAAAAAGGCCCTACCAGTGCGAAATTTGTCAAGCAACATTTTGCCAAATTTCACATCTCAAGCAACACCTGCAGCGACACACTGGAGAGAAACCATTTCAGTGTGAAATGTGTGAATCAAAATTTTATCAATCATCACATTTAAAACAACACATGAAAATCCACAATGGAGACAAACCATTCCACTGCGATGTTTGTGAGTCGGCATTCTTTTCAAGTTCCCACCTGAAAGTGCATGCACGGATACATTCAGGGGAGAAGCCATATTACTGCAACATTTGTGGATCCAAATTCACTCAATCTTCAAGCTTGAAAAGCCACATGAGAACACACACTGGAGAAAAACCTTTCCCATGTGATATTTGTGGATCAAAATTTTCTCGTGCTTCAAATCTCAAAGAACATTTGAAAACCCACACTGGTTGGAAGCCATTCCACTGTACAACATGTGGATCAACATTCTCAGAGAGCTCAGGTCTCAAACGACACATACGAACTCATACTGGGGAGAAGCCCTTTTCTTGTGGGGTTTGCACATCAAAATTTTCCCAGTCTTCAAATCTTAAAAATCATATGAGGACTCACACTGGAGAGAAACCTTTCCCCTGTGAAGTTTGTGGATCAAAATTCTCTCAATCTTCCAATCTTAAAACTCACATGAGAAAACATATCAAAAAGAAGTTGTTTGCTTGTATGGTTTGCAAGTCAAAATTTTCAACTTCTGCTTGCCTTAGATTACACACCAGGAGACATATCAGGTAAAAACTATCATTTTCCTTTGCTCTTGCTAAATTTTTAGTGATGGAATATATGATCAATTTTCTTTCCTATGTTATGTATGTAACTGAAGTTGGAATTATTTTGTTTCTATGTGATATTGATTGTAGGTTTCTTCTTTCTTTTGTATTATTGTTCAGAATTTTACTGAACATATCCTACAATCTGTTAGGTCATCAGGATGCTATGCTAAGTAATTTCCCTTCATGGCATCTTTTAGGGCATTGAAGTTTACTTAGTAGTATCTATCTCCTCTTCAAATAACATATAACATTTTGTACTGGGTTACATTTATGCTGGCAGCAAGGAATAATCCTTGACTTAATTTATTATTGAAAACACAAGTTCGATTGCCTTTATAAAGCTGAAGGGCTCCAACTCAATTGGCTTCTATAGTCAGTGATCTCGAACTTTGAATCCAGCATGAAGAATTACCTATTGATTGATATTTAATTCCTGTTAGAAATAAGTGTGCTAAAGAATTTTAACTATTTTCATACATTTTCTCACTTACATTAAATTCCAAAATGAGAGACTTCTGTGCATTGAGTAATATATGATTGTCTGTTTGTTTCATGTACATTCTAAACTCAGAAAACATTGATCAGAAACATTAGACCCAAATTTCTTATTGCTAAATCCTGAATAAAAAGAAATCATAATTAATAATGTTCTACATTTCAAATTTTTTATAGGCTAAAATATATACAGGCCATTTTTTAAAATATATTCTTGAATTTACATACATGGTGCATTAAATGATTTTACTTACTTTTAAACTATTCCTTTAATCATAAGCCCATCCATACCCACACACCCATCAACAGAGAGTTAATTTATTTTAGGAAAAAATAAGTTTTATCAGTTGAATATACAGCATATGTTCAAAAATGTAGTGACTGAAGCTGTCTTTCCTATAACAGAAATGAACAATGAATGAATCATTAATTTTCTCTTAAACAGTCTCCTTATTCCAGCAAGTTTTTAATTGGTTGAAGCACCTCTTAAATTCCTCTTTTTATATAGTGTGAAGTTGCATCACTGTATTTCCTTTTGATGTCACTGGAATCCTTAAATAATAACCTTGAGATGAATTTTCAGTTTAGGATCCCAGAAAAAGTCGCATGAATCTAGGTTTAGTAAATATGAAGGGTACTAGACCTGCATAATTCTGTGTTTTACTCTTCACATTTTATTTAAAAAGAATGGCTTCTGTTAAATAATATATTGATTGACTCTTTTATTTAGCATGTAGTGTATCAATTTAAAAAGATTTAAACCATTGTGTCTAGGTCAACTCGGTGTAATTGACAAGCACTGACCTTTAAGGATAGTTTGAATACTTAGTTTTCATTGAAGGAGTTAAAGCCAGGTGAATAAGATGCTAGAAGTCTCAAGTTAGATTTTAACTTTAACTTAGTAAGCCCAGAGTGATTGAATAGTGTGGAAACCTTATTTCGATCTATGGTCCAGAAGTTAATTCTTGACTGTCTTAAGAAGTCAGTAATGGATAAGAAAACATCTTAAAGAAATGTGTACACAAAAAGAAGACTATTATTCATCCCAAAATAGAAGTAGAAGTGGGATGCGGAGTTGGAGTGACCACTGGCCAAGGAAGAGAAAGAGACAAGATGGTTATCCAACATTTTGTAATTTTTTATAAATTAGCTGTGGTTAGACTTTATCTAGACATCATCTTATAAAAGTTGCTTAACTGACCACAGATTATCATTTAAATTTTTAAATGACAAAATTAAAAGATTCCGGATCAGTACTTTTATCATGCTTTTTAAATTCTACAATTTCTTTGCTATGATGGAATTTATTGTCTGTAATTGTGCCTTTTTTCAATTTTCAGTATGTTCTGTGCTGAGATAAAAGCAAGTAACTTTCAAAGACTTCGACCATGGCGGTATAGAAAAATGAATGGAAAAATCTGCTGCTTTAGTAATAATTCCTGCATATGGGCATTAGATAAATATTTATGAAATTTGTCATCTGTGTATTGGCAATGACATAGCTTGCTTTAACAGCCAGGAGTGATATGGACCAAAACTAAACTGTAGAACTGGCAAAACATCAACAGCTTTCACGAGGCTGATTAAAATCTAGAAAAATTAAAAAGTTCTCTCTGAAACATCAAAATCAGGTTTTACAATTCTAACTTGTCCAGTCGACTGGGGCTGTAGAATACACCAACTGCATCTCTGCAGAAGGATAAGACTCCCCTAATGAGTGTCCTGGATATGACACTAAACAATCTAATGGTGAGCTTCCAGTATTGCTGGAGCTTTGGGGAATGCAGAGTACCCCTTCATTGCTATCACTCCAAGGTCCACTCTGGCCTGTGGGGGCAAAACATGGTGCCTGAAATTCACCCAAGAGAAAAAAAGGAATCTGTTTAACATTAAAGGTCTAAGTAAAATATTAGATTTAACAAAAAATACTGAGAGACTTGTTTCTTCTCTGTCACAAGTCATATTCTTCTGTTGTCAAAATAACACTTCTAAAGCTGATATTGATTTTGTTTCCTCTCCCCAACTAAGTCAGATTGAACTCATTTTCTTTCTCACTATCTCTCTCTTTCACCCTCAAAATTCCACTCTATATGCTCTAACCAAGTATCACTCTCATTCTGGTTCTGTTCCCATAGCCATTAACAAACTGCTCTGTGTCATTTTGGATGAATCCTTATATACGTGAAAACTCATGCATATTCATAAATGATAGTAACATTAAGGACTTGAACCTTCACATGCACACAAATGACATGGACATGTGAAGTAGTACATAGTTTTTGTTTCAGGTAAGGGTAAGTCATCACATTAGAAGTCAGATGGAATAATTTTGTTCCTATTGACAAAGTTAGGAAGCAAGCCAAACTATGTCTCCTTGTGGATGAAATTGTCTGGCCATAGAATGAGGTTCTCATCTACTTGAATCACATTCCAGCTACCATAGCAGATTCCCAGTGGTAAACAAGCAAAAGACAACTGATATGGATCAAATAAATTATGAACTAGTATCCTCATCTTAGTGAAAAGTTCTCTGGATGTTCTACACTTGTTTAGTTTGGTTGATTGGTTAATAGTTAAAAACTATTACTACTACTACTAGATATTAAACAAACAATATAGTGTAAATAATCAGATAAAGTTGGTTGGTTGGTTTTAAGAGAACAAGTGCTGAAATGATGTTAGATTGGTGACTGTTAATCAATCATTGTAGAGTGTAATGGGTTTCTCAAGCATCAGATGGTACAAGAGTGTCGATTGGTTGTATTTATAAGTAGCTACCACTTAGGAATAACATTCATCTATACAAAAACATGATTTTCTTGTGCACCTATTGAAAACTGATATTTTTCATTATCAAACTGTTTCATAAAATACAAGATGGTTATGAAAATGAAAACAATTTGAATATTTATTTTGCTGTGTTGATATCAATGATATGAGGGATGATTGTTAACTTGATAGTGTAAAGTAAAAGGACATGACTTCCACAGTTCTCACTAAATTGATATAAAATTCAATTGTTTGAATAATTACACTGAAAATTTGAACTTCATGACTTATCTTTTTTGTTCTGGAATTTTGAAATTTGATTGTCTGAAATTATTGAAAAAAGAGACAATGCTGTTTATTGTTTATTCAGCTGCCCACTTTTTAACCATGTTGTTGGCAGGAGATATCCTTCTTTAGTACTATTGATAGGTCCTCTGGGATCTTAAATGATAAGTTCTTGTTTTTTTACCAATATACAGTGTGCATATATGATGATATTCACACAACATAGGTTAAGCTAGCTCTGCACATGTATTCAAATGTTAACTTTCTTGGGGATTGGTGCTCAAAAGTGTCCCTCTAAGCCATATTTGTGTTACAAGTTTCAATTCAGTTTTCCTTCAAGATTGGTTGCCACGACAAAGTTAAGGAGTCCAGTCTGGGGAGGTGTCCCATGGCATAATGGCTAAACTGCTGGACTGCAGCCTCAAAGTAAACATATTCGAACTACAATTGCACTATTACCTGCACTTTAGGATGAATACTCTGGGGAAAAGTATGAACTCCCTTATTCCCTCAGCTATTTTGATCATATTTTGAGGACAAGTTCTCAGGATGGCTTGGTTTAGTTGGTTGGTTGTTATTATGAAGGTCATTCAATAAATAAGGGAAATTTTTTGGGTTGAGAAGAAGTCTATTTTATATACCAGGGTCATTCAATAAATAAGGGAATTTTTTTGGGTTGAGAAGAAGTCTATTTTATATACCAGGGTCATTCAATAAATAAGGGAAATTTTTTGGGTTGAGAAGAAGTCTATTTTATATACCAGGGTCATTCAATAAATAAGGGAAATTTTTTGGGTTGAGAAGAAGTCTATTTTATATACCAGGGTCATTCAATAAATAAGGGAAATTTTTTGGGTTGAGAAGAAGTCTATTTTATATACCAGGGTCATACAAGAAATAAGGGGAAGTTTTTAGTTGAGGAGTAGCTTATTATATATACCAGGGTCTTGCAATGAATAAGAGGAATTTTTTTTTTGAAAAAGTAAAATAAACTTTTTTTAGAATTTTTTCCATAAATGTAAACTCAGCATTACTTGGAATCAGTTTATAGCTAAAACTATTTTAATATCACAAAAAAATATTTGTTTTGAGGCTATTCAAAATGGTGGCAAATCAGAGTGCTCCAGGTTTGAACAGATTTGTCATAAAATTATTTGGTTGTTAAGAAGTGCAAACTGAGTGAAATTTACAGGAGAATGAATGATACATATGGAGAAGCATATTTTAGTCAAAAAATGTTTACAAACAGACTAAGCCACTACAAGCCTGAGTCAAAAAGACAGTCCTTTGAATTAAAATACACTGACTCTCTGGTAAAGAAAAAGTTCTGAGTGCAGCTGTCTGTAAAGAAGGTCATTCTGACAGTCTTCTTGAACATCTAAGGACCCATTATTATAGATTTCATTGAAAAATGTGCAACTGTAAACAATGCTTCCTACAGTCAACCCCTGAGTAGAAATTCACCTTATTTAGTGAATGATTTCATTGTTAAAAAAAAGCTATTTCAACTACAAGATTGTAAACAAATGATATAGTGTAAATGATTAAGTTGGTTTTGTGGCACATGAACCCTTGCTGGGCTATTTATTATTGAAGTTAATCTTTTGTAAGCAATTGTATGGTTTCAAGTTATTAATAATATGTAAATATAGCTGCAAGTAACTATTCTTAATTTATACACAATTACATGGTTTAAAGTAACTATTCCTATTTAATAATTATTATTTGCTTGTGCACAGTTATATGGTTTCAAGTATTCCTATCAAATACAAATAATTTACATACAATTACATGGTTTCAAGTGTTCATGTCTAATACTAATAATTTGCACATAGTTATATAGTCTCAGGTAACTATTCTTATTTAATAATAATAATTTGTAAGTGCACAGTTATATGATATCAACTATTCCTATGTTATACTAATAATTTTTAAACAAATCTGTGTAACCAATAGATGGGGCTCTAACAGTTACACAGATTTGTATTAGACAGGAATACTTAAAACCATATAACTGCACACAAACAAATAATAATCATTAAATTGGAATAGTTACTTTAAATTATGTAATTATGTAATTGTGTTACTCTGAGTCACAGTGGACCTGGGAGTAATAGCAACAAAAGAATGACTTAACTCTCCCTTAGAGCCTTATCACTAAATACAGTTTAGTATCATTTCTAGGACACCCTATTTTTGGAGAGGGTATTCTTGTCCATCAGTAAGGGATGCTGTCAGTGGTATTAGAAAGTGAACATCCTGAAAAAAATGTCAGTGAAAATGTTGAATTTAGACAAAACTGAAATAAATAAATTAATAATTTGAACCTCCAGCCCTCTCTTCATCATTCTTATTAAATGCAGTAGTGCTGTGGTCTAAATTATCTACATTATTCCTCATGGTACCTTTTTAGGATTGATGTCTGTATAGATATGTACACAATAAAGTATGACATCACAAGTCTTGTGTAGAATATGGAACTCTGTTCTAGTTTTAAGTTAACAGACCCAGCTCTTGACCTAAAAAAAGGAAAAAACCTATTGAAAATGCATTTTATTTTACCATAAAATTGTCCTATACTTAGAAAATAGTTTTTATTTTTTGTATAATGCTATCATCTGTTTATTTGATTTTGTTTAAGTCTAAACAACATCTAAACGTACGATGTCAGACAATGCTGTGTGTTGTCATATTTTGTTGTGTACATGTCTTAGTATTCCTGAACAGTCACTAAATCTAAACAAGTACTTTTCTGGGTATTTCAAAATTTAAAAAAAAATGAATTAAAGAAATTTTGTGGGTTGAAATCGTCTTACTCGATAGAATAATGGAAACTGCTTCCAAAAACCTTTCCTACAAAGATTTTTTTAAACTTTGGAATCAAGAAAAATGTAGTGAGTGAAAAATATGATAATTAATTAAAAAAAAAAGAAAAAGAAAATTTATTAAATAAAATATTTAATCCCCCACCATGCTATACAAGAGACTAAGATTCATGCCAAAGAGATGAGATTATCAGCAGTTACAGAGGAATCTTGGAAATGAACAGACATGTTTAAGATTGATTTTAAATACGTTCCTAGCATGAATTATGAATGAAAAAAATATAAAATAACTTTTGTTCTCAACAATGAACTGATTAACTGCAAAAAGAAAAATAATCTAAAATTCAAAACACACAACTCCTCCTCTGTAAACTTATGTATATTTGAAATACATATTATTATTTGTTGAATATCCTTGTTCATCTTTTTTTGTATTTTTCTATTCCTCTATGAAATATTCAATAACTTCCATGAACCCAATTTGATATTAATCACTTATCCATTCCATCAATATAAGTATACCATTTTATAGACATTTGAATCAGTATTTTTTTCATATTTTATCCCAGATGTATAACAGAAGATAATGATGTGTTTATTAGATGCTTTGTGGTAGGAAAGATGTTTTGGTTGAGTAGCTACTCTTCAAGAACATATATTAGTTATATGTATGTTAAACTAATACTGAACACAACGGAAGGAAAGACAAGACAAACTAATTTTTACAAATCATGAACATTTAATATTCTATATATACAATACACCTATAAGTGTTATTAAAAGAAAAGAATATACAAATGTATCCCAACAGCTAAAACTATACGCATATTGTTCCATGAACAAGCAGTATGTGGAAGGGATACAGAATCTAAAAATGCTTACTTGATAAGAGTAGGTAAAAGATAGTCATATGGTAGTGTCAGAGACAATGTCTTCTCTGTTCAAAGACCATTGGTGGAAAGAGATTGAGAATGTGCCCCTACCACTATGGAACCTCCAGAAGACATGCAAATTATCTAAGGGAGATAATCATTTATTGTATCCTAACATTAAAACAATCAAACAATGTTTTATTTTCTTGTGGAATTTGTTCTTTCCATGGTAAAACTTATTATTTCCAACAATAATAAATATTAGGTATTTTTTCTGAATTTTCAGACATCGTAATGAAACACTAAATAATTCAAAGTCCACCTACTGGAAGATGTCTTCTCAGGCTGCACTTCTCCATTGCACTATTTTAAATAGTAGTGTCAGGGTTCATTCATGATAACTGTTGTGTCTCTCAAAAAGGAACTGAACAATTTTTTTTTCCACTATCTCATGTATGCGTGAGAGTCTCCAGCATTAAAACAATGTCTATGTTAGTCATGCATCAATGGAAAAGAGGGGGTGGAAAATACTATCATTGCATTTTCAGAACAAGCTTGTGTATATAATTATGGAAAGCATTAGATAAATATTCGAAAAAAAATTAAAAAAGAAAAGAAAAAGAAACAAAAATTCAATGGTTACAATGAAATAAAAGCTGTAGTGATACAATAAATATCACTCTTGGATTTTTTTGCATGTCCAGGAGGGACTTGTAGGATATCACATAATAATCCTGGAAACTCTCTTTCAACCTCTTTTGCCTCTATTTCAAGACCTTGTTTCTGACTGTGCCAGGAAACGTTAAAGCAATATGGTTATATTATCCACTCTTGTCAAATAAGCCTTTTGCTATTTTTTGCTATTTGTGACATGGGACATATTTGTGTATTCTCTATACTGTAATACTGCCTACATATATATTGAACATATAAAATAATAAGTCGAGTCACTACTCTCCAAGGAATAATATTAGCATAAGTATATCCTTGACAAACTAACACAGAAAAAACGAAAAAATAAACTCAATTACACATCCAAGAACATTTAACTAGACAGATGTAGCATTACAATCAAGGGGTACACAAATATATCCTAATAGCTTGAATTATACACATATTGTTCCATGAACAAGCAATATATGTAAAGGGTACAAAATGGAAAAAGGCTTACTTGACAAGGGTAGATAATATAGCTATGTGGCTCCACCATATCAAAGACCATGTCTCTACTGTTTAAAAAGAAGTCAAGAATAGGTTTCTTGGATTGTCATGTCACATCCTACAAGGTCCCTAACAAACATGCTAATTCTCAAAGGGAAATAATTATTTATTGTATCTACACTAACTACTGAGCCAAAAACATATATATAATATAGCCTGCCTTGTGGTAGGGGTACAGCAAAATGGTGATAATACATATGGTGGCCACTTAGTTGAGTGGCTAGAGAAGGAAAATTGAGTGTGCATACTGCTTTATATAACACAGACACAGATGTAGTTCTGAATATAATTGCAAGTTGGTTGATTTCAGTTTGCAGATTGATTCAGAAAGTATTTTTTATATTATTATTACTAATATCAACTTGTATTATGTGCTGAATGTGGTATCCAAAAATGTCTTCCAGAGGGAGAAAATATACTTCTTTTTTTACTTTACTGGCTGTGTAAATTTAACTGTGTATCAAGCATTGGTTATGTACACAGGCCAGATAAACAACTAAAAATGCAGAAATATAGTTGGTCATTACGATAATTTTAGAAATTCTGCTCTCAAGAGTGAATTACATTTTTAAGCCATTGCTTTAAATGAGTTTGATTGATTGACTGGGTGACTGTTTTCGTTTAATCTGTGTCTGAAAAAAACAATTAAACAAAAACAATAGTTTGAATTAGTTAAACTCTTCCAGTCAGATCGGTTAAACACGTGCGTTTGTTTACAAACTTTCGAAAACCATTGATTATAGATTTGTTTCAATTCTGTTTTAAAGTTGGCCTAACCAGTAGAGTGTTTGCCAATAGTCCGGGAGACCGGGGTTCAATCGCAGGTCGAGTCATACCAAAGACTAAAAAATGGTACTTGATTCTGCCTTGCTTAACACTCAGCATTATAAAGAAAGGATCAAGGGTAAAGTGGAGCAATCTAGGGAAAGGAGTAGCGCCCATCCCTACACTTCGGTGTAGTAGCTATTGAAAAGGGAGACTTCGGGTCACCCCTGACTTGGGTCGCCAACTTTACTTTTTTTTACTTTAGTAGTGCTTAAATTACGCAATATTTGTTTTTGAGGACTTGTTTTTGTTTAACACCGTATCCTTCCTGAATTAAAGTTGTATTTTCTTTGTTTATTGTTGTTGTTTTTTACAAAGCGGACAAATCCTTGTTTTGAGATAATGACAGGTAAATATTATATTCCTAGATGAATTTTACTCTTAATTATTTTGTAAATTAGAGAGACATTCTAACAGTTTGAAAATTCAGATTTAAATAAATGTAGTTCACTGATGTTTTAAAATTTTAGTTTTAATGCAAAATTAACTTATTTTTAAGATTCTTTCTCTTTATTTTGAGTTAGTTACATTTAATGATAGTTCATATCTAAGCCAGTAAATTATAACGTTATTCATTTTTTGATAATGTAAATCACAAATTACTTTTTGTAAGATTTACTTGGATTTTGTACTAAGTTTGTGGAACTTAAACATAGTGACCTTAACAAACACTTGGACTAAAGATCGTTTCGCAGATTTCTTTTTACTTTTACGAAGTGAATTCGACCCACTTATGGCCTTGTGTCACACTAGGTTATTACTGCGTATTATAAACTTTAGTATTAGAAACCCATAAAAATATGTCAGCTGTTTGAATTTTTTTTTTTTTTTTGTTTTTTTGTAGACTGACACTCAACGCGGGAGAAATACTGAATACTTTTTGTCTAATTATTTTTATCTAAATTTGCCACAAGTGATTAAATGTTACTGGATTTGTTAATTAAAAATTTCACTCTGTGACAAGTTGCTCAGTAATCGTCGTATTTGTTAGGTCAAGCCAATTAGTGTTATAATGAGCGATAATAAAGTCCTTGTAGCATTTTTTCTTCTCGTTACTCTAGTCTATTTATCGGTAATT
Source organism: Sepioteuthis lessoniana (assembly GCA_963585895.1). Taxonomy (NCBI): domain Eukaryota; kingdom Metazoa; phylum Mollusca; class Cephalopoda; order Myopsida; family Loliginidae; genus Sepioteuthis; species Sepioteuthis lessoniana. Next base: position 71,857,575 of record OY757908.1, read on the forward strand.
TACTGATTGGAGATTTGATTTTAGGAAAATGTTTTAACTGTTTTAGTAGATTCTTTAAATAAATGAACTATTTCATGGTTGAGGTATCGTAAGAGATAGATATTGATAGTCATAGATATGAGGTGCAGAACTAATTTTATTAATTCATTATCCGAGAAATTAATTTCAGGCTCTAAAGTTGATATCCTAAAATCAAAATTACGTATTGATATTATTAGGTGTTGAAGGTTATTTCAAAAGTGTATTCAGAGCTGGCCTTAGGAAGTAGGGGGCCCAAATGAGAACATATATATTGCTATATGTTGTTATGTGTCCTTGATAAAAAGTAACTTGTTTACGTTAGATTTTTTTTTTTAATTAGATAGTGTTCATGAGACTTGTAAAATTTCCTACGAAGTTTTCTCAACAAACTTTTTTTCAAATTTTAAATTTTATTTTTAACAAAGTAGTAGTATTGTAAATATTTATTTGATGATGATAATGATTTTCATACTAGCTCTAACTGATGGTTTTTCACTCGAGTTTTTAGCACCAAATCTCCTCAGGTCTCCAAAACTCTTCTAAGTATCCTGATTTTGGTTGTACTGTGGTCTGGATAGTTTCAGTTCTTCCTTTAATCTCAAGCCTCTTTTCCAGGTTCTTGGGGATTGTTCCAAGGACCCTAATTACGATTAATATCAATGCCACCTTCTTACTGGGGTTGGGTGATCCACTTGTATCTCAAAATCTCAGAGTATCATATGAGTCTCATTTTCTTGGTCAGATTCTGGATTATACATATACCATTTGTTAGTATATTCAAATTTTCATCTCATTATATTCATATATGTATTTGTAACTGTAACCCATAAAAAATGGTAAAAATTATGTTATTAGCACAATTAAAAGATATTCACCATATTTTCTTCTGCATGGCTTGTAAAAATATATCTTTAATTTAAATAATTGTTTGTTTGTTTTGGTTTTATGACATATCAACCCTGGTAAGTTATTTAATGCTAAATCCCCTTTATAGATACATTAGATATTATTTGTAAACACATTTTGTAGATAAAATTTTTAAATGAGCCTGAACTCATTTTTTTTTGCACACAGTTAAATGGTTTCAATTATTCCTATGTAAGAGTAACAATTTGCCATTAGTCATTTGTTTACACACATTTAAATGGATATACATATATGGCTAGTGGGCAGAGTGTTCGCCAAAGGCCTGGGAGACCTAGGTTCAATCCCAGGTCAAGTCATACCAAAAACTCAAAAAATGATACTTGATGTTGCTTTGCTAAACATTCAGCATTATAAAGTTCGGATCAAGGGTAAAGTGGAACAATTCAGAGAAAGGAGTATCGCCCTCCCTTACATCTTAGTGTAGTAGCTACTGAAAAGGGAGAATTGAGTCACCCTTGACTATGGTCACCAACTTTAATTTTACTTGATATATATGATTCATAAGTGAATAGTTTGTTGATAATTTCATTTTTAAATGAGTTAAAACTAACTTGTTGGCACGCAAATATTGCGATTCTTTCTATTCAGTTAAATGGTTTCAATTATTTCTGTTTAACACTAATAATTCTATTCAATATTAATCATTTGTTTGCAGACAGTGAAGTGCTTACAAGTATTGCTATTTAAAATTAATTATTCTATTAAACACTATTCATTAATTTGCACACAGTTAAATGGTTCCAAGTATTGCTACATATCACAAACAATTAAATTAGATATCAGTCATTTATTTACACACAGTTAAATGGTCTAACAATTCCATTTAACATGAATCATTTGTTTGCACACAATTTAAATGTCAGACCGTTCTATTTGACCCATAGATAGGACCCTATCAGGTGCTACCATTCCATTCAGTGTGGATCTGGGAGCAGAAGCAATAAAGAGGTACTTCACATTCCCCAGGGCTCCTGGATTGAACCCTCACCATCAGAATTTTTAGAATCATACCTAGGATACTCGTTTGGTGGTGATAGTGGGGTCTTACTCCTCTGCAGAGATGCAGTTGGTATATTCTACAATCCCAACTAACTGGGATCTTAAATTATTTAATCTAGTTTGTTTGATGAATATTTTATAAATCCAGAATGTTCAGCTATAAAAGAAAAATATTTTGCGTCTTATCTGTTATGAGTTTATTTATTGCTAAATAAAAAAAGAACAAGTGAACATCTAAGCATGCTAATTCCATAATTTTTGCCATGCATAATAGCAATATCTATTTTTAGTAATACACTTAAAATGTTTTGAGTCCAATTTCCAATTGAATGGTAATTTTGCATTGAAATTCTCAATATAGTGGAACTATGAAATGCCAATTAGAATCGTCTTTCCTAATTAGAAGCATCAATATCATCATGAGAAGCTGTTATAATTAGAACACAATAATTTCACAGGTTGTATAGTTGTTTGGTTTAGAATTTATTAGATATGTGATTCTGAGATATGAATGTTACAATTTATTATGATTTCATCTTTGGTTTTGGTAGCAGTTTCTTTGTTTAATGGCATATCAACCTTTGTGGTTTGTATAATGCCAAAGCCATCCTTGTAGAAAAACAGTAGTGGTATGATTCAACCCATAGCAGGAATGAATATAACTACTTTACTGGAGGTCAAACTTGCTTACTACAATATTGCAGTACAGCACGTTGACCACTGTGTCATAGGGACTCCTCTTTCATATTTGATACAGTTATATTTACAATATATTTTGGATTTTGTCTAAAATATTTTACAGTTTTTATTGAAATGACCAAAAGCAGATATTCATGCATAAAAATGCCTCTGCTATATAATATATAGCTTAAGCATAATCCAACTTGATATTATTGTATAAAAGGATTAACTTGTATTGTTGACTTAAATTTGAACAATTTATAAGTTATCTGGTAAAATTTAGAGAACCTAGTAAGTGTTTAAAAAAGAATACTTTCAGTATCAAGCAAAAAGTAAAGAAAATTTGGTAATTTTTTTTAGACAGTTTAAAAGATGGTTCATATCTTTAAAAAGAATCAATCAAAATTTGTGTGTGTTAGTATATTGTAACTCATATAAATATAGCCATGTGGCAGAGAAAGTGTTTAAAAATCCTTATGAGTTAAAATACAGTCAACTTTTAAAAGAGTAGATTAAAATTTTTGTGTAAAAATCTCTTGTAATTCATGTAAACATAGCCAATGGCAGAAAAAGAGTTAAAAAGTTTGTCTTCCATAGTTTGAAATTAGAGGTGCACTTAACACAACTGTCATCATCATAGGAAATAGAATAAGCAACCAGAATTCAAATCCTGAACAAGGCTATTTGCATTTCACTTCAAGCTAATGCCTTTGGAAAATACATAAATCCATCTCTTCTTTCCCTAGCTATTGGTAAAATAATAGGACAGACTAGGTTCTTTAGTCTTGGTAAGGTAACCAGTCTAGGAGAAGGAAAACTGAATTTAAACCAGCTAATTAAAAACTGAGCTTGTGTCAAATCCTTGTTGTGATGGAGGGGTTGGGTAGTTTAAAATTTAGTTTACATTTTTAAAAAGAGAAGATTAAAATATGTTTGTGTGTGTGTGTATTATAATATCTTGTAACTCATATTTCTACTTGACAACAAACAAAAATGTGATAATTTCTTTCCTATATTTATACTTAAATTACAAGGCTGAATCAAAAGTTTGGCCATATTTTGGTAAAGAGGCACAATTTGGCAGCTCTGGATGCTTTTGTGAAGGTCGTGAAGATGATTAACTTCTCTGGACTGTGAGATGCTAAGTTTGTCTGATACTCTCAGAGTGCTACCTGCCAGATTTGCAACTATAACTTGATGCATGGTCTCAGAATCCACAGTTTTGAGCCTATCTGACCATTGGCCTGATCGTTGAGATGCTTGCAACCCTAGTGAAATTTCTTAACCATCTGGTTACTGTACTGTGATCAACTGCACCTTCACCTTAAGCTTATCAAATATTTTTGGTTGCTTCTATGGCATTATGGCCCAGCTCAAACTTGTAAAGCATAAGTTTCTGAATTAGACTACATTGTATGTTCATCTATGCAGATTTCAAGTCACACACACGGTTAAGAAATGCACAAAAAGTCAGTGCACTAACTACTATGATACTACCAACTACAACAGGTACCGACCATGGTTTGATCTAGGTTTGGTTTTATGGCATATCAACCATTGGAGGTTATTTAATGTCAGATCCAGTTTATACATATATATTAGATATATATGATTTGTAAACGTAAATCTACAAAGTGAAATAGTTCCAAGTATTACTATGTATCACTAACAATTCAATTAAACATCAATCATTTGTTTACATACAGTTAAATGGTCAGTTTTATTCCAAATAATTCAATTTAGCATTAGTCATTTGTTTTCACACAGTTTAAATGTCAAATTGTTCTATTTGACCCATAGATGGGACCCTTTCAGGTGCTACCACACCAGATCTGGGAGCAATGGCAATGAATAGGTATTCTGCATTCCTCAAAGCTCCAGTATCACAGATGCCTCACCATCAGATTGTTTAAGGTCATATCCAGGACACACATTAGTGGTGGGTTTTACCTCTCTGCAGAGAGGCAGTCTGTGTATTTTACAGCCCTAGCCGACTGGGCTAGGTTTGATCTGCTTCAGTCGTGATATACATGCAGCAAAATAGCATCTACCAAAATATTGCAAAACTTTTGACTCATCCTAGTATATTCAAAGGTTTTTGTTATTGTTTATACAATCACAATATTCTAATGTAAAACCCTCAGTTTTGATTTTGTCTTGAATTTTATTTTCAGCTGCTAATATCCACAAGAAGAACCAAAAGATTGCTTCAGCTCATTATTTTATTAAAGATGTATAATATAAAAATATCTTTTTAAGAAATGGAAATAAATCTGATTGTCCTCTGCATTGGAGTCTATATATGTGAGAAAAAATTATCTAATTACAAAAACTAACAGTGGACTGTAAGTATGGAGACAGACGTTGATGAGAAGCCAGTCTACTGTGATACTTGTGGCAAGAAATTCTTTTATCAATCATTCTTGCAAAGTCATATACTTACACATGCTGAAAAGCCATTCCATTGTGATTCTTGTGGTAAGAACTTTTCTCATGAGGAGAACTTAAAGGCTCACATTTGCAAACACATTGGAGAGAAACCATTTGTCTGCAATGCCTGCAATAAGAAATTCTCTCTCAGTATTTATCTTGATGAACATATGCGAAAACATAGCGGGGAGAAACCATTTTCATGTGAGGCCTGTTGCAAGAAGTTTTCTCTAAAAAGTGGATTAGTTGTACATATGCGCATGCATACTGGAGTGAAACCATTTGTTTGCCAGGTGTGTGGCAAGGACTTTTATGCAAAGGCACAGCTAGATATACATATTCGGACACATCCTGGTTATAAGCCATTCCACTGTGATTCTTGCAGTAAAAAATTTTACAAAAAAGGTGATCTTACTCGTCACATTCGCATGCACACCAGGGAAAAGCTGTTTCCATGTGAAACATGTGGTAAAGAATTTACCTACCAGAGACAGCAGATTTTGCATATGCGTACGCACACTGGGTACAAACCATTCCACTGTGAGACTTGTGGCAAGGACTTTTCCCAAAAGGGTGGCCTGGTGAAGCATATACGCACACATACTGGAGTAAAACCATTTAGTTGCCAACTGTGTGGTAAAGGCTTTTCCACAAAGCCACAATTAGATCTTCACATTCGTACACATACTGGCTATAGACCATACAAATGCAAAACATGTAGTAAAGACTTTTCCCAGAAAGGAGACTTGAGAAGACATATGCGTACCCACAGTGGGGAGAAACCATTTTCTTGCTCTGTCTGTGGAAAGGAATTTGCACGAAATGATTATCTGCTAAAGCACACACGTACACACACAGGACATAAACCTTTCAATTGTGAGGTTTGTGGCAAAGCATTTGCACACAAAAGTGATTTGAAAAATCATGTCCGTCTGCACACGGGGGAAAAACCATTCCACTGTGACACTTGTGGCAAGGAATTTGTTCGCAAAGACCGTCTAACCACACATAGTCACATGCATGTTAAAGCGGATTTCCAAGAGGAGAGTGAGAACTTTGTGGAAATGGACACTTGATTACGAGGGTGAGATGATTTCAATGAAAGTTTGATATAAGAGCTGTTTGATTAAAACTTAAAGATAAATTTCTCAATGCATTTTTTAAAAAATTTGTTTTGGTAAAATATAGTTGTAATATGACTAAATTTTCTACCTTTCAAATTAGTGTGAGTCAAAAGTTTTGCAATATTTTGGTAACATCAAGCACAATTTGGCTGCTCTGGATGTTTCTGTGGGAGTTGTGATGGTGATAAACTATATTTGACTGTGAGATGCCTAACTTACTTGATCTTCTCTAACTGCTGCTATGACTTGATGCACAGCCTTGGAATCCACAGTATTAGGTCTACCTGACCGTAGCTAACTGTGGTTCTTGCAATCCGAGAAAAATTTCTTCAAACATCTGGTTATTGTACAGTGATCAACTGCACCTTCACCTTTCACATAACGAATATTTTGTACTGCTTACATGGTGTTATGGCCCAGTTCAAACTCATAAAGCATAAATTCCCAAATTAGACTATGTTGCACATCTATCTGTGGGGTTTTCAAATCACAGATGGAATAAAGCAATGCATAAAATTTCAGTGCATGAACTTCCATGATACAACTGACTACAGCAGGTATCTACAATAGCTCAAACGGCTTTGGTCATGTGATATACATGCTGCAATCTAGCATTTACCAAAATATTGCAAACTTTAGCCTCTCTCTAGTATTATAACAGGTCAAGTGAGTCACTTTATTTCAACAGTTGAATTGACTTCTTATTTGTTAAACATGCAAAAAAAAAAAAAAGGAAAATTCTTCATAAACTGATAGATGTAAATGTCTATTCCACTAAGCACAGTGGGCTAAATTGACTGTTTTGTGAACATTTGGATTGAAAATTTCAAATTTGTCAAAAAATATGATAATCCATACAATGAGCATATGTTCATGAGCTAGAATTTCATTTTGAATTCATTTATAACCTGTAAATAGCCCTATGTTGGAAAGTAGTTTTTATTAGATTTTTGACACTTATGTAAAAGTAAAAAAAAAAAAAATATACTGCATAAAGTCAATTGATATTATATACCACACATCACTCATTTTCAAAAATTCAATATGCAATATTGACCAAAACCCAGAGATAATTCATTTAAAACTTTTATTCATTCTATCTAATAATCATTTTTAATTACTTGTTATAATCAGCTTTTTATTAAGTAGCATCAATTTTATCAGAATTTTTTTTTAAATTTATTATGGATGCTTTCCAAATAGCCAAAGCAGAATTGAATGAAATCATTTCAAAGACCTAGAATGTATAACAGTTGTTCAAAAAGTTCCAAGCCTCATCCAGAAAAAAGTTGAATGGCTTCTTATAAAAAATAGTTTAGATTTTTCTAGTTTCATAAGAAGTGGTAGTGTGTTGCCACAACAAAAATGTTCAGCTATGCACTTCTTTCTGGATGAGGCTAAGAAATTTTTGAATGACTCCCATGTCCTTGTTTTAGAAAATATATATGTGTTATGTTTTACCTTGTAATTTTCATATTTCTAGATATACAGAAAATATTTTGGTACTTTTTATATCTCCCAAAATAGGCATTTTTGAGAAGTGTTACTTTAAAATCTGGTTATAAGCAGTTAAATTTTACTGTAATAGCCACAAAAATATACTGCTAAACCTTTCATTCTCCGAAATTGAAATATTTCTGGAAACCATAGAAGTATTTTGTCTTAAATCAGTATAAACCTGAGCTTAAAAACAATTTTAAAGATTACAACACAATTTTGATGATAAATTTGCCCGTACAAATTTTACCATTCATTTTTCAGTAAAGCTCTCAACTTAAAAACACCATTATTGTATCAGTCAACTCTGTTGAATTGAGCGAGTCAGCATACTGTTGTATCAAGCAGCACAATGGCAGACTAACCAATTATGATTACTTGGTACATAAAGCAGTCAGTATTTATGGTACTCTGGAATATCCCATTCCTGCATCTGGGTGATCCCATTTCCCAAGTCTTGATTAGCCACTGATTTCAGTGTGGATAGAGTGATTGATAAATGTACACCATTCTGCATTATGCTTGAAATGACTGTACCTAGTTATGGCTTGTTACCTTTGCCAGCTGGATGCTTGATGCTATCATGAGTACCTTATTGCTTTTACTACATCAGAGTGGTAACTTCTACAAACCAAAGGGGGATAATTCAACCCAGCCTTATAAGAAGGAAAACATGTAAGACATGAACACCTTAGTATTTTTATAATTACATTTTATGTATACTTACAAGACACACATCAACAATCAAACCACTAGGAAAATAGGAATGCAAAAAACACCAAAGTGTGCAATCCAAGATTAAGAATATGCACATGTTCTTTTATACTAATACTCTTCAAAAATAGTGAATGTCTGTCTGTGTAGCCCACTGTGTTTAGGTAATGTGTGGAGGTAAACCAATCAGTCCATAGCTTAATGTAAAAGCAAACATTTTACTCAATGATTATTTTTCAACATAATGTTCCTTCTTTGCTAATGCTCTTAATTCATTGATGGATATAAATTGAAGTGAAAATTTCAGATAAAAATTCAGCTATCATATTTACTCAAGCACAGTTTTGAATATAATACCCCCACAACATTTTGTAGCAAAAAATCAGTTATATATTGGCATCAAGACATGCCAACATTACAGATTCCCTTGACGCTCTCTCTCGCCATCCATTCCTATCAACCATTGCTCTTGATAAGTGCTCTAGATGACATACAGTGTCAACACAGAGCTGATGAATGTAAATTTTTGCTGGTCAGCCTTCCCTGATATGTCTGTGTAGGAGTCCATTGGAAAACATCACTTATAGATTTATCCTTAAGTCACCAATAGTACCCAGCATATCCTACTTGTGTGATGGGAGCTAAGTGGCCATGTACCAGCTGTTTTGTAGATTGCTGTTTTTGCTCAAAATATTTTATACTTTCATATAAGATGACCTGTGAATATAGCCATAGTTATTTGTATTTTTTAAAGACTCTAATGTAACAAATTATATAAAGCTCTTATTGGAAGGCAGATCTGTTGTTCATATTTCTTTTTTCTTTCAGAAAAAAAATCATCAAACATTTTTCTTTTTAAATCCTGTAATCAGGTTTGGCCCGGGAGGGGGGGGGGAGGTACTACACATATAGTGTATCTTTGGCATGAATAGCCTGGCAAAGCTCATCCCTTTCCAGGTTTTAAAACTGGTTTGAATTCAGAGTTTTCTATCTCCTAGATTGGATGCCTTACCAAGGTTAAAGAGCCCAATCTTCCCTACTATTTACTGATAATTGGATTCACACCTTTCCCAAAGGTATTAGTGCTATGAGAAATGCAAACAGCCTCATTCAAGATTTGAACTTGTTTGTTGAGTTCACTTCCTACAATGATAACCTTTATACCTCAACTGCCTCATCATAGATATGTAAATAAAGAAAATATCATTATCCCTGTTTTCCATGACTTACAGCAAATTGGTAGCAAAATGTTGTTGTCGGATGTTTTAAAATCTTTTCATCCATTTCAAATAGTTTTGTTAAAATTTTATTGATATTTTTCAAATCTATAAAAGGCTGTGTTGTTTATTAGTTTGTTCTGTTGCCAGGGACAAAAATGAAATGAAAAGATGATGATGATGATGAGGTTACAACTAGGTAAAGGAACAAGTCAAACATGTGATTACAAAAAAGATACCACTCACTCTATTACTGTGTTTCAACCTCCCTCTAGACTGATCTCAAATCAGAAAGATGTGAAGTGGTATTTTTGAGTTGAAAAAGGAATTACTAAACTACAGCCCAACCAAGCACTGAAATTTAGATCCTTACGTGTTGCTATACTAGTTATTCACTAACTGCCAGAACCTTTTAAAAAAATCCCTAACTCTTGTATACGACAGTTTCTCACCACTACTATGAGAGTTCTTGTGATTGATCCTTTGTTGTTGGTCACACAGCTGGTCATCAGGTTCAGTGATGGTGGGAGGTGACCACTATATTACAGTTTCTATTATATCAGAGTTGGGCAAACTTTTTGGTCAGAGGGCCACATCACTGGGTTATGAATTATCAACAGGCTGTATCTTTTAAAATCTAAATTTAAAGAGTTTAGCCTCGATTCAAGTACAAGAGTTTATTTTTTTTATTTTTAAAGAGGCTCCTGTAGGCCACAGTTTGGCCACCCTTGTATTATATAGTAAAAATGCTTGGTTTTGGGGGATTGATTTTTACATCCAAGCATAAAGCTCAGCCATAATTTTTTTATATCAATTTTCTTTTATACTGTACAAGTAAATACAATGTGTCAGGCTATGGACTTATTGATACATTCTCATACTTGTTGAGTGATGAACCAAACAGAGTGGACCTGAGAGTGATGGCACTGAAAGGGTACTCCACACTGCCCAAAGTTCTAGAACTGGAGCCTCACTAGAGATACAGTTTAATGTCATATGCTAATTATAGAGTACTTCCTTTTACTTATTTACAATTATAATATAAACTATAACACAATGTGACTTGGCATTGGGCTTAATAGGAACTAAAAGTGGCTTTTAAGTAGAAATAAAACTGGAAATGGTTTTGTAGTATATAAACATTTGATCATAACTATTAAAAAGATGGAAAACTTTTGGTGCATTGTATCTATCTGTTTGGAGTATTAATATACCTTATTTTTTTATTGTTTTCATCTTATTTTTTTATTGCTTTTTAACTGCCTTCATTTTGTACCATTTTAAGAAGGCAACTGTGTGCCTCTTTTGGAATTCATTTTTTTCATGAAGCAATGTGATATATAAATATATTTGTCATTGGATAAGATCCTACCTAGAATTTAACTTGGTTTAACTTCAAATGACAAGCCCACTTAAGAATAATAAATCTGTTTTAAAAAAATGATGAATTTGTTTTTGTATGAGATTTCTACACGAGTTGTTCAGAAAATATTTTAAATGATTTGAAGTGGCTATTGGTAATATGATTTGTGTGCATATGCAGATTCTTCTGAGGTAGACCTTGCTTTTTATTTTCCTCTCACCAACTAAGTCAGACAATATTCATTTTCTTTCTTTTTCTCTCTCTCTCTATAAATATGTTCCAATATATTGTCACTTTTATTCTTGTTCACCCAAATGTTGTTAATGAATGCCATGCTGTTGCTTTGGATGAGTCTTTTATGTACCCAATAACTTACTCATATTCCCAAGCAATAGTAATATTAAGGACTTCAACCTGCACATATGCGGAAATCATATTACAAATGGCCACTTATATAAAAAACATGAACCAGCATATTCTTTTTGTTTCAGGTAAATGAAAATCATCACAAGCCATCTCAGTTATTTCATCAGTGGTCTGACAGTGATTGCTAGAAAAATCTTTTAAAGATTGTGGTTAGTCTTCAAGAGAGATTCCACCACAGTCTACTTGCTTTAGCTAAAACTTCTATCTTCTATTAATATTAGAATTTCAACAAGAATTTTCCCCAAAAAGAAAATAAGATATCATGCACCCTCTGTTCCTTTTTATCACCCATTGCAAAAAGGTGATTGCAAACACACTTAAAAAAAGAAAGACTACACTGAAGAAATCAGTCAGTCTAGAATAGGAGTTTGCCCACACTCTTTCAGCTTGTAAGCTACTTTTTAAATGACAAGGTTAAAATGATCTAACTGTATTAAAAATTATATATATATATATATATATATATACACTAAGTACACACTATATATACATGTTTGTTTATATATATATATATACCAAGTACATTTTATATATACATGTTTGTATACCTTGCAAACTGCCTGAGCCCTTATGGTACAATACAGTTGAATACATTTAGGGTCACTACCCTAATCTAATGACCTGCACAAAATTGAGTCAGTCTAAAAAAAAAATTTTTTTTTTTTTGAATGGCATGTCATCTACTCACATTAACTTTGCAATCTATCAGTCGATTATGATTGATATATTTGGCACCTCTGGTCCAGGACCATGACATAAGGCAAACTGATTCAGAATAATATTTAATGTGACACTTATATCTAATTCATGCACAACATTTAATTTCCATTTCTTTTGGTAGTGGGTGAGTACCTCCTTACATGTTATAACTCACGGATTTTTAATAAAAATAGACCCTTGACTAGTCTGCTTGGACTGTAGAATACACCAATTGCACCTCTGCAGAGGACTCAAACCCTACACCAAGTATCTTGGATATGACAATAAACTGCATCTGATGGTAAGGCTCCAGTCCTGGAGCTTTGGGAAATGTAGAATATTCTCTCCTTTATTCTTTGGTCAACTTTGACCTGGAGTGGTAGTACAATTAGGGTCCCATCTATGGAACAAATGGAACTATCTAATCATTAAATAAACTTGAAACCATTTAACTGTGAGCAAACAAATGATTAATAATAAATTGAATTATTAGCATTATATAGCAATGTTTGAAACATTTTAAATGCAGCTAATAAAACTAGAGTTTAATGGTAATACTTGAAACCATTTAACTGTGTGCAAACAATAAATAGCAATACTTGAAACCATTTCATTATGTGCAAACAAATGAGCTTTGGCTTGTTTAAAAAATAATGTTACTTATCAACAATTCACTTAAAAATCATATATCTATTTATAAAGAATTTGGCATTAAATAACCACCAAAGGTTGATATGTCATTAAAGTAACCTAAAACAAAAACCATAAAAAGAATTTACAGGATATAATTTACCTCAAGAATACATCTCGGTTGATACTTTCTTCTTTAAAAAAATGCTCTCAATAGACAATCAGAGCATCATAACAACCATAGTGCTTTCTGAATGGTCTGCTGAAGACTTCAATTTTTTATAGAAAAGATCTTTTTAGCTAAACTAAAAACAAAACAAAACAAAAAAAAAACAATTTTTCCCTATTTATAAGGTAGATATTTACACAAATGGTCTTCTGTCGTGAAATTGGTTGGGGTACCTTCACTGTAAAATTACCTTGAACTTTTTTAGTGGTGCAGCCAGCCAGATAATAAGCCATGTCTCATGCTACCCACTTCTTACAAAAGTTTGCTCATGCCTCTGTTCAACCAATTTGAAAAAAATATATGAATGTAGTCACAAAGTTTTTTTTTGTGTTATCACCCAAATGTTTGTCTGTAGAATGATCAGCAGCTGCTGCTGTGTCAGTGAGACTATTAATTGGCAGGAGAGTAAAACAACACAAAAATACAACATCTTTTAGTATTAGAACCATTTGTTGTTTTATTTTATTCCTCTAGTCTCCAAGACTGTGAAAGCAGAAAGAAATGGACAATGGCCATTACGTTAGCTTCTTCCTTATTCAAGGAACAGCACTTGCTCATTCTGTATGCACAACTCAGCCACCAAGAGAAAAAAAAAGCCAGAAAACTAAGAATCACAAAACACCATGATATATATCTGAGGCTCACAGTACACATCACTCCCCCACTCGGTTTATATCTTCCAGCCCCTGTCACCACTTGGTAACTTAGTCTTAGAGTGCTAGATCAAGCATATCATGTTACCAAGCCACAGTGAAAGAGATTGTCTTTCCTACAGTTAATGGATTTTTTCTAACCCAGTACCATTTGTTGCTACATTTTTTAAGAGTAATTTTTGGTGAAACACAAAATTGCACAAGAACAGCATCCTCCATACTCACCAGAACAAGCTTCATGTGATTTCCTTGGAGCTTCACTTTCCTTGCCCCTTAAAAGCAAAAATTCTTCAACAATGTGACACTATTTTTTTAAAAAAGATTATTAAATATTTAGAAAATATTTTTATTATGATGTTTTTCAAAAGAAACCATTTTCTTGTTATAATTATCAGGACACAATGAATGTTATTCCAGCAAAATCTTATCTGAACATCTGTGTGTCAATCTGCTTGACTTTATTAAGGTCTCAATTAGATTCAAACACTTGCTCCCTTATATTAAGTTATTTAATTATTTAATTGGTAAATATGAGGAGGGATTTACAAACATGATTTTAAGAATTGATAAATTCTTTATAGTATAGTTCATTGTCACTTGAAAAAATAAAGGGGCAGGAGACACACAAACAGCAAGACAAGAAAATTAAGAAAAGCAGGGCTGGATAAACAACGATAAACACAAACTTGGTGTCCCCTTCTTTCATTCCTTTTCTCAAACATTCACATCTACCAACAGAGCAGCAAAAATCAATTCCAAAACAAAAAGTGCTTTCCCCCAATTACTTACTCTTTTTATCTCTTCACCTACAATTCACTTCCTTTCTAGTGTCTTTTCCAATAAATCTCTCCTTCAGTGAGTCAGCTGGTTTTCCCTTTTCTTTACAGGTTCAGCTGGTGGTGAGTACTTATAGTTGTCTTTCTTCTTTAAACCACATTGTCTTTCATTAATACTTTTTATGACTATTTCTTCCATCTTAATTTCAGTTGCTTTTCATCAGAAGTCCCCATACTATCATTCTACAGTTATCAGTAAACTGTAGATCAATAAATGATGGCCTGAATAGTTTCAATGAAAAGCAACTGACATTAAGATGAAAGAAATACTAATATAAGAATTAATAATCAACAAAGTTTCATCTAATAATAAATTTAATGCCTTTGTATCAAATATTTAATTCATTTTCTCCATTTTCTTAATTTCTAATAAATGCCATATTAACCACTTTAAGTTGAAATGTGTGATGCAAGTTTCATTGGAAGCTGTTACTTTATTTCGAATTTTGTACTGTTTGTGCTAAACAATGTATCAATCCATATAATCATAATAAAAAGCATCAAGGATCTTCTATTACAGTATATCAAAAGTATTTTCATTTATACAGACCTTTACTCTAAAGCTTTAACTAGATCTAAGTTCTTCTTTTCTCATTATTATTATATAACATTAATAATACTGTTGTTATGTTTTGACCTTTTGACCCGGCCAAAAATGCCATTCAAGGCGATGCACCGGAAGGAAGTGATACATTCTAATGGCAGTCATGAGAGGAAATCGCGTGGGCGGAAATTGGCTGATGAAATGGGACGAGGTAAAAAAAAAATCCCGATTATGCTCTCATAGACTGACGCACTGGAAGAGAGTGACCTCTGAACTGCATGACAGTTAAACATTCGATTTCAAAGATTGAGTGGGCGTCGAACGATTATATAATTCAGTTGAGTTTGACGAGTCAGTGGCAGTTGGCAGTGGCAGGGGCAGTTGCCAGGAAAGATCCAGACAGCTAGAGACGAGATGTGGTAGGGAAAGCCACACCCGACCGAGGGGGCCCTCGGATACCCCAATGGAGTTTGGGGTCCAGAGAAGATGCTGATAAGATGCAATAAAGAAGGCCAGCATCCAGCAGTGGGCCCTAGGCCTCCGGTTGAGCATCAAGAGAACAAGAAAGACATAACGTGACAGTCATAACAGTGGGGTCAAGATATTACAGTTTATGTTCGGTCTCCAGCTCCCTCTCACATGCAAACCTTGAACAACCCTTTCGAACCCTTGCAATAAAGTGAGAGGTAAATATATTTGTAAAGAAGTCTTCCTGCGTTATTATCATGCTTGCGTCTGATTAATTCATTGCGTCAGTATGTATCCAGTATATATAAGCATATTTATTATGTGAGTATATAACACTATTTAGTTGTACCTTTAGACATTATAATGATACTGACATGTGAGGAATAATTTTAAACTAGGTCTGAAAGCCACTCAAGTAACTTAAGGAATTCAGAAAGTAGAAAGAAATGAATATTGCTTAAAACTGATTAATAGCATTTTAAAAATATTGACTTATGGTTGAAATAAAGACCATAAATAGGCATTCATTAGTTTCCATTTCTTTGTTAAATGGCAAATCTTACTTCAAATGTTGTTTAATGCCAAAACTATCCTTGTTTGAAAAAGAATAGTGGTTCTATTTAACCCACAGGAAGAAGGATTAAGAGAGTTCAAACTTTTTCCAATGGTATTAGTACAAAAAAGAATATAATAATTCAAATGGAGTTCAAACGCACAATGATTTTTCAATCCAGCATGTTAGCCACTATGCCATAGGGACTCCCTCTGAGGAATCCATCAGTTATTGATTCTAAGAACATAAAACGTAAGGTAGAGGATAATCTATCAGTACTCAAAAAATTTCAGAAGTGCTAGGATCATTGAAAGATACCATATATATACAGCATTAAATAATTATTTCATATCTACCTAAATGCTAGGGAAACTGAAGCTTGTAAGTAATACATATTCTGTCCTATAACAGTTGTTATATTAAGTACTAAGTATATATAATGTCAATTTGTGTGGAATTGTGACTAAAAAAACACTACTATTTGAAAGAACAAAGCAAAGAATCTACACATGAAGATATGTTTAGATTCCCAGATCAAGAAGTGAGATTGCAGAGTTATCACAAATATGCCTTGTTTTTCTCTTTAAATGCGAAAGACATTCAGCTGTCCCTCGTTAAAGTCTTTTAATCAAGTAAAGCTCTTAATTGAGCAGAGTAAGGTAATAAGCATGAGCAATATCAGTGGAAAGATGGATAAATAAACTTCTGGGTTGCAAACAAGACTGTCCACATGGTTAGTTGGGTGTGTGATTTGGAATCCAATCAAATTGAAAGATGCCAAAAGGAGGCTCATTCAAAAGGAACAGATGAATAAATACAAAGAAAGAAGTTGAAAGAAAAAGGAAGAAAGTTGTTTGTTTACAAAATGAAAATACTTTTGATTCAGTAATAAAATCATAATGAAAATGCTTCATTCAAAAATAAAAGGAACAAAACTTTGATACAAAATTATCATATATTTTTCTGGCTAAATCTTTTATTCATATAAATTCAAAGCATCATTTTCAGTCATCAGAGTATTTTCTCTGACCTTATGTCACTTTTCAGATAAGCTGTAAATTCCACCATGAAATAGTTTTTAATAAATTCTTTAAGGAATTTCCCATATCTTTAACTTGTTTGAATTGCTGATCAGACAAGGAGTGTTGTAGCAAGAAAAACAAATGGTATACTAATGATGACAAGTCTAAATCAATGAATTTTATTTTGTGTTTCTTGGTGCTAACATGTCATTTTTCAATCTGTTCTTTCGGGTGAAACCTTTTCCACATACTTCACAGTAAAAGGGAATCTCTCCAGAGTGTGTGTCTAAATTAAAACCTTTAGCAAACAACCTACTACAGATTTTACATTTATAAAGAGTTTCTCCACTATGTGTCCTCACATATTTTTGTAAATCCTTATTTTTTGCGAAACCATTTCCATTTACTTTACAATCAAAGTGTTTCTCTCCTAAATTTTTCATCATATGTCCTTTGAAAGATACCATTTTGTGTGTGAAACTCAACATAGCAGCCATAGAGGAAAGAAGTTTCTCCTGTGTTTTTATATGTATCCTTAATCCAAATTTTTTGTGTCTAACATTTTCCACAGACTGAAAAATAGAAAAAGATTTCACGATCCTATCTTCCTACGCCATCAGTTCTGAAAAATATACAAGAATTAATATTTTTCTAAAAATTCAATGTAATAGTCATGAAATTATACATAAAATAGCCTTATTCTACCATTATTGCCAGCCCAATTGGCTGGAGCTGTAGAATACATTGACTGCATCTCTGCAAAGACCCTCCCCCAACTAGTGTCCTGGATATGACATTAAACAATCTGATGGTGAGGCTCCAGTAATGCTGGAGCTTTGGGAAATGTGGAGTACTCCTTCATTACCATTACTCCAAGGTCCACTCTGGCCCAGAGTGATAGCACCTGAAAGAATCCTATCTATGGGTCAAACAGAACTGTTTGACATTAAACCAAATGCAAACAAATAACTTCTGCTAAACTGAATAGTCTGAGATAGAACTGTTTGATAATTTAACTGTTTAAACAAATGACTGATGTTTAAATGAATTGTTAGTGATACATACAAATACTTGGAACCATTTAACTGTGTGCAAAAGAATGAGCTTAGATTCATTTTAAAACATTATCAACAAAATATGTTTACAAATCATACATATTTAATATATATGTATAAAGAGGATTTGGCATTAAATAACCTAAAATGGTTAATATACCATAAAACTAAACTAAACCATTATTGCACATGGTTGTATAAAATACAAATACTTTTTGAATAGATCTAATTGATTTATAGGACTTTAACAGGTACTATCACTCCCAGTCAGAGTGGACCTAAGCGCAATGTCATTGAAGGGTTACTCCTCAAATCTCTAAAAGTGCTTTACTATCAGTTGCAGTTTCGTATTATATACATAACACACGTTTTTTTTTGGTGGAGGGTCGGAAGGTCTTAACTCTCTACATGGGGTACAGTCAACATATTCTAAACCCCACTGACAGGATTTCATTAGTATAAAGAGGTAGTTGTTGAAAAGTAAAGACAACAATATTGAAGTTAGTTACCATGCACATGGATTACCTAGGTCTCCCCCTCTGATTTTCTGGGAGCCACTGGGCATTCATGCCAGATGGGTATTATTGAGTTGATTGCTTGGTCCCAGGCACAACCTGCATAGCAAGGGTTAAGTTTATTTCTTGGCACCCCTAAAGAGAAATGCCAAAGGGATCAAGCATTTTTTGTGTTGACTACATGGGTCTTGATTTGTGTGTTGATCTCACATTAAAATTACTTTGTTTCAAATCTAGCCTTGTGAGAAGTCAGATAAATCCTTGGTCTATCCAGGTCAAAATCTGCATGGTTCTTCAAGGTGTTTCAATTCTATTTTCTGTCAACATACTTGGTTTGTTAGAGTAAACTGGAGAAGTGGTAGTAAAATCAAGCAAGAACAATAAAAAAAAATCTGTATATTAGTTTAAAATACTATTTACACTGCAAGCTTTAAGCCAAATGAATCAATTGCTTTTAATTTGGATCGATGCCAAATAAGACAATATAAATGATTTCACAGTCACTAAAATAAGTGAATTTGTAACTAATCTTCAAAGGTAATCAATACATTTTCTTGTAGGCATACATGTATACACTTTTATATCAAAATATGCTTAGAACTATTCTATTAAACCTTTCATTGTTTTGAGAGTCATATGTGGCTCTCAAACCATGTGAAATAAAGGAAAAAAAATCTCTTGAAAATGAGTAAACACTCCTAGTATGCCTTGAACAGTGAAAGGGTTAATATATACTTTCTAACTTCATATTTTGATTTCTTTTTATTATGCCACTGAGTTATCAATTCTGTAATAAACTTTATATCACTCATGATTTAATGGTTAATACCATAGGAAACAGACATGATTCAAATTCAAATCTTAAATGAGGCAGTTTGCATTTCAAATTGTGCTAATACCCTTGAAAAAGGTATGAATCCAACAATTATCCCTCCAGTTATCGGTACATAGAATTCAAACCAAAGAGGCTCTCTTCTTGTTAGTCAAACTAATTTGTGAGCTCCTCTACTACTCCTCCTCTGAATATTCTTGGTTATAAAATTCCAATATGATAGAGTTTGGTAAAAAATAATACCTATTGATATCTGTTGTAAGTGCATATAATGTCCAATTATGAATATCAAAATCCTATCATCTTTGGTTTAGAAGAAAATTAACATATCATAAAAAATTGTTGGCAGTGTACTTATTTATGGCCAATATGGTCTATCTGATAATCATGTAAAAGTATAATCTCTAATCTGGCAAGAAATGTGTAATTTTACTTGATTTGCCAATAAACATTGGTCTGGTTTTTCTGAAATAACAGTCTGGCATTGTATATAGAGATACAAAAAACCCAGTTGGCAAATATATTTGCTCTTATGGTTCAAGAAAATTAAACAATGAACCTGTTGAAAAATTAACATTCAATGAGAAAAAGTAACAGTTTTTCATAAAATTTAGCTCATTAAAAAGAAAAATGGAAAAAAATGATATAATTTTTTCTTCCATTATAGAGAGAGAGATTCAGTGAAATTTGCATTCGAAGTCAATGTACAAAATTTCAGTAACAAATAATAACTTTGATGATGTTAATTTGAATTATATAAGATGATGTAAAATTCACTGGAAAGTTGAGACAACATTCTACATGGGTCAAGTTAAAAATTCATAATGAACAAAAACAATAATTCAAATTCTTTTAATTATCCAGCTATTATTTTTGGTTAATTCTAATATATATACTTCTGAATTATCATTGGAGGAACATTTTGCATAACACTTATAACTGTAGGAAATGGAATCAGTGATCCAAATTTAAATTCAGGACAAAGTTGTCTACATTTCATTTCCTACTAATGCTCTTGGGTTTGGTTTGGTTTTATGGCACATCAACCATTATAGGTTATTTGATGCCAAATTCATTTTTATACATATAAACAGTTTTATTTTAAACAATTCAGTATAGCATAAGTACACAGTTCTATTTGACCCATAGATAGGACCCTATCAGGTGCTACCACTCCGGGCTAGAGTGGACCTGGGAGTGATGCTAATAAAAGGGTACTTCACATTCCCCAAAGCTCCAGCATTACTAGAGCCTCATCATGAGATTGTTTAGTGTCATATCCAGGACACTTGTTAAGGGAGTCTTAACCCTCTGCAGAAATCCAGTCGGTGTATTCTGCAGCCCCAGCTAACTAGGCCATATGCTCTTGGGAAAGATATGAATCCATCTGGTTTTGCATCAGTAATAGGTAAATAGTAGGGCAGACCGAGTTCTTTAGCCTCCATAAAGCAACCAGTCTAGGAGAAGGAAAACTCTGAATTCAAACCAGTTGAACTCCCCTTAAAAATTGACCTTGGGTCACATCCTGCTGGTAGTGGAAGAGTTGGGTAAATACATACATCTGGATCATCAAAATGCTTATAATAAAAATTATTTCAAGTATTTCCAATGAACATAAGTATGTTTAAAAGAGTTTTAAGATATTCATTGAAGTCAGTTTCAAGTCTTAGAAAAATTAAATTGCTTGAATCCTTTTTTTTTTTTCTTTTAAATCTATAATGCTTTTTGTTTTAACAAATAAAACTAAAAATCATAAAAGAAGACAGTACATTAGTTTATATGAGTTTACCCTCCCCCCACTGCAGGCAGGGTGCAAGGTCAATTTTAAAGCGAAGTTTTACAGGTTTTACGTCAGAGTTTTCCTTCTTTTAGACTGGTTGCTTTACCAAAATTAAAGAGCACAGTCTGCCCTACTAGTAACTCATAGATGGAGGCAGAATAGTTGGATGCATATTTTTCCCCAAGGGTATAAGTGCAATGTGAAATGCAAACAGTATCGCTCAAGATTTAAACTAGGGTTGGCATGTCCATTTTCTATGACAGTAACTATTACTTCTTATTATAGTTTAAAATTTTCAGATTTTGGTCATTAACTAGCCCTTAATAGATTAATTTTAGGAAGAGGGAAAAAAGTTAAATTGATTTAAATTCTTCTATGATTCATCTTTATAATATTCACAAACATCTAGGCATTTGTGCTAGGCAGTGAAAAAAAAAAATTCAACTCGGTACCAGGTTGTCTTGACCCCAGATAGCATCAGCCTCTTTGAGGGTAAGGTTTAAGTTTATTAACTGATGCTCTAAAAAAGGGATTCTGACAGAAACAATGTAAAATAATAGCTTATATTATTTTACATTGTTTCTTGTTGAATACCAATGTTAAACCAAGCTTGTTTCACATTCCAGTACCAATATATCTAAATTATTCAAGTCATAAATATAAAGAAAGATTAGCTGTACCTATGCAAAAATATTCACACAACTTTTTTTTTTTCTCATGAATAATCTTTTTGTAAATAACATTAGTATTTCAGGAATAAGTAACAGAATGAATAATTTCATAAATTTATCGATTTTTTTTTTTGTAAAATTTTAAAATCCAAGTGTATTTGACACTGAAAATTTTCTATTTGATCTTTTTTGTGCTTTCAAGTTGCTTGGTTAGTTATGTTTTATGGCATATCAACCCTTGTGGGTTATTTAATGCCAAATCCTGTTTATACAAATATATTAAATATATATAATTTGTAAACAAATACTTTGTCAGAAACATTATTTTAAACCTAGACAGAGCTCATTTATTTGCACACAGTTAAATGGTTTCAAGTATTGCTATCTAAAACCAATCGTTCTATCTGTGCACTGTTAAATGATTCCAAGACTTACTATGTAATAATAATTCAATTTGATTTTAATCATTTGTTTGTACACAAAAAAATGGTTTCTAGTAAATGATTAGACAGCACTATTTGACTCATAGATGAAACACTACCACTCAGGGTCAGAGTGGTCTTAGGAGTAATGGTAATGAAGGGATATTCCAAATTCTCCAAAAATCCAGTACTGGAGCTTCACCATCAGATGGTTTGGGGTCGTATCGAGGGCAGAGATGCAGTGGGCTGTCAGTGTTTTGAGAACTATAGAGTCATTTTGTTATTAATCAAACAATACATATTTGACAACAAAAAATTAGCGGCAATTAAAAATCCTTTTTTCCTTTTATTTTTAGACGGGACCCATCAGTTTCAGAAGTGCTTTAATTACATTTCTGAAACTTTGAAATGTAATATAAGCTTTAAAACAACCACACGAAGTGAAAGTGCGATCGAAAAAATACAAAGATTAAGAAAGTTAATATCAAAAAATAAAATAAAAACAAGGAAAAAAATCAATAAAATAAGAAAATTAGAATAAAAAATGATAAGGATAAGAAAAATAAGTGAATTGACTGACCATTAAAAAAATCTAATTCAAACCCGAATTTCAAAACTAAATATTTGTGTTTGATATAAATAGAAGCAAATAATTTTATATGGCCTTCTTCCCATCATGAATGTAATCTTCATTTATGTTTAAATGAAACGTTTTTCATCAATGTTGGGTGTGTTCATGGTAAATATTGAATTTTAAATCTCATTCTCCCTTTTTAAAGATAGTTTTTTTTTTGTTTAAAAAGTAATTTTTTTATCTTTATTTTTTTTGGTGGTATCATTATTTAGACTGGAGCGTGGTCATTTGGTCATTTCGAGTTGAATAAAAAAAATTAACAAGCGATGATCTAACATTTTCCAGTTTAACTTTTGATACTAGAATAATTTTGATTCCAACATAAATTTCAGAATCCCAAGCTAATCTATGAAATAGTCAATTATCTACCCAGTAATAAGTAATATCGGCTCTTCAAAAAATAAACTTAATCAAAAGTAAACTGAAGATCACACGAAAAAGTTTTAATTTAAAAAATTTTTCTGTCAAAAATACTTTTTTTTGACAAACAGAATAGTATAAGTGAAGGCAACAAACAAAAACTAACCCACAGTAAAGGCTAAATTCAAAACGTGGAAAATACTTCCTTAATTTTCATTTAATGCCTTTGAATATAAACAAAATTATATATATATATATATATATATATATATATATATATAAAGAGAGATGCAAATAAGAAAAGTTGGCATTGAAAAAATGCTCGATGCTATTAGAGCAGGTATAAAATCTAAAGAAAAAAAAAAAATCATCAACAATAGAAACTTCAAGTAATGAACTTTTAGTGTTCTTAATTTCATATTTTTAAGGTTTTATATAAAACTAAAGTATGATACAAGAATTATGTGAAACTTAAGCCTAATAAATAAATAAATAAATAAATAAATAAAAAAAGAAGCAGTTTAGTAGTTAATAATTCCCGTTTTAGTTTTATTTATTTATCTACAGAGGAACTTTTTAAAATTATTGTTGCCAGACCTCATTATTTGATGAGTAAGTTTACTGTAATCACTCGATAGTTTGTGGCATTCTAATCAATTAACTTTATTGATCCTTTACTATATTTTTTAAGTTTAACATAAAGAAACATATTCGTGTGATAAGCTTAACTGTTTCATGAAGTTTAATTTTCCTGCGTGTTGTAAAAAATATGAAAAATCTGAATCGACTTCTCTTTATAAAAAGAATGTAAAACATACTTACACAAACTGCAATTTTTTAGTCTTTCTGTAAGTTTCAGAATGTAGCGGACGTTTGAAATTAACATCATTTTAAAAGAAAAGAAAGGGTTTCAATAAAACCTAATTTGCTTTACTTTAACAGCTAAGGGAGATAAGCACTGCTTATTTTCAATATATGAAAAATTTCTAAGTTGAAGTGATCAGTTATAGCAACGTATTTCTCGGGATAAATTAAATTTCAAAAATAAAAACATAAATATTTAAGTCTAAATTTTTCAAAATATGTTAATTTAATTTATTTTTGAAGGCAAAACTTTAAAATTCGTAATTTCTTTTTTTGTTATCTATTTTTGTTTGAGTAAGTATTAAAAAAGTCTACAACTTATCCAGTATATCCCATTGGATAAATGATAGATAAATAAATAAATTAATATCATTATCATTAACAATAATAATTTTTCTGAACATAGAAAGGTTATTCCTTTCTTGGTTGGGCCAAGAATTTCTCTAATAAGGAGGAAAGCAAAAATAAAAACTTTTTAAAAATGTTGAAAACGGCTACTTTCTTTTTATAAAATGAAGCAATCAAACTTGAAATATTGTTTATTTATTCATTTTTTCGAAAAAAGAATTTGAGGGAGAAAACAAATGGCTGGTTAATTAAAACTATGTATGATTTTATTATTATTACTTTTTTTAATGTTATTACTTTTATTTTAGTCCATCGCATTTTTGTCACATTTCTCAAATGTCTATTTTACAAACAATCTGCAAATGATACAGAACAGAAATAAAGAATTAGCTTCCAGCGAGATTTGAAATCGCATCACATATCTTGATATGGAAGCTTACTATTTATTTTAGATCCATGTTTAACACTTGTCAAATAAATTTTTCAAAAACAATATGAGATGTGTAATAAAAACAGAATAAAGTGAAAGATAAACTAGTCAGAAATTAATACTAACAATGTGTAATTAACATTAAGTAGTAGTCTTTGTCTATTCCAATCTCTTTGTCCCAATCGACTCTACTTTCTCAGTAACTTAGAGAGAAGGGCTTTTATATCTCTCTACAAGCCAAACAATTCTAATCATCAAGAATGACAGAATGCTTATAACCTGAGCAGAACAGTAACTGTTTACTTTCTCTTCAACCATACATTGCTGAAGAACTTGGTACGACTTGAGACTGTTATATCTTATTACTATGTGTAAGCAGGCAACAGAAATAAAACAAAAAAGGTAATCAAAAATTAATAATAATAACAATTCTTTATCTAAGAACTTTGGAAGATAATGTGATTTTCTTTTTTCTTTTAAATGAAAAATAATCAAATGCAATTATTTCTGTCAAAATGATAAAACTATGGAAAATAAAATAAATTCTTTTAATCTGGAAAGAATGTCCAGTGAAATTTTTTGTGGTTGAGATTGAATTGACTTGTATTTAATGATTAATTACAAAATCAATCAAAGTAATAATAGTTTGTCATTTCATTGTTCAAAGCAAATTAAAAGTATTTACTTAAGTTTTCACAAGATTTTATATTTCATTTTAAATCTGGTTTGAGAGCTATATATGGCCCTCAGTATCAGATTGGTTGGTTGGTTGTTGGGTTTCATGGCATATCAACCTTTGTAGGTTATTTGATACCAAATCCATTTTTATACAAATAAACAGTTCTATTTCAAATAATTTAGTCGTCGAAAACATTTCTATTTCAAGCTATTTAGTTTAGTCAAACAATTCTTATTCAAGAAATTCAGTTTATTATAACTATAGTTTTTGTTTACACACAGTTAAATGTCAAAACAGTTCTATTTTGAACAATTCAGTTTAGCATAAGTACAGTTTCATTGTCAAAAACAGTTCTATTTCCAAAAAATTCAGTTTAGCATAAGTACACAGTTTACATGTCAAAACAGTTCTATTTCAAGTAATTCAGTTTGGCATAAGTATGCAGTTTAGTTCTGTTTAACGCATAGATAGGGTTGGGCCAGAGTGGACCTGGGAGCGATGATAATATATATACCTTTTGAGGTACTCCTCTGACATGGAGGCTATTGGACAACTCTCTGAAATGTATAATCTTTGATTGGTTTGGTTGGGTTGGGTTTTATAGCACATCAACCATTGTAGGTCATTAATGCCAAATCTATTTTTATACATGAAAACAGTTCTATTTCAGACAATTCAGTTTAGCACAAGTACACAGTTTAGTTCTATTTGACCATAGATACAACCCTATCAGGTGCTACCACTTTGGGCCAGAGTGGACATGGGAGTAGTGGCAATGAAGGGGTACTCCACATTCCCCAAGCTCCAGCATTACTGGAACCTCACCATCAGATTGTTTAGTATCATATCCAGGACAATCATTGTCCTGGATATGATACCTCTCAGTAGAGATGCAGTCGGTGTATTCTACAGCCCCAGCTGACTGGGCAACTCAGTATCAGAGGAAACACTGACAGTTACATGTGGCTCTCAAATCAGTGAAAGGGTTAATAACAAAATTCTAGCAACAAGGCAAGTTATTTTTTTTATTTGTTTTCTTTTAATGGCATGTCAACCCTTCTAGGGTTATTTTATACAGAGAGGTTTGAGAACCATGTTCATTATACAATCATATTTACATTTTTTAATTTTTAAACAAATCTATTTGATCCATACATGGTACGATTACAGGTACTGAGTCAGAGCGGACCTGAGAGTTATGGCTATGAAGAGGTACTACTCTATACTCCACAGATCTTTGGAACAGAAGCCTCACCACCATATGCAGCTTGTCATAACCAGAATACCCCTTTTTGTGTGTGTCAGCTGTCTTAGTCTTTTGCATATTCTAAATCCCGCCAATGAAGTGACCAGGCAAGTTAGTAATGTTCTTGGCATAAAATTTCATAGCAAAGAAAAACGTCTTTTAACCTTTTTATGATTGATTTATTGTTTCCTTCCAGGAAATGCTATAAAAATCAGAGATGATAATCAAATGGTACAAAGGGTGGATGAGGTAAAACCTCCATATTCAGAGCAAAAACTTTTTTCAGGGTGCATTTTGCAACAAGTGGGCTTGCTTTGCCAGGCAAGTGCAACACATTTTTCTGATTAATTAGTCAAGCTGAAATTTTCAACAAAGGCTGGTGTAGTGCTTCCAGAAGACGGTAATATTTTCGAAATTAAAGGTTCCACTACAACACTTCCTGAGAGACAATTTTCATATCCTTCCAAACACAAAGTATTACTTTCTCAGGGTGTAATCCTGTTTTGATGCAAGTACAAGCTTTTCTGGCAGAGGAGGGGAGAGTCCCTCTCATGTAGGGGTTAATGTGTTAAACTGAAACATCACAGTAAACGAGTTTGAACTCCAGTTATGCAATCATGTTCACTTTTGAATTAATACTCTTGTGAAAGGTATGAACCCTATTTATCCCTCCCAGCTGTGAGATAAATAGTACCATTACTGTTTTTGTACAAGGATGGCTTTGGCATTAAATAAAACACAAAGTCTGGTTTACCATTCAATAAAAAGAAAACAAACCAAGTTTTTTCTTATGTTGGATGTATTTACTCGATTCCTCTGCTAGAGTTAGAATGTGACACAAGGTCAGTTTTTTAAAGAGGAGTACAACTAGTTTGAATTCAGTTTTCTTTTTCCAAGACTGATGCCTAATTAAGACAAAAGAAATCAGACTGCCCTACTATTTAATCATAGCTAGGGAGAAGAGATGGATTCATACTTTTCCCAATGAATATGATTATAAAAGACCTACATTTCATTACTGGTGATAAGCCTTTCTAGAAATGAATTGTTAGAGTGCCTTGTTATTAATGACTAACAAATACTGACTTTAAGTTGAAAACAGTTCAAATTATGTAAAACTCTTTAGTCAAGTTTTGACACTTTACTGAGTTTACAGTTTGTTGTATAGGTTGTATTGAACCGTTGTGCCATTTCTCACACTCTCAGCTGAGGATTTTCAATTATAATTTGGAGAACTTGATGATTGAAGTTACTCATCTAGAACAGTGGTTGAAGAACCTTAGAAACTCCTCTTTTGATATGATGTTAAGCCATATTCCTTTTAATATCTTCCATATCTTCAAATATTTTTTGATCAAAAACTATCAAAATTAGCTTTATGATTTAAAAAAAAATTGACACTGATTTCTCTTGACAACAGTCTAGATATCATTAGTTATATATTATCATATTCATTATCTTACATCCAAGTTTCTCTGCGGAGTGCATAATTTATTTTTCAAATTAACAAGGCTTTGGTCTTGACACATATAATTTCAAAAGTGTCATAGTAAAACAAGCATCAGGATTTTCATTCCCAATTAATCAATTCTAAAAGATAAATAATGATTTTTTTCCTTGGGGCTATTAAGATAACTGTAATTCACCAAATAAAAAGAAAAACTAAACAATCTCTGCATCATGTTTTTTCAGCTTGGGTTTTATTAGTGCATTTACAAGTATATATATATATATATATATATATATATATATATATATATATATATATATATATATATAAATCATTAAACAATTTGTACAGCAGCAAAATAGATTCAATATTTCTGGCTGCAATTGCTTTTTCATAATAAATTGTCTTTAATTATAAAAGATTTGATTTAATCAAGTTTGATCACAGTAAATTTTGGAATATTCAAAGTTGCTTATAAACTGCAGAACTCAATAAGATAAACTATAATAAATTTTTAAAAATTTCTTTCGACAATAATAGTTTTACTGGCAAGAGGATGACTCTTGTTCAAAAAATAGCATTTTGATAAACATTCTCAATGCTGCATTTTCTAATTTTCAGTAGCTTACAATGCAGCATTTTCCAGCAATTCCCATCCATGACAACAAAACAAAACAAAACCAACAAACAAAAAAAATAAAACACTTTCAAGAAACATTACTTTGAAACCTTAAATTATCATAGAATGTTAAAATAATCAATGTAAATATTATGAACTGGTGTTGGATTAATAAAAAAGAATAATTTCTGAATAAAAAATCAGTAAATTTCCTGCCTTATTTTACATTGCCTATCTTATGTAAAGTGGCAAGTGCATCATCTGTATCAGAGTTATCACGATCAAAATAAACTTTGTAGTTGCTAATTTCACTCAATTCTGAGTCTGAATCATACGTAATTTTGTTCAGAACCTGCTCACAATGAAGTGACTAATGTAACTTGCCTCTATGAATTTCCATGAATGAAAAATATGGTAAAAATTACCAAATTTGATGTCCCAAATAAGCAGAAATTTTTGTGCAGATAAAAAAAAATACAGACCAGCAAATGGAATGTAATATGCAATTCAACTACACTCGCAAGTCAGAGTTTGATCAGCCCTAGCTGGGACATCTGGCTCTAAGGGTTGGATGTTTGGAGATCCAAGGCTTCTAATAACACTAGGTATATAATAAGACAGAGAATGTACTTCAGTGCATCTTCAAACATATTTTTCAAGTTGTAGAAAACTATTTTAGTAATGCTAATCAAGAACAGTATTGGACAAAAAACAGTTAAAAAAACTGAATCATTTTCTATTATTGCCACAAATTTTAATGAAACTTCAATGGCTTAGAAACACATAGGAAGAGAATATTTTCCTTAATTAGTGTTGTCAAAGTTCCTTTAGTTGTAGTAAAAACTTAATTTTCTGAAAAAGAAAATTCTCAGAAATTTCCTATTTTTGGCATTCCTGAAAATTTTCTTTTTCAGAAAATTATGACTTTATGCTACAAGGAACTTTAACAATAATAATCAAGGAAATAATCACTGCCTATTTGCATCTATGCATTGAAGTTTTATTAAAATTTGTGGCAAAAAAAATGATGGTTCAGTTTCTTTTTTTACCAATACTATAGATGAATAGAATCAGATCAAATTTGGAATGATGAATAAAAAAAGAATAATTTAGGGTTGAATATTTTCATATACAACAGCAACTTTTATAAGGTTTTAATCTTCAGTGGCTAATGTCAATAGAGATCATTTATTTCTTTAAACACCAGCTGAAAAAGATAGTTAATACCAAACTGATATCTCTAAAAAAAATGTATGCAATATTTCAAAGAGAACCAGTTTTAAAAGTTTTCTGTTGTTTTATATATGAGAGTAAGATAAAAAGTTCATATAATTATACTATATCTGCTGTTGATGACTTTTATAACCAATGAGATTCAAGCACAGCAACACTGATGGAAGAAATGTGTAGACCATACATGGAACAATGTTGAAAAATAAACCTCATTTGGTCACATTCCATGAGAGTATCTTGGTTAACCTATGAACTTTTCAGCTGACCCTTATACATAAGAATGGTTTCAGAAACATAAAAAAAAATTCATCTTTTTTAACCACAAATATTCCCAAATCTCAATCATACTGGATACATATGTGCTTTCTATCTTAAATTTGCTTATAAAAAAAAGAATAGGCTTTACTTTTTGACTGATCTTCAATATTAACAATAGCATCTTTCAGTAGGACAATATGCATTCTGAAGAACAGCATGGTTTACAAGGGTGAGCTTAAAAGTTCATATGATGACATCATATTTGCTGTTGATGAGATTTTTGATCAATGGGATCCTAGCACTGCAACAGTGATGGGAGAAATGTGTGGACTGCAAGTGGGACCATGTTAAAAAATAAACCTCATTTGATCACATTACATGAGAGTATCTTGATTAGCCTATGAAGTTTTAGAGCTGAACCTCATACATACACACATATATATATACATATATATATAAAATGACTATAATAATTGTTGTGGTAAACCGTCATGAGTATGCATATGTTTTATCAAGTGATCTTTCCGTGAAAGCCCTTTGCCACAAATCTCACAATGGAATGGCTTCTCACCAGTGTGTGTATGCATGTGTCTTTGGAGGTGTGAATTGTCAGAGAAATCTTTTCCACAAATAAGACAGTGGAAGGGTCTTTCTCCTGTGTGTGTTCGAATATGTTTCATCAGATCACTTCTGTTTGAAAATGCTTTGCCACAAATCTCACACTGAAATGGCTTTTCTCCTGTGTGTGTTCGCGTGTGCAAAACTAGCTGGATATTTTGGGAAAAGTCCTTGCCACAGATATCACAATGAAATGGTTTTTCTCCTGTGTGGATACGTATATGCCTCCTTAAGTCACATTTCTGAGAAAAATCCTTGCTACAAATTTCGCAGTGGAATGGCTTGTACCCAGTGTGCATACGGAGGTGTTGATCGAGATTTGCTTTGCGACAAAACTGCTTGTCGCAGAGTTGGCAGTTGAAGGGTTTCTCTCCGGTGTGAGTTCGCATATGCATCTTCAGGTTTCCATAATGAGCAAATTCTTTGCTACAAGTCTCACAATGGAATGGTTTCTCTCCTGTGTGTGATCGCATATGACTGCGCAAGTGGGAATTATCAAAGAATTCTTTGCCACACATCTCACAGTAAAGTGTTTTCTTGCCAGATTTGTTCATGCTGATAGAATATGGATTGAATTTTCATATGATTTGTGAGAAAACTAGAGAAATTTCAGTTCTGCATTATGATGAGTCTTAAAATAAAAACTGACAACTTTAGGTTTTATGGACTACTTTATCACGTTTATGAACTCATAAGCCTGGTATTTTAGGCCGAGTGCTAGTATACTCCTTACTGTATGCCAGATATTTTAGGTTAAGGGAAATCATATCAGATGCTAATACTAAAACTCTTAAAACAGAAACAATTCACAGCCTTTCTTTTAATGGAATGATGAGATAGCAGTAAACAAATGTATCTGTGCTCTGGACCCAAATTTGAATTTATGTTGTGCTAAATTGGTTTAGCTCAGGTACAGCATACTGAAGGGCCTAAGGGTTCAAAGGGTTATGACAGCAACCAGTTGCTACTTTCCACAAAAGAAAAACCCTAAATTACACTCTTTTCTGGTATATTTTACATGCATGTAAAAAAATTAACTTTTGCTGTGGGATATTTTCTTTGTAATATCAAGACTTCTTTAAATAATAAGCAATTTTTTTTGTACAATGTATTCTTGTGGATGGAGATAGAAATATGGAACAAAATTTTTTTGTTGTTAGAAATGCAAAAGAAATATTTTTTCTTTCAACATTTTTATATGAAGGCACTAACATCAAACCAAATATTTCCTGCATTTTAACTAATATCATTTTATGAAAGAATATAACTTTGTTTTTCAAATTATATATAAACTGGAATTAAACTGACAAATATATCATGGTATCTTTTGATCAATACTTTGAGGTATTGGTTTGTATTTAACATGCTTGAACATTTTTTGACACTATGAATAATTTGTGTGTATGCAAAAGCTTAAATTGTTGATTAGGGTATTTCTATTAGACAATGTTTGTCACAGATTGGCAATGTTTGAATATGTGTGCCAAAGTTAAGTTGCTGAAATCAAGAAAATTTATTGTTGGTAAAATAGTTCTTGAGTGGTGTTCAAATTGCAATGGTCTTTATGAAAACTTCATTCAGAAAGATGGTAAACATGTTGATAGTAAATGTAGATTTGTTTTTAATTAGCAATGCAAAAATATCTGTTGTTCATGTTGTTTCCATTTTGAATGGTCAAACATGAAATCATTTTAATGTCAAATGCAATGTCACTTCAAGAGACATCATTTTTCACTTCAAACCTGAAATGAAACAAAAAAATCACCTTAGAATCAATCAAGTGACAATTCAAAGATAACTTTTTAGAAATACAGGTAACTCCCAAGTTTCAATAGGAGATCTGTTTAGACTACCTACATCATAAGCTGGGTTTAAAAAAGTCAAATACTCCTGTATTAGTAATATCATTTAATGATCTCTTTAAAAATTTCTGCCCAGTCAGCAAGGCTTAGAACATACTATATCCTCTGCAAAAGAGTAAGAGGGTTATGATAATTAACTGCATTTAATGGTGAGGCTTTACTTGTAGAGATCTGGGGAGTGTGGAATACCCCTTCACTGCCATTACTCCCAGGTTCACTCAGACCTAGAGTGGTAGTATTTATCAAATAGATTTTTTTTGAAAATTATTTGTAATTTTAGGAATACTTGATGCCTGTCACGTGATATCCCACTGAGACGATGGAAGTGGGATGACTGCTATTTGAATTAACAGTAACCTGACTTGGGTGACATCTAGTAGCCCTAACAAAATCGCATGACCAGTGGGGGGGAGGTAGAAGCCAAATGATTGGCTGGAGCCCTAAAACGGAAGTGGCACCCTTCTCCCCGTCGGCGAAAAAAACGAGAAGAAATGTTAGTTGTTTGGGCAGGGTTCGTAGGAGGCAGAACCAAAAGCCAATTACTCCAGGTGAAGAAGACAAAAACATATCTTGGACACGATGGACCCAAGTTCTTCAAGCCAGTATTAAAAATAACATAAAGTCTATTAGCCCATGAAAGAAGAAAGATTCTCCAGTGGAACCCCGTCGAAAAATAAGATAAGTAATTTTGGGGCTATTTCTCCTTTATACCCAAATTTTATATACCACCCTCTCTCTCTCTCTCTCAATTTGAAGAAACGAAAGAACAGAAAAGAAGAAAGGCATTTATGTCCATGGACTGTTCAATTCATTATACATATTTGACACTTTGAAAGTGTATCTCTTTGTATAGTAAAGGATTTATGTATTTTTATGTTACCATGTGGTCTAAGTTGTTCTCGGCAGTTCTTCTATGAATTTGTTACCTCATGCTTCCTTTTCAGCTTCTATTCGCCTTATGTTATCTTGCTTAGAATTGTCCTATTAATTCCTTAAAAATATCACAGGGGAAACCGGAGTTGCCGACTACTACAATATAATATTATTACGACTAAAACCTATAGGTCCATATCTTCTGTTGTCTAGGGGAGGAAGTTTAGCGACCTGGTGGGTGTGTGGATAGTGTGAAATCTGGCCCTAAATTGATCCCTCACGTAATATGCCAGGTCTTATATGCCTGAGAGAGAAACTGAACGAGGACTTATTCCATAGGGGATCAAGTGCCAACCTGCCCTGTCTTCACACATGCGAAAAATAAAGTCCCGTTTTGGGATTTTAGTCAATTTGCCGTCACAATGCCATATAACTATAGATTATAATTGTCTAAAAAGGATGATAATTAGTTACTTGAAACCATATCTGAGGGTGGTTGTTTTTGAGGCTCAGAGAAAATATAAATGCAAATAAAATGTTAAAGTTAATAACAAATGTTAATAACAAATACCACATTTGAATTTATTGTAATCCTTACTCATCAGTCTTTTTGTAGTTCACTGCAAGACTCAGACTTTTACCAAGATTTCTAAGATATGGCAAGTAATGAGCCTCACACAGCCACACTGACCCATAACAAATTGGTAAGGGTTTGATTTCAGAGTTGTTCTTTTTTCCTAAACTGGTTACCCTATCAAGAATAAAGAGCCCAGTCTGCTCTCCTATTTATTCAATTGGGAGTGGTGAGTGAATTTATACCTTTCATATTCAAGAAAAGTGAATGCAAATGGCCTTGGCTGGAATTTGAACTCAATTTGCTAACTCTGTTTTCCATACTGATAGCCATTACACTACCCACACTTTCTATTTATTGAAAAATGAATCAAGAAATTATATAATGCTGCATAAAGAGAGATTTACTGAAACGATTATACTGAAGATGAGGAAGATTTCTCAAAAGACAAAAATCTCTTGTATCAACTGGACAGAAAATTTATATATTAGAATTTCCTCTTTTTATGAACAGTACAAGGGGTGTTACAATAAAAATGACAAGTTTTGGATGTTTTTATCAAGATATTCCACTGCTGTAAAAAGTGTGCAGATGTATTTACTGACATTCTTTACGCTATAAAAGCTGCTGAACATACAAATACAAAAGCTGACTTTAAGATTATTTACAGGATATTTGCAAATAAGTAATTGTTACACAAAGTAAGCTGAGATAAGGCCAGGAATACCAAGGATATGCTCAAAGTGACAGCACATCCATTATTATGCAAACACCACACCAATATATTAAGCTACATTCAAAGTATTTTAATTTATTATGCAAAAACTCATTTCATGTACATATTTAAATTCTATGACTTTACTCTATTAGGAGTATATATATATATATATATAAAAATTAGAATAGTGTTAACACATATTCAATACTTGGTAATAATAATAATGATAAACAAAAAAACTTGCTGTCAAGTGGATCTTGCTGTTCCAGTGGACCACAGGGAGAAAATAAAAGAAAGCAAAAAGAGAAGTACTTGGACCTTGCCAGAAAACTAAAAAGGCTGTGGAACATGAGGGTGATAGCAATATCAATTGTAGTTGGGGCATGTGAAATGATCCCAAAGTGCTTGGAAAGAAGACTAGAAGAATTGGAAATCAGAGAATTGAGACCATCCAGACAACAGCATTGTTAAGATTGGCCAGAATACTGAGAAGAGTCCTGGAGACCTGAAGAAACTTGCTGTCACACAGACTCCAGTGAAAGCCCACCAGCTAACACTGGTGTGAAAACTCACAAGGAGTAAAATAATAAATAAACAAATACACTAGAAAATAATGAATTAAGCATGATAGATTTGGTTTGGTTTGGTTTTATGGCATAACAACTATTGTAGGTTATTTAATGCCAAATCCATTTTCATACATAAACAATTCTACTTTAAACAATTCAGTTTAGCATAAGTACAGTTTTCTGTTTACATACCGTTAAATATAAAAACAGACCTATTTCAAACAATTCAGTTTAGCATAAGTACACTGTATAGTTCTATTTAACTCATAGATTGGACCCTATCAGGAGCTACAACTCCAGGCCAGAATGAAGCGATGACAATAAAGGGGTACCTTGCATTACCCAAAACTCCAGCATTACTGGAGCCTCACCATTAGATTGCTTAGTATCATATCCAGGACACTCATTGGGGTAGTTTAACACTCTGCAGAGATGCAGTCAGTGTATTCTGCAGCCCTAATCAACTGGGTCAAAGCATGATAGAGTAAATAAATAAATCAATCATAACTTTATTATAATAAAGCCATATAATTAACCAGACAGTATAAACTGTTCCTTGAACACTCCATAATAGTATATAAAGAGATACCCACCATATGGGAACTACTTGGTCTGATTATTGCACAAGCGAGAAACTGACCATCACCAAACATAGTTGAGTGTGTGTCCATGCTATCCTAATTTAGATATTTGTTTAAGGTATATTTTATTCCACTATTACATATAAATGTTTTTGTATCTTATCTCTTATTAGAAATGACAGGATTTTTTTAATGTATCTCTGAATATTTAAAATGTCTGATTTATTCATTGTTTTTCATTTTCTAATAAAGATTCTAAATCAAATAATCATCTATCATGTTAATGTGTAATAAAATCTTCAAGAAAATGTTTCATTTAGATGAAAATAAATAATTGAAGAGGTGATATTTATTTTGAAAAAACATTTTATTATTCTTCAAAAAACCACAAATTAGTGGAAGTAGTTTTTTTATGACTATTCATATTTTCTGTTTGTTAATTTTAAAACAATACAGCAGAATTAGATTTTAAAAATGTAATCAGTAGTAGTTGTGATAACAGTAGTCCATTTTTTGCATCTTAGTGTTGATTAGTATATTTTCGGGTGTACAAACAAATTGTGATAGCTGCCTCTGCCTCTCTCTCAAGTTTGTTTCGTGATCTCAAAGTAGGTGCATGATTTGGGGGGTAGTTATTTTATAGGATTTATTTTTAATGTTTAAAAAATTAAAGAAAAAAGACAAGAAAACTTATACCTATTAATACTAACTGCTAAATCACCATAATGTTTTAACCAGTTTTCATAACAATGACAACATTTATGTTTGTTTTTTTATGAAAAAATTCGATGTATATATTTTGTAAAATTCTAATTTACATAAACATTTCTCTTAGATAGAAAATGTTTGAGATTAGCAGTTC
Source organism: Sepioteuthis lessoniana (assembly GCA_963585895.1). Taxonomy (NCBI): domain Eukaryota; kingdom Metazoa; phylum Mollusca; class Cephalopoda; order Myopsida; family Loliginidae; genus Sepioteuthis; species Sepioteuthis lessoniana. The sequence goes on from OY757908.1 coordinate 71,894,661, forward strand.
AACAAAATGTTGTTACACCTAGATGAACTAGACTTTGTAGAAAATGGACAAAGATGTTTTGCTGCCCATACAAGAGCAAAGAAACTCAAGGATATATACCTGAAGAGTGCATTGAACTACAGACTGGAAACAGTATAACTTACTTGAGAATATCGTAACATAAATGAGGTTATTTTTGGAAATTTAAGTTTACATTAGTAAAAAAAATGAAATAAACTGAAACATTTCTAGAACCAAATAAATACACTATTTTTTTTAAAATCAAAAATCAACTCATTAATAAAATTTGTGCAGTTTTCTTGAATTCTTTTTAATGACATAAATTTTACAAGGTTGATTTAACCATTTTCTTTGTGAATAAATTAGTTTTTGTTGGTGAGTGGTTATTGCTTACCATCTGTCAGGTAAACGAAAAAGAAGAGATGAACATTTCAAAGGTATATGTAAAAATTCTAACTTGAAGGTAGATATATTTTAGATCGTAAGTAAAATTTGACGTTTATTTTTTCATTTTTACTCATAAAACCAAAAGCAAACTAACTTTAACATTTACTAAAACCTTCTAACAATCCATTTCTATATAAATACAATGTATTTTAAAAATATCATGTAAAATAAAAATGCAAGCATTTTTCATTTAAAAAATCTTTGCAATGAATTAACATTTTTTACAAGACATCTGATTGATCATTATAGATTTTAGCTTACACCAGTTTATTTTTCAATAGTGGACCAATGATTAAAAAAAAAAAAATTGTCCAGAATAACATTCCCGCATTTTTTCTGCGATAATATAGTTGTTGTAGCATTTATTGTTGCTGCTGTTGTGTTATTACTACAACTACTTTTTAGATTTAACTGTTTAGTAAAAACAAAAACAAAAAAAAATAAAATAATAAAATAATAAAATGAAGTAAATGATTGACTTATCTGCATAGTGAATATAATATATTGTACGTCAATATAGTTATTTCTCAGCTTAGCTTAGATTAGGCGCAAAACTTGAAATATAATGTACCAATGAAAATCGAATTCACGATCGATGGTTTATTGTGCAAGTTAGCAAACTATTACACAATATCAAGTATCTTCACATTTCTATATAAATCTTTGTACATTACCGTAGAATCAACGTAAATTCATTGCTAGACTTTTCTGGACAAGCACCAATTTTTTTTTTAAATTTCTATTTATTATTATTATTATTATTATTATAGTTGTTGTTGGTCTTGGTTGTTGTTGTTGACGGTAATAAGACCACCACTAATCGCATAAGGCATTGTTTATTATTTAGGAATTAAAATATGCTACTTGTGAGATTTAAAGAATTCAAAAGATATGTTTGTTCTTTTGTTCATCAACACGTAGTCTGAAAATGGAAACGGAACTGCTGTTTAAAAAAGTGGTATAAAGATATTTGCATCAAGTCATAATCTTGTACCTCCGGTGAATAAAGAATTTTTTTTAAAAAGGCGACTGATTTTTTTATCAATGGATTTAATATTGTAGTAAAACAGTCTACGATGACCGGCAACTCCTCTTTTTAGCCTTTCTTTTTATTAGCCCTGCAGTACGATGTTTCATTTTTTAAAAATCCTCCTCAACTAGGTCCAAGAACACTACAAAAAGGTCTTATTTAAGCGAGATATACCTAGGCTAATAACATCAGCTATAAGGAATACCCCCACTCCTTTTATAATTGAAGCGAGGCGGGCGTAATTGTACACTCTTTCCTTCGGGTTTACCTTAGAAATCTTTTATGTAATTAATGACTAAATCATTGCATTGTCATTAATTTACCTTATCCATTCTCCAGTCTGGTTTAAGTTCGACATACATGAACCAAGAATTTCACCCCATTCAATGCAAACATCGGAGAATTTTAAGAGCTCCTTTTTGAACCCAGGTAATGAAAAGTAAATGCTAAGTTTACTTATGACGAAAGTGTACCACCAATTATAACGCGATAATTTAAGAGGCTATCTCGTGTCAGAAACCAATAAATTAGTTTTAAGGATTTCGAATCTGATGAGCACTCTTACTGGGGCCTTAAGCCAGACTTAGCTAATCTTATGCACGAAAGAATAAGTACAGAATTAATTCAAAATAAAATGTATTTGTCCACAGACCATTTACATTGTCATCTTTTTTTTATAGTTTTAGCGAAAATATCAATATGCTTTTTTTTCATTTAGACATCCACTTTATACGAAAAGATTTACCTGAGAAAAGTATTTTCCCCACATGAATAATGTTGAGCAGTCAAATCAGTGGGGTTAAAAAAATAAATAAATAAATAAAATAAAACAGACATCACGATCCAGGAAGTAAGCGGTGACAAACAGAAAAAGTTCCTTTGAAATATTTTTAGTATTTTGCTACTGATCAGGGTTGACAAGCTAGACTACTTAAAGTGAATTGGGTTACTTTGGAAACCTCAGCGATACAAAATTTTGAATTTTGCTACTTTTAAAATAAGCTGGGTTGACTGAACTTACTAACAAGAAAAAAGTAAATGATTTACAGTGCATTTGATTTCGATGATCGTTCAAAAAGTTCTAAGCCTTACCCAAGAAGAAGAGCCATAACTGAACATCTGGAACTGAGATCTTGAGGACGAGCAAGCTGTCTGCAAGATAGGTCCCAAGAATGTTGACGTCAGAGGACAAGCTGAAAAGCATTGGCATTTCTAGGACACTTCCAACTCTCCAACTCCTGGGTGAAGCTTAGAACTTTTTGAATGACCGTCATACATTAGAAGACATAGTGTAAGTTGTTATTGTGATATTATTTCATCTGTGGACAATGCTGGATAACCTTTGTAGTCTTATTAAATTTATTTACTAAAATTAGTGCTTTGTCCGAAGAAAACTTACTTTTAATGGTTGTAAGAATGCAAATCATTGCCTAAAATCAGATGTCCACAGGAGAAAAGCTTTCTAACAGCAATTTGGATATTCTTTTTCATTTTATTCATATAACTTTGGGGAGCGAGGGGGACCTTTTGCTTTGTTGAGTATACAAAGGAACTTGCACATTTATTCAAGCACTGATGCTAAAAGTCTGTGTACATATTAGAGGTGGACGTCAATCATTCAGTCAAGCAGGAATTAAAAGTCTTTGTATACTTTACAGGATTGTAGGATTATGTATTTGTAAATGCAAGAAGTTTAATTTCTTTTTGATATTTTTTTGGTCCACATAGGGATTCATCAATGTAGAGAGTGATATGATTTATCCTCCAACCAATGTTTAAACTGTATATTTCATTTAAGAAAAACATTAAAAAAATGTTTCTTTTATGGGGGCACGTGTTACCAAATCTTTCCAAACAATTCATGAAATACAAAATCTGTTAAGTAGTAAACATAAAGAGATAACAAAAGATTAGCCCTGAGTTTTTCATATATATATATATATATATATATATATATACACACAAGATTGCTCCATCTTCACAGATTATTGCCACCTCTTGATCCTCTAGCATCAACAGGATTGATGCCTTCTCCTTAACAATGTCCCATCAGTTTAAAACTAGTAGCAGTCTTGCAAACCTAGAAGCAGAAACTGTGTGATAAGCAAAGAAGTTACTTGATTTGGTTCTTGAGGAAGAATTTTGTGCTCTGTTATGTGCCTTTTCAAGTCAAATACTTGCAGACTTTACTGCAAATGGTCTAAGAGGTATCACTTAGCCTTAAAGGAAGTGTATTCTGTTCACATCCCATGAGACTTCATGTGACTGACATATCCAGCCTTATAGAGAACACACTACCAAAAAGTTAATGTTTCCTTCTTCAGCTGCTGCTGTAACCTTTCATGATTTTTACAGCTCTCCTCAAAGGCGCATACCATTTTCAATGTCTTTCTCTGCTCAGATCTTTTCAATGCTTTCTCTTCCCAACTTAGAATATCGATTTTCAGTGATTTGAGATCATTTTTGATGGTGTCTTTTTAGGATTTCCTTGGCTTGTATTGTGGACACTTGCTATGTAGAAGCTCCCCATAGAATTGTTGTTTGAGGAACCTCTGGTTATCCATACTAACAATGGGAATACAGTTAATGGATTCTAAGCACTGCTGATGCCAGAATCGACAGAGGTGATAAATTTGTTTCTTAAGTTTAGTTTTGTTAAAAACAACCACATGATTCTATTAGAATGGATATGATGAAAAAGCTTTAGCAAAATTCCAAATTTATTTTCTTGTTCTGCTCTAAAGATAATTACATCAAATTTCTTTTTAGTCATAAAGAAAAATGGTTGCTTCACTGAAATCAAAATATAAAAGATGCTACCCTAATATTTGAGGAATGTAAACAAGTTGATCCATTTGCTCATCAGTAAAATTACATAGATTTTGATGTCTTGCTATCTTAGATATGACATCTGTTAAAATCACTTCAAAATAAAATGAAGATTCTAATTATTTTCTATCTTTGAAGAAGCTATTGCTGATTAGGTATTTGTTAAGAATTGATGACTGTTTAAGAAGTGAAAGAAATATACACAATATATTATGTATATGGAACACCACCTTGGTTTTGAGTTAACAGACCCAAATCTAACCCTAAAAAAAACAAAGAGAACTGAAAATGCATTTTACTTTGTTATGAAATTATATGAAAATTATTTTGTTTTATGCTGTTTCCATCTGTTTTTGATTTCATTCAAGTTCAAAAATAGGTTTCTATATTGTACACAACACTATGTGACATGATACTTTGTTGTGTGCATTTTTTCATATTCCTAACTACATAGCAATCCTGAACAAATACCTCAGACTACTTCACCTGATATAACTTTTGGATATCACCTTCAATATTCAAGATATCCCATGAATACACATCTATCAAAAAAAGTATACCCAATTTGTCAAAATCTTTCATAAGAAAAATAGATGAAGTCATTAAGTTTGAATCAAATATCAATCAAAAACTGTTATCTGGCTTTAGAAAGGTATTAAACCTGTAATATCATGTTACGAGGGTGAGTTTAAAAGATTATATGATGATATCATTGTTGCAGTTGACTTTTTTACCAATGGAATCCAAACACTGTAACACCAATGAAAGTAGTGTGTGGATCACAAGAGGGACTATGTTAAAAAATAAACCTCTTGTATACTCTCAATGGAAAAATTTGAGAAAACTTCAATAGTTACACAACAGTCTCATTGAAATTGTCTTTCTTCCTTATTTCTTGGACCAAAGCATCTTTGATCAGCTAATATATTTACAGTTTAAATTTAAGTTGTTGCATTAAGAGATGTCGCGAGGCTATGATTCTAACTATAACCTCTGACTAAAATCTTAAAATAATATTCATGTAACATTACTTTCCAAACATCTTGAATATTTTTCTGTAGGAAAATAAAATTTTTAAAATGTAATTTACTGTTGACAATTCACAAAACAAAAGATATTTTATTGATTTATTTTTTAAATATTTTTTTTATATTCACATATTTTACAAGTGTCATCTTAGATTCACTTCTAAGATAAATTTTGATGGGTTTTTCTTAAAAAAAAATAAGGCAAATGTCTTTCTGTTCAAAGCAGCTGAAAATCATTCTAATGAGCCATTTTATGTGATTAAAGTATTTGGATGTATAATCTTCTAACCAGTGCAGTAAAAGATGACTAGTATTTGCAAAATGTCAAAAGGTTAATATGGGCAGTCCCTCTGGCTAGAACAACCTAAATACATTTAAAATACTGAAAGCCTTCTTTCATTTAGTTCTGTTATTTATGGAACACACAGTAGCAGAAACCTTGGTGTTAATAAGAATTTTGGACTAAATAACCTGAAGACCATATAAGTGAGAATTTTCCTCACCAAATTCACATCTGATGCATAATGCTGTCAGGTAAATATATAATGTTTTCTGATAGAAATTATACTCAATCAAGGCACTAAACACAGAGGGTCAGGGCATTCCTTGATGTTTACTGAAATTATTAGAAAGTCAGACATTTTAGGAATAATTCCATTTACAAGAGTGCACTGTCATATCATAAAGGAGTATAATTCCTGAGGATAAATGTAAAGATTATTGATATTACAGATCAGCATTTCTGATTGTCTGTGAGTCTGAGATGGTGACATCAGCTGTCATCAGGTTTTAGAAGAAAGGAGCATTGGTTAATAGAAATCCTTTTAAATCACTTGAGTAAATAGAAGAAAGAGGGAATAAGTTAGAAGGAAAGAAATAGAAAAAGATAGAAAGAACATCAAGTGATTCAAAGAAAAAAGAATGAAGTATGAAAAGTTATAATGAGAGAGGTTGGTTGGTTGTGTGGCATACCAGAAATATGGGGCACCTAATGAGAATTGAACTTACTACTAACAATCTGTTAATCATACTTGCTAACAAGTACACTGAATCAAATACCTATTGCAAACAATCATATCATGTCAAGTATCTCATAATTATTCATAACACATAGCTTCAAGTTGCTATTATTATTACCAATAATTTGTACACATTTATTTGGTTTTAAGTAACAATTATATTTAATAATAATAATAATAGAGCTGCTGATGATAGCAATAATAGCATGCTAGGAACAGCTCCAAAGGGGTTGGAAAAGAGACTGGCAGAACTGGAAATCAGAATTGAGACCATACTGACTATAGTGGTGTTGAGATTAGTGAGGCTACTGGGAAGAGTAATAGAGGTCTAAGTAGACTTGCTGTCACTCAAACTCCAGTGAAAGATCACCAGCAGATGTTGATGTGAATAACGCACAAGGAGTGAAATAATAATAATAATAATAATAATAATAATAATAATAACTTGTTGGCAAAGTTATACACTTTCAAGTATTCTTATAAAATAATAATAATTTTCAAACAGACCAATTTGACCCAGAGATTAGACCCTAACAGGTACTTCTATTTCATAGTGAGAGGAAAAACATTCATAAATAATTATAGCTACAAGTAATTATCATGAAAAAAGTGAAAGAGTAAAAAGATTAAGTAGTGTGGTCTACCTAGTTTCTCTTTCACTTTGATCAGTTTTGGTTTTGTTGTTTAATACCATATCAATCTTCATAGGTTATTTAATGCCAAAAGCCATCCTTGTAGAATGACAACAGTGTAACTATTTAACCCATAGCTGGGGGATCTGGGGGTTCTCATACCTTTCCCAAGGGTATTAGTTTGAAAATTAACTTAATAGCAAGATGGAAGTTCAAACTCACTCACTATGATGTTGCAGTCCATGTTAGCTACTATGCCATGTGTTACTATAAGTGAACTTTTCATTATTCAGGTTGCATGATCAATGAATATATCCTTTTATATGTAAAACACAGTGTGACCTTGTGTAAAAAGTCATGCAACGTAGTTTGACTCATGGTTGGGTAGTGCAAAAAGCCATATACTCTGGTTCAGTGGAAGACTCTTACTAGGACTTAACTAGATAGTACATATGTATCTAAATTTTCTGCCACAGGTAGGATGCAACACAGGGTCAATTCTTAAGTGGAGTACAGCTCATTTGAATTAAGAATTTTCTTTTTCTCCTCACTGCTGGAGAGTTTACTAATAAATAATACCTAATAATACCCATTTTGATTTGATAATGTTCCACTAAATATAAAAGTCCTATTATTTTGAGCTAAGACGATAATAACTTCTTTTTTTAAATTATTAAAAAAAGTGTGTGTCACAATGTCAATTTCTCAGCAGAGTAAAGAGGGTTTGAATTCAAAATTTTTCTTCTCCTTGACAAGTTGCCTAACCAAGAGTAAAAAGCCCAGTCTCCCTTTCTATTTTACCTATAGTTGGAGAGTATAGATTTGTGTCTTTCTCAAGGGTGTTAGCACAAACTGAAATGCCAACAGCCTCATCTAGGGTTGAACTTGGGATGCAGATTAACATTTTCTAAATGATACTCATAATGCTACGCACTCCTTCCCAGAATATATAAACAAAAAGATATTCTCTAGCATTAACAGCAGAACGTGAATGTCCATGGATTGAATAAAAGGTTTGGTTTGAAATTTTCTGATGGTCACTAAATACAACAGATGCTTCAAGAAGGTCAGAAAGTATAGCAACAGTAATTTTGTGCCTGTAACTAGTGATAGCTTGTCTATATGCACCATAGATTTGCAGTACCTACTATTTTCTCCAGAAAATTACAAAAGCTTAGGAGGCACTCATGGTGAAATGGTTATTGTCATAGAAAATGGACATGGCGATTTGTATTCAAATCTTGGATGAGGCTGTTTTAATTTCACATAGCACTAATACCCTTAGGAAAGGTATACATCCAAGTATTCTCTCTTGAGCCATGGGTAAATAGTAGATCAGACTAAGCTCTTTAATCTTAGTATGGTAGCTGGACATTGCAATGATGGTTAGAGTGTTCACCAATAGACCTGGGTTCAATCCCAGGTTGAGTCATACCAAAGACTCAAAAAATAGTACTTGATGCCTCCTTGCTTAACACCCAGCATTATAAGGTACGGATCAAGGGTAAAGTGGAGCAATCCAGGGCAAAGAGTAGCATTCTTCCCAACACCTTGGTGTAGTAGCTATCAAAAAGGGAGCCTTCGGGTCACCTACGACTAAGGTCAGCAACTTTACTTATGGTAACTGGTGTCGGAGATAGAAAACTCTGAATTCAACCCATTAAACTCTGTTCAACAAATTGACATTGTGTCAAATCCTGCTTGTGCAGAGGGAGTCGGTAAATACATATACTGAAAAATATAGGTTGGTTGGTTGCATTTTATGGCATATCAACCCTTGTGGGTTATCTAATGCCAAATATTGGTTTTATATATATATATATATATATATATATATGATTTAGAAGCAAATAGAAGGTAACATTATTTTTAAATGAGCCAGAGCTCATTTGTTTGTATACAGTTATGAAAAAATATATATTTATTTATATTTGTAAAAGACATTTAATACTATTATCAATAATCTTTAAACTTAATATCAATAGTCAACCTTTCATTCTGAGGAAACTAAAGAAATTGCTGTATGTGGAACTATTCTCTGAAGCAGCACTTCCATGAATTAAGGTCACAAGCCATTACTGCCAGTAACAACCAAGGTGAGGACAATGTCCCTATTAAAAGGTTTCATTCTTTACTGTGCTTTTTCATATGGTTCCTAAACTGTGAATTAAATGAAAACTTTGACTCACAAATTTTACATTGGAAACATTTTTCCCCTGTGTGTATTCGCATATGAGTTCTCAAGGTTGAATTATCAGAAAATTTCCTTTCACATACATCACAGCTGAAAGGCCTCTCTCCAGTGTGAGTTCTCATATGAGCTTTGAGATTGGATATTTGTGAAAACTTTGCCCCGCAGACATCACAAGTGCAGGGCTTTTCTCCTGTGTGCACTCGCATATGTTTCTTAAGATTGGAATTATCTGAAAAATTTGAACCACAGATATCACAGTGATAGGGTTTTTCTCCAGTGTGTGTTCGCATATGTCTTCTCAAAGTTGAATTCTGGGAAAATTTCTTTTCACAAACCTCACAGCTGAAGGGTTGATTAGCAGAGTGTTTATGCATATGAATAGTCCAGGCTGCATTAGTCTTGAATTCAGATTCACAAATTTCACAGTGGTAGGGTGTTTCACCGGTGTGTTTTCGCATATGATTCTTTAGAGAATCTTTTCGTGGGAACTTTGAGCCACAAATCTCGCAGTGGAATGGTTTTTCACCTGTGTGCCGTAGCATATGGTTTTTCAGGGTTATATTCTGAGAAAACTTTGATCCACAGATCTCGCAGCGGAAAGGTTTCTCCCCAGTGTGTTTACGCATGTGCACTCGAAGACGAGACCTTTCTGAAAAGAGAAGTTTGCAAACTTCACAGTGAAACCTTTTCTTACTACCATGTATTGTTAAATGGTACTCAAGGTTGGACTGATCTGAAAAACCCCACTGACAAATCTGGCAATAAAAGGGTTTATCTTCAGTTCGAATTTGCCTGTTGTTTTCCTGATAAGATCTGTCAGAAAAATTAAAAACACCATCCTCTTTCTGGGTGTTTGATTCATCTGCTGTTTCCATATTGTCAAGCATATATATATATATATATATATATATATATATATATATATATATATATATGCATGCACACACATACACACACCAAGCAGATGTTTTGGTGTTATGTTTGATATTACTATCACCTTTTAGACTACATAACATTTATTCTTCACTGGGTGATGTATCTATCACAGTGAAAAATGTTGATAATGATTTATCTGCTTTATTTTGTACTTTCCTTTTATGAGGCTTTTTAATATCACCAAACATCTTGTTCCAAATATTCAAGAATTTTTCTTCTTAATAAAAATTTGGATTTTTTCCGCGGATGAAAGTAAATACTGTTAGTTCTTTCTTGTACTTTCAGTGAAACCTAAAATTAAAATAAAAATACAACCTGAGAAGATTTTCATAAAAGACCAAAGAGTAACATCACTTTCAATGGAACAAATTTGAGGAAGTACAAAACAAAAAAGATTATGAAAATCATTACAGTAGAAAAATACTTGAACCAGGATGTATCAAGGGAATTTTTATTTTTACATACCTTCAAAACTTACTTTATGGCTATACAAGATACAGAATAAGAAATCTTGTACCCATGAGATAAATACGGCATAAGAAATCTTCTAAATATTCTATGCTCACAAGATGAATACAGCATAAGAAATCTTCTGAAGGCTTTATGGACACACAAGATAAATACAGTATAAGAAATTTTTTAAAGGTTTTATGTACACATGAGATAAATACATTATATGAAATCTTCTAAAGACTTTAAGCACACAAGATAAATTAAGTATCTTCCATATCTTCATCAATTAAAATCTTTCTTTGTATATTCTGTTCAGATTCGAGCACTTCTTTTACAAATCTGTTTTTAATAGCTTCAAGAAGTTATGAATATTTCTATGTTTGTTTATTCTTTGCATTGCTGAAATTACCATAGTGTTTCAGCAGATCCATTCTACTGTCTTCTTTATAAATATCATTTATAAGGAAAGAAAATACTCTTAAATTTTTTTTTACAGAAACTACATCAGTAATACAAAGAATGGGCATGATTTCTTGTACTTTGGTTTATAATGAAATGACCTGATATCACTGAGTGTCGGTTGAGGAAGTGCAGGTGTCATCAAAAACATTCGCTGAGGAGTTGTAGAGTAAACAAAATTAATCTTCTTTTAATTTTACTGATAATTATTTTAACAACATGCAATCTTACATTAAGATTTAAATCATGAATTTTGACAATAAACATCAAACTTGCATCTTAATGGCATGAAGATACAGGTGATAATTAGTCCATTATTAAGATAAAGCATAAAGTTTTTTCTTATTTACCTTTTATATTAACTTTAATGTGAAAAGCACACAGCCATAGATTAAATTTCCAAGAGCTGTATATCACTCAAATGCAATATTGTATTTTCTGAGAAAATAGGCTCCAGTTTTTATCTCTAAAATAACTTAGTACATTGAAATATTTGGATACATTCAGATATTTAAGTTAAAACTCACAGTTAAATGGTTTATTTCTTACATTCATCTTTAATTTCAGTGTAGCATGTTTGAAATCAGAGATCTTGCATAATATAGTGTTACATAGTGGAGAGATGGCAGCAAAATGTCACATTTAACATACAGGCATCAGTAGATTCTCTGATTGGATCTTTCTGGTAGGGATAGAGAAAGAGTGGTTTGTTGGTTGAATGATTGATTGACTGAATTTAATGGTGTGTCCACCTGTCTCAGGTTATTTTATACCAAGAGGTTAGGAAATTGCATTTATTGTATGTTCATATATACATTTTTTGTGTGGTTGTTTTTTAAGAGGATTTTTTTTTTGCATACAGCCCTATGGAATACAAATAATTTTTAAACTAATCTATTTGACCCATAGATGGGGTTTTAACAGGTACTACCACTCCAGATCAGAGTGGAACTTTGAGTAATGGCAGTGAAGAAGAACTCCTCAAATCTCCAGAATGGAAATCTTACCATCAGATGCAGCTTAATGTCATACCAGGACAGGGAGTCTTACCTCTCTGAAGGGGATACTGTTAGCATATTCTAAGCTCCTATGATAGGATGGGTGGGTTGGTTAGCTGGTTTTATTGGGATATTAAATGCCAAAGTCAGTCTTTTTTTTTTGCAAACAATTATATGGTTTTAAGTAACTAATAATTTTTAAACAATTCTAACTTCAAGTAACTATTCTTAATACAAATAAATTAAAGTTTTCCTCTCAAATTCTAATAATTTGTTTACAGTTAAATGGCTTATTCATATTTTTATACAATTATATGGTTCCAAGTAACTATTCTTATTTGATAATAATATATAATAAAATATTATTCAATCCAATAAATCCGGGATAGGGAATAATTCCAATCAGGACAAAAAATATTCAAAAATAGAATATTGAATTTAAATATTCCTGGTAAAGAGCTCAATGTAAATAAAATCCACAGGGCAAATAATTTTTTTAAAAAACAACAAAAAAACAACAATCGGTCACATTAGGATAATAAATTTACTTCCATCCAGTTAAAAGCACTGATATAAATTAATGCACTAAAAAAATTAACAGGACTTCATCAGATCCAACGCAAATTTTTTTTTCCATTTCATGTTGGATTTGATGAAGTCCTGTTAAATTTTTTAGAGCATTGATTTATATCTTTGCTTTTAACAGGATGGAAATAAATTTATTATCCTAATGTGACTGATTGTTGGTTTAAAAAAAATATATGTGTGTGTGTGTGTGTGTGTGTGTGTGTGTACGTCTATATAACCTAACATATATATATATATATATATAATATAAAACCTACAATTATATATGTATATATAACCTAAAATAAATGAACATTTACTCACTTCTCGGTGACTGTCTCATTACTAGCAGTTTCATGTACTTTTTTTAGAAAATACAATAATCAAATAAAACTGACAATCATGAGACTGTCACAGAAAAATAAACATTCATTCATTATAGGTTTTATCCTGTTCTACCAGCCAGTACCGAGCAGTTGTTTTGATTTATGAAAAAGCTTTTTAAACAATCTACTTATTCAACAATAGTCATAATGAATCAAGATAGATAGATAGATAGATCATTCATTATAACTCATCTCTATGTTATAGGGATCCTCCAACACTTATAGAGAACTCAGCTTGAATATTGTTTCATTTTTCACTTCTGAATTTCTCTTTTTATAATAAACATATCTGATTTTATACATGTATATTTCATAAATTCTGGCAGTTTGACATTTCTACAATTTCAAATAATTTTATTTAATTTTCTTTCTAAAAACATTTTTTGTTTATTTAGGTAGCACATTAATCTATACATTGCTAAAGTGACATCTGCCACAATCACCAAAACATGTCAATCATTTTCTGTGCCAAAGTTGAACTTTGAATTTTATTTTAACTATCAATTTTTTTTTTCTAAGAGTTGATTTTTTTTTTTTAATCCACTTCAATAAGATAGTACCTTTGAATTAAGGATGGGGTTGATTTTTTTCGCTAAAAATAAAAATTGCTTACTTTGCATTAAAATAGTGAATGATCTTTCAGAACATTTCTAAAATAAGGAAAGATATTCCCACTTATGTTTTGAGGAAGATATTTCAGATCCGCTGGTATTACACTCACTCTAGAAAAAAATAGGATTTAGTTGAGTGATTGACTGATTTTAACGGCATTTCAATTCTCTTAGGGTTATTTCATGCTTAGAAGTTAGAGAATCACATTGATTGTTGGTTTATTATCCCGGTTTTTGAGTAGGTATTTCTTAAGTATTTTTGCCCACATTTATATATCAAGTATTCCTATTAAATACAAATAATTTGTACATAGTTGTATGGTTTCAAGTATTCTATTTAATACTAATAATTTTAAAACAATTCTATTTGATCCATCGATGGAACACTAATAGATACGACCACTCTGAGTCAGTCGACCTGGCAGTAATAACAATGAAGGGGTACTACACACTCGCCAGAGTTCTAGAACTGGGGTCTCACCACTGGATTCAGTTTAATGTCATAACCAGAATACCACATTTTATGGGGGTCTTACCCTTTTGCAAGGGTTACAGTCATCGTATACTAAACACCATCGATACGGCGGCAGTTCATTTGCTGAAGAGGGGAATAATTTACAGACCAGCAGACCAAACATCAATATGCATGCCACTCAAGGAAACAATAAAATTCAAAGGGAGAGGATGAACTATCTTCTATTTGAGGCAGAATTAGCCGCAAAATTGTATTTTCTATATTCCCCAAATACTGACCGGTATTCCCAACCGGCCTCTGAATATAAGTTCCACAATTTTTTAAAAAGACTGAGTGTCACTATTTATGAAGACAATCACCCCACTATTTGTGTTCCATAGTGAATAGCACAACAGAGAAGCAGAAAAGTTTCCAGTGAAAAAGTAATTCTTAAAACGATGTGTATAGAAAGTTTCCAGTGGAAAAAAAAAAATTAGCGTTACCAGTGAAGCGGTATCATTTTGCTCAGACGAGTGTGAGTAGCCTCCCATTTTATACTGACATGTTCCTAAAGATCACCAAATTTTCCGAAATCATTAAAAAAAATCCCTCAATGATGATAGTCTTTATTCTTCGGTTGTGTGGAAAAAAAAATTGAAGTTATCATCAATAACAATTAGCCAATCTCAAACTAAAAAGAACGTTGTTTTTATGCTGATGGGCATCCATAATAGTAGTTGTAGTAATCACAAACGTTACATTGGTTGTTGTTCGGATCAGCTGTAGGTTTCAAATAACTGTAAAAATGTAAATAACGGTTTCCTCGTCTTATTTCGATGACAAAAATCAAATTTATACAGTAAACTTTTAGATCAATATGAGGGTATTTTCTTTTCTAGATGGAACATTCAAGAATCATTCATTAAATTAAATTTCTTTTTTTTTTTTTTTTTGCAATAAATCAAAGAAAAGAAAACTTCATAAATAATATGAAAATAAAGCCTGAGCAATTACTTAATTCCACAGAACTAAGAATAATATTTATGTCGATAAATTTTCAAACAACTTACTGGAATTTAAAAAAAGAAGAAAAGACAAATTAAAAGCAAATAACAACAACAACAAAAACCCTAACGTAAATTTAAACTTGAAAAACAAAGTCCCTATTTACACTTTAAGAACAATCGGTTAGCAATTTTAATATTAAGACTAAAAATATCTTTTTAATCCTACCAACGAAATCCCACAAAAATCTGACTTATAAAACTTGGATTTTTCTTCTCTTTAAAAAAAAAAACAAAAAAAACCCAAACTTTTTGTTGCATTTAAAAAAATTATGGCACAAAAACATTAAAAATCGTAAAGTTAAAAAGAAAGTTACTTTATACTTTCTAAACAAATGAAAAAATACATATTGACTAACTCAGCTTTTAATATTTATTTAATGCGGAAATTTTTAAACAGGAAAGATTTTATGATGCTCTTGTATTTTATTTTTATTTTACATCGGAAATTGAATAATTATCGGGAGGAAAAAATCTCCTTTTGTTTCTTTTTAGAAGCGAATTAATTATACTTACGTCTTTTTTTAATTATGTCGTTAGAGTTAATTTTTATACACCGCGTAAGTAACAGCCCAAACTTTTTGTTGTGAATAAAATAGTTTTTTTTTGTACTATTAATATCACACAACGTAGCGGCAAGAAATTTTAAAATGAGGAGATAACTCTGCGGTGACCACTAATGTCAATTAACTGAAAAGACGTCCATCTAGTAGCAATACTAATTTTCTTTTTATTATTAGAATAAAAAATATCATTAGTAATCTGTTGAGCTATTTAAGCCTTATCCTTTAACCTTTTTGAAATGTGTTTGTAAAAAAAAATTATCCTCTGAATAAATGATAAATTCTGATGTTATGATAAGATATTTAGTTTGTATATTTTTATAGTATTAATACTTGGATTAATTTCTGTCAATTTTAAGCTGTATGTTAAAATAACTATGATTTTGTAAATTTAGAATTTTGAAGTAAATCTGTTGTAAACTATTAGTTTAGTTTGGTTGTTTTTTTCGTTTTATGGCATATCAATCTTCCTGTTTATTTAATACCAAAGCCATCCTTGTAAAAGCACAGAAGTGGTACAATTTAACCCATAACTGGGAGGATAAGCGAGTTCATACCTTTCCCAGGAGGATTCGTTGAAAAGTCAATGTAATAGTGCAATTGGAGTTTAAACTCATTAACTACCATGATGCAGTTCAGCATGTTAGTTATTACGCAATGGAGACTCTTTTTGTTAATATGGATAGGATTACTTTAGATCATATCACTGAGAGCAAATTATTTGTATATATGGTTACTTGAATCTATAATTGCTTACAAAGGATTATTATTATTAGTTACTCAAAATTGTATAATTGCTTGAAATAAAGGGTGAATATAAAAACACATTGCTGTAGGTTGAGTACCATCTTGGATTTCATTGTTCTTCAGTGGTGAGGGTGCACAGAGATTCAGCTGTGAAGAAAAGAAATATTCAGAATTAATGTATGAGATGTCACTATATTTATTAACATATTCCAATAAGTTTTGATGTTATAACTTCTTAAAATGTATGAGTTTTTGTGCTCACCCTGTACCATATACTTGAGGGCTAATTATTTGTGTTCAATAGGAAGGCCTAAAACCATTTAACTGTGTACAAATTATTTGTATTAGTTGGAATACCTGAAACCATAGAATGGTATGAAAATTAAGTGTATTAAGAATGGTGACTTGATTGATTTGATTTGATTTCTTTGTTTAATGGCATATCAACCTTTGTAGGTTACATAATGCCAAAGCCATTCTCCTAGAAGAATAGTAGTGGTACTATTTAACCCATAGCTGGGAGGATAAGGGAGCTTCATTCCTTTCCCAAGGGTATTTGTCTGAAAGTGAATGTAATAATGGTTACTTGAAGTCATAATGGTTTACAAAGGATAATCATCATCATTATTTACTTGAAATACTTGAAACCACATAACAGTGTCCAATCAAAATATCATAGTTACTTAGAGAAAGACTGTTTTTGACATAAGTGTTGACATCCTATAAAAAATAAGCTTCCAACCAACCAGACACTCTTGTTTAACAACTGATTATAGAGAAAAATTCTGTTACAGAAGCATTCTGTTATATTAAGGCATTACTCAAAGAATGTAGCTATTCGCATATCTGTAAACATCCAGTATACCTACAGAATGTCTCTTTAGAGAGTGCACTGTTGAATCTTTATAAGAATTGGCTCCAAGTGTTGAAAAGAATTTTATGAGAAATTAGAAAAAATAAGATAAAAAAGAATAATTTTTTTTTTGAGAATCAAATTATATCTTGCTCATATTTCTTTCTTTCTTTCTTTCTTTTGCGTTTTAGTAGCAGTACCCATGAAAATTAATGCTTAAAATCAGATTATAACTTGTTCATATTTCTTTCTTTCTTTGCATTTTACTACCTGTACCCACAAAAATTCCATATAATAATTACAAAAATTTAAATGAAACTCTTGTTGGTTTCTATTTCAGTTATAATATTTGGTGAATTAATAACAACATAATCTATCTATCTATCTATCTATCTACTTAACAAAAATTAATCAAATATGATATTACAATATCAAAAAGCAAAAGCTTCAATGGAAAAATTGAAGATTTGGTTTAATGAAGGATGTATATACCAACCCCTCTGCATGAGCAGAATGTGACACAAGGTCAGTTTTTAAACAGAGTTTAATAGGTTTGGATTCTGAGTTTTCTTTTTCCTAAATGAGTTGCCTTACCAAGGTTAAAGAGCCAAGTCTGCTCAACTATTTATCCATAGTTATGGAGAGAATACTTGGTTTAATATCTTTCCTAATGGTATGTGAAATTCGAACAAACTCATCCAGAATTTGAACTCAGGTTGCTGTATCGGTTTCTCACAAAAATAGCCATTACATCAAGGGTTGCTCTTTTTTTTGGAGGATTCCCTGTAGTATCATATCTAAAGTACTGGATTGCAGCCTCAAAGTAACTGAGTACAAACTCCAGTTGCACTCTTACATTCTCTTGAGGGCTAATACCCTTGGGAAAAGTATGAACGCCCTTATTGACCCCAGCTATGGGTTAAATAGTTTCAAAGCTGTTCTTCTACAAGGATGGCTTTGGTATTGAATGACCAACAAAGATTGATGTACCATTAAACAAAGAAACCAAACCAGACCAGCCTTGTTTTGTGAAGTTAGTTGATAAACATATTTATCTTTTTTTTTCTTTAAATGACTTAACTTTTATGGTGGGGGATTCTCTTTGCAATAAGGTTAATGCTATCAGTTTGCATAAAGGTCAAGGTAAAAATTATAAAAGCTGGCAACAAAACAATTGCTTATCAAAATCTAAAAATCAAATTCATTAGAAAAATAGGATTGAAAATTAATGATAAGATATACATTTTCAATCTAATATTTTCTATCTGTTTTCTTTTTTTAATAAGGGTTTTTTAAAACCATATATGCAAATTAACTAACCTAATAAGGAAAAAAAATGCTACCTTTGTCAAGTTGGTTGAAAATAGTGGTTGTTTTGGTGCTACAATTCTATGTAGATTTTCAATCTAGATAAGAAAAAAAAAACAGACAGCAAATATACTTTGATTTAGCAATGCCATATTTAAACAGAATACAATAGAGATGGACAAAAGGCTGCATCTTCTCCTTCCCTAAGAAAGGTGACCTTGGAATCATGAAGATCTACAGAGGCATAACTCTTACTTCTATAGTGGCTAAGATTTATAATGTTCCACTTTGCAATCACATCAAACCAGAAATTGAGAAAGTTCTTAGGAAAAATCAGAACAGTTTTCAGAAAAAGCAATCCACTTCATCATAGATTCTAACAATCTGTTAAATCATTGAAGGAGTTTATGCAAAAAATCTCAAGGCAAGATTATTGTTTGTAGATTTTTCCAAGGTATTTGATTCCATACACAGAGGGAAGATGGAGCAAATACTTCTAGCTTATGGTCTCCTCAAAGAAATTGTTACAGCCATAATGATGCTCTATAGAAACACAAAAGTCAAAGTGTGCTTACCGGATGGAGACACAGACTTCTTCAACATTGTTGCTGGAGTTGTATAAGGAGATATATGAGCACTCTATCTGTTTAAACTCAGTCTAGATTGCATACTTTGAATATAGGTAGGTCTAATAAAAGAAAATAGGTTTACACAAAAAAAGGCAAGAAGTAAACAATATCCCACTGAAACTATAGTGGACGCAGACTATGCATGTGGCAGTGCTTCTAACAAACACATCTACCCAAGCCAAATCCCTGTTGCATAGCCTGGAGTAGACAGCTGGAGATATTGGCCTCTATGTGAATGCAAACAAAACAGAGTACATGTGTCTTAATCTAGAAGGAGCCATCTGCACTCTAAATGGCAGTCCTCTGAAATGAGTAAACAATTTAATGTGCTGCAGCAGCAGTGTTTCATCTACTGAAAGTGATGTCAGTATTCATCTAGCAAAGGTGAGTACTGCTATTGATAGGCTATCAATCATATAGAAGTCTGATCTATCCAATAAAATGAAACAGGATTTCTTCCAAGGATCTGTGGATGCACCACATAGATGCTGACAAAATGCCAAGAAAAATCTTGATGGGAACTGCACAAGAATGCTATAAGTTATATCGAACAAATCTTGGAAGCAACACCCCATGAAACAACAGCTGCATGGCCACCTACCTCCCATCACTAAAACCATCCATGTAAGAAGAACAAGACATGCAGGACACTGCTGGAGAAGCAAAGATGAACTCATAAATGATGATCTCCGATGGACCCCTACACATGGATATGCCAGTGCTGGTCAACCAGCAAGAATGTACCTACAACAGCTCTGCACAGTCATAGGATGCAGTTTAGAAGACCAGCTAGGAGCAATGGACAATAGGGACGGATGGAGAGAAAGAGTCCAAGAAATCCATGATAGCAGCACAACTTGATGAGGATGATGATGATTTTTTATATATATATATATATATAGGTTGATTTTAACTGTATATCAAGTATATGGTTATTTTATGCCAAAAGGTTAGGGAAGTGCATACATTGTATTTTACATTATTTGTATAGTTGTTTCTTAAGAGTTTTTTTTGCACACACTTACATGATATCAATTATTCTTATCTAATACAATTATTCTATATATACTTATATGGTTTTAAGTAATTTAATAATAATCATTTATTTGTACACAGTTATATGGTTGGTTGTTTGGTTGTTTTGTTTTGTGGTGTATCAACCCTTTTTGAGTCATTTAGTACCAAATGAAATTTCAAACAATTCAGTTTGGTATAAGTATAGTTGATTGGTTGTTTGGGTTTTATGGCGTATCAACCCTTGTAGGTTATTTAACACCAAATTCTGTCTATATGTATACATATTCAACCAAAGATTTCTGAATGAATACTTAGTAGATAAAATTTTCTATGAGCAGGATTTCATTTGTTTGCACATGATTAACCAGTTTTAATTTGTCATGTTTTTTCGTACAACCCTGTCTCTCATGAGAAGGACAGAATGTCATCTATTTTGACCTTTTCGAACAAATCAGTTAAACTATTGACTTTGAAAAATTGCTTTCTGATGACAGTGAAAGCTCTGCATTCTATAAGAATACGTTTAACTGTGCAAGTTGTCTGACACATCAAACACTGTGTTTGTGGTTCCTGTTTCAGTATGAAAGAGTGAGTAAGACTTGTATGACCAATGTGCAATCAGGATATAACGACTTGTTCTCTTCTTGATTTTCTAAAAGCTGGTCCCTATTCACCCAAGGTGGGCTGAATTTGGAAGAGTTTATTATGGATGTTCATGTCCCATCGTTGTTGCCATTTCGTGTGAAGGAATTTACTGATTGTCGGTTTCACATCGGTATAGGGAATGGAGATAACTTTAGGGCTTAGATCTAAGACCGATTTGGCTGCCGAGTCTGCTCTTTTATTTCCTCTCACTCCGATGTGGCTTGGGATCCAACACAAAATTATTTTTTTATGACTAGACATTGAGTCTAGTCTACTAAGCAGTTTAACAATTAATGGGTTCTCCAGCTTTTTATTTTCCAGTGATGTTAATACAGAGAGCGAGTCAGAGAATATGATAAATTTGTTATGTTTGTCCCTAGAAATGATATTGAGAGCAAAGTTAATAGCACATACTTCTACAGTGAAGATGGAGCTTTCCATTGGAAGAGCCTTTTTGTGAATTATTTTATTTAGGGCAGCTGCACTTGCTGTTCTACTGTGGTCCTTCGAGTCATCTGTGAAGGCGTGTAAATGTTCGGTGTAGTCTGATACAATATGATGAAATTTTTCGATATAAGTGCTGGGATGGGTTTTGAGGAGTTCATTCAACTTAAGGATCACTTTGGGTTTTTCAAGAATCCAAGGTGGTGTTTTAGGAAAGACGTCTTGATGTATATTTTTAACGGATATTTCAGATTCTTGTAGCATTGATTTTATAGCCTTTTCTCTTTTTTCAAAAAACTCCCCATATCTCAGATGGAATGTAGCATTATATGCAGGATTACTAGGGCACAATTTCAGTTTGGGATAATATTTGATAGCTAATTTATTACTCCTTATATTTGCAGGTGCCTCATTAGCTTCTACATATAGACTTTCGACTGGAGATGTTCGGAAGGCTCCAAGCACTAACCTCAGGCCTCTATGGCAGATCGGATTAGATATTTTTAAATAGGTCCTTCTAGCTGACTGGTATATAAAACTATTGTAATCCAGCTTTGATCTAATCAGTGACCTATATAATTTCAGTAGAGTTCCTCGATCTGCTCCCCACTCTGTGTGGGCTATCACACATAACAGTTGTAATCTTTTATTGCAACTAGACCTTAAGTACTTCAGGTGGAGAATAAAAGGCAGTTTTTTTATTGAATACTAACCCCAGAAATTTATGTTCATTTACAACAGGGATTTCTGTCCTTTCAAGTTTCAGACATGGATTATTATGAAGTTTTCTCTTATGACAGAAATGCATGCATTTAGTTTTTTTTTTGAGAAAACCTAAAGCCATTTTCTGTTGCCCACTTATTTAACTTGTCTAAGTATTGTTGGAGTTTACGCGCAATGGTGTGTATTTATTTTGACCAGTAACATATTAGGAGGTCGTCCACATATAAAGATCCGTCAACTCCGAGGGTTAAACATTTTGTGATGTTGTTTATATTAATGATAGTACACTACCTTGAGGGACTCCCTCTTCCTGATTTTTCATATCAGAGAGAGTAGATCCAATGCAGACTTTAAATTTACGGTCTGATAAGAACCCACTGATAAAATGTGGGAGTCTAATTTTCAGTCCGAGATCATGCAGATCTCTCATTATTCCATATTTTCATTTAGTATCGTAGGCCTTCTCCAGATCAAAGAAAATAGCAGTGAGATGCTCATTCCTAATGAATGCCTCCCTTATAACTATTTCCAGGCGAACCAAGTGGTCTGTTGTACATCTTTTACTACGGAATCCGCATTGTAGATTAGAAATAAGACCATTGGATTCTAAATACCAAACCAATCTATCATTTATCATCCTCTCTATTATTTTGCACAAACAACTGGTCAATGAAATTGGTCTATAATTTTGTGGGTCCGAGTTGACTTTCCCTTGTTTTTGAATTTCTATTACTGTGGTTTGTCTCCAGATATCCGGAAATTTACCTTCTATCCACAATTTGTTATATATTCTTAAAAGTAGTTTTAATGATTTTGAAGGTAATTGCCTCAAGAACATGTAATGGACTTCATCTGGTCCTACAGCAGTATTATGAGATCTTTTTACAGAGTATTTTAATTCTTTTAATGAAAACAGGTTATTATATTGTTCCAGGTTTTTTGATTTAAAATTTAATTTGTACTTTTCTGCATTTTGTTTGACTGTAATAAATTTAGGCTTGCAGTTTTGACTAGGTGAGTTTCAAGAAAAAGTTTCAGCTAGCAAATCTGCTATATTCTTTTTATCAGTTATGATGAAGTTATTTTTGGAGAGGTGTTTAATTGGTGTTGCTTGATATTTACCAGAAATTTTCTGGATCATCTCCCAAATTACTTTCGGTTCAGAGGAGGAATTCAGTCTGCTGACATATTTTTGCCAGCATTCTTTTTTCACTGCCTTTATCTAAGTATAGTTTTTGTTTACAAACAGTTAAATGTCAATGCAGTTCTATTTCAAACAATTCAGTTTAGCATAAGTACACAGTTTAGTTCTATTTGACCTATAGATATAACCCTCTCAGGTACTACCACTTTGGGCCAGAGTGGACATGGGAGTAGTGGCAATGAAGGGGTACTCCGCATTCCCAAAAGCTCCAGCATTACTGGAGCCTCACCATCAGATTGTTCAGTTTCATATCCAGAACACTCACTGGGGGAGGGGTATCTTACCCCTCTGTAGAAAAGTAGTCAATATATTCTACAGCCCCACCCGATGAGGCAAACAATTATATGGTTTCAAGTAACTAATAATAATAAGTAAGTAAAGTTAGCGACCATAGTCGAGGGTGACCCGTAGGCTCCCTTTTCGATAGCTACTACACCAAGGTGTAGGGGAGGGCGCTACTCCATTCCCAGGATTGCTCCACTTTACCCTTGAACCGCACCTTATAATGCTGAGTGTTAAGCAAGGTGGTATCAAGTTCCATTTTTAAAGTCTTTGGTATGACTCGACCTGGGATTGAACCCAGGTCTCCCGGGCCATTGGCGAACACTCTAACCGCTGGGCCAATGTCCCGGTAACTAATAATAATAATCTATCGTAAACAATTACAGCTTCAAGTAAGTATTCTTAATTCAAATAATTTGTACACAGCTAAATGGCATGAAGCACTTTGATCTAATAAAAACATTTTTTAAATGGATCTATTTGGTCCCTTGATAGGATTCTGACAAGTACTACCACTTCAGGTTAGAGTGGACCTGGGAGTAATGTCAACGAAGGAGTACTTCTTCAAGTAAGTATTCTTAATTCAAATAATTTGTACACAGCTAAATGGCATGAAGCACTTTGATCTAATAAAAACATTTTTTAAATGGATCTATTTGGTCCCTTGATAGGATTCTGACAAGTACTACCACTTCAGGTTAGAGTGGACCTGGGAGTAATGTCAACGAAGGAGTACTTCTCAGAAATTGAGCCTCACCATTAGATTCAGCTTAGTGTTGTACAAAGAACACCTCTTTTTGGGGATGGTCTTACGTCTTTATAGGGAGGTAATGTCAGCATACCCTATGCCCCACTGATAGGACAGTTTATTTACTGGATGACTAAATCCTTCATTTGATTTTGTCATTTGGATTTTTGTTTTAACTTTTTTTAAAAATCTCATTTTTGCTTGTGTCATGGCAACTACATATCAATATTTTCTAAATTGTCAGAATTAGAGAGTATTTTTTTGTTTTTACAACATGTCAAACCTTGTTGAATTGTTTGATGGTGAAATCACTCTTTTTTTTTTTTTTTGCAAGAAATTATATGATTTCAAGTCACTAATAATAACCATTTGTAAGTATAGGGTGTCTCAATACACATGGGACCTCTGTGACAGCTAATAACTCTACTAATGATAATGTTGTGTTCTTTTTTGTTTCAGATTTGAAAATAGTATACTATAGCAACTATTAATCCTCGATCGCAATGCCTTGGACAAGAAATGAAAAAATATTTTGCATCACTACTTATTTGGAGACAAAATCATTCAAGACTGTCACAAAATAGATGCAATCCATTAATGATTTATTACTGAGACATGAAACTCAAAAAAGCTGATATAATAACAATTAAAAAAAAAAAAGATTTGATGTCTCTAGCTCAAAGGATGCATTTTTTACTGGATATGTTCCAAATGACCACAATTGTGCTTGTCTCTGTAATAAATAATTATCATAATAGGTTACATTTATTTTGAGATACCCTGTAATTATAGCTTCAAGTTAATATTCTTAGTTCAAATAATTTGCACACATATTGTTTCAAGTATTCCTATCTAATACTAATGCTTTGCAAGAACTTATATAGTTTGAAGTAACTGTTCTTCTTTAATTCTAATTATTTTGTAGCAGAAAGAAAGAATTTCAAATTATCATTTAGTGCGGAAATCATTTTGCTGTTGGGGTTTTGAATTTATATATTTCGTCCAATCCTATTTACCAACCCCTCCACTCGGGCAGGATATGACACAGGGTCAATTTTTTAAGTGGAGTTTAACAGGTTTGAATTCAGAGTTTTCCTTCTCCTAGACTAGTTGCCTCACCAAGGCTGAAGAAATCAGTCTGTCCTACTATTTACCCATAGCTGGAGGGAGAATAATTTGATTCATACCTTTCCCAAGGGCATTAGAGCTATGTGAAATGCAATCAGTCTCATTCATTGACAATGACAATGATTCATGCCATTCTGCCCGGATGACTTCCCCCGAGTAATATAAAAGGCGGTGTAACATTCTTTCACTCTCTTCCTCATATTTTTCAAGCAGGACAGACCGACTTTCTTCTTCACTGACTTATCTTGACGATTCCAGCAGTAGTAACAGACCATCACAACATGAGATGAGCATATTCAACTTTTGGGCCAGTGTTCCTTTAGGAGTTCATTCTTTCATTTATTCATTTCTCCTAGACCCACTGGTCCTCAAAACTTCAAGGTTAGATGTTTAATTCTGGCTCTATTATTTGCAACTGTTTTCTTCCATGTACAAACTCACAGTACAATGGTTATCTTTCTGGCTGTCATTAAACTTCTTGAAACTTATCAATATTTTCTCATCCTCATTCCTGTATTTCCTTTCTTCTTAATGTAACAAGGCAGACTACAATTTGCCTTTTTGTTAAAATTTGTTTGCACACATTTATATAATATCTAGTATTCAGATTTATGGCAAATAATTTGCACATGGTTATTTAGTTTCAAGCATTCCTAATATCAATAATCTTCAAAAAGATTTATTTGATCTATAGGTTTAACCTTAATAAGAATTGCCTCTGAGAGTCAAAGGTAGATGTGGGTGTAATGGTAATGAAGGAGTGATTCCACACTTCACAGAGATCTAGAACTGTAGCCTCACCCCTAGTATGCAATTTAGAGTTAACCCAGGACACCATTATGTTTTTGATTGTTGATTCTACTATTAGATATGGAAGAAAAAAAACAAAATGTGCTTCAATCATACAAAACATGATTTGTGCTATTTATGAAGAAAGCATGTGTCAAAAGTGTTTTGCAAGTTTCATGTTAGATATTTCAAGTTGAAGACTTCTCCGAAGTTCAGGTACACGAGATATATATTTGTTCATTGCTTAGCAATTCGCTTCAGTTTAGTTAAAGAAGAAACACAATGCTTTTTTTTTAAAAAAAAATCTTTTTTATTTTGCATGTCTTATCTATCAAATGTGGAGTTTGTATGAAAACCCCAAAGAGTGAAAATCAATAGATCTATTCACCAGGCATGCTAGAGAGAAAAGTTTCAATTTCAATTCCCTATGACATCATCTCATGTGCATGTCTTTCAAATGCTCAACATGTCACTTACTACAACTGTGTAGGTCATCTTTGACAATTTGTCAAGTTTGAGGTTGTGACCTTTTCACCTCCATACTTCAACCATGACATTGCTTAAGTTTGGCACAAAGCCATCTGCTCTGAGTGCCTTTCTCAGTGCATACATTATATAATATATTGAAAAGTAACAAAATCGATGTGATGTTATGGGTAGATTGAAATCTCAGTTGATGAAAGAAATGGAAAAGATGCATTTATAGTTTGTTTCCCACATTTAATAAGGTGTTAATAATTCAGCCCATCTGTCATTTTTATGAGCTTTTATCCATAGGATCTCTAAAGGAAATTTTAGAAGATATTAGAAATGATTGGGTAGTTTATGACATATGTGTTAGAGCTTGGCATAATTTAGGCCAGCTATCACAGTGATTTTACAAATCACTCCCCCACAAAGGGGAGGAAAGTCTTTGCATCATCTACCAGCCTCAATCAAAGCTTGTAAGTAATGTTGCTTCCACCAAACAAGATCCACTCTGTAATCCACCTAAACTTTGTAGTATTACCTGTGGGAAAGGCATGAAACCATCTCTTCTCCCCACTTCCCTACTATGTTTAAAGAGTAGGTCGGACTGGTCTCTTTAGTCTTGGTAAAGCAACTAGTCTAGAAGGAAAACTGAATTTAAAGTTGTACCCTGCTTAAAAATTGATATTAAATCCCAATGGCTTGGGTAAATACATACTGCATTTTCAATAGTAAGTAAATAGCTAGGAGGGGAAGAGATGGATTCATGCCTTTCTCAGGGGCATTAGAACAAAGTGAAACACAAAAAGCATGATCCAGAATTAGAACTTGGGTTACTGTTGTAACCTAACAAAAGGTTACTGAATGAGAATTAACCAAAACAAAGGTTGGAAATGAAATAGAAATCTTTATAACATTAACAAAATACAATACTTGCCAGCGGTGTAAAGAAAGTAACCACTGCTAGTGGTAACTACTTAGCATATTTTCACTTCCTCACAATAGTGTCCAATGTAATTATGAGGAATGGGACATACCCATTAATGTTCATAGGTAGGGTATATAACAGTTGCTGAGTCCATTTCCTATGATAATAGTTATGTCAAATGCATTTCCTTCTATAAAAACTGCAATACCACCACCAATGTTAAGGGAAGTCCCCATAGCATCATGGCTAATAAGCTGGACTGCGACATTGTTGTAAGCAAGTTTGAACTAAAGTTACTCAATGACATTCACTTTTAGATGGAAAGGTATGAACTCACTTATCCCTCCACCTAAGTAATACCTCTACTGTTCTTTTACAAGGATGGCTTTGGCATTAAATAACCTGCAAAAATTGATAGGCCATTTAACAAAGGAAGGAACTAAACCATTACCAATGTTGCAATACTGAGGATCTATTCTCTACAAGGAATCTACTAGTTGTAGATAAATATTGTATGGTGGGTTTACTGACTTGAATCTACACTGATGTAAGGG
This sequence comes from Sepioteuthis lessoniana, assembly GCA_963585895.1. Classification (NCBI taxonomy): domain Eukaryota; kingdom Metazoa; phylum Mollusca; class Cephalopoda; order Myopsida; family Loliginidae; genus Sepioteuthis; species Sepioteuthis lessoniana. Next base: position 71,922,798 of record OY757908.1, read on the forward strand.
ACATAACCAGTGGCAACTCATCCACAGGTGCTGTGGAACTGCAGCACCCAATATCTGCTCTCGATACATATGGAAAAAATATATTTATTTGTATTTGTACTTAAATGTCAATGTTCAGTTTCTCATTTCAAGAAAAAAAATTTTGTATGAGAATTGACAACTTTGCAGTTCCACTGATGGGGTGTTTGCTTTGTTGTGTGCATGCCCAGGAGGCAAATGGTCCAAGAAAGGCAGAACGCTGTGGCTCACATAGTACTGATATGCTTATCAGTGATGTACTCAGTGTTTATACATCATCTCATGTGAGATGCTTATATATTTTTTTTATTAATTCAACAATATTTGAATCACTTAATGTGATAAATTCGAGATGATGTCATATAGTTAATAATTTTCTTTCTCATTGAATTAAGTATTTTTATCAAATTTCTTATATTCTTTCTCTTCCTCAAATGTACATATATATATATATATATATATATATATATATATATATATATATACACACACATACACACTGTATTTCTCAGTGTGTTACACAATATCTATATAATTTTTATATATTTTCTGAAATAGCACCCCAACAAATTAATGTCATGAGCTACCACATGACATGGCCTTTTTTGTATTATGGGGAGCTGTGATCCTGAGAAAAAGTAAGAGGAGATAGATAGGAAAGAAAACCAGGCAGGATATATCTCTTTTGGTTCTCTGCTGTTATCTATATAAAAGTCTTCAAGGATTTTTACCAGTTTTGATTAATGTACCTGAGACAAAACAATGAGATGTTAGTAAACTAAGCAGTGAGGAGAATAAAAATGCACACTCTCTCACTTGTTCAAAATCCAAATCATGAATTGTTGAACTAAGATGGTTTGGTTTCTTTGTTTAATAGCATATCAACCTTCTTTGGTCATTTAATGACAAAGCCATCATTGTAGAACAGCAGTAATACTATTTAACCCTTAGCTAGCGAGATAAAGGGGTTCATATCTTTCCAAAAGGTATTAGTCCAAAAGTGAATATAATAACATGAAATAATAGCCATCCTTGGAGAAGAACAGCAGTGATACTATTAACCCATAGCTGGTGGGATACAGAGGTTCATACCTTTCCCAGAGGGTATTAGTCTGAAAGTGGACATAATAGTGTAACTGGAATTTGAACTGGTTTATTACAATGTTGCAAGTCTAACAAGTTAGCCATTATGCCATGGGGACAAAACTGGAACAAAGGTAAGTGAAAGATAAAACTAAGACAGTGGGCAAATGACATTGTGCTTCCATATCCTAATTCCAAGGAAAACATTGTTACCTCTCAAATTATTATCAACACACTATAAAATATTTAAAATATGTCAAGATGCCCCATGGCTTTTCTTTTAAGAAGTACACCTATCAACATTCACAATAGATATATAGCAATAATTCTGCTGCCAAGTCAGATCAAAAAAGTAGATTTTGGAAGAGTGGTTTGCTCATTTATTCATCGATTCATTTCTGCTAATAGTGCCAACGACAAGACCAAAGTTAAAATAACTTGAAATGGGGGAAAAAAGAATAAGGAGAATTGGGTTCATGCTTTTTTCAAGATGATTAAAGCAAAAGTGATATAAAAAAACTTGACAAGAATTTGAACTCTGCTAGTGAAGTTGATAACTCATATAGTTATTGTTATGGTACCTACCTTACAAACTATAATGAACTCTTCCTCTTACTATGAATACCGGGAGAATATTCATCTCGGTGTTAAGTTAACTTAAGTTAACTGCGCGCATGATGAAGGATGAATGGTTATATATTGTACTGTTGAATGGGTCGGCGAATGTGGCTAGCTAGGTCCCTTTAGAATATATAGAAAAGCAAGACCGCTCCCTTCCCCTCCCCAAAAACCTTAAGGCCTCGTGCCTTCTTTGTACTTACAAAGAAATAAAGTTAAGTTAACTCAAGCCTAACACTTTGGCAGTCAGACTGACATTCAACACTCTTTTACCTATGCTGTATTTAGACTTTCATTCAATATACTTGTTTCACGTAATCCCAAGTTCGTATCTTTCTTCCGGAACTTTTATTGGTCCACAACGGTTATTCTCTAAGCTTAGCTTACACATGGCACAAGGCTAGAAGTATAGGTAACCCAGTGACAATCAAACTCATGAACAAAGGTCTGTGAATCTAACTTGTTAATCATTACACCAGGTGAGTTGCCCTTGATAACTGTTATACCAACACAAATTTTGAAACATTGAAAACTCAAGGATTCCTCCTATAAACTCCTTTTTTGACAGTTATGTTTAAGACAGTCATTAATAAATTTGAGAAATAAAAGACATTTTTACTTTTAAAACCTTACCTACCAAAGACACAAGTGTCAAATGCACACTTATAACCATGTGTGTAAGCTGAAAACCACACTGCATTCTTTGCTTATCAGAACATTTAAATCAACATGATACTTCAAGTGTGCTTTTATTGAAGACAAGTACAGCAGAGTACTTTGCAAATGATTTTTTTTACCAATGCTTGAAAGCAATTATATATAAATTAAGGTTAAAAATCATTTTTATTCCCATGTATTACATTTATTAGAATTGTAATATATAGTAAAATATTTTTTGATGATGATACCCCTTGCCACAAAATTCATGTTATCAGGATAAATATTCTGATGCAATTACTGTAATTATTCATTTATGACATACACTTTTGGGGCATTTTTAAACCTAAAAATTATAAGTGCATACTATACACAAGAACTAAATACTATCTTTTTATCTAGCTACAAGCATCACCATATTCAGGACAGTATGACCATAAGTAAATTATATCTTTGGTCCAAACTAACTAATGTGTAACTAATACTTCTGTTTCATACAGCTACAGAGAAATAGCCACTCAAATGTGTGTTGGTTTATAATTTTGTTTCTCTTCATGTGAGATTATTTTTACAAGTTCAATGCATTTTTGGGTGAACATGTTCATTTGTTTACTCTAAATACTACGTAAACATTTTGTTTCAAAAAATAAGTAAACTGTATAAATTTTTACTTTAGACTATACTAAGCGGATAAAAAGTTGAACAAATGTTAAATTTAGCTGTGACAATTTCAGAAAAGTCAGTACGAATATTTTACAAAATACATTATTTTTTTTTAGAATTTTGTAGCCTAAATTTAAGAGTGCATGTTACATACAAATAATCATGGTGATGGTAAAATGTTGATTTACCAGAACAATTCTTTGCCAATAAGTTGCTGTTTATTGGATACCTGGTGCTTTAAAATGGAAGTGACAAATCAGATAGATTTTTGGTCAGTTGATTAGCTCAGAGGAGTCTGTTGAATGGGCAATCTGTCAAAGATTGGGCTGTAGTGCATTCAGTCCAGGATGAATCTGTACAGGTGTAGCTTTATTGTTGACCTTACTCATCTTAATCTTAAATTCACAGTATTATTTTCAACTGAGGACAACTGATCACTATCTGACTAGGATTTGTAGACAAGATTTTCAAAACCATAGCTCTACAGACTTAAGAATAGTATCTGACAAAACAAAGTTTTTTTTAATGGTAATATTCTAATCCTTCGAGAAATATTTACAGATAAATCTATCAAAAAATGAATAGTGAATTAATTATAAGTAAATAAATTTATTTAAATTAATATAAAAATTAAATAAATGATAATAATTAAAAAGATCTATTAAATCTATTTATAAATTAAAAGTAAATAAATAAATTGATTAAAATAAAAAATCAAATGATTAATGAAAAGTAAAAAAATAATAAATTCATTGAAATTGATATAACAAATTAATTCATTAAAATTGATGTATAAATAAAATAATAATAAATAAATTTACTGTAATTAAAATATATATCAAATAATTAATAAATAGTAGGCAAATAAAAAGTAAATTTATTGAAAGTAATGTGTAAATTAAATAATTGAGAAAAAGTAAATAACTAATAAATAGATAAATTTATTGAATTAATATATAAAGCAAATAAATCATAATAAATATACAAATTTATCACAATTTATCAATAAATTAAATGATGGTAAATAAATAAATTTGTTGAATATAAATCAAATAATTAATAGGAAATGAATAAATAATAAATTTATCAAAATAAATATATAAATTAAATGAATAATAAAATTAAAATATAAATAGTAAGTAAAGTTGGCGACCGCAGTAGAGGGTAACCTGAAGACTCCCTTTTCAATAGCTACTACTTCTTTCCCTGGATTGATCTACTTTACCCATGATCTGTACCTTATAATGATGAGCGTTAAGCAAGGTGGCATCAAGTACCATTTTTGAGTCTTTGGTATGACTCGACCTGGGATTGAACCCCAGTCTCCTGGACCAAAATCAATACATAAACTAATAATAAACTCATCAAAATCAATAAGTAAAATAAATAAATAATAAATGTATGATAAATAGTAGATAAGTTTCATTTTGACTTTAACAAAGTAAAATAAAAATGCCTTTATTAAAGGATAAGTGTAGTATTACAGAGAAAGACAATGACATTGGTGTATAAAAATATAATCACCTTCTTTTCTTTTTCTTTTATTACCCAAAATGTACAGGTGGATAGAGTACAGGGGTTGAAGATAGTTGAGATGCACTCACACAGGGGTTAACGGTATGGATCTTCTAAGAATCGCTTTCTTCTTTGTTCGGCTTTTCAGGTTGAACTCTCTCAAGTTGTATGACATTCTGGATGCCCTGGCAAATTCTTGTGGTCATATCTCCTCCAACCTGCTGCTTACACACTGCACATGGACATGCCTCCTTCTAACATGCTACCCACACAATGCATGTAATCACACTTCTTTCTAGCATGCCATCCATGCAATCTATGCAGTATTTCCTCTGGGGACACCTGCGTTCTGTTTACTTTAGGTATCAGGTGCATTTTCTGTTATTTTTATACCCAGTGTCATACTTCTGCAGCTGCATCATGTCAAAGGAGGTCCTGAAGTCAAAATTCAACATAAGAATATTCATTCCCTTTTTAGAAAAATTAACAGTTTTGTTTGAAATCATATTTTATTTAAAAGGTAGTTAATTTATTTGGACGAGTATCCTCATCTTTGTTGCTTTTTAAACAACGATTCAGCTGGTGAAGATGTAGCATGCTGTTTTGAACAAATCCTAGAAGTAGCACCATACGAAACTGTAACTATACAGCCACTTACTTCCCATCTCACAAACCATATAAGGAAGAAGAATAAGTCATGCTGGAAAAGCAGGGATGAACTCATAATCAATGTTCTATTGTAGACTACTACCCATGGACATACCAGTATTGTACAACCAGTAAAAAATTACATTCATCTGCTCTGAGAAGACATTGGATGCTCTGTAGAGGCCAAGAGGGACAGATGGTGAAAAGGAGTCAAGGGAATCCATGCTATCAGAATGATTTGATGATGATTCAAGTAAATTTGGTAAACTTGATTTTAGACCAAAGTAGTAAGCTGGCAATTCTTATCCATATTACATGATTTTAAAGATGGTTACGGATGTTCCGAAGCTGGATAGTATGATTTATGATGAACAATCGAGATCAAAACAAAAATGTAAACACCAATCTCTTAAAGTGACACTCACATTAAATTTTTTTTTTTTTTACAAAACTCCTCAAAAAAATTTCAAGGAAGAATATAAACTTTCTAAAATCAAGGTCAAAGGTCAGTTTTAGTTTAGTGGTGAGGGCTATGAATGTCAGGCAAAACCTCTTCATTTGATATTTGTAGTTTAAACACATTCATTTATTTTTAAATGCCTGCTCAAATTAAGATGTTAAATACAGTACTTTCTCATTAACACTTCTGGTGCCAACATTTCTTTTCCTAATGTGTAGGCCAAAAATAGAACAAAGCATTGGTGGAAAGCAGGTATTAGTGACAGCTGTAAGTAGAGGAGAAAATGAAGACAAGTCACAAATTTCAAAACAGGGGATGTTGATTATCATGTAACAGGAAATATTTAAAAAAGATGTTAACTGATATCCTTTGGCAATGAACACATTAATTAAAAATTGCTTACAAGTAATTTTAGGAAACACTGCACAGAGTATGACAGACATTTTAAACTGTCTCTTGTATGGTCTAAATTAACTAAAGCAAGTATCAATGATAGATTCATCTAGCTAATGTGTGCCAAATAGAGTTGTTGTCACGTCTCTCAACAACAAAAAAACAGACTGCAATGTCTGACCAAAAACCTCCTTTCATATTCAACAATTATCCTCTCCTTCGTCTCTTTAAACTAAACACCACTTCTCCTCTAATCAATTTGTGTCCAACGTAAATGCAAAAAGACCCTGAGTGACTACATTCGTTGTTTTTATGTTCTTTTCTGCCTGCACTCATTTGCATGTCTTCCCTCTCTGGTTTTACGTGACTGCCGGCATGAAAATACGTGACCATTTGCAACAAAAGCTCACTCAGGGCAGCCATGATTTTTCCAGTCAAAAAAATATATCTTGCATGCAGAGCATTTGCACTGACATTTGTGCTGAGGTGAGTGGCAATTTTCACTACATAATGTCCTACCATTTTTTTCCCAGATATAATCAGTTACTATCATGACTTGGACCAGTGCAAACTGTGCATTTGCTGTTGAAACATTTTAAAACTGGTGAATCTGTATTTGCTACACAGAGAGCTTTTCATGCTTATTTCATATTAAGTCAGAATGATGTCATTCTGTTATATAATTGCGGAAGGATTTTTTTTATATTATCAATTTTCATTTTGTATATCTTATCTTTCTGTTTAGTTAGGCTGAGAACCTTTCGGCTTAGTGCATGGGTTAGTTAAGTGCACACATTGAGTGCAGGTGTTCACATGCGTGCGGGGTGGATGTGACAATCACAGATGTCACAAGAAAAACCCCAGATAGGAAATGTGAATGACATCATGCCTGGAAGCGATGGGCTGAGGATTTTGGAATTAAAAAAAACAGTTAGTTGAGATTTAAACTTCGAACGAGAGAGTTAAGATTTGAGTCTAGAGGAAGGTAGTTGATTTTTGGTCTCGCCAAGGCAAGACCAACTGAGGTCTACGAAATGTGCCACGTGTTTGTTGAAGAAATTGTGTCTCTCTCTCCTCATGTCGAAAAACCTTAAACTCAAAAAGGTAAATAAAAGTTTCGTACCTGAACCGATTTCATGTATTTCAAGATTCCCTATGTATATTTCATATATTCATATCTTGGTCGTATTTTTGGACCTATATAACAATTCATGATATAATTTTCACCCCATAGCAGTATCAATATTCTATCTTGAGTAGCATCCTTTTAATGTAACATGAAATTAGCATTAAAAGTTCTCTGTGTAGCAATTAGATTCACCAGTCTTAAAAAAATGTTTTAACAGCAAACACATGGTGTGCATCATGATTGTAACAGATCATATCTGGAAAAAAATGGTAAGACATTAGCTAGCTGGATCTCTCATAGCCACTGGCCAAAGTTCATTTGCATCACACAGGTGACAGTTTAAAATGTGGGAGATATTTTTCTCACATCCTGTATAATGACATTTTACTTTAATAAATAATAAAACAGCTGTATTTTTATGCAGTCATAAACAAAGTTATAGAAATAATCATCATTGTTGTCGTTGCTATTATTATCATTAACAACTGCCATTTTTATATTAGTTTCCATTCATTTCAGTATTCATATCATATATTTTTTAACATCTTTTTGTTGGGGTGTGTCAGCCAAGAAAGAAAAATGCATTCATGTTAATTGTGATTACTTAGCTGTGCCTATTCCCTCTCCAAATAAAATCCCACTTTTTGTAGAGAGTTCCAGTAGCAAAGAAAGAACCCTGGCCTGATAAGTTATCAAAAACCCAAGATAAATTTCTTTCATTTTCTTTTATAAGGTTAAAGAGATAAAACAACTCAGCAATTTACTTATATTTGGGGAGGATCTGCATAATTAATACAAATATATAGGAGGTCCTGAAATCAATATTCAACATAAGAAAATTCATTCCCTTTTTAGAAAAATTAACAGTTTTATTTGAAATCATATTTTATTAAAAAGGTAGTTAATTTATTTAGATGAGTATCCTCATCTTTGTTGCTTTTTAAACAATGATTCAGCCGGTAAAGATGCAGCATGCTATTTTGAAAAAATCCTCAGCAATTTACTTATGTTTGGGAAGGATCTGCATAATTAATACAAATATATATTTTTGCTATTAATCCAAAAAGCCAATGATGGTTCCACAGAAGAAATAGCATGTGAGTGGATCTAGATGAGCAAGGAGTGATACTATGAAGTAATTTTTTTTAACACTTCAGTAATGATTTTTTTTCTCCTGGTATTAATAAACCAAGAACAGAACAATGTATCACTGGAAAGCAGGCGTTAGTTAAAGAAGAGAAAATGAAGACAAGTTACACATTTCAAATTAGGGAGTTATTAATTAAACAATCAAAGTCCTGAAAATGTTAATTAACATCTCTTAACACTGAGTCTGTGAATTAAAAATTGAATTCTGGTAATTTGAGAAAATTTTGTATAAATTATATTTACCCAATCCCTCTCTTACAGGCAAGATGTGACACAAAGTTAATTTTTAAGCATGGCACACTCTTTTCTCAATTAAATGTAAATAAGATAACACTATACTTTAAAAAGTATTAAAGATCAGTTTACATGGTACACAAGGAACCTTGGGCCTGGCATTGTAAATGTTTAGTTTTGGTTTTAGTTTCTTTATTTAATGGCCAATTAACCTTCATGGGTTATTGTTATGGTGATATATCCCATGAAGTCACTGCATGGACCCTCCCTGACACTATAAATAGTGACTGACTCAATAAATAAGTCAAGTGAGTCTAGTCAGATACCAGTAACCATTACTGTCTGTATTTCCATAAATGTATACTGCTGTAAACCTAACATCTGTGTTATTCATTTCTGGCCCTTCAAGACCACAACAGTTAATTAATGCCAAAGTCATCCTTGTAAAAGGACATTATTAGTACTATTTAACCAATAGATGGGGATGTTAAAGGGTCTAATATCTTTCCCAAGAAAATGAATGTAATGGTGTGACCAGAGTTTGAACTCATTTACTACAATGTTATAGTCCAGCAGTCAGAAAATGAATGTAATGGTGTGACCAGAGTTTGAACTCATTTACTACAGTGTTATAGTCCAGCACATTAGTCACTAAACCACAGGGACCTTGCCCCCCAACCCTTGTAAATGTACTCATAATAACATCAGAAAAAAAAGCAAAAAAATCTTAATGTCTATATAAAACAAACTGTATTTGTAGATGTTATTGAGCTGATTATGCATGATGACATCTGTATGCATATATTTACCCACCCTCTCTACCAAGGGCTGAATGTGACACAAGGTCAGTTTTTAAGCAGGATACAGACTGGTTGCCTAAACAAGGCTAAAGATCCCAGTTTGGTTTACTGTTTACTCGGAGCTAGAAGGAGAAGAGATGGATTCATGCCTTTCTTAAGGGTATTAGCACAGCAGGAAATGTAAAAAAGCTTCATCCAGAATTCGAACACAAGTATAAAGTCCATTTCATTTAATAATAACTGTTATACCCCCCACACTGCCTTCATATAATTAATAATATTTTTCTACATAATCTACTTCTTTGGTTTGGTTTCTTTGTTTAATGGCATATAAACCTTCTTAGGTTATTTAATACCAAAGTCATCCTTCTAGAAGAACATTAGTGGTACTATTTAACTCACTGTTGGAGGAGATAAGGGGATTCACACTTTTTTGCTTCATCTACTCATGTGAACTGACCCCTACATTAAACTAATCATGTGTTTGTCACAGGCTATCCCTGGAGGAAGGTTGTTGAACATCATAAAAGAAAATACTAGAAAAAAGAAAATGAAATCGAATAGAGTAGTTTTCAGAGGAACCGTCACTTGGAAGAACCAGAAATCTATGTTGTGTTCATAAGAGCCTTTTCATGATTAATGTTATAAATTATAAGTGTTTTTTGTTAAGAAAATGTTGGGATAAAGAACATTTCTTAAAAAGGACCATTTTTCCATCTTCCTACAAATGCAGAATGTAACACAAGGTCAAGTTTATGGTGGGGCCCTCAGGTTTCAGAACCTGAGACTGACCCTACCCATTTGTGTGCAATGGAGAGGTGCTGCATGGGTTAAAACTGGGTTACTGGAACAAGGTCAAGTTTAGTATGGTGATTCTTATGTGTACATATGAGAAGTTTAAAAATTGTACTGTATTATCAGTATTTCTCTTCTAAGGATGTCTCAGGCATCAGTAATTGACCCAGATTGAATTCCTTTGGATGCAAGGGGTAAAGGGTTGATTAGAAGCAGAAAATGGACTTGGGTGCATTTTTTAGTTCTTTGATAAAATGGAAAGTTTTATAAAAGTTTTCAAAGTTAAAATTTTTTAAAAACAATGTTATCAAGAATTCTGCCTGAATGTAAGCTCATGCCCCTTTAAAGAATTTGTTTTCTGGGAATGAACCCAATAGGCTTCATTTGTTTTGTTTTTTTTTGTTTAATGGCATATCAACTTTCACGAGTTATTCAATGCTAAATTCATCCTTGTACAAGAACAGTAGTGACACTATTTAACCCACAGCTGGAGAAAGGTATGGGAGTTCATGCCTTTCCCATAGATATTTGTTTGAAAGTGAATGTAATAGCATGACTGGAGTTTGGCCTCGCTTGTTACAATATCACAATCCAACATGTTAGCCACTATGCCACAGGGTTTTCCCCACAACCCAATAGGTACCATTGTTACATTTATGGAATGTTTATGAAAATTAATACATTTATATTTTAGATCCTGAAAATAAAAAGGTTAAAAACCAAAATTCATTGGTGTTGATTGGAGATTGTTCTTTTTTTTTTTTTCATCTGTTTTTGTCAGAGTTCAAATTATTCTTTGATAAAAAGATCTAATTTATAATTTTTCCTGTCCATATGACATTTCAGAAGAAAAATAAAATGACACTCTTCAAATGATCAGCAGAATTAAATATTTTATAAGGGTCATAGAAATTTAACTGAGGAAAACCATACTGATCCTCTTAATATTTGTAAAACACTGAAACTGGTCTGTGTTAATAAAAATGAAAATTGGTCATAACTGCAAAGTTAGAGAATATTACAAAATGTTGTACAACTTTTAGTAAGTTTAAACATAGGCTACTTTTTAAGTGAGAGGAAATGTCTTCCTTTTTACTTGCTATGAATTATTGTGGTTAGATGGCATCTCTAAGTTAAATGATACAGTTCATTTTATATATAATAAATATTTGCATCAATCTTAAATTATATATACATTATTTTTAAAGGTTGCCATGTTAAGTATTAAACAAAAGTTAAAAATTTTCCCCTTAACAATTCCATCATGTATGAGATTAAATGAAAAATTTGATATAAATTCTTTTTCTAGAATTATTTTTGTCTACTGTGAATTCTTATGTGTTCTCAAACTCGATTTAACGGAAAATTTCCTCTCACATACATCACAGCGGAATGGTTTTTCTCGTGTGTATACACAGATGTTTATTGAAATTAGAGTTATCTGAAAATTTGGAAGCAAAAAATAACAATGGCAGAGTTTTTCTCCATGGTGTATTCACATATGTCTTCTCCAAGATGTATTTTGACAAAACTTTCTCCTACAGACCTCGCAAGTATACAGTTAATTTGTAGAGTGAGTACACATATGAGTTATCCATGATGCATTTGTTTTAAATTCAGATCAACAAATTTCACAATGGTAGTGGGTTTCACCAGTGTGTTTTTACATGTGGTTCTTTAGGGAATCTTTTCTTGAAAACTTTATGCCTCGGACTTCACAGCTGAAAGGTTTTTCCTGGGTATGCCAAAGCATATGGTTTTTAAGAACAACAGTTTCGGAAAACCCTAATCCACAGATCTCACAGAGAAAAGGTTTTTTCTCCATAAATCTCTCCTTCTACTTGGATTAGCTTGTTATCAATTTTTCTTTATATATTGTCAATCCATTATTTACTTCCATTTTGTCCTATTGACTAAGAAGATCCAAACCCATTCTTCCACTCCGATATTTCATATGGATGACATCAAGATGGTTTATAAATGCAAAGACCTACTCATCATAGCCCGTTACTTCAATAACAGGAGGACTTTTTTAACCAACTATATACAAGATAAATCATACCTATCAGTATGTCCAGCATTCTTCGTCCATCCCAACACATTTTCCCGGATTATATACATCTATACCTTGAAATTTCTATTTGTGATTTAAAATTTTCTGAGGCACATACATTAAAAAAAGCCAGACTTATAGGATTAGAACTTCATCGAAAACAAGAAATGGTTCGAAATCTTTCTCAATAAACAAACGGAACATAAATTCTACACAATATTTCTAATAAGTCAAATGACGTAATTTAAAACAACAAACGCTGATTCATTAATCAAACAGCCAACTTTTTCTTGTTATACAAATTTTCCCTAGGTTTTTATATTTTGCACTTTTTACACATTCATTGTTGATTTAACATCACTAATATTATCCCTCATAGTCCTGATGATGGTTTATTAGAACCAAAATACTATAGTGTTGACTTTGCTTCTCAATAAATCTCTCCTTCTACCTGGATTACCTTGTTATCAATTTTTCTTTAAATATTGTCAGATTACAATCCATTATTTACTTCCAGATTGGGATATCCATAAGAAACCTTTTCTAAATATAATCACTAATTAATGGTATGTACTCAGAAGCCCTGTAGTAAACACCTATTTGGTCTGATTTGTGCATCCAAATATTTTTCAGTAACAGCTACTTTTTCCGTTGTAAATAATAATTTTTTTTACTATTATTATTTTACTCCTAGTGAGTTTTTCACACCAGCATTAGTTGGTAGTCTTTCACTGGAGTCTGAGTGACAGCAAGTCTCCTCAGGTCTCCAGGACTCTTTAGTGTTCTAGTTGATCTTAATACTACTGCAGTTTGTATGGTCTTGATTCTTCCTCTTATTTCCAATTCCTCCAGTCTTTTTTCCAAGCCTTTGGGTATCATTTCAAGTGCACTATGATTGGTATTACTGTCACCTTCATATTTCAAAGTTCTTTTTAATTTTCTGGCAAGATCCAAGTATTTGCTTTTTTTTTTCTTTTTCACAATGTGGTCTACAAGAATGACAAAATCCACTAAATAAGTTCTTTTTTTTACTGTTGATTAAGAAATAATAAAAATAATAATTATTACACTACTTGCGATTTTTCACAATAGCATTAGCTGATGGTCTTTCATTGGAGTCAGAGAGATACCAAGTTTCCTCAGGTCTCCAGGATTCTTCTTAGTATTCTGGCTGATTTCAACAATGCTGTAGTCTAGATGGTCTTGATTCATCCTGATTTCCAACTCTTTTAGTCCTCTTTCTAAGCCTCTGGGGATTGTTCCAAATGTACCAATCACAACTGGTATTCTTGTCACCCTTGTCTTCTGCAATTTACTTAGTTCTCTGTCAAGGTCCAAGAAATTGTCTCTCTCTCTGTTTTCCTTGAATTTTACTTTGTGATTGGCTGGTATGGCAAAATCAAGTTGCCTCTTTTAAAAAGTTAACTATCTCTTGATCCGGTCTTCTGGCCGGGATTAGGTGTTCTGTTTGTATATCAAAATTGCAGAAAATTTTTATGTGCCACATTCTCTAGAAGGGATTCCAGTTTGTGCATATACCATTTAGTAGTATGGTCAAATTTCCATTTCTTGCACAATTCCCAGTGGATCACCTTCCCCACCCAGTCAAACTTAGACTCCTTTCTTCTCATTATTTTTATTCTTAATAGTAGTGTATTGTATAAAATATAAAGTACATATTTTAGAAGTAATATCATTTTCAAAGTTATTTTCACCCACGAGCAAAAATAAACGCACTTTGACGCTTATTTATTTGCGACATCAGTTACCTTTCTTATGAGATTCACAAAATGAACAAAAACAGATGTTTTCATGCGTCTTTTCTACGTATTTCTTTGTAACTTAATATTAGAAATGTATTATAAACACTCATAAGTGAAGAAAAGTGACTGATGTATTCTTTTTGGGGCATAGAAATGTAATCAAGTTTTAATACAAATTTCATACAAAAAAGCAGACTCCCCCTAAAAAAAAAACACATCTCATGAGAGAAATTAATTTGTGGCTGGTCACAAAATTTTTTTTTTTCTATCACAGAAAGGATTAATCAATAAATGGTAACTCTCCTTGAACCCCCCCCCCAAAAAAAAACAACTTACTTAATTTAAAACCTTAAGTTTTATTTTATTATTATTATTATTTTAAATAACAAGAAAACATTTTTCGTGAAAATCAAAACCAGAATTTGTTGTTGGAAGAATTTGATATTAATTATTTTCGGCTAGACATTTTTTAAAAAGGCATATACTCAAAAGAACGAATTATACTTACTACGGTTTCCTTTATACCGATAAGTTTCTCGTCTAATTTCATTGTAAAAAAAGAAATTTTTTTTTTTGTTTTTCTTAGTATTTATTAATAAATTGGAGAGGTAACCTCATAACGGTGACGACAGAGACTAGTTCCTTATAAAATATTAATTGGTTTATTTTAAACAACGGCCTCGTCTATAACTATATTTATTATTATTTTGATTCATTCGTTCGATTATTTGTTTGTTTGACCTTTGCAGAGAAAGAGACACTCTTTTTACACTCAGAAGGTCGTAAAATGGTTCCGGCTAAATCATAACAAGAAACGAAGAAAAGATTAAATTGCAAAAAAAAAAAAAAACTAAACAAAAGTCTTTCCTTTTCTTCTAGATATTTTTTTGCGTTTGTCTACTATCTACAATAGCCCCACTAATGAAAGATTTCGTAAATTTTGCGATAAGGTTACCTATACATATTACGCAACCTCTCCACCACGAGCAAGATGCGACACAAAGTCAGTTTTTAAGTGGGGTTTAACAGGTTCGCTTTCCTTCTAGATTGGTTGTCATAATATATCCCCCAGACCGATTAAAAAGTGATGGTGGGAGTGAAAGGTAAAGTGAACCACCCACTACTATTAGTGAGAATTATCCTCTTCATCAGTCAAGGAGACCTCGTTTGGTGTGTTTTCTGTACAGAAGAGGATGACAAGCGCGAAACCATAAAGTCTGCAAGCAAAAATCCGATCATAGTGGTTGCTGGGCAGTGCCGAAATTCTGCTTATGCAAATGATACCGATTTTGTATGAACGAGATGTTGGTTCTATATAAGACAACAAATTTCTGCTTCAGTACCATACAAAAAAACAAACAAACAACACTGTATTCGACGGAAGTCAAAGAGGCAACTGTGAGACAGAGACGAAGAAGAACAGCAACAATGATGAGACTAATTTCGCTTGTTGATTTATAGCGACTTTTTAAATAATTCAAGACCTTGGTTTGCCCAACTATTTACCAATAACTAGAGGGAGAATAATAGGATTCATGCCTTTCCTAATGGTTTTAGTGCTTTGGGAAATGTAAACAGCTTCATTCAGAATTCAAACTTGGGTCACCATGTACTTTTCCAACAATAGTAACCATTACACCACACGTACTATCTCATTATATAGAAACATTCATTCAAAAGAATAAGTTCACAATATTTGCTTTGTTCTAGTTTTTTATTTTGTTTATTTTTTGAATGGCCACTTAAACTCCAAAAGTATGTATTCCATGAGCTACAACTAAAACTATATTTCTTTGGTCTTTTCCTCCCCATCAAATACTAAGAAAGTGTTGTGTTATAGTCAATTCGTAATCATTAAAGATGAACTTTGGTGAGATTTATTGTTGCTTGGTTTGGTTTAGTTTCTTTATTTAATGGCACATCAATTTTCATAGGTTATTTAATGTAGTGAGAGGGAAAGGTAGAGTTAACCACCAGCTGCCGTTAGTGAGAATCACCATCCTCATCAGTCAAAGAGATCACGTTTGATCTGTTGTCTATGCAGAAGAGGATGGCTAGTGTAAATCCGGGACATCCACTAATGAAAACCTGATTGTAGTGGTGGCTGAACAACGCTGAAATTCTGCTTATGCAAATAACCCGTATTTTGCATTAGCGGATTTTCGCCTCTACATAAGATAACAAATTTCTGCTTTGCTAATATATAAAAAAACAAAAAACAAACACCAGATATGAAGGAAATGAAAGAGGCAGCTGTAAAGATTGGAAAAGTTTTTTGTTTTTTTTGTTTAATGACGTATTAACCTTTGTTGTTTATTTAAAGCCTAAGTCATCCTTGTAGAAGGAGAGTAGTTGTTCTGTTTAACCCATAGTTGATGAGGACAGGGGTTCATACCTTTCCCAAGAATATTAGTTTGAAAGTGAATATAACAGTGCAAATGGAGTTCAAACTCCCTTTCTAGAAAGTCACAGTTCAGTATGTTAGCCATCACTACCAGAAAAAAAGGCTATTTTAGCATAATTCTTTTTATGATCAGGTACCCTAAGTTTGCATGTTGGTGAAGATGAAATTGGTTTTAAGTCAATTTGGCTACCAGAAGTAATTTTTAGTTATTCCAACTAGGAAAATTTTCAGATCTTAAACACATCACAATGATTATCTCCCTTAGTTTAGACTCTTTCAAAAAACCCTCAAAACTGAAATAATTGTTTTGGTTTCTTTGTTTTAAAGCATATCAACCTTTGTAGGTTATTTAATGCCAAAGCTATTCTCCTAGAAGAACAGTAGTGGTACTATTTAACCCATAGCTGGGAGGATAAGGGGGTTCATACCTTTCCCAAGGGTATTTGCCTGAAAGTGAACGTAATAGCGCGACTGGAATACGAACTCGCTTACTACGATTCCGCAGTCTATCGCTTTAACCATTATACCACGAGGACACCCCCTTAAAACTGAAATAAGTAATTAGTAAAGTTGGCTGACTGTAGTTGAGGGTGATCCAAAGGCTCGCTTTTCAATAGCTACTAAACTGAGGTGTAGAGGAGGGTACTACTCTTTTCTCTGTACTGCTTCACTTACCCTTGATCCATACCTCATAATCCTGAGTGTTAAGCAAGGAGGTATCGAGTACAATTTTTTGAGTTTTTGGTATGAATCAACCTGAGATTGAACCCTTGTCTCCCAGACCATTGGCAAACATTCTAACCATCATGTCAATAGGCCCATTAAAACTGAAATACATAAAACATTAATATTGCATTATCTAAAGGATGACAAGGTGAAAGAGAATAGAAAGAATTAGTGAATGTTTTTTTAGTTTTTTTTTACAAGTATTAATCTGCAAAAAAAAAAAATGCCAATAGAATACTGAAGATTATTATTCATGTTTTTCAAATTTTATCTTATACGTGAATGAAAAATTGGGTAATTTGTCGAATTGTTTAAAATTTCTGTTTTCTAAAAAATGCCAATAATTTGAATAACTGTATGTTATTTTCTTAATAAGTATATGATTATTTTTTATCATTTGTATTTTCTTAATTGCATAATTTTCTTAACAATAACATGAGATTTTCTAAATAAGTTATTTTCATTTTCTAAATAATTGCATCAATTGTTGATTAGTTTCCTTTCTAGAAATGTGACTTAACTATTTATATATTTTGATATAGATTTTACTAAGATTCACTTCTAAGTAAAAATAAACTATAAAAATGAAATAAAATGAATTTAGAAAAAATATATTATAGAACACATTCATTACTGTACTGTTATATGTAGTTTTATTCCCTTCACCTGGCAATGTCAAGTAGCCCTTCTCATGTGCGTATATATATATATATATATACAGTGTATCACAAAAGTGAGTACACCCCTCACATTTCTGCAGATATTTAAGTATATCTCTTCATGGGACAACACTGACAAAATAACACTTTGACGCAATGAAAAGTAGTCTGTGTGCAGCTTATATAACAGAGTTAATTTATTTTCCCCTCAAAATAACTCAAGATATAGCCATTAAAAGCTAAACCCCTGCAAACAAAAGTGAGTACACCCTTAGGGAAAGTTGTCATTGTTAAGATACACCATGTCAACTGTCAATATTTTGTGTGGCCACCATCAATATCCAGAACTGCCTTTACTCTCCTGGGCATGGAGTTTACCAGAGCTTCACAGGTAGCCACTGAAATGCTCTTCCACTCCTCCATGACGACATTGCGGAGCTGGTGGATATTTGAGACTTTACGCACATCCACTTTCAGCTTGAGGATCCCCTAAAGATGTTCTATTGGTTCAAGTTTGGAGACATGCTTGGCCAGTTCATCACCATTACCCTTAACCTCTTTAGTAAAGCATTGGTCGTCTTGGAGGTGTGTTTGGGGTCATTGTCATGCTGGAACACTACCCTGTGACCCAATTTCTGGAAGGAGGAGATCATGCTCTGCTGCAGTATTTCACAGTACATGTTGAAGTTCATGTTTCCCTCAATGAAATGTAACTCTCCAATACCTGCAGCACTCATGCAGCCCCAGACCATGACATTCCCACCACCATGCTTGACTGTAGGCATGACACACTTATCTTTGTACTCCTTACCTGGTTGCCGCCACACATGCTTGAAGCCATCAGAACCAAACAAATTAATCTTCATCTTATCAGCCCATAGGACATGGTTCCAGTAATCCATGTGCTTTGTTGACATATCTTCAGCAAACTGTTTGCGAGCTTTCTTGTGTATCGTCTTCAAAAGAGGCTTCCTCCTGGGATGACAGCCATGCACACCAATTTGATGTAGAATGCGGCATATGGTCTGAGCACTAACAGGCTGAACCCCCACCTCTTTAATCTCTGCAGCAATGCTGACAGCACTCCTACACCGATCTTTCAAAGAAAGCATTTGGATGTGATGCTCAGCATGTACACTCAGAATCTTTAGACGACCTACCCGAGGCCTGTCCTGAGTGGACCCTGCTCTTTTAAAATGCTGGATGATCTTAGCCACTGTGCTGCAGCTCAGTTTCAGAGTGTTGGCAATCTTCTTGTAGCCTTGGCCATCTTCATGTAGCAAAAAATATGTCTTTTAAGATCCTCAGAGAGTTCTTTGCCATGTGGTGCCATGTTGGAACTTTCAGTGACCAGTATGAGAGAGTGTGAGAGCTGCACTACAAATTTGAACACACCTGCTCCTTATGCACACATGGGCAAAGTAACACTAATGAGTCACATGACATTTTGGAGGGAAAATGACAAGCAGTACTCAATTTGGACATTTAGGAGTGTACTCACTTTTGTTGGCAGGGGTTTAGCTTTTAATGGCTATATTTTGAGGGGAAAATAAATTAACTCTGTTATATAAGCTGCACACAGACTACTTTTCATTGTGTCAAAGTGTCATTTTGTCAGTGTTGTCCCATGAAGAGATATACTTAAATATCTGCAGAAATGTGAGGGGTGTACTCACTTTTGTGATACTATATATATATATATATATATATATATATATATACCGGGCCATTGGTCAGATCAGTAGAGTGTTCGTCAATGGTCCAGGAGACCAGGGTTCAATCCCAGGTTGAGTCATACCAAAAACTAAAAAAATGGTACTTGATTACCCCTTACTTAACATTCAGCATTATAAGGTAGGGATCGAGCGTTAAGTGGACCAATCCAGGGAAAGGAGTAGCGCCCTACCCTACACCTTGTTGTAGTAGGTATCGAAAAAGGAGCTGTCAGGTCATCAACTATACTTTACTTACATAGTGTCATCATTGTTATCATTACATTAACAACATGATGAGGAAAGACCAAGGAGCATAGCACTGACTGGAAACTGGGAAGTATTAACTTCTACATGTTGGGAAATAGTTACAGCTGTATTTCAAACCAGTTAGCTATAGATAGATCCATGGTACAGTCCATTATAAAGAAGTTTAAACAGTTTAGCACAACAGAGGATTTGCCTGGGCATGGAAGAAAAGCCAAATTGTCACTGAGAACTGCACAAAAACTGTGTTATGAGGTTAATATAAACCCATGAGTTGTTTTGAAAGACATTGCCAAAAGTTTAAATATGATGTGTATTGCATAAGTACTCTCACAATACGTTGTTTGAATAGAAATGGGTTGTATGGAAACAACCACAATGAATCCCTTTTCATAAACCATATCACATTATTGCTCAGTTTAATTTTGTCAAAACATTCTTAACCAAAGGAAATTGCTTTTAGGAACAAGTACTATGGAGTGATGAAATAAAAATTGAGCTTTTTGGACATAAGGATGTACAAGTGATTAGATGCAAAAAAGGTGAGGCTTTCCTCCGAAAGAGTACAATGCGAACATTAAAACATAGAGGTGGCTCGATGATACTTTCAGGTTGTTTTAGCTCCAGTGAGCTTGGACAATTAATTGCAATAAGAGATATAATGAAATCTAAAGACGCTATCAAAATTCTGGACAAATATCTACAACTATCAGCATAAAATCTTGATCGAGGTGAGCAATTTACTTCCCAACCAGATAATGATCCAAAACATACATCTCAATCAGTGACAGCATAGCTTAAGAAAAACAGGATTAAAGTTCTGCCATGGCCTTCAATGAGTCCTGACTTGAATCCTATTGAAAATCTATGGCAAGAATTGAAAGTTCAAATATATCATCAGTCACCAGAAAACCTTCAGGAATTAGAATATGAAACCATTAAAGAATGAAAGAAAATGTTAGAAAAGACTTGTTCAAATCCCATCAAAAACTTTAGAGAATTATCGCAGTAAGTTATTAATATTGTCAAAGTTGTTCAATTTTTAAAATTTTTGATACTGTACGAATAATTTTGTCTTTACCTCTTTGGTTTATTTTTCTTCACATATTTAGTAAATTTAACCTATCAATCTCAAAATTGAGTTTTATATTTCTTTTTTGTACTTAATGACATATAAAAGTTTGGCATTATCTGAGTATCAAATTCTAAGAAATGGGTCAAAATATTCAATATTCATGAGTGTATGAATGATTTCGTTGTTCACACATACACATATATATATATATATATATACACACACACACACACGTATACACACACAGATATATATATATATATATATATATATATATATATAAATCCCTATATATATTATACTCATCATCTTTATTATTATCAAGTTGTGCTGACAGCATAGATTTCTCCCACTTTCTATCCTTCCCATTCATTTATTGCTTCTGGCAGATCTTCAAAACTACATCCAGTGTCTGCAAAAAGCTGATGTAAATAAGTTTTGCTGGTTGGCCAACACCTGCTGGTCCAAGTGTCAGAGTTCATAGAAGAACGTCAATTATAAGTTTGTCATTGCTTCTCCATCATGTCTTGTTCATCTTACTTGGATAGTTTTTAAGATGAGTGGTAAGTGGCTGTATAGCTGAAGTTTTGTGGGATGTTGCTTCCAGGATTTGTTCAAAACAGCATGGAGGATTTTGTCAGCATAATACACATGTAACATATTGACCCTCGGCCGAGCTGTCAAATAAAGAAATGCACCTATGTAAATAACAGGTGCATCTGGTCGAAGATATCAGGGTATAACCTTGACTGTGGATGGGTTGAATTGGGTGCTGATGTGACACCCACAAGAAGCAGGTGGACGTTAAACAATCATATAACCCGGTGCTACAGACAGGTTCAGTTAGTTGGAGATAAGATGTTGTAGAGAGAACCAGCACCCAGCAGAGGGCTACGGGCCCTCAGGACCCCCGATTGAGCAGCCCAGCAGAACGAGAAAGAAGTGCTGCAAAAGGCAAAGTTACTGGGGGTCAATATGTTGCAGTTTATTCAGTCTCCAACTCACCTCTCACACATAACCCTTTCGTAACCATCTCGAATAGAGTGTGAGAGGTATATTTTTCTAAAGAAGTGTGTTTGTTCATCATTATTGTGTTAACTATGTTTCCGCGTGTATATGTATCATGGTTGTGACTATGCAACACACACACACAAATATATCAAGTTGGAAAGAATGTAATGTTGATTTTTGAGGTAAATGTTTTAAATGTTTCTAAAAAAAGTATTGTCTTATGTTATTGTTTAGGAATAATACAATAAGTAATTTTTTTCACAGCAAATCCTCCTACTACAGTTACAGAACTTGCCCAGAAATTTTACTTAATGCATACAACTGTCCCCCATGAACTGTAAAGTGGTGGAAAATGGCTTCCATACAGCTTGTCCCCGGAGAATCTGCAACAGTTTCTAGCTTGTGAGTCATTGCTTACTTGACTCCGTTGGTACTTTTTTAGACAGGTTTGTTACTGGTGATGTGAAGTGGATCATTTACCATAATGTTAAACTTCATTGTCAGTGGATCAGTCAAGGAAAGAGATCTGCTCAGCAACTGAAAAGTGGACTTAATCCATAGTAGACAAACATGTTGGGTGTATGATGGAATATACAAGGAATTGTCCATTATGAACTGTTAGACAATAATCACATAATCCCTTCTAATCTCAACTGTATTCAACTTTGTTTTTTAACAACAGCTTGAAAAAAAATGTTCCTCCTTAGTCAACATAAAGGGAGTCATCTTCTATCCAGATAATGTCCATCCTCCTACAGCTCAATCGACAAAAGTTTTCTTAGATGTGCTTGGGTGAGAAAAATTGTTTCATCCTTTATATTCTCCTGACCTTGCTCCTTTTGATTATCACTTGTTTAAGAGATTACAAAATCATTTGAGTTGTCTCCGGTTGACATCAAAAGAAGAGTCTAGACACAAATGGGTTTCATATTTTGTATTCAAACTTAAAGAATTTTACAATTGTAGCATCTATAAGCTTGTTGATAGATGGAATGAGGTTCTAGGAAGAAATGAAGGTTATGTTGATAAAATATTTTATAGGGATAAGTTTTCAATTATTTTATATAATCTAAAATCGAACATTACATTTATTCCAACCTTATATATACATATTGTACTTGAGTCAGAGACAGTTATTATAGAAATAAAAACTCTGTTGATTTTGTATTTATTTTTTATTGGCAATAAATGATATTTTTTCTTGTTAGCGTTGAATGTTCAAGAATGTTATTGCATATGAGAATTTCTTAAATTCTAAAACTGTCTTTAACAAGTAATTTAGGAATAGGATAGTAGAATCCATTAGTCTAACGAAGACCATGGATCCCTGCACCTACATATGGCTGGAGGCCAGGACAAAGTTGAATAGAAGACTACTGTGATGCCTATACAGCAACTGTTCCCTCTCTCTGCTACAGATACTGTCCAAAGGAGACGGTAAAAATCTTGCAATAAGTGTCATCACAAGAGTTGCTAGAATGGGGTTAAAGATCTCAGACTGTCGTAGGTATGGAACATTTTAGCATAAAATAGTTTTAAATTCTAGTTTTGGTTTCGTTTGGTTTTATAGCATATTAACCACTGTTAGTGATTTAATGCCAACTCCTGTTTTTTATATATATTAAATATATGATTTGTAAACACATTTTGTAGACACACACAGTTAAGTGATCCAACAATTCTATTTCTAACAATTCAGTTTAGCATGAGTCAACTAAGTTAAATGGTTCCGAGTATTGTGAAATTAACAATTCAATTAAACATCAGTCATTCATTAACACAGTTAAATGATCTAACAGTTCTATTTCAAACAATTCAATTTAGCATGTAATTTGTTTGCACACAGTTTAAATATCAAACAGTTCTATTTGACCCATAGATACAATCCTGTCAGGTGCAACCACTATGGTCAGAGTGGACTTGGAAACAATGGCAATGAAAGGGTACTCCGCATTCCCCAAAGTTCAAGCATTACTGAAGCCTCACCATCAGATTGTTTAGTGTCATATCCAGGACACTTCTTAGGGGAATTTTACTCTTCTGCAGAGATGCTGTCAGTGTATTCTACAGTCCCAGCTAACTGGGCTGTTAAATTCTGTGTTATTCTTCTCTAAGACTGCTTACCCACTAAAGCAAGAGTTCCATCTGCCCTAATATTTTAGTTCTCAGTATGTTTATCATAATGGTTATTATCATAAGAAAAGGAACCATTAACCTAAGTTAAAATCCTGGACATTTGCATTTCAATTTTCACTCATGACCTTGGGAAAGGCATAAATTTATTAGCCCTCCTCCCAGGTATAGGTGAAAAGTAGGGCAGGCTGGGTTCTTTAGCCTTGGCAAAGCAATCAGTCAAGAAAGAAAACTGAATTTACTCCACTTAAAAATTGACCTTGTGTCACATCCTACCAGTGACAGAGGGGTTGGGTAAATACATCAAGTAATGGATAAAAGTCTTTTTAAAAATGGCTTGTCAATTTCATTTTCAGCTCCAATGACCATTACAACATTTGCATGCATAAAAAGTAGAGAAGTTTGTTTCTTAATGCTTTCTTTATATTGGAAGAAATTTTCTAAGGTCTTAAGCTTTTGTTCTCAAATCAAAATTCATTATCAGTATCTGTCTCATTTGACCCCTGATGTTCTAGAGTGTCATAATGCATCTTTATATGTTTGTAGAGCTGAGAAGCCCGAGAAAAATCCAATTTACAAACATCACACTGAAATAACTTCTCTCCTGTATGAGTTAACATATGCCTTTTAAGGCGTGACACATGAGCAAATTTTGACTTGCAAATTACACAGGAAAATGGTTTATCTCCGGTGTGTATGGTCATGTGATTCTTCAAGCTTGATTTTAGAGAAAACTTGGATCCACAAATTTCACAGCAGAATGGCTTCTCTCCAGTGTGTGTTCGCATATGCTCTTTTAAACTTGAAGCCCGACGAAATGCTGCACCACACACTTCACAGGCAAAGGGTTTCTCTCCAGTGTGTATCGTCAGGTGCCGTTTAAGATCTGAATCACGAGAGAATTTAGTGCCACATGTTTCACAATGAAATGGCTTTTTGCCTGAATGGGTTACCTTATGTCGTTTGAGATGAGCGGGCGTGGAAAACTCTTTTCCACAAACATTACAACACAATTCTATATGTGTCTTTTTATGAACTTGCAACTGTGAATCCTCACTAAATTTGGCTTTGCAGATATGACAGCAAAAGCGTTTTGATCCTGGGTGTATTTTCATGTGACTTTTTAAGCTTCCTGCTCGGGAGAAACTTGCTCCACAAACCTCACATGAAAAAGGCTTCTCTCCAGTATGTATTGGCATATGTTGCTTCAAATGCCAGCTTTTGTTGAATTTCGTTCCACAAATCTCACAGCGATGGGATTTTTTTTTAGTAGTCACTTCCATACTGAATCAAAATTTTGATTTTGTAATCTGATACTTTCAAAAATATGGAGATCCCTTTAATGTTAGAGTTGTTTGCAAAAAAGTTTTAATTATGTGAATTATTATGATCCATAAAAAGTCCAGGAAATGATTTCTTCAGAAAAGGTAGCCCAAGTTACTGGAAAAAAACAAAATAAAAGTTAAATAAATGTCATTCATTATAGGTGAGAAAATATTTTTACAGGGAAAGGATTATTTAAAAAAGTGAAAGAAATATTATGAATATTTTTTAATATTAACTCAAATACATACACCTATTCCTGGTACTAAATAAGCTATTCATACTGAAAAATGATAAAAATATTTTCTGATTTTCCAAAGTTCTAACAGCCTTTTTTCCCCTATGACAGTAAAAGGCAAGAGCGATCATTCTAATACATATGGTATATTAAATTTTGTACAGAATTGGAACATGATATTAAAAGTTAAATAGAATCCTAAAAAAAGAAAAATGAATATTTTTTTAATAGTCCTGGTTCCTGTAATCAGAGTCACAAGGTTCAGACAGGAAAATGGTTTGATTTGGTTGTGTTTTATGCCATGCCAACCCTATTTACATTATTTGTAAGCAAATAGTTTGTAGGTAACATTTTTTAAAAATGAGCCAGAGCTTATTTGTTCGCACACAGTTAAATGGTTTCAAGTATTGCTATCTAATACTAATAATTCTAATATTTCAGATGGGGGTGGGAAGAGGTGTAAAGAAAAGGATATATATGGTGTCAGATATATTGGTTTCTGCAATCATCCTCCATAACAAAAAAAAAATTGTCGAGTAAAACTCAACAAGCCGTGATTGTCCATGTTAGATTTTAAATTAACTTGACAGCCCAGCTATGGAAATAGATGGTTTACTTAGATCTTGCCTTCATCTTTCTCCTTTCTTTCTTCAGCCTTCACATTATGCTTTATTCTCATTGTCATGCTTCTTTCCTTGGCAGTAGCATAGCAGTAAATGTTAGAATCAAGTAGGCACACCAAATAAAATGTAATTTCTATGACTGAGACAATATGAAGTTATTTTATATATCATGGTGCACAAAAATATTTTAGTTTTTTCTTTTACAAATCTTTACCTCAATGTTTATTTCATGTACTCATATAAATAAAATATTGGTTGTTTGTTTGGTTTTAGAGTATCTTGGATTAATACTGTACTCATCTGAATACAATATTGGTTGATTAATGCTGTACTCATCTAAACACAATATTGGTTGGTTGTTTGGTTTTAGAGTATCTTGGATTAATACTGTACTCATCATGTACTCATCTGAATACAATATTGGTTGATTAATGCTGTACTCATCTAAACACAATATTGGTTGGTTGTTTGGTTTTAGAGTATCTTGGATTAATACTGTACTCATCATGTACTCATCTGAATTCAATATTGGTTGATTAATGCTGTACTCATCTAAACACAATATTGGTTGGTTGTTTGGTTTTAGAGTATCTTGGACTAATGCTGAAGGCAGTGATTTTCAAGCAATAATTGGGTTTTAAGTAACTATTCCTATTTAATGTTAATAATCATTTGTTTGCATAGAATTAAATAATTTCAAATATTCCTACCTAATATAGTTTGCACAGTTGTATAGTTTCAAATATTCCTATCTAATACTAATAATTTGCATTGGCCAAATGAGTAGAGTATTCGCCAATAGCTCAGGAGACCGAGGTTTCAATCCCAGGTCGAGTCATACCAAAGACTCAAAAAATGGTACTTGATGCCACCTTGCTTAACACTCAGCTTTATAAGGTAAGGATCAAGGGTCAAGTGGAGTAATCCAGGTAAAGGAGTAGCTTCTTCCCCTACACTTCAGTGTAGTAGCTATTGAAAAGTGAGCTTTTGGGTCATCCTCAACAAAGGTTGCCAACTTTACTTAAGTATTCCTATCTAATACTAATAATTTACATACAGTTACATGGTTTCAACTATTCTAATCTAATTCTAATAATTTGTGTACAATTATATAATTTCAAGTATTTCAAGAAATTATTTGGTTTCAAGTAACTAGATTTTGAAAACATATAGTACAAAGATAGGCTGAAAAGTACATATGATAATGATATCATCTCTGCAGTAGATGGCATTTTTGACCAATGGGATCAATGCACAGCAACATAGACTGAAGAAGTGTGTGAACCACAAGTGGGACTATATTGAAAAATAAACTTCATTTGGTAACATTCCGTAAGTGTCTTGGTCAGCCAACCTATTCTTAATACAAATAATTTGCACACAGTTACATGGTTTTAAGTATTCTTATCTTATATTAATGATTTTTAAACAGATTTATTTGACCCATGGATGAAACGTTAACATGTGTGACCACTCTAAGTCAGAGTAGATCTGGGAGTAATTGCAATAATGGAATTGAACTCTAGAGCTGGAGTCTCACCAATAGATGCTGTTTAATAACCTTAAGACACTCCTTTTTTGGAGATGGTTTAATCCCTCTACAAGGAATGTATTTAAAATATTCTAAGCCCTGCCTGTGATCTAAAGACTATATGATTCCATTATATCAAATAATACATCATGATCAATACTGTTCATATGTTATTTATTCCTTTCAGTGTAGTATGATAATGATTGAACAAATTATAAATGTTATGAATAAGGAAAATACTGGGCACAAGTAAAAATGCATACTTTTTATGTTGTATAAAAATTATTGAAAAATAGTTTGATGGTATAAATAGGAAAATAATCAAATATTTTGATATCATAAGCAAATAATACATTCATTCATAAGAATCCCTAGATATTTTAAAATAATGAAAATGTTACACATAAAATGACCAAATTTAAGGTTAGTCACTTGTGTAACTTTTACAATAATTATTTGTGTATACCTCACCCCATTTTGGACAGGTAAATTTTGGAAAAAAATTCTCGTGTGCACTGACTTTTTAGAATTTATAGCAGACAAATTTTGCAATTGTTCAACTTTTTTTTGTTTTGTACTGACTAAAAGTAAGAATTCATATTATGTCTTAAATCACAAAATCTACAAAGTATTTAGAGTAAACACACAAACCTGTTCACATAAAATGCTAGAAGCTAGCAGTGAAAATAAACTCACATTAGGAGAAAAAAAATTATGATAACATATTCCAGTGGATATTTCTCGGTAATGGTATAAAAATATTAGTTTGGCCAATAGATATAAGTTACTTCTATATTTGACCTTTTTCCTATATTTAGTGGGTGTCGCAAAAAAATCAGTTCAGTTTCAGGGCACTTTTCCCACCTGGCAGAACCAGTTCCTCATCTAAAGGGGTAAGGGCTAGGTTTATTTCCAGGCACCTGAAAAATGGAATTTTGGTATAAATGAGTTAATTTTGATACCACCCCTTCCCTGGGGGAGTGGGCTAAACTGAGCTTGCATTACACTCCAGATTAGGCACAGTAAGAGATCAACAATAATTAAAAAATAAAATAGAACAAGTAATAAAAGTTATGTGACAAAATATTTAATTCTAACACACGTACCTTTTTCTTGGTATGTTTTTTTTTTTTTTTTTGGGCATATCTCAAACGGGACAAGAGTCGTGACGATGGTAATCAGTAAGTAGGAATGCTAGCATTTTAATGAGTAGGGATCCGAAGGAAGCAAACCTTCCATGAGTGGTGCCAAAGATAGGTGAGTTACGTCGACATTCCCTTTAAAGCATTTGGTAATAAACCTATATCTTACCACTTCAGACGAGGGAGCTGGAGCTGCTTGGGAGCGGGTAAGGCCGCTTCAAACAGCTGATTTTTTACACCACCCATTATATGAATGTAAGAGGTAAGTGTTCATTGATTTATTTGTCTACTTATTCGGTCTTACGTGCAAAGCAGGAAGGAATTATTGTTGTTGTTGTTGTTGTTTAAAAAAAATTACGAATGGTTTAGTTTATTTCTGAAATTTTTCACGAGTAACTAAAAACGTTGATAAGAGTAGTCACTGTAAAGAAATAAAATGTTAGTTTTTAATTTTAAAAGAAAGAAAACTGATTTTCTTGATCGGCCGAAAGTATTCACGATGCTTTTTAAAAATCGCTGAAACGTCAATGATTTAATAATAACAAAATCGTACTGACACCACGTCGGTAAGGCAATTAACTATACTGATTTTCTTAATTCATGTATTTCAGGCACTTATCGATTATAAAAAGGGCAATGAATAATTTACTTATTTAACTGATTTCTTCGTAGCTGGAAAGCAAATAATTTGCTGAAGCCTAGTGCCAGACGATCCACCCTTCAGTCAGTACTCCCCAAATTACATTAAGAGGAGTATAGCAAAGAGTATGCGTATGTTCGTAGCACTAGAGTAATATTCGAGAAATAACTGTCTTACATGTCATTTGCCCTTGTGCGGTTGACCGTAAAACTAGGATAAAAGTATAATAAAAAAAAAACTACTTTACCTTTTTGTCGTGAAGACCAAAAAGACAAAAAAATCAGAATTTATAACAGTTGCTTTTCTTAACTTTCTAATTAAAATTCTTTGCAATTTTCTTCTCAAATATCAGAAATAACAAAAAGATAAAATCTTTTTGAATTGCTCAATTCAAAATGTGCTGTGTTATACTATTTTTGTGTTTCAAATTTTTTAGGAAATAAGAAATGACCGCCGGTGATTGATAATGCTAGTTCCTTTTAAATAAGTTACCAGTGACTTTTGAGGGCCTGTCTCAGAACTGAGAGAAATGCGTTGAATTTGTGTACAAGTATTTTACTTTGTATTTTTTTGTATTTGTTGGGGGTAACACATTTGCTGTTTCAGTTATCAATTCTGTTGTTCCTTGATGTTGTTGTAAATGCCTGATATTTATTATAAAATTGACTTAGAAGAAGATACATAACTATAATTAAATTCCGTTAAAATTCAAACAGCATGTGAGCTAAAACCGTACCCTGAATTTACAAATTGTAATGGAAGCCCAATCATTTTGGGGCGACAAATAAATAAATGAATAGAATAAATTACAATAAAATAAAATTGCGGTAAATAAAAATGGAAATAACAAACAGGATCCATGGATTTTGCTTTAAATGGTCATCATCATCATCATCATTATCATCATCAAGTTGAGCTGCCAGTATGGATTTCCCTGACTTTCTCTCCATTCATCCCTATCGTCTATTGTTCTCTGCAGGTCTTCCAGACTACATCCTGTGTCCGTAGAAAAGTTCTTGCTGGTCGGCCAACACTGGCATGTCCACGTGTAGAGGAGAACTGAGTAGAGGGATATATATATATATATATATATACACACACACACACATATATATATATATATATATATATATATATATCTGAGTCAGATGCAACACAAGGTCAATTTTTTTAAGCAGAGTTTAGTGGGTTTGAATTTTAGAGTTTTTCTTCTCTTAGGTCAGTTGTCTTACCAAGGTTAAAGAGCCCAGTCTACCTTCCTGTTTTCTCATAGGAGCTGGAAAAATAGTTAGACATATACCTTTCCCAAGGGTATTGTTATATTAAGCATATAGTTGCAAAGAAAAGACAAAACATAGAGTTGCAAATCAAACAACAAGGCAAGTGAAAAATTTAACAACTGTATTAACAAACAAAAAAGAAGGAAATAAAACATTCAAACAATAGTGTGGGTGAATGTGAGAATGTGTGTGAAATTGAATAGTTAACTTGTTTTGTTGTTGTATTGATAAAAATGATTTGATTTTAGGAATTTTAACGTGTCTTGTATGGTAGTAAAATTGAGAAATAAAAATGTTCCAATATTTGTGTTGGAAGGGGTGAGTCATAGACATATGCGGTCAACCAAAATTTACGTTGATAGGGAAGAACAACGCCAGAGTTGAAGAAGTGGAACGTAGGTGGGGTGGTGATTCTTGGGTCATGCAGCTTCCATCTAAGGCTGCAGTAAGAAGGTTAAGACGAGTTTGTGTGATATTGAATGTTGCAGGCAGGTGATGTTTCTCTCTGTCTGGACATCAAAAGAATCTCGTCTTTTATCATTCTCCTTTCCTCAAATTGGATCAACTTTGGTCTTTCTTTATTTTTTTTACCATGAAGATCATAGATTGGTTGAAAAAATATTTTTAATTTTATTTTTTTGATCAATTCTATCAACATTTCACCATGTGCAGAGTCTATGCTTAGAGACGCATTATTTTCATTTTGAAAAATATCTTGGCCCTGGCAACATCCAGTGAGTACTCTCCTGTCCTGTTAATTGGAATTGCCATTATTTCATTTGTATGAGAAATCAGAAGAGATCTCTATCAGTCACATTACAGTATTATTGTGTTGTGAAATGCAAACAACCTCATCTAGGATTTGAACTGTGTACATTTCCAACAATGATAACCATTGCACGATGAGTGCCTCCAAAGTTTAGGGATATTGTTTGTGAAATGTAGTTTCCTCTTAAGAATGGATATAAAAATGATTTGCACAGTTCAACGAATTTTTTTACTGGAGTAAAAATTAAATTTAAAAAATAGATTACATAGATAAATGTGATACAGAAAAAGCAAATGAAGGTGTTAAGCCTCTGATATCTGTCTGTTCTTAACTGACACCCATCTCCATGAAAAAAAACTCTTCTTCCATCAACTCTACCAAGTCTGCGCATATTTTTCCATTCAACAGTTCAAAGTAAGAACATGCTGTTCCTGCTCACTTTTGGTAAGATTGAAGTTCTAACCAAAAGGGAGGAAAAAGGATTCAACATAACAATATATATATATGTTACGGAGGCCAGATAAATATACCGGTCCCTGCAAACTTTTGAAATATAAGTGATTGACAACGAACTAGGCAAGAATAACAAAACAAGGGTGTTGCTTCGAAAGGCCAAACTTTATCATGGCGAATCGCAATCAGAAAAGCGTACAATCATTGAGGCCGGATAGTGATCGTTAAAGCAGGATCTAGTCGCTGGAGCAGGTTTGGATAGCTGGTACAAGGCTAGTATTTGTTGGATAGATGGTCACTGGTGCAGGACTGGTTTTCACTGGTGCAGAAAGATGGTCGCTGGTTTAGGACTGGTGTCTGCTGATGCAGGAAGGTGGTTGCTGGTCCAGGACTGGTAGTTGCTGGTATCTGCTGGTGCAGGAAAGTGGTCACTGGTTCAGGACTGGTAGTTGCTGGTGTCTGCTGGTGCTGGAAAGTGGTTGCTGGTTCAAGACTGTTAGTTGCTGGTGCAGGACTGGCAGTCGCTGGTGTCTGCTGGTGCAGGAAAGTGGTCGCTGGTTCAGGAAGGCGGTCACTGGTGCAGGACTGGCAGCTTCTGGTGCAGAACTTGTAATCGCTGCTGTAGGAAGGTCGCCAGTGCAGGGCTGGTAGCTGCTGGTGCTGAACTGGTAGCTGCTGGTAGCTACTAGTATCTGCTGGTGCAGGAAGATGGTCACCGGTGCAGGACTGGTAGCTGCTTCTGTAAGGAAGTGGCCACCGGTGCAGGAGTAGTAGTTACTGCTGCAGTGAAGTGGTCACCGGTGCAAGAAGGTAGCTGCTGGTGCTGTCTCAAAGGGGATTATCCTGAAAAGGCGGTTAGATTGAGAGGCTGGTAGTTGTGTCTGCTGCATTGTGCCGTCTCAGGAGGTGTTTGGATAGACTTTCTGAGTAGACCTGAAAAGGGCTTTTAAGCTTAGAGGCTGGCAATCTTCCTGCATCGTCTGTGGCTGGAATCAGGATGTTGGCTTTAGAGGAAACCTTGAGCAGTCCTTGTGGGCAGCTGCTGCTGATTAGGCTTCAGTTGTCGAACGACCAGGGGAGAATCTGGTTTCTCCTGCACCCTCGGCTGACGTTCAGCCCAACTAATTTGACCGGGTTTGATACCGCTGCTTTTATAGCTACTGTGTGCTACTACGCTATGTGGTCTATGTTGGATAACCTTGCTTATTATGACTATATTATAGTGAGAAACTTCATTCTAATTCGACCATTATGTTTTTAAATTCTACCTATTTTGTCCATTAGTTGAGGACTGTTCTTAGAAAGACAGGCTGAATTTAATATTAAAAAAGAACATTCTGTGTGGAGCGATTTAATCCCTAAATGATTCGTTCCTAAATGCTTTTGGCTGCCGACATCATGACTCATCACTTTCTTGGAATGAGGTTTGTTTTGTTTTGTTTGGGTTATGAGTAGTTGGTTGACTACAATATATATATATATATATATAAGGAAGCATGTGACCTAACATTTATTGTTCTAATGAAATGGACTAGCCCAGCTGAGTTCAGATTTGGGATTAAGCTGTTTGCATTTTACTTCCAGCCAATGCCATTGGGAAAAACATAACTACTTTTCTCCCTCCACCTATGGGTAAATAGTGGGAAGGACTGAGCTCTTTAGCTTTGATAAGGCAAATGACAAGGAAAAGGAAAAAGCCTGAAGAGTGTTGCTTTAAGAATTTGTTATTTCTGGTGTTATTGATTCATATCAATACCCATACAGGATGGAAATAAATTTATAATCCTAATGTGACTGGTTTTTGTTTTTCTTAAAGGAATTATTGCTCTGTGATGTCAGTTACATGGAGCTCTTTACCAGGAAAATTTAAATGTTTATAGTTGAATGATTTTTTGTCCTGACGGAATTATTCCCGACTCCGGTTTAACTGGATTGAATAATACATATATATATATATATATATATGTAATTCAATAAATATAGTGAATTAGAAAAAAAAAATTCTTTTTCATAAATATAAACTCTCCATTGTTTGGAATAAGTCTAGAGCAAAAATTATTTTAATTTTACAAAAATATTTCCTTTGAGGCTATTCAAAATGATGGCAAATCAGAGTGCTCCAGGCTTGAACAGAGGTCTGTCATAAAATTTTTTGTGACTGAGAATTGCAAACTATGTGAAATTTACAGAAGAATGTGTGATTTGTATGGAGAAGCATATTTTAGTCAACAAAATATTTACAAATGTGCTAAATTGTTTACAGATGTTTGAAATAGTATTCAAAATGAAAATAAGCCAGGCAGGTCTACAATGACAAGCACACCTGAAATGAAGGATTCAGTTTGTCTAACAGAAGAGGTACAATAGAGTAAATTTCTGAACAATTTAAAATTTCAATGGGTATAGCACACAAAATTGTGCATGATGAACTTGTTTTTTTAAAGGTAAGTTATCATTTTGTTTCACTCGAACAATGCAAAGCCTTGTATTGTAGCAAGAAAAGCAGAAACCATCAGTCAGTTTTGTTGGGAACTGCTGTCACATCCACCAGAGAGTCTAGAACTGACTCTTTGATTTCCACGTGTTTGACTACCTCAAAGAATTGGGGTGTCCTCGTGGTGTAATGGTTAAAGCGATGCACTGCGGAATCGTAGTACGCGAGTTTGTACTCCAGTCGCGCTATTGCGTTCACTTTCGGGCAAATACCCTTGGGAAAGGTATGAACCCCCTTATTCTCCCTCCAGCTATGGGTAAATAGTAGGACTGACTAGGTTCTTCAGCCTTGTTGAGGCAACTAGTCTAGGAGAAGGAAAACTCTGAATTCAAACCTGTTAAACTCCGCTTAAAAATTGACCTTGTGTCATATCCTGCCCGAGCGGAGGGGTTGGTAAATAGTACCTCAAAGAATTACTGTGAAGAATAAAGTCTTCTAGCGATGATGAAGTGAAGAGCACCTTAAACAAATGACGGATAGAGATCTCTTCTGATTTATCATACAAACAAAATAATGGCAATTCTAATTAATAGGACAGGAAAGCACTCACTGGATGTTGCTGGGGCTGAGATTTTTTTCGAAATGAAAAATGCGTCTCTGTGCTTATGCTCCATGTACTGTGAAATGTTGATCGTATTTATCATGGAAAATTAAATTAAAAGTAATTTTTCGACCATTCTATGACCTTCACAGTAAAAATAAAGAAAAACAAAAGTTGATGGATTTGAGAAAGGGAGAACTATAAAAAACAAGATTCTTTTGATGTCCAGACAGAAAGAACACACAGCCAGACACTAGAACATTGCTCGGTGACACCAGCAACATTCAATGTCACACTACATTCATCTTAACCTTCCTACTGCGGCTTTTGATGGAAGCCATATGACCTGAGAATCACCACCTCATCTACATTCCATTTCTTCAACATCAGCGTTCTCCTTTCCTATCGACATAAACTTTAGTTGACTGCATAAGTCTGTGACTCATCCCTACCAATACAACTATCAAACATTTTACTTCTCAATACAAACACTCTTTTTCATATTCACCAACACAATTATTTGAACATTTTGTTTCTTTTTTATTCTTAATACAGTTGTTAAATTTTTCACTTGTCTTCTTGTCATTTGATTTATAGCTCTATGTTTTGTCCTTTTCTTGCAACCATACGCTTGATATAACATGTCTAAAAACTCAATCCAATGATTTCTATGCTGAATAAGTACAAAAACTTGTTTTTCAATGGTAAAAATGTGTTTTAAAGAATAGAGATCATATTGAAAAATAAAACAACAAATTGCAAAATTCACATTATCTATTGAAATACCAATGTGTGTGTGTGTATATATATATATATATATATATATACATATTGCAGAGTTAGGCATGTGGTAAAAGTAAAAAAAAAAAAAGTTTGCAACCTTAGTTGAGGGTGACCCAAAGGTTCCCTTTTCAATAGCTACTATACTGAGATGTAAGGGGGGATGCTCCCCCATTCCCTTGATTGCTCCACTTTACTCTTGATCCTTACTTTATAATGTTGAGTGTTAAGCAAAGCAGCATCAAGTACAATTTTTTGAGTCCTTGGTATGATGCGACCAGGGATTGAACCCCAGTCTCCTGGACCATTGGCAAACACTCTAAAGGAATGAATAAATGGAGAAATAGAAAAGGGTATGTGAGTAACATGGTCCTGATAATAAAAATAAAAGTTTTACTATAATTTTACTGCATTAATTACAAAATGGAAATTTATCATCCATCAAAAAATGGATAAATGCTTAAGCTGTATAGAAAACTACCTTGTGTACTGATGTAAGTGAGCAAAAATGTTCTTGTAGGAGAAAAAGGTTTTGCAGAAAGGAAAATCTTATATGTGGGCAGTTAGTGCATTTTACTGGCAATAATAATGGAGTTACTTGTGAGAATCTTACTTTGTTCATTCACCTCTGTGGCTTGTTCATGAGTGAATGTGTTTCTATTGGTGTTCTTATGTCTGTGTGACAGTAAACTGTAAATGATCTGTTAGCTGCATTGATACATTAGTAGATTGGAGGTAATTTGTGTCATTAGCCTGGTTGCTGATTGCTATCTTCCATTATCTAATATAGTCTGTCATGGTCTTGGTGGCTGCTGAGATGTGGTGAAAAATCTTTTTGAAAACCAGCCAACTCAGTTCAACCAAAATTAAGACTTTTGACCTTTTATTGCCCTGGGTTGAAACATGTTTTGGGAATCACTTAGTTTGCTTATGACTATGTCTGTGTGGATTTAGTTAACCCATGATTTTCCTGACATAATTGGCACCTGGATGTCTATATTTCTGTTCTATTTTTAGACCTGATGCAAAGTTTATTTCCTTTTATCTTATTGATTTCTTTTTCCTTTATATTTTATGTACACTATTTAGATATACCTTTTATTTCTGATGATAGATTGAGATTTGAGTAATTTTGAAGCATTATTTTAAACTGAAAATTGGAAATTGAAGTCATTTGATTTTTATTCTAATACATTTTAAACATTAACAAGTATCGGACAACTAAAAGGTGATTTTAATCCTGAAATTTTTTAGCTTAATTACTTGAACTATCAAAACATTAATTTCAATGTATTAATTCTGCTTAGCATAGCTGAATTTTTATTCTAGGTCTTAAAACTAATGAAGTTGCTCTTAGTATTTGGAATGTGAAAGAAAACAAAATATCTGACTGTAGTGCTCAAAACCAATTTAAGAGTTTTAATGTTCGTGACTTAACTATTTGTCATCAGAAATAAAAAGTACAATAAAATAAAGTTAATAAAATATATATTAAAAAAGGAATAGATAAGGTAAGTTTAGAAGTGGAGGAGCATCGATTATCGATTATTATAACCTGATCATGAAAACAGAAACTTTCTGGCTCAGTTGGCTACACTGACTGCATCTCTGCAGTTGGGTAAAACTTCCCCAATGGGTGTCCTGGATATGACACTAAATAATCTGATGGTGAGGCTTCAGTAATGCTAGAGCTTTGGGGAATGTGGAGTACCTCTTTATTGCCATTGCCCCCAGGTCCACTCTGGCCTGGTGTGGGAGTACCTAATAGGGCCCTCTCTATGGGTCAAATAGAACTAAAATATGTACTTATGTTAAACTGTTTGAAATAGAACTGTTTTGACATTTAACTGTATAAACAAAAAATTTTACTTATACTAAACTGAATTGTTTGAAATAGAACTGTTTATATGTATAATAATGGATTTGGTATTAAATAACCTACAATGGTTGATATTTCATAACCCAAACCACACTAAACCCAACTAAAAACTTTCAGAAGAGCTAAGATAATCAAATGATATCATTTATAAAGTATTACACAATCTTCAAATACTAAACCTTTAGGGAGGTTCAACATTATTTTTAAAAAGTCAGTTCTATTCATGACAATCTTGCTTTATAAATTGTTTCAATTGATGATGAGGATGATATTGAGCGTAATCATCATCTTCATTACAATTATTCCCGTGAAAATGAAAATCATAAAATTACTACTTGATTGTGACAGCGTACGTGCCTCCATACAATTAGTATTCACAGAGTCATCTCCCTTGATCAGTTTCCGACACCCATTTTCCCTATAGGTATTTAAATTACTTATTTGAAAAATACAAACCGCAACGGCTAATCTGATTATTTTCTTCCTACAATTTATATTTTATTATTACACCCGCTCCATTGTATAATCAATCGAAAAAGATTCTACAAAAACAACCTGAGGTTGGTACTGTTTAATTTATTTTGTATTTCAAACGTTTCGTTTTCCAGTCATTGTTTTGTTGTGAAAACGATTTATGTTAAAAAAAAAAAAAAAGAAAGTATTTGTATAGTGATGTCCGAAAGTAATTTCAGAAGTAAAAATAAAAATAACGTCTGAAATAAAACACATTTTAATTTATTAATGTTGCAACTATTCATAAAATAAAAGTTGGAGGAAAAAATGGATAATTGTGTCCTAGAAGCTTAGAGAACCGATAAAAAATATCCTTGATTTTAGAGTGGGAACGTTTCTGTATTCATTCCTTCAATTAGGGGAATAAATATTGGCCAGTCCCACTTTGATTTTTTATCATTTATTCATTTTGCAACATTTCTACAGATATAAAGATCCAATTAATTGTGTGTATATATATATATTCAATTATATACAACATATAACAATCTTACCTTTGTGAGTGTCTAGGGCCTTTATTTTCACAGTTTCACACTTAGTCTCTACACTCATAGCACACAATGATGTTTACTTTTTGTGTCTGGTTGATTTACCTCAGAATTTTTCTAATATTTATTCGATGTATTATTGCGATAATATTAATAAATCAAAATATATCTAATTTCAGAAACTTAAAAAAATTACTTTCGGGCCTAAAAGTTCATTTTTTTTCCCGGTTACTTTCGATAGTATACTATTTACTGAGTCGGTTTTGCTCAATTTATATCAAGCGATTTGGTCTCCCGAGTACTTATTACAAACCATGTTCTCTTTCGTGCACTTGATGATAAATAAATTGTTTAAAATCTTTAAGAGATGTTACACATGTTGTTACATAATTTATTTTTGATTTGTTTATAATAATTTGGTTTGAAACAAACAAACCTAAAACTCAGGTTCGGTTTATTTGGAAAAAAATTGTTAAAAAGCACTAACATCTGGGCTTTTGTTTGTGTGTTGCGACTGGAGACGTTTAAATCGTTTTTTACGCACCTAAGGTTTTTGTGACATAATTTGTGCTGTTTTTGTTTAATTTCAAGGCAAATAAAGTAGACGAACGTCAATAAATCCCAAAATTCTTTCAAAAATTCCCGCTCTACTAAAAAAAAAGTAATTAAAAACAAACAAAAATCATAAGTAAAGTATAACTATCACCTTCATGTTATCTCTCTCTATCTTATATATATATATATAATTCTATCAGAACCCAAATCAGTCTTGCCATTCGAGTATATGCTCAATTTCCTTTTTTTTCTTTTTTAACGTTCTTGACCGATTGGTTACCAGTAATCTTAGGTGAGTACTCACAAGGTCAAATAGGGGTTGAAAGAGGGATGATTATGAAGAATGACATAACGCAAATCTTAAGTAGGCTTTCTCTAAGTGGTTCATTTAAACCTCTAAGGCTGAATAAAATTTTTGTTGGGTGAATAAAAGTATAGAGGTTCACAAAGAATAAATTGACTAGTTTCCATTTATAAATCTCTTGAGGAAAGAACTATAATCGCTGGATCATGGAGGCTAGATTTCTAGATATCGTAGAATTAGCAGAATGCTTGATTGGGTGTCATTTACATACGTGTTATTTAAATGAACGCTGATGAAGTGGAAAGGGCAAATTTAGATACCTTACTTAAAGAAGAATTTATTGAAATGACTTTGGATCTTCGTTGCTAATACTCCCAGGACCACTGTGAACCGAAGTGGTTGTACCAGTAAGTCAAGTAGATCTATTAGAAAATTATTAGTATTTGATAGGAATATTTGAAACCATATATCTGTTAATTATTTATTTAAGAATTCATGATAGACAGGTGGTATCTGGAGAAGGCAGACATTGTCACCCAACCATCCAAAGGAGTATCCTGGGTAGGATACTAAACTTTACCAGTAGTGAGGCTCCTGCTCTGGGAAGTGTGGAGTCATTCATTCTGTTAGGGTTCCATCTATCGGTCAAACAGATCTCTTTGAAAATTATTAATACTGGATAGAAATCCTTGAAATCGATTTTTGGCATTAAATAACCTACAGCAGATTTTTATGCTGTTATATAAACTGAACCAAACCTAACTAAAAATGGGTACTACTTTAGTACTGTTGTTCTAAAGGTAAATGAGCCAATGATGACCCTGGAGTTAGGCATGGTTTCAGAGGATGAATCATCATTACCATTAATCCAGTGCCTCTTGGTAATGCTGGGCTTGGTTTTATATCATGATTTGGAAATGCCAGATCCATGCATTATGAGAGGTGC
Source organism: Sepioteuthis lessoniana (assembly GCA_963585895.1). Lineage (NCBI taxonomy): Eukaryota > Metazoa > Mollusca > Cephalopoda > Myopsida > Loliginidae > Sepioteuthis > Sepioteuthis lessoniana. The sequence goes on from OY757908.1 coordinate 71,963,262, forward strand.
TCTGAAAGTAATTCCCCTATTTTCTTTTACAGAAATTGCCACAAATAAGGAAACACAATAACATTTTTGGATAGAATAATTTTTCAATTACTAAATATTATTTTACTCCATAATCACCACAATTGGCTCTGCATTTTTGCCATTGATGAACAAGAGCCTTTGTGCCATGTTTTATATATGAGGCTATTTGTTTGGTTTGGTTTGGTTTGTTTGGTTTTATGGCATATCAACCTTTGTAGGTTATTTAACGCCAAATCCGTTTTAATGTAAATCTGTTCTATTGAAAACAGTTCAGTTTAGCATAAGTACACAGTTTAATTGTCAAAAACATTTCCATTTCAAACTATTTAAGTAGTTATATGTAATAATTCAGTTAAGTGTAAATACAGTTTTAATGTCGAAAAACAGTTCTATTTGAAATAATTCAGTTAAGCATAAGCACGCAGTTTTAAGTGTAAGTACGGTTTAATTGTAAAAAACGTTCCTATTTTAAGCTATTCAGTTTACTCAATTCATTTTAGCATAAGTACGCTGTTAGTTCTATTTGACCCATAGATAGGGCCCTATCAGGTGCTACCACTCCGGGCCAGAGTGGACCTGGGAGCGATGGCAATGAAGGGGTACTCCGCATTCCCCAAAGCTCCAGCACTGCTGGAACCTCACCATCAGATTGTTTAGTGTCATATCCAGGACACTCGTTGGGGGGGGGGTCTTACCCCTCTGCAGAGGTGCAGTCGGTGTATTCTACAGCCCCAACCGACTGGGCAAAAGGCTATTTGTGTTTTACTCCATCCTAATACTCTTTGGAAGGCATGAGTCCATCTCTTCTTCCTCCGGCTGAGTAAATAGTAAAACAGACTCAGCTCTTTAATCTTGTAGGTAGACAAATGGTTGAGGAGAAGAAAAATTGTAATCTACATAAAAATTATCGTATTCTGCCTATGCAGAGGGGTAAATACTCTTACAATGTTACATGAAAATCTAGTCTGTCATATTGATTCTGGTTTAGGGTAATGACACCACAAGTCATCAGCTATGATTAAACTGTCCAGGAAACTGTCACTCTCCATCTTAGAGTGGTTCATCAGGTTCTGATAGACTTGGTGGTCTTCCTGTTCTTGTTAACACAACCCTTGGGATCCTGCTAATGTAAATTTTGTGATATCCCCCATCTTGGCAACACCATTTTCAATACATTGAAGCTGACATTCAGCACTGTATATTGCTCTTTGGTTGTAATCTGTCAGCTCATTCAGATGAGCTAATCAAAGTACTCTTCATTTCATGGGTTCCTTTTTCACATTGCCCACTATCTAACTGGTTACATCCTGTGTTTGGTCATTGAAAATGTTCAGTAAGCATCAAGTGGATATCAGTGGGTGCAATTTTTTTCTCCAAAAATGGCTGTGATCATGAAATTCCTTTGCTGTCTCCACCCTATTGCAGATACTCTCAGTGCCAAGCTCCAAACATAATTGAAAAAAATCTTATGCAGGTGTTATCCACAAAAATTTCTGGCATATACTCAGTCTTGTTTTTAACTTTCAATGATATAATTTAAGTTTGTTTTTTTTCCTTGAATGTTACAAAGCAAATAATAGCCTGCATATAAAACACTTAATAATTTAGTTATTTCAATACAGTAAATCATTTATTTTAACTGAATTTAAAGTGATAGCTTAATCTAAAGCAGTGTTTTGTTTTTACTTTAATTTTAATTTTGAAACAGAAAAACACATTAATGGTTATCATAACTGAAAATGGACTCTGCAAGCTATGTTCAAATCCTAAATGAGGCTGTTTGCATTTCACTTTGCACTATTATTCTTGGGAAAGGCACGAATCTGTCTCTTTTTCCCCTTCTCCCCCAGCTATGGCTAAATAGTAGGGCTGTCTATCTTCCTTAGCCTTTGTAAAGTAACTGGCCTAGGAAAAGGAAAAACTGAATTCAAAACTTGAGAATTAATTTTTGGAGAATCTGTGGTATACTGGTGCTCCATTATCAGGTCAGCGAGAAAGTGTGGATTGTTCGACACGAACCTTCACCACCAAAAACAAATCAACTGAATAGGCTGTCTAGTGGTTCTCATTTTTATCTGTTACATACTCAGACATCATCTTTATTCACAAGGTCATTTCAACAATAAAAATTAAATTATATCTTGCCCAGTCAGATGGGGCTGTAGAACACACCGACTGCTTCTCTGCAAAGGGGTAAGACCTCCTGCAACAAGTGTCCTGAATATGACACTAAACAATCTGATTGTGAGGTTCCAGTAATGCTGGAGCTTTGGGGAATGCGGAGTACTCCTTTATTGCCATCGCTCTCAGGTCCACACTAGCCCGAAGTGGTAGCACCTGATAAGGGTCCTATCTATGGGTTAAATAGAACTAAACTGTGCTTCATTCGCAATACTGATTTTTGCATTTAAACTGTGTATTTATGCTAAACTGAATTGTTTAGAATGGAACTGTTTTGACATGTAAACTGTGTGCTTAGGCTAAATTGAATTATCTGAAATAAAACTGTTTTGACTTTAACTCTGTGTATTGCCCAGTTGACTGGGGCTGTAGAATACACTGACTGCACCTCTGCAGAGGGGGAAGACCCTCCCAAATGAGTGTCCTAGATATAACACTAAACAATCTGATGGTGGGGTTCCAGTAATACTGGAGTTTTGGGCAATGTGGAGTCCCCCTTCATTGCCATGGCTCCCAGGTCCACTCTGGCTCAGAGTGGTAGCACCTGATAAGGGCCCTATCTATGGGTTAAATAGAACTAACTGCATACTTATGCTAAACTGAATTGTTTGAATTAGAACTGTTTGATTAAACTGAATAGCTTGCAATATAAATGTTTTTGACAATTAAACCATACTTACATTTAAACTGTGTGCTTATGCTAAACTGAATTATTTGAAATGGAACTTTTTTTGACATTGAGAATGTACTTACACTAAACTAATTTATTTAATATAGAATTGTTTTGAGATTTAACTGTGTGTAAACAAAATCTATACTTATACTAAACTAAATTAGCTGAATTAGAACTGCTTGACTAAACGGAATAGCTTAAAATAGAAATTTTTTTGACAATTAAACTGTACTTACATTTAAACTGCATACTTATGGTAAACTGAATTGTTTGAAATAGAACTATTTTCATAAAAATGGATTTGGCATTAAATAACCTACTAAGGTTGATATGCCATAAAACCCAACCAACCAATTAAATTATATCACTTGGTTCTATAATAGCATTCAGTATGATATTTTTTAGATGAATACAGATATGAAAATTATTCAAGAGATTTTTTTATTTGACTTTTGTTTTTTTAAGTATGGTTTAAGTGTTGGTTTCTTTGTTTAATGGCATATCAGCCTTTGTGGATTTTTTTTAATGCCAAAGTCATCCTTGTAGAAGTTTGTCTTTTGCAAAAAAACTTTAAATTAGTATATTTTTATTTATTGATTCTAACACTGATAAGACAAATCAAGCAATGTCTTCTACATTTTACATTTTTTTAAGAAAAGTAAATATATGACTTGAACATGCATATAAAAAACATGACAAATTGTTAGAAACGTTTAATAGTTACAATTTTGGTTTTAGGAGACCATTTAATTTTTTAATGACATATCAACCTTGATGGGTTATTTAATACCAAACACATCTTTGTAGAAGAACATTTATGGTGCTATTTAGCTCACTGCTGGGGAGATAAAGAGGTTTATATCTTTTCCAAATGTAAAAGTAAGTGAGCGACCATAGTCTCCTTTTCCATTAACTACCACACTAAGGTGTAGAGGAGGGCACTACTCCTTTCCCTGGATTGCTCCACTTTACCCTTGATCTGTACCTTATAATGCTGGGTGTTAAGCATGATGGCATCAAGTACCATTTTTTTGAGTCTTTGGTATGACTTGACCTGGGATTGAACCCCGGTCTCCCAGGCCATTGGCAAACACTACCCACTCGGCCAGTTTAGTCCAAAAGTGAATGTAATAGTGCGATGAGTTGAAACTTACTTACTACAATGTCACAGTCTATCATATAAGCCCACTCCCTTTTTTTTTATTAGTGTGTGTAGACTATACATTTCTAAGCTAATAACATGAGCAAAAGCACCATTATATGAAACTTGAAATGTTATCAGTTATATTCTTTGTGTGATTACTTAACACATTGTCAAGCCCTGATTTCTGGTATTGAAGGTGTAAATAATTGTGAAATAAGTATTATTAACTCTTGCTGAATATTCTATTCATGTTAATTTTAGTTCCTTTTTAAAGAAGAATGGGTAATGGTTTCAATGCTTTGATTTGATCTTCTGCTTACTCTACTGTAAAGCCCTGGTTACTCAATTGATAGTGCAGCTGCTTTACACCATACAGGTTTTTTGAGATGAAAATGATGTGAGCTGAAGTCTTGACTTGGAGGTTCTTCATTTCTTATCTGTACTGTTCACTCAATTTAATGGAATCTAGGTTATGATGAAAATGATTTGAAATTGAGAAAAAAATTTGTAATTACTAATTTTTGTTTATCATTTAGTAATTTGCATTTTTCTAAATTCTTGGAAATTTAAAAATGCTCTTTTTTTTTTTTTTTTTTTTTTTTTTTACAGACTGGACATGATGTTTCAAAAACCAGAAATTGTAATCCTACTTTCATTCAGAGAAGTAATCTGGAGATTTTTTTCAAGTTGATTTAGTTGTAACTGAGTTTTTTCAGTTATATATATGTGTGTGTGTATGAATGCTTACATGGGGAAAGAGCATTTTTTCACTAATTTCTTGTTAATAACTTGTTGGCTGTAACATTTTTAAAAGTGCCAAATTTTACTCACAAGAAGCTATACCACACCAAATTTCCTTTACAAGAGATATCTTTTTTTTGAGTAAATTTATTGTCCATCATGGATACACCCACTGACGACATATCAGAAAAGTCAGGTGACGCAAATAACCTTAATGAAACATCAGACATGGCCACTTCAAACATATCCCAGCCAAAACCAGTGCATAAAACCATTCGAAAAAAGACAATTCATTGTGATACTTGCAAGAAGGCATTTCGTGATAAAGGTCGTTTGCAGAGACACCTACGCACTCACACTGGGGAGAAACCGTTTCAGTGCACAACTTGTGGAAAATCTTTTTCACAGAATTCTCACCTGTTGCGACACACAAGTACACATACTGGAGTGAAACCATTCCAGTGTCAGCTGTGTGATAAAAGTTTCTTTCGAAAAGAACACTTGAATCAGCATATAAGTATGCATACCGGATATAAGCCATTTTCGTGTGAGGTCTGCAATAAAGGGTTTTCTTACAAAGGCGATTTGAAGAGGCATCAGCTTGTCCACATAAATGAAAAACGGTTGAACTCCTTCAAGCTAGATCAGCTATTTCCCTGTGATATTTGTGCACGGACCTTTTACCAGAAAGAACACCTCGAGCAGCATACACGTTGTATACACAGTGGAAATAAACCCTCTTGAGACTTTTGGCAAAGGTTTCTTGATTTATTCTTTTTTTTTCTCTCTCTCTCTCTCTCTTTTTGAGAGAGGTTTTGGGAAGCCTGTATATCTACTGACTTGGAAGAAGCCATTTCAATGTAAAATGGGCAGCAAACCTAGAGTTTTAGATGAAACATTCATTGACATGCTAGATTCATTCAACTGCAAAACCTGTGCCAAAGCTTTCCTGCAGAAGAGAGACTTTATGAAAACTATTCATATATGCTCCTTGTCAAAATTATTGGTATCCATGAAATTCTAGTACAAAATACAGAATATCTGCTGAAAAAAAAACAAAAAATGAATCTAGTGAGACAGCTTTGGTCTGTTGACAACTCATGATTGATAAAGAACTGCAAGTGATAAAACAAGAAGTTTATATATATATATATATAAATCGGGTTATTTTCTGTTTATTTCTGAAGATATAGACAAAAAATGAAAGGGTGCCATTAATAGTGACTTGGACTGTATATGCACTATTCTGTAGAAAGATTTTTGATAATGAATTTTGCTGAAAAAATAATCTGACTAAATGCTTTTATGTGAAAATTAAGCAACCGAAGTGAGGCATCTACACTGCTTTACTAAATTAGAAAAAAAATCATCTTGTCAAAGTTATTGTTGTATAGTTGTTTGACTTATCTGTATTTGTTAGGTGCCAATTTAACTTTTAGATGAAATAAGATAGTGCTACTGCAAATGAACAAAAACAAGATGATATAGTAGTCAGTAAGACTTGCTTTGTTAAAAGTTGAAATCAGGCTCAAATAAACAAAAGCATCTTGTTCTAGGAGCTAGAGAAACTTATTTCAATTGTCATGCATCATTTAATTTTTTTTCCTGAAAGACCCAAGAACTTAAACACTATTTATTTATAGGTGACTCTTGAATGAAACTCTCAGAGGTAGTGTATATCTCTCGAACCCAAAAAAATTAAGTAGTAATTTAAGGTTAGAAATTTAGTTTTAGAAAAACATTGGTTATGAAAATGGTTCATAATGGGGTTTAATCAATGATATATGCACTTCGCTTTATTATGCGCCAGGGAACATTGAGGTTATCCGTTGGTTATCAAACCACATGGCTGCCTATATTCAGTGATTAACGCATTTGTCATATGTTACATAATGATCCATTTTAATTGTGGAACAGTATCTTTACTAAGACATGATAAAATGTATCTAGAGGATAAAAAGAAGTATTTTACAGATGTGAGAAGGGTTGAATTTGAGAGCAATATTGATAGATTGCTCCATTTTCTTCCTGGAAATCCCAAGTATATAATACTCCTTTCTCATAATCATTGTTTCATACACTAAATGTAACAGGTCTTCTGGAATAGACATAGTATATCAACTTATTGTTTTGTTGGTATCTTAAGTAAATAGCTCTTATTGGCTACTTAAAAGTTGTCATCAATATTTAATTTCTGATTGGTCAAAATTTAAAAAAAATAAAAATAGAACACACTTCCCAACAAATGTTTAGTTCAAATATTTTACTAAATCAAGTAACCTGCATGACTGTTCAGAAATTTTTATGAACTTGTATTTTTAATTATAACCTTGAATTCATTCATTATTATTCCTGCCATTCGCTGTTTTGTAAATGATATTTACTTTTATAAAATTTACACTTTTTTTCTGCTTCTTTTTATAGAATATTTCACTCATTATGTTATAAACCATTTTTTGGACTAACTGTAACCTTGAATTTTTTTTTCTTTAAGATATAAATTATATATCAACTTGAAGGCTAAAAATGGCTCCCAGTAGTAAATAGATACTAAATTTTCAAACACCATCTTGATGAATGTATTGATTACTGCCCTTGATAAGAGGATGATTTTATTGAAGCACCTTTTTTTAATACCATTAACACTTTTTAAGAGTGTTCTTATGTTACAGTCTATGAGCCCATATATATTTTGCTTGTGTCATTTTTTGTTTTAAAAGATAATTTCAGTTTTCATGATAACATTTTTTTTTTGTAATATTTGATATCTGTATGAATTTGTGAATAAATCTGTGAATTTATCCTGAAAGAGCCTTACATAATATTTTGCATAGCAAATTCATCACAACAAACAAATGGATGCATTAATGCAAATCTACAATAAAAAATCCAACTTTGACAAGTACAGTTTTCTGTAAATATTCTTAATACATGCAACTGGTACTTGCCAGAGGACATGGTCCCAAGTGGAATATAGTGTCATCAGTTAGCAGATGTATAGTTACTGCAAATTTACAAGTGAAAAACATTGTTAATTACCTGCTGATATTTTTAATACGTCTAGATAGTATTTGTTTGAAGAGATTGTCCCAAGTGGCATATTTTGATGTATGTGCTGGCATCACACAGGAATGTGTTCACTTTGCTGTTTAAAACAGCTAATAGCTAGATAATACACAAAACAGTCATAATTCCATCTACAGAAATGAAAATCAAATAAAGTTTTGAAGAAGAAAATAGAGCAATTTACCTGTAACTATAATATTTGTGGGTATCAAAAATATTTTCATTTTTTAATTAACTTGGTAATTTTTTGAAAGCTTATGTAACTCTCTGTCTCTAATATATAAACTTTGGATGATCCTTGCTCTCCTGAAAATTGTTAAGTGCTAATGGTTCAGTTTTCTTCTGTCTTTCATTTAAAAATATTATAATTGATGACATAGTTGTTCACTTCAAGGGGCTATTCACCACCCTTAAAATGCTTAAACCAGTTTTGGCTATTAGTTTTAGTTATGTCATTTCCTTCAACTTTGTAAATTTTAAGAGCAACTTTGAGACCCAGTTTAAAATAATGTCTTAGAATTACCTGAACCTCAGTATATATATATATATATATATATATATCCACCATTATAATATTTAAAACAAAATGTACTGGTGAATTGTTTTGATTATATTCTATATAATAAGTTACTGATTTTGTATTTATTTTTGTCATGCTTTTATCATCACTACTTAATGACAATAAAAAGAACTTTTTTTTTTCTGATTGCATCGTAAAGATGTTGAATTTGAAGGATGAAATTTTTTTTAAAGTAATAAGTAAAATTGGCGACCTTATTTGAGGGTAACCCAAAGGCTCCCTTTTCAATAGCTACTACACCAAGGTGTAGGTGAGGGTGCTACCCCATTCCCTGGATTGCTCCACTTTACCCTTGATCCTTACCTTATAATGCTGAGTGTTAAGCACCAAGTACCATTTTTTGAGTCTTTGCTATGACTTGACCTGCAACCCCATCTCCCGGACCATTAGCAAATACTTTACTCATTGGGCCAATGAATAAAAAAGCAAAAAAATAATAAAAATCCATTTGTGGTCATTTTTAATAAATTTGAATTGTAATTGTTTGAAGAGATTGTCCCGAGTGAAATATTATCAATGTGCTAACATCATACAGGAATGTGTTGAGCTAGCTGTTTAAGTTTAAAAAGGTCAGTTGCTGAATCATAAACAAAATGTACATAATTCCATCCAAAAAAGTGAAAATCAAATAAAGTTTTGAAAAAGAAAATTTTTACATGCCAACAGCAATCTATTGTACTAAATTATTGCTATACAAAAATTTGAAAATCAGTTTATGTAGTTTCTTTTACAAAAGAATTTTTCTAACAGCAATTCAAATATATTAACGGATTTTTGTCATGGGTAATAACTAGTATTAGTGATTGTCATTGGATGTTTACATAAAACTAATTGTCTAGTGATAGTTTACATAAAACTAATTGTCAGTTTACATAAAACTAATTGTCTAGTGATAGTTTACATAAAACTAATTGTCTAGTTTTACATAAAACTAATTGTCTAGTGATAGTTTACATAAAACTAATTGTATTAGTGATTGTCATTGGATGTTTACATAAAACAGCAATTCAAATATATTAATGGATTTTTGTCATGGGTTATAACTAGTATTAGTGATTGTCATTGGATGTTTGCAGTAAAAAAAATCTGTTAAAAAGAGAAAAAAAACATACTTTTGATACACTCTAATAATAAAGCATGAGACTTCCTTGCCCTGTCAGCTGTGGTTGTTGAATACACTGATTGCTTCTCTGCAGAGGAGTCAGACTTCCCCCAATAAGTGTCTTGGATATAACACTAAACAATCTGATGGTGAGGTTTGAGTAATGTTGGAGCTTTGGGGATTGCAGAGTACCCCTTCATTGCATTCATTCCCAGGTCCACTCTGACCTAGAGTAGTAGCACTTGATAGGGTTCTATATATCAGTCAAATAGAACTAAACTGTGTACTTATGCTAAACAGAATTGTTTGAAATAGAACTTTTTGACATTGAAACTGTATTTAGGCTAAACTGAATTATTTTAAATAGAACCGTTTTCACATTAAACTGTGTGTAAACAAAAATTTTTACTTCTACTAAACTGAATTGTTTGAAACCTCAAAATGACTTAATTTGGCATTAAATGACCCAAAAAGGGTTGATGTACCGTAAAACACAATAACCAACCAACCAATCTGAGACTTCCTCAAAACATTTTGATTTTAAAGTTATAAGTTTCCTATCTGCCTACTGATTCATTGATGATTCTATCTAAATAAAAAAAAATTATCTATACTTTGCAATAACTGAGATCTAAGGCCACAATTTGAAGAAATCTTCTCTCTACAACAGCTGCACAGTTGGCCAAATAACAGACAACATAAGTGGAATAGGCAAACCAGATATAAATACAAACTAAGGAATTGCCTTGGCTCCCAAAAGTTTACTTTCTATTGTTAAATAATATTAGCAGCATTTAGTTTTAACTAATTCCATTCAAAAGGATTAATTTTGATTATACATATTTGCTCATCTTCTCCAAGATGTGCAGGATGGGACTCAAGATCAATTTTTAAGTGGAGTAAATTCAAAGTTTTCCTTCTTGACCAATCAAGGCCCAAAAGCCCAGTCTGCTCTACTATTTATTCATAGCTTGTGAGAGAAGAGAATGATTTATGTTTTTCCCAGAGGTATTTGCATATAAAGTGAAATACAAAAAACCTCTGTCATTATTTGAACTAGCTGATTCCATTTCCTATGACAGTAATTGTTATGTTAAGCATACCTCTAATTTTGATTGTAGTTTGTCACTTGTCAAAATAGTGAGTATTCATCTTTTAAAAAAATCTTAAAGTGGTATATTTTTTTATTGATTCTAATACTGATCGAAAAAGGTAAGCAACATCATCTCCATTTTATGCTTTTTTTTTAATTTTAAGGAAAGTTATGATTCAAAACATGCATAAAAAAAAAATTCGTAAGTGATTTTAAATGTTTCATGATGGTAATTTCTGTTCTTGGAGACCATTTAATTCTTTTATGGCATATCAACCTTCATGGGTTGTTTGATGCCAAACCTATCTTTGTAGAAGAACAGTAGTGGTGCTATTTAATCCATAGCTGGTGAGATAAAGGGGTTTATACCTTCTCCAAGGGTATTAGTCAGAAGGTGAATGTAAGTGCGAGATTGGAGTTCTAATTCACTCAGTATATCACATTTCTGCACATTAGTCTACAATGATTTCCCTGAGAAATACAATCTGTGGTTGATAATGAATGAATCAAGATGTTACTTTGTTGATAACCTTATACAAAACAGGTCTGTAACTCTTGGCTAATGATCAACAAAACTAGTGCAGGATAATCAGACTGCCATGATATTTGAAATGTGCCACACTGCAGCTAGAAAACAGTGTACTCATTGTCAAATTACAGTGTACAAGTTCAGGTAATAGATGCATTGTGCTTTTGAATTTAGCCTCAAAAACCATCTACGTAGTCACCAATGCTATCAGCCAACATAAGGCCTTTAATTTGTGATAACACCAAGAAGTAAAAATTCGACAAAAATTCCTTGAAGAGCAAGTAAAAATGTCAACATTGACATCAACAGGCAACCAATCAATTTCCTTGATATAAAGATGCAATTCAGATCTTATTGTTGTAAATGATAGGGTCAGAAGACAGATGGCAGCATCAAGTACCATTTTTTTTGAGTCTTTGGTATGACTCAACCTGGGATTGAACCTTGGTCTCCCAGACCATTGGTGAACACTCTACTCATTAGGCCAACGGTCCAGTCAATTGACCCAACTTCTATTACCACCCTCCACTTGCTTTTGATTATTTTCTCCCCGAATATTTTGATCCCTGCCTTCAAATTTTCTTTTCTCTCCTACCATATTTTTCTCTTTTCTACTAAACCTCATTGAAATACAAGCTTGATAGCCTTAATAGGAGTTTGAATAGACTTATAATGTATTAGCTATGTACCTATTTAATATTATAGCTACTTTAAGACTATAGATTCAGTCTTAACTTGTTCTTCAAAATTTATATCCCAATAAAGATTTGTAAAATGGAAGGAAATGGATTCTAGTGCTCACTTTCCCAACTATCACAATAGGCAACTGGGTCTGTCTTCTTCACCTTCCTCTTCACGCACGCATCGTGTCAATTCTGTCTGACTATCAAACTAGCAGTCAGCAAAACCACAACAGTATTTGTCACACGCCCCACAAAACGGGTGAGTGTGGCACAAGGCCTTTTTAAGGTGGGCCCAAATGCAGGGCCGAAGTCCAGACATACCTGGCATTCCCCAAAATTCCTCAGGCTCTGTCAGCATTTCCCTAAAAAGAGGTGCTAGGCAATAAAACTAGCCCATCCAAGGAGGGTTAGAGCCTGGGAAGACAGCTCCCTGAGGTTCAAGGAATAAGTCAGTCTTGGCTCTATGACTTGAATGCTAGGCCTCCCCAGCACCCATGCCTACAGCCTCAACTGACAACTGTATCCAGAGACATGACAAACCCAACCAGATCTGTGCTGTTGTGCCACAGCCGGCTGAAGTGTGCCCCATCTACTAGATTGGTTCAATTGCACAAAACCACAACAAGAGCCTGCTGCTGATATTCCTCCTTTTATGCCAGTTCTGGCTGGCTGAAATTTGCATGTTACAAATCTCATCTTGCCAGAGACGAGACAGGTGACTTATAAATCGCACCTCCAGCGCCCTGCTGCACGCAAGACACATTCATGCTCATTTCAAACTCCGAGGTAAGTAATTTCTCTTGCTACAGAATTTATTCCCCTCATCAATGCCTTTTAATCAGTTTAATTATAGTATTTCTGTTTCAACCAGTTTAGACTAAGTCTAACCTAGTCATGTGATCAAAATGGCATGTATAAAAATGAAATTTAAGGTTTTTAATTTGAATCAAAGTAATTACACTCAGAATATATATATATATATATATATATATATATATATATATATATCTGGTGAAGGAATTTATCGCTGCCACTCATAATGCAAAGCTCTTCAAATGAATTGAGCACTCTGGTATCGGGTAAGGCAAAAATGTTAACAAAAGAAAGCAACTGCATAATGCCTTATAATTCCCAAGCTAACGTGGTTTGCTTGTTGGCTGAGCAGTATGATACTAAGTCTACCGTAAAGTTGGGCAGGTTTCATTCCCAGCTTCAAGTTTCTTACATGTCTAGCCACACTGAAGAGTTGTGATACAACAAAACAGTCTGTCTGTGGATGATATTTTCATATATATATATATATATATATATATATATACGATGAAAGAAGAGCAGTAAATAAGGTAGGTTTTTGCATAAAAACAGTGCTTGATGCTATTATAGCAAAGCTAGTATAAAACCTATCATACTTTAAGTTTCATGTGTTTACACACTCCTGATGGAAATGTGAAAAAATTGTTTTTTTTTTGTTTCAAATCAACCAGTTTTCCATCCTATATTTTATAAAACTCTTCTTCATCAAATAATGCTGACAGCATGGAGTACCTTGATTTTTTTGTCTCACCATCCATCTCTATCATCCATTGCTCCTGGCAGGTCTTCTAAGCTGCATCATGTGTCCACACAGAGCTGATATAAGTAAGTTATTGCTAGTTGGCCAACACTGGCACGTCCATGTGTAGGAGTTCATTAATGAACATCACTTCTGAGTTTGTTTTCGCTTAATGTCTTTTTTAATCTTTTAGAATTGAAGAGTTACCTGTATATTCTAAAGGGAGATAATTTAGTCTATTTCATTATAAAATGATGATGCAATTTTTAAAAAAAAAGTTTATTTTTTATTAACAAACCTAGCTGGAAGAACTGAAAATGTGTTGCCTGGAAGAACAACAATCAGCTATTCAATCTCTCATGACTTGTTTCAGTCCCTGAACCAATTATGCAGAGTAGAGAGGCTGTTTAAGGGCCTAGGATATTTGATGTTTTAACTACAATAGTTAGGAAAAGAAATCTATTGGTAACTATTGTAAGTACACTCCTTCCATTTTTTGAGATATAAAGTTAATTTTCATTTAAATCACTTATTCCAAGATTTTATCATTTCACATGAAACATTATTGAATCAAAACAGATATTAGGTAATATTTATTAACAAACTCTACAATGAAGAAACTTGGTTACTGAAACTAGAATTGCATAAAATATTTATAAGAAGTGTACTTGTTTTTGGATTACAGTATATTAACATTTTCAGTTAAGGTTTTCAAACTGTAGATTGCACATTGGTCACACAAGACTTACTCACACCTTTATAATCAAACAAGAGGAACAACTATTGTATAATATGTCAAACACCCTACACTGCTAAACATTTTCTCATAGAATGTAGAGATTTAGTGCTCGTTAGACAACGTTTTTTTTTTTTTTTAATGCAAACAATATGAAGGACCTATTTGAAAATGTCAACATGGAGGACATTTTGGCTTTGTTGAGAGAATTAAAATAATACCAAAAATTTAAGCATAAACATGATCAGTACCATACAAAATAATTATTACAAAACTATCTCAGAGGATTTTGACATATCAAAATGTTAAAAAGATAAATAAACTCTGAAATAATTATACAAAAATGTAAATATAAACATACAATATATGTACTTTTCTAACCTGTAGGCTTAAAATAATCTCAAACAGGTTCTCATGCCATTAAAATCAATCAAACTATAGAGTTTAGTAACAATACTTAATGTTTTGATTGTATAATTTTCTACTTGAAATAATAAAATTCTGTTATCTTTGGCTTAGAAGAAAATTAACTTTTATAAAAAAAATGTTAACAGTTTACTTATTTATCGGTGATACTACATGTCAATTACACCCTGTCAGCAGAGCTTAGAATGCATTGACTCCACTCCCTAAAGAGAGGTAAGATCCCCTCTACGAAAGAGTTATCCTGGGTATGACCCTAAAATAACCCCAGATCAGTTAACATTTCATACAAATTAATCAATCAGTCATATCTGTTAATCATTATCTATTTGTTTAACATTTAAAAGCCTGATTTGTGGCTGAACAGTTGTGTGTTGGTTCCTATCACTGTAATTAGTATTTGAGCTTAGGCAAAAACTAGGATTGAGTGAGTCATCTATCTTGAAGTGGACTTTTATGACAACTGGTGTTCATGATAATTCAAGTATCAGTCAAAATAACATAGTTATGATTTACATTATTTAGACTATTCAGACTATTGTTCTCATCTTAATTGATATACTCATTTCAGCCAATATGTCTTCTTCAGATGTTTCTTGTTGAACTCAGTGTGTTCATCTGGGTAACCTGACGCCTCGTCCTGGTTCAAGGGTGCCTGGTTTTGAAAAGTATGCAGATGATAGACCATCATGTCAAAATATACGGGCAACCTAATGCATTTCTTATACACACATCCAGCTGGGAAAAGGCATGAAAACATGAGAGGTGATAATTGCAGGCAGTGAGATTTTAGCTGTCAACGAAATTGTTGCATGCTGAGAAGAAGAAGAAGAAGAAGACCATGAGGAGGAAGAGAGAAAGATCTGTATGCTTTGTTTTGCCTAGAAAATAGACACTGCTGTTGGCTCTGACACACACTTTATTTTATTTCATTACACTCAGGAACCTTCATGTCAAACTTGGGAGCCTTCATGTTGAATTTAGGAACCTTCACAGAACTGTGAACTGAAACTTTTATCTAATCCATGGTATAGATTTTTCTAATTCCATTAACCACGAATGGGTACAAGTGTTAAGCTATGTTAAGTATTCCTTTAACAGAATTAGAACAATCTACCTCCATAGATTAAATAAAGGGTTCAGTTTGAAGTTTTGTAAAGGTTCTTGAATTTGACAAGAATGCTCCCGAGTTAAACAAGAAAAACCTGAAGAAGGCCAAAGGATACATCAGCCAAAACATTGTGTATATAACAATAAAGATGTGGACAATATTCTGAATACTCTAAATAATATGAATTATCAAGCCTCATCTGAAAAATCCAGACAAACAATAGTTATAAGCTTAAGAAAACTGGATTATATACCAAAATTGGTATTTTCATCATTTGTTGGTATTGTTATGGAATAGGGTATCATAGATTTTATGAGTACTGTGTTTAGTAGATTGGCTTGAAGCTGGTTCATTTCATCACAGGTTTGATGATTGACATTTTGATTTTTTCTGGTGCCCTCTCCAGTAAAGATATGAAAATCAAAATATGAAACAAAGGTTTAATGAATGAATTGATTTGAATAGTTAAGCCAAATGTATGAACAAAGGCAGAAGACTAGGTTTTCCAAGCTAGATTTAAAAGTTGGATTCATGACACCAAAGAGAACATACACATTTTGGAAGAAGTAGTGTTAGCCTGAATGTAAAGGAGTTGTAAAGAGACAATAACTAGTTATCTCCCTTGGGGAATGCGCATGTCTGTTAGGAGCCTTGTGGGGTGTCACATGACAGTCTAGAAACCAATTCTAGACCTCTTCTGTTTCTGTTCTTTGAACAGTTGAGACATTGTCTTGGATTCTGCCCAGAATCAGTGAAGCAACATGGCTATTTCAAATTCCCTCATTAAGTTAGCCTTTTTCAACTTTTGTACTCCTTCCACTTTTTACTTATTTAGGGAACAATTTAATTATATTTCAAGCTGTTGAGAAACATTTATGCATTTTTCCTTTTAATGTAATTGATATGTATATTATGTACTTAAAAGATTAAATGTTCTTGTATGTACAAATGCATTTATCTTGCCTTTCCTTTTGTCATGTTCAGTGTTAGTATATCATGGCTATACTAATTCTAATATTGGTCCTTGGTGAATGGGGACTCAACTAAAATACCTCACCTACTGCCAAGCTTATCAATAGAATTTTTGGGTGTTTCTACTAACAGCATAAAGCAAAAAACCCGCTATTATAAAGGCCAAGTTATTTAAAAGTATCAATATAAGTTTGTTAACTTCCCTTCGACCAGTTTGGAAAATGTTGGGATCAAATGACATTAAAGCATAACATCTAACCATACACTCAACAATGTAGTAATGTTTGGTACAACACCAAAAATATTTTGTTCATTTTACAACTTTTTATTCAGAATTTCGCAGATGATTTCTTGATAATCTCCCAATTCTATTGTTGTTGCATACCATTGAAATTAAGAGTAAATAATGGAGAAGATATGATAATGCACTTGTAGGATACAATAAATAGTTATCTCCCTTAGGGAGTATCACACAACAATCACAGAAAACTATTCCCAACTTCCTTTCATCTTTGACCAGCAGAAATGATGTCTCTGTCAGGGAATGGTAAAGCCATATGGCTATCTTTCCTACACTCAACAAGTAAGCCTTCTGCTATTCTGTACCCCTTCTACATACTGCTTGTTCATGGAACAATATGTGTATAATTCTTGCTATTGGGGTATATTTGTGTATTCTTTTTTTTTGTAAGGCCACCTGCATTTATATTCTGCATGAAGATGTAATTGAATTTATTTTATATTTATTTCCATTTTGTTCAATGTTATTATATCCATAATATACAAATGCTAATGTTGGTCCTTGGAGACTCTGGTTTGGTTTCTTTTGTTTAGTGGTATATATACCTTCATAGGTTATTTAAGGAAGAATTAGAGAAAATGACTTGATAAAAAATTATTTTATAAAAGCTAAATCAAGGGTCCCAAACTCATGGCACGTAGTCCACACATGACTCTCACGGCCTATCAATTCAGCCCTGCATTGGCAATTTGATGTTGACTGTGAAGAAGTAGCATTTCAACTGCAGATAGAACTCATTGTTCAGGATATTTTAAGTTCCAGTTTCTTGTTTGCTACTTTCTTGATTTCTGTAAGAACCATGTGCATCTGTCTGGATAATTCCTTAACCTTATCTTCCACACCTAGCAAGTAGTGAGCATGTTTGGCCCTACATACTACTATCAACAGCTCTTCTCCAAAATGAAGTGTGCCAAGCATACACTGAGTTTGTAACTGTCAAACCATTACTTGTCTGATGTGCTGCTTCTGACAACCTCTTCATTTAAACTCAATATTACATGATTCTGTGATAGCAAACAACATCATATATATAAATTATAATTGTTACCTTGTAAATTTAGCAGTTTTTTCCCTGTCCTTTTAAGATTGTGGTCCAAAACCCTCCTGAATTAATCATGTATTCCTCAGACTGAAAAAATTGATGACCTCCAAGCAAAATTATTGTTTTGAAATTTGTTTACATATGTAAAAGAGTTCATTGGAAAATTTTCGTTTTTGTTTACTAAAAATCAGCTCAATGAAATTCTATAAAAGTTTTGCATTTTTTTCTAATTCTTCTAGTTAATGGATTTTGTAAAAATCAATTAATCCTTTTTCTGCAAAGAATGAGTTTTATCAATGGTTTGGTTTAGTTTCTTTGTTTAATGGCATATCAACCTTTGTGGGTCATTTAATGTCTTGTAAAAGAACAACTGTGATACTATTTAACTCATAGCCAGGGGGAATCAGAAGGTTCAATACCTTTCCCAAGAGTATTATTCCAAAAGTGAATATAATAGCGCAACTAGAGTTCGAACTTGCTTACCTCAAAGCTGCAGTCCATAGGGACTCCCACCAGTTTTATTAATGATGTCAATTTTTTAATAATTGCATGATCATGCAGAAAATGATGAATAAACAGAAATTTTGTTACGTACTTAGCTATATTGGAAACTATTTACAGAGTCACTTTCTATGTGCCCCGTGATTGGCTGAAAAAAAACAGTCATAGGCTGCTATCAGCACATCTGCCGTACTACCACATGTGTACACGTTCTTCAAACTAACATCCCTTTTTCCCTTTTGACACCAAGGATGTAACACGGAATCTTGACTGCTGACAAAAAAGGCTAAGAGTCCATGTTGTGCTACATACGGGGAAGGTCATCCCATGAGACTCTCTACATATGTGGGGACCCAAAATTCTCCTTCTTCAAGCCTTTGAATTTGTGCTGACCAGCCACCAAAACTACATGGAACTGAAAGAACTGTTACCAAGACAAATGCTAAAGTCTGCAGAAAATACCTCTTTTTGCAATTATTCTTCTTTTCTTTATCTCTTTCTCTAAATATAAACCCTTTTTATTCAAACAAATTGTTGTCTTGCTCCTTTTCTTTTGCCATGTGTCATGCTACAGTAAGCCTTGTTTTTTTTCATACACTGCAGATTTTAATTTTGTCTTATTCTCAACGGGTAATATCCCAACAGCTAAGCTGATTTGTAACACTAAGCGAAAAGTATGCGGCACCCTGTATGAATCAAACTCTCTAACAATGGTCAGCTAATCTACCTTACTATCCATGGAACCAAGTTAGGGGTCCAATATACAGTAATTTAATGCCTACCAAAGTTTACCAAAACCTTGTTGCAAATGTAAACAAATTGGACTACTCACCCCACTACAAACGACATCCGGTTATGATCGTAAATGATGAAGCCCCTGTTACAACCTTGACCTAACGTTACAGCTAAAATAGGCAGTAAATTAAAAACTAACAATAATTACAAAACGCTTCTAAAAATGGAATTAATTATCTTTGCTAGCCTATATCAGGGTAAAGAAGTACCTTACTTCTACGTCCATTTTAATAGAAGAAATTTCTATTTATACAACTCGGCAGGGTGTCATAGCGTTCCTTCAATATTAATAAGCCTTTTTTTCACTTTCGTCGTGCGCTTTTTTTCTTCAAAAGTGGCGTTGCATTATGTCCAGTGGTGGGGTGCTCTCGACCGGCTGTGATTGCATGCCACATGGTTCGTTCGGGTATGTTCCACCACTGGATACAACACCTCTGGCCTCATTTTTGGAACTGCCTGACATGTGAGGGCTCCAGCCCTGTGACAGGACCCACCTTACAAAGGCCTCATGCCGCATTCTTACGCTGGTGGGGCGTAGGATAAATATTGGCGCGCTATTTTTCCCTAGCGAAGCTCACTTAAGATCGAATCTTGCATTTTTGTGGTTGCATTCACCTTACCATTCAGGCTGAGATCCCACTTCACGTGGTAGATCCACCTTCTCCCACCTTCATTGATACTTCGCATCTATCTCTACCATTACCAACTAACATCACCAACCAACTGATCTGAGACTTAACTATCATGGACTTAATTACGAACTTTACACTATTTGTAAATACAACTAATAAATTGTCACCTGATGTTATAATTGTTACCTCGCCTTTGTTTCCTTCATTGCCTTTTGGCTGTTCTCACTCACACGCTTAACCATATTACTTATTTGCGGGGTCGGGGTCAGCGTGCTTATCGGCTCTGCAACAACCTAATCAAACATAAGATCTCTGTGAATGGTATGAAAATATGAAATATTAATATTAAGAAATGTTTAATAATGTAAGATAATGATAATGTAAATCAAAAGGGAAATAAGAGACGTGATATTTTTTGGCTTTACACTAAGCAAGATAATTTTTAATGTGTAATGCCATGCAGGAAGCAAACCTTTGCAGCAGTAGAAAATAGAAGACAAGTTTTGTATCTTTTATTACGTTTTTGATGGAAAAAAAATCATATACTGATCATATTGGTTGATATATAATTAGACACAACTGACTAAGGACTAAAAAAAGATTTGAACCATAATACGGTTTTAAAAATTTGATGGTACTGTAGCAGAAGGCATTTTGGTTTGGCGCGCAATTTAATTCGACGCATAATTTCACCCAATCAGGATGACTTATCCTATTAAACCCGGACCTTTTTTCCAGGCAGCAGAAATTGGGTAAGCTGCCAAACACAGTCTCTTTGGTTGGAGAATGCCTGCCAGTGCAGACGTCACACTGGCCGCTCTTCAATAGCAGCAGCAGCAGCATGGACACATGAGGGAACCTATCTAATTTATGGATTCCTTGCGCCTATCTCAGACCAAGGAATCCCAGTTGAATATGAATTAGATACATTCAATATGCCACCACAGGAACAAGTTTATGTCACCCCCAAAATTGGCTATGTCGATGCGATGCCTTATTTCCGCTCTCAACACCTATCTCTCAATTCACCTCTGGGCCACTTTAATGGAGACAACGCACACCTCTCCACCAGACGCACAAAACTCATGGTGACTCCAAAGTTCATTTCCTCCAACGACAACATGGCTTTCGCTAAACTACGGCGAACACAATCCCTCACACGTCCCATGACACGCACTGCCTTTCTTAACTTTCTCATAACTCCATTTCGTCTCCTTACTCACTACGAGACTTGCAGCACAAATGCAAACTACCTTTTCCATGCTGCAAATAAAACTATTCCTAAAAACACATTTCGACTATCGGCATCTTACTTCTTCATCCTCCTTTTATTTCTCACAAGGAAACAACTAAACGTAAACACACACAAACACGTTACACCATCTTCCTCGCTAAAAACTAAAAACAAAATATCTTTTCGTTAAAAACCACAAACTTATTCTCGCTAAAACTAACAATAATTCTTCCTACAGTACGTTTGATAAATTTCTTTTGGCAGCCTCGAATACAATCTTACTCCACTATAGCTTTGTGAAAGAAACTAGAGATTTAACGAGACTAATACAAGGCCAAACATTTGAGACAGTAAAAATCGATCAAAAAAATAATGAATAAGAGGGACGCCGTATGGTGGAAGGAAGTAATATTGATTACTTCCCTTGGTAATGTTTTCTTAGGTCCGACATTTGCTGTGGACAGCTTCAAGGAAAATACGTTTTTAAAAATAGGACAGAAACGTGAGAAACGGTATATTACATATTATCTTAAAAGTAATTTTAACCTTTGACCTCCAAATATCAAAGTGGAAATCACGCAGGACACAATTTATATTGCTTTGGTAAGTATTTGGCAACATTAAAGTGTATATATTTCATTCACTTCAATTATTACAGCTACTACAAAGCATAAAACGTGTTTTTTGCTTGTTTTGTCTTTTTAAATATTTATTCTGCCTATTTAAGATATTCAAATTTCTGTAACAATCACCTCATTGAAGTAAATTTCATTCTCGACTTTACGGAATCTTACCATGAAATAAAGAAATGTATATTTTAACTTGAAATTTGAAACGATCAAGCTTCACTTTGCCTGGCACACACGCCTCAGATTAGGTATATGCGAAGTGTATATTTGAACTTGATTTGAATGTTTACCGTTTCAAAGTAAAAAAAAAAAATTGATATTTAAATTTTCTTTATCTAGATTCTTTTTCCAAAAATTATTTGGCAAATCAAAGTTAAGAATCCTAAACTTTTCAACATACCAAACTGAATTATCTCCCTTATATTATGGAAATTTACTAAGCTTTTTGCTTAGATGTGGCACAAGGCCATATGAAAGGGGCACCCAATGAGACTCGAACTCACTCGTGTAGGTTTGCCAGCCGAACTTGCTAACCATTACACCACCAGAGGCGCCCTTATATTATGGTCGATTACAAAATGATCTACTTGTATTTTAAGAAATTCTCGATGTATTTATTTTTACATATACATACTGTATGTACACAATGTATATTAGCGTACTGTGCATCCCTTACGGCACAATACAATCAAATACAATTATGGTCACTACCTTATGGATATAAAAACATTTTTTTAATGGCGTGCGATCTACCCTTACTACTGCTTGATCATGATCAATATATTAGGCATTCCTGTGTTAAGCGACTGTAAAATAAAATACATATAAATATTAAAACATTCTTTTTTATTTTCATTGTAAAGTTAGTGATTTATTTGTATTTATAATCAGCTTATATGCTATAAAATGCTTTAAAAATAATCACTGTCAGTTTGCTTTTTAACGTGGAGGTTATGTATAATGATATGTATAATATAGCTATTTATTTTAATAATACCTAAAAATCATGACCTCCAAGCCAAGTTTTATTCAGACAAAATGCACACCTTTGTGTACATAATGTGGATTGAAAAAAATAAAAAAATGTCACCTTGCTGCTAATGGAGAAACTGAGTCAGCGATAGTTAGTTTTATAGATAAAGAGGAAACAAGGAAGGAAAGCTGAGAGTGTGAACATCTTAGTATTTGTGTTGCCATTTTACAGAAATCTATCCTGACATTTTGGCTGATCCATTTATTATGAAAGTATATCATTATTAACTGTTTCATGTGAAAGATAAATATATCTGACAAAAATGTTTTTGAAAAAAGGAAGAATACAGTATAGAGTAATAAGTTTGTTTTTTTATAATGTCTGGTAGCCTGCTGTATAACATAACATGGGTAATTTTTTTTCTGAATTTGTATATTTTGCTTTAAAAATCATTTATTGAAAAAGATAACTGGTTATTAAAAAAAGATAAATGAATATTTATTTCCAATATGGATTAAATACATACAACATATGACATTTCATCACTGCTAGTAAGAATTATCAGGCAGCATTTTAATATTCTATTTTGTGTGTTTTAGTTTTTTTTTCTTATTGTGATTTTTTTATGGGACACGGCATTCACTAAAGTAGGTATTGATTACATAGTTATATTCAGAATTTTTCAAAATATATCTGTAAAATATAACCTGAATAAAATAGATCAATTATATTGTGAAATAGGAAATTTTAAAATATGAATATTATAATTTGAATTTATTAGGCCTAAGGTATAAATCCAGTACCAAGAGATATAATGAATAGATGCATATGTGTACATTTTTATTGACTCCTATTCCAGTGACCCTTGAATTGATTCTGATTCCAAATTACTCGATCATATCACATTTTATTGCATTTTTGTGAGGAGGTAATAAAATAACCAGGATTTGTTGAATAAGGTGGATGGGGACTCCTGGATTCTTTAACATTTCTTTGTTTTTAGTCAAATTAATATTACGACAAAACAGAATATTGATAAATAGAAATAAAATAGATAAAAGCAGTCTGATAAACTGCAAATTTTGTTCAACTATAATCTTTAGTTAAATTTTATGATATTTTATAATCACTAACAATATTATTCTTTTATAAAAAAATACAAACTATTGTTACATTTTATAATAATAATAATGAGAATAAATAAAAACTAACTAGACCAGCCAGTAGCTGCCCTATTATTTGAGACTAAAATCTATTGCACTGAAAAATCCAAACTTAAAAAAAATCTTTGAGCAAATACAACACAAATTTTGTAAAAATGTGTTTCATTTTCAGATCTTTGATTAATATTCAATAGCATGAAGTCCAAGATGAAATATAAATGTTATAAAAAAACTTGTGGTGTAATAGTTACCATCACAGAAAATGGACACACTGAACTAAGTTCCAATTCTGTATTTCCTTAAGTTCTAATACCCATGGAATAGGTGTGAATCCAACTATTTTCACTCCAGCTATGTAAATAGTAGGACAGATTGAACTCTTTCACTTTGGTATGGTGACCAGTCTACAAGAAAAATGGATTTCACACATGCAGAGGGGTTGGGTAAATACATGTCAATGTAAAAGAGTATAAAAATAAAAAATAAAATTATAGATAATGTTAACAGATAGCTTAAAATTCTGAAAATTTGGATGAATTAATAAAAAACAAATACTGGAACCAAGTGAATATTGAAGTAAGATTTGTGTATTTTTTGTATTTGTTGTAATACTATCAATCCTTTTCCAAATTCTATTTATTTTAAAACTGTATATGAAGTTTTTTCTAATACTTCGATAATTTGGTTTCAACACTGTTATGAGAAATTCTGCTACACTTCATGATGTTCTAATAATAGAATTTCTCATTAGTTTCTTGTGACATCAAATTATGTGATCTACACACACGTTTGTGCGTGTGTGTGTGTGTATATATATATATATATATATATATACATACACACACACAGTAGCTTTACCTATTGAAATTTCAGAGAATATATGTATAATAATTGCACAAATTTAAACTATAAAAATCATTCTAAGATAAATTGATATTGGATTTTATTTTTATTTTAAAATTTAGTGAATTAATCTCAAATATTCCTTAAAAAGATTAATATAGCCTTACTATAACAAAAAATATGACTGAATATGACTAAAAAAACTGAATATTTAGTTTTTTGTAGTCAGTAGTTCATTTTTGTATATGAATATATTTATCCTTTTTTGAGAAAAATTTAAGTTACTTTTCTGGTGGATGGTTTCATTTACAGTAGGGCTATCATTAACTGTTCATAAGAAGGTTTAGATTCAGTAAAGCACTATTACAACTGAGAGTAATTATAAAAGCTATCAACAAAACAATCACTTATCAAAGAAACAAAACCAGGCTATTCAAAAAATAAAACTGAAAGTAAATAATTCAAAAATGTTGTTTATTCTTAATTTTCTTTTTTCTTGAAAATGTGACTTTTTAAGTAAAATATGTAAATTAGAAAATCCCATCAGGAAGAGAGTGTTGCCTAGGTCATTTTATAGGGCAGACTATTCAGAAACTTATTTGAAGCAGGATGAAGTGGTTGTTTTTGTGTTAGGAAAGCTGGATTTGGACAAATTAACATATCAGCTATATATATATATATATATATATATATATATATATATATATAAATAATGTCACATTTTATATACCGGGAGTGATAGAAATATCTGCCACATTTTAAATGGTCACCTGTGTGGTGCAAATGAGTTTAGGCAAATGCTCGCTAATGTCTTGCCATTTTTTTCTCAAATACAATCAGTTACAATTGGGGTTTGAAGCTGTGCATACTGTGCATTTACTGGTGAAACATTCTTAAGTCTGATGAATCTGTAATTGTTATGTAGAGAACTTTTCATGCTCATTTCATATTATATTGGACTGATGCTGCTCTAGGTAGAATTTTCAACCATATCAGTGTCAGTTTTCTATTTGGAATAGCATCATTCAGATGTAACATTAAATGAGCATGAAAAGCTAACTGTGTCGCAATTAGAAATTCTTCTCTCTTAAAAAATGTTTCAGCAGCAAATGTATGGTGTACATTGGTCCAAGCAATGATTGAAACTGAATGTATATGAAAAAAATTAGACATTAGCTAGTTGAAGCTACCATTACCTCTTGCCTAAATTCCCATGTATCTCACAGGTGACAGTTTAAAATATGGGAGATATTTCTGCTGCACTCTGTATAAGGAAATTATCATTATTATTATAACAAATCCTCTTGCATTTTTTCATATTTTCAGATAACCCTTTGTAAAAACAACTTATCAGAAAAAAACAAAAACAAACTGGAGCAAGGATACTGTTTTTGAAGATGACTTTATCTTCAACAAAAATTATGAATTTTTATCTAAACAGATCACCTGAGAATATGCTGAAATTAAAGGCCTCTGTTCTGAAACATCTAGAATATCTTTGACTGAATTAGTTTCCAAATTGACATTAAAACATTTTCTTTCATTTTAATTTTCATGAAAAAAGTTAATCTTCAAACAAGACCATGGAAACAAAAACATCTCTTGCTGAAGATGCTTCTCTTAACTATAAAGTTTGTATTAAAGCTTTTGCCAAAAAAGTTTCCTTAAAAAGTCACATGAAATTACATTCTCGAATTCCAGATGAAACACCTGTAAATTTTCATTCAGAAGAAAATAATGTAAAATTCAAGACTGCTATTAAAGACGCACCATTTCACTGTGATGTGTGTGGGAAAATTTTCTCTAGAAAGTATTGCTTGAAAATACATATGCGAACACATACTGGAGAAACTCCATTTCACTGTGTCATCTGTGGTAAAGCTTTTTCTTACAGTCATTCATTAGTAAGACATACCCGTGTTCATACAGGTGAGACACCATTTCACTGTGAGATTTGTGGAAAAGTTTTCAAAGAAAATTATTATTTAAAGAAACATATGAACAACCACACTGGAGTTAAGTTATTTCATTGTGAAGTGTGTCGAAAAGATTTCTCAGCATATTCTGGTTTAAAAATTCACATGAAATCTCACAAGATATCACACACTGAAGAAAATACTCTATACTGTAAATTATGTGGGAAAAATTTTCTTAAAAATACCAACTTAAAAAGACACATGAAACTTCATATGCAAATAGACTCTCAAATTAAAGGGATCCATTTTAACTGTAAACTGTGTGGAAAATATTTTCTAAAAAAGTATCATTTAAAAAGGCACATGCAAATACATACAGGAGATACTCCATTTCAGTGTGAAGTGTGTGGAAAGGGTTTTGCTGAAAATTACAGACTAAAAATTCATGTTAGAACTCACACTGGAGAGAATCCTTTTTCTTGTGAAATATGTCAAAAAGCTTTTCCAGAAAAAGGTTCCTTGAAAAGACATATGGTAACTCATACTAAAAAGACTTCATTTAATTGTAAAATCTGCTTTCAAACTTATTTTTCAATTAATGATTTCAATACACATATAACATCTCATTCAAAAATGACTGAACTTTCTTGTGATGTATTAAAAAAAGTCTTTGCTTCGAATGATTATGTGAAAGCTGATACTAAAATTGATACCAAGAAGACTTCTTTCCACTGTGAAGAATGTGGACAGTCCTTCACTAAACACCATTATTTGACAAAACATTTGAGAAGTCATAATATAGAGCCTTTTTTTCAATGTGAAATTTGTGGGAAATATTTCTCTAAAGCTTATTCTTTAAAAATTCATGTAAGAATACATACTGGAGAGACCCCATATCCATGTGAAGTGTGTGGAAAAGCTTTCTCACAAAGTGGTAGTTTAAAAATCCACATGAGAATCCATACTGGTGAGATGCCATTTCGCTGTCAACTCTGTGGAAAACCTTTTTCTGTAAGCAGTCATTTAATATCTCATATGAGGTGTCACACTGGAGAGACTCCTCATCATTGTAAAGTTTGTGGAAAGTCATTTTCAGAAAAGAGTAATTTGAAAAGACATATGAAAATTCATAAAGGGAAAGAAACCTTTTTATTATAAATGACAAAAAGAAACAAAAATATTACAGAGTATAACTTAAGAAGAGACAGCTGGGAAGACTGCAGACATAACTGAAAGCTTGACCCAGGAAGATGTGAGGAGTAAGGGCTGGTCTAAAAGTCTAAATGACAAAGAGTAGTAGGAGAACTACACAAACCATTGAGGATAAAGTTTATCTTCTCTGGGGTTAATTCAGTAAGAGGAATTTGAGGGGCAAAAAGCAAAGTAATTTTTTTTAGAATTTTTTTCTATAAATATCAATTTTACATTGTTTGGCATTGGCTTATAGTAAAAATTATTTTAATCTTACAAAAATATTTGTTTTGAGGCTATTTACAATGGCAACAAATCAGTGTGTTCTAGGCTTGAACAGAGGTCTATCATCAAATTTTTGGTAGCTGAGAAGTGCAAACCATGTAAAATTTACAGAAGAATGTGTGATGTGTACAGAGAAGCATATTTTAGCAAAAAAAATCTTTATATGAGTTTGCCACTGTGTGCCTGAGTCAAAAAGACAGTCCATAGAATGGAAACCCACTAACTCTCCAGTAAAAAAGATTTTGGCTCAGAATTGAGTAAAGAAGGTCATGCTGACAGTTTTCTGGGACATGAAAGAACTCATCATTGTTGATTTTCTGGAAAAAAGTTTAAGTGTAAATAGTGCTTCTTATTCAACTTATTTATTGAACAACCCCCATTATTATGAAGGTTTGGGTGGCATAAGGATTACCATAGGAAATTGACTCTGTGAACTAAACTCAAATGCTTGACAAAACTGTGTTTTACTCCATGCTATCTCACTTTAGAAAGGCATGAATCCATCTCTTCTCTCTTCAAGTCTGGGTAAATACAGCAAACTGGACTTTCTGGCCTTAGTATGGCAACCAGTCTGAATTAGAAACCAGTAGCTGGAGTCCATAAGTCAGTTTTGTATTGTTTTTAACCCTGGCAATTCCAGTTGCAGCATTGATACCTAGTTGTATTAGTCATCACCTTTCTCATTGAGTAATTTTTAATAAAGACTACTGTGAGCCAGTTTGTTTTACATCCAGCTGCTGCTGTGATGAAAGAGGAAATGGGCATAATATTTTTCCTTGTCTTTTTATTGTAATATTTTTTTATTTGAATTTATTATCTGTGTTCTTGAAAGATGACATTAACCTAAATTGTCAAAAATTATCATATGTCTATGGTATAAGATTTCAAATACCAAATATTTAATGTTTCAAATGAAAAAAGCAATTATACCAGTGGCATGTATTCCTAAGCAGCAAAATATAAAAATTAGTACTACATTTAAAAAATGTCTTTATCTATCAAGTTTAATGTATTGCTTATTTTAATTATATCACACAACTTTAATTTGAATTTTATTTTGAAAGTTTAATACTTCTAAATTCAAACACTTCTTATTTATATGCAAAATTAATGAAAATTACTGATTTTCTTCTTAGATCATAATCCATGCATATTTTTCAAGACACGTCATTGTATACTTTTTAATATTGGATATTCTCACTGGGTATTTGAAGGTTGATTGCCTGGTCCCAAGAGGCCTTTTTCCCAGGCTATACCTTCTTTGCAGGGTTGAATTTATTACTCTGTATCTGAAGCGCCCTAAAAGGGGAATGCCAAGCATTTTTTGATATAGCTGCACATGAGTCTTGATAAAACAACCTTGTGCCTTATATCAACTTGGTGGAAATTCAATCAGACTCATCTCACTGGGTACTGCTCTTGCAGAGTAACTTGATCACTATGAATAAGAGTGGATTCAAAATTTGCTGTCAATTGACATGATTTTTCTAAAGGTTATTTCCTTGACTAAATTGGACTTTTGTTATTTCCTTGTTGTATTGAGTACAAATTTGGGTTAAGTTTTTGGTTTAAGCATTTTTTGTCTGTTCCTCAGGGTTTTTTTTTTTTTTTTTTAGAGTAACCTCTTTTCTTTTTATGATGAAATTGACAGAGATGTCTATACTTTGCATAGAGGAAAACTTTTAAAAAATTTCCCAGAGAAGAAAGAATTCTTTACAGGTTACTTTCAATGTATACTCAATCCAAGCATAGAACATTACAGAAAAAAAGTTTGGTATTATTCTCATTCAAGTTCACCAGAAAAAAATTTCTTGTAATTTTCATTTTTTTTGTGATTTGAATTAAACCCTCAAAAACACTACAGGTTTTTTTTAAATCTTACATTTTACATTCAATGTAGAATGATCATCCATTCTGGAACAAGTATCAAAAAATCGTACCCAACCTCCTATTAAAAAAAAAAGTTAAAATAATTCGACCTGTCTGGTTATTTGTCTTTTCCAACACTAAGTGTTTCGAAAATAGGTGATCATTCTACATGCAATTAAAATGTGTAAATGAACCACTCTCCTTATAAAATGTAAAGTAATTTTTTTTTTTCTAAAGATAAAAAAAATTGCAATGATTAGTTCAAATCAGAAAAAACAAAATTGTTAGACATTATTCCCCGGTGATTTCGAACCAATGCACATATAGAATTTTATGAGTTCTGTGTTCGAGGAGATAAGTCCCTAAAAAATCTGGGTAGGTAATGTCAAATTTTGTGTCTGCTTATACTGACATCAAAATACTTTTCGTCAAAAGCTTTTTGCACAAGGCTGTAAGAATGGAGCACCCAAATGAGACTCAAATGCATTCGTGAAGGTTTGTTAGTCTAACTTACTAACCATTACACCACCTGAGAGGCCTCATCAAAATACTTTTATAACGAATTTTCTTAATGTGCATTAATTTACAGAGATAAGATAGCTTATTATATCGTAGATTCTCTCAATCAGTCTATCACCTTTTGCTGGATGAATAACAAAATTAGATTAAATTAATATAAATTCGTAGACATAGCGAACTTCGGAAATAGAAATCCTCCCTTGCAAAATTGGACAAAAATCAGTGAACCCTGCCAACTCCTAATGCAATACAAAAAAAATCACTTTCTTCTGAACATTACAGAAAAATATGGTTTTAGGTTTTGTCTTATGAACATTTTAATGTTGAATTGGAAAAAAAAGTATTTCTCTCCATTTTGTTTTCAGGTCTTAATTGATTGTTAATAATTAAATCAATTTGTGTATGTAAGGCATGTTACATATAGCATTTTGTTGAGTTGATTTAATTTAAAAGAAAGAATATTATTTAATCTACACATTATTTGATTTATAGTTTATTCCTTTGAATATATTTTTAAAATTTTAAAAATATAACTTATGTATTTTTTATAACACTCCTTATATGAATATGTTTTGAAAACATCTAAACATTTTTCAGTTGAATAGTAAGATTCTGTTCAAGGCATATATATATATATATATATAAAGCAAATTTTTGTGTTTATGATAAAAAAAAAAGATATTCTTATCTTTTAGAACTTTTTTACGTCTGAAATTGATGTTTTAATGGGAATCAGTTTACAATGTTACTACAATGAAAAAAATTTAAAAAGAACAAAAAACAAGTGAACTCTTACTTTCTATCCGTCGTTAAAAAAAACGACAAAAATCTAGTGTCTTTAAAGTATTCCATTATTATCCTTTTAATTTGTTGTATTATTATTATTGGTGGCGATAATGTAGCCTAGAATTATCTTGATTCTATGTTTGATGAATTTCAGAACATTTTAAATAATTTTTATTAACTTTTTGATAATCATTTTTTTCTAATATTCACTTTTTAACATTCCTAAATAATGACCATAATTTTTTGAAATGTATATATATATATATATATATATATATTGAAAATTGAAAATAATTTGAAAAATGGTAAATCGTAAAAAGATTAAGTTTCATTTTTCTAAATAATGACAATTTTTTGAATAATTATTTGAATTTTACTGATAAAACTGGAACCTTATATATGTATATACACAAGGGTCATTCAATGAATTAAAAAAAAAATTCCAGAAATGTAAATTTTGCATTGTTAATTTGGTTTTTGCAGCAAAAATCATTTTAATCTTGCCAAAATATTTCTTTTGAGGACTCTTTCAGTGGTAGCAAATCAAACAGAATGCTTTAGGCTTGAACAGAGATCTGTTATCAAATTTTTGGTTGCTGCAAATTGCAAACCGTGTAAAATTTACTGAAGAATATGTGATGTAGATGGAGAAGCATGTTTTAGTAAAAAAAAAAGTTTACACATTGGCTAAACAGCTTGATTCAAAAAGTCAGTCGATGGAGTAGAAACACACTGACTCTCCAGTAAAGAAAAAGTCTCAGACACATCATTGAGTAAAGAAGGTGATACTGACAGTCTTTTGGAACATGAAAGATGCCATCACTAGTGATTTCTTTGAAAAAGGTGCAATCGTAAACAATGGTTCTTATTGCCAACTTTTTCAGCAAAATTCATCTTATCTATTGAATGACCTTCATAGTTACAATGTACCATTTGAGCTGATTTGAGGGAACAAACAGAATGATAATTTTAGTATTATATAGATCATGTTCTTTAAAAAATTTTCTCTTTTTTAAAGATTGCATTTTTCTTTTTCAGATTTCTGTAATTGAGATTTATGTAGCATATTAGCAATATCTGTTTGGAATTTGACTGAAGAGGTAAGAGTCATTGTCAGATTTAAATACTATTTTAAAACACTGATGAATATATTATATTTTATGGTTATTACAATCTAGAAATATATAAAAAATTACTATACTTTTATAACAATATTAGGAATTAGAATTTTTAAAGACATGACACCAAGAAGTGTTGCCTTGAAAGTACTTTTATAAAGTATCAAAGTTCCTGAAATATCCTGAAATCCTTTACTTAGAAATAAGATCTGCAAAAAAATTAAATACTGTGTATAAAAATTGAAATTTACTGAAACAATAATACTTGTATGTTCAACACCAGATAATGTTTTTGATTCTTTACCTGCTAACAACCTAACAATGTTACTGTAATTATTTGTGTATAGCATGCACCTCTAAATTTGGCAATGAAATACTGACATCCACCAAAAAAAAATCAAACATATATATAATGTGCCCTAATTTTTTAGAATTTCTAGTTATTAAATTAAACATTCATTCAACTTTTTATCTGGTTTGTATAGACTAAAAATTTAAATTTATACAGTTTATATTTTGAAACAAAACATTTACACAGAATTTAGAACAAACTTATTAACATGTTCACACAAAAATGTAACAAATTTGTGGTAAAAATAATCTCACACTAGGAGAAACAAAATTATAGAATTATATTTCAGTGGCTATTTCTGTGTTGCAGTATAAAACCAAGGTGTTTGTTTCACATTCGTTAAGTCAGAGATATAAGTTACATTTGATCATACCATCTTGAATATGGTGATACACATAGCAAGATAAAGTTAATATTTAGTTGTTGTGTATGTTACATACTCCTAAATTTTTGGCTTAAAAATGTGGGGAAAAATAAATGTTATGCACAAACAATTATGGTAGTTACATGATATCCTCTTTCTGAAATTTATGTTTTGTCTTCATTCTGTCCTCTGCTCACTGTTTTCCAGGGATAGTATTTAGTTGTGAAGGAATCCTTGTTCTCTTCTTAGCTTATTTATGTCAATAAAAAAGAAGAAAAACATGGCTACTGAAGGTACTTAGAAAAAAATTTAATTGGAAACTTAAGCCTTTTGAACTTTTCCAAACTTTGATTTTTTTATGTCTCCCTGAAAGAAAACCAAATACTTGAAAAAAGAGACTGTTTCATTTCAAAGGTAAATTTTATAGATGTAATCATTGATAGAAAAATGGACACTTATCCTGAAGTGAATGTGAGCCTTAAAAGTATGGTTAACTGTTCTGATATCTCTAGCAGTTTTAATAAAAATCACTCTGCAGAAAGTTTTAAATGAGAAAATTCTCTTGGACATAAAAGTTATGCAGCAGATTTTTCTCAACATGCTCCATAATTATCAGTTAACACCTATAAATGAAAAATTCTTTCTATGTGAGATAAGCAGAGTGAATTTTCTGACTCTTCATCTCTTAAGGTCTACTTAACACTACACACTGGAGAAAAACCCTTTCAATATGAGATCTGTTATTTCAAGTTTTCATGAAATCCAGATCTCAGAAAGCATATGCTAATGCACACAGGAGAAAAACCACTGCAAATTTTGTGATTCAAAATTTCCTCAAAGTCATGACCTAAAGAGGCACATGCAAATGCATACAAGAAAGAAACCCTTTTGTTGTGAGATTTGTGGGTCAAAATTCTCAAGGAGTTATGATCTTAAAAGCCACTTGTGAATACACACTGGTGAAAAACTATTTTATTGTTTGGTTTGTGATATTAGATTTTCAAAGAACCAAGATTTGAAAAGACATATACCGGTACTTATAGGAGAGAGACGTTTTAACTGTGAGATTTTAATCTCTAAATTCTCTCAATGTCAAGATCTTAAGCAGCATATGTGAATATATACACACAAGAGAAGCCTTTCCACTGTAGAAATTGTTGATCAAATTTTTCTTTGCGTTCAGCACTGAAAAGCCATGGAGAAAAACCATGGAGAAAAACCTTTGTCAAGTAGGTGAATTAAAATGTTCTGATAGTTCATTTCTTAAGGTTCATATGTGATCACGCACAGGAGAAAAAACCGTTTCATTGTGATATTTGTGGAATAAAGTTGGGATCTTAAGACTCATTCATGGACACACACTGGAGAAAAACTCTAAGCCTATGAAATTTGTGGGTTAAGATTTACCTAAAATGGCACTCTTAAAACATGCATGAAAGTACACAATAAAAAATTCCTGCAGTTGTGAATACTTGTATTCTCCCTGCATTGAAGACTTTATTGATGGAGTCTAATTTGTATTTTACATATCAAAGAGCAGTATTAGTTTTTCTTAAATATTTAGATTATAAAGACCTTACAGAAACTTTATAAGCATATCTAAAAAACAAAATTTCTGAATTGCAAATCTCAGAAAAGATTGCACAAGGCTGTTTAATACCAAGTTAAGAAAAGGTTTGAATTCACCCAACCCCTCTACCTCTAGGACAAGTTTTCCATTTCCTAGACTGTTGCCTTACAAAAGCTACAGAACTCAATTTGCCCTCATATTTATAGCTGGGAGAAGAAAGATGGATTTATGCCTTTTTCAAGAGCATTAACACATAGTGAAACACTAACAACCTCATCCAATGTTTAAACTTGAGTCAATGATTCCATTTCTGACAATGATAACTGTTCTACTAAGCAAACCTCTCAAGAAAAATTAAGTGTGAATTATTTAGCATTGCAAATTATCATCTTGCATCTATCATTCATTCCCATAATTTT
Source organism: Sepioteuthis lessoniana (assembly GCA_963585895.1). NCBI lineage: Eukaryota > Metazoa > Mollusca > Cephalopoda > Myopsida > Loliginidae > Sepioteuthis > Sepioteuthis lessoniana. Next base: position 71,998,371 of record OY757908.1, read on the forward strand.
CTAGAGCCAGTTCAAATCTTGATGAAAGATATGGGATGTAAGAAAAAGCAGATTATGTGTTAAATAGAAAAGTTTTCTTCAGAATTGCCTGAAAATTACCAAATACAACACCCACAAGAGAATATAGCCAGAGTATAAAAACAACAAAGATGGGGGATGATAGTTTTTAATAAATTAATTTAAAAGAAACAACAACATCAATGATGTAATTCAGATGGAAATAAAGATTTTCCCTTCCTATTTTTAGTATTGTCATTTAATTGTTATATAACCAAAAATTGAGATGTGTGTCTGTGTTTCTCTCCTTTGTAACAGTCCAACTTTGAAAACTTTGCTTATATTGGATTGAATCAAATAATTTTTGCTTTTTAAAAGTGAGTTGTAACTTAGCATTTCAAACTTCCAATATTTTAAATGCAACTGGAAATTACCTGATTAAAGAATGCCTTCATCAGTTATTCTTATTTTAGTAGCGAAAGTGTTCACATCATAATTTAATATATGATTTTACACCCCTAAAATATAGGAACTGAAAGTGTATATTCACCATGTAATGTTGTGGTAATTTAAGAATTAAGAAATGCTACAAAAACAGTGAAGAAAATTTCTAGTGTTTATGGCCATGATGTCATTACTAACTGCTAAATCCAAAACCGGTTTTCAAAGTTTTGTTCTTGTAATACGTCATTGAGAGATGAAGTGAGACCTTGATCAAGATCCTTTAAGAGAATTGGTGGAATGAAAATCTGCACAGAAGTACTCAAGAATTAGTTGTTAATCTCAATATGTTTCAATCCACAATCTGCTGCCACTTGAAAAAGATAGGAAAACTGAGCAAGCTGGGTATTTGGGTTTTTATATTCTTAGTGAGAAGAATAAGAAAGATTGCATATTCATAGTAACAAATCTTCTTTTAAAGTAGAGAAATGACCTGTTTCTCAAGAATATCACTACAGGTGATGAAAAATGGGTTTTTTATAACAATGTTCAGTGGAAAAGGCAGAGGAGTGACAAGCATGAATTTCTCCTGCCAATCCTGAAGGCATCGCTTCATGTAAGAAACGTTATGCTCTGTGAATAGTGGGATCACCACAGTATTATTAATTTTTAGTTTTTAAACTACAATCAGACACTCAATGCAGACTTTTCAAAAGTTGCAATGTGTGCAAGAAAATGCCCTTCACTCATCAATAAGAGAAATATTCTTGTTCATAATAAAACAAGGCAACATTCAGCAAGAATCACACAGGAAAAAATGTTGGATATAGGCTGGGCTATTCTACCCCGTCCACCATATTCACCAGACCTTGCACCAAGTGATTTCCATCTTTTTTATTCTCTACAAAATGTTCTGATGATCAATTAAAAACATTTGGGGAAAACTTCTTGAGCCTGAAACCAGCTGAATTTTACTGCAGAGGAATCACAAAGCTATCAGTTGAATGGCAAGAGGTGATTCAAAATTATGGTAAATATACAACTGATTGTGATTAATTCATTAAATTGTTCGTGAATAAATATTTTACTAAAACAAACATTTTTTATAGCTCAACCCAATAATTTAAAACATTGTTTGATGGGCACACTTTTCTTGTTGCCAAATTAATTTATAATATATAATAATTTTATATAATATTGTTTTTTAGAATAATAATATTTTGATAACAAACTCAGCAAATGTAACATCAAGATAGTGTTTTTCTCGCATTTGCTCCTGAGCAATACTCAAAATCCAGCATTCCTGTTCAAGTGATAAAAGAAGTTGACAAAAATGCTTTTATAGTTTGGTTCTCACTTTATTCCTAGTGTTTTGATTAATTAGGTCTGCTTTTCATCATATTCCTAACTTTCGTTTTCATCTTCTAAATTTCTATCAAAGCTCTTCTGAGTACAATCAACTTTGTGAATTTCTATTCTTAAGTCAAAATATACCTAAGAAACAGAACAGAAACAAGAAAAAATACCACCTATTATTTTTTTTAAGTAGGATTTATTAAATACTCAAAAGTTTCCAATATTTTGGAATGTGCTAGTTTGTGGGATGTATATTTTGTGACTGAAGGAGTTAAAGCTGCTTACAGTGTGGTATTATTATTGTGGTAGTTGGTATGTTGACATTCATTGCTTCACTCCATGTGTAATTTGATAGTCACCCAGATGAATAAACAACATAGTCTAATTCAGGAACTTATACTTTACAAGTTTGAACTGAGCCATAATGCTATAGAAGCAGCCAAAAACATTTGTGAAAGAGGAAGGTGCATAGTACAGTAACTAGATGATTCAAGAAATTTTACTTTGGTTGCTAGGATCTTGACAATTAGGTAATGTTATATAATCCTAAAAGTATGAATTCTGAGTCCATGGTCCAAGCCATAGAGACAAGTCCAATAAATCGCACTCAGGAAGTATCAGGTGAGCCCTCACAATTCAGAGTGGTTCATCTCCTTCACAACCTTGGCAAAAGCATCCAGAGCTGTCAAAGTGTGCTTCATGTTACCAAAATATTGCAAAACTTTTGACTTGCTCTAGTATATTTGAGTGAAGTCCCTGTGGTATAGCGGCTAACATAATGGACTGTAACATTCTAGTAAACAAGTTCAGTTTTATCCTTGGGAAAGGTATGAACTCCCTTATTCCTCCAGCTATGGTTTATAGTACTACTACTGTTCTACAATGATGGCTTTGGTATTAAGTAACCTATGAAGGTGGATGTGCTCTTAAACCAAACCAAACCAAATCAGACCAACCTAGTATATCAAAACTTTCATTAATCTAATGATTACATATGTGACACAGTAAATTTGAGAACAGCAGAAAAATGTAGCACTTATCACAGTTGTATTTTAGTGTCAATATAAAAAAATAAGAATATGACTGATATTTTAAAGGTGTAGTGTAGCTTAAAATTTTCACCTGCTAGGTAAAAATATTTTTATGGTTCATGCTGAAGACACTGGTTCCTATCAGATCACTCAAAGTTAAGCATTGATGAGCCTGTTCAGTTTTGAGTTAGATGAACATTTAGGAACAGCAATTTAAAGACTCTGTGACAGAATAAGCAAAGCTTAGTAAATAACAAACGATATTCTAAATGTGGAGGTATTTGTGGTGTCATAATTTTTATTAAAGAAAGTGGACTTGGCTACCCAAGTTCAAATCCTGAAAGAGGCTGCTTGCATTTCACATAATGCCAATACTCTTGGGAAAGGTGTGAATGGGTAAATAGGAGGGCACACTGAGCTCTTTAATCTTGGTATAGTAACCAGTCTCAGTGGAGGAATACTCTGAATTCAAGTCAGTTGTAGACCTAGAGAGGAATGGGCTTCACCAGGTTATTCCTGCCTAAGTCACATTCCATGAGTAGCACCTCCATTACTAAACCTGATTATGGGTTCAGTGAGAGTGAGAGATTCTAAATGTGAAAGATGAGCTCTATGCATGTCAAAGAATTTCTCATCCCATCTTTATAATTGCTGCATTGCATTTGCAACTTGGTGATAGATGTGCACTTGACTTTGATGAGAAAAATGTTTTTATCCTCCAATTCGTCATTCAAACACTCCAACTACTCAATATAGTATGTGTTAGTTATTCTTGAGTGTATATTTTTAAAAAAATTAAACAGTTCAGGTTTCAGCAACAGTTTGTCTTGTTCCTATTTGTTTCTTTATTAAGTTCTGTTAGTGTAATTCATCACTGTTGAAGCAGAAACCTGTGAAAGAGTTGAATTCAAATGGGTGCTCATTGATCAGCTTTAGGTAGTGACATGGAATTTGAGAGATTTTGTTAGATTCAAAAAGTTAGTTGGAATTTTGAGAACAAGAGGAAAATTTGTTTTGAAGATTCTAATGTTGTGGAAGTTTGATGGGCTGCAACACAATCGGAAGATGATGCAAAGAGTTTTCTCTTTCCTGTGATTGACAATTGGGAACTGAAAAGGCCTCCTTAATCTAATTATAAACATTGAAGAAAGAATAACAATATTTTTTGAGTACTGTCTGGGAGCAAGTTCCATTAAGACATTCTGTGATATTACACAAGTATAAGGAAGACTAATTCCTTTAGTAGAAATAATTACTTTCTATAATATTTTGCCATTATAATTGGTGGATTTTTTATAAATTCTATGAATAATTATTTCAGATTTATCATTAATTAAGAAGACTTAAAAAAATAATTTGAAGATTTCTGTATTACTTTAGGCAGCATTTTTAAAGAGTTTAACAATTTTAGTGTATAAAATAATATACTGAAATTTTAATATGCTGTTATTTACTAAGCTTTGCTTAGTCTGGCACTCAAGCTGTGGATTTTTGATAGTACCAGCTGTTACTAAGTAATCACCCATATAAATAATGCACAGATTCATTGTTGCTTAATTTCAGTGATGTTACAGGAACTGGAGCTTTTTTATTATGCATGTAGGTGTGAACATACTCAGGACAGATGCTAGGGTCTTGTGGGCTTCTTCTAAATCTATGATGGGAGAATCCACTATCTGTCACATTTTATAAAGTAGTATTCATATAAAATAGAAATTTTATTGTAACCTATGATCATACCATCCTATATATATATATATATATATATATATATTTACCTACCTACGCTTCACAAGCAGGATGAGACACAATGTCAATTTTAAGAGGAGTTTAAGAATTTTCCTTCTTCAAGATTGGTTGCCATACCAAAGTTAAAGAGCTCAGTCTGCCCTACTATTTACCCATAATTGGAGGGAGAATAGTTGGATTTACACCTTTCCTAAGCATATTAGTTCTATGTGAAATATAAAGAGCCTCATTCAGGATTTGGACTCTGATCACCATATTCATTTCCTATGATTGTAACCATCAGACCACAAGTACCTCCTCTGTATGAGTAGAATGCAAGAGAAGGTCAATTTTTAAGTGGAGTTTAACAAGTTTGAATTTGGAGTTTTCCTTCTCTTAGACTGGTTGCCATACCAAGGGGAAAGAGCCCAGTTTGCCCTACTCTTTACCCATAGCTGGAAGGAGAATGGTTGCATCCATATTGTTCTGAGGGTATTATCACTATGAGAAAGGCAAAAAACCTCAAGATTTTAACTTGGTTTGCCTTGTCCATTTTCTATGATGGTAACAATTGCATCGCAAGTGCCTCCTATATATACCATCTTGTATATGTGAATAATTCAACTACAAGAACTGAAAATAGATATAATGTATCTAAATACAAGTTAAAAACACCATCCTGAATAATATTTTGTGGCAATTTTTAATGTCAACATGAGATATTTTCTTAATAAAAAGTTGAATAATGTAGCAGTGCAAAAATAAATTCACTGCTTACAATTTCTCTCTAAAAATTTTAAATTTCTGTTCACATAAGATAAATCTACTTGGACTGATATCTGCTACTCCTAAATAATTTTACTGCTATGGACCAACTCCAGTGTTTTTCCTTAGAAATGCCTTTGAAGACTGCCTCTTCAGTGACAAGTGGTATTCCAACAGCTATGCTGACAAAACTCAATACTTCTGTTCAAAAATTTTCAATATGATGACCAGCAAGAAAACAGTATTTATTGTGACTACTTTTAGTGTCACTGGAATTGTTGACTTTAATAAAATTAGTATAGGTGCAATCCCAGGTCAAGTCATACCAAAGACTTTAAAAATGGTACTTCCTTGCTTAACACTCAGCAATATAAGATACATATTGAGGGTAAAGTGGAGCAATCCAGGGAAAGGAGTAGCACCCTCCCCCTACACCTTGATGTAGTAGCTATTGAAAAGGGAGCTTTTTGGTCGCCCTTGACTACGGTTGCCAACTTATAGGTTCAAAAGAAGATGCCATAAATATTGTATTTATCAAGTATAGTACAAGGTCTTTTTATCTGCAGATTGCTAACTCATTGAATATTATGACTGAAAAATAGAGAATTTTACAATGATTTTGTTTAGATTTACTATTAATAAATTCACTAATTCATCACAGTTGAGGGATTGAATATGTTTATATTCAGTAGAAATCATTGCTAACCTGAATAGCCAATTATCTTTCATTGTAGATCACAGGTAATTTTTTTATTAGTTTTAGTTTACTGAAACTTCTTTTAACACTTGCAACAGTCACTAGTGTAGTAAGCAATACTCACAATTCAAAGCACAAGTTTGGGTAAGAGTTAACAAAGTAATATGGAAAAATATAACCCAAAAAAGCATGGGCAGTTTTTAGCAACCATTTTCTGTTCCTTATCTTCAATTCTCATTAGAGAATTGAGGCAAATCTCCTGATCTTGTGTAGCAGTTCTTCTTGTCCAATGTCAGCTTTTTTTTCATGAAATCGTTTACACTGTTCTTTCAGATTCCCACTCTTCACTACATTTGAAGGTGAGTCTGAATTTTGAGTGAATCCATAAATTTTATTCCACTGAGATAGGTGAGAAAACCAATCATTAATTGAAGACAAACCTTGGACCATAAGAGAGAAACTGGTCATGATGAGAACATTCTTCAGATGTTTGAACTTCATCACAGGACTCTTACTCAAACATCTTTTTGCAACACATTATTATAAACTTTCATCAATATTATTTTCCTCTATAATTTTGTGCATTGTCTATATAGCAGAGGTATAACCATTTTTTGAAGAAAACAGCAAGTTGTATGGACCTCAGCAGTCATAATAGATGATTAAAAAATGTTCATATTTCTATGGAAGTATCCTTATTAGAAAAGCAGAACAGATATTTTGTTGTATAGCAGAGAAAGACAACAACACTGATGTATAAAAATATAATCTGCTTCTTTGTTTTCTCCTTTTATTGCCCAAAATATATGGATGAGAGGGTCGAAGACAACTGAGCTGCACACGGACCTTTAATGAAACCTCTTCTCTCTAGTGGGGTCAAAATGGTTATTTATCCCAGATGCTCACACAAATTCTCATGGTCATATCTCTTTTAGCCTGCCGCCTACACATGATCATACTTTCTAGAATGCCACCCAGGCATTTTATGTGGCATTTCTACAGGGAACATTTATGTCCTGTTTATGTTAGGTAGCAGGAGCATTGCCTGTTATTTTCATTCCCAGTGTCCAACTTCCACAGCTGCATTGACATGTCAAAAGGGTCTTCAAGTCAACATCTAACAATTACAGAGACCACCCAAGGAAGATTCCAGTAAAGCGTTGACAGAGACATTGGGCAGGTGGAGATTTTAAAACCATATCCTAAAGGAACTTCTATTGAAATGTTTATATCTTTTCTAAACACCCTGTACATATGGGATTAGTAAAGGATCTCATTTGGTGTATTTCAGTGACAGTTGTTTAATCAGCTCAGTTCCAGCATCACCTACCCACCTTGCCTTATGGTGGGGTTGATTACCTGGTGCTTGAGGTGTTCTTGACTGGAAATATCAAAGGAATGTGAGCAATTTCTGCTCCACACATCAGAGAGACTTGCTTCTTGTGGAGCACTGCACATTAAACTGACAGGTTACATCCCAACACCATAAATCTTGGTTTAAGTTTAAACAAGCTGTCCTCAGGAAGAGCCAAAGAAAAGAATCCAAAGAAAGATGTGGGTAAAGGTCATTGAAGTCAATCAACAGTAATTGTTAAAGAAGGCTACCTATCTATAGTTGATAGACCCTTTTTTATCGGGATGGAGAGGCATGAGATGTACATGATATAAGAGTAATTATAGTAGAAAAGGAACTCAGAAATCCAGGTTCAAATCATGGATGAAGTTATTTACATTCCACTTGGTTTTAATGCATTTGTTAAAGATCTGAATGCATCTCTACTCTCCTACAGTTATGGGTAACATAACAAGGTAAATTGGACTTTGATAAAGGCAACTAGTCTAGGAGAAGGAAAAGTCTGAATTCAAATTCTTAACAGTATGGCAGGATAACTTGCTATACTCATGTGGCAAAACCAGGAGCTGCAGTCCCTAAAGCAGTCTGACATGTTCAACTGACAACTGCAAGGGCACAAAAGCCCTGTTGATCAGCATCTTGCCATTTTCATGAAAGGAGATCTATGGCAGGGACAACTGTTGGTATTTTGTGCAACTTTTCACAGGTTTGTGTCAAGATACAGGTGTAGATCAGTAGAGGAAACAAGTATACTTTTAACTCTGGAAACTAAGATATCTTGTTTTCTGCTGATATACTGGACAACACTACATACAACTACAGGAGCTACCCCAGCAAAGTTGCTGATAAAGTGAAGATTATGCACCAATCTAGAATGCATGAGGTCCACCACTTCAACCACTGTATACAAAATGCAAGAAGATAAAAAATTCCACTGGAACAAATCTGCTCAGATGCATTTATTCAATGAAGACTAAGCCATCTTTGCACAGAACTGGATCCATGCGGTTAGCTCTCACCAGAATCATAGTAGGTCTTGTCATTGCATCACCAAGCCAGCACCTCAACTCTCAATTGAAAACAAACCAGAATCCATTGAGGAAGAACTAAACATGCCTTCAGATGTGGTACACAGACCTAACTTGCATATGGAAATTCACCTGATAATGAACACCCTGCTACAACATTAACAGATATATATCACCAGCCCAGTCACCATCTGATTGTACAATAAAACCACCAAATCATTTCAGTCCTGACTGACTCAAGATGGGAACTCTTACTTTCCTCTTACCTTAAAAATATATATATATATATATATATATATATATATATATTTACCAGCCCCTCCGTTCAAGCAGGATATGACACTAGGTCAATTTTTTTTAAGCAGAGTTTAACAGGTTTGACTTCAGAGTTTTCCTTCTCCTAGACTAGTTTCCTCACCAAGGCTGAAGAACCAAGTCTGCCCTACTATTTACCCATAGCTGGAGGGAGAATAATTGAATTCATACCTTTCCTAAGGGTATTAGTGCTATGTGAAATGCAATCAGTTTTGTCCAGGATTTGATCTCCTGTCGCTGTGTCCATTTCCTACGACGATAACCATTGCACCACGGGCACTTAAAAATATATATATGACTTCAAAAAGTTCTAAACCTAAGCCAGAAAGAAGAGTATAACTAGATATTTTTGTTGTGGCAACACACTACCACTTCTTATAAAACTAGAAAATCTGAATTAGTTTTTCTAGTTTTATAAGAAGTGGTACTGTACTGCCACAATAAAAATCTTCTGTTATAGTTCTTATTTCTGAGTGAGGCTTAGAAATTTTTGAATGATCTTGTGAGTAAATATATATATATATATATATTTGAAGGTTTTCCCTTCTCTTTATCAAATTTGGTTATATAGATGCAGGATAATCTTTGGCCATGAAAAAAAGTTCAAAGGCAGTCTATTCAGACAATCTCCACTATATCTTAGTGATGTAAGTCAAAATATGTATATGTACACAGGGTGTTTCAAAAAGTTTAATATCATTTTGTAATTGACTTATTCTTGTTGAAATGATCTCAAATTTTAACAGCATGTGAAGAAACGACTCAAAATTTTATGTTTAATATTTAAAAACCTTTTCAAGTGAATGGCATTTCTGTACTTGTAAAAAAACATAAAATTTTTGTTGTTTCTATAAATGTGCAGCTAAAATTTGAGATCATTTAAACAATAATTGGTCAAGTTATTATGTAATGAGTCAGTTGGTCAGTTGACTTGACATCCCCAATGCAAGTGGAGGTGGGTAGGCGTGGAAACTGTGATAGGTAGCTGGCTTGTCTATGCAAATGCATTGTGTTTTGCATAGGCGAGTTACCAAGCTCTATGTAAAGAGCTGGAATGAGAGGAGATGGACATTCTGAGAGGTGTCATAGGAGAGAGACAGGAATTTTTTTGTTTCTTGATACATTTCAACATAATTAGGAAATGATATCAATTTTTTAAACACCCTATTTACACTGGCCCATTGGCATAATGGTTAGAGTGTTCACCAATGATCCTGGAGATCAGGGTTCAATCCCAGGTCAAGTCATACCAAAGACTCAAAAAATGGCACTAGATGCCTCTTTGCTTAACACTCAGCATAAGAAGGCAATTGAGAGTAAGTTGATCAATCCATGGAAAGGAGTAGTGCCATCCCCGACACTTAGGTGTAATAGCTATTGAAAAGGGAGCCTTTGGGTTGCTTTGGCTAACTTATATATGTTGTAAATAATAATATACCTTGACTGACTCATTTCTATGAATTATCAATACAATAATACTGGTTACATTTCAAAGCCTTATATACTATCTCAACTACAATTCACTTATCAGTTATTTTTCTTTAGTCTTTTTTACCCAGTCACTAATATTGTAACATATAGCTGACATTTTTGGAGATTAAAATATAATTGTTCAGTTAGGAAAATGAAGGAAATGATTAAAACTTACTCTTATCAGGATGTAAGTATTGCATTTCTATATATTTTACCACAGAGTAAACCTAAGTGGAATAAAAACCTATCTTTCTTCTGTATGGCTGTGCAACTTGGAAGGAACATTGCTAAAAGGAGAAGAGATGAGTTCATGCCTTTTCCAAGAGCATTAGTATAAAGTGGATGCAAATGACCTCAACTGAATTCTCATTTTGCCTACTGATTCTATTTTAGGCTATAGTTAACATTATGCTAACTACATCTACCATTTAACAACAATACAGTGTTATAAATTTACAAAATCATTTATTCTGATGAGGTACAAATATGGCTTATTTCACTCATATCCGTCCAATAGCAGACATTCATCTCTTTGACTAGCTGGAACATTTTTTCTTTTCTTTGAATCATTCAGTGTACTTTCTCTTCTTTTGATCATTATATTTTGGTCAGATGATTTGAATACCAGGAATATGGTCCAGTAAATTACCCAGTATTGAAAGTATTGTAGGTTCAGCAATATATACCCATATATACTTAAAAACATTCAAATATGAACAGTTATACATTGAAAGCATATACACAGAGAAAAAAAAATAGAGATTTTCTTTTTTTAAAAATAAAAAACATAGACATGTACAAAAAAAATTCTATCAATGAATTTTCAAAATAGCAGAGAATCATTGGTTTTTTTTTTCAAATTAATTGCATTGTATTGGTAAATTTCCCTTTGTACAGTTTATATATACAGTATAATTGTTTCTATCATCCTGAATTATTATAATTTTTTTATTACATGTATTTAGATCAGTGGTTCTCAAACTATGTAGACTTTCTTTTAAATATGTAAACATGTATTTTAAGCCTTGAATATGTCTAATATATAAGTATGAACACAGACTTTCGAAAATTCATCAATACCCAATTTTAAAACCAATTATTTTATAAATTTCATACTTAAGTTTTTTGCTGGTTATGCTTGAAAGATGAAATCATCAATTTATGTATAAACAAAGAAAAACAGTTTTATTAATTATAATGTAGAATTGTGCTGTTTTAAAATCAATATCTAAATTCAATCAACAATAACTATGGCACCATATTTGATGGCAGCTACTTCTATGATAAAAAAAATGAAATTCCATTATTTAAAAATCTTCCAAAAAATGGTTTCTTTACTAAACTGAATTACACTAAAGATATACTACTTTTTGCTGAAAAACAATGAAAAATCGATTTTTTAACACAGATCAAAAGTCAAGTAAAAGGTAGCATGTGATGTTATATAATTGAATAAAAGGAACTATGTTTACCGCTGATATCTCTTTAATAAGTATGGTAATCAAAAGTAGAAATAATTCTTGTGAGTTTTCAGCTATATGTTAATTATGCTGTTTCCCAACTTGGAATGCTTTTTTAATTACCATATTATATATATATATATATATATATATATATATATATATATATATATTCACCCAATCCCCCTGCCATGAATAAGATGCAACAAAAGCTCAATTTTTAAGTGGAGTACAATTAGTTTGAATTTAGAGGTTTCCTTCTCTTAAACTGGTTGCCATACCAAGATCTGCCCTACTGTTTACCCATAACTGGAAGGGAAAATTGTATGATTTCTACCTTTATCTTATGAGAGTCTACATTTTTTATTTTTATGTATCAGTTAATCTACTTTGAAGTGTTTATTCTGAACATTAAAAAAATTGTATTCACTAATATTTGTAAGAGTAAAATTTTAATTTTGTTGTGTTTTGCATTAAGAAGAGTTCATCTTTTTTTCTTTTGATAAAAAAAGAAAAAAAAAAGAAAGCACATTGTTATTTAAAAAAGAAATGTAACAATTTCCCCAGTTTCACTGCTAATAGATTAAAAAACCTTGTTATGCAAAATCAGTAATGGATCCTTACAAGAGAAGAAAATTCAATATTACTTCTAGACATCTACACTGAAAAACAGTCTAAAAGAAAAACACTGAATTCAAACCAGCTTTACTCCACTTAAAAACTGACCTTGTGTCACTGGATGTAGCTAAATACATTCATGAAAACCTCTGATTCTGTAGTAGATACACAAATAAGTTTTTATCAGATTTTTCTTTAATTTTTGTTCTTGCTATCAGGACTGAGTTTTCAATGAAAAAGAAAAACAACTAAATTTTATACCAGTTTAGAATGATTTTTTTCATCAAATATCATTTTCTGATTAAAGTTTATGTTCATACCTTATCTCTGTTGTACTTCAGTTGAGTAGTTTTATCACTAAATTTTCTTGTTTATCAATAGATGAAAAGAATAAAGGGGTAGTGAGTGTGTATATCATTGTGATTTAACAACTGTTTAATGTAAATTTTTTTAATACCATTTAAAAATTTAATTTGGCAAAACTGTGCACAGGGTAGTAAGTAACTTATAATATTAATTCCAAAGTTTTATATATTTTAGAATGAATAAAGATTTAGTGTGCTATGTAAGTTCAATATATTTATTAGCGTGCAAATTAATCAATAAAGTTTGAGAACCACTGATTCTGATATAAAGTTACAATTCATCATATTTAATTAAGGGGAAGTGAACTTATTTCTGTGTTCATTTTTTATAGCTCTGAAAAGAAGACTCTGAACTACATTTCACTGGATCTGGCAACAAAGATGAAAAACTATAATGTACAAAAAATATGCTAATCTATGATAATGATGCTTATATACTTTTGATGTCCTCTTTTTCAAGAAATGGAAATTAAAGTTTTTCAATGCCAGTGAAGTAACATTAAATTATCTTAATTAAATTCAATTAAAATAATTAAGAAAGCATTAATTTAGTTTTATCATTTTAAAGTTATAAAATATTTCCACCATTCAAATCTATATTCTGAAAAAAAGTTATGCTTATAATTAAAGTCATCCTAAATAAGAAGTTTTTTTACTGCATGAGTTCTAATATGAGTTTTTAATATATCTTTTCTAGAAAAAGCTTTGCCACAAACTTCACAAAGAAATGGAGTCTCTCCTGTATGAGTTCTCATATGATTTCGTAAAACATCTCTTCTAGAAAAAGCCCGGTCACAAACTTCACAAGGAAATGGGGTCTCTCCAGTATGACTCCGCATATGAATTTCCATTGTGCCTTTTTGTGAAAATCCTTTACCACACAATTCACAAGAATATAAAATCTTTCTTGCATGATTTTGCATGTGAGCTTCCAAAGTACTCTTTTGAGGAAATGCTTTACCACAAAATCTACAAGGAAATGGATTCTCCTCACTATGAATCCACATGTGATTCTTTAGCACATCTCTTCTGGAAAAGGCTTTGCCACATATTTGACAATGAAATGGAGTTTCACCAGTATGAGTTCGCAAGTGAGTTTTCAAGTTATTTTTTTGAGAAAAAGCTTTACCACAAACTTGGCAGGGAAATGGTGTTTCTCCAGTATGACTTCTCAAGTGAATTTCCAAGGCATTATTTTTGGAGAAAGCTTTTCCACAAATGGCACACTGGAAACATTTTCGATTTGCATGTTGTGTCAGATGTACAGTAAACTGAGTCTCTTCTGAAAATGATTGTTTACAATCTTTGCATTCAAAGTTATCATCTCTATTCATCTTTTTCTGGAAAACTGAATCCCTTCTTCTTTGATGTAATGATCTGAAAACATAAATTGAAAACCTTTTTAGCATTTCAAGAAAAATATAATCATTTTACACCTGCAAACAATAGAAATTATTTTTTATAATAATGATTAGATATAGATGCTTTTAGTACAAATAGAAAAATTACTGTAATTCACAATTGTTTTAATTTCATATTGATCATTATACAGTAATACCCTGCTTCACATTATTTCAGCCTATGACAAATTTATGTTTACACCACTGTTCTTGACTAAATTTTAGTTTAGCGAATGTAATTATACCTGGTTAAATGGTTCCAAGTATTGCTATGTATCACTAACAATTCAATTAAACATCAGCCATTTGTTTATACACAGTTGAATGATCAAACAGTTCTATTTCAAACAATTTAGTTTAGCATAAGTCAGTTTAAATGTCAGTTTTATTTGACTCAGAGATTGGACCTGGGAGCAATGGCAAAGCTCCAGCATTACTGGAGTCTCACCATTGGATTGGTTCATGTCATATCCAGGACACTCCTGGGGTGGGGTCCAACCTCTCTGCAGAGATACAGTCAGTGTATTCTATAGACCTAGCTGACTGGGTTGCCTTTCACTGTTTGTTTTGTGATTCTTCCTTTACTGTGTTTGTGTTAGCCACGGGTCCAAATAAGTATAGTGCTTGTGATTCCAAATGTAATGGAAGATTAGTTAAATAGGATTAAGATATTTTAAAAGCTTTATGTCCAGTTTACTTTGAAACTCCTTTTGGCATAATAAATCAATAGAGTCTAAGCCCAGAGATTCAAAACTAACTGTATTACCAAAAATGAAAAAAAGGCATCATTCTTACCCTTGAAATCAATTTTCACTTTATAAGAAAAAGTCATAAAGCTAGGTCTAGTGAGTATGAATGGGGTTGCACTTAGATAATTAAAAAAAAGTATTAAAAACTGGCACTGATAAAGTCTAGATATCTATACATAATCACTTTATTATATAAATTGCTCAGCTGTGCTTATGTTATCAGTGAATTTAAAAAAAAATACTTTCTGACCACAACTCATGAATAAAAAAAATATTGTATACTTGGAACAGAATGCTGCTATTACCATCTGAATGGAAGAAACTATATGTAATGCCCATGATATATATATATATATATATATATATATATATACACACACACACAGAGATTAAGTATTGGAAGTTTATGGTTTTTAAAGTATATGAAATAGTTTTGAACATATAAATACAGTAATATTCTCTTGTATAAATATAATCATAACTTGTCAACAATGTTCTGTAGCCATACATTTTGATGCTCAATTAAAACTTAATACCATATTCTAATCCTAAACCCGAGTGAAATGTCTACTCTGACCCTGACTGGCTGTCCCCATAGATAGGACCCTATCAGTGAGGCATCAACCTATACATAGGTAATAGCTTTATAATGTTAGAATTAAAATATAGTTAGAAGCTACTTTTGGCTTCAAAAAATTACAACAGTTAATGATAAAAAAAACCATGGTCAACCAAAACACAAATATATCTAGTAGTTTCAAAGTGGATTTTTGCTATGGGTAATAATATTGGCAAGTCATTATTGATGACTTCAGTTTCTTAGATTTCAGTCTTTAAAAATATGACATTACTTTTCTTTATCTTCCATATTTTGAAATGCTAGTTCATTTTCCATTATTATTAATTAATTAATTTTTTTTTTGCATTATCTTGCCCTGTTATATTTTTGTTTAGTAATAAACCTATTAAATACTTAGCAGCTTTTAGTCATCAAAATATTGGCAAAGCATGATTTCTATCAATGCTTCTGCTAAAACAGGACTATTACATACCATCATTACTTTTATTATATATTATATTGACAGGATGTGGTATATATTCTGCAACAAGCTAAAATTAAATTATCCCGGTAAGAATAGGAGTACACATGCTAGATATATGAATTTTATAGCCATATCCTTGTCCTTGCTTCCATCAGGTTGAAGCTACATCTTGCAGGAAAAGCACACATAATTTTCAACATGCTGTAAGATCAAAAATTGGTTGATCATTCATTAGTTGGACAATAAAGCAATATAAGGAGAAGCATTGAAAAAAGACCAAAATTGAGTCATCTATACATTGTTTTTACATCAAGACTCAGGAAAATTATCAGATCCTGAGTCAACTGAAATCCAAAGAGATCCATGAGAAAAATAGCTGCCGAGATTTCAAGGTTTCAGAGAGAACTGTTCTTTTGAACAACCTCAAGCTTTGCCCTTTCAAATTGCTGAAGAGACAAACTTCAACAGACAATGCTAGGCTTGTACAAAGTAGCAAGTTGTGGAGTTGGTTCACAGATAGGACCCACGGAAATATCCTGTTCACTGATGAGAAGCTCTTCACAATTGAACTAATGTTCAATTCACAAAATGACTGTTCCACAATGTGCCAAAATCAACCAAAATGTCTATCAGGAAACCGTTTCAGAATCTGTGATGAAACTCTGAGCCCACCTGTACTTAAAAGACCAACACTGAACCTTACTACAAGATTCTGCTCTCATGCACAGAGCAAAGGCCATTTATGCCTGTTTCTGACAAAATTTTCCTGATTTGATAGCCTCAGAAAAATTGTCTCATGGAGACCATTTTTTGTGAGGCTATCCTGATCTTTGTGAGACTCCCCTGATCTTTATCTAGAGACAATTCAAGTAAGGCACATATTGGAAGCCAAAGCCTGTGGCAAGAGCAGATGCAAATTTTGAAATTCTCAAGCATTCTGTTCAACGACAATAGGAAAAAATTTCAAGACATAGTACATGATGCATTAAATAAGTTACCAGACTTTTTTGTACAGGCATTTAAAATTGTTGTAGACTCTTGAAAATTCAGTATGTTATTGCTATACATCTTACAAGATGACCGACCAATTTTTATGATTTCAGCTTCAAATGAACAGCTACAGCAGCAATTGGAATAAACCCTACTAAAGCCTGATTGTCACAGCTGGTCAATTTGAAAAATGCAATCTGGACGTGAGGACACTTTAGAACGACATGCAATAAAAATCTGTTTTAAACTTGGAAAAAATGCCACAGAAATGTATGGAATGCTTCAGACTGCTTTTGGAGCATCTTGTATGAATCGAGCATCAGTTTTTGAGTGGCATAAGAGATTCAAAGAAGGCAGGGAGTCTGTGAGGGATGATGAGAGGTGTGCGAAGAGTAAGGAAGTCAATACACCAGAGTTGATTGGGCAAAGGGTTAGGGTTATTATGTTGAGGTTTTAAGGGAGTTCAGGAAGAGTTTCCTTGGGAAGAGGCCCGCACTCTTCAAATCGGGTCAGTGGCATTTCCACAAGGACAATGCACCAGTCCACAACTCCATCCTTGTCACAGACTATTTGACCAAGATGGGTATCAAGACAGTTCCTCACCCTCCCTATAGTCGAGACCTTGCTCCCTGTGACTTTTGCTTATTCCCTAAGCTCAGAGGCTGTTGTTATGAGACAATTGAGGAGAGGCTGTGACAAAGGTCAGTGACACGCTCACACAAGAGGACTTCCATGGGGTCTTCCAGAAGTTGTTGGAATGGTACAACAAGTGCATTGTAGTCGAAGGAGATTACTTCAAAGGGGACTAGAGTTTCATGTGTGTACTATTAATAAAAGTGCTCATACAAAAAAGTCTGGAAACTTATTTAATGATCCTTGTATGTGTCATTAATAATGATTTTCCAAAGTGTTGAACAGCTTGTATCAAGAATAAAGGTAAATTTTTCAAATTGTTTTTTTTGCTAGTAATAAAATTTCTAAACATATCAAACTTTTCTCTGTGTGATGTGAACTTCCTAAACTATGTTAGAAAATCCTTGTTGCAGAACATATTCTGCACACTATATATACATAAAACTGCTGTGTCTGCCTGTTTGTTTGTCTTCAACATAAATGTGTCTGTATACACTGTTTTTTCTGCATCAAGTTTCTGATGAGCTTCTTACATAAGTTGATAAAAGGAAGACTTAAAATTTATCTCTATATTTTATTATTCATTGTCAATCTTTTTTTTAATAACCTGTTTGCTTTTTCATAAATGTGATTGCTTTGTTGATAGCTTTTATAATTACTCTAGACTGTGATCATGTTGTTATCAACCTTGGCTTTCTTGTAAACTGCCAATATAAACCTTATTATGAATCATAACAACCCAACAGAAAAATTAAGATGAGAGAATTTCAATCCATTTCTTTCTTTCTGCATAAAAATTATTATTATGTATTATATTACTACTTGCAATTTTTTCACACCAACGCTAGCTGTTGATCTTTCACTGGAGTTGGAGTGACAGTGAGTCTTTTCAGGTCTCCAGGACTCTTCTTAGTATTTTGGCTGATCTCAATAATGCTGTAGTTTGGATGGTCTTGACTCATCCTTTGATTTTCAACTTCTCTTACTAAGGCTTTGGGGATCATTCCAAGTGCACCAGTTACAAATGGTATCACTGTCACCCATATGTTCCATAGCTTTTTCAGTTCTCTGGCAATAACTAAATATTTATCTCTTTTTTGATTTTCACTCTGTGGTCAGATGGAATGGCAAAGCCTACTATTTGCCTGGATCTCTTTTTTTTGTTAACTATCACTCGGTCTGGTCTTCTAGCTAGAAGTAGGTAATCTGTTTGTATCATAGTCAAATGTAAATTTCTTGCACAATTCCTAGTGGATCACCTTCCCTGTCCAGTCATGTCTTGTACTTTTTACTTCTCTGGAAAGGTCCAAGTATTTGTCTATCTTTTTGATTTCTTTTATTTTCACTTTACTGTCAGCTAGATAGCAAAATCCAAATTCTTTTATTATTATTATTATTCCTGTGATTCTATAACAGGTAGGAGAGTGATAATTTCTTTGGATTGTACAAGTTTTAGCTTAAAATTTGAAATCTTGCACAAAAATTCAGCTATTTCCCAAAACTGAATTTTTATTTTTTTCATTTCAATGATTAATTGATTTTTAAAAGATGTCAAATTTTCTGGGGTTATTAAAAGCCCAGAGGTTAGAGAATTACATATATTGTATGTTTATATTTACCTTTTTATTGTAGTTTCTTAAATTTTTTATATTATATCAAGTATTTCTATCCAACACAAATAATTTGCAAACAGATCTCTTTGACCTCTAGATGAGACTCTAACAGGTATTACCACTCTGGACAAGAGAGGTCCTGTGAGTTATGGTAATAAAGAAGTACTCCAATCTCTCCAGAGCTTCAGAACTGGAAACTCACTACTAGATACAGTTCATCCCTTTGTGGAGGGCCTTTCATGCTCTGCAGAGAATAGAGTCAGCATATTGTAAGACCTACAGACAGGGTATTTAAAAAAAAGAATTTTATTATTCTAAGGTTATCATCGTAGGAAATGCACACGGCGACATGAGTTCAAATCCTGGACGAGACTGATTGCATTTTACATAGCACTAATACCCTTGGGAAAGGTATGAATCCAACTATTCTCCCTCCAGCTATGGGTAAATTGTAGGGCAGACTAGGTTCTTCAGCCTTGGTGAGGCAACTAGTCTAGGAGAAGGAAAACTCTGAATTCAAACCTGTTAAACTCCGCTTAAAAATTGACCTTGTGTCATATCCTGCCTGAGCGGAGGGGTTGGTAAATATGATTATTCTAAGGTAACATTTTATATATATATAAGTGTATGTGTTATTACTTCATTAAATTTTAACATAAAAACAGACATCAAGATCGATTTAGGGTTTGGTTGGGTTTCATAGCATATCAACCATTGTCAGTTATTCAATGCCAAATTCTGTTTATATATATATATATATATATATATATATATATATATATATATATCAAATATATGATTCATAAACACATTTTATAGATACATACAGTTAAATGATCAAATTTCTAACAATTCAATTTTGCACAAGTCAAAATTAAATGGTTCCAAGCATTACAATGTATCACTAACTATTCAATTAAATATCAGTCATTTGTTAACATACAGTTAAAGGAATAAATCATTTGTTTGCACACAGTTTTAATGTCAAACAGTTCTATTTGACCTATAGATAGGACCCTATCAGGTACTATTTCTCTGGACCAGAGTGGGCCTGGGAGTGATGGCAATGAAGGAGTACTCTGCAATCCCCAAATCTCCAGCATTACTGGAGCCTCACCATCAGATAGTTTAGTGTCATATCTAAGACACTCATTTAGGTGGGAGACCTTATCCTCTGCAGAGATGCAGCTGGTGTATTCTACTGCCCCAGCTGACTGGACGGTAGACCAATTTATCTCTGAATAGTATTTATAGTTTTAAATTTACACACTTATACATGTATTCTATGAAATTTCTAAGAGTATAGCTAGCATATCATTATAATATAATAAATGTGTAATAAAAAGTTATAATTAGATTTCAAAATTGGTGATGAAGTCACTCCAGTGGATATTGAGGTACCATTATTTAAGTCTTTGAAAAGGCAAAGATCCCCAGCATCAAGGCCATGCAACCTAAGTTCCATCTATGCTAGGAAGGATACATCACCAGGATCATACTATGTGGTGAGTTCATTATTGACCATTGCAACAGAGGGGCTTCATAGAAATGATTTAAGGGCTGCTTGAACAAATCCCTAGGTGCCTGTCACATCTACCTTAGCTGAGAACCATGACACCTGGCATCTCACCATGAACCATGTTGTCTCCTCTTTTGGAAACACCTGTAGAGCTGTCCTCAAGGAGGAGGAACTGCAACACTATACAATCAAGTCCTGACCAGACCTTCGGCTTCAGCTGGTGTGACTGTGCTTACCTCTCCATCAGCCTTATCAGCCACAAACATATCTGCCATTGGTATGAACTACCCACTTCTTGATTTTCATTCATGAAGCCTAGTCATTATGATTAGAGACTACTTTTATTGCCCACAATTGAACTTTTCCTATGTGACAGAGAGAACTCCACCCCAGCCCCAGACTGATTGATTAATTAACAATTCTAGGGAAATAATTAAGGAAAATTCATATATATTTTTTTCTCTCTTCTTCTTATCCTTTCATTTCCTGTCCTATTTTATTTATTTATTTTTTAAACTTTTGACTGACATCCCAAGATTCATTAAGTGGATCTTATGATAAAAACAGTAATGAAATCTGTGTGGTCTACGTAAGGAAAAGTTCAAGCTAAAGACTGAGACAATATAAGTTGATTTATCCTATCTCAAGTACTGGCCGTCTGCAAAGAGTCAGCGGGGTGTACTGAATCTAATTTTTAATACCTCTTTAAACAAAGCATCGACCATATGCGGAAAAGTTGGTCAGCTTGGCGATTTACATATCATTATGCATGGGCATGCCCAGAGATCATTGAAACCCCGCCCCCAATTTATATAAGCAGGGTACGACGCCCATAGATCAGTACAGATCAGATCAAGGAAGACAAGAGATCAAGTGAGACAGAGAAGGGCCCAGTGCAGAACCTATCCGAGAATAGTCGTAGAATTTTGGGTGAAACAAAGATTAGCCAAGAACTGGGAGCTCAAAGCAAAAGCCGAGATGAACAATTACTTTTTTGTTAAGATAACCAAGAAACGATAGTTGCCTCCCTTACACCTTCTGTTTGATCTGTCACATTTCCGAACAAACGAATAAGTTTCCTAAGACCTTTTTCTTTCTTTCTTTTTGTATTCTACACACTTCTGTAAATACATATATAGTTAGATAAAAACAATAGCTTTGAGAAATTTGAAAGCGTTATTTTCTTTCTTCTTGTGTACTTTTGTGAACTGCGACAGGTACAATCTCTCTCCCAGCAGCAATTTTATTTCAGCATGGATTCCAGCCAAAATTGGAAATGATCTGAGGTAGCTAAAACACTGCCATTCAGATCAAAATACACAATGTGGTGAATGGTAACAGTTATCTCGGAATGGCAGGAATTGAATGCCGGCGAAAATTCCCAGGCGGAACCAGACATATCGGCCAGGGCTGGATTGCCAATGTCAGACCTATTCCTTTATTTAACATGATATTCTTTGTATGTTGAATTGATTATTGGATCAAGTTTGAATTTTGGCTTCCTTACTTCAGAATGATTTAAGACCCTGCTAGCAGATTTCTTATTTGACTACTAGTTGTATCCAAAAACAAAACAAATTTTTCATGTTGACAGCACAACTTAAGAAGGCTGTAGATTAGACTTGAAGAAAAGTGTTTACAACAGGCATAGGCAACCATTTTAGAGAGGCTGACCACATGAGACATGGCTCATTACTCAGCCATACTACTAAAAACAATGCAAGGTAATTTTTCATTGAAGGTACATCAATTATTTTTACTACAGAAGACAATACATGGAAGTATTTACCTCAGAAATAAACAAAAAGCTCATTTTTTTCTCATTGATAAAAATATTTTTTTTATAGAAAATTGGTATATTATTATTATTATTGATATCAACATGATAAACACATGCTGCAAAAGATTACAATATTATGGTACATTTTGATACCAATTTGGTATGCTAATTTGCTAACTTCATGTTTATCTTCATTGCACAATTTTTACTTTAACATTATGGTAAGCTTGAGTTCTTGATGGGGAAGCTCAGAAAGAAAATGTGTTGTCAGTTTGTCTGGTATGTAAATATTTTCCCTCTTTTCTCTGTAAATGCACACTTTACACTTCTGAGTAAGTAGATAGGTGTGCAAGAGGAGTAAACTTTTACAGGATATGAGATATTGAGAAGGGAAAGCTGGAATTTTGATATATTGGTCTCAATTTTCCCATTCTTTTTTTTCTTTAATAGACGTTCATAACCAGTTTCTTTGTTGAATGGCATATCAACTTTTATGTGTTATTTAATGCCAAAACCATCCTTGCAAAAAAACAGTAGTGGTACTATTGAACTCATAACTGGAGAGCATAAAGGGATTTATAACTTTCCCAAGAGTATCAATCCAAAAGTGAATGTAATTGTGCAACTGGAAGTTGATCTCACTATGATGTCACTGTCTAGCAAATTAACCACTGTGCCTTAAAGACCCCCTCCATAACCAGCTTTGATAACTCATATAGAAAAAGGCTTGGATTCATTATGGAATAATAAAAAAAAGTTACTTGAAAGACCAATGTATGCAATAGGAATATGGTCGGTGTATAAAAAAAAAAAGTTGAACATTTAGAGAGAATGTGTGTGTGTGTGTGTGTGTGAGTGAACAAGTGAAAATGAAATGATACAAGTCAAACAAAACTTTGAAAAATGTTATTTTTCTAGTGAAATTAGGCAGACCATTCTTATAGACACAGAGAGGAGATTCAATTGTCTAAAGAATTAAATTTGGATTGTTAATGGCTGTTCTGAATTAGAGAGATTAACAATGAATATTGTTTATGGGAAACTTTAAAAAAAAAAAGAGAATAATGGTCTAATCCCATTGAGTATATATATAAGAGAATCCTTCAAAAAGTTGTAAGTCTCACATGCACAAAAAAAAGTCATAGTTGAACATTTCTAACTGAGATATTGAAGATGAACAAGCTGTCTTCAAGATGTGTTCCAAAAATGCTGATGTCAGAGCATAAGCTGAAAATGGTTGATATTTTTAGGGCACTTCTGACTCTCCGACTCCTGAGTGAAGCTTTAACATTTTGAATGACCTTTATACATGTAATCTATACAGTGCTCAATGCATGAAAATGCAGAGCACTATCACAAAATATTTAAAATACAAAGTAAGATAATAATATAACACGATAAAAACTCATGACTCAGTGTTTTACATTGACAATCTTTAGGTGAGCTAGCACACAACATATCTGATTTTGGTAAATTCAAGTCATTATAAATATATGCCACTATTTATAAATGTAAATGATTTTCTGATTTACTAAAATATATGAGATCTGATCAAAATGTACCTTGACTGAAGTTTTAATTTTTTAATTTAAATGAAAACATGCATAGTTAAGCAATTTGCCTAACAAAGCAATGACATCTAGTAATTATTATACAAGATGAGCCAGTAACAATTTTAAAAAATCAAGATGCCACACGTGATACATTTTAATCAGTAGATTTCAGTGAAACAGTGTTAAGACATGAAGTTACCTCCCATGATACTCTTGAGAAGAGAAAGCATTATTCGATGACCGGAAGTAAACAAACGGCCATATTGGTTTATGTGAGAGTGTAAGAAGAAGGGTGTAATAAAGACGTCTCAGTATGCTGAGTGTTATAGTCTGAGTTGTTTGTTTTTAACATTGGTAGCAGAGCTAAAAGACACTATGGCTTCTAAGTATTTTCCTTCACCCACATTGCTTAAGGATAAATACAGTACATGGAAAAGAGAAATGAAAATATGGGAGCTCGTGACTTCACTGGATAAAACAAAAAGAGCCCTCATGGCGTTTCTGTCATTGGAAGGAACAGCTAGAGAAGCTGTTTTGGAATTAGATATTGCGGTTCTTAATTCTGAGGATAGAATGAAAAAGTTATATGAAAAACTGGATACACTTTTTCTGGAAGATGTAAACCAGTCTGCCTTTCGATCATATGAAACATTTGAAAATTATCAGAGACTGCCTGGGACGTCATTAGAAGATTTTCTGATTGAATTTGGCCGACTTGTCACCAAATTAAAAGACTTTAACATTCTTTTACCAGAACCTGTACTCACATTCAGAGCACTAAAGAGTGTCAATATCACCAAGGATAATAAAAAATTGGTCAAAGCTACTGTCAGCGAGTTAACGCTATCTTCCATGTCAGAACAGTTACGGAAGATTATGCATGGACATTCTTCTAGCGATTCATCACCCAATACTTCACCTGTTGTGGTAAAAAACGAAATGAATATTGTTAACTATGCAGAAAATAATCAAATGGACCCTACTGGAGTATATTATGGCTGCTCCTCATATTGACGTGATTCGCATTTCAATAATTCACGAGAAAAGATAAACCGCGCTAAAAGATGACAGGGATATAAGAATAAAACACTCCACTAACAAAAAGAAATTAAACCCACAAGACCGAACAGGTAACATTACAGTATGTTTTAATTGTGGTTGCAGGTTTCACTGGTCTTATGATTGTCCTTACGGTCTTAGTAGCAGGAATAAACATGGCGTCAAAATAGAGAAAGATTTTTCTGTGCCGCACGTGGTCTTAATGAATAAACAAAAACATAAATACGGCGGGGACATTTTTTTGAGTGAGACGCTTGGCTCTGCGGTTTTAGATAGTGGTGCATCCAGCACTGTTTGTGGAACAAAATGGTATAAATGTTTTCTTGAAACATTAACGGATGCACAAAAGAAAAAAATAGTAAAAATAAAAGTGAGAACCTTTAAATTCGGCGATGGAAATAAACTGAACTCACTCTACAAGGTGATTCTACCATGTGTTATCGCTGATATTGAAGTCAGTATTATCACTGATGTTGTGAACTCTGACATTCCACTTCTCTTGAATAAAGACGCCATGAAAAGGGCTGGAACTTGCCTCAATTTTGACAATGACACTGTTATGATGTTAAAAAAGAAAATTCTATTAAGCTGCACATCGTCTGGACATTACTACATTCCTATTACCAAACCTCTACCAGACAAACATAAGTTCAATTACATACCTTTTATTAAAGAAATCTCTCCTAAAAATACGGCAGAAAAAATTAAAATTGCAACAAAATTACATAGACAATTTAGTCATCCTAGTAGTAAGAAATTGTGTGACTTAGTTAAAAATGCAGGAGTGACAGATCCTGAATTTATAAAAATTTTGCAGACACTCCCAAATTCATGTGAACTATGCATTCATTACAAAAAGATTGAACCTAAACCTATTGTTGGAAATTTTGATATGGCGTCGGTGACCAGTGATTCAAATTCTGGGATTTCGAAAAAGTCTTTGTATAAGCTGGCACCTAAGCAAAGAATCAAGGCCAAGCATACAAACAGAAAGCCATTAGCGCAGAGTCAGCTTATTGATCTCAATAATCCTAGATCAGCAAAAATCTGCAAGAATGGGATTAAATCATTACTTACTCTAGAACGTAACTTTTTATCTCCTGATGTTCAAAGAAGAGAAACAATTTGTACTCCAGGAAAAGCATCTATTTCTTGTAGACAATATGATGCTGAAGTTGATGACAAACTAAGTGAAACTATGAATGAGAAAGAGAATCGGAATAAAGAGGATTTGGTTGCAAAAGTTATTTGCCATGCACAGCGTTCTGCAAAGAAGAAATGGCCCGGAAAAAGTCCAGGTTCAGCTTGCAAGAAGAACCCTCATGTGATTGTTTCAGCTACAGAAGTAGAATCCAGTTCTTTCTTCAGCAGGGATGCAAGTGCAACCTTGCTAAGCGATATGAATGCCACACAGTTTCATTTTGATTCCAGTGACAGTGAATAAAATTTAAATAGTAGAAAAAAAAAGATAGACCCTAATAAAAGTTACAATGTTACAATGAACAGAGGCTTTGCATGGAGATGGCTATTTTGAGAGAGATGCATGAAGGAAAAGAAATTGCAGAGATCTCTTGGGTACCAACTAACACAAAAATTGCTGACTCGACAAAGAAAGGAGTGCCTTCATTTAAGATCCTGGGGTTCATGTCTGAGCCGATAGAGTCCTCTGTTGTTACACTTTCCTATTTTCTTTTGCAGAACCTATGCCCTACAGAAATAAAAAGAAAAAGGGAGAAGAACTGTTAAGACATGAACTTACCTCCCCTGATACTCTCGAGAAGAGAAAGCGTTATTCGATGACCGGAAGTAAACAAACGGCCATATTGGTTTATGTGAGAGTGTAAGAAGAAGGGTGTAATAAAGGAGTCTCCGTATGCAGAGTGTTATAGTTAGAGTTCTTTGTTTTTTAACACATAGGATTATTCTAGTGTGGCTAGTAATAAAATTTGAGAATATGAAGGACATTAAAAAAAAAACAGTGCAGCTTCACATTATATCAAAATAGAAGTTTCTGAGGTACCAATAGAAAACTCATTGGAATAAGTGGGACAAATGCCAAAGGGACTATTTCAAAGAAAATTAATGTTTCTTTGATTGTTCATTTCTGTCTTGGTATATACAGCTTCAGTCTCAATATTTTTTGAACATACCTCATATTTTATAGAGAACAAAGAACAACTATTATGGGACAGATTTGTATTAACATTTGATGAAATGTTTACAGAATAATCAACAAATGATATTTAAAAAAACTATCAAGTGTAAATATTTGTTACTGAAAAAAATAAATAAAGGTAAGAATATCAAGCTAAAAATAAAATCACTAACATTATGTTAGTAGAGTGGTGCCCAAGAAATAACAAGCATAGTAAGAAAAGATCTGATGGAGAGATAACATAATGAAGCTTGTTGTAAGATGAGGTAAGGGCTATCATAATAAAAGTCATGGAAAGAACTGCAATAGACTCAAAATAGCAGCTGTTGCACCACCACCCACTGCCAAGAAAAAAAAATCTTGTGTCTGGAACTGAATATGAAGTTAATTTAAGAAAGTGTAACATTACTGAACATATTTTTTAACTAATGTAAATATAATTTTTGTTTAGTTGGTTTCTTTATTCAATTGTGGGTTATTTAATGCCAAAGCCATCCTTGAAGAAGGACAGTTGTGGTACAATTCAAGCCATAGCTGGTGGGTGGGGTAAGGAGGTTCATATCTTTTCCAAGTGTATTAACCTGAAAGTGAATGAAATTGCATGATTAGAATTTGAACTTGCTAACTATAATGTCACAGTCCAGCCTGTTAGCCACTACACCATGGGGACTCCCCCCAATTTTATATTTTTAGGCTGTTTTGGAACTTGTCAGTAAAATAAGAGAGGCCACTTTCACCTGGTTTATAACAAAATCATGTGTAATTAGAGATAGATTTTCTTTATATTAGATGTGTGCAAAAGTTTCCTGCAAAAAGAAAATTATTTTCAAATATTAGATGTTTAGGCATATAATAAATAATGATTGCATATGTCCATTAGGGGTCACATAGGGTGTCTCCCAAACCCATTCTCAACTTCTTTTTGCCTCTATTCTTTGGACAGTAAAGACATCCACTGACCTTAACAGGGAATTATAAAGCCACATATCTATATCACCCACACTTGTCAAGTAACCCTTTTTCCATTCTATATCCTTCTCCATATACTGCTTATTCATTGAACAATATGTGTATAATTCTAGCTATTTGGACTCATTTGTGTATTCTTTCTTTTAAAACTCTTCCTATGTATATTGTATGTATAAAATGTTAAATGTTTTTGTAAAAATCACTCACAATGTAATGGTTATAGTAGGAAGTGGGCTCAGTCATCTAAGTTCAAATCCTGAACGAGGTTGGTTGCATTTCACAAATTCTAATACCCTTGAGAAAGGCATGAATCCAACTATTTCCCTTCCAACAATGGTTACATAGTAGGGCATATGAGGCTCTTTAACTTTGGTGTAGCAACCAGTTTAGAAGGAAAACTGAATTCAAACCAATTTATCATAATCGCCCCTGGCTATTCAACCTAAAATCTCTCACTTAGAAAAAATACTGAGTCATCCATGATGTCAGACAACAAAACGTTGTATATATGTTTCATGAAACAAACTTTTGTTACTAAAACAAACTATTTGTTGAAAGGATTAATTCTGCTGGCCTTTTGGAGATAAATTTACAACTACAGGATAAAATACATTGTATTTTAAAGTTTCTCTTCAAAGTACAATGAAGTATTTCATTATTACTTATATTTAATAAAGGAACTTCAAGTGTATAGAAACACTTCACTTGGCCCAGCAATGTAGTAGCAGCTCAATGCTATATAA
The DNA here is from genome assembly GCA_963585895.1 of Sepioteuthis lessoniana. NCBI lineage: Eukaryota > Metazoa > Mollusca > Cephalopoda > Myopsida > Loliginidae > Sepioteuthis > Sepioteuthis lessoniana. The sequence goes on from OY757908.1 coordinate 72,027,205, forward strand.
ACAGCAGGCAGTAACCAAAAATCAACTTGGAAGCTGAGCTTTAGCTAGGAGGTATCCATACCTCCACCGCAGTTTCAAGGTCAAGGACAGATTCAAGGCTGAATAGCTTTCGACTTCAGCTGGTCCACTTTTGGGTAAGCGATGATGTCATTGACAAGCATTGTATAGCACAAGACCTCTAGGTCCAGTTTAAGCTATAACCAGGCATTATTGACTTCATGTCTATTAAGGCTAATCAGGCTCACATTGCACTAAGCGAGCTGATGACCAGCATAGTCCAGCAGGATTTGATCCTTGGCTTGAGCCCGACCTCCCCCTCCCTTAACCCCCACTACAAACTGACATTGTATCAAGTCCTGTCTGGTGAGAGGCAGAGACAAATATAAACTCAGCAGTAGGGCTCACCCAAGCCCAGAGGAGAAGTATCTGTTTCCTCTCCTAGCAGTATGGGGTCTGTGTCCTCACCACCAAGCCAAGCTGCTGAACACGGGATCTGCATCCTTACCACCAGCTGAAACAGAAGACGTGGAATCCAACCCAGCACAGCCAACCAGACCAATCACAGGTGTTATCTCATTCAAACAACTCTTCTAAGAGCTAACTTCAGAAAGTCTTCCGAGATCACTTTTGGTCTCCTCACTATACCTTCTTGGCAGATACCATAAGACAACGATGCAGCACCAACACCAACTGCAGACCAGCTCAGCTTAACCCAGCGATCATTCCTGCGCAACAGCATCTGCATCACTTAGTTCACAAGCGACCATACTGCTCGGACTAGCAACAATACTTGGGGCCACATCAACACACACCTGGCTAACCAAGGATTGTATAAACCAGGACATCGATCAAACTGCCTCTACAACAAGCATCTGTATCCCCTAGTCCACAAGTGGCTGCACTGCTCGGACTAGCACCAACACTTGAAGCCACATCGACACACACCTGGTTAACCAAGGATTGAGTAAACAGGACATTGATCATTCAATCTCTGCAACTAATGGGTTCACATCATCAACCATCTCCAGCAACATCTACAACCTGACCATACAGCTACACCTATAATCTGCACCAAGCACAGAGACTGTCCTCACTTTCCAGGCGCACTGTCGCCAAAAACTAATAGACAGCTGAGCCAGAGACTTTCTACAGCACAAACATTCAACACCCAACAGAAACTACACCTACGTGATATAACAACCACAATTCTACACTCATACACCTTTCCTGAGCGATTTGCTCAGTAAAACCTGAAATTTAAATTTATTCACTTGTCTTTGTCATTTGTCCAGTCCTCTGTCAATCATCACAACACAACATATAAATTTTCGTGGGATCAAGGCAATCATATAGTGGTCATGCAACAAGTTGTTGACCAGAAGAGGAGTGGGTTCTACCAAGCTATTCTTGCCCAAGACATGCTACATGAATAGTACTCTCAAGACGAAACCAGGTTACAGCACCAGTGAGTGAGAATATGCAAATGAGTTTATCTTGTCTTTCTTGTTATTGTGTTCTATGTTAGTATATTACAGATATGCTAATGCTTTTATTGGGCCTTGGGGAATGGTGACTTGACTAAATATCTTCCCTATCACCAAAATACTCCAATAGGTCTATCCAAAAATTTCTGGCAAAGCTGTCTAGCTTTGGCATAAATCGCGCTGTAAATTTTTGCACAAATTATTTGGGATTAACCAAATGTCCTCTTCCAAATAAAGAAAGATCTTCTTATTTCAATTTTGATTGGATTTTTAGACTCATTTTATCCATAATTTATATGGTGGTATCCGTTAGTCTCACGATTCAGACTCAATTCTGGATAAAATTGTACGGAAACTGGCAGTTGTCAATGCAGCAAGTCTTTCTTCTCGACACAACCTGTCATCTAAAAGATGGATATAGACCGATACAGCTTAGCTCCAGTCTTGACAGGAGTTATCAGAACGAGGTTTGAAGATAACATCGTATTGCCAAAGAGATTTCAGCTCCTGGCTTTAAATTATCAGATGTCTTTCAAGGCTGGTTGCCATCCAAGACTAGAGAACTCATTCTGTCTTACATTTTTTAAAAATAATAATGATAATGATAAACGTAAAAAGTTGATCACAAAATGTACCATAAAAACTAACTATTAAACGAATTATTTACAAAATGAAAAACAAATTTGAATGATGCTAAAACTTGTTCAAATTAGGAAATGTAAATAAATCAAAGCTAAAAATTTGCCAAAAATGAGGATAAGTCATTGACTCAGTTATAAGGATGAGCTTATTAAGTAATTCATCAGTAACTTTAATTTTGTTAAAAAGTAACTTTTAAAAATGAACTCCCACCACCACTAAAAAAAAATATCTAAAAATAAATAAAAATGTACTCTCCTTCGTAACCGGCAAAAAGTCACAGAGAAAATAAATAATAATTCACGTTAAGTCATTCAAAGTAAGTGATAATGTTATCATTTAACAGTCTATTTAAATTTAATGACTTGTAAACATTTACTTTAAAACATTTTAATGACTTCTTCCTTTTTCTCTCTTTTTACTAAATTAAATAAAATCAAAACAATACTTATTTTTTGTGACATTTTTTCAAGCCTAACTTATTGTTAAAGCCTTGTGACACTTTCCAACAACATTTTTCTTTTCCTTTTCATTAAAAAATATAAAACTTAAAACAATAGAACCATATCCAAGCAATGACTCATTTACTTCGTCATCAATCCAGATCTCATTTAATGCAAACCTCGGGTTTACAATAGCAGACGTTATCTTTATAAACCGATTACTGAAAATAAATAAAAATGGGGTAAAATAATGAGAAAGAAAAAAAAAACAAAGACGTTTAGTTGGGGGGGGGCAATTATTATTAGCAATTAAGGTAGTATAAAACTTAACGATATTACAAGAAAGAAAAAAGCAAGCGAAATCAGACTTACCAGAGAGTCTTTCTTTTCTTTGTGCGACTGCTTTTAAATTTTAAGTTTATCCTTTTGCAACATTTAAAAAACGAACAAAAGTGGGGCGAAAAAAACCCTGGTCGATCTAGTAATACCAACAGCATCCAACAATGTACAAATATGGGGAAAAATAACCAGGAATAACAAAACGGTGATAACTGAAACTACTTCCTCATGAAAAACAAAGCTCATTTTGACACAAAAATATTTTACTCAGCGTACCTTAGATTAAGCCCAGGTAAGGTATCCGATCTATAACGACAGGAAAAAACAAATAACCAGACTTAATTCCAGTAAGTAGAACCTCTCAAAATACCACTTACCAAATAATATTAAAAGGTCAGGGTTTATTCCTGATGGCCGAAAGTGCCCTGAAAAAGGAGAATGGGATGGAATTAAGCTATACACGTTCTCAAGAAGGACGACTTTGTGTTGAACTCGACTTTTTGTAGAAGGGCGAAATAAATTAACTTACATTTTTTTTTTTTTTTGCACAGGGCTACAAAAAGTTCTTTGTTCAGCATAGTTTAGTTCTGGCACAAGGCCATCAGTTTGGAGTCTCCAGTGAGGATCAAACTCACTACAGTCACAGTAGTAATTCATCTGTGAGATGAACTTACTAACCATTACATAATGATAACGTACACAGGTTGTTATTTATTAAGTTTAGCTTTGGCACAAGGTCAGAAGTAGGGAGTACTCAGTAAATATCTACTCATTATTAAGAATGATGTTTGAACCTAGCTCAATAACCATTACATAACATGATACACTCAAAGGGGAGTCATTCAATAAACTTTACTTAGTTTGGCACAAGGTCAAAAGTATGGAGCACCCAATAAGAATCTGATTTAGTAGCAATGGTCTGCGAGCTTAGCTTGTTAAACATTACATTACTTGATGTGCTGGATGTGGTGCCCTCATGATTTACTAAGCTTAGCTTAGTTCTAGCACAAGGCCACAAATACAGGGCACTCTATGTGGATTGAATTCATTACACTTCATTGCTATTATTCCCAGATCTACTCTGACTTGGAGTGGTAGTACCTCTTAGATTCCTATCTCTGGTTCAAAGAAATCTGTTTATAATGAAGTATTTACCTGTCTAAAATGATTGTGAAGATACATTTTTACCATATATAATTGGAGACCATAATGGGTACACTTTGGTATAAAATGGTTGACATACCATAAAACCAACCAACCAACCAAGATATATACAGTTGTTCTAGTCACTTAGACTTTGTAATAACTGCAGTTTGTAAGGAATCATTTGCAATCTTTTGCATTGAATTTTCAAAATTATCTGAGGTGAAATTTGGAACTCCTGACCTTTGCCTTCCTTATTCATGTCAGTGGTCTACATAGGTAAATAGCACAAATATGCACCAATTGTTTTTCAGATATTAATGATTTCCTAAGTAGCTTTTCACAAACATCCTGCTGTTCAAGAATACAAAATGTTTTCTCAACTGCTAGTCTTCGGTACTCTGACTGATAATAGAACACCTGGTTCTTCAAAAAGCCTTAATATTAGATTTGATGAGTCCCCATGGTGTAATGGTTAATTTGATGAACTGCTACATTGTAGTAAGTGAGTTCAAACTCCAGTTGTGCTATTATGTTCAATTTCAGACCATTGGAAAGGTATTAACTTCAGTATCCCTCAAGATATGGGTTAAATAAACACCACTGATGTCCTACAAGTATGGTTTCAGCATTAAATAATCACCAGAAGCTGATATGCCATTAAACAAAGAAACCAAAACTGAGTAACAGACTTCAAGTGTTTCTCTACAAAACTGTGCCATAATCTTAGGCTTTTTTTTTTAAATTTTTGAAACTGTTTATCTCTTTTATAGAAACACAATGTCCAGGAGAAAATAATCAGAATTAGCTTCAGGGGTTCCAACCCTAATAGCACAAAAAGATCAAAGTCTATTTCTGATACCTAAAGCACATATATATATAAGTTGGGCAACCTGAAAGCCCCCGTTTCAATAGCTGTTACACAGAAGTATAGGGATTGCTCCACTTACTCTTGATCTGTACCTTATAATACTGAGTATTAAGCAAGGAGGCATCATTTTCTGAGTCTTTAGTATGACTTAATCTGGGAGTTGAACCATCATATTTTTAAGCTGTGTTCATATCTTCATTTAAATTTTTAAATTAAAACCCTGCTGAAACTTAATCACTTGCAAATTCCTTTTTAGCCAATCAGAAAACTCCACAAACTGAAGCTACAGATGCTTTCTTGGTCCCACCAAAAACATGTAAATAACACTCTGCATTCAACAAAGGTCAGTTCTCATTTTTTGCAATCTCCTGGTGTCTTCAACAGAGTCAGGCATGGATAACAGAACATATCCTTTTGAAACTAAGCCACCTTACTTCACACATGCATAAAGGAAAGCAAATAGAATATCTCTGAACACTTAATGAGAACTTGATAATTGTTAAAACCAACATTTAACAACTTAGCTTCTTTGTAAGCCCTATGAACCACCAAAAACAAAGAATCCTCATATACATTTCTGTATATAAATTTTAACCCATTTGTTGATTCCACTATTGTTTCTTACCATTTCTTCCATCCTTAAATCTAGCAGGTAGTATGGTATTTCTGGTCTGGCCAGTTACTTCTCTTCCACTCTTTCTCATTCATTCTTCCTCTGCATTACCATATATGAATATAACACATCACTAGTGTCACCACTATGTCTTTGCAGATAAGGTAAAGAGGTATATCATGTCATGTACAAAATTCCTTAAATTTCTAATCTGATGAAATGAATAAGAAAAATGTATGTTGAAAAATTAGATTGACATGGTTGCCGAAAGATCTGAAAGGAAGATAATGTTAATGCAAGTTTTTATTGGTCAGCCAACTCTGGTGTGTCCTTGTGTAGGAGTCCTTAGAAAAATGCTGCAAATGAATTTGTCCTTACTTCTTCAGCAGTGCCCTGTACGTCTTGTTTGACTTACTTGGATGGTTTGTGAGATGGGATGTAAGTGACCGTACAGTTGCTGTTTTGTTGGGTGCTGTTTTCAAGATTTATTCAAAACAGCACATAGCATCCTTGTGTAGTTCCCATCTAGCTTTTTCTTCAAGGATTTTATAACAGTCTAAATGGTGCATCCATACAATTGTACTGACAGAGCTACAACTTGGAAGAGTGTTAGCTGACCAGCAAAAACTTATGTGTGGACACTTAATGCCATTTAAAAGACTAAGAGCAATGACCAATAGGGATGAATGATGCAAGAAAAGTCAAGGGAATCTGTCCTGTCAGCATGCCTCAAAGATTATGAAAAGGAGAGAAATAATTTATGTAAAATATCTAAGTTCTTAGTTAAAAAATGTAACTATTGCTTTGGCAAAATGTATTTTTGTCAATTATATTTATTTATTGTTATTACTTTTAGTATTTAACAACCTATAAGTATTAATTTGATGAGGAATAGGGTTGCATTATAAAAACCTGGACATATATTGATGACATAGGGCTTATAGATTAAAGCAATTTCTATACATTGTCATTTCAATGCTGTGAGATATATATTTTAATGGGGTGATATAAGTTTTGATTTAAAGTTCAGTTTTGAATTATTTTCTGCCTAGAACAATTTTTTTCTTTTTTATAATTTTTTTTGCATAACTGTTATAATTCTTATATTTATTTAGGGGTCATCCAAAAAAGATGTAAGCCTTACCTGAGCATTTTTGTTATGGCAACACAGTACTACTTCTTATAAAATGAATTCAGATTTGTCTTTATTGTCTTAATTTTATTCAGAAGAGCCCCATACAAAGAGGAGAAGTACGCGACAAATCTAAAATCTTGGAGAGGCTTTAAACTTTCAGAATAACCTTCATATATATATATACATATATATATATATATATATATTGTCATCCACAGACAAACTGTTTTGTACTATCACAACTAATCAGTGTGGCTAGACACATAATATGCTTCAAGCTGGAATCAAAATAGAGCTGAATTTACTTTATTATTAGAATATATATATATATCTTATTAGAATGATACTTTTAGATTGGTTTATTTGATTTCTGTTTAATGGTATATCAACTTTCATGGGTTATTTAATGCCAAAGTCATCCCTGTTGAAGGATAGTAGTGGTGCAATTTAACCCATAACTAGGATATAAGGGAGTTTATAGCTTTCCCAAGAGTATTAGTCTGAAAGTGAATGAAATACCAAGATTGGAGTTTGCACTTGCTTACTCTGATGCTGCAGTCCAGTATATTAACCACAAAGCCATAGGGACTCAACTTTTTACATTGAAATTATGATCCAAGTTTATGATGTTACTAAAACACATTAGCAGAAAAATCCCCATACCTTGCATCTGAAGGTTTTTCCCAACTGCAGGCATGTTAGTGTAACCCCTATTGTTGTAGGAAATGGAAGGCAACCAATGTACAAATTCCGTATGGGGTTGTTTACATTTTACTTCACACTACTGCCTTCATGAAAGGCTTGACTCTATCTATGAGTTAATAGTATGGAAGACTGGGTTATTTAACCATGGTCAGGCAAACAGTCTAAAAGGAAAACTCTGACTTCAAACCAGCTTTATTCTATTTAAAAATTGACCCTGTAGCTGAGGGTTTGGATAAATACATATAGTGAGTTATTGTGATTAACATTTTATTATCAGACACATAGTTCAGAACCAGTTACTGGTGTTAGGATAAGGCAACTATGTTATGGTTCCTTATTTTTTTGTACATGAAACTAATCCATGCTTGCATAACATTTAATAAGATGGATGAGAAATGAAGATTAGAAAGAAAAAGAATTCAACAACTTAATATTTGCATATAAGTATTGTACTCATTCTGCTCAAAGATGCATTCACATATGTCCAGCACTCAATTTATTTCGAAAAAAAATTGTCTATTTTATCATATCAAATATAAAGCCATGTAATCAGTGCAATGGACAAAGCCAATTCTTGGATCACTATTTTCAGCAACTAATCTTGACTCTAGAGCTGTACATCTTGAGCCATAATTGCTTGGCCTCCAAATCAGTGCATTGGACAAAGCCAATTCTTTGATCACTGTTTACAGCAACTAATATTGACTCTAGAGCTGTACATCTTGAGCTTTAATTGCATTCCCTACAAAGAGACGCCCCACACACACTTTCAAGAAAGGGTCTCATGGATATGACACTAAACTGCATCCAGAGATGAGCTTCCAGTTTTGAATTTTATTTCACTTCTGCTAGACTCAGGACAAATATTTTGAGGTGTAAGGTCCAAATAGGCATATATATATTGCAATATGTTGAGTGTACTTGACAAGCCAATAGTAAATTATATTCTCGTGTCAAACCTCTTTAAGCATAAAGTTCAATTGGGAGCGGTTGATCAAATTGGCTCAAGGCAGGCTCTGGGTAGGTTGTTTGCCATACTAAGGCTAAAGAGCCCACTCTGTCCTACTAATTGCCCGTAACTGAAGGGAGAAAAAATGGATTTATGCCTTTCCCACGGGCATTACCATAAAGGGGATCACAAACAGCCTCATCCAAAAATCTCCTTTGGCTCAAAGAGTCCATTTCCTTCAATGATAACAATTACATCCTTGTAGCTCAGGACTTTTTTACATTCATATAATCACATCACTTTTTGTGATTTCTTGATCTGATCATCAGACTAAGGGATGATATGCAACATAGAACAATAAACTTAAAATGCTCTACATTAGAGAATAAAACAATTTCCAGTCAATTTTTCAACTGAATGATAATTTTGTAGGTTTCTCATATGAGTATATATCATTTTTTAATCATCCAGATTCTTTATATGATAGAGATAACTATGAAATGCGAATTAGAATTCTTCATTCCTTCCTAAACAGAAGCATCAGAATCATCATGGACTGCAGTTACAATAGGAATCCAACAGGTTCAGAAGTCATCTAGTTTTATTTGAAACTCTATTACAATCTTCAGTTATTAATAATTGTATAAAGACAGGACTGGACTTTCACCTTTTGAGGCCCAAAACCATTTGAAATTTGAAGCCCTTCTCAAAAAATTTTTATATTAATGATAAAGAAAAATTTTTTATATATATATATATATATATATATATGAATAAAATGATTTTTTTATAATTTAGTGTTAAAGAATAAAAACTAATGATAAAATAAAAAGATATCTAAAAAATGAAGCCTAAAAAATGTGTGGATCTAAGTTAATAGTCCAGGTTAAAAGCACAGTAAAAGTAATTAAGAACTGAAATTATTCAGATCTTATATTCCATTGCTGGTATCACTGGAGAATGAGAAAAGTTTTGGAAAATGGGCCAAAGCCAGACTCATTTATCAAAATTCTTCTCATTCTCCAATGATACCTGCATTGGTAAAATAAGGTCTAAAAATCTCAGCTTTGGGTTACCCTTACTGTGCTTTTAACTTGGATTATATAGCCTATTTAGCCTATGAGTAAGTACAGAATTATATATGGAAGCTTTGATGAATCAAAACTGTTTAAAGTAATCAGAGAACACAAAGTTCTGCTTTATCTCCATTTCCTTTCCTGTTTAATCCTAAGCTAAAAATGTCAAGACTGTTGTTGTAGACCCTTCAATTTGTCATATTTTCATCAAAATCTTCAATGATCACTACCCTTATGTTCCAATGTATTTTTAAAGACATATTGAATATTTTAGGAGTCTGACAAAAATATCTAAATCATGCTTTTGTATACCAACTGGGATTATTGTCTAAAAGTAGCATAATATATTGTGCAGGTATACATTATAATGAAATATTTATTTTTGTTAGGTGTTGCATTAAGAGTTACTTCTTGTTTTAATTATTACAGGAAAAACTTGATTTTCAACAAATGTGCATCCTCTCTTAATAATATTAATGGTTCTTATATGTTATATATGATATGAACTAAGATAAAACAGATTTCATGTGTTTTAATCAAGATGGTACTATCTCCACATTAAATGACAAGCCTCTGAAATTAGAAAACCATCTCATATATGTGGTGCATTCAATAAGTTTCCAGACTTTTTTCGTATGGGCATCTAAAATTGTGGTAGACCCTTAAAGATTCAGTATGTTATTGCTATACATCTTATGAGATGACTGACCAATTTTTATGATTTCAGGTTCAAATGAACAGCTACAGCAAGAATTGGAATACACCCTACTAAAGCCTGATTGTCACAGCTGCTGAATTTTAAAAATGTAATCTAACACTTTAGAAGAACGATATGCAAGAAAATTCTGTTTAAACCTTGGAAAAAATGTTTCAGACAGCTTTTGGACTATCTTGCATGAATTGAGCATCAGTTTTTGAGTGGCATAAGAGGTTCAAGGAAGGCAGGGAGTCTATGAGGGATGATGAGAAGTGTGGGAGGAGTAAGGAAGTCAATACATCAAAGTTGATTGGCCAAAGGGTTAGGATTAGGGTTATTATGTTGAGGTTTTAAGGGAGTTCAGGAAGAGATTCCCTCGAAAGAGGCCAGCACTCTTCAAATCAGGTCAGTGGCATTTTCAGCAGGACAGTACACCAGTCCACAACTCCATCCTTGTCACAGACTATTTGACCAAGATAGGCATCAATACAGTTCCTCACCATCCCTATAGTCCAGACCTTGCTCGCTGTGACTTTTGCTTATTCCCTAAGCTCAGAGGCTGTCGTTATGAGATAATTGAGGAGATGAAAGAAGCTGTGACAAAAGTCATTGACACGCTTACACAAGAGGACTTCCTTGGGGCCTTCCAGAAGTTGTTGGAATGGTACAAGTGCATTGCAGCCGGAGGAGATTACTTTGAATGGGACTAGAGTTTCATGTGTGTACTATCAATAAAAGTGCCCATACGAAAAAAGTCTGGAAACTTATTTAATGATCCTCATTAAATAATATATCTCATCTACTGAAAGCAATGTCAACATATGCATAGGAAAAGCATGAACTTCTATCAACAGGTTACCAACCATATGGAAATCTAATCTGATAAAATATAACAAGAATTCTTACAAGATGTAGCAGTATCAGTACTATTGTATTGCTTCACCACTGGGACTTTAACAAAGCGTCTTGGGGAAAAAGTTAGATAGGAACTACACAAGGATACTGCATGCTGTTTTGAACAAATCCTGGAAGCTGCACAGCCACTTATCTACCATCTAACAAACCATCTAAGTAAGACTAAACATGCTGGGCATGGGTAAAGAAGCAGGGATGAACTAATAGATTAATTTTGCCTGTGGACTCCCACATATGAGTACATCAGGGTTGGTGAGAACCAGCAAAGACTTATATTTATAAGTTCTGTGCAAACACTGGATGCTGCTAAGAGGAATGAATGATAGGAATAGATAGCAAGAGAGAATGAAGAGAATCCATGCTATCAGCATAACTTGATGTAGATGAGATATTAGATACATAAGTAAGTAAAGTTGGCGACCATAGTCAAGGGTGACCAGAAGGCTCCCTTTTCAATAGCTACTACACAGAGGTGTAGGGGACAGCGCTACTCCTCTCCCTGGAGTTCTCCACTTTACTCTTGATATGCACCTTATAATACTGAGTGTTAAGCAAGGAGGTATCAAGTACCATTTTTAAAATCTTTGGTATGACGCGACCTGGGACTGAATCCAGGTCTCCGGGACCATTGGTGAACACTCTACCCATTAGGCCAATGAGCTGGTTATCGTTGCACATTTTATTCCTTGGACAATAAACAATATAAACATTATGGATAAGAAATCAACCGGTGAACTCATTAAGTTCCTGCGGTCCATGATGATACCAATGCTTCTATTTAGGAGACGAGAAGTATCCTAATTAATATTTTACAGTTATTGTTTTACAGTATTATTAATAGATAGTTTTTTCGGATACAAGAGCTGAATACAAAAAGTATCAAAACTGAAGCTGTATTTACTAAGAGAGAAATGAATAATGAGACTTTAAGTTAATTTCTTCAAAATAGTTCATTTGGCAATCAGCACACATACTCCAGTGAGTTTTCCTTTGGTCGAAGAATCTATGAAACTCCTGTTTTGATAAGGTGTCAAAATTTGCCGTCATATTTCTTTTAATCACTTCCACATTCCTAAATCTTAGCCGTGGGATGAATTTTCAACTTAGGAAACAAGAAAAAGTTATATAGAACTAGGTCTGGTGAGTATGAAGGATGATGTAATTGCACAATCCAAAGTTTTGTCAAAAACCACTGATTAAAAACATTGAAAATTGCCACTGACTCGTATAGATATCTAAACTGCTGTCTAAACATCTAAACATGGACATGTTATTATATAAGGTGCTCAGCAGGGCATATAATTTCATTTAAATTCTAAAATAAAAAAATTAAAGATTCACTCTCAACATTTTTATCACACATATATCACATTAGAATCAAAAAGGTTAATTTACAAAAATGTAAAAAGATATAAAAATAAATCAAACTCATTTACTTTGTATATAAAAATTTCAAAAACCCTAATCCATCATAACTTCTATCATGACTTCACTGTGAGTTCGCAAATGATATTTTAAACGAGTTTGTCTAGAAAAAGCTCTACCACAGATTTCACAGGGAAATGGTGTCTCCCCAGTGTGAGTCTTCATGTGATCATTCAAGATACACTTTCTAGAAAACGCTTTACCACACACCCCACAAGGAAATGGAGTCTCCCCTGTATGAGTTCTCATGTGAGTTTTCAAAGTACATTGCACAGAAAAAGATTTTCCACAAACTTCACAAGGAAATGGAGTCTCTCCTGTATGACTCCTCATATGAACTTTTAAAGTAGACCTTACAGAAAAAGCTTTCCTGCAGATTTCACATGGATATGGAGTCTCTCCTGTATGAGTTCTCATATGCCTTTTCAAGCTACTATTAACAGAAAAAGCTTTGCCACACACTTCACAGTGGTATGGAGTCTCTCCGGTATGAATTTTTACATGAGATTTTAGATAACATTTTTGAGAAAATGCTTTTCCACACACATCACAAGGAAAAGGAGTCTCTTCACTGTGAATTCGCAAATGTCTATTCAGAGTACCTCTTTGAGAAAAAAACTTTTCACAAATTTCACAGTAAAATGGTGTTTCTCCAGTAGGAGAATTTATATGAATATCATTGTCTTCCAGGAAAGATTCCATTATTTTAAAACAAACTTTTGAATTACAACTGCACTATTTCATAGCAGAGATGTGTTCAATCTGAAAGTAAAAATAAAAATAAATTATTTTATGTATACAAACATTGCATAAGAGAATATGTAATATATTTCTCATCTACTTTTATATAAAAGACAATGTGATATATAATTGAGAGTGATGAGAAATTACAATACTATGGTAAAATGAGTCATTATTCACTGTAATTTAAAGTGGAAATATCATGATAGAATTTCTCATTAATTAATAATGAGCCTAAGTTATTAAAAACACTGCAAAAGCTTTGTTTTTAGCTTCAAAATTGACAGAAAAAATACAAAAATCAAACAAATTTTATTTTATCAATTTTTTGTTCATATTGTATTATTAATCTTTCCACCAAAGTTTGTCTCAATAAATATACCAAAATATTTATAATTCTATAATTTTAACATGTTTAGTTTCCCCCAAAACTTTTCTCTTGATAATTAACTAAGGTTAAAACAAGTTCAGAACAATTAAAAAATAAATACATTTCTGTTTTATCACTTTTTTCACTTTATATATATATATATATATATATATATGGAGCCCCTATAGCAGAGTGGTTAAATGCTGGACTGCAACATTGTAGTAAGCTTGTTTGAACTTCAATTGTGCTATTATGTTCACTTATGGACTAATAGTCTTGGGAAAGCTGTGAACCCCTTCTTTCCATAGATTTCTCCACTTACTCTTGCTATGTACCTTATAGTGCTGAGTTAAGCATATTAATACCATTTTTAGAGTCTTTGGTATGATTCAGGTTTGGATCAAATGCTGGTCTCCCAGGTCATTGTTGAACACTCTACCCACTAGGTAAATTGGCTGGTATGAGATATATATATATATATACACACACACATACATATATACATGTACATATATATATATATATATATGGGTCAGGTTGGTTGGGTTTTATGGCATATCAACCTTTGTAGGTTATTTAACACCAAATCTATTTTTATGCTAATTTTCAGTTCTATTTAAAACAATCTTATTTCTTTGTCTTCAAACAATATTAACATTATGGATAACTAGACAACCTGTAGATCCATAACTTTCTAGGGTCCATAATGATATTGATGCTTCTATGAAGGAATAAAAGATATCGTGTCGATATCGGCCTTCATGTCGATGCACACAAAATTGAATACATGTGCTTTAATCAAACGGGGGACATTTCCACACTAGATGGAACCTCTCTGAAACTGGTAGACAAGTTCACCTACCTAGGAAGCAGTGTCTCATCAACCGAAAAAGACATCGACACGTGGCTAACGAAGACATGGACAGCTATCGATAAGCTATCAATCATATGGAAGTCAGACCTGATCGATAAAATGAAATGCAGTTTCTTCCAAGCAGCAGTCGTGTCTATACTGCTATATAGATGCACTACTAGGATGCTAACAAAACGTCTGGAGAAAAAGCTTTACAGCAATTACACAAGAATGCTGAGAGCAATATTGAACAAGTCCTGGAGGCCACACCCCACAAAACACCAACTATACAGCCACCTACCATCACAAAAACTATCCAAGTTAGATGAAACAGATATGCAGGACACTGCTGGAGAAGCAGGGACGAGCTCATAAGTGATGTACTCCTATGGACCCCCACATATGGCCGAGCAAAAGCAGGATGACCAGCTCGAACATACATACGGCAGCTATGTGAGGATACGGGATGTAGCCCTGAAGACCTGCCAGAGTGATGAACGATAGGGAGAAGTGGCGAGAGAGGGTCAGGGATATCCATGCTGGCAGTACGACATGATGATGATGAAAACTGAATTACCATAACCAGAACATCCGGTAAACACTTGTGCGTGACATACGGAAACACTGGACAGCTTATTAAGCCTCATCAGCAGTGTATACTGTGATCTCCCCCACTGGAAATCGAGCTAGCAATCCCAGAATGCAGAGCCAAAACTCTACCACTGAGCCACCGATTCATTTCACACACAAGTGATGCCAAATTAACTAGTCATGGCAATTGCAAGGCCAATTAATCTGAATGTCTTGTAAGTTATATCCGTACTTTTTACAGAGGACACGGTCACCTCCTGGGCCACATCTTCCCAAGAGGATAAGAAATTTGCATATGCGTAATTATTATGACCTCAACAGCAAGGAAATAGATGTATATTTTCTTTTAAGTAGAGGAATTTAGATTGAATCACCATGACCAGAAAATCTGGCAAACACTTGTGTGCGGCTTACAGATTTTCTGTTAATTTGTATGCAATGTGGACTATGGCTCAGTGGTAGAGTTTCAGCTCTGCATTCTGTGGTTGCTGGTTTGATCTCCAGTGGGGGAGATCATGGTATACACTGCTGATGATACCTACTAAGGTTGAAACAGCTGTCCAATATTTCCATATGTCATGTGCAAGTGTTTGCCAGATTTTCAGGTCATGGTAATTCAATTTACAATATAATTCCTTTACTTAAAAGAAAATATACATCTAATGAAGAACGATTCACACTTTTTGGATGAGCTGATAACAGAAGTATGGGTCAGAGCAGCAGTGAGCCACAGATTCTCCAAATAACATTCCTCAGGTTTTGAATTCAGAGTTTGTTCTTCTAGATCAGTTGTCTTACTTAAGGCAAAAGAAGGTAATCTACCCAAGAATTTAGCCATAACTTGGGAGGTGGGAAGAGAAGGATTTATGTTTTTCTTTCCCCTGGGCATTAGTGCCAAATGAAAAACAAAAAGCCTAATCCAAGGATTGAACTCAACCAAACAAATACATTTCCTATAAAAATAACTGTTATGCTATGAGTGCTTCTGATTGTAGGTTATCAATATTTGATTGATTAAAAAAAGAATACTGTTTAATATTTCTAATGTTTATTTCAAACATTTTTGCTAAAGTTTTTAAGTCTTGCACAAGAAGTAGAAGAATACAATTTGTATATATTAAGGAACATAGAAAAGCAATATATGTATAGATTTATCACTTACAAGGAGTAGAGGTATACAGTTTGTATTTGACAAAGAATATAGAAAGGGAACCGACTAGACATTAGATTAAATGAAATTGCACTAATTGAAGAATATATTTAATAGGAAAATAATGAATTATATCAATAAGTCAAATTAGGACTGAATATAACAAAAACATTATATATTCTAAAAAAAAAACAAAAACGCACAAACTAAACCCTTAAATTTGATTAGCCAATTTCTGTTTTAAAATGGCTACTACTTCAAAGCAATAGATGGAATTATTTTCCAGATTGACATTTTCATTTTTTTATAAATATTTTTTTAAAACAATTTTTTTAGGGTTAGTGTTAGGGTTTGATTTTGGGTTGGTTTTGCAACAGCTGAAGTGGCAGTCATTTTAAAATGGAATGGTAACAATTGCCCTTAAATGTTGATGCCTCGTGTGGTATAGTGATTTGAGACTTGACAAATGAGACTAACAAACTGTTTCAGTGAGTTCAATTTTTACTTGGTGCCCAATGCAATTGGCCTTGTTTGAAATTCAAGAAGTAAATGACAATAATGAAAACCAAACCAAGAATTTCCTTACCCGCAAAAATAATTATTGCAGAAAATGGATGCCTCGTGCGGTATATGGTTGACTGATTTTAATGGCATGTCAATATATTTAAGGTTATTTTATGCCTAGAGGTTACTAAATCGCGTACATAGTTTCTTTAGAGTTTTTGCACTCTGTTGCATGATATCAAAGATTCCACTCTAATATGGATGATTTTCAAACAGATTTATCTGACCAATAGATCGAATCCAATCAGATACTACCACGTGGTCAGATTAATGACAATCAAGGGGTACACAATAGTTCATAGAGCTCCAGAACTGGAGCCGCACCACTAGATTGTTTAGTGTCGTACCCACACACTCACGTGGCACAATGGTTTGGGAAACTAGGTTAGTAGACTGTTAGTGAGTTCTATTCTCACTGGGTGTTGCATACTTCCAGCTTTATGTCAAACTAAGCTTAGTGAATGACAACAATTGTCCAAAAAATTGTTTCGTAGGAAGCCACAAACAGTGGCTAACAAAATAAAAACGTTTCGTTGTTAGACGATTAAAATCAAAGTAGAACGGGATTTAAACTGTTAACTATTTAGGAAATCAAACAAAGAATTTCATTATCTGTAAAAACAATTACTGTATAAACGATAAATAAATAACCGTTTCTTAAAAAAAAAACAAAAAAAAAACAACCAACAAAAGCATAAAATTGTGGAAATAATCGTCTGCACTGACTTACCAGTGTGTTTTTTTTTTTATTTTGTTTTGTTTTTCCTGTGTCATCCCTGGTTTGACTTCCCCCCCAAAAAAGTCAATCAAAAGATAAAAGTTCTCTTTTTTTTTTCTTTTTTGGCTTTTAAATAAAGTTTAAGTCGTAAAGTGTCTTCAACCACATAAGAGACAACAAAGGAAGGAAAAAAATAAAAAGGAAAGTCATCAGAAGCGGTGACGAGTGATATTAGTTCCCTGTGAAAAAAAAAGAAGAGGTCAAACTCGAAGTACATTTTGAACCGGTTGTTTCATTTTTTTTGTAAATACGATTTAAATGAATAACCAATACCTACCAATAGATCTTCATATCTCATCTGAATGGAAAAATTTTTTCCTCGATTTTTTAAAAATCTTTTTTTTCATAAACGTAAACGATAGTAACAATCTAAAATTAAAACCATTATCAGTTTACTTAATGCTGAGGACAATATTTAGTCGAGTATCCACTCACCAAAGTTCAATATTGACATTGGTACAGCCGTGATATACCAATACATAACACAACGAAAGGAAATATATAACCCCATTTGTAGATACTAGAATATTTAACCATTTATATACATAATATACAGACACATGATATTAAAAGAAAGAATACACGAATATGTCCAAATAGATAATATAGAAACATATTGTTCCATGAACAAGAAGTGTAGTGGAGTATAAAATCAATAAAGGTTTACTAGAGAACCATGGTTAATATTGACAGATGGCTCTATTGCTCCCTGCCTGGGTAAGAAACAACTTTTTCACTGTTCAATGAACAAAGAGAAGAGATTGAGAATGGGTTTCTAGGACTATCATGTGATATCCCACGTAGCACCTAATGGACTCATTCATTCTCTAAAAGAGATACTTAATCATTGTAGTCCTACACCATTATTGAAAAGTTGATTTTTCATCAGAAAAGATAAAAAAGAAGCAAGCGGTTCTATTCCTGGCACAATTCCCTCTCAAAACTTCTACCTGTTCAATTCACTCCCTATTCTCACCCTCCTTCTTTCCTTTACTTTTTTTGTTCATTATGTCTTTCCTTCTTTCCTTTGGTTTGGATACCTTTGCATTCTGAAATCTTCAAAGAAGAAAAATGGTGTCCTCTCAAGTTCTCTTACCCTTTTATATTTCAACCCATTCACTTCACAATACAATTTCCCTTCTGGTTTCTTCTACTTAAACCAGCCCTACCCTTTAATTCAAGATTTTAGTTTGTAGGATGTACACACCAATATTTTTAAAATGGTCGTGATACAAGAAAATTCTAGAAAATCGGATACCGGTTCATTCATTCCTGAAACAAAGATGGTGGACATCGGTAAACTTATTAGTTTTGAGAACCTATTGGTCAGGAAAATCACATGATTTCTACTCTCAACTACATCCACACCTTTGATTTTTATCCCCCACATTTGGAGCCGATCACATGACAAGGGTTAGCCATATATACTCATGACTTACGGTAACTCACTCTCTCACACTTTGACTTCCAGAGACAGCACTCTCTCTCTCTTACATTTTGACTTCCAGAGACAGCTTGGCTTTACCAGCTAGTGACACACAGCTCAATACACGCAACATGGGTGCATATATACTCTGCAACCTTTTTCTTTCCTGTTCTGCCAGTCTTGAACACAGCTTCAGACATTTCATTAAATCCCGAAAGAGACAAACAACCAACATGGGAGAAAATACATCTTCCTAAAATACATTTATAGTCTACAGGACACTTTTGATATTTAGTCTTTCATAATATTTGTGTTAGTTATACACACACACACACACACACACAGAGGAATATTCAATAAGCTAAATTAGAATATTTGTAATGTTTCATTTTATGTACTTGTTGTGATATAAATTTATTTTTGTTTGTATTGCTTTCTTTTGAATGTTCTTTTGTACACATTTTTTACATCATTTGCTTTTCAATAATGAACCAACATAAATTGTGGGAGCAAAAAATTCAGCAAACAACACCCCACAAGTTTATCTTTCATCAATCTGTGCTTAAGTGAGCAATTTTAAATATTTCTTCCCAAACCATAGTTTTTACTATATTAAATTCAGAAATCAAATGGATGTAATAATATAGCCAACCAAGTATTATCTGTTAGAAATAGTTATTTCTTACCCGTGTAGCAATTTCAAAATTGGGAGGAGGATGAAGTTTTGTTCTACATATGAATGTTGTGGATACTACTAATAAAGGATGTTATATTCATGTATAGTGATGCAGAGAAGGAGAGAGAGAGAGAGAGAGGTTAGTCGGTTGTGTTTTATGATATATCAACCTTTCTATGTTTTATATATATATATATATATATATATATATATATATATATAAGATTTGTAAACAAATAGTTGCTAGTAACATTATTTTAAATGAGTCAAGGCTCATTTGTTTGCACACAGTTAAATGATTTCAAGTATTGCTATTTATTGTTTACATGAAGTTAAATGGTTTCAAGTATATCTATTTAACACAAATAACTATCTAATATTAATCATTTGTTTGCACATAGTTAAATGGTTTCAAGTATTGTTATTTAATCCTAATAATTCCATTTGATATTAATAATAATCCATACTAAAAAAAAAAAACTGAACAGTTCTATTTGACTTATAGTTGGGACCCTAACATTCTGGTCAGAGTGGACCTAAGAATAATGGTGAAGAAGTACTCCACATTCCAAAAAAATCCTTTGAAAAGAATGAGTAGAGTGTTCACCAATGGTCCAGGAGACCTAAGAATAATGGTGAAGAGGTACTCCACATTCTAAAATGCCAAAACCATCCTTTTAAAAGAATGAGTAGAGTGTTCACCAATGGTCCAGGAGACCGCAGTTCAATCCCAGGTCAAGTCATACCAAAGACTCAAAAAATGGTACTTGATGCCACCTTGCTTAACACTCAGGATTATAAGGTAAAGATCAAGGCTAAAGTGGAGCAATCCAAAAAATGGAGTAGCACCCTCCTCTACACCTCTGTGTAGTAGCTATTGAAAAGGGAGCCTTTGGGTCACCCTCGACTAAGGTTGCTAACTTTACTTACTGGTACTATTCAACCCATAACTGAAGAAATAAAGGGGCTCATACCTTTTCCATGACATACTAAGATGTTGCAGTCTAGACACAATACCATGAGGACTCTCTCAAAAGAAATATGGCATGGCTTCACACCATATCAAAAGAGATGATTCAGAGGTGCTTCGATTAATAAATATACTCACTGAAATAAGTGTGTTGAATGCCAAAAAGACTATTTTGAAAAAAATTAATGTTTCATTTATTCATTTCTGTCTTGGTAAATTCAGCCTTAATTTCAATACTTTTTGAACATACCTTGTAAAAAGCTAAAATTATGAAAGTTTTTTTTATTGCAAGTCTATGTTATATGTTCTAGGAAAATAGAAAACTATAACAACAATTATTTGGACAACTGAACCTCTTTATATTTTTTAATGGTCAATAGAAAGCCACTTTCATCTTTTTCAATATCAAACACTCATATTTTTCAATGCAAAACTCTTCTACACAGAAAAATGTTTTTTTTATTAATTTTCATACTTATTTTACAGAAATATTTTCATAGAAAACTTTATAGTCAGGAAAACATTGTGTAACTTTTTTTGCACACTGAATAAAAATAATAATTATTTTGTTTAGTGATCTATAAAGAGGTACCAGTGATTTTTAGTTTCAGTTCAGTTTCATGTTTGTTTTGTTAACTGACATTTTGGCACTTGTTTTTTCTAGCCCATTTCAATCGATAAATTCCATTGAGACTAAATAGGTTTATACTTAACCTGTTTATGAGTTAAAAAAAACTGATTTTAACTCTGAAAAAATAATCATGAATATTACTATATATATAACAAAAATTCAACTTTGATACAAAAGTTGTTTAAAAGTACATTGCTTATTTTCACAAATTTCATGGTGTAAAGTAAATATTACCAATAAAAGTGTTTTGTATTTAAATAAGGCATTATATAAGATATTCATAAAGATCTTTAAAATGTGTAAGGATTTTGTGGGGAATAAGATAAAACGTTTAAATTTCTAACAATAATAGATCTGTTTTAAAAAGTGTATTGGTTTAATTGGATAACAGGTTAACATTAAAATTAGAAATGAAACTGCTTTGATACACTATGCCTGGGAGGAGTGGTTCCACCCATGATCAGAAATGATTCTCTCTTTAGCATATTATAATTAATCTATTTCCAGGTTCAACTAACTCAAGGGTCCTTAATCCATAAGAGAGAGAGTACCCATGTTGTAATGGCTAAAGTGCTAGACTACAAGATCATAGTATGCACATTAGAACTCCAGTTTCACCATTATGTTCACTTTCGGACTAATAATTTTGCAAAAAGTATGAACTATCTTATCCCACCAGCTATGAATTAAATAGTAGCACTATTATTCTTTTATAAGGATGGCTTAGGTATTAAATAAATCATAAAAGTTGATTTTTCATTAAAAGGAAAATAAAACAACGATCGATCCACAGTGCATGGGTAACACATGGCTCTCAAGGTTCATCAGTGAAGCTCTCCACTCAAAGTTTAAAATCTTCTTTTTGCATTTTGATGTTGACTGTAAAGAAGTACCATTACAATCGTGGATGGAACTCATTAATCTTTAGTGTTGAAAAGATTTGAAGTCCAATTTTCTTGCTTGCCACATCCATGATTTCTATAAAAACCATGTGCTTTGATCTGGACAATTTCCTAAACTTATGATCCACACCCAGCAAGTAATGAGCATGTTAATTTTATCCTTAAAATTAGTCAATGACTTCTATCATGATCTTACTGTGTGTCCTCAAGTGAGATTTCAAGTGCGTTTTCCGAGAAAATGCTTTGCCACAGATTTCACAAGGAAATGGAGTTTCACCAGTATGTGTTTTCATATGATCTTTCAATATACACTTTCTTGAAAATGATTTGCCACAAACCTCACAAGGAAAAGGAGTCTCTCCAGTATGAGTTCTCACATGAAATTTTAAGGTACTATTCTGAGAGAAAGATTTTCCACATACTTCACAAGGAAAGGGAGTCTCTCCACTGTGAGTTCTCAAATGAGCTTTTAATGAACTATTGACAGAAAATGCTTTGCCACATAATTGACAAGGAAAAGGTGTTTCTCCTGTGTGAATTCTCATATGTCTCTTCAAGCTACCTTTTTCAGAAAAAGCCTTTCCACATTCTTCACAAGGAAATGGAGTCTCACCTGTGTGAATTCTCAGATGAGACTTCAGGTGACATCTTTGAGAAAAAGGCTTATGACAGACCTCACAAGGAAACGAGGTTAATTCATTATGAATTCGTAAATGTCTTTTTAAGCTCCCATTTTCAGAAAAATCTTTGCCACAAAATTCACAATGGTATGTCATCTTTTGAAAAATGGACATCACATGTATGTGTTTCTCTATGGAAGAAGATTCTGTCATTGTTGGATGAAGAACAATTTCTTGGTCTGAAAGTAAATAAAACGAAACAAAAAAACTTATATATATAAGAAATACAATGTGATATTTTATACATATATATATATATATATATATATATATATATTTCAGCTGTGCAATCTAGTTTTACAAAAGAATAATGAAAACTAACCTAATTCATATAAAATAATGTCAATGGTTAAATCCAAAACTTACCGAGAATTTGTAGTAAGACTGGTATAGATTAGAACTCCCACTATTGTTGCCAATGCTTTTAGAATCTAAGAGTAGAACTGAATGAAAGACATGCAGATGTTAATGGGAAAAAGGAAAAAGCATGATTAGATTTTGATTGTTCAGAAGACCTGAACTCTGTTTTTTATTAAAGTTTAAAAAAACCATGATTTTATTTTAAAAAATATTCATTAAAGCTCTTATAAACGTTTTTTGAAGATGATATAATACTGAGTGTTAAAAGATGGAGGTGTTATTATGTTATCACCATAGGAAATGGACTTGGGGACCATAGTTCAAATCCTGAATGAGACTATTTACATTTCATATAGTGCTAATACCTTTTGGCTATTCTTTCTTCAGCAGTGGGTAAACACTAGTGCAGACTGGACTCTTTAACCTTGGTATGGCAACTGGTCTGGGAGAAGGAACACTCTAAATACAAACTTGTTAAATTTTGCTTAAAAATTAGACCTTGTGTTGCATCCTACCAGTGCAGAGGGGGTTGGTAAGTACATACAGGATGTTTTTAAAAATGTTAACATTTTTGAAAGAGTTCCTTTGAGATATTGTGATTTCAAAGTCTCTAACTGTTTACCATACCTATTGACACATTATTGGAATCTTCCCAAGGTGGTCTCTGTAATATCAGTTCTGCTTTTCTAATAAAGATACTCCTACGTCTTTTTTTTTTTTTAATTATCAGTAGGTGATTCCATGATTGTGTTAACAGGGATGTTTGACATTTGGAAATTGAAATTGTATTATAAAGGAACTACCATAAAGATGTTAACATTCTAAAAAAGGCCTGAATTTTTTCTTTTTTAAATTGAAGGGTGCACTTGACATTTTATTTATTTATTTAAATTTTTTCTGGACTCTGTGTCATTAAAATTTACTGATGAGTAGTCATGAAATAATGTGGCATTAGTACAAATAATTTTCCCTTTTATTCTGATGGATTATTATTTTTCTCATTTTAAAATGGCTGTGACTTGAAAATAGCAGACTTTTTTTTTTTTTTCAAAATTGTATTTTAGTGTTTTATTTATTTATTTTTTAGTGTTGAGGTTGGGAATAAAGTTAGCATATTTTGCTATAGCTGAATTGATAATTGTTTTAAAACGGGAAAGGTAACAATTGTCTTACTGTAATTACTAGTGTATAACATGAATTCGTGTATAATACGCATTCCAAACTTTCGGATAAAACATTCTTGAAAAGTATCTCTACTGTATAATACACAGACTTTGTTAAAATTTTTAGCAGGTGAATTTACAATAAATTTAACATCTGCTCAACTTTTTATCAGGTTTGTAATGTTTCGAAAAACAAAAGGTAAACACGTGTTCACATGAAAATATAACAAACTTTCGGCGAACATTAGTTCACATTAGAAAAAACAAATACATTTCAGCGGTTATTTATTTATTTATTTGCTTTTCTTTTTTGTAATGGTATAAAATAGAACTGTTTCTTACACTTGACTTAGTTTGGATCATAGATATAACTTATTTTCGGTCATACCATTCCGCATACGGAAACGTATATGGCTGAAAAAAAGAAGTTAATATTTAGTTCTCATGCTTAATACCCCACCCACCCCGATTTTAGCCTTTAAACTATTTAAGAAATAACAATATTACTCTTTTTTTGCTTCTATCTCGAATTAAAAGCTGTTTGTTTTTAAAGAATTTTTTTCTCCGAAAATCTTTTTTTCTTTTTCAAAGTTTAACTAACACTGTAAAATGAATTACTCCAAGTGTATTTAATTTAATTTAATATTAATGCAAGTTAAATTAAAACATAAAATAAAATAAAATATTTTAAAAATGTGCCTGAGTAAACTAAAATTTTACTTTTTCATTCAAATCATAATCTTTCTTTTCAAATTGTTCTTGACAAAGGACAAAACAACAGCTATTAATCGTTTCTTTTTTTTTTTTTTTTTTTTTTTTTCATTTTCAAAAAGCTTTTTTTAATAATGAAGTAAGAAGTAAATTCTGACCGTATAATCTGCAAAATGTTTAATATTTTCGCTCAAATTTTAGTCCCGAGAGAAGATCTGAAACGAATAAAATTGAAATAAAGCAATATAACCAAATTTAAATGTTTATCACACACATTAACACCCGCCAAAAACCAAATGTCACGATTCGAACTCTAAAAATAGAAAGTTGCAAATTTTATAAAATCCTTTGTGGCACCATTTAAATTTTAAATAAATGGGGAAAAAAAGTATAAAAAGCATGACTTAAAAAGAAGAATATAAACCTTTTTAGTCGATTTTGAAACAATACCAAGTAATTAAAGTAAAATATTGGTTACCGAAACTAAACAACAATCATCTGCCCTTGTACTTACCTTTTCTTTACAGTTATTGTTTTGTATTTAAGTTATGTGACTTAATTTTAGTTTGTTTTTAGCGGTACTTAAAAGTTTGATAAAATGAAAACAATAGTTTCCTTTTAGTGATAACATATGAATTTGCTGCAAAACTCAAATGGGATGATGCTGAACAAAATAATTTTTAAATAAGAAAATAATAAAAGAATTAAAACTTACAAAACCAAAGAAAAAAAAAAACTGTAAGAAATACATTAACGGTGAATAGTTACATAAGTTCCTGATTAAGAATTTACAAAATATTTTCTTCAAAATGATTAATTTATTGACTGATTTTAACCCCATGTCAACCTGTCTGATGCTATTTTATGTCTAGAGGTTAGGGAATGGCGTTCATTGTACGTTCATATCCTTTTGTGTAGATGTTTTTTTAAGGGTTGTTTTTTGCACACGGCTATATATCAAGTATTCCTATCAAATACAAATAATTTGTTTTTATGATTTTAAGTATTCCTACCAACAATTATATGGTTTCATGTAATTAATACCATTTAATGGTTGTAATTTATTTGCATAGAGTTTGATGGTTTCAAGTAATTAATAATAATAATAATAATAATAATCCTTAATAAACAGTGTGGAATTTTTTTTTATCAGTAAATGGGTTTATTGAATGGAGCGCCAACATTTCTGGGTCAATTCAGGACTTATTTTGTATTGTCTTTCTTTTAATGCTAGTTAGCTTTTGTGTTCGGTGAAAATCTGTGTGTGGCAGAGGAGCTTTGATCTGATTGGCTGGAGTTTCTGGAGGCGGGGTGCTGTTACCCCTGGCGTTACCCGCCGAAATCAACCGAAGTAGGCTGCGTTTTTTTACTCCTCAACTCAAATGGAGCCGAGTAAAAATAATTTTGTCCACTTGAAGGATTTAGTGTTTCTTTCAGAATTTCAGAAGGGAATTTAAACATGGTTTGAAAGCCAAAAAGAATAGAAAAGAAACGATAAGAATTTAAATACACCTGAAGGATTTTGTATTACATTTAGAATTCCAGAAGGGAATTCGAAGTTAGCACAAGCTGAAAATAAAATAAAAGAAAGAAACCGAAGAAAATAGGTTTCTACAGCTCAAGCCAAAAAGAAGAGAAAAGAAAGAAAGAAGCCGAAAAAAGTAGGTTTCTACAACATAAATTTATATTTTAGAGGAATTGTTTATCTAAGAACAAGAATTAACGACTAAAGTTGATTCCAACGACTACACAAGTTTCAGACGGCATTACTTGCTCTATCTAGAGAGAAGACGACCGACAAAGAAAAAGAAGAAAAAAAGAACATTATTAAAAACATTGTCTAGCAGAAGAACGAAAGACAAAGAGTGGCTTTTTTTAAGGGAAAAAGAGAAAAAATTTTTTTAGGGTCTTGGTC
The DNA here is from genome assembly GCA_963585895.1 of Sepioteuthis lessoniana. NCBI lineage: Eukaryota > Metazoa > Mollusca > Cephalopoda > Myopsida > Loliginidae > Sepioteuthis > Sepioteuthis lessoniana. The sequence goes on from OY757908.1 coordinate 72,054,120, forward strand.
TCGAAAAACAAAAAGGGGAAAAAAGGACATTTTTAGGGACTTGGTCTCTAAGAAAAGAAAAAAAAAGAAAAGATACACGTGCGAATCCTTGTTTAACTGCAGGGAAGAAGTAGAGACTTCTTTTCTTCTTCTGTGAGTGTGTCAGTAGATGAAAGACTTTTTTGATATTTTTTTTTACTTCTTTATTGTATTTTTGAGTTACTTTTCATATTTGCATTGGGACACATATGCAACTAACTGGAGGGACCTTCCTTTTATCATAATAAACTACTTTGAATTGTAAACAAGGATCTATCTCCCTCATATTTTATTTTATTTTTGCCTTTATATTTTTGTAATATTATTGTTATTGTTACCAGTGTCCAATTTTGTTTACTAAATAAAATTGCGATAACAGTTTTATCTTCATATAAATATTTCTAATATTTTTTTTTGCAGGGATTGGAGAAAGTATAATGTTTTTGTTTTGTTTTACTTCTTTCATTTAAAAGAAATCCTGCAGACTCTATTTTAGGGTATAGGACCATACCCACATAACATTTTAATTCTTTAAAACAAACAAAAATTCTTTAAAAACAAACAGCTTTTAATTCGAGATAGAAGTAAAAAGAAAGTAATATTATTTTTTTTTAGATAGTTTGAAAGCTAAAATTAGGGGTGGGGGTATTATGCATGAGAACTAAATATTAACTTTTTTTCAGCCACATACGTTTCCGTATGCGGAATGGTATGACCAAAAATAAGTTATGTCTATGATCCAAACAAACTAAAGTAGATTATACAGGGTAATATTGCAAACCACCAGGGTTTTGTTTTGTTTTGTTTTAAGTTGTTTATCTGTTAATTAGGGAGGAGAAAGGATTCATGTATTTTCCAAGAGCATGTGGGGATTTAGGAATTAACAATAAAACTCCCAACTGGATATTGACTCGTCGGCTGCCAGATACAAAATGTATAAACGCGTCGCCACGCATAAGGCTCCACGCATCCATCCGGTTAAAAATCAGAAAAAAGAAAAATAATAAAAAGTAAAGTAGCCAATGGGAAGCGGTCGCGCCAAAATTAGAAGGATTTTGGAGTAGCGAATTTGGAGCCGGTGTAGAGAGATAAATACTCAGGTTTTCTGTGAACCGACCTCTTTTTCGGGTAGTGACGTCGAACCGACAACACCGATTTGACTGTCTGGTGTTTTGGGCACCACGCTGTGTCTTGGGACGTAGCGTTGGTTAGTCCATTCACCAAGTAAATAAAGGAAAGTATGAAAGAAATGTTTTCGTCTCTTATCTGTTTCTATCTTTTCCTTTTGTATATTTCTTTTGGACTTTCTTTGGGCAAGGCATTGCGCCAGCCAGTCAACGTGGGGTAAAATAATATAACCAAAATATGGAGTCAGATATCTTACGGCAACACTGTCTTGCCCTTAGCCACTGACTACCTAAAAACCTTTAAACCCCACAAGCATTTCAAGAGGTTTCACTCCTAGTTTTTAATTCAGAATTGTCCAACTTTTAGACAGGTTGCCAGCCAAAACTAGAGAACTTTGTTTGCTCTGCCGTTTAATCCATAGTTGGGAAGAGAAGAGATGGAATCATGCCTTGCTCAAAGATATTACTGCAAAATAAACACAAACTGCTACAAATAGAATTAAAACTCTGCTTGATGGTGCCGTTTTTCATGCCATCAACCATTATGCAGTCTGTACCCTCTGTTGGGGAACTAAACATAGTGGTTTCGTTTTGTGGAGTTGTAGGCGGAGCTTCTGAGAATCCCGTAACCGATGGTCATATGACATTTCGAGAAGTGACTTCTATTTCTCTTTGGTAGTAGACACTAGCCAGAAAGGACCTGTCTTTCATCTCCGCTTTTACGACCAGCACATGCATGCAAATTTATCCCTTGCGGACCATTTCCCTACACCAGTAAAGTGTAAGTTTTTAACTGCCGCTATCAGCCTGTTGGTTCTGTGGAACGGCTTGTGTACCTTTTTACACTTTTGGACAGTATATCATGTTTCTTAATTATGTGTACTATGCATGTCATGTTTCTTGATTATGTATACTATGTATGTTTGCCAGATACTACGCAGGAAAAGGAAAACCGAGAGTTATCTCATTGTACACCCAACTAACCTCCCTAAAATTACTCTAACGAAAGCGTAACAGATTACATAAGGACAGAAACCATTTTAACATGTCCTGAGAAATGGTGGATAAACAGTAGACGATGCTTTGATTATTGCAATGATATTGAAAGGCTTGTCGAGGCACTTTGACCCCTTTTCCATCAATGTAACTCACAGCAACAAGGAGTTGACGCTCTTGGAATTTAAAACTAAAGTTCACGGCTTCAAGGAAATGCTAAAACAAAGAGACAACTTTAGTAGTGACGATGTCATGATGTTAACTTCTTCATTTTCAAAGGCTATGAAAAATGAGAGCTATGACGGACGAGACATCTCAAGTTTTACATATGGTTGAAAGGGGCACTTAACTTAAATCTATCTCAACAACTCTGCCAAAAGACAAACACCATGGTGCAGCTCTTGTAAAAACACCACCCACAAAAGAAAGTCCTGTCACTATAGATGAAGGGACGCCATGAAAAAGGCAGCAGACGTGGAAGAAGGCCCATTCGCATTCAAAATGGACAACTACTACCTTAGATAGACAACAGCGCTCACAGGACTGCTGGTCAATGCAGGAACTACTTCACACATCATTAGAGACGTGAAGAAGTTTTAAAATTACAACCAAACATTCCAGCTAGAAAACCACAGCATGGAACTAGCTGATGGAACAAAAACCAGCAGTGTAGTGTTGAAAAGAGGAGACGCCAAAGTTTGTTAATGAGATGCAGATAGAAACCACGTGGTGGTCACTCTCAAAAAGACACTAGTCATCACCTCCAACCCACACGACACATTTTCTGTAAGAATCATGACTACACATGGAGCAACAGTTATTTTTACTGAAAGTAATAACAATCTCAGACATATATATATATTGATATTAATATTTTTATAAAGTCCTTACTTTTATTGAGTTTTAACATTTGAGTCTTTATATATATTAAAATTTGAAATACACGTCCACAAAAGACAGAACTACTTAATGACTGTGGAAGAACTTTCTAACAAACAACCAAGCATCAGCAAACAAATTAATATCAAGGAGGATAGCCATATTCAAAGATACCCAAATTGGGATTGGAACATCTCTTCCTAATTGGAGGACTATGTAACAAAACGACCAGTCCCTAATCAACATCAATTACTGCGACAAAGCAACGTGTAATATACCAAAAACCAAAATAAATCCATGAACTCCCCAAAAGCACACCATTGGAAATCAAAGAAGCAACCGATGGTTGCATCATCCTCATGTAAGGCTGAATACATGAACCTTCTTCAAGAATACACTCCCATAGAAATATTCATTGACAACCAGAGAGCAATTACACTTTCCAGGACCCCTGTACACTGACAAAGGTTTAAACATATAATGAAATATCACTTTATCAGGGATTCCCTGCATAATGACAGTATAAACATTATTTACTGTTCTACGACCAATATGCTTGCAGACATTATGATGAAACCACCAACTCAAGTAAAACTAAAAAAAGAAATTTAAAGAACTTTTATTCAGACTTTAGTTAATCCGACTAATATGGTGCTCTCGGTCCATATGCCTAGTGGGTAGAGTGTTCACTAATGGCCTGGGAGACCGGGGTTCAGTCACAGATCACGTCATACCAAAAACTCAAAAAATGATACTTGATGTCTCTTTGCTTAACACTCAGCATTATAAGGTTGAGATCAAGGGTAAAGTGGAACAATCCAGGGAAAGGTGTAACATCATCCCCTACACCTCAGTGTAGTAGCTAATGAAAAGGGAACCTTTGTGTCGCCTTTGACTACAGTTGTCAACTTTCCTTTTTTTCATAAATATATACATATATAGACAAAATAATAATATGAGAGCATTTGGGGTGTTGGAAGTCCAATAGCTCCTACTATTATCTCTTTTTTGTTTACCTTTTTTTACATCCCACAAGCCCTGAATAAAGTTTTCTCCTCTCTATGGGACATGTCTCTTGTTTTCCTCTGTCACTTCCTAATCCTTGAGTAAAATACATAGTCAATCATAATATTAGATTTAAGTACCTGATAATTATGACCCCATAAGAAAAATATGTGATATCAAATCAGAATTAAGAAAAATAAAGCATTTGACTAAGCTTTTTGAAATTTGTGATCCTTTTGAAACACAAGTATACATGTGCTGTCATAAATTATAGCATATTTGATATTAATATTTTTATAAAGTCCTTACTTTTATTGAGTTTTAACATTTGAGTCTTTAGATATATTATATATATATATATATAATCCTCTCTGTTATCATCGCAAAAAAATTATTATGACACGTGTAGTGGACCCAGTGGAATTAACTCAGTAATTGCCAGCCTAACTTGCTAAGCACTACATCACAGTGATTTAACTGGTATTTACTCTTATAAATGGTGTGTTATAAAAATTTATTTCTAAGAAAAAAAATCAAGCTGACCACATGCAGCACTGAGAGGAAAAGGGAGAAGTAATTCAAAACAGTACGGCACTAAAAAGCTGCTTCCTCTTTTTGTCAAGAACTACTATTCAAACTCATAGAACGAATTCAGGGACCAAACTACGTATAAAGGCATGAAAAACTTAAGCTAGAAGATGGGTTTCATCACTCACTTCTTGAATGGAGCTTCCCAAGAAATAAAAGTAAAATTAAGCAAAATTCAACTACTCAAATTCTACAAAGTTAAATAACTGAAAGAAATTTCAACTGAGAATTCTGCTAAAAAGAACTTTAAAGAAGACTCGCAATTTTCTACAAAGTAAAAAAAGAAAAGAAAAATACACAAATTCAAAGAACGTTGTTTCCTGGACACTCTCTCTGATAAGTTCCAGCAAATTATACTAAAATTTGCAACACTTTCTATCTTTTCTATCCCTTTCTTTCTTGTTTCTTTTGTATAAAATACCTTTTTTAAAAACTTTATTATCTGTGTTATCTTTTTGAATCAGTATCTGAACAAGAAAGCTGCAGAACTTACTGTTTAAACTCACCATTTGAAATTACCATTTAATGGCACACTAACGCCCCCTAAAAACATTACCTAGTTAAATACTAAACTTGGCTTTAGTGTCACTCACTTCAACAAATTTTATTCCCTCCAAATTCCTTTATATTGAAATTTTAACCCCATTAATATTTTTAGTGTTTAAAAGAAGTAATTTGATATTTATTATGTTATATCCCTTAAAAATGTGTGACAAAAAATGAATATACAAATACATGTATTTTATTGTAGTAGATTTAAAAAATTACTTCAGATGTATGCAGACTGACTATAAGAAGTTTTATCATAAAATTAGATAAATTTCAACATATGGTTGTGAAGACAGTATCTAAAGTTAGACATATTTGTTGGTAAAGACAGTTTTTAAGCATTTTTCAAAGCCAGAAAAGGAGTACAAATTTTTAAAAATAAGAAGTGTTGAAGTCCATGCAGTTTTCAGAAACAGTTTTTTATTTCCTAATGTCAGCCACACTTAAAAAAATAACGTTTTTCTTACATTCATTCTGTTATGACTTTAAATTAATCTACTGTAACTTCTACCATTACTTCATTATGTGTCCTTAAATGAGATTTCAAGCGTGTCTGTCTTGAGAAAGCTTTTCCACAAATTCCACATGGAAAGGGGATCTCTCCAGTATGAGTCCTCATATGAATTTTCAAGTTACCTTTTCTTGAAAAAGCTTTTCTACATATATCACAATGATAAGGGGTCTCTCCAGTATGGATTGTCATATGTGCTTTCAAAGTACATTGTACAGAAAAGGCTTTACCACACACTTCACAAGAAAATGGAGTCTCTCCAGTATGAGATCGTATATGAACTTTTAATGCTGATTTGACTGAAAAAGATTTACCACATACTTCACAAGTATAGGGTGTCTCTCCAGTATGCGTCCTCATATGAACTTTTAAGCTACTATTTACAGAAAAAGATTTACCACACTCTTCGCAATGATATGGAGTCTCTCCAGTATGAGCTTTCAAATGAGATTTCCAATAGAATTTTTGAGCAAAAGATTTACCACAAACTTCACAGGGAAATGAGTTCTCTTCTGTATGAATTTTCAAATGTCTGTTTAAGGCAGCCTTTTTAGAAAAGATTTTGTCACACATTTCACATTGATAAGATGTTTCTCCAAGACTTGACTCCATATCTATATTTTTATCTCCAGAAGAAGATTCCATCATTTTTTAAGAATTAACATCTCCTGATACAAAACAGTTTCTGCTGGTAAACACTCCCAAACCTGAAAGAGATATTATTTTCTTAGAATTCAAGATGCAAATATTTATAGAAAACTTTATAACTTAAAAAAAGAGAAAACATTTAACAAAAAATCTAAAGAGCGAAGTAATGCATCCTATCCAAAAATGAGAAAATTTCCCCCACTTTGGGACATAAACTTGGGAAAGAGTATGTCCCAAAGATGGTTGATTGGTCATATTTGATAGTATATCAACCCTTGTGGATTATTTAATGCCAAATCCTATTATACATAAATATATATCATACATATGATTTGTAAATGAATAGTTTGTAGGTAACTCTATTTCAAAATGAGCCACAGCTCATTTGTTTGCTCACAATTAAATGGTTTCAAGTATGGCAATTGATTGTTTGCACTGTTAAATTGTCTCAAGTATTGTTAATAATAATAATTCTATTTAATATTATTCCTATGCAGTTACATAATTTCAAGTATAGTAAATAATTAGTTCTATTTGAACCATAGATGGGACCCTAACATATACTACCAGTTTGGGTAAGAGTGGACCTGGAAGTAATGACAGTGAAGGAGAACTTGACATTTCTCAAAACACCAGGACTCACTATGAGATGGTTTAGTGTCATGTCAAGGACATTCATGTGTGCGAGGTGGTCTTACCCTTCTGCAGAGGTGCAGTCAGCATATTCTACAACCCCCAGCAGAGAGAGTAGATGTCTCAAAGAGGAGGAAATAATGATACAGTCTTTTGTTTTGGAGATTCTTTAGAATAAATAAATTCAGTGAATATTTTTTTCATAATGTTTTGTAAAGCCATTGAGAAAGTACCATTTCTTTATTAGCAGTTGAATACCAATATATTTTCTGGTTAAAAGATTTGAAAATTCATTTCATGATAATTGCAGTCATGAAAGCTTGTTAAGATTAATCTTTAAAAAAGAGTTAAATTTAAGCTAAAAATGTTTTCAAGCAAAGATTGAGGCTTTCTTTTTTTTTTTTTTGTTGGTTTGTTGAAAGGAATGTGAATGAAAACAATAACAAAATTGATTACACTAGATAAAATCATGTGTTTTAGACAAGGCTTACCAAGTAAAGGTCTGGCAGCTATGCAACTGGAGTCTTGACTAGGCAAGCTTGTGATGGTCTAAATTACAACTAGATTAGAATTATTGAGAAAATGTTTAGCAAGAGTCTTGTTTGTGATATTTAGTAAATAAGTAAAGCTGGCAGCCATAATTGTGAGCAACCCAAAGGCTCCCTTTTTATTAGCTACAATACCAAGGTGTAGGGGAGGGCGCTACTCTTTTCCTAAGATTGCTCCACTTTACCCATGATCTGTATCTTATAATGCTGTGTTAAGCAAAGAGTATCAAGTACCATTTTTTGTGTCTTTGGTATGACTCGAGCTGGAATTGAACCCCATTCTCCTGGACCAATATTATTTCTTAAAATTCTTCAATTGAAAGTTAGTTGAAAAGATTATAACTTTGATCCAGAGTATAATTTCTCAAAATATGGACATTTGTTGAATGAAGTCAAACTTACTAAACCTTGTAACTGGTATACCCATATATTAAAGTATCACTTTTTTAAATGCAAAATGCTATGTTACATGATAAGTTTGTATTGTTTGTTTAATGACTTATCAACCTTTGTGAGTTATGTAATGCCAAAGCCATACTTGCTGAAAGACAGTAATGGTACTGCTTAACCTAGATCTCGGGTGATAAGAGAGTTTATACCTTTCCTAAAGTTATGTCCCAAAAAGTTGGAAATACTTAATGATACAGTTTTTTTTTTTATTATCAAGACTATGGAGATTTTTTTAAATGAATTAATTTAGAGCTTGTTTATCTATTTTATGATGTTTAATATTGTCACTTAAAGACTTACAGAAATTTTTTAATAAATATTCTAATGTCAGTTTTTGGAATGCATTATTTCAGTATGAAAAGAGAGTATGGAATTATATTATCAAATATATTTTTTAAGAATTACTATTTGTTCAAGTTTCTTAAGGCAATTCAAGAACCAGCAACAAGGATTTAAAAAATTTAGTATATTAATTGTTTTCTTCATATTTGAGAAATAAAGGCAAATAATGTGGGTAAAAGACTCTAGATATAAAAATAATTGAATATAACTTTTTAATACCATGAAAATTATAATTTCTCTGAATCATTAGTTACTTTCTCCTAAAGTTTTTTTTAGCCTTTGTTGAGTATTTTTTGTAAAAGTTGAAATAACTTTCTGATTTATTTTGACTGGTACATTTTCTCTACTTTCTGACCAATAAGAAATAATAATTAATTCCCAGCAATAGGTATATTTATTTATCTAATAATTGGATATCACCAATAACATCCTAGCTAAAAAAAATTTCCCAGTAATTGTAACTTAGTCATAATTTAGGCCACCAGATGTCGGCCTCCAGTCAAAGACTCCAGTCGTATGGCTTACAGCCCTTTACTTAGTATAGCCCTGTCCGGGTCAAAATATTTTTCAACTAAAGTCAACAACAAAAATTAGACATAGGTGCTCTTGTCTTTGGGCAATATTCTTAAAACTTCTCGACTGTTCTATCATAAAAAAGATTCATACAATAATCAAAACTTTTGAAAACATAAAAATAAATCATTTAAAAAAATTATTAGTGAAGAAAATGAAAATATGTTATAAAACGAAACTTTAATTTTAGAATATTCTAAAAGCGTTAATGAGGAAAATATTAAAGTAGACTATTTATCTTTACAAGTGTGTGTGTGTGTGTGTGTGTGAGAGAGAGAGAGAGAGCGAGAGAGATTTTAAAAAAAGACACAATAATCAACAAATATTGAGCAAAGAAAATGACATCTGATCTGTTGTTGTTCTATATATAATGAGACGTGGGGGGGGGGTCAATGAAAAAAATTTTTTTTTCGAACGGAAAAACAAACTCACTGTAAACATAACACCGAAGAAAACAGACAAATAAAACAGTATTTGAAAATTTAAGATAAATACTTAATATTCATATTAAATCAGTAAACTAAACTTCTTAAACATATAACAACAACAACAACAAATAATAATAATACCGAGTAAAAAAGTATCAAAACAAAACAATCGTAAATGTTGTCTGCGCTCACCCGTATTTTCATTATAACCCTTTTGTGGATTTTTTTACATTACATTAAGAAGTCTTCAATGAAAAGAGGAAGTAAAAGCAAAAGCAAACTTTCTTTCTTTCTGCTGAAATTTAATAATAAGAAGAATAATATTAATCACATAATCGACTCGTGTGTTGTTGAACAAAGGGTAAAATATATTGGGCGGTGAGGATCAAGGTTAGTTCCTTGTAGAAAATATTAATAGAAATAAAAGTAATGCTGCTATATTTAACAATTTGCTTTAAATTTTTATATTTTAAAGTCCTTTTTTTAAAATTAATATTTAACAAAATTGTTATTTAATGTGACAGAAATGTTTATGGTATTTTGGAGCGTTTACTTCGTTGAATTTTTCCATCAATTCCAAAACAAAGTTGTCCCTCTTCAAGGCATACTTTCCTCTGGTAATGACTGCTTGCCTGAGGAAATACTTACCTGCCACACTAGGGCTCACCTGGTTTTTCCGCTGGGCGGGAGATTTTAATTTGATCGCCAAATCCCAGTGGGATGGGGTTTCTCCCTAACAGGACCTGCTTAGCAGGGCTGGGTTTTGTTGCTTGGCGCCTGAGGCACCTCTAAAGGGGTGTTGCGACCTGTTCACAAACATAAACAGATCGGATTACTCACCCCCTACAAACACAACATCCGGCTACGACCGGAAATGGCGAAGCCTTTTATGACCCTGACCTGCGGTTACAGCTATGAAAAGGCTATAAATTTCATTTTATAACATTTACAGAACACATCTGCCAAAAGTAACTCTGTTAAAATGGAGTGAATTATCTTCGGTAGCCTATATCAGGCTAAAGAAGGACTTTACTTTCACGGCTAATTTTAATTGACGAACTTTATATTTACGTAGCCCAGCAGTGTGACATAGCGTTCCCTTTATATAAACAAGGCTCCAGCGGCGAAAAATAACAGAGGTCGTACGACGCTCACAGGAGCCCGCTCTCTGACCGAGGCTCCTCAAGGCTGAATCTTAAATTTCGTGGTCGCATTCGCCTTACCTTAAGGCTGAATCCCACTCGTGGTCGCATTCGCCTTCCATCACTTAGATATGCAAAAATGCCCTTTTAAGGACCATTAGAGGTCTTTTTCTGCGGGATGGAGTATCTCTGACGGTCCTTACAGACTAGTCGAAGCAGACGGTAAAGTGGCACACACGAAGAGGGCTCTAAGACCATCTGGTCTTAACCATTCGGTTGATTCCGTTGTCCGTTCGTTCGTTTAGCTGCGCAGCGCTAAAGGCACGGATTAGCCTTTAGCTACTGCTTCCCTACCTGCGCAGCGCGAAGATACCGCCAATCTTAGTCATGGTCTCCTGGCCTATTCGCTCGATAGGGCACAGCTTTGGCACGGAAAAGCCATAGCTACCGTCTCCGATACGTTCGCATAGCTTTGGCATGGAAAGCCTTAGCTACCGTCACCGATACGTTTGCACAGCTTTGGCACGGCAAAGCCTTTGCTACTGTCCCCGATACGTCCGCTCAGCTAGGGTCACGACAAAGCCCTAGCCTCACCGATTCGATCGCTCGACTTCGTATGTGCTAAGGCCTGCTAAACCTTAGCCACGGTTTCCCTGTCCATTCACTTGGTCTGCAGTTCCAAGACAAGGTTAAGTCTTTGTCACCACGCTTGCTCGACTCTATGAGACCAAGCTGCTAACACCAACTTCGACCACGAGGCTTCAGCAATGCAGCTTCCAGTCCACGTACGACTCGCTGTACGGACTGCCCTAGCATTGCAGCATCTAGCCCACGTGCGACTCGCTGTACGGGCTAGCAACCACATCGAACACCCACCCCCGGTTAATCCAACTTTTATTTTACTTCATGGATGCCTCCCAACTATAAAATAACTTCATGTCAAATCTGACTTGATGATAAGTCGTATAAATACTCTGCTCTTAAATTGTCCTTGTGTCATATCCTTTACTCATTGTTTTGAGATATTGCTAATATCATATTTAGAGTTGCATGCCAGTTGTTCGATAGGAAAACTGGATGGAAGTAACAAAAATGTCAAAAGGAGAGTGACATTCTATCAGCAAACATCATCTGTTTTTTCGAGGTAAGTAGTTGTATTTTTCGATTTTACCCGAGCTCGTCACCTGAAGGTTCAAAAAACGAGGTAAGGAAGTTAACAAAGCCTTGAATATTGCCGTTCAAGACAGTAGTAAACCAAGAATCTTCATAAGGAAAGGAAGAGAAGGAAAAGTAATAAAAAAAGGCGTGTAAAAACACAACTATGAACATGCAAAAAAAATATATATATTTCAGAGACAAACACTTTTATCCCACTACAAGGAATTTATTTCAAATGAAATAAATTTAACACATATTTCCACTGACATTGTACAAAATTTGCTGTGCATAGTTGAGCTAAAAACACATTTGATTTGAGATTAAAAAAAATAAATAAATAAAAGGATAGAATTGGAAAGTCCAATGGACTTATTTGCCATTGGACTGTGTGGGGGTTGTATGTAATTTGGTTATTTCAGTAGATTGCTCTCTAAATTATTTCCACCACAAATACAACACAAAACTTTACAATCGCGTGAAAGAAATGGAATAGAGCACAACGAACATTAAACAACAAACAATTTAATATGCATATAACGGAATATGAAAACAAACAAAATACATGATGTGTAAATGGCCTTTTGGAAAATAAAGTTTGACAAGAAGAAAATAAATTTGTTTAAAGATGTGTGTATGTTCATGTTAACGGAGTCCGTAAATAAGTCGTTCTTACTTACATTAAGTTCATAGCGGGTTTTATGATTGTGGCGACAGCGTGTCGCGTTGATGAAAGAAAGTTTATCGGGTTTTTCTTTTGAATGTGATTCTCGGCCATCTGAAGAGAGGTCATGAACTTTAGTTGAGGAAGGAAAGGAATTTGCCGGACATAGTATCGGCTACTGCTTTACTGGCTTAGTGGCTTGTCTTCGTTTGTGTGTAAGCTTGTGTTAATGGCTCCCTAACTCTGTGTTATTTATATCCTACAGGTGGATCAAAGAATCGTCCTAAAATTTTGGTGCGTAGACATTTATTGACCAATAAGATTTGTATTTAACTACTTTATTTTCGAGCCTAAATATTTTTTGTTAGTTCACTTCCGATCCTAATTTTTTAGAATGTTCTATTCTATGTTTTTAGCTGATTGGTTGAAAAATATAAAAATGTAACTTAAATGCTAATACGGTTTTGATCCTAAATTTCTAGAATGTTCTTAAGTATGTTTTTATTGCTTATTTTAAGACTAGAAAAATGTGTATTCCATAACCGAAACAAAGAAAACTTGTATAATACAAAAAGAATTTTTTACACAGAAATACAAATATGGTGTTTGAATTCAAAGTTCTCTTTTCTTGTTTTCTTTCTTTTGTTTCAAATTTCTGGTGCATGGTTTTCACAGGCTGAAAATAATTATCTTCATTCTTCTAGTTGGATGTTTCCTTTTCTCTGGGGCTTCTAGATAATTCTGAAGGATGCAAAGGAATGAAAAGTTTCTTCCACTATCCTTTCTTTTTGAAAAAATGTCTCCCAAGACTTACTCTCATTGAGCAGGGAGAACTCAGTAACTTTTCTGTTTCCTACGGAAAGAAACTACTTCTAGACTTCCCTTCTACAATGGAAACCACTTAACTCTCACTTGGTTAATTGTAAATTTTACACCATTCCTGGTAGACTGGTGGAATCTGTGAAAAAGCAGACCTTGCTTTTAACTTTTCACTAACTGATCCTGGAGACTCTAAAAAGGCAGACCTTGTCTTCAGCACTTTTCTGATAGAGACTAACAGACTTTTCACCAACAGACACTTTCAGATAGCCAAACAGACTGATGAAAAAAACCAACACAGTTATTTAAATACCAATTAAGGGGCAGTAACGATCCAACTTTGAAATAAGCCAATGAGATACGAGCTATTTTTAACTGCTGATTTGCAAATTCCAAAGGTATGCATAAATTTGTTGAATTAATTAATTTATTTCTGAAAAGCATATTTTGTAAAGAGAAACTGCAAATATATTTTAAGTTAATCCACCCCTTTTGTTTATTCATGAAAGTTCAAATGCACTATTTTAGAGGAAAGTAACTTACTTTGAAGATGCATATAATTAAAATCGGAAAAAACAATGGATATAGGGTACTATTCATAAACAATATCATATGACTGCCTTTATCTATTTTTTTTTATTGCTGTAGCCAACTATGCCTTTGTAAATCCTACATTCTTTGATTTCTACCGGGATTACCTCTCTTATTTAGCCAAGAACTTCTAGTAAAAACTGCTGGGTAGAGAAATCATTGCATTGACTCAGTGAAAGAGCCTAGTATAAAAGAAGAAGGCATGAAGACCTAATTCTTTTTCTTTAGAAAATAGCCTCTCATTAGCAGACCTTGTAGTGCTTTGAACATGATAATGCAAAATAGTACATAGCAATACCATAAGTTTACGTTCATACATGCAAACTTATCTAATAATTCCGCACAGCCAAAAACTAATGGAACTCTTCTTGAATATGCAAGTCTCTTACAAACTTTTACTCCTCTTAGAAACTTAACACATGTATTTGTATCATAAAGGACCTTTCTACATACAAAACTTTATTCATTCTTTTTGTGTCTTATTTCTTCATCTATCCTTTTTCCTGATAAGTTTGCTCCAGCTGTAAAACTTGTTGAGTTTTACAAATTGTTTCTATATTCCTTATGTCTAAGTTCACAACAACAATGCTGCTACAATCCACACAAACAACCTCCCTCATCATCCTCATGAGATTTCATATGCCGACATTCAATGGTACAACATTTGATTTTGTGTTACTATATCTGTATGTGCCTATAAAAGCATCATATGGTCAACTGGCAGAATTCAGCTGTTTTCATTAATAGAAAGTATGGTCTGTATACATTATTCTTGTCTTCTGTCTTGGAAGGTTAATCTAAATTAAAAATATAGATATATCAAAAATAGAATATTAAAAAAAACTTATAAATTTCAGAAACTGTATAATGTATTCAGATCTTAATGATCATTACACAGAAGTCATGGTGTAATGGTTAAAGCGATGGACTGCGGAAACGTAGTAAGCGAGTTCGTACTCCAGTCGCGCTATTATATTCACTTTCGGACAAATACCCTTGGGAAAGGTATGAACCCCCTTATCCTCCCAGCTATGGGCTAAATAGTACCACTACTGTTCTTCTCGAAGGATAGCTTTGGCATTAAATAAACTACAAAGGTTGATATGCCATTAAACAAGGAAACAAACAAACAGAAGTTAAAATACTTTTAATAAAAACTTTCTCTTGATAAAATTCTGAGTGACTACTTTCATTTGAGTCTTAAAGTTTTCTCTCTAAGAATATAGCTGTGCAGAGAATGAGAATTTTTCTCTAGAGATGATAATTTTCACATCAGATCTTTTACTAAAGAGACACTTTATCACTGTGAAGTTCGTGGAAAAGCTTTTTCTCAGTATGACAGCTTGAAAAGACCTGCAAGAATTCATTGTGAAGAAACCTTATTTTCTTGTGAGGCCTGTGGTCAAGCTTTTATACAACGATATCATTCAACATCTGAGAATTCATACTGGAGAAACTTCTTCTCACTTGAAGTGTGTAATAAAGCTTTTATGAAAATGGCTGCATCATTCTGAAATTTGTTGTAAAGATTTTTCTGTACAATCTTCTTTAAAAGTTTATATGTAGAATCATGCAAGAGACTATTTTTTGTGAAGCGTATGGGAAATATTTTTTAAGGTGTACCTTAAAGATTTGTATGAGAATTTGTACTTCAGATATTTTAATTACTTGTGTGGCATGTAGAAAAGCATTCCCAAGAAAATTTACTTTGAATCATTTGAAGGAGATCCATACTGAAGAAACAACATTTCCTTATGAAAGTTGAGTCAAAAACTTCTCGAGAGGAACAGGATTAAAGTCTCATTTCAGAACACACAGGCATTATGGTACATGTTATAATGAAATAGGATTTTATAATCCAAAGTACAGACTTTTTCCAGTTTCAATATTCATACCGCTGATCCAATTTAAACAATATTCAAGCTAAAAAATGAAAAGAAAAGAATATTAAGCTTTCAAAAACTAAAAAAATAAAAATAAATAAAAATACAGAGACCTGTTTCAACAGCGTGAAAAAAATTAACGAAAGTGTTTATAAGTTTGTTTCAAATGCCACCAAAAATAGATATTGTCAATTTTATAAGTAAATAAAAGAAGGAAAGATTGACCAATGCTGCTGAAATTTGCAAAAACCTAGATGTTCTAACACATTGGCAAAACAAACAATTTAAAAGAACATGATGATTTAAAACTTAAACTCCCCAAATTGCTATCCAATATCAATGCTCTTGAGCCTTATCAATATGTAATTTCAACAATCACACCTTTTTGGTGTTCACAATGACTAGGTCTGGTGTCTTGACATGATTTGGATTAGTTTTTTGCTTATTGGTAGATCAAACTTTGTGGGCTATTTAATACCAAAGCAATCCTTGTAGAAAAACAGGAGCGGTACTGTTTAACCCATAGCTGGGGGCGGGATAAGGAAGTTCATAGTTTTCTCCAGAGTATTTGTTCAAAAGAGAATGTAATAGCATGACTGGAGTTTAAATTTACTTACTATGATGTTGGAACCAATTATGATAGCTACTACGCTAATTTTTTGTCACAGCTTGTTTGTAAACTTAAGAGCACACAGCAAGTTCATTGAACGAAGCACACTGCTATTTTGTAGGAAGATGGCACAGCCAATTCAAAATAAAACAAATTGTACTTTGTGGCGATTTAGGAATTACCAAAGAACTCCCAACCGGATGTTGACTCGTCGGCTGCCTGATACGAAATGTATAAATGCGTCGCCACGCATAAGGCTCCACGCATCCATCCGGTTAAAATCAGAAAAAAGAAAAATAATAAAATGTAAAGTAGCCAATGAGAAGCGGTCGCGCCAAAATTAGAAGGATTTTCGAGTAGCGAATTTGGAGCCAGTGAAAAGAGATAAATACTCAGGTTTTCTGTGAACCGACCTCTTTTCGGGTAGTGACGTCGAACCGACAACACCGATTTTACTATCTGGTGTTTTGGGCACCACGCTATGTCTTTAGACGTAGCGTTGGTTAGTCCATTCACCAGGTAAATAAAGGAAAGTATGAAAGAAAAGTTTTTCGTCTCTTGTCTGTTTCTATCCTTTCTTTGCATATTTCTTTTGAACCTTCTTTGGGCAAGGCATTGCACCGGCCAAGTCAACGTGGGGTAAAATAATATAACCAAAATATGGAGTCAGATATCTTACGGCAACACAGCCTTGCCCTTAGCGCCTGACAACCATAAAACCCCTTCAAACCCCACAACTTAGCTTCAATCAACAAATTTATCTCTCATGAAAATTTCCACCTTCTTACTGAGTAGGTATTTTTATAATCCTGTTATCATGTGATTTCTTGAACTGGTTCAATGAATAATAGGTAATACCTAACAAATATATACTATTGGTTTGTGTTATATATTGATAAAGTGAGACAACAGCGTTTGAACACTGATCGCCAGTAAACAAAAATAGCAAACCTCCTGATAGTATAAATAGCTGTACTGTCATGAAACTTTTACGACTGGTTTATTGTTGGCGAAAGTGACAAGCCTTTAGTCTCAATCCTTTTACCTACGCCTATCGCTCGGACAACGCCAAGTGTATTGCTGGTATCAGGTCAGACAATATCTTATTTCAGGATGTTGTCCAACCACAAGCAAACAGGGAAAATTATGACAGATTTTCGAACAAGCTGAAAATGAAGATAACATATACCCCATGTCTTCCCTAAGGACTTTCAACTTCCTCGGGTTCATTCAATATTATGGTACCTACCTACATGGTAATGGAATATTCCCCCTCAATATATACCAACTCTACTTGACACTTGGTGAGATAATCTCCAAGCTGCCTGACAGTACCGGAAGGACATTCCTAATTTTTGTATAACACCTGTATTCTGTATATTTATTCTGTTATTGTAATATATTTGTTTCAACCTACTTCTCTTGTTTGCGTGTCTTCATTTTGACCCACATCAGTCAATAAAGATAATGTTTTATTGGCCTCGTGTCAGTTACCTCCACATCATGAGTAAGTACATTCGTGCTTCTTGGCACATCTAAAAATAGTTTTTAGCCGTATTTTTTGTTGTTAGCGATAGAATATATTGTTATTGTTGAGTGAGGATAGGTTGTAACGTATGTATGTTTACGTTGTGTTGTTTCCTCGCTAAGTTTGTAAGGTAATAAAGGAAGGATGAAGAAGTAAGATGCCGATAGTCGAAATGTGTTTTTAAGAATAGTTTTTATTTGCAGCATGGAATATTGAGTTTGCTGCAAGCCTCGTGGAAAAGGAAAGGTGTTATAAGAGTTATGAGAAAGTTGAGAAAGGCAGCGCGTATCGTCGGACGTGCGAGGGATCGTGTTCGCCGTAGTTTAGCGAAAGCAATGTTGCCGTTGGAGGAAATGAATTTTGGAGTCACCGTGAGTTTTGTGCGTCTGGTGGAGAGGCGTGTGTTGTTTCCATTAAGGTGGTCCAGAGGTGAAATGAGAGCTAGGTGTCGAGAGCGGAAATAAGGCATCGTATCGACATAGCCAATTTTGGGGGTGACATAAAGTTGTTCTTGTGGTGGCGTATTGAATGTATCTAATTCATATTCAACTGGGATTCCTTGGTCTAAAAGTTATTAGACGCAAGGAATCCATAAATTAGATAGGTTCCCTCATGTGTCCATGCTGCTGCTGTTATTGAAGAACGGTCAGGGGGACGTCTGCACTGGCCGGCGTTGTTCAGCCAAAGAGACTGTGTTTGGCAGCTTACCCAATTTTTGCTGCCCGGAAAAGGAGGTCCGGGATGAATAGGATAGGTTATCCTGATTGGGTGAAATTATGCATCGAATTAGATTGCGCGCCAAACCAAAATGCCTTCTGCTACAAGTTCTTTATACTTCTGAATGAGTGTAATTGATTCTTCTCTCTCTCGCACGGGCAAATATTTGAATTTTTCTTTTAGGTCATTCAAGACTGCCGAATTATCATGTCTGACAGGTGGATCCTTCCCTCTCCAGGTTTCTGTTTCAGAGAACCCTTCTTCATCCTTCTGGATTGTCTCTTGCACTGCTATGACCGGCTTATTTTCAGATCGCCTCACATAACCCTTATGTTGCAAATTCTGCTTTTGTTGCAATTCTACCCCTTGTTGTAATACAGGGTGACCCCCCCAAAAAAAAAACAGAACCCATATTACTTCTACAAAAATATATGGGTTCTGTTTTTTTTTTTTTTGGTCACCCTGTATTATGGCTCAATGATAGTCAATACATTAGGAATAAAATAGAAACAAGTCAGGATACGATGCGTGAGTAGCTATGTTGGCTATCTCGTTTATTATTGAAAACTGGGGGGACGGAACTACCTATATATTATCTTTATTTTGTGAGGGTACATCAAGGGGGAATGACTCATACTATGACACTTGCGTTTTCTCCATTTGGTGGGATCTCTGTCAGGTCATTACCGACATTTTTTACCGGCAATTTCTTCTCTCTGTCTCCTTCCTCTGATTCCGAAATTCGTCCAGCCATCTTTCCTTCTCTGGGTATATAATTCTTCCTCCTACGTCGTTTCCCAGTAATAATGACATACCCTTCATCGGTAATTTGTCTACTACCCCCACGGTGATTGGTCCCGACTTCCATCCGGATTTATACAGAGGAATTTTCACTGGTTCGCCACTGATCCCCTTTACAATCACAATCTGTTTCTCGGGTTCTCAGATATGCATCTTCTTAATATTAGGGGCTAGGATGCCCCAGTGTCTCTCAAAATATTTATGCCTATCTCCTTATTTCTCTTTGGGTCCCATACGAATCCTCGTGATACAAACGGACGATATATCTCCTCGATCTTGTTCGTTGTTTCTCCTCTATCTTGTTCGTTGTTACTACTCTCTGTGGTTTACCCATAGGAATCCTATTTGTTCCTGGGCCTCTACCTGACTAACACTGAGACGCCATATGTCCTGGTTTCCCGCAACTGAAGCAATCCATTGGTCGGTTTTCCTTCCGCATCAATGGTCGCTAATTATATGAGGGTTGGTTCCCCTTAATTCCCGGTTATCCCCTTGTATCTCGCTGTGTGGGTTTAGTCCCAACTTTAGAATTAATCAGTTTAGCTTTAACTAAATTCAACTCTAAGCCATGGAATGCTTTTTGCTTTTTTCATGGAAATTCTAAATTAAACTCCCCAAGAATTATTGATATAAATAAATTTTTATTTATGCAAACATTGGAAAATGGGAGTCGGTATAAGGTTAAAGAGTGAGAGTTTAAAAAATCAGTTGTTCTGTTTTAGAATTTATTTACTTTTGCTTTGTCTGGTATACAGCCTTTTTAAATATATGATCTTCAAAGGCCAAATAGGTAATTAAGTTAACTCCATTATTAAAGAGATTGCTACCTTTTGTGGGAAAATTTATCGAGTCCCCATATGAGTCATAAGAAAGAAAAAAACAAATCAAATAGATGTTTCAAAAATGTTTATATATTGTGCATATGAAATTGCTAGAACGTATTCTTTTAGCAGGAAATAATGTTACAAAAGTACAAATTATCTTATTAAACAATTATATTTAGAGGTGATTATTTGGTGTGGTTCAGATTTCTCTTGTAAAGTTCGTTTTAAGTTTGGCATCCCTTGTGGTTCTCTGTTTAGCTGCTGCTATGTTGTTGTCCAACGAGAGCTGTTCAGTCGTCCCGCTCAGTTGCTTCTCTGTCCTCTTCTGCTTCTGGCTGCTCCTACTGCTTCTGGTTACTTGCTCCCAGCCTCCTTTCTTGGGCTCTTGTGGTTATCAGGTAATGTTGGGGGAATAACCCATATTTTTCATTCTTTGTCAAGTTGTATAGTAGTCTACTAAGTAAAGTGTTTTGCATAATAGTTATTGTTGTGGGAAAGGAAATCAGCAACCCAAGTTCAAAACCTGGATAAGGCTGTTTGCATTGGAAAAGGCATGAATCCATCTCTTCTTCCCACCCACCAGGGCAGACTGGGTTCTTTAGAATTGGTTAGGCAAACAAGAAGGAAAACTTTAAATTCAACACAACTTTACTTTGCTTAAAAATTGACCTCGTGTTAAATGCTGCCTGTAATAGAGAAGTTGGGCAAATACATACTCAGAAACTTGTTTGAGGTTGGAAGAAATGGTTATTTATTGCTAATATCGAGCCATTGGTCTAATGATTAGAGTGTTCACCAATGGCCCGGGAGACCAGTGTTCAATCCCCGGTCGAGTCATACCAAAGACTCAAAAAATGATACTGGATCCTGCCTTGCTTAACACTCAGCACATAAGGTGAGGATCAAGGGTAAAATGGAGCAATCCTGGGAATGTAGTAGCACCCCCTACTCTTCGGTGTAATAGCTATTGAAAAGGAAACCTTCGGGTCCCCCTTGACTAAGGTCGCCGACTTTACTTACTTATGAATCTAGACAAGCATGCAAACAGACAAGGCACGGTTTATAGACAAGTCATGCTAAAAGCAGACCACCGAAGTTAAACAAAATAAGCCTGTTCAGTACGTAAATGAGTGACAACTTTGTAACAGAAGATATTGTAAACAACTTGACGCCTGTACGCGAGACGAAGCAAATCTATGTTTATCAACAAAACAAGCAATTTCGAATACATTTTTAAAAAGGAAGTAAAATTTTAAAATCGTATCAGTTAATTTACAAAGCTGAACTCAATACGGTACAAAGACACAAGCATTTGGTACTTGATGAGGATAGAATTTGCTACAGTCGTAATAGTATGGCGAAAGTAACTTGCTCTAGGGTTAATTTTAAGAAGCGACTTTGTATGTTTGTTTTTTTCTTTTGTTGAGGAACCAGTTTTACTTATCACCGTCAAGTTAATTTTTACGTCTGTCATTCTCATTTGTTCAGCATTGTAGTCATTCTTGTTTTTACCTTTCTTAATTGATTTATTATTTTCTAATTGAAAAAGGATAATCTTTTATTTGTATATTTTAATTACCTTTCAAGTTTAAAGTGTTTTAGAAGAAAATATCGTTTTCAGACGGCATTACAAAGAAAAGCAGGTACGTACAGTCATTTCTTTTTTAATGACTTAAAACAAATAAACAAAACCAAAATTAAAATTAAACCAAGTTCTATTTTATTTATTTATTGATTGATTTTCTATCTTAAATTTTTTAGCTAGGCAGCGAAAAAAATGAAGAAATCTTGAGCTTAATTTTTTTCCCAAGTAAAAACCAGTGTCAGGAACCAATGTTTGAGAGTAGTTAAAAAATGAAACAAACATTAAAAATGATTATTTATTTTACTATCTTAGCAACCACATGGAAGAGTATTATCGCTATTATTTTCCCTACACATTCCCTTTGGTTAGATGAATTGCCGAAAGAAGATATTTAACTAAAGTTACTAAATTTACAATAATAAAAATTAAAACGTCGGATATCTTTTTTATTTTTTAAATTGGAATTTTAGTTTTAATTGCAATAAAATAACATTATGGTAGTTATCCCCCCCCCCAATCTTATTAAAACAGCTTCAACTTTTGTCAATATTTTTTTATTCCAAATTTTAAGCGTAACAGTAGAAATCTTCCTAAAAATAATAGATTGATTTGTTGTTATAATTTCCATCGAATCCTATTCGGATTCGACGAAAATGAGTTAATATAACGATTATATTACTAGATTTGGAAAATGATATAGTTAGCTTTTATTTCGAATATATTGAAAAATATATTTATTTACACCTGTGTCTGTTTAAACCACATAAAACTGAGCATCGACTGTGACAACTGAAGATAACGATTTATCGTTCGATTGTATAGAGGACCAGAAATGACAAAAATTTAAAGAGTTTTATTTTCTTTGTACAAGCTGTTTGCATATTTGCAAAATCATACAGTTAGAAATAATACAATTTCTTATAATCCTTTTTATCAGCTATAATTCTATAATATTATTGAATAATGTTAAAATAAAAGACCAAATAAAATTAAAAAAACAAATCAGTTATTGCGTACCGGGCCTCCATACATGTTTAATTCGTAACATCTGTGAGAACAGTGGACTACACTTTTTGCTTAATTCATATAGTTTTAACACCGTTATAAAAAAACAAAAACATTTCAGATGCTTCAGAAGAAGGTAAACGTTTTTGGAATATTTTTTAAATTTCGATAAAATTATTTGGAAGTCTTATCGTTTTTTCCCCCATTTTACTTAAAAATTTTATTCTCCACGGAATTATCTTTAAAACTTGTACATTCATTAAAATATTCAAATCAATAGAATGATTAGAGTAGGGGCGCGTTACAACTAATCAATTTAAATAAAATATGTTGTCTTTTGAATTTGAAACAAGAATGTCATTTTAAAGAAACCTAATCTTTTATTATTTTTAGTAGAATTTTTTTTTTTATTAAAATCCGATAATTTGCCCATTTTTTTAATATATTAAAAACAAAAAATGGTGCCTTAGCAAGTGCCTGTTTTTGTACATCCTTATAATTTAACACCATAAAAATTGGCAATAAAACTGGAAAAAATTTTTTAATCGTTTATATTGCAGCTAGTTTAATTTTATTAAAGAATAAATAAATAGTTTTGTAAACAATGGTTTGAATTTATGTATATAACATAAAAATATTTCTACTTTTAATTATTCAATTTCTTATTTGCCTTCTCATGAATAAATTCTGGATATCTTATTAGATTTCATTTTATTCAGAATAGCCCACCTATGAAAAATTTATGTTCGTAAATGTATAAATAAATAAATATATAAAAATCTTATAGTTTCCCCATCTAGATATAAGTTTCAGTCGTCTGTTTCATTATTTTTATTGAACGTTTTAATCACAAAATTACATCTTCAACTAGTAACAACTGAGCCATGTTTCTTTAGTCTCTTCCTCCTCTAACCTAAGAAGGTATCTAGTTCTGGCCGATGATTGATTTTTAGTTTTAAAACTTAACAGTAAAAAAAAAAAGTAAATGGCTGAAACTTGGTCTTATCTGGAAGGGGAATGTAAGTATTACATTTCTGTAAATATATATATATATTTTGTACATTAAAACAAAATTAATGTATATCTTCATAGGTGAGCTATTTATAAAATGACAATAGTTTTTGAGTTCTATCTAAGAACATATAACATTCTTTTATCAGTTAAGTCTTAACCAAACTTAACTCTAAACCATGGATTGCTTTTTACCCTTCTCTCAGAAATTTCAAATTGAACTCTCACCAAATACTCAAATTGTTTCGGGCCCAGTCGGCTGGGGCTGTAGAATACACCGACTGCTTCTCTGTAGAAGGGTAAGACCCCCCCCCCAACGAGTGTCCTGATATGACACTAAACAATCTGATGGTGAGGTTCCAGTAATGCTGGAGATTTAGGGAATGTGGAGTACCCCTTCATTGCCATTGCTCCCAGGTCCACTCTGGCCCGGAGTGGTAGCACCTGATAAGGGTCCTATCTATGGGTTAAATAGAACTAAACCGTGGTTGGATTTTACTGTTTTTATACATTTAAACTACATATTTATGCTGAACTGAATTGTTTAAAATAGAACTGTTTTGACGTTTAAACTGTGTACTTATGCTGAACTGAATTATCTGAAATAAAACTGTTTGAGATTTAACTCTATTGCCCAGTTGGCTGGGGCTGTAGAATACACTGACTGCTTCTCTGCAGAGGGGTAAGATCCTGGATCTGACACGAAATAATCCGATGGTGAGGTTGCAGTAATGCTGGGGCTTTGGGGAATATGGAGCACCCCTTCATTGCCATTGCTCTTAGGTCCACTCTGGCCCGGCGTGGTAGCACCTGATAGGGCCCTATCTATGGGTTAAATAGAACTAACGGCATAGTTATGCTAAACTGAATTGTTTGATTAAATTGAATAGCTTGAAATAGAAATGTGTTTGACAATTAAACTGTATGCTTATGCTAAACTGAATTATTTGAAATAGAACTGTTTTTTGACATTGAAACTGTATTTACACTAAACTAAATTGTTTAACATAGAACTGTTTTGACGTTTAACTGTGTGTAAACAAAATCTGTACTTATACTAAACTGAATTAGCTAAATTAGAACTGCTTGACTAAACTGAATAGCTTGAAATAAATGTTTTTCACAATTAAACTGTTCTTAGATTTAAACTATGTGCTTATGCTCAACTGAATTATTTTAAATTGAACTGTTTTTGACATTGAAACTGTATTTACACTAAAATGAATTGTTATATATAACTGCTTGAATAGTTTAAGGGTCCTATCTATGGTTTAAATAGAACTAACGGCATACTTATGCTAAACTGAATTGTTTGAATAGCTTGAAATAGAAATGTTTTTGACGATTAGACCATACTTACATTTAAATAGCGTGCTTATGCTAAATTGAATCATTTGAAATAGAACTGTTTTTGGACATTGAAACTATTTACACTAAACCAAATTGTTTAACATAAAACTGTTTTGACATTTAACTGTGTGTAAACAAAATCTGTCATTATACTAAACTGAATAGCTAGAAATAGAAATGTTTTTCACAATTAAACTGTACTTAGATTTACACTGTGTGCTTATGCTAAACTGAATTGTTTGAAATTGAACTGTTTTTGACATTGAAACTGTACTTACACTAAATTGAATTGTTATATATAACTGTTTGAACAAACTGAATAGTTTGAAATAGAAATGTTTTTGACAATTAAACTGTGTACTCATGCTAAACTGATTTGTTTTAAATAGAACTGATTATTTACATGAAAATAGATTTGGCGTTAAATGACCTACAAAGGTTTATATGCCATAAAACCAACCAACCAAATTGTTTCCCCTAAGAACCATTAATATTACATATAGATATATACTTGTCCAAAGAATTAATAGAATAAAAGCAATACTGAATTTCATTATTTCTGCCAATAGTTAAATAATTAAAATGAAAAATTGCATTATTGTTGCTTTGAATTAATGGAACATGAATAGAATTTTTATCATTCAGGGTTTTCGGACTATTGTCTTCATATTTATTGTTATATAACGGTCATAGGTGTTGGTTCCCTAAGCTTCTAAGGAGACAATCATCTGGAGGTTTTAGGTTCAATCCTGACTGCAGGCAGGTAACGATACAGGAATTCTTAACGCTTGTACCCAGTTATGGTTAATGGAATCAGTAGATTCAATAAAGGATGTAGTTTGAAGTTCCATGTAGGTTCCTGAGTTCAGCAAACACCTGAAGAAGGCTGCAGGACATATTGTCTGAAACATGGAAATAACAATAAAGATGAAGAAAATAGTCTGAAAATTCTTAATGATGAAAATCATCAAGCTTTGTCAGACAACTAATGAATAGAATTTCTTGCAGAATTAACCACCTTTTCAGCATGGCTTGAATATATCGATTACATTCCTTAGGGATGGGAACCCCCCGCCTCCAAAAAAAAGGATGTCCTAGCTATGACACTCAATTGAATCTTGTGGTGAGGCTCCAATTCTAAAGTTCTGTTGAGTATTGTAACCATGCTTTCATTGCTATTATTATGATTATCATTATTTTTATGTATGTTTGTATCTTATGCCCCCTTAAGTATCTCCCCTTTAGGTTGATGTGAGAAGATAATTGTAGTAGTAATGCTACGAACAATCTTATCTAAAAAAAACAGAAGGTGTGCTCTCTCTGCTACCGGCACATGGAAACTAGAAGAAAAGGACGCAAGAGGTGTGACTTGTTTTTTGGAGGAGAACGTGATAAGCCCACATGAAGTGGCGAGATTTGATGAACATAAAAGAGACAAAGTTTGAAGTGGAAAAGACCAGCATTTTGCTGATGTCTGATTGGTGAACATCCATCAGTTCATTTTGCAAGTTAAATAAGTTGACTAGTGCCCAAAAGGTTAATTCCTCTTCAACTAGACTTCTGAAACCAACTAGAAGCTATTTCGGCGTATGTGTAACCAGACACAAATGGCAGGCAAAATGTTTGACATTTGGCTGATTCCTGAATTTCATGGCTTCTCCTCTGACCACACAGTGTCCGAATGGTTGGAACAGGTGGAGCTGGTGTGCGAAATGTTTGGTGTTGACAACGTTGAATGTGTTCTACCACTCAGGCTGAGAAGCAGGGCTTTGTCAGTTTACTGACAGTTAACCCATAACCAGAGGGAGGATTTACAGTCGGTAAAACAAGCCCTCCTCGTGGCTTTTGCGCCAGACCCTTTTGTTGCATTTGACACATTTGTCTCGTGTCATTTGCGCCCTGGGGAAACTAGACAAATATTTGGGTGACCTCCAGGACCTATAACATCTAATTGAAGAAAACACCTCTGATTGATGGCTCAGTTGCGCTTTCGTGTCAGGACTCCCTGTTCCAGTTAGACGATAATTGCGTGGGTCCTCAAGGATGGAGCACATGACTCTTGAACAGATTCTTGCTAGGGCTCAAGGTAGAGGTCGATGAACCTGTTTCTCTGCCGGCTGACTGACGGCAAGTTCTTCCTCGTGTGCCTGTGGGCCCACCTTCAACCCCCGACAAATAGAATGCAGTCACAATGCAGTGCTACAAGTGTGGAGGTCCCAATCACTTTGCCAGAAACTGCCGGCAGTCTGGGGGCAAATCACAAAGAGTGCTCCCGGAGATATTCTGTTATCAGTGCCAGCAACAAGGACATATCGCTTCAAGGTGTCCGGAAAACGAAGCAAGGGGCAAGAGGCCGGCACTACTCTTCCCCCACATAAACTCGAAGAAGCACTTCCTGTAATGAAGGTGAAAGTCAATGGAATGGATCAGATAGCATTGGTGGATTCCAGCTGCTCTTCATCCATTGTGAGTGGAATGTTATGTCAACCTGAAGTATGGAAAAGTACCGTAATTCTGACAGCAGGCAGTGAGTGCCTTCTAAGCCATGATGTTGGCAGCATAACTTTAACAGTGACCAACAGATATCCCTTAAAGATGAACGTGCTAGTGGTAAACAGTAAGCCATTGGGATTCAACCTTCTTCTGGGAATGGATGTCATCAAGAAATTGGGTGGCGTGCATATCAACGAAGGAGACAAGGCACATTTTGCTGAGGTGGCTCTCACTTTAGGTGTGACAATAGAGTTAGAACAGCCTGACTTTTGCGCAGAGTTCGACCAACGCACCAAATCCTGGACAGTGCCGTGGAAGTGGTCCAGTGATCAGCCACCAGAAAAATTATACAACAGAGTACCGGAGTGCACCATCTTGGCAAGAGCTCATGCAGAATACGATAAAGAGCTACAAAACTGGATTAATAATGGGTGGTTAGTTCCTTACCCAGAAGATGAATTGGGGCCCCCTGAAGGGCCTGATCCCATTAATGGCAGTCATCCAGCAGAATAAACAAAAGGTAAGGCCAGTGCTCGACTATTAGGAGTTAAATGATCACGTGAATCCATTTACAGCTCATGCAGACATATGCACCAAAAAGTTGAGAGAATGGCAATGAGCAGGATTGAATGTATCCATGTTAGACCTTCACAAGGCATACCTTCAAGTATGCGTCCACCAATCACTGTGGTCCTATCAAACTGTACTATTTAAGGGACGAAGGTATTGCCTGACCTGCATGGGGTTTAGTCTCAATATGGCACCATCCATCATGCAGACAATTGTTGATGCTATCTTGATGAAGGACAAGCGCATACAACGGGCAACATCTGCCTATATTGATAATATGTGGACGAGAGTATTGTGCCTGCAGCATGTGTGAAGGAGCATCTCTACAGCTTCAGCCTCCTCATCAAAGAGCTGGAGAGGCTACAGGATGGTGCGCAAGTGCTTGGCTTACAGGTCTGGGGAGAGGATAACTGTCTTGGAGAAGAGGGAACAAAATTCCTGACATGCCTTGTGTCGTCACGCGACGGAACATATTTTCACTATGTGGCAAATTGGTTGGGCACCTTCCCATGGGTGGTTGGCTTCGTGTAGCTGTGGTGTTCATCCAGTAGAGAGCATCTGACGTCACCACTGGATGGGATGACAAAATTGACTATGCCCCTCTTAACACCATGATTAAGGAGGTTCTCACCAGAGTACACAAGGAAGACCTGGTGTGGGGCAGATGGTCCGTCGATGGTTAAGTCCTTAGCATATGGGTCGACACAAGCTCTCTTGCTACCAGTGTGTTGGAAATTTACTAAGCTTTTTGCTTAGATGTGGCACAAGGCCATATGAAAGGGGCACCCAATGAGACTCGAACTCACTCGTGTAGGTTTGCTAGCCGAGCTTGCTAACCATTACACCACCAGAGGCGCCTACCAGTGTGTTGCTTGTATATGATGTGGCTGTAGTAGAGGATGCTTGTTGGTTACATCCAGAAAAGGACTCCCAACATATTAACCTCGCAGAACTCGATGCCATTATTAAAGGAATAAACTTGGCAAACCTCTGGAAGACAACCACCTTGCATTTATTCACTGATTCTTCTTGTGTCCATAAATGGATCGCAGACACCCTTACTGGCAAGGCCAGGGTATGAACCAAAGCCGCGAGCAAGATGCTCATTTGACGGCGGCTTGACACAATAATAAAACTGGTGAAAGAATACACACTATCGATGAATGTGTCCTTGGTCAAATCTAGCCAAAATAAGGCAGATCGATTGACTAGAGTGCCTCAGAGGTGGCTTGATGCAATTAAAAGAAACACTGGGCTTGTGCAACCTGCCTGCACTGCGTCCATGAGCTCAATTGGGCTTGACCAGATCAAGATTGTTCACCAACGAAGCGGTCATCCTGGTGTGCGGCGGACACTTTATTTTGTGAAACAGATTGCCCCTGGGGTCTCTAAGGCCGCTGTGAAAACTGTCGTCAGAGAATGTGAAGAGTGTCAGTCAATCAATCCAGCACCCATGCACTGGTCAAAGAGGGCTTTGAATGTTAAACAAACATGGCACCGGGTAGCGATGGATATTACCCATTGTAACGGGGCCCATTTTTTGACTGTGATTGACTGCGGCCCCGCTCAGTTTGCCATCTGGTGACGTCTTCCTCGACAAGATGCAACAAGTGTAATCAACCAGCTAAAAGTGCTCTTCTATGAGTGAGGCCCACCGACAGAGATTCTGACAGATAATGACACTGCCTTTCAGAGCAGCCCATTTAAAACCTTCCTAGATGAGTGGAGAGTCCGACTTCTGCTGTGCATACATCCCCTCTGGTAATGGTATCATCGAGTGATATCACAGAACTGTAAAAAGGATTGCCACCAGAAAACAGTGTACTATACCAGAAGCAGTATACTGGTACAACGTCACACCAAAGGATGACGTGTCCTCTGCTACAGCACCAGCCAATATGGTCCATCGGTACCACATACGGTTGTAAGGAATCAATGGAACATCGGTGCCAACACGCAATCAACAGCAGGCTGTCTTCAAACCGAATGATGGAGTGTGGGTAAAGACTCCACATGGACGATTTACCACAAAATATAAAGTGAGATGTGTGACCGGAATTACCAGTGCGCAGAAGATAACAGTCAACAGAATGCCATGCCATGTGAAAAATCTGTGACCCATAGTGGGACCAGGGCAGTCGACGGTCAGTTCTGACATGGTTTCAGAGAATGCGAGTGAAAGGTTTGTAACCATTAGAGAGAGACCGCATGAACAGGCACCCAGCACAAATGCAGGTGATGCCTCTTCCAATAACACTTCTCATGAAGACCTAGTAACTGTACTGCTGCAAAGAAGCACACGGCAAAAAAGACCACCTCCTGAATGTTTCATGTGTGATCATAGGATCAGGGGGGAGTGTAGTAGTAATGCCACGAACAATCTTACCTCGAAGAAACAGAAGGTGTGCTCTCTCTGCTACTGGTACATGGAAACCAGAAGAAAAGGACGCAAGAGGTGTGACTTGTTTTTTGGAGGAGAACGTGATACGCCCACGTGAAGTGGCAAGATTTGATGAACATAAAAGAGACAAAGTTTGAAGTGGAAAAGACCAGCATTTTGCTGATGTCTGATTGGTGAACATCCATCAGTTCATTTTGCAAGTTAAATAAGTTGACTAGCGCCCAATAAGTTAATTCCTCTTCGACTAGACTTCTGAAAAGAGTAGTTGTTTCTGTCATGGTCTCATTTGTGGGTCAAATAGATCTAATTGAAAACTGTTAGTATTAAGAATACTTAAAATTATATAACTATGAGGAAAATATTATGTTGCAGCTTTTGTTTTAGCATAATCTATTCATATTAAGTGAATTTTCAAAAAAAAAATGCATTACATTAAATGAAGTGCTTTTCGTTTTTATTTTGCTTCTGTATTCTTGATTTCTCTAATTTTTACTTTTTTGACTGTCTTGTTAAGTATTCATTGT
The DNA here is from genome assembly GCA_963585895.1 of Sepioteuthis lessoniana. Taxonomy (NCBI): domain Eukaryota; kingdom Metazoa; phylum Mollusca; class Cephalopoda; order Myopsida; family Loliginidae; genus Sepioteuthis; species Sepioteuthis lessoniana. The sequence goes on from OY757908.1 coordinate 72,085,088, forward strand.
ATAATTTTATCATTTAAAAATTTTTTTAGTTGCAGAAAAAAAATTTCAAGTGACCAATAAGAAACAAAAGTAAGCACTAACCTTTTATTTTTACTGTTGCATTTAAAAAGAATTTCAAGTTTGGTTGTTTAAGTGAAGAATCTGAAATATCAATCATGCAGTATGGATGGGATGAATGGAAGAATCTCTGTGGTATTGTGGCTAATGTTCTAGTCTATCCTATTATAGTAAGCAAGTTCAAACTCTAGTCGCACAATGATGTTTACCTACGGACTATTATCCTTGGAAAACGTATGGACTGCCCTTTATCCCCAGCTATTGGTTAAATATTATGACTGCCGTTCTTCTATAAGGATCACTTTGGCATTAAATAATCCTTAAAAGTTGTTATGCCATTAAACAATTAAACCAAACATAACCAAACTAAAGGGATGATGATTAGTTTTCATTAAAAGCCACAACATGCATGCTTATGGATTTTAGGTGGATTAGGTGTTGCACAGGCGCAGACTCATTCTCCTTCTCTGATACATATGTATGGTGGGGGATCCAAAACAGATGCTAAAGCCAGTGAACAGCTAAAATAAGCTTTAATACAAGTTGTCTCCTTCTTTTGCTTCATCTATGTGGCTGTTGACTCAACAAGAGGTTCCATCCATCTCTTAACTATTACTTAGTAAATCAATAGTATTATGTTAAAGGCAGTACTTTAATTTATTTTTCGAAGGTGTGTGCGTGGTGTAATGGTTATATTCATAAGAAATGAATTCACTGAGCCACATTCAAATCCTGTTTGCCAATGCCCTTCTCTTCTCCCTCCAGCTATAGGTAAATAGTAGAACAACCTGTGCTTTTAGTCTTGGTACAGCAACCAGGCAAGGAGAATGAAAACTCTGAATTCAAACTAGCTGTACTCTATTTTAAAATTGACCTTGTATCACATCCTACCAGTGGTAGATGGATTAGGTAAATAATTACTCTATTTTTCCATTAAATCATCATCATATGTTGATGGCACAGATTCCCTTGACTCTCTTTCATCATCTGTCCATTTCAACCATCTGTCTTGGCAGATCCTTTAGACTGTATCTTTTGTTCACACAGAGCTGATATATGTAAGTCTTTGCTGGTCAGTCAATGTGTAGGAATCCACTGGAGAATGTTGCATATGAGTTCATCCCAACTTCTCCCACAGTGTGTTACTTGGGTGGTCTGTAAGATAAGAGGCAAGTGGCTGTACAGTAGCTGTTTGATGGGTGCTGCTTAGAGGATTTGTTCAAAATATATGCAACATTTTTGTATAGTTCCCATCTAGTTGTTTTGCAAAAACTTTCATTAGAGTTTATGTAGTGCAACAATACAGTAGTACTGACACATCTACAGCTTGGAAGAATTCCATTTGATTTTATCAAAGAAATCAGATTTCCAGATGATCAGTAACCTGTCAATAGTAGTTCATACCTTTCCCATGCATGTGCTGACATCGCTTTTAAAAGATGAGATGTTGCTGTCAAGGTATGTTAACTAGTCTACTGATTTCAGAGGTTGGCTGTTTAATGTGGAGGTGGCTCTATCTTGTTTTTAACACATGAACTCTGTTTATCTAAGTTCACATAGAGGCCAATGTCTCTTGGTATCTGCTCCAAGCGATGCAACTGGGATTTGGTTTGCACAGGTGTATTTATGAGAAGTACTAGATCATCTGCATAGTTTGCATCATTAGTGTTCAAAAAATCAACTACAGAGCCCAAATCAAACTTACTAAGAATAATTCCAGTATATATATTTATAGATGTTACATGGAAATACATTGGCTTAGTGGTTAGTGTTTGCCAATGGTCTGGTAGACCGGGGTTCAATCCCTGGTCGAGTCATGCTAAAGACTCAAAAAATGGTACTTGATGCCGCCTTGCTTAACACTCAGCATTATAAGGTACGTATAAGGGTAAAATGGAGCAATCCAGGGAAAGGAGTAGTGCTCTCCCCTACACTTCGGTGTTGTAGCTATTGGAAAAGGAACCTTTGAGTCACCCTAGACTATGGTCACCAACTTACATTTAGCTTGTGATTAAGAAATATTTACCTTGACTCCCCACTATAGGCAGGTTTGGACACAAGGTCATTTTTAAATCAAAGAGACTTCTGTGTACAGATGGGCAATGCCAAAAATAGTTTAATTCCATCAGCATTCCTTCCTCTTTTTTGGAGTGCCTCAGGCTTCAGACAATAAATCTGACATTACTCCTTGTTGGTGACATAATTATGTGCTGCTTGGGAGATGGGCTCCTTGAAACTAAGTACTTTATTTCATCTAGCTAATGCTTGCTATTAAAGAAACAAAATGTATAAAATCACTCTCAGGAATTCTAGGAATTGATAGCAAGGATGTATATAACTGGACCAACATTGCTTTTTTCTTGAACCTTTTGAATTTTCCTTTATGGTTTTTATTTTCTTTACTCCATCCTATTCCTTCCTCTTTCCTAAAAGCACTTACTGAAATATAAACTTGGTATCCTTGATAGAAGTTTAGATACTGTATCAGCTAAGTAATTATATAACAATTATAGCTAGTTAAACTCAAAAAGTCAATCCTAACTTTTTCATCCCAAAATTATATCCTTTGAAGTACACATAAGGTTGAGTTAGTTCCACCAACTAATACCTCTTGTCTGTTAAACTAGGGTATCCCTACACTTGATTGGCAGGGCTGAGAATATGCTGACTGTATTCCTTGCAGAGGGCAACACTCTTTAAAAAAAATCTACCCTTGGTATGACTCTAAACTGCATCTGCTGATTAGGGTCTCATTCTGGACCTCTGGGGAGTGTGGAGTACCCTTTGATTACCATTACTGCTAGGTCCACTTTGACCTAGAGTGGCAGTGCCTTTTAGTGTTCCATCTATAAATCAAATAGATCTGTTTGTAAATTATTGGTATATGAGAGGAATACTTGATATCATATAAACAAAATTTAAATATAAATGTTTAGTGTATGCAATTCTCTAACCTCTCAGCATAAGATAATTCAAGATGATTTGACATGCTGTTAAAATCAGCCAATCCATCCAACCTTTTTATATTGAAATTAGATCCTTTCTAGTACAATTAGGATTAATGTGTTAAATTGTGTTGGTTATTTTGTTTAATGGTATATCAATCCTTCTGGACTATTTAATGTCAAATCTTGTTTTTTTATTTCATATAGGTTTTCATGTGTATATACTCATAGAAATCATTTTCATTAACTGTTTCTCATTGTGGTTGACCCTCAACTTCTGCCTTGTAGCACCTATATGATAAAAAGAGTTAAGTGTTTTAATCATATTGGTATTCGAGTTTAACATGAACTGCCAGTTGATTGAATTGGGGCTTTCTGCTCTGAGCCCTTTCTGATAACTGATTATATCAGAAAAAATTATAAAGCTGCTACACCCTGTACAACTAAGCCAGGCTATTGCTACTAACTTTTGTTTAAATGCAGATCATTATGATATACAGTAATTTTAGAAATCTTTTTGAAGATAAGAATTTTTAGCAATGTTTTAACTAGTTGTTAAACACCAATTGATATTTATTACAGCATCAAATTGCAACATCTCTAAAAACAAAAATATAATTGCATAAATATATATAAGAGGTATACTTATTTTGGACTGCTGCATATTCATATTTTTGTTTAGATAGTTTCAATGCTGTCAAGTTTGGTGATAAGTAATACCTCATATCTTTTTTGATTGTACAATGTTCCACTAAAAATAATAAAGCCCTGATATTTTTGGTTTGGAAGAAAATTAACTTTTTATTTAAAAAATGGGTGAGGGTGTACTTATTTATGAGTAATACTGTATACAGGGTGATTGAAAAGTAATTCCATATTTTAATCATGGCTATCTGGGTTAGCACCCCAGGTAGTATCTTCCAGTAGGAGGAAACCAATTAAATGACAAATTGACCAATGGATCAATACACGCAGGGGATCCTGAGAGGTGGTGAGGATGAAATCCCGACAGGATGGATTTTATGTCATCGACTCTGCATGTTAAATGGACTATGAAAATGAAATGCATTTGTGGCAAGGAATACAAAAATCTGAGGGGTCTTAGGATCCACCAGGTCTTGCGTGTGGAGTGCCAGAAGTATAGAAAAAAATGGAAGCATGGGCATCCTTGGGGGTGCAATTTCTAGGTCATGCGTCTGTCTCTGGTGGGACGAGGTTTGTGACATATGCAAATTTCGGCCAGCCAGAACTGGTATAAAAGGAGTAATCTCAGCGTTGTTGTTGCATTTGTTGCTTCACAGTAGGACTGAGCAAACCAGTGTATTGATGTGGCAAGTGAGAAAGGACCAGTCACAAGCAGTTAAAAGATTTCAAGTTTTGAACTCAATGACTTGATTGTATTTATTTTTTTTATATCTGTTCTCCCAATACAAATCCTAGCCAGAAAAGGGAATGCCCATGGTGTAGTGGCTAATTTACTGGACTGTGACATTGTAGTAAACAAGTTCAAACTCCAGTTGTGCTATTACATTCACTTTCAAACTAAAATCTTTGAGAAAGGTACTACCCCCCCCCCATCCTGTCAGTTATAGGTTAAATAGTATCACTATGTTCTACAAGAATGAATTTAACATTAAATAATCCTCAAAAGTTGTTATGCCATTAAAGAAACCAAACCAAACCTAGTCAGATTTATTTTAAAATGGTTGATTATGTAGTAGAGATGCAAAAAAGATTTCAGTGTTAACCCTTTAAACTTTAGCCTCCTGACCCTTTGATAACCTGTAACTGAGCTAAAATTTGGAAAAAAATTTTTTTATATATCTCTTCTCCCTGTGCCAATTAAAACATTTCATAAATCTTAGCCAGAAAGATTCATCCTAAAATTGTTTTGTTAATTATATGCAATTGAGTTGCAAAAGAATTTCAGTATCGTCTCTTTTAATGTTTAGCCTTTTTGACTCTTAGATAATCTGTACCTGAGCTCTGAAAATTAATAAAAACATATACTTTGCTTCAGAGCTTAGACAACTTTGCTTAAAGCTATCATCATTTTATTAAAAGAAATTTTGTGAATGGTTGTTGTATTAAGTCTTTTCTTATCTGTTTTATCTTTCTAATCCTGAAATATATGAATGGGTTCAAAGAATTAACATTATTTATTTTGCAGGGCATTGTATCTTTTAAAAATGATAATTCATGAACATTTAATTTTTGTTTTCAGATCGATGATATCTGCCCGCAGAAAGCATATTTGGAAGAGGAAAAATAGTTCTGTAGTAAATATGGAATCATGCACTTCAGACAAGAAATTTCAGTGTAAAGCTTGTGAAAAATCATTTTCTAAAGAAACTTTATACATTCTACACATGAAAAACCATGACAGTAAAAAATGCCATCTCTGTGATATATGTGAGAAAGCTTTCCCAACAAATGCAGCTTTGGAAATCCATTTGAGAAAACATACTGGACTAACACCATTTCATTGTCAAGTTTGTAGCAAAGCCTTTTCTCAGAAAGGTAATTTGAAAGTACATATGCGAACACATACAGGAGAAACACCATTTCTTTGTGAAGTGTGTGGTAAGGCATTTTCTGTGAATGGTCATTTAAAAAATCACATTAGAATTCATACAGGAGAGACTCCATATCATTGTCAGGTATGTGACAAATCCTTTTCTGAAAGTAATACTTTAAGAAGACACATGCGAAGTCATACTGGAGAGACACCATTTCCTTGTGAAATATGTGGCAAAGCCTTTTCTCTAAGGGGTACCTTAACAAGCCATATGAGAATACATGCGGAGAAGACTCCATTTCCTTGTGAGATTTGTGGCAAAGATTTTTCTACAAAATATAATCTGAAAAACCATATACGAATTCATACTGAAAAGAGGCCATTTGCATGTCAAATATGTGGCAAAGCCTTCTATAGACGGGATTATTTGAAAAACCACATCCGAATTCATACAAGAGAGACTCATATCAAAGCTTAAGAAATAGTTATATGAACATTTTTAGATTATATAGAGGGTGAGACATTATTGCTTATCTGAACAGAATCCTCTTCCTCTGCAGATCAAACAGTAGTATCTTTTTTATGCTATTTTTTTTATATTTAATAAAGTTATTTTCTTTATACCCACACGATGTATAACAGAAATTGTGAAAAATGCCTTCAAAGTTGTTTATCTAATGGAAACTAAATTTTTCTGGATGGATAGAAAATTATGTTCCTTTGTGATTATACAGTTTGACAAGAGCTTTTTGTTTATTCTTTACTGTAAAAAAAGGTATTTCATCTGACTAGGTATTTTTATATTCAGATTTGTTTTTAATTAGCATAGGTGCCATTTAGGATAATTTTTAGTGATTATCTTTTGGTTTAAATTCTAAAATAAAAGCTACAGAATGAAACAAACTTTTGCTTAAGGTGGACACAGTTTATCTAAAAAGACATAAAATATCAAAAATCAGTTACCAAATTTGATGTGTCAAAAGGTTAATATTGACAGATTATTTGAAATTATTTCCACTTGATTGATATTTTGATTTCAAGCTTCAATGTTGTTTGTTTTTTTTGTTTTTTTGTTTACATCAAATTAGGTCACTCTAAAGAATAGACTGTCACAAAATTAGCATTTATTTTTAACAAATAAATATTGAATTAAAAAGAATGAAAAATGATGTGGTTAAAAAATGTTAATCTCTCTTAGGAACTTTGTTGATATGATTAAGTGAATTAAAAAGTCCAAAACAGGTAATTTTTTTTTTAAACTGATAAAAAATTTTATTATGAATCAAAAAGTGATAAACATATTTTTTTAAAAATTCATTTGTATTGCAAAACAACTGGGGATTATATTCAAAATAATTCTTCCTAGCTGTAACCATGTAGCCATATTACTGTATGGCTGCACAGTCTTACAAAATGCTTGGAAAAAAAAATAGATGGTAACTACTCAAAGATTCTGCAGGCTGTTCTAAACACATCCAGAAATCAGTAATCCACAAACAGCAGCTTTATGTCCACTTGCCTCCCTTCTTACAAAACATCGTAGTAAGATAAAAAAGATATGTTGAGCAAACAAGGATGAACTAATAAGCAATGTTCTTCTATGGACTCCTATCAGTATTGGTTAGCCAGCAAAACTTAGGTTTATCATCTCTTTGTGGATACTGGATGTGATGTAGTGGACCTGCCAATATGGATAGATAAGCAAGAGAGAGTCAAAGGAATCCTATTCTATCGGCAAAACTTGATATTCAAATATGATTCTCAAGTGATAACCTTTAAAGCTAAAGCTAATTGGTTTTTTTTAATGTAAACATTTGTTTTTTCCCCACCCCAAGCTATTGGTTGAATAGCAGGGCAGACTTGCTCTCCAGCCTTGCTGATCAACCAGTCCAGGAGAAGGGCAAGTTGGAATTCAAAACCAAGTGGATATGGAACAAGTAACTCTACTCCATAAAACTTACTTGCTACAGAAACCACTGTACCATCAAACATTATATATATATATATATATATATATATATATATATATATATATATATATGGATGATTTGTAGTGATCATCTTTAGGCTATATATATGCTGCATTAAAAACACTGCAGAACCATCTCAATAAAACTGGTAGATTATGTTAATAATGGCGTAAATGTCATGCGAGATGGTTTATCAAATGAAGCTGATCCTGCGGCAGGACTTTTCCACAATATACAGGATTTCTTTTTTGTCAATGCAGGTTACTAGTTGAAAAAAAGTCATTTGAACTTTAACCATGTAGAATATTGTCTCAACTTATCAATGAATTTAATGTCAAACAATTCAAATTATCATCATTGAATTAATAATTCATTATTAGAATTTTTATACACTCAGCACATAAATTTCATTGAAGTTCTATTTCTCATTCAGTAAAATAACAAATTAGAGGAAATGGCATTTAATTTGAAATTTCCACAGTATGACGGAAAACCAACAAAGTCTGGTGGTATTGTAAGAGACTGCTGGGGCTTTCTAGTTTTGTGATAGTAATAATTTGCCTCCAAAACCATTCCAGACCCCAAAGTTATCATCTGATGAAAGCTTTGTTGTTTTTTTGGGGTCAGCATATAGATATATTTAAAGTGGCACTTTTACTGAAATTCCCAGGATTCTTCCATAAATGTGCAAATAGGATACTCATTTATTTTATCAACAAAAATGTTTACTTACTCATCTCTCCATGATCAATTCAGTGTTACAGTTTGGGCAGATTTCATGATGTAACTTTTCTCACACATTGTTATATTAGGATTTCCAAGTTTTTTTCTGGTTAGATTAGGTTTATTTAGTTTAATGGCATATCAACCCTTGATAGTTATTTAATGCTAAATCCTGTTATATATTTTCAGGTGAATAGTTTGTAGGTAACATTATTTTTAAATAACCTAGACCTCATTTGTTTGCACACAGTTAAATGTTTTCAAGTATTGCTATCTAACTCTAATAATTCTGTTTAATATCAATTTGTTTCCTCACAGTTAAATGATTTCAAGTATTGTTTGTAAGTTTTTCAGTTTATATTAATTTCTTGATGCTACTTTTCCACAAGATGGTCACTTCTCAAGAGTGTCTTGATTAGGTATTCACAGAAAACGAAAGAGGAGGAAAAGAAAGATTGGTTTCTCTTTAAGGTGGCCACCTCTCAAGATTTTCATAATATGCCATGCTTAGATATTCCCAAACGGAGAAAAGAAAGTTAGTTTGTTTTTTTTTTTTGAAAGGTACCAATTTCTCAAGATTTTCCCGTGTCATGTTTCGATGTTCACAGACAGAGAAAAGAATGGAGGAAAAGAAAGGGTTAATGACTGGATTATTGTCACAATAAGAGAAATAGGTTGAAAAGAATTGGTTAGAAATTCTGAGCTGTGTTTTACTATTTTATAAATTGTTTAACCATTAGCTCTCTGCATTATTCATCAGTGTTACTTTACTTTCTAATATGTCTGTTTTGAAGAGAGCTGAGCTTAGTGAATTTGAAATCCTAATTTTAGATGATCATTGTTGCTACTGCTTCAGTAGCAGAACATAAAAACTTCAAGCATAATATTGTTTAGTGATCAGTCATTTGTGGTAGCAGGTCAAATGTAGGTAAATGAAACTGTCTACAGAACACTAATGATCAATCTATGTATTTACCCAACCATTCTGCTATGGTGAAGATGTGACACAAGGTCAATTTTTTAGCAGATTAGAGCTTTTTTTATTTCAATGTTTTCCTTCTTTTGGACTGGTTCCTATCTGATACAAATAATTTGCACACAGTTGTATGATTTCAAGTATTCTTGTCTAATACTAATAATTATATGGTTTCAAGTAATTATAATTATAATAATCATATATTTGCACACAGTTATATAGCTTCAAGTAATAAATAATAATCCTCAGTAAACAATTATATCTTTAAATAACTATTTTTAATATAAATAATATACAGTTATATGGCATCAAGTATTCCTATCAAATACAAATAATTTTTAAACAGATCTATATCGCCCATAAATGGGACCCTAACATGGATTAACACTCCAGGTTAGAGTGAACCTTGGACTAATGGCAATGAAGGGGTACTCTGAACTCCCCAGATCTCCAGAACTGGTGCCTCACCACCAGATGCAGTTTATTTTTATGCCCAAGACACTTATATTCAGAAGATTTCTTAAAAGAAAATATGAATGAATCATGTTCATTTGAATGTGTTGTGGAAATTAATAAAGTTTAAAATAAAATAAAACAAAAAAACTCAATAAAATAGGAAAATTAAATATCCCACTACTTCCCTTCCACTGAAAACTTTCAGTGCCAAAAGAACTCAGTCTCTTTCAGTGCCTTGCCAACTCACTGGATACATATGTGCCAATGACTCAAACTGAGCAGTTCATACTATACAACTTTTATAATAATTCATGGGATAAATAAAAAAAATTCCACAACAGAAGTTCATAGTCTTCTTGTAAATGTCTTGTTTGTCTTATCTGTTGGATGACAACTGTTCATAGCAGTGTTCCGATTGCATGTCTCTGTATAAGTTACTCTCGTTGCTGTATGTCAGAATGTAAAGAAACATGAGTCAGTCAGCATATCGTAACTACAAACTGCTGACTGATTTTTTGAGCTAAAAATATAAGTACTGATGGAAGCATGGAGGATCAAAATTTATCATTCAGTTAATTCTCAGTCTTCGCAGTTGGGCCTCTGGTCAGAAAATAATTTTGTTTCAAAGCCATACCGCTTACTGACTTTCCAAGTATCTGAATTTCTCAACTAAGAACCTGTTTGGGAAATTTAAGAGTAACAACTAGCATCATCAATAACACAGAGACCAAATAAATAAAGCTTAAAAACAAGAAGTAAAGAAACCTCCTTATCTTTAACTAACAAGTGGGTGAACCCTGACAGTCTAAAAGGTTGCTAGCAGCAGGAATTAAAAAATAAAACAAAAACCATGTAAGTAAAGTTGGCGACCGTAGTTGAAGTTGAGGCTCCTTTTTCAATAGCTACTATACTGAAGTGTAGAGAAGAGCACTACTCCATTCCCCAGATTGCTCCACTACCCTTGATCCATACCTTATAATGCTGAATGTTAAGCTAGGAAGCATGTAGTACCAGTTTTTGAGTCTTTGGTATGACATGACCTGCGATGGAACTTTTGGACCCTTAGTGAACACTCTACCTGTTAGGCCAATGGCCATCCAGCTGAAGATTAATGAGGGCCTATACTTATTGTACAGGGGCCCCATACTCAAGGCTATATACTTATTGTACTGAGGTCATCATGGTTTTGAATATATAATGAATGGTGTACACTTCAAACAGGGGTATAATCTAGCACAAAGAGTCCAAAAGAAAATGTGGTACAAGAAACAAAAGGCAGAACAAACTCCAACAAACAGGGCAAAAAGAGGGACACCTTGGGTCTAAAATTCTCCTTTTTTGTTGTCACTTTTGTTGTCACTTCTGCGTTTTTGTTGTCACTTTTGTTGTCACTTCTGCGTTTCACCTCTCTTTGTACTGTCTCTAAAAAGGCAACCTTCTTTTGGTATTTTCCAGTGAACTATCCACTTACTTTTAGAAGGTCAGTGTTACTCAAAAAGTTATACCCTTCCTCCTGCTTAACAGTTCTCTCAAATGTGATTAAAAGGGAATGAAAGAATTAGTGTTCATAACAATATTTAGGTTTTAGGTTTATTTTTACTCCTGGTAGTCATGTGGAGCCAACTGTACAGGTGCAATTCCATCAATTTGTCTCTGGCAGTGAAAGGTTTCACATCTGGTTGGTACTACAATATGCCCCAGACTCCAAGGTATTGAATTAGTATGTAAAATATGTTGCAGATCTTTGTAATAACAAACATTTACAATTTTATGTACACCATATACCCACAAGTGGTGTTTACGGGAAAGAATTCACAAATGTATCCAAATAGCTAAAATTATATGCATATTGTTCTGTAAATGAGCAGTATGTAGGAAGGGTATCAGATAACTTACTTGCAGTGCTAGATTTACCTACAGGCTTAGTAGGCCATTGACCTAGGGCCCACAGTTATCTGGGGCCCTCCTGAAACTAATTTGTCATGTAACATGCTAGCTTATAACCTTGTTGGAAGTGCACACCATTCATTATATAATGCATTCAAAACTGTATAGGCATTGGTACAATAAGTACAGTGTAACCCGGATATAAGAGACCCTGATATAAGAGAAATTTTATATGGTCCCAAATTAGAGCCTGTGTTGCCTAAACAAAATAGACCAAACCCCAATATAAGATACTTATTATCTGGTCCCGACAACTCTCTTATATCCGGGTTACACTGTATATAGCTCAGAGTATGACACCTCTGTACAGTGAGTAAGGGCCTGCATTAATCTTCTGTTGGATGGCCATGAGGTCCAAGAATGTGTTTGGCCCAGTGTTCACTGGTTGATAAATTCCACCTTTTTCCCTTGATAAGGGTAAATGATATAGTCTTGTGTCTTTACTGTTCCTTAGGGATAAGGTGGTATCATGCATGAGAGGTGCACTTATCATAATGGTTATCGTCATAAGAAATGGAATCGGCAACTCAAGTTCAAGTCTTGGACAAGGCTGTATGCATTTCTCTTTGCACTAATGGCCATCGGAAAAGCATGAATCCCTCATTTCTCCCCTCAGCTTTGGGTAAATAGGAGGGCAAACTGGCTTCTTTAGCTTTTGTTTGGTAACCAGTCTAGGAAAAGGAAAACTTAATTCAAACCAGCTTCAATCTGCATAAAAATTGACCTTGTGTCACATTCAGCACATGGTAAAGGGGCTAGGTAAATCCATATCTTGTAAATACCATTAAAACTAAATGCAGAAATAAGGGAAAAATCCCATGAGAAAGAATAATGGAAATGTAAGAAAAAGATGGGAGCTTGGTTTATTACAGAAAGATATAAGGAAGACATCACTTCCACAAGGAGATATCTGGTGAAGCAAGGATCAAATTGAAATTATATCCACAAGAACAATAAAAAAAAAAAAAAAAAAAGGTAAAACAACAAAAACAACTACAAGAAAAAGCTAACTATAGTTTATGGAGATGGATTTATCTGACTTCCGTCCATGAAATCATTTTATTGTGGTGGTTGGGGTCATGCTCAAATTGAAACTCATGCATGGCTGTTACAAAAAAGCTTAATCTCGGCATTCCACATTTTGGGGGACCTTAGACACCAAGCGATAAACTTAGCCCTGCCAAGAAGGTAGTGTGGAAGGAGAAGGGTCCCTGAAACTAGATGAACAATTTCAACCACTCAACATGGACACCAGATGGGTCCACATAAGTGTGCAAAAAGATGAACAAAATAAGCTTGATCTCTTCTATAGAATATACTCCACTACCTGGCACCTTTCTGGGCAGGTGAGTGGCTAATATTGTTTCGTTCTAGGTAGGTGGGACCCTTCCTCATCAGGCCATGCTTTCTTAACAAGGCTGAGTTTATTGCTTTGTGCCTGATGCACCCCCAAAATGGAATGCCGACAGGACCAACTATTTTTTGGGTTAGCCACACAAGTCTCAATTCGTGTGTGGCTGTCCACTATAAAACGACCTTGTGTCAAATTCCACCTTGGTGGAAAGATGGCTAAATATATGGGGCTACAGAGATGTTGGTGTTATTTCTTTTGTGGGGTTGGTAGTAGTCAGTTTTGAGTTTAGATATCTGTTGACATTTGTTTCTCACTATGCCATTAAATTTGTTGGCATTGTCTTCTGTGTCCATGAAGGCTGCAAAAGAATTTCTAAAGTAAGGAAGAAAGAAAAGAGACGAGATGAAGATAGGAGATACCTTTTAAACTTTAATATGGCTATTCTGTAGTGAGGAAATTACTTCCTGGACTATTAGAGAACAGTCGTTTCTCCCAAATAAGTCATTGAAATGCACTAGTCGTTTTCGGTGGTTGATGCATCCAAAGTTGGTGTGGTCGTGTTCAAAGCTGGTGTTAGCAGAAGCGACTGCTATTGGTAGATAAGTGAGCTAGAGTACCACTAGGTGGGCACATGATTTTCTCCACCAGCAATAAAGAAGTTGGTCTTTCCAGTCCAAGTGATCAATGCTGAAGGAGAAAGAGTTTCTTTCTTGTGTCAGAAAGTCTGTTTTCAGGCATACGTAGATTTTGCTTCCTGGCAGAGGCTTTTGGGAACTGCTACACTTTGGATTTTTTTCTACTCCCTACAAATACCTTCCATAGAAACCAACTGATATGTATCCAAGGCATTCAATATTCTACAAGGATAACAGACAAGTTACAACAATGAGTAAAGACCGACAAGAAAACGATATCCAACATGCACACAAAAAAGTTTCTTTTTTCTTTTTTTGGTTTCTGTTTTTTTAAATACTTTTTTTAAAAAAAGGAACTCGTCTTATTTATCACCGTCTCCTGATATTATTCTTATCTTTTCTTTTTTTTTTTTTTTGTTCGATCGATAATTAATAACTATTAATATGACTTACTTGACACTAACAACAACACAAAAAAAGGAAAGGTTTTTTTTAAAGGATCATTAAAACAGACGATTCTTTAAGGGACGACCTGTTACAAGTTCAGCTTTTCATTTCAGGTGTGTTTCTTTTTTAAATATCCAAATCCTAAAAGAGTAATTGATTTAGTATAACTCGTTTCAAAAGAAAGAAAACAGATTCTATTTCTTAGGTAAATTAAACTATTATTCAAATAAGTTAATTACTAGAGTAATTATTTTCGTTGGTTAGAAAGCATCCTTTTTTTTTTTTTTTTTTTGTCTTTCTTCATTTTTTGGTCAAATTTGAAAATACTCAGATGTTTACATTAATTTAAACAAATGTTTTATTTATTCACGTGGTTGTTTTGACACTCGTTTGCTAAAATTAAATTTTTAAACATTCTTATCAAAACATTATCCTTTAAATTTTTAAATTGAATTAAAATTTTCATCATTTATTTTATTTTTTAAAAAAATGACGGATGATGTACTTTTTCTTTAAAATAGTGCATTACTGTATTTGGCCAGCGTTTTATTTATTTACTAGACTACCAGCGACCCAGTTGGGTTCCTGTTGTAAAAGTAACATGAAGATATTGATAATTCAATGAATATGTATATTATTAATTGATAATCATTTAATAGCTGTCTTAAAGTCGAAAAAATTAGCGCTAATAGAGCCATCACCCAATTATCAAACAGTTGCAAGTTGGACTGAAACAGTCCAACATGCATGAGTCCATCCAAGTGTATTGCTCCAATAAAATCACGCTTTCATGGGCTGTTTTGGGGTTACGTTTACAGACATAATATTGATGAGATTTGAAGTTATTTATTTTCGCAGTGTAAAGCAACGAAGATTACGATGAAAGAAATAGTCGTAAAAAAATTAATGACTTTCTTATTTATTAATCATTTTTGTCGATTTATGGAATACGTTGATAAAATAAAGGAACAAAAATTGTTTACAACGGATTATAATGTATACCTTTTTTAATTATCCTGTGAAAAACAAGTTATTTTTATCATTAAATATTCGCAAAAGTCTCCCGCGAAAAAGCAAATTAAAGAAATAAAATTAGGTGTTTGTATAATTTTTCCTGAAATGCTGTTCAAGTTTTCAAATAGAGGGTGTTGAGAAATTTTTTATTTCACCCAGTAGCCTCCCTTTTGACCAATGTGTTCTGGAAATTCACCATACGATTGTAGTAGTGTTTCTTTTATCTTATTGCCGTTGCTTTTTATCGCAACTTGTAGAACGTTTTTCAACTGTTTTTAAGTGAGCAGCAAGGACAGGTTTGAACTCACATCCCTTGTGTAACAAAACTGATAACAGTATCGTCACAGAAACAAGGTCCAAAATGAGAGAGAATGCAAATTCAAATTTTGCTGGAGGCTGATTCTTTCATTATTTCCTGTCTATGCACCTTACTCAGTGGGAGGCACACTTAGTGTAATGGTTATTGTCTTAAGAAATGCTATTGGCAACCTGAGTTCAAATCCTGGTCAAAACTGTTTGCATTTCTCTTTGCATTAATACCCTTGGGAAAGGCATGAATCCGTCTGCTCTACCCCAAGGCTATGGGTAAATAGTGGGACAAATTGGGCTCTTTTAGCCTTTGTATGGCAACTAGTCTAAGAGAAAGAAAACTGAATTCAAAACAACTTTGCTTGAAAATTGATTTTGTGTCACATCCTGCCTGTAAGGAAACTTTGCTTAATAGAGATACCTTACTTAATGTGCATAGTAAAACAATCTTTGAGTTTTGCTAAAAAGCAGTAGAAATTAATAATGAAAACATTTGCCTTAACATTTCATAGATTTAAAAAATTCTAAATTATTCTTAATTTTTTTTCTCCCCGGAAATTATTCTTGGCGCCTGCTATAGAGCTATGGTTAGTCAGCCATACCATCACTGCAATGGTTTATTTTGAAAGCTAGTTATGTTCGCACCACTTGGAAATTTGGTACCAGACACTCTTAATATATTCCTTTTTTTTCACACACAGCCTTGAGATCAATTAAGCGAAGCTTAGTAAATGTCTAATATATTCAATATGAAGCAGAAGTAATAGGACAGTCTTAATTCCAACTGCCCTGTCAGCAGGATTTAGACTATGCTGACTGTATACCCTAAAGAGATGTAAGACCCTCTCTGCAAAAAAATTAGGGTTGTCCTAGATATGACATCAGATGGTGAGGCTCTAATTCTGGAGACCTGGGTATTGTAGGGTACTCCTTTATTGGCATTACTTTCAGGTCCACTCTGTTAAGGTCTCATCTATGGGTCTAATTATCTTATTTGAAAATTATTCATATTTGACAGAATTGTGTGCAAAAAAAAAAAATTCTTTAGATAACAACTACACAAAAAATGTTAATATGAACATAGAATGAATGTGATTCCTTAACCTCTTAGCATAAAATAAACCCAGATGGGTTAACATGCTGTTAAAATCAATGAATCAATTATTTTTTTTAGTTTTCTCACTAAAAAAATATAAAAATGAACATAGAATGAATGTGACTTCCTAACCTCTAGGCATAAAATAACCCTAGATGGGTTGACATGCTGTTAAAATCAATTGATCTGTCATCTCAATCCCAAGACAATCCAGCAAATCAGTCAAAGAACTGTCAATTCTTGTGCATAAATTCCAAGGAACTTCAGTTACTCTGTAGAAGTAAATGTTCAGTATTTTAAATGAATTTGATAAATGAAGTTTATTTTTCAATTTCATATATGGACTATCTGGTGGTGTAATGGTTATCGTCGTAGGAGATGGACACGGCGACACGAGTTCAAATCCTGGACGAGGCTGAACGCATTTCACATAGCACTAATACCCTTGGGAAAGGTATGAATCTAATTATTCTCCCTCCAGCTATGGGTAAATAGTAGGGCAGACTGGGTTCTTCAGCCTAGGTGAGGCAACTAGTCTAGGAGAAGGAAAACTCTGAATTCAAACCTGTTAAACTTCGCTTTAAAAAAAAAAATTGACCTTGTGTCATATCCTGCCCGAGCGGAGGGGTTGGTAAATATGATCTGCAAGATGTTTAAATATGATTTTAACTGTGACAATTTAATATTGTTTTTCTTCTTTTTACATACTTCTTACATTGTTATGTTAAGCCTCAGGCTGCTTATCATATTTACCAACCCCTCCGCTCGAGCAGGATATGACACAAGGTCAATTTTTTAAGCGGAGTTTAACAGGTTTGAATTCAGAGTTTTCCTTCTCCTAGACTAGTTGCCTCACCAAGGCTGAAGAACCTAGTCTGCCCTACTATTTACCCATAGCTGGAGGGAGAATAATTGGATTCATACCTTTCATAAGGGTATTAGTGCTATGTGAAATGCAATCAGTCTCATCCAGGATTTGAGCTCATGTCGCCGTGTCCATTTCCTGCGACGATAATCATTACACCACAGGCACCTCCATAAGCCTCAGGTCGCTTATAATGCTTGCTCTTCCTAAGTGGTCACCCATCCCAGCACTGAATAGGCTCATCACTGCTTAACTTTGGTGATTTTGCTGGAACTGATCCTTTTAGTATATATAGCATAATTGTAGATTTAAAAAAGATGTATAACTCAGATTTGGTACAAAGATGCAAGTATAGGACATCTAATGAGGTTCAAACACAATACTCATTAGGAATTAGTTTTGTTTGGGCTAGTTCATTTATTTAATTACATATCAACTCTTTAGCAGATATTTATTGCCAAAATTTAATTCATGCATAAATGTTTGATTTTAATCATAAGAATATTTCCAATGTTCTTCTGATTTTTTTTTAATTACACATTTTTATTTGTCTATAATCATCTATTTGAATACAATTATATGTGTATTTACCAACTCCCTCCACACAAGCAGGATGTGACACAAGGTGAATTTTTAAGTGGAATTCAGCAAGTTTGAATTCAGAGTATTCGTTCTAGATTGGCTGCAATACCAAGGTTAAAAGCCCAGTGAGCCTTAATTTTTATCCATAACTATGGGGAGAACAAGTGGATTCATACCTTTCCCATGTGAAATGCAAACAGTCTAGTCCAGGATTTGAACTTGGTTTGCTGTATCCATTTCCAATGATAATAACTAATACACCCCCATCATCTCCTTGTGTATATATATATATATATATATATATATAAAAGTGTGTATGTGTATATATATATACATATGTGTGTGTGTGTGTAAGTTTATGTGTATGTGTGTGGCTGTGTGGATATATATGTATATACCCAACCCTTCTGCTATGAGCAGGATGTGGCACATGGTCAATTTTTTTAAGCAGTGTAAATCTGGTTTGAAATTCATAGTTATCCATCTCCATACAATTATATGTTATCAAGTATTCCTATCTAATATTAATAATTTATATACAATTATATGGTTTAAAGTAACTATTCCTATTTGATGATAATCATTTTTTTTTTTTGCTCACATTTATTTGGTTTCAAATATTCCTGTATAACATTAATAATTCTATTTAATAATAATTATCTGTTTGCACAGTTTCATGGTTTTGCATATTCTTATCCAATACCAACAGTTTTTCAAATAGATCTATTTGATCCATTAATGGCACCCTAAGAGGTAATACTACTCTAGGTCAGAGTGGACCTGGGAGTAATGACAATAAAGGGATGATTCCACATTCCTTAGAGCTTGAAAACTGGAGCTTCATCACTGAATGCAGTTTAGTGTCATACCCAAGACATCATTTTGTGTGTGTGTGTGTAATAGAAGAGTCTTCCTTGCAGGCTCATACCAGATGGTGTATTTTAGGCTCCACTGAAGAGTTATGAAAAAACCTGACTAATCCAACTAGATCAAAATCAAGAAACTTAGATTTCTAAGCTCACTGGAAAAAATTCTTAAGCCACATGCTATAGAAGAAGTTTCTGTGCATTTGATATAAATAAGAAAGCACTCTGAGCCCTTTGAACTGTCACTCTTTCGGACCAAGTAAAGCTATATGAGCTGGATTTTCTTCATTTGAATATGTAATACCACTAGCTGTTCTTCATAGTTTAATCTCTTGTCCATGTGGTAATTTTCAAAAAATCTGCTATTTTGTTTCTATAGCGTGTTTGCGAATGACTCAGGAGACCAGGGTTCAGTCCCAGGTCAAGTCATACCAAAGACTCAAAATAATGGTACTTGATACCCTCTTGCTTTACACTCAGCATTATAAGGTACATGTTAAGAGTAAAGTGGAGCAATCCAAGTGAAGGAGTAGCAACCTCCCCTACACCTCATTGTAGCTATTGAAAAGGAAGCCTTCAGGTTGCCTTTGACTACAGTTGCCAACTTTACTTATTTACTTATGTATGCTATATCTTTTTGCATGTGAATTTATTTTTGTTTGTAACTAAATCTTAAAAATTATGTTTTCATTTACTATTTTCTTCATCAATGATACTGACTACAAGTGAACACTCAGAAATAGGATTTAATTGTAATTCACAAACTTACTGAGAAAGTGTATTTAACATTACACATACAGACTTACCCAGAAAAAGTATTCAACTGTACACACAGAGACCTAATAAGAATAAGTATTCAACAGTACACATACATACCTATATAGTTGTGTCAAGACTGGATAACATTCTCACATTGTGTATTACCATTCTTTCAGTTAATAACCTTGTTATTATGCATAGTCTAAACCTGTTAACATTTATCTATTGTTAATTGTGATGTCTCTAAATGAACTTATATGGCTGCAATGTCTTCTCACAATTTTCCTTTTTTGTTTTCTGTTTTCAGATTTATATCTGATTCCTTAAGGTTTCTTTTGAAGAAGATTAAAACCTTAGAATTGAAAAAAAAAGTATTCTTTTTGTGAAGATGGGAAATTCAGGTGTGGTGTTTGCAATGAATTCTTTTTTCAAATGCCATTTCTTTGTGAAATGTGTGGCAAAGCTTCTGCTCAGAAAGAAGGCTTAAAAATCATATAAGGACACAGAGTGGAGAGACATCATATCTTTGTAAAGTATGTTTAAAATCTTTTCTGTAATAATTAGTTTAAATATACATATGAGAACTCATACTGGAGAAACACCATTACCTTGTGACATTTGTGATAAAGCATTTTCAGAAAATAGTTACTTAAAGACCCATATACAAACACAACTGGAGAAACTCCATATTGTTGTGATATATGTCCAAAAGCTTTTGCAGCTGTGAGTACTTTAGAATATCATAAGAGAAGTCATACTGGAGAAAAGTCATATTCCTACAAAATATGTGGTAAGGCTTTTTCCCTCAAATTCAATTTAGATAGGCATATCTAACAATACATGGCAAAGAGGCTCTGATTAATTGTGAGGTCTGTGAAAATGTTTTTTTTTCAAAACAATCATTTTTAATTTCACATGAAAACACATACACAAAATAAGTTATATAATAATACAAGTTGATATATCAAAAAATTATAGACATGCTTATGAGGCCTTATAACATTTTAGAAACATTTTTCCATCTCTTTTTATTGATGGAATATAAAAGTTTCTCAGCTTTAATTTAAGATAACCTTGTAAACATTAAGCTGTACATTAACAATGAACACAACACAAAGAATAAATACTCATTACCACAATTGTTTGCAAGTTTATATGGCAAAACTAACGTCTCTAATCTCCTTTCCTCTTTTTCTGTTTTTTTTTTTGTCATAGCAAAAAGATTGTTTTCCACCCTTGTCTTTATCTGCTATCATCTGTTGACTTTTGTCTGTTATGTTTCTATGGCAAAACTAATGTCTTCACTCTCCTTTTACCCCTTCTTTTTCTTTTATTGTCATATCAGACTATGGTTAAAATAGCAGGCCTAATTGGGTTTTATAACCATTGCAGTGGGCAAGGAGTCCAGGAGAAGGACTTAGCTGAATTCAAGTCATGAAGAAGGTAATCAGACACTCATTCAATATCCACTACATGCAGTCCTTGTAATGCACAGTTTACTTAAAAAGGAGGCTGTGAAGAGCCATAATTACCCATATCCTGAAGAGACATGGTACTTCAGGAAATTTAGTGATGCCAGGCATTAACCCAGAGAATGAGGGCAGTGAAGCATTCACTCCATGGAAAGAAGGTTGGTTAGTTGGTTTGATTTTATGGCATATCAATGCTTTTGAGTTATTCAATGCTAATGACAGTTTTTTATGATTGGTTTACATTTATTTTTAGAATTTTTTCCTTTGATGTTACAGTTTTTTATCAATAAGTGACTAATAATTTTCAAACTGTTCTATTTGGTCGATAGATAGAATCCTAACAGGCACACCCTTCTGGGTCAGTGTGGGCCTGGGAATAATGCCAATGAAGGGGTACTTCATATTCCTTTAAGCTCCCGGACTGAAGCTTCATCATCAAATGCAGTTTAGTGTCATATCCAGGACATTTGTTGTGGTAGGGGTCTTACTCCACTTTCCACAGATCTCTAGAACTGGAGCCTCACCATCAGATGTAGCTTAGTATCATATCTACGACACCTCCTTTTTTGGTAGGGTAGGTGTCTTACCTCTCTGCAAGGGATACAGTTAGCATATTCTAAGGCCTGCTGACAGGACTATGTCACTTATTGATAAAAAATTGTAAAATCAAATTCTGGGTGTTCAGAATGTTCTGGGTGTCTAGGAGCAGTCCTGATGGCATAGAAGGTGTATACTTATAGCATAAGGGCTAACAAGCTTGACTGTGACAATGTAGTAAGCTCATTCAAACTGCAGTTGCACTATAACATTCAATTTCAGACTAATACTCTTGTAATTTTTAGAATAGAAACCCATTAATGAAAGATATTTTTCTGAGTGTCTATTTAATTTTGCAGAATGTTGAAATTTATTTTTATTTTTTGTTTGATTTGTATTTTTAGTTGTTGTTTATTTTTTCATTTTGTCATATTTATATACTACAAGCATACAAAAAAATGGTGTTTTCAAATCCTTGGTTAATATCTTAATGTTTATGAATGAAATCAGTTGGAATCCTACAGTTTAGTTAGAAGCAATCCCCAAGAATTAATCCCATATTATTTTTAAGAATTTTATTTGTAAGTTATATATCCAAATAATATATATATAATGTACTGTTTGTGTAGCTAATACACTTGTCTGAAGAATGTTGTCAGATCAAAGTGTGTCCATTTGGTCTCATGTGTATATATATATATATATATATATATATATATGCTTCTCTCTTGTGAGAGCACCTGTTTTAATGTGTTTTTATTCGATTTGAAGGAGAGTATGTTTCAAATAAGCCATGACTTGACCAGCTTGTTATTTTCAAGGAGTGGCAGCCCTTCAAATCAGTAGGGACTTGTTAGGTTTATTTGTTTGCATAAGTGTATATGCTTTTTAATTTTAAAAAAAAACTTCTAAAAATTTTTCTAAAGAAGGCTTTCTCTTTTTTCCACAAAACTTTTTCATGCAAAGATGACTTAAAGCTGAAACTAGTTGAGAACCATAAAAATAAACTATGTAAAAGTAATACTTCTGTTTGTCTTTTCATTTTCGTTCATCTTTAATTCATACATATAGCACAACCAAATAAATAGAATAAATTACTAAACAAATAAAGGAAACTATTAAAATAGATATTTTCCACCTTTCATCAGAACTTGGAATATGCTAACTGTATCTCCTGCAGAGTGGTTATACCCCCTCAAATAGGGGTGTCCTTGGTATGTCACTAAACTGCATTTGGTGGAGAGGCTCCAGCTCTGGGGAGTGTCAAGTACCTTTTCATTGCCATTACTTCTATTTTCACTCTGACCCAGAGTGGTCATACCTGTTAGGGTCCCATCTATGAGTCTGATGTTTGAAAATTATTTATATTTGATGAAACTGTGCAAAAAAACAACAACTTCTCAACAACTACACAAAAAATATAAATATGAATATACAATGAACATGATTCTCTAATGTCTTGAAATGAAATAACCCTAGACAGGTTGCATGCCATTAAAATCAGTCAATCAATAAAGTGAATATTTTACTCATTTATGAAATTGTAATATGGTAAAAGTATTTTTCATAATAGTAATTCCTTTTTTACTGCTTTGGCCTTATTGTTTAATTGTACACTTGTAACATAATTATTTTAATTTTCTACCACAATTTATTGAAAATATGAATATTACTAACTGGTAAGTAGTTAATTCCTTTTAAAGATTTTTTCACTCATTACCATTTTTATTCAATTAAAAAATCTTTGAATTCAGACCAAATTGTAGAGAATGAAATGAATCTGAGATATTTGTTTTCTTAAAACTACAAAAAATTCTGTAAATTCAAGGGTGAGTCAAAAGTTTTGCAATATTTTGATACATGCTAGTCAGTGACATGTATCTCATGTGAATAAAGCAGTTCAAACCATGTAAGGTCCTCGCTGTGGTTGGTAGTATTATGGTAGTTGGGGCACTGACACATTGTGCTTCACTTTGTGAAATTTGAAACTTGCACAGATGAATGAGCAACAAAATCTTATTCAGGAAATTAGGCTTTATGAGTCTGAACTGGACCATAATGTTATGGAAGCATCCAAATATATTGTGCAAAAGATGAAAGCACAGTTGATCACAGAACAGTTACTAGATTATTGCAAAAGTTTCACTCGCATTGCAAGAATCTTGACAAGTAGGCCTAAAATTGTAGATTCTTAGGCTGTACTTGGAGCCATAGAAGCAAATCTGGTGGGTAGCACTTGAAGAGTAATCATGTGAGCTTGGCATCTCACAGTTCAGTATGGTTTGTCACCTTCATGAACTCAGTATAAGCATCCTGAGTTGCTGAATTGTACCTTACATTACCAAAATATTGCAAAACTTTTGACTCACCCTAGTATTTTCTATAGTGACAGTAGATGTTGTAAAGATTAGAGAGTGAGGTTATAACATGAGGGCAGCTAATATTACCATTTATACAAAAATGGGAGTTGAGGTTGTAGAGTTATGTTGCCTCTTGTTATATTAAACAAAAAGAACCCTTGTGCTGTAAGTCACAGGGAGAAGAAAACAGTTGTAGAGTTGAGAAGAAATAAAGACGTTGAAGTCAAAGCAGGAGTTGAAATGCTGTCATCAGGACAGGAATTAAAATGCTGAAGTCAAAGCAGGAGTTGAAAATATCCAATTTGTTTCTCCGAGGATCCGCTGGTTTAGAAGAAAAGATGAATGATAAAAGAATGATTTCCCAGACACCAATGGTCCATAAATTGGATGTGCTCTCCTCATAATGCTCAGTGGACTGCTCTGTGGTGAGAGAGGCAAAAAATGGTCTGTCCTGCTGCTAGCAAGGGTGGAAGCGAAGAGAGAGAATGTGCTCTCTCATGTTGACTGGTCTGTCCTGCTGCTAGCAAGGGAGGAAGCAAAGAGAGGACGAGAATGGTTAGCACGGCTTTTTATGTTGCCCGGGGAGGTGAACCGGGCAGAATGGCATCAGTTATTCTCATTGGACGAAATATGTAAATTCGAATCTCCAACAGCTCAAATTATTCTTGCACTAAATAATGATTTGAAATACTTTCTGCTACAAGGTATTTAGTGGGAGAGGTAGGCCTCTTTAATGGATTTATAAATATATCTATTCTCTTTTAAACTCTATTTTTTTTTTATAAACACTTTATATAAAGTAACGTGGTGTAACAGTCACCATCGCAAGGAAATGGATTGGAGTCTGGTTCAAATCCCAGACAAGATTGTTTGCATTTCACTTTGTGCTAATGCTCTTGGGAAAGATATGAATTCTCTTATATAGGTAGTAAGAAAACATGGTTTTGGAGAAGGAAAACTCTGAATTCAAAAATATAGATTCAGGAGTATTGTCTAGAGAATATGGTTAGGTTACTTTAGATTTTTTGATTTAATGGCATATCTACTTTTGATGCAAAATCCTGTATATATATACATATATATATATATATATACAGAGAGAGAGAGAGAGAGAGAGAGCTCATTTGTTTGTACTCAGTTAAATGGTTTCAAGTATAGTAAATAATTAAATAGTTTTACTTGACACATAGATCATATTCTATCAGATACTACCATGCTTGATCAGAGTTGAACTGGGAGTAATGGCAATGAATGGGCACTCCACTTCCCCAAAGATTCAGGACTGAAGCCTCATTATCAAATGATTTAGTGTCATATCTGGGACACTCATTGAGTAGGGGGATCTTACTTATCTGCAAAGATGCATTCGGTATATTCTACAGCCTCAGCTGACAGGGTGTCAGAGAATCTGGGGCAGTGGTGTATCATTTTTCTTTTATCAGCTCAAAAAGTGTGGCTGGCCCAATACAAACCTTCAATACTGTCAGCAAAGATACCTGTTATAGGTAATCTAACTGTTCACATCTATAACTGAAATGTCAGACACTTATACATCGCATGCATTGGGACAGTGTAGTGAAATTGAAAGGCAGAACCTGCGGACTGCTGCCTCCATTGAGTTAACTGGGGTTTGTTGTTCAAAGAAACAATGAGTGGCGTGCTGTATATGCAGGCAGAACAGCAGACGTTTATGTGAATCTAGCAACCATTCCTGGCTGGATAAAAAACGGGTGGTGAGCTGGACGAACAAGAGAAATGAAATGTGACAACGAAGCTGTGTGGAATGAATTCCTTTCATAGCAACACCAAAAGGAAGGAAGAAAGAAAGAAAGAAGCAAGAAGTGATGAGCAAAATGGCCTACCTCAAAATTCAAAACAAGCACAAATATGTCTTGCATGTGGAGTGCCATGTTAAATGGACTATGAAAATGAAATGCATTTGTGGCAAGGAATACAAAAATCTGAGGGGTCTTAGGATCCACCAGGTCTTGCGTGTGGAGTGCCAGAAGTATAGAAAAAAATGGAAGCATGGGCATCCTTGGGGGTGCAATTTGTAGGTCACGTGTCTTGTCTCTGGTGGGACGAGGTTTGTGACATATGCAAATTTCGGCCAGCCAGCCAGCACTGGTATAAAAGGAGTAATCTCAGTGTTGCTGTTGTTGCATTTGTTGCCTCACAGTAGGACTAAGCAGATGAGTGTATTGACATGATGAGTGAAAAAGACAGAACCAGTGTATTGATGTGGCGAGTGAAAAAGACAGGACTGGTTGCCAGCAGGGAAAGCAAGCATCAGAATCTATTTCCATTACATCTTGAAAGAGTTACTAAACAAAAACATAAAGGCATACACAATATCCAGTGTTATTTTTTATTGCTCTTAAATCAAATTAGACAATAAAGCACCTCATTGTTAAAAATAAAAATAATTTATACTGCATTAAAATTTGTTTAAAATTATAACTCAGTTCATATTCACATTTGTTAGGTTTCTTTGTTTCATCAACGTTTGTGTATTATGTAACTTCATGTTGGTTTTGGAATGAAAAGGTTAATGCTTTATACTCATGTTATCAAGTATTTTTAATGAACACTGAGAAAATTTTATAAAAAAATGTAACAAACAACATTCAGAACAAGAGGAGAACAAGCAAATATATTTCAGTATGAAATGGAAACGAGGAAAGAAACAGACACATTGTGTCTTATGTCAAAGTCAAGTCTTAAGGGAATGTGTATATTTACTCTGTTGCCTCTGATCAGCAGTAGTTAAAAGGGAGGGAATTGTATTAGGCACTTTGATCTCCTTCTCCAACTTCTTTAAGTCTTGGTGTGGGTAGTAAATATAACAGATATCAGCAGAAAATAGGGGTTATCAGTAACAGCTGATAAAGAAAGAGGGGGTTATTTGGAGTCAGAATTGGTAATGCTACGATACCAATTGTTTACATTATAACAAATGCCACTAATGGATGTATGTATGCTAATGCTAGTGGGTAAGGCATGAATCCATCTCTTCTCTCATTCTCCAGCTTTGAGTAAATTATTGGACAGACTGGACTCTTTAGTCTTGGTCTTACAACCAGTCTAGAGAAAGAAAACTCTGAATTCAAACCAGCTTTCCTCTGCTTAAAAAATTTACCTTGTGTCACATCCTGCCCATGGCAAAGAGGTAGGTGGGTAAATATATACAAATGCCACTAACAACAACTGTTCAGTTTTTAAGTTAGACATATTTCCCATAGCCATTTTTATTGCTTATATTAAACCAGCCAAGCAAAGCACAAAGTAACAGGGTAATCTTTCTCTAACAAAGCAAGAATGATACACATAGAATGGCAACAAAAGAGAGACTTAAAACGACAGAAACAAGAAAACACAAGTCGACAGGTCACAACTCACACATGGTAGCAGTCAAACCAGCAAATATTTATAAAGGAGTCCTTGTTGCTTGTACATGAGTATTGCCAGCCAGCCAGTAATACACAAAGTTCTTACAGAGACAGGGTAAAACAAAAAACAGAGGAGAATTTACGGGGATAAAACTAATTGGACATCTCCTGAGATACAGGAAGCAAAAAGTGATCTCTTAATTACAAGCCTCAAGAGCTAAAGGGAACCAGACATGTCTGAACAGTTTTCTTTCTTTCTGGTCTGCATCCATGCAATGTTGAGTTGATTCTCTGTCTTCACTGCCAATTCACTCTGTTTAGTGGTAACCTAAATTCAGTGCTGTCTCTTGTTTTAACTAGTGTTCTGGTTCATTTTTAAGTTTTTATGTCAATGTGATGTTTAGTTTGTTGTCTTTCTGCCTCCACTATCAATTCAGTCTCCCACTCTAATAGTAACCAAAATTATTACCATCTACTTTTGTTTAGGCTGGTAAGCCAGCTCTCACATTTATATCCACCTTGGTCAAGCTCCAAACTGTGTCTGCTTCCTTCTCAGCTGATTGTTTGTAATTAACTGACTGAAAACTTTCTTCCTTCTGTCAAATTTATAGAGTTTGATGGGTTATCAAAATCAGAACTCAGTTGCATAAGCTGAGTTGCCTTTTGAATGAGCTCTTAAGGAGAGTTACTTATGGCATGTTGGAGCATTCCATCATACACAAATGGGCAAGTCCATTCCCTGGATTATGATTGGTTGCTGGTCTACGTGTGGGCATATTAGTATCTATATATATATATATATATATATATATATATTCAAGCTTTTGATTTAGAAGTTTTGCAGGGACTATATTGAGTTACGGCCTGTTTTGTTTTTGTCTGCCAACTGGATGCCAGTTAGAATCCCAGGATAAGTAAGTGTTATATTTATTATTCTACAAAATTCATTGGAATTGCTATATCTGCACATGATTTCCAGTATAGAGTCCAGTGTGAACTTGCTTCCTCTGCTCGATTTCTGCATCATTGTAGTTTTAGCAAAAAAATTGAAAAACAGTGGGAGAAATGGTTGCAATAACAATATCATTAGATGCAAAGTTTGTATAATTCCAAGTATATCATTGTTTTTACTCTGCTTTTATTTTCTTTATATGTCAGCCAATGATGGACTTTACAGTTTCCTATTTTTCTATACCAAGATGACATCTGCTGCTTATCTGTGCTTTGTCTACCTTTACTTGGATATATTAGGGTGTATTAAAGTTAGTTTCATCTTTAATAGATTTTTACCTCAAAGCATCTACATATATAAAAACTATGGCTCCACTATATTTGTTATTGTATACATTGGGATGTGTAGAAAATATTTTCCTTTTTTACAGACTTTTCCTCCAAAGCTTATTTCATGATTTAAAAACCTACAACAATATTATTATATATTACATTGTATCAAAGTTATTTTTGTTTGTAGGCAAAATTACTTTAGAGCCTGAACATATCTAAAGACTATAATCAATATATTATCATTATATAAGGGTGTATTTTTATTTTATACAGAACTTTACTTCAAAGATTATTTTATATAGATGTCTAAAGACTATGACTGCAATATTGTTATTACTATTATAAGACTATATCAAAGTAATTTTGTTCTTTTACAGACCTTTGCTTCAAAAGTATTTCATGTATTTACCTTAAGACTATGGATTCAATATATATTTGGTTCAGTTTGTTGCATTCACTTATGATGAGCTTTATTATCTAATCTTTTTACAATTTAATCTTTTTCTCAACATAAGCAACATTTGTTGTTTTTGTATATATTTGATTTGACATTATCATTATATTTTTCATAGGTAGCACTGGTCAATGCTCAATCCTAAACAAAAGTCAGTATTTAAAACTTTAATTTCCAAATGTTCAGGCACTTTACTGAGAGAATTGGTGCAACATAATAATCTTACTGCATTTGGCCCTGAGTCATAGTAATTCTAATAAATATATCCTATAAAATTTTTTTCATATTTTTTTCTTTTGCTCACTGAATAGTAAATTCTTTTGATGAAACCCTGTCCACATATTTCATAAACATATTTTCCTAACATATGAAATGTAATAAAACCTCCCTCACATGAATCTCTCTAATATACTTTCTGCGAAATTGATTATCAGTTGTTTTTATCATGGGTTTTCATATGATATTTCAAGGAACATTTATAAGAAAATGCTTTGCTACACAATTCACAAGAAAATGGAGTCTCTCCAGTATGAATTCTCATATGAATTTTCTTGGTATATTTTTTTGCAAAAGCTTTACCACATACTTCACAAGGAAAAGGAGTTTCTCCAGTATGAGTTTTCAGATGATTTTTCAATCCACCTCTTTCATAAAAGGATTTGCCACACACTTCACAGGTATATGGAGTCTCTCCAGTGTGAGTTCTTATATGAGGTTTTAAGTTACTCCTTTGAGCAAAAGCTTTCCCACACACTTCACAACGGAATGGAGTTTCACCAGTATGAGTTCTCATATGAGCTGTCAGAGTACACTTAACAGAAAAGGCTTTGCCACAGACTTCACAAGAAAATGGTGTCTGTTTTGTATGAATTCTCACATGAATTATCATGTGACCTCTTTGAGAAAAGGCTTTGCCACAGAATTCACATGAGAATGGTGTTTCCCCAGTATGAGTTCTTTTGTGAATTTTCAGCTGACCATTTTGAGAGAAAGCTTTGCCACATATTTCACAAGAAAATGGAGTTTCTCCGGTATGAATTCTGAAATGGCTTTTCAATATACCTTTCCTTGAAAAATTCTTACCACACACTATACAAGGGAATGGAGTCTCTCCAGTATGGGTTTTTACATGAGCTTTTAAACTTCCTTTTTCTGAAAAGGCTTTGCCACAAATTTCACATGAATATGGTGTCAAGCCACTGTGTGTTCTCTCATGAGTAATTAAATGGCTTTTTTGAGAAAAGACTTTGTTACATTCTTTACAAGAGAATGGGGTCTCTCCTGTGTGAATTCTCTTGTGATTTACTAAGTGACCTTTTTGAGCAAAAGCCTTGCCACAGATTTCACATTTATGTGGAGATTTTCCAGCATGAATTTTTCTATGCATTGTCAATCTACCCTTCTGTGTATAAGCTTTGCCACATAATTCACAAGAGAATAATTTCTTTTCAGTGTGAATTCTTAAATGTGTGTCAATTATATTTTCTTGAGAGAAAACAGTATTACTATTTTCATCAGTATATGAGGCTTCTCTGGTGTGAATTTTAACCAGTTCATCCATGAAAAAAGCTGTTTGATGAAATCTCCAGGGAAAATGATTTCAAACAAGTACTGCATTTAAAGTAAGCATTGTAATCTCTTATTTTTTGCACAGATGTAATCTTCAGCCATAAGAGGGTCTCTTGTTCAATACGTACTTCCTCCTGATAATAGATGTTGACAATCTGAAAGTTAAAAATATTGAAATATTCAGGTTCAGTTTAAAATATATTCTGATAATTTTGTTTAAAATCATCTGTAGAAATAATGTACAGTAAAATAATTCATTGATGTTTAAAATTCTGATATAAAGCAGTGTTGTCATTCCATGAATTCTGTACAGATTACAAAAAAGGGAATTATTTTATCATTATGGTTGTTCATGAAATCTATTTTTGTTTTCATTGTTACTTAAGTTTCCAGTTTGGTTTCAACCAGCCACCTGGCTGGGTGGCAACAATGACAAGCATAGATTCATATTGCACTAGACAAACAAAGTCACCTGGTGTACATGCCGGGAGTTAGCAATGACTGGCACAGTTCACATTGCACCTAGTTAACCTATAACCAGCATCACATAAGTCCTAACTCATGCTTGACCTCCACTTCCCCTAAATCCCTACTATAAAAAAGACCTTGTGTCAAATCCTACCTGGTGGAAGACACAGATAAATATTGACTACTATATTATTATTATCATATAAGAGTGCATAAGTATTTGCATTTTTTTACAAAACTAATGATCCAGTTATATTATTATTATTATTATTATTAGAGTGTATTAATGTATTTTTGTTTTTTTACAAACCGTCACTCCAAAAATGTACTGATGTACTTCATTCTATTATTAATATTATATACATATATTTAACAATATTACATCAGCTGATATGAAAATAATTAAAGTTAAATGCCTATTCTAAATGTGATATTTTAGATAATGATATCCAACAATTTTATTAATAAGTATGACTATTTAAAAAACAAGTTGTTGAAAATTATGTTTTCCTAGCCTCATCAATTCAAAAATGATTACATTGTCACCTTTATTGTGATTTTTAAATAAACTGTTATATTACTTGGGTCAGTCAAAAGTTTTGCAATATTTTGGTAACCTGAGGTACAATTTGGCAGCTCTAGATGCTTTTGCTGAGGTTGTGAAGAGGAATAATCATGTGGGCTGTGAAATACTTAGTTTAACTGATACTCTCAATGTGTTACTTGCTGGATTTGTTTCTGTTGCTTGGAGCACAGCATCAGAATTCATGGTTTTAGGCCTACCTGACTTTGCATGATTGTAGAAGTTCTAACAACCAAGTAAAATTTCTTGAACCATATAGTTACTGTACTGTGATCAACTGTACATTCACCTTTTACTCAACAAAGTTTTTTGATTACTTCCATAGCATCATGGCCCATTTCCCAAATTAGACTATATCGTACATTTTTCTGTGTGACTTTCAAATTAGACACTGAGTGAAGCAATGCACAATGTGTCAGCACACAAACTAACAACTACAGCTTGAACTACTTTAGTCTCATGATATACATGCTGCAAACTAACTGTACAAAAATATTGCATAACTTTTAACATACCATAGTGTTTGTTGGTATGACATCTTTTGTATATCACTTCTTCATTAGACAGTACAAAATCTTTACTGCACTTCACTTTTTGCTCAACAAATGTTTTTGGTTGTTTCCATGACATAATGGCTCAATTTCTGAATTAATACACAGCACATTCATCTGCACAGTTTTCAAATCAGACACAGAGTGAAGCAATGTAAAACATGCCAGTACACCAACTATCCTAGTACTATCAACTACTGTGGTTACCTTGCATAGCTTAAACTGCTTTAGTCACGTGATATAAAATATATTAGCTTAATTTTTTTTTACTGAACAGTTACAGTTCAATCCTCAAATTACAAACACTTTTTTAGTGTTTGGAGATAGGAAAGATGAGAAATATGGTCTATGACTGAATTGTAACTAAGTGGAGACATAATTTTGGAATTTTGACATTCAGTTAAAAATCGAAGCAAATAACAGAAACTTATTTGTATCTGGATGATGCATGTAAGTATTATATTTCTCTGTATGTGTGTGTATATATATATATATATATTACTGAAGAAATCAGTGCTGTAGCTAAAGTGTATAAAGCCTGTATAGCTGTTAATAAAAGTTGACCTAAAAAGATCCCTCAGACACCAAAAAAAAAAAAAAAAAAAAAAAAAGAAGACCGAAAAGTTCCACTTTCCATAAAAGAGTTGCTGAGGGCAGACCACCCCTAATAGTTATGCTACTGGCAGAAATAACAGAAATTTTGATTGGGCTATTCTGTACAAGTACAAAAGAAATACAAAGAGCATAGTGGCAAAATCAGATTGAAAGAGTTAAATTTTGACTGGTGTAGAAGAAATGCATGAGCATCTAGATATTTACATAGAATTCTGAAAAACTGTTACTGTTAACACTAGCAGTTAATAAATACATAGGTATGTGTAAAAACACGCAACTGCACCTTTTTTAATTCCCTCCAAATAGGCTAATTATTGAATTTTTATAAAATATTTGGTATTTAAAGCTATAAAAGATGAGGTTTCTTTTAAAAGACATTTTTCCACAAAATTCTGATGATAGCTTTTTTTTTTATAGTTTTGTTGTCATGAGCCCTTCTCAATCATTTTGTTAATTTAACTCCTTTAAGGAAGGTGCAGATAAATGATTTATACATGTTTTAAAGATAATTCCATGATTTTGTTTCTATTTTTTAAATAAGGGTTTATCTATTTTGATAGTATAGCTGCATTATTTTTGAAGTTCAAAAAGCAGTAAAATAAGATATTGCTCTTCTAGATATTTTTTATTACTTTATTCATTGATGATATGGTTAATAAAAGTGAAAAAAAATTCAAATTAAACTTTTTTTAGAGGTTTAAAATTGACATCTATAGATTAATCTTTTCCACTCATTGCAGGTGAGTGGAATTTTGACAATTAGTGTAAAAATACCGAATAAATAAATCTAATTAAATGAAAAATATTTTATTAAATACTTTTTTAGCCATTTTTTTTTTTGTGCGGTTTTTCATTGTGTGATATTTTTACTAAAGATGCCCACAAGAGAACCAACATAAAAAGTGTCATATAAGAGATAAACATTTTCCAAGAATTTATTTTTTTAAAAAACCTCAAAAAACACCGATAATTACAATTTTCATCATCCATACTTTAAAAGAAAAAGCACGTCCTTTATCAGTAATAAATCATATCATTGTTGATGAAATGAACGTGTTTTTTTTGGGGGGGTGCATGTCTAGTTAATACGTGTTCTTTACCAAAAAGGACAAACCGCTCATTCGACGGTTTATATACCTATAGGTATAAAATAACCCTAGACAGGTTGGCACACTGTTAGATTCAATCGATCATAAAACGACAAAGAATCCAAGGTCTCCATGAGAAAATCTTGAGAAAATGTCAGAGTAGACATCACTAACTTAAAAAAAAGATACGCTAACTGTATGGGATAAGACTCCATCCACCCATTAAAAAAAACTGTTTCTGATGGTTAAACTCCAATCCTGGGGAGATCTGGAGAGTATGAAGTCACTGTTCACGAAAAAAATTGAAATGGGATTTTGTTAAAACAAAAAGGATATTTTAAAAATATAGATTAAAATAAGATTTTTGATTTTTTAATCACGAAAAACCATCCATAACTTTATGAAGTCCAAGCATTTGAATTTGGAAAAACTGTGGATTTTCTCGAAAAATTATGGATTGTTGTTACATTGACAAATCACATTCATAGCAAAAACTATTCAAGGTAAACCAATGAAATTTGGTACGTATACGTAAAATTTGCCGGTGAATATCATGGACTCGGGGGAAATTAGCATATGCCTTAACCTAATCTCGCTAATTTTCTTGTCTCCGAGATCATATCTCTTAAATTCTGGCTTTAGTGGGGTGTAAGTTTCTTTTTTCTGAGTTTTTCACTCCTCTTGCATGCCAGGCATATGCGAAGGCGCTTTGTTCCGGGAGGTACTATTTACCAACCCCTCCGCTCGGGCAGGATATGACACAAGGTCAATTTAATTTTTTAACAGGTTTTTAATTCAGAGTTTTCCTTCTCCTAGACTAGTTGCCTCACCAAGGCTGAAGAACCTAGTCCGTCCTACTATTTATCCATAGCTGGAGGGAGAATAAGGGGGTTCATACCTTTCCCAAGGGTATTTGCCCGAAAGTGAACGTAATAGCGCGACTGGAGTACGAACTCGCGTACTACGATTCCGCAGTTCACCGCTTTAACCATTACACCACGAGGACACCCCCTTTGTTCCGGGAAGTAAGCCATCTTCTCTTCTATACAAATCACAAAGAGAAAATTTTTCCCCCTAGGAACTTGAACGGATGAACGTATAGAATATTACCGTCGTGAGCATTGCTATCTGGATTACCCCCTTTCATTTGCCATTACTCTCATGTCCCCTCTGGTAGGAGCGATAGTATCTATTTGGGTTCCATCTACTGTTTAAAAATTATTCGTACTCGAAAGGACCATGTGCAATAAGAAAATATCTTGAGAAACAACTACATAAAAAAATATTAATATAAATGTGATTTCGAACCGCTAGATATAAAATAATCTTAGACGGTTGGCCATATTATATTCAATCGAACATAAAAAGACAAAGGGTCCAAGGTCTCTAAGCGGAAATCTAAAGAAAACATTTCAGTAGACATCCCTAACTGAAAAAAAAACAAAAAACAACGGTCCACGAGTAAGTGTCAATAAATTTACCCTTTTCCTCTATATGTTATAACTCTTATTTGCCTTGCAAAGTGAAAGGATTGATTAACAACTGTTTTTCAGTGTACACCTTCCCTACAATAAATTTAAAACCATCAAATATATTCGTTCATGCACACATCTAATGGGAAAAAAATCCTTTTCACTCACCTTTGTGAATATCGTTTTGTGTGTATTGTCATCTGAATTGATCTATTTTTCTTATCAAGTAAATGATTCGTCGAATTAAAACATCACATCTGTCTAAAAACGTTCAGCATAAAACGTAAAAATTATTCACAAAACGGTGATGACTAAAAATAGTTCCTTGCTAATAAATAGTACTGTTTTAAAGTTCCTGCGATACTTATGTATGTTAGACTTTTGAACAAATTTTCTGTAAGAACAAAATTTCATTACTACTTTGAACAAAAACGGAGAAATATCTATTCGAAATCTTAATAGCTTTTTCAGATAATTGCCCAGTCAGCTGGGGCTGTAGAATACACTGACTGCACCTCTGCAGAGGGGTAAGACCCCCCCCCCAATGAGTGTCCTGGATACGACACTAAACAATCTGATGGTGAGGTTCCAGCAGTGCTGGAGCTTTGGGGAATGCAGAGTACCCCTTCATTGCCATCGCTCCCAGGTCCACTCTGGCCTGGAGTGGTAGCACCTGATAGGACCCTATCTATGGGTTAAATAAAACTAACAGCATACTTATGCTAAACTGAATTGAGTAAACTGAATAGCTTAAAATAGAAACGTTTTTGACAAACCGTACACTTAAACTGCGTGCTTATGCTTAACTGAATTATTTCAAATAGAACTGTTTTTCGACATTAAAACTGTATTTACACTTAACTGAATTATTACATATAACTGCTTGAATAGTTCGAAATGGAAATGTTTTTGACAATTAAACTGTGTACTTATGCCAAAGTGAACTGTTTTCAATAGAACAGATTATTTACTTAAAAATGGATTTGGCGTTAAATAACCTACAAAGGTTGATATGCCATAAAACCAAACCAAACAAACCAAACCTTTTTCAGATAACTCTCATCAGAGGAATGATTTTAATATTAAAAGATTGTGTGGGATTAAACAGGGATTCAACTATTCTACATTAAGATTTATTGAAAACAGTTTCAGAAATAATTTGGAGTAACCACTCTTGTTTAGTATCATTTTACACATTGATTTGTAAGTATCTTTTCCAGTGTTGCACAGTCAGAAGATATCACGGGTTTGTTTGTTTAGTTCACTTGAGTGAACATTTTTTTCCTCCATTAAACTGTTATTATTTATTTCCATTCATTCCACTTTTGAATAGACTTTCAAAACTTTAAAATGAGTGCTTGTTGTTAATTCTTTTTTTATTATATGGATGACATAATCAATTCATTTTAATTAATCCATTTATACTGTTCCTTGATAATATAAACAAATTAAAAAAAGGAAACTTATTCATTTATTTGAAATTTAGAAAGACCAATAATTCTTATTAAACAAAAATATTGACAAATAAAGAAAACAAGTTTCTCAAATGTTGCCACATTTGTTCTTACCTCCTTTGAATAATGCCTGTAAAGTTTTTCAAGCACTGTGGAAGGGGAATGTAAAGTAACAATGATTTGATTTTTGACTCTTGTTGATGGATGAGGGGAGTGTATTTTTTCCAGTAAGTAAAAAGTCTTTTTTTTTGTTTTGTTTTTTACCATTTAGTTGAGTAAACCTAAAATTAACTGATTTTCTTCAAATCTTTACAGGTGCCTAGTTAATTTTAGGAAGATTTTTTAAATCTGAGGTTCATTCTTCTGTTGACTAAAAGGATTAATTTTTCCAAAAAAAATGAATCCTTTCGCAGAAAATAAAACAGCAAAAAGAAAAAAAAGGAAAGGAAAAAACAAAAAGACAAATGTACCTCATGCGTACAACTAAGAACTATTCATTACCTAGTAAATAAAAATAAAAAAGGAGTTAGAAAGTTTTGAAGAAAAACACTAGTTGCTAAAATTAATTGTTATTTTAGTGACCAGTCAAAAAACTGAATCAAGTTACAATGATAAAATTGTTTCGAAAAAACACTGGGTCACAAGGACCTGATATGCCTTAAATGAACAAAAGGAGCTGGTACTTACAACTCAAAAAAAGGGTGTTGTATGAATAGAAAAAAGATTTGGAAGAGTTTCTTAGGCGAAAAAATATCTCTTGGGAAAACCTGTTCACTTTTCCATCAAGAATACAGCAAATAATGCAAACACATAGGGGTTCATTCAGCAATCCTTTCAGCACTTCTATAGGACAGCAAAATTCAAATGGATACCATCGTGGTTTAGGTCGAGACAGCATAAGTTCATAGATATAGGTAACTGCATATTTCACCAGGAAAAATACAGCACAAATTCACTGATATAGGCAACAGCACATTTGGCCAGGAAAAATACAGCACAAATTCACAAATATAGGTAACAGCATATTTTGCCAGGAGAGTTCCAGCACAGCAGCAAAATTCTCAGAGGAATTTACTCCCTATTCATTATTTTACCTTAACTGTAGCGAACAGCAATGTTTAAAAACCAGCACATGCTATCAAAATTCACAGGACTACTGAATTCACATCTTGACCACCTTATGGCCTCAGCCGAAAAGGGTAATTCTCTCAGTAGGTGGTGTCAGTTCCAAAATTCCCGTCACTTCCTTCCGGTGGTGACAATCATAAAAGTCCCTTCCAAGAAGAGGTTCCCATTACAATAAAATAATTCCAACATGACAGACCTATCCATAATTGCCAGGGATGGTAATTGGATCAGTTGCTCCCAACTGAACCTTACAGGTAAGGAGCACTTGTACTTGAGTATAATCTACTCTTGGTTTGTCAAGTACACATAACAACACATTGCAATATATATGTTCTTTATTGGGCACTGCACTTCCAAAGAGAAGCTCTGATCATTGTATAATCAAAGTATATTTTGGATCAAAATGTAAAAAGTATATTTTATGATGTTACCAAGTTAGTTATTCCATTTCAACGTCCTTGTGGTTATTGTTGCTTCCCAGCTGCTCCAACTTAAAATCCTCTGTGAAAGAAAAAAATGTAAAGTCATCCATAATGTCAGTGAACAACATCATACCCACATGTCAAATAGAATTTAGTTAGCAACTCAAGAACTATTTTTCAAGATAAATTGATTATGTGCACAGACTCAGAGATAGTTTCCTATCACAAGATGAAATACATGATATTTGAAAACTCTTGTTTGAATAATGAGATATCCCATTATTACTTATATTTAAAAGAAGGACTTCTTGTCTTAGGCAATACAAAATTTTCTTCACTCAAATCATAAGATAAGCAGCTTGTTACTAGTAAGTAAACACAGCAGTCAGGGACCAAAACAACTGGCAATGGGCATACATACCCAGAGGGGAGGGATCTGTTCTTCTCCCAGCCGCTAACATGGGATTCTCTCTATGTAGGATTCAACTGATCACAGCCACAGACTCAGGACAACTGATGCCAGATTTCAACCAATCCAAACACCTTTCTCCAACAGCTCTTTTCAAAGCTAATTTATGAAAGTCATAACCAGCTCTTTTAAGAGCTATTTCAGAAAGTCTTCTGAGGACCACTTCTAGTTTCCTTTATATATACCCCTTTGCAAATGCCACAAGATGATGACTACAATGCAGCAGCCAGCAGACACCTGCAGACCAGCACCTGCATTTTCGATTGCTGCAGACCAGATCATGCAACATCACTCCAGTCTATGAACAAAACATCAGCTTAGATTATTATTAGCACACCATACAGCTATACCAAGGATCAGCATCAAGCACAGAGACCATCTTCTAGATGCACTGTCACTGAGAAATTATTGACAGTTGAGTCTATGCCTTTCTACAGCCTTATCAACCTCACAGACACTACACAGATATACAGCATCAACAATTCTACAGCCATACCTCACCTTTCCTATGTGATTCACTCAATAAAGGCCTGGTATTTAAAACTTAACCCTTTTTCCTAGTCATTTGTCTAGTCCTCTGTCAATCACTTAATTAATAAATGTTTGTTGGATTAACACACTTATTGACCCTGTAACATGGTGGTATAGAAAAAATAAAATAATAAATGATATAAAAAAAACCGACTCACATTTCATGAAATAAAATAAGTAAAGTAATAAAAATAAGGATTATGAATTTACAATATTTCCAGAAGGGGTTCTGGTCACCTTACCCCTGTGTTCCAAATTTCTTGTCAAGAGCCAACCTCTACTTTTATTTTTTTTTTGTACATTTTTTTGCCACCATTCTTGTTCAAAAGAAGACATTGTTCTTGGTGGCTCCTGGAACTTGGAAACATCAAAGTAGCACACAAGCACTCCAACTCAGTGACACGTTTATGATTTTGTTTTTTCTCGTGTGAGTTTATTTTTCTGTTACTCAGTCTTTAAGGAGACAGCATTGAATGAGGTTGTATATTATGTTCTTAATAATCAAGCAAGTAGATTCAACATATCTTTTGAGGGTTTTTTTTGTTTTGTTTCATGTTTTTTTTATTTTTCTAAAAACATTGTATCTTCCAGATTTTTTAGCCTACTAAGTAGATTCAACATATCTTTTGAGGGTTTTTTTTGTTTTGTTTCATGTTTTTTTTATTTTTCTAAAAACATTGTATCTTCCAGATTTTTTAGCCTACTTTCTACAATTTAGACTTGGCTTCTTGCTGCTTTGGGATTTTTGAAAGTTAAATTCACCATTTAAGTATTATAGATGGGATTAAGGAGAATTGGAAAGACAGCTGATGGAAATCTCCAAAAAGAATTTACAGACTTCTGAGAAGTGGAAGTGATACTTGGATGATTGTAGGGGATCTCAAACAGAATATTTAGAATAAAAGTAAGATATCATTGCATAAGGCAAGTTAGTTATTCATTCATCAGATATGATTGTAGTGACATTTTCTTTATATTATTAAGTAATTTTTTTTTTTGGTCTGTATTGATGGTTTTCACTTTTGAATAAATTTTGTAAAACTCAATCAGTTTACATAATTTTATTGAGAATTTTACTTTGAGGAACTTTTTGGTATTACATCAAGTCATGAAAATGGCTCTGAAAATGTGAGATTGAAAGTTTTAGCTGATATTTAGTTTCTTCTACTAATTTTTTTTCATAGACTCTAATGCCAATCAAAACAGTTGAAGTCTTCTTGGCTATTAACAGATGATAATTTGTAATATGCGGTCACTGAAGGAATTGATTTTAATGATGTGTTTGGGCTATTTTGTGCCTGTATGTTGGGGAATTGCATACATTGTATGTTTATATTGACATTATTTTGTGGAGTTATTTTTTCAGAAATTTTTGCACACAGCTATATAATGTCAGGTATTCCTATCTAATTCAAATAATTTTCACATAATTGTATGATTTCAAGTATTCCTATATAATACACAATTATATGGTTTCTATTAACTTTCTATTTAAAAATGATCATTTACTTGCACACAGTTATATGGTTACAAGTGACTAATGATAATAATCCTTAAAAAGCAATTATAGCTTAAAATAACGAAAGATGTTTAATTTACTCACAGTTATATGCTTTCTTGTCCAATACTAATTTTCAAACATCTGCTTGACACATAAATGGGACCCTAATAGACACTACTACTCTGGGTCAGAGTGGAAATTGAAGTTATGGCAATCAAGGGTACTCCATACTCCCCAGAACTGTAGCCTCACTATCAGATGCAGTTTTGTCTCATATCCAAGACACCCTTTTGAGCAGGGGATATAGTCAGCACATTCTGAGACCTGCCAACAAGGCCTGTCCCTAAAGGAGACTGAAATTTAAAATTCTCTCTCATAAAGGAAATTATACCAAATAAAAATGCTTGATAGTTGGTTTTATTTTAAGGTATATCAAACCTTGTGGGTTATTTAATGACAAATCCTGTTTATACATAAATAAAATTATAACAAATAATAATGGTTTGTGTACATCTGAACTAAGACTCCTTACAATTATCATTATTACTATTAAATTGGAAATTGAATTGAAAATTGTGTAATAAAAAAAAAACAGAATGGAAGACTAACATCTTTTATTTATTTATTCTTATCTATACTTACTAGAATTTTTTTCCCTAAGTAATACCATATCAGTTCCTCACACATACTGGTGTCTGTCTCTCTCAAATTTTAGAAATATCATCAACTTTAGTGTCCAAACATAAAAATAAAAATAGCTTTTTTGCATCAGATATCTTCTTGATAGGAATTGACCATAAAGAAATCATTCATGTTTTATGGATTCACAAGAAGAGTTGACATTTCCTCAAACTAAACAAAGTTGAAAAGTGATCTTTACTGTAACTCATTCCTCAAATAGTCACACATAAACAGTCAATTGGTGACTACTGTAATTATTTGTGTATGATATATACTTTTTTTCAGATTTGAAAACCCAAAAGTTAAAGGTGCATATTATACATGAGAATGACCCTGGCAGTGGGGCTTAGAATGTGCCGACTGCAACCCCAGCAGAAAGGTAATAATCTTCCCAACCCCCAAAAAAGGAGTATCCTGGGTGTAACACTAAATTTCACCTAATAGGCTCCAGTTCTGGAGCTCTGGGGAATGTGGTATTATCCTTCATTGTGATTACTTCCAGGTCCACTGTGACCCTGAGTGTTAGTATCTGTTAGTGTTCCATCTATGGTTGGAGAACCTGTGGTGTAATGGCTAAAGGACTGAACTATGGCCTTAAAGTAAGTGAGTTCAAACTCCAGTCATGCTATTAGTTACAATTTTGGACTAATATGCTTGAGAAAGGTATCAACCTTATTTCCTAGCTATTGATTTGATAGAATCTCTGGTGTTCATCTACAAGAATGGCTTTGGTATTGAATAACCCACAAAATTTGGGATGTCGTTAAATAAAGAAACCAATCCAAACCCATCTATGGGTCAAATAGACCTGTTAGCAAATTATTATGATAAGAAAGGAATGCTTGAAACCATATTACTTTGTGAAAACAAAATGATTATTATCATTATTAAATAGTTTGCAACTCACCGTTTCCTACTGCTCTCCACTGGCACTGTGTTGTTAGGCATAGTTCCACTTAGACTGACAACATCAGTATTCTTCAGGACCTTCTGACTATGCTGTGTTTTGACCATAATAGGTGAGAATGTTACTTGATGAAGTCACTGAAGTAACAAATATTTTCATGGCCAGTGGTTACATCAAAGAAATTCTCCAACACAAAAAAAACAATGTCACCACTGGTTAGACATGTAACAACTCATTTTGTTTATATCCTTTGTTGTATACAGTGGTTTTAATCCTTTTCATTTCTATTTTAATCGAGTGACACTGGAATTCACATCAAAATTGTAAATGGTTTAGTAGTAAGTCAAGTTCTTAGAATTTGATATCAGGCACAAGTGATATGGATTCAGGTAGATTGCTGAGATGTCAAAATTCCCAGCTTATATTGAATTCAATGTCCAACCTGCATGGAGGTTGACCGTCTGTGGCAAGTCAGTTATCTCTTCATCCTGAATGCCAATTCCCCATTATTCCAGTTTTCTTTAAAACAGCTATTCCAAATTTAGTGAAAATTTCTAACCCCTTTTTAGAGGATCCAGAGAGCTGTATCCTCCTTCTCAACTCCAACCTACTTTAATTTATATCTCTCACCCATACCTATTACCAGCAAGGTATTAGAAATTCCTTTATTCCTCTCACTCTCTTAATATTCAACTTAGCTCACATCCCTTGGTAGGCACAACTTTCATGATGAATCTGATTTTTAAAATGTGTTGGCGGTGAGGAGGTGTCAAAATTATCAAACCAGTATTTTCCTATTTGACTGACTACCCAAATTTTTTCCCGATGTAATAAATCCTGCCTTTTCTGATAATTTCTTAAACAGCGCAGATGGCCCAGTTTACTTGCTGTAGTCATTTTTAACTAGCTTTTTGGTCTCCAGGTATTTACTTTGTTTGGAAAATATCAAGCAATTAAAATTTTCTGATCAAAACTTCATGGTCATTTTTTAATGAAGAAAAATCTGTTTCCTTCTGACAATCTCAGAAACAATCCAGAGATTTTTTTTTTATTTGGCCCAAGCCTGGTTGTCTAAGTCATTTTTTCTTTTGGGTTTCCAAATGTTTTCTTTGTTCAATACATTAGATTTTCACAAGAGTACAACTCTACTCCTTTTTGCTTATTCTGCTTGCTCTCAACTGTTCAACCCCCTCCAGGCTCATCACTCCCTTACTCTTTTGTAATTTACTAGTAACTGACACCCAAACAGCATTTTCTTTTTTTTCTTCTCTTGGTGAAGCTAAAAGTCTTTCATGCTACAAAATTTCCACTAAATATATTGTTGAAACCAAGAAGTCTTTTTTCTTCTTCTGTTATCAGTGACATGGATATTCTGTCCATTTTATGGATTTACTGTTATTATTTTCCTCAAGATTTTACTAAACATGCAGTCAAAATCAGAAAGTCTTTCATAAATTCATAAATCTATTTCATGATTTTATCATGACCACCTTGCCTCTTACTTCTTTTGCAGGTGGTTTTGGGCATTTCCTTGATTCTATTGTTTAGGAGGGTTTCCCTTCTTCAGGAGCTACACCACTTTGCTTCAATGTTTTATAAAATAACTGAGGGATTTCGGTTCATACCTTTTGAGTTTAGTTAGGCTGAGAACCTTTCGGCTCAGCACTTGGGTTAGTTGGGTGCAACATTGAGGCAGGTGTTAACGCTGGCGCGCATGGGCAGATGGAGGTGTCACTCAGATGTCACAATAGTCCGAGACAAAACGGGATGACGGTGTGGGTGACGTCACGCACCAGAGGCGCGCAGAGGTTTGTGTGAGAATCTGAAGAAAGTTGGGAGTTGAATACTAGGAGCCCAAACGAAGAGGTTCGACTTTTGGAGCTCGCAGACGCGAGGCGAACTTGCGCCTTATGGGGGCCGCTCGAGATGGGGGCCAAATGAATAAGACAGCATAGAAGATTGTGTCTCTCCTTATGTCGAAACCTTTAAGTCAAAGTTAATAAAAAGGTTTCGTACCTGAATGAGAAGTCGTTACGTGTTTTCGAATTCCGAGATTCCTATGTTCTTTATATGTTCTATCATAATGAACAGTATATGTCTATTTCGCACATGGCCATATTCGTGTATATGGCTATGTAACATATGACTATTTGGTGCCGTGACCAGGATTCGAACCTGGGTTACCACGGTTCCACAGAGACGATCAGAGAAGCAGCTGCGAACAATTAGGAATCTATTTCGGAATGGCTTGTTCAGTCGATCGAAGGAGAGAGAGAAAGCACAAGGCCCCCAGAAAATAAGAAACAAGGGAAAAAAAGGCCAAAAACAAGA
This sequence comes from Sepioteuthis lessoniana, assembly GCA_963585895.1. Lineage (NCBI taxonomy): Eukaryota > Metazoa > Mollusca > Cephalopoda > Myopsida > Loliginidae > Sepioteuthis > Sepioteuthis lessoniana. Next base: position 72,129,873 of record OY757908.1, read on the forward strand.
AGAACAAATACGCCCCCCTCCCCCCAGAATGAAAAAGGAAACAATTCCAACTCCGAAAAGAGAAGAAGAAGAAAAACAGCACAACTCCAAAAGAAAAAAGAAAAAAAAGGTGTGAAAAGAAAAGAAAAGAAAAAAGTAACACAACTCAACACCAAGAAAAAAAAAAGGCATGAAGAAAAGAAAAAGAATGAGAAGGTATTTGCTCATTTCCGTCTGTCATAGTTTAATTTATGAATAGAGTTTGAATGGTTGTGGAGGATAGATTTGGAAATAATTCTAAAATTTAAAAAAAAAAATCGTTGTTAGCATAGAAAATTATGATTACTACTGTAAGTGACTTTGTACCGTAGTGTGAGAGGGAGAGAAGAAGAAAGAAAGATGGTCGCTGTGTGGACAGAGGATTGTATCGCGTACTTGATGGACAGCCTTAATTAACAATATTTTTATGAATGAATTTTACGATAGACGGGGTCATTGTGGGTGAAGTTTGTAGTAAATAACGTTTTTTTATGAATGAAAATTTGTTGTAACTTGTTGGTGGTCCAGGCTAATAATATTTGGAGATTAGAATTTTGATTTGAGACCTTGGAGATTTCGCTCATCGATGGGATTGCCGGAAAAATTTTGCATATCTGTAGTTAGGACCTTTGGGATGGGTTTCGATGTTGGAGAATCGATATTTTGGGTGCTGAAGAAATCAGGCCAGGTTTTTGTTTAAGTTGTCAAGTCTGAAAAAGTCGGAGGCACGGTTGGAATGCTTCAGACGTTTCGTTGTCCATATCAACTGGAAAATTGTCTCAGATATCTCGCCATAGAGGCAGAGCAATGAAGAGATGGATATTTTTGTGTCTGACAGGGCAGACAGTTATTTTGTGAGTTCCCCCTGGAGTGGGACTGTGAGGTTTTGTTGAGGAAGATGTTTGGAAAAACATGGGTTTGGAGATTAGTTATTTAAGATATGCGCAGAGTTTTGGTGGTTTCATTGGATGTGTTTGGAAAATTTGTGGACTCGATTTTGAGTTGTGTCGAGGGAGAAATTTTATTGTGAGCTAATAAAGGTTTGGGTGGTTTAGAAAAGAACACCCGGTATTTTAAGGACGAAAGGAAGAAAGAAGATAAGAAAGAAGGGTACTTGTAAGCTGTGGAAAAGATGTGAGATAGATGGTTTGACGGTGGTCAAAAGTTGGAAAAAAAAACCCGGGGAAACATGTATCTTGGTTTGATTACGAGCTATGCTTGGTTGTGGAAGGTTAAAATGTGTACATTAATTAATGACAGAGATTATGAGAGAAAAGGAGATATAATGTTAGAAGTAATGAGTACGGACGTAGAAGAAAGGCAAAAGTGCAAAAGACATAATGAGCAATTGACCTGAGATTTTAAAAAAAATTAAAAAAATAAGAGAACAAATTAAAGACTGAAAAAATATACATGCCGAACGAGTGACTGTTGAAAAAATTAAATTTAAAAAAAAAAAAAAAAATGAGAGAAAAAAGAACCAGAAAATGTGGTCAGAAAAAGAAAAAAAAATGAAAAAAAAAAAAGAAAACGAAGGACAATACGAACACTTTTTATTTTTATTTCAGTGACTTTTGAGCTTGGGACTGACGCATGTTTTTTGTTGTATTCTTTTGTTGAAATTGTATTGCTGAAGATTTTGTTGCTCAGTTCGACGTGAGGAGGAGCAGCACAATAGTTTAAGAAAATAATTTGTCATCATCGATGACAAATGATTTTATTTGTTGTTGGATAGGTATGTTATAAAATAGCCGAGGGGTTTCGGTTCATGCCTTTGAGTTTAGTTACGCTGAGAACCTTTTGGCTCAGCACATGGGTTAGTTGGGTGCAACATTGAGGCAGGTGTTAACGCTGGCGCGCATGGGCAGATGGAGGTGTCACTCAGATGTCACAATAGTCCGAGACAAAACGGGATGACAGGGTGTGGGTGACGTCACGCACCAGAGGCGCGCAGAGGTTTGTGTGAGAATCTGAAGAAAGTTGGGAGTTGAATACTAGGAGCCCAAATGAAGAGGTTCGACTTTTGGAGCTCGTAGACGCGAGGCGAACTTGTGCCCTATGGGGGCCACTCGAGATGGGGACCAAATGAATAAGACAGCATAGAAAATTGTGTCTCTCCTCCTTATGTTGAAACCTTTAACTCAAAGTTAATAAAAAGGTTTCGTACCTGAACGAGAAATCGTTACGTGTTTTCGAATTCCGAGATTCCTATGTTCTTTATATGTTCTATCATAATGAACAGTATATGTCTATTTCGCACATGGTCATATTCGTGTATATGGCTATGTAACAATTGCTCACCTGACTTCATTCATGCAATTTGGTCCTACTGTTCTCGGAGACTTACCCACCTTTTGGTTGGGCAAGGTTTTGATCTGTGACTGTCATATCATATATATATTCTTACTGATCAACTGAGGGTTGTTTACCCTGGACTATATTGGTGTCTACTCTATGTTTCTTATATATATAACTACCTCCCTTTCTGGGATTTTCTAGTTGGTGAAAATGCCTTGTCAGAGAGTATTTTTTTCAATAAAACCTTGTTAAGGTAAACTAGTCTAACAAACTCATTTCAATATATTGAACAAGATAAATTCAAAATTATGGACAGATTTCTGAAACCAGAATGTTAGAATATACCTCCAAAAACAGCTTTATCAAGTAAGATTTTTAATTGCTGGTTTCAAAGATTTTTGTTATCCCTAAGAAAAATTATTGACCTTAACATCCATAATGACTCAACAAACTGTATTTCCTCCAAAGAATCATATTCAACAATGCATTTGTATATGAATACATTGTTGAATATGTTTTTTTTTTGACCATGCAGTCAAGCATCTCCAAGAGTTATATATAAAACCCATACACAGTTTTTGCCTATCATTAAATTAATAATCGAGGACAGAAAAAGGAAGAAAGTATTGAAAAGGCTCAGGGACTGCAGTTATCAGTGAAGGAATGTAACTTTAAATTCATCAATGCTTTACAAACCCATGACGGCTGCATCAGAGATGCTCTTATCATCAGGTTACATTCCAACATTATTTGACAAAGGCTACTTGAAAATAAAACACTTGATTTAATTATAGCCATTGACCAAGCTCGAGCACTCTATTCAGGTCAGAAAAATTTAGAATCTTATATGTATCTACTTACATCAACTGTAAGTGGAGTTTATATCAAAAAACATATTATTAGCAATTAGTCTATGAATATTGGTGATAAATGTGTTGCAACTAATACCTAGTCTAAATGTTTTTCCTGCCAAATGATTATGTCATGATAGAAAAGTATGTGTAGCAAGAAACCCCAGCTGTTTCAAATATAAAAAACAAGGCCATTTCTCAAAAATATGTCATTCAAACCCATAAATGACATCTACTTCAACTTGTCCACAGAGGCTATCTACAATACTGATGAAAATGAACTCTGCATCTGCTTCTTTAGGATCTCTAAAACAGGTCCCCATATATATTAGCTGGAGAAAGGAAGCTACTGTCCTAATGAATACTAGGAGCTCTGGATCTTTCATTTCACATAGTTATGTCAAGAAATACAGACTACATATAAAGCCTACAACTGATGATGTATCCATAGAATCATCATTATCACTAGATGCTTCAATTAAAAAAACAGTATACAGTAGATATAAACTTATTTGGTGAATGGTACTCAAATGAAATGTAAAATTTTTGACTCTACCCAACCTTTAAAGTGACATTATTCTTGCGCACGACAGAAAATCCCTTCATTCTAGTATATCTTTTGCATTTGGGGTTCCAAGAAGTGTTATATTTTGACCCCTCGCCCTGGCCTAAAAATGCTATTCCAAGGTAATACACCGGAAGGAAGTGACACATTCCAACGGCCAGTAATCGAAAGAGATCGCGTGGGCGGATTAAGGCTTATGATATGGGACAAGGTGAAGGTTTCATTGTGCCATTACAGTCATGCACCGGAAGAGAGTAACCACTGAACTGCATGACAGTTATTTCCGCTTGATGACGATTAAACATTCGATTTCAAAGATCCAGTAGGCGATCGTGTGGGCGTTGAGTTATTATTTAACTCAGTTGAGTTTGGGTCCCAGAGCAGTTGCCAGCAGACTCCCAGAGGGTTAGAGATGAGATGTGGTAGGGAAGGCCACACCCGACCGAGGGGGACCTCGGAAACCCCCGATGCAGTTGCCAGTATAATTCCAGACTGTAGAGACCAGATGTGGTAAGGGAAGGCCACACCCGACCGAGGGGGCCCTCGGAAAGCCCCAATGGAGTGGACCCCAACATCAGGAGAACAAGAGACAACGTGACGGTCATAACAGTGGGGTCAAAATATGAAGTTTATGTTCGGTCTCCAGCATCCTCTCACATGCTAACCTTTCGAACCCTTGCAATAAAGTGAGAGGTGAATATGTTGCTAAAGAAGTCTTCTTGCGTCCTTTCTTCGTGCGTCTGTCGTTTGTCATGCGTCTGTTATCATTGCGTCGGTATGTATCCAGTATATATATGTATGCAACAGAAGGATCTTTGCCCAATCATCTGGGGCTGTAGAATACACCAACTGCTTCTCTGCAGAGGGGTAAGACCCCCCCCCAACGAGTGTCCTGGATATGACACTAAACAATCTGATGGTGAGGTTCCAGCAGTGCTGGAGCTTTGGGGAATGCGGAGTACCCCTTCAGCCATCGTTCCCAGGTCCACTCTGGCCCGGAGTGGTAGCCCCTGATAGGGCCCTATCTATGGCTTAAATAGAACTAAGAGCATACTAATGCTAAAATGAATTGTTTGAGTAAACTGAATAGCTTGAAATAGAAATGATTTTGACAATTAAACCGTACTTACATTTAAACCACGTGCTTAAGCTTAACTGAATTGTTTGAAATAGAACTGTTTTTCGACATTAAAACTGAATTGTTACATATAACTGCTTGAATAGTTTGAAATGGAAATGTTTTTGACAATTAAACTGTGTACTTATGCTAAAGGGAATTGTTTTAAATAGAACAGATTATTTACATAAAAATGGATTTGGCGTTAAATAACCTACAAAGGTTGATATGCCATAAAACCCAACAAACCAAACCAAACCAAGAAGAATCTTTTAATTTATCATCCTACTTCCTGTAGTGTACCCTCTACTTCAGTGGACACACCTCCTCTCTCTTCCATCATTGATCCAGACTGTAAACCTATTACAACTAAATCTAAAAGATTTGGAGAGGATGACGAGCATTTCAAGGAGACTGAAATTGATAAAATGATCCAGGAGGGTGTAATTGAAATGAGTACATCTCCTTGGAGGACTCGGGTGTTATTTGTAGTCAACAAACATCAAAAGACTCATAGTTGATAACAGTAGAACAATCAATAGGTTTACCAGATTAGATACTTATCCATTACCAGGAATAGATGATCTGGTTTATTAAATATCAAAACATACAATTTATAGCTCATTGAACTTGGAAAGTACCTATCACCAGATACCACTCAGTAAGAAATACCATGTACAGCATTCAAAGATAATGTTAAGCACTACCAATTCTGTGGAATTCCTTTTGGAGTTATTAACAGGGTTGCAGGTTTCCAAAGGATAATGAATAAGATTATCAAGGAAAATAACATAAAGTGTGTGTACATCTATGTAGACAACATTGTTGAAGTTGGGAATAACAGTGAGAATATAACTTTTCAAAATTTCAGATTACTAAACATCATAATCTCACCTTTACTGAGGAAGAATTAAAAACATTTATTGATTTCCTGGGTTAAATCATAATACAAAATATACTAGGACCCAATGCAGCACATCTACAGCCATTAAGACAACTGCCAACTCCTAAAGACAAAGCTTCACTGTGTTGAATGTTTGGATTATTCTTGTTCTATTCTTTGTGGATACTCAAGTTCTTTGACAAGATTTAACTCTAACTAGTATCTCATTCCTTCCTTCTCAATCCAGAGTCAGTGAAAACCTTCAAAGACTTCAAAAAAGAAATTGAAAAAGCCTTATTACACTCTTTTGATAAGAACATTCCTCTGATCATAGAAACTGATGCTTCTGATACTACCATCACTGCCACTTTGAATCAATGAAACCTCCTTGTAGAATTTTTCTCACAAACACTAACTACAACAGGACAAAAACATTCTTCAGTGGAAAAAAGGTTTGTACTATAATTGAAGCTGTGAAAAAGTGATCACATTACTATTCTGCAATACACTTAGTCACAGATCAGGAAGCTGTTAATTTCATGTTTAATACAGAAAAATATGGAAAGATTGAGAACAGCAAAATTGAGAGATGAAGGTTAGAATAGGGATATTATTAGTACAACATCATATTCAAACCATGGAAAAAGCCCTGTTGGCTGGAGCTGTAGAATACATAGACTGCACCTCTGCAAAGGGGTAAGACCACCTACAACAAGTGTCCTGGATATGGCATTAAATAATCTGATGGTGAGGCTCCAGTAATGTTGGAGCTTCGGGGAATGTGGAGAACCCCTTCATTGCTATCACTCCCAGTTCCACTCTGACCCAGAGTGGTAGCACCAGAAAGGGTCCAATCTATGGGTTAAATAGAACTGTTTGATATTTAAACTGAGTGCAAACAAATGACTTATGCTAAATTGAATTGTTTGAAAAAGAACTGTTTGATCATTTAACCATGTAAACAAATGACTGGTGTTAAATTGAATCTTTAGTGAGACATAGCAATACTTTGAACTATTTAACTCTGTTTACTTATGTTTACAAGTCATATATATCTATGTATAAACCAAATTTGGCATTAAATAACCAACAATGGTTGATGTGCCAAAAAACAAAACGAAACCAACCATGGAAAAATAACATTCCAGCTGATACACTTTCATGTGCTCAGTGCTGTGTACTTATCAACAGAGATATATTACTGGAAAGATATCTGTCATCTTGGCATAACAAAATTGGCTTAATTGGTTAGAAATCTTCCATATGCTTTTAAAGATATTAAGAGTATGTACTGAATGTGCTTGATGAAAACCATGCTTCTATTCACCAGAAACAGCTTGCCAGGCCAAAGTAACACAGCCACTTGAACAACTCAGCATTGACTTTAAAGGGCCTCTTCCTTTTATTTCAAAGAACCAGTACTTCCTGATAGTGACTGATGAGTATTCACGTCTTCCTTTTACCTTCACATGTCCAAATATGACAGTAGGCTCAGTAATCAAATATCCAAGTCAGACATTTATAATACTATTTATATATATATTTATATTCATATATTTTCAATATTTTATATCAATTATTTAATATAAATTATATTTTTATATATCTTTTTTATTTATTATATTTTTATTTATTTCATTTATATTTTTTTATATAAATTATGCATTATTTTATAAATATATATTATTATTTTAAATTTATTGTTATTATTATACATTATATGGTATTATAAGAGTATTTATGATATTGCCGCGACCGGCCGACAAACCCTTGCCGCGACCTGCCGATAAACCTAAACATATCAAATTACACGCCCGAGTTAGGACGATTATATCCGAGTACGACCGGAACTGACTAAGCCCTTTTTTCTTGCTAACGACCTTGACATCTAGTTATAGCTAAAAGAAAAGGGAGAATTAAAATTAATAACATTCACAGAACACTTCGGCCAAAAATTACCTGATAAGACTTGAACTAATAGTCGTCGCCAGCCTATAGCAGGTTAGGAAAATACTTTACGGCTACACTCATTTTTTATCAAAGAATTTTATATCCACGCGGTTGAGCTGTGTGTCACAGCACTTCCGTGATATCAACAGGCCCTTTTCAACCCTCGTTGGCACGCCCCCGGCTTTTTAGCTGGGCCGTCTGGCATTCGTGCCGGATGGGTGCTCGAAACCAAGAGCAGACTCGGGGCCGAATAGGCCCCCAGCTTCGGCTGGGCAACCTTCGGGTGGGCGAGCTGCACTTTTGTCTCCCTTGTACGGCACTAGACCAAGCGTCTAGTTTAAGCTGTAAACTGGCATACGTGCCCGGACTCACATTTGGGTTCGTGAAACTGCTTGCCTCATCAGGCTCACATTGCACTAAGTGAGCCGATGAGCAGCACAGACAAGCAGGGTTCGAGTCTCGGCTCCTTCCCGACCTTCCCCTCCCCTTTATCCCCACTTTAATTGGCCTTCGGGCTTTTGACCTTGTGTCAAGTCGTGTCTGGTGGGAGGCAGCGACAAATATCTGGCACGCTCCTAGCGAAGCTCATTAAGGAGGAATCCTGCATTCTGTGCGGTCGCATTCACCTTAACTTCCGACGTTGATCCCACTTCTCGTGGTAGATCCCCCTTTTTTTTTTCCACCTACATAGGTATGCACAAAGGTCCTTTTTAGGACCATAAGAGGTCTCTGTCTGCGGGTCAGAGCATCTCTGGCGGTCAGTAATGATCAGTCGAAGTAGACGGCCAGGCGGCAAACACGAAGACGGATTCTAAGACCAACCGGTCTTAACTCTCACTCGGTTCCGATAGTCCGATAAGCTGCGCAGCGCTAATGGCACGGTCCAGCCTTTAGCTACTCTTTCGCTATCTGCGCAGCGCTAAGATAACGCCCATCTTAGCCTCGGCCTTCTGGCCTGTCCACTCGTCAGCTCGGCTTTGACCCGACAAAGCCTTCGCTCTCGTCCGCTCGTCCGCACGGCTTTGACCCGACTAAGCCTTCGTTCCCGTCAGCTCGCCCGCACGGCTTTGACCCGACAAAGCCTTCGTTCCCGTCAGCGCGTCCGCACGGCTTTGACCAGACAAAGCCTTCGCTCCTGTCCGCTCGTTCGCACGGCTTTAACCCGACAAAGCCTTCGCTCTCGTCCGCTCGTCCGCACGGCTTTGCCCCGACAAAGCCTTTGTTCTCGTTCGCTCATCCACACGGCTTGGGACCCGACAAAGCCTTCGCACTAGTCCGCTCGTCCGCACGGCTTTGACCCGACAAAGCCTTCGCTCTCGTCCGCTCGTCCGCACGGCTTTGATACGACAAAGCCTTCACTCCCGTCCGATACGTCCGCACGGCTAGGGGGCCCAGCAAGGCCCTAGCCTTTCCTCGAACACGACGCTCTTGCAAGGTACCACGCAGTCCACGTAACGACTCGCTGTTACGGACTGTTCTACCACTGCAACACCTGACTCACGTACGACCCGTCGTACGAGTCAACAACCCGATCGACACACCCTTGGTTAACCACAACATACCGTCACAACCAGGGATATCGATCTACCAACCTCGATCGACCATTTAGCTGTACTCAACGACCAGCACCGACCATCTAGCTGTACTCAACGACCAGCACCGACCATCTAGCTGTACCCAACGACCAGCACCGACCATCTAGCTGAACTCAACGACTCGACCGACCTCAGCTTACCAGCATCCAACGTCTAGCTGAACTCAACGACTCGACCTACGCCAGCGACCCTCGTCGAACGCCCAGCTGCGAACACATACAACCGCCACGAACATTTACATTCACGCTTGTAAATACGACGAAATAAATTGTCATTTGTAATTATCATTATCTCGCCTTTGTTCCTTCATATTGCTTTGGCTGTTCTCATTCACATAAATTCATTTGCGGGGTCAACATACTTATAGGCCCCGCAACAATATTATAATATTTGGCATGCCCATGTACATCCGTTCTAATAGATGGTTTGGTTTGGTTTCTTCGTTTAATGGCATATCAACCTTTGTAGGTTATTTAATGTCAAATCTATTCTCCTAGAAGAACAGTAGTGGTACTATTTAACCCATAGCTGGGAGGATAAGAGGGTTCATACCTTTCCCAACGGTATTTGCCTGAAAGTGAACGTAATAGCGCGACTGGAGTATGAACTCGTGTACTACGATTCCGCAGTCCATCGCTTTAACCATTATGCCATGAGGACACCCCCTGTTCTAATAGAGGAACATCCTTTGTGTCATAGGTTCTAAGTGAATACCGCACCAATCCTGGAATAGCTACAAGCTGGACAACACTGTACCTCCCTCAAGGAAATGATCAGTGTGAATGATATAATGGGATTATCAGGAAACACATCTCATTAGCTTTAGATTTATTAAATCATAAGCCATCAGAGTAGTGTAATATCCTAACTAACAAAAGGGAAATAAGCTCTGATACCACAGGGGTTACAGCCTCTACTACATCCGGGGGATTTGGTCAATAAAGGAATATACCAGGCATAGCAGCAGATGTTCGTTTTCCCTCTGTCTTTAATCATCATCCATCTTATCGATTCACCTTAGTAATAGTCCATACCTAGCAAGTATCCATTACCTCAGATATAAAGACTTTACAAGTAGGTAACTGTACTGCTTAAGGGATTTCACTCTGAGATCTCTACTGCTACTAATGCAATACTCTATGAAAGACTCTTTTCTTGGAAATGGCAGACTCCTAGTGCCCATTCCTTACTGATTTGATTGTTTACATCAGATCCAGTCCTTTTACGCCACCAAGTTTGTATCAATGAATCATTGGTAAAAGAGAAGAATACAACTACTGAAAGCAAACACACATGCTCATATGAGATTCACTAATAGACATGGATCTATGGTATCTGTTAGGGATTTGACCTTAATAGGTAACTTATCACAAAGTGAACAAACAATGGATGATAGCCTTAGAAAGAATACGGATGGTTCTACCTCAACTAATGAAACTAATACTGTTGACAGACATGAATCCAGTAGTAGTAATAATCCACAAGAATTACTAATCCAGAGATTTCAACTCATTCATCTAGTGACTTGAAGACTACATCTCCTTGTGTAATGCCAGGAGATACAAATACCCAGGCGATCTTAAACAATTTAGGGAGGAAGAATGTCATGTATGCATGTATGTATTCTTACAGATCAACAGAGAGTTGTCTACCCTGGACCAAATTGGTGTCTACTCTTTGTTTATTATATATGCAATTACCTCCCTAACTGGAATTCTCCTGGTAGTGAAAATGCCTAATCAGGTAGTATCTTATTCAATAAAACCTTGTTAAGGTAGAATAATCTTACCAACTCATTTAAGTGACCTTCATGGTTACAAGTCCAACATCATAGTCTGTATCTCTCAAATGTCAATAGGAGAAACCCATGCCTCAGGCTCCATTGTCTTCTACAGGGATCTGCTTCCTCTTCTCGATTCTCAGGTGTTCCCATGGGCTTCCTGTCCCTGTAATAGGTCTACCGACTTCCTGATTTTACTTTGAACTTGGCTTTTCCTCCCTGCCATTAAATGAAGAAACCAAGAAACCAAAACCATCTAAGAAGTTCAACAAGTTCAACTTTTACTGCCTTTGTACCCTTTTTATATTTTGCTTGTTCATAGAACAATATGTGCATATTTCATCTGTTAGGACACATTTGTTAATTCTTAATACTCCTTGGGCTATTGGCTCAATGAGTAGAGTGTTTGCCAATGGTCAAGTCATACCAAAGACCCAAAAATGATATTTGATGCTGCCTTGCTTAACACTCAGCATTATAAGGTAATGATCAAGGGTAAAGTGGAGCAATCCAGGTAAAGAAGTAGCGCCCTCCCCTACACCTCGGTGTAGTAGCTATTGAAAAGGGAGCCTTCTGGTTGCCCTCGAATACAGTCGGTATGTGCAAATTAGCTTGTCTTCTCTTTGCTTCTGTTTCTCTAATGTATTATTGGACATACTAATCCTAAAATTGGAACTTAGTTAGCAGGGACACAACTAAATATCCTCCCTCACCCCCCCCCAATAATTTTATAAAACATATCTATTTTTCCATGTGATCTTTTTTAATACACCATGAATCAAAATTTAAACAGTGAAAATACATTATTATTAATAATTTAGTATTTTCCTTCATTTTCCCAAATTTAGTTGTTTTTTATTAATAATTTTGACAAGCATTCTCCTTAACCTTCCCAATTCTATTTGCTTGTCATTTCTATAACAGAAAGGAACAGCACACATCTGAAATAAGTATAAAAAACAAGCTCCCAGTGAGACTTTACCTTACATCCCCTTCTTCTTCGAGTAAGTCTAGCTGTACAATACTATCTGTGAGCTACAAGAGCATGGATGGTATCATAGATGCCCAAATAATGCCAGTCAAGCCACTCAGTACCACCATCTCTGATTGGTTGGACTGTATTTATTGTTGTTTTTTTATACTGTAAGTGTTCATCATCAAGGATTCCCTTGACTCTCTCTCACGATCTGTCCCTATAGGCCATCACTCTCATTATGTCTTCTAAACGGAACCCAGTATCACCACAGAGCGGATGAACATGAGTTTTTACTGGTTGGTCAACACTGGCATGATCATTCATAGGCGTTCATAGGAGAACTTGGCTCACAATTTTATCCTTACTTCACCAACAAGGGGGATGTCCTCGTGGTGTAATGTTTAAAATGCTGGACTGCAGGATTGTTGTGAGTTCAAACTTTAGTCGCACTTTTACATTTACTTTGGGACAAATACCCTTGGGAAAGGTATGAACCCATTATCCTCCCATCTATGGGTTAAATAGTACCACTTCTGTTCTTCTAAATGGATCAATTTGGCATTAAATAACCCAAGAATGTTGATATGCCATTAAACAAAGAACCTAAACTAAACTAAACTTCACCAGCAATGCCAAGCATATCTCACTTGAATAGTTTATAAGATGGGAGGTAAGTGACTGTAAAGCTACTATTTTGTATGGTGCTATTTCCAATACTTGTTCAAAACAACATGCAGTATCCCTATGTAGTTCATACCTAGCTTTTTCTCCATGTGTTTTGTTAGCGTCAATGTAGTGCAGCTAAGTGTTGAGAGTATATATTTCTTTTTTTTTTGTTGTTTTTTTTTATGTAAGTGAAAATTTCAAATTAAAATTCAGGATCCACCTCAGTATGTATTTACCCAACCCTTTTGCAAGAGGCAGCATGCAAGAAAAGGTCAATTTTAAACAGAGTACAACTAGTTTAAAGTAAAGTTGGCAACCGTAGTTGAGGGTGACCCGAAGTCTCCCTTTTCAATAGCTACTACACCGAAGTGTAGGGGAGGGTGCAACTCCATTCCCTTGATTACTCCACTTTACTCTTGATCTGTATCCTATAGTGCTGAGTGTTAAACAAGGTGACATGAAGTACCATTTTTTGAGTCTTTGGTATGACTCAACCTGGGATTGAACACCGGTCTCCCAGACTGGGCCATTGGCCTAATGAGTAGAGTGTTTGCCAATGATCTGGGAGACCAGGGTTCAATCCCAGGTCGAGTCATACCAAAGACTCAAAAAATGGCACTTGATGCCACCTTGCTAAGCACTCAGCATTATAAGGTTAGGATCAAGGGTAAAGTGGAGCAATCCAGGGAAAGGAGTAGCGCCCTTCCCTACATCTCCGTGTAGTAACTATTGAAAAGGGAGTCTTGGGTCACCAACTTTACAACTGGTTTAAATTATAAGTTTTCCTCCTGTTAGACAGGTTACCATACCAAGGCTCAAGAGTCCAGTCTTCCCTACAATTTACTCAAAGATGTGGGGGAGAATGGATGGATTCATGCCTTTCTAAAAGGCATTAGTGCAATGTAAAACACAGCCTTGTCCAGAAATTGAACTTGACTCACTAAGTCCATTTCCTATGACGATAACTATAATGCCACCCCTGTAAAGATAGAACAAAATAAATACTATTTCTTAAAAACAAGTGTCTTTATTTAGCAGTATAAACATTTCATTATATATAGTTATGAACACATTTCTATAGGTATATACTGACAGAGGTGATACATAGATCTAATAATCAAATACAAACACACATACATACATACATACAGTTATTTACTAAGCTTAGCATGTCACAAGGTCAGAAGTCTGGGTGGGGTTGACCAAGTGGCCTGCTAACTCAGTTTGGTAACCATGATGCCTATTTCCACACATGCAGGTAAGTCAACAAGTCTGCAGTCTAATGATAAAAATAAAAGCATTTATTTTATACAATAAATATTTAAACATGATCTCTTTCCAAGTCAATGCACTTAATTCAGTGATGAATATTAATCAAGTAGATCAAACTTATTGATCCAAGCTCATCTACAGAAGGACATAATTGAATCCATAGAAAAAAAACCCGACATTTTTTTATACAATATATATTTATTTTTTTTTTTTATATAATCTCCTCCTCTTTCCTTGTCAATGCACTTAACCTATAGTTTCTCTATTAACCTCATACACTGAATGTTATGCAGTAAAAATTTCAGATCTAAAATTTTGACTGGCAATGAAGTCTGTAAAAGAAGTCTTTTAAAAAAAGCAAGGAAAGCAAAATGGTTTAAAGAGCAGATTCCTTAACTTGTTTTTTTTTAATGAAACATAAATTAAGTGATGCAGCATTGAAATTAAAGATATAAATGTAACCAAATCCAACCAACCAACTAACCAATATAAAATTATATCTGTCTACTATCTAAATAATTAATGGAATAATGAAAATGTTCCATTTCAAATCTTCACCAATTTTCTCTAATCTCCTTTCATTATTTCATTTTCATATAATTGGTTAACTGGCTTATTGGCCCAGTGGGTAGAGGGTTTGCCATTGGTCTGGAAAACCGAGGTTCAATCCCAGGTCGAGTCATACCAAAGACTTTTAAAAAATGGTACTTGATACCTCCTTGCTTAACACTCAGCATTATAAGGTACATATCAAGGGTAAAGTTGAGCAATCCAGGGAAAGGAGTAGCGCCCTCCCTTACACCTTGGTGTAGTAGCTATTGAGAAGGGAGCCTTTGGGTCACCCTCGACTACAGTCGTCAACTTTACTTACATTTTTAGTGATTTGACATTCAATAAATCTGTCAATTTGCCAATATTTCTTATCTGATCCCTTGACTGTGAGAAAAGAATTGTTATTGTAATTACTCACTTAAGTCACTGCTATTAAATCAAGTACAAGGTTCTCTGTAAATCTATCCCCCATAGAAGATTCAGCTGAACCCCACAAATATATCTATCAATAATATAGACTCTGTTCCTTGTTTATTCAATCTCATAGTAAATATAAATATCCCAAAGACAGAACTTAGCAATTGGCTACTGTTCTATGGCATTGCCAGATAATAGGAAGTATCTGACTTTTTAACACTAATAAATTGTCCTTCACTTTTTAAGTATGGTAATAAATTAAGTAAAATTATTTTGGAATAACAATGTCACTTCTATTGTCCTTTCCACAATTTTTTTTCATGTCTTTAATAAACCCTGAGATAAAAGCGTATCTTATCTTCAGTTTGAATGCAAAAAAAAAAAAGAAAAAAGTGAGCTTGTTCATGGGGTTTTTGAAACCAGAACAGCACTTCCCTATAGCATCAAAGAAGAGAGTTGAAGTAGTTTGATGCTTTCATGACATTGATTTCAGAGACTGGGCAATTTTTGTCTATATGTTGCATACAATACCCAAAGAGTTAAATAGAGACATAACCATTTTTTCCCTGGCCTTTTGGCAGAGATTAATGTGTTGTATCTGTTCATCTTCTTTAGGTGTGTTCTGGTTTTCGGACAAGATATGTAAAAGCAAAAGTGAGATGAACCTGGTCCTGCATATTCCTAGCTTATGGCATCACCTTCTTTACTAAAGCAGAGAGGGTTAGAGTATTTCAATGTGAGCATGACAGTGGTTGTGTTTATAGGGACTGGCACTATTGAGTATTTGTCCAAACCCTCCATTTCAGGCAGGATGTGACACAAGGTCAGTTTTTAAGCAAAGTTTTCTTTCTCCTAGACTGGTTGTCATATCAAGATGAAAAGAATCCAGTTTCCCCAACAAATTACCCATAACTGAACAGGCAGAACAGATAGATTGATACTTTTTCCAAGGAAATTAGTGCAAATTGAATTACTAACAGCCTCACCCATGATTTGAACTCAGGTTGCTAATTCCATTTCCAACAAGAATAGCCGTAATGTCTAGTGTACCTAGTCCAAGTGTACACATCTGCAATCATCATTAAGCTATGTATTGCATACAGCAACTGAGGGGGATGTAGTTAAACAGGGTCATAATAAATAGATTTAATGATTATTGAAAGTAGCAATTGGTCAGTTCAAGTTTAACACATTGAAATTAAGCAGAGATTAGCTTGCTCGGTACTTAAATGGGTGACCACTTACAAAATATAAGTATGGTAAGCAATCAGAAGCCTGTGGACCAGACTTAGCAAAGCTTAGCTGAGTTTGATTTCTTTGTTTAATGGCATATTAACCTTTATGAACTATTTAATGCCAAAGCCATCCTTATAGAACAGCAATGGTACTATTTAACCCATAGCTGGGGAATACGGGTATTTGTCCAAAAGTGAACATAATAGCATGACTGGAATTTGAACTTGCTTATTACAATTTCACAGTTTGCCACTATACCAGAGGGAATCTCTTTTAGCAAAGCTTAGTAAATTGTTATTGAAAGTAATCAACAGTTTAAATGGTCAGAAATTAACTGTAAAGATTCTAGTTTGTTTTGTTTTTTTAAATTACATGGTCAAATGAGCCTATATAGAAATATTTAGATTCCCTGATTAATGATAGAATTTTTTTTAATGTGAAAAAAAATCATGAAGAATTTTTACTGGAAGGTTTTTGTTTATTTGAATTTTTTAAAAGCAATCTTCAATTATAGATAGTGTACTTTTTAATTATCTTAGTCTGTAATTAGAGGGGTCTTATACAGATCACTTTATTTCACTAATCATTTGGATGAACATCCTCATTTCTGTTGTCTTTCTCACAATAGTTGGTATGTTTTCTAATCTTTCTTAAAAAAAACTAAAAAAAAACCTGATGCAAAAAGCAAAGATGAAGATAATTGTTTGAATAATTGATGGAATAATGCAAATGTTTAATTTCAAATCTTCACTCATTTTCTCCCAGACTCCATCATTACTTTTTCAGATAATAGGTCCACTATTCTTTGTAATTCAACATCCAACCAATTAGCCAATTTTTCAATACTTCTGACCTGATCCCTTGACTGTGATAAAACAATTGTTATAATTGTAATTACTCACATAAGTCACTGCTATTAAATACAAGAATCTCTATAGAGCCATTCCCTATAGAAGATTCAGTAGAGCCCCGCATATATATCTATCAATAATGTGGTCTCTGTTCCTTCTGTTTGTTCAATTTCAAAGATTTGAATTTTTTTTAATCAGCTGTGAGTTGAATGGAAAAATCTGGAGAGCTCATGTATGTTCTTTGAAGCTTATGTAATGCTCTAGATATGGTATCTTTTGATGATCCTAGCTCTTCAGAAAGTTTTCGAGTGCTGGTGTTCGGGTTCTCCTCTAACTTGCGTTTTAAAGCATCATAATCGACAACTGATGGTCGTCCACTTCTCGGCTTTACTTCAAGCGACAAGTCACCACCCTTAAAACGCTTAAACCAGTTTTGGGCAGTGCGGTCAGATATTGCTTTATTTCCTTCCACTTCCCGAATTCTGCGAGCAGCTTCAGTGGCTTTGAGGCCCAGTTTAAAATAATGCCTCAAAATTGCCAGAATCTCAATACTTGTATCCGCCATTCTAACATCTGAAACAAAAGGTACAGCTGAATAGTATTGATAATGATATATATAATATATATATATGAAGATAATAATATTGATAATATAGTAGAGTTATAGTCTTTAGATGTGTACATAAAATAAACTTAAAAGTAAATGTCAGTAACAAAATGAAAATACTTTTGATACATCCTAATAATTAATAACTAACCCAGCCCTTTAATATCAAGAATATAACCTACCTTAGGTGATGGAACATTAGGCCCTTTTAGAGTACTTCCCCTAGGATTTCACATTTATCTCAGTGCTTTTTCCACATTTCAAAACAGCCTGCAAAGCTCTCTTTTGGGAATACCATCAGCTGCCTTATCACATTTTCCTTAAACTGGTCCATTCATTGAAATTTCCATTTCAAGACTGATTTTAGTTTTGGGAAAAACCAGAAGTGGCAATGAGCTAACTCTGGATTGTGGGATGGGGCTAATGGACTTGGGAGATGCAATGTTTTACAAAAAAAACCCACTAAAAACTCTACATGAAAACACTGTAGTCAGACTACACAAGCCCACTCACTGATAACTGGGTAACTCCACAGGAGAAGGTTTGCTCAAGCATGTGCATTAAGTCTCCCTCTGATTGGTTGCCAAATTATGCCAAGGTTGGTGCTCAAAATGTTCAAAATAGCCAGATACTGTCTCATCAATCCATGTATTTACCCAACCTCTCCTCCATGGGCAGAATGTAGTTTGAATTCAGTTTCCCTTCTCATAGATTGGTTGCCTTACAAGGGCTAAAGAACCTAGTCTTCCCTACTATTTACACATAACTGGGAGGAGGAAGAGAGATAGATTTATGCTTTTCCCAAGAGCATAAACACAAAGTCAGATTCAAACAGTTCCATCCAAGTTTGAACTGAGGTCACCAATGTCATGTCATTTCCCATGACGATAACTTTTATGCCATCAGCGTGAATCCATGTCGTCTTTGGGTCTTCTGCTAATTCTTGCATTGTCAACAGTTCACTTTATTGCAATATGCACATATTCAATTTTTTTTAGAGATTTTTGCTTGTCAAAGACCTTCCAGAACTTGGATTACTTTCAACAGATTTCCAGCCACTAGGCTCACTCATTGGATTATCTCGAAAGTCTTCATTATCATTTGAATACTTTCCGCAGACATGTATATATTTCAAGCAAGACTTGATGCATATTTGATCAATGACATCTCATTTTTAATGGAGTAACCTGAGAGTATTTGTCTATGCCTGAGCAGTAAGATCTTGGTTACATCAAGGCCATGCAACCAGCAGCTGGATACAAGGTTCATTTAAAAAGCTCTCAGCCTCACCAAGAAAGATAAGCATAGCTGAACATTTTTATAGTGGCAATACCCTACCACTTCTTATAAAAGTAGATTTTTCTAGTTTTATAAGAAGTGGTAGAGTGTTGAACTTTTTGAACAACTCTCATACATTCTGGGCAGATCTCATATAATCAATAGACTAACATTTACTCAAGAAATGAGTATTTTGTAACTGATTCTATAATGCCTTCGTTTGTTTAATAATTTGCTAAAAAAAATATTTTCCTTGAGTTTTATCTTATCTGAATAATAGAAATGTATAGAATGTACTTTTGACTAAAATATCTAACATGATATTAAAAAGCCTTACAGAACTGAGCCCCAACAAATATGTATATCAAAGGTCTTATTAGAAACAGCAGACAATTGCAGGCTGATATTATACATGTCCTTCCTGAATAGCCTCCAAATAATACATGTCAATTCTGTGACAGTATCTGAGTCTTCGGCAGGTCTGTGAAGGCATATAAGAGTACTAAAGACAATTCTTTTATTTGTCACGTGCTGCAAGCCTTGCAAGGGTGAAGTTGGCCTGAGGTGGCAGATGTGTTTAACTAGGAGTGGGGGTAAATGTACATGTGCATTGGCAGGAAGAAAAAACAGCCCTAGTCTCTATAACCAATATCACACAGGCATCAGAGTATATTGACAATTCTACTTTGGTGAAATTTTTTTAGCGACAGGAAGATGAGTAGGGCTGTATCCTGGCTGTAGACAGCCATTTTAAACATCTTGAGAATCAGCAGTGCAGCCTTGATATAACTCAGCAATTAATTAGAGGGCACCTAACAACAAGTAGGTGAGCAGTCACTCATCAGTAAAATAAAACTGAGTAAGCTTGTGTACTGTGTGACCATTAAATTTTTATACTGGGTATTTTGTCAAAACATTGCATCACCCAAGACCATTTAAGCTTCCCTTACACACAGTCCAGAGTTGGATCTTTGTGACTTCTGGCTTTGTGAAATGAAAAATTGTTTGAAGACTTTGAGAACATAGTTTCATACTACAAGGAACATTTCATCATTAAACAAGATTTTCATCATATGGTCAATGTTTTTGGTCATCAGAAACCAATTTTATTGACATTTAAAGCACTTAGGTACTATCTTTAGATATTTCCAGTTCAGAAAGAAGTCATCTATAATGGTTTTAAAGCATTTAAATTACAGAGAAATTTGCATAGCACCTTAATATGAGCACTTCGGAAACAGGATTTGACCTCATTTCTGAGTACGTTTTTAACATCAACAGTAGGGTCTATTGATCTAAATCTGGAATTGCAAGTCATATGAGATCTCATGACAACAAACAATTGCAGGCTGATATTATACAGGTCTTTCCCCAGCAGCCAACGAGTAATGCATATCAATTTTTTGACAAAGTAGCAGATCTAAGAAAGCATTTAAGAGTGCTCAGGGTTAATGTCAAAGACAATTTATTTGCTTGTCATGTGTTGCAGGGCTTGCAAAAGTAAAATTAGCCTGATGAGGCAGATATGTCATCTCACTGATGACATTATTTGATGCTACACAAAACGAACATGCCTTGTGTTACCATAACAGAATTTCTCATTGTTTGAGAAAGAGACCAGGGTGGTAATACATTGCAAATAGAGCTTCTTAATACAAATAAAACAACAACAATGCAAACATATAAATCTTATGTTAATACTTATCTGATTTTTTATTTGGTGTATTATTATCTATCTTTGATCCAAATGTTGTCAAGTTGAAGATACATGTTAGAATAATTAAATTTGTATTAATCTGTATTTTATTTTTTACTTTTATAATCTTGTTATTTTTATTAACAATAGAAAGAACTTGATAGGCCCATTGGGCCTACTGAATGAACTTTTTGGATAGCATGTTAGACAAATGATATTCAAAACTGGAGTGTGTAAGATAGAAAAGGAGAAGATTAAAAAGGACAGATGGAAAGGAAGACAGAATGAATGGAAGGAAAAAGAAGAAACAATGATCATGGAGAAATGAAGGGAAAGAAATAAAGAAAAGTTGGATATGAATTAGGAAAAATCAAAAGAAGAAAATCAGAAATATGAATGAAAAAAAAATTTAAATTAACCTAATTATTCATCTTGCTATGAATCTTTCTTCTTTAATAAACTGATATTCTCATCTTTAATTCCCAAAGTGAAACAGTAGTAAAATCATTCAGAAAAAACTTTTAATGTTCATTATTCTTTTTTAACCTCAGGGAGTGTGTAAGTGTATGTGTATAAATAAATAAATAAATATGTTAGGATAGCATAGATAGAAACAAATAGTCACCATGTGTCATGGGCTATGTGTCTATGCTATCTTAACTTCTATATATATGCTCTATAACTGATATTGTGTATTTTATTAGTAAATATAGCTAGCTATATTATTAATTATATATACACACACACATACACATTGTACATCTCTATCAAGCCCAATAGAGTTCAAATTGCTATCAGTTAATGTGATTGAGAGTGAAGTAATCCCTTAAGGGAAAAGTAAATTTATGTTGGCTTTGAAAAGTATGAGAACAATAAGCATGAGTTAATTTTTAAAAATAGAGTAATATTTTGCAGAGGGAGGTGGAGAAGGATGAGATAAAAACCCATTTAAATACAAAAATTAGATTTATTTATCAAAGATCTAATTTTAATTAGCAATGCTTAAAACCCACTATGAAAGTAATTCTTAAAAAAAACTTCTATTAGGTAAGTTAGGACTTGTATTTCTTTCCCATAGACATTTTTAAAGGAAAATTTCTCTCCTTTGTTGAGCAATACTGCACCCAGTCTATGCTCTGTTTTATAGATGACATAAAATCTTGCATCTCTGTATTTTTTGTAAAATTTGTCTCTCCACCCTCTCCCCATGGTAATTATTCTTGAAATGTCTACCATTTCCTCAGTTTTTCCTTGATTTTATAGCAACTCTGGAACACAGATGATGTTTGGAGATGGATGTAAATATAAGTTGAAAAATTCCATGACACTAAAGTAAAAGTGTATATTGTGCCCCCCAAACTTTCTTTTTTTTTTTTTATAAACAAGAGGAAAAACATTTCTCTATTTTAGCTTTTATTGGTAAGAATCATATACATAAATCTTTGCAGGTAAATATTTACTTTTGAATCAAAACTTTTCTACATTCACTAAAATTCCACCCAATAATTCATTGTGAGTTAATTTTAAGTTGTCCTTGCACCAAAAAAAGCTTTTTCAGAGACTTCGTATGTTAGGGAAGTCTATCATTTCAGTATGCCCATCAAGTGAGCATATATAAACATTTTTTACACATTTCATACTGAAAAAAAATCTTACCAATATAAATTTTAAATGCATTGAAGTATTTAAGTAAGCAATAATTGGAGAGAAAAGAAAGGGTCTTGTGACATACTTCACACTAAAAACAGATTCTCAAATGTATAAGTTCTGCTGAGCACTTTTGTAAACATTCCATTCTGTTGTGAATGGTTACTATTGGGAAAAATAAAAAATGTGTGAAAATTTCTCCAGCCTGTGGTTTTGTATAAAAAATTTTTTTTTGTTAAGAATTTGCAAAGAGATTAACTGGATAAGAATTACTAATAAGGAGACTCGCCAAGATGTCTTTTCATATGCTTCTTTAAGTTACTACTCTGAGAGAAACATTTATCACATACTTCACACTGGAATGGTGTTTCTCCAGTATGTGTTTTCATGTGCCGTTTTAAGTTACTACTTTGAGAGAATAATTTGCTACACACTTCACATTGAAAGGGAGTCTCACCAGTATGTGACCTCATATGACTTTTTAAGAGATGATTTAGAGAGAAGGATTTGTCGCACACTTGGCATTGAAAAGGAGTTTCCCCAGTATGTATTCTTATATGATTTTTTAAGGTACTATTTTGAGAGAAAGACTTACCACATACTTGACACTGAAAGGGAGTCTCTCCAGTGTGTGTTCTCATATGTCGTTTTAAATCAGAATTACGAGAGAAAGATTTGTCACACACCTCACATGGAAATGGTGTCTCTCCAGTGTGTGTTCTCATATGTCTAACTAAGTCTGCATTGCTAGAGAATGATTTGTCACAAACTTCACATGGGAATGGAGTCTGACCAGTATGTATTCCTATATGTGTTTTTAAGCTTCCTTCATCAGAGAAAGCTTTCCCACACACATTGCACTGAAAAGGAGTTTCTCCAGTATGAGAACTCATGTGCGTTTTTAGAAAATTATAATTAGAAAATGACTTTCCACACACACCACAGTGATAGGGTGTCCTATGTGTATGCAATTTCATGTGTTCATTTAAGTACTCTTTATCAGCAAAATTTTCTCCACACTGATCACAGTAATTGGCATGTGTACTCAAATGATCAGTAAATAATGATTCCTCCGAAAAGGTTTCTCCACAAATCAAGCAAGGAAATTCCATGGAATGAGTAGTTATATGATCTGTGAATGCCGGTTCTTCAGAAAAGGTTTTCCCACAGATTGTACAAGAAAACTTCATATTTGCAGAAAATGAATTCTGAAGTTCCAGAATTGGGTTTGCCACTTTAGATGAAGAGGTATTCTCTTTTACAAATTCTCCTGTAATGTTGAAGATCTGAAAAGAAAGGAAAAGTTACACATAAAGAACAAAAATACCAAAATATCTGCATATTATATACATAATGCATATGTAGAGTTAGTATATTACAAATGTTACATGATTGATTGATTTTAATGGCATGTCAACTCTTTTAGAGTTATTTGATGCCTAGAAGTTAGAAATTCCCATTCATTGTATGTTCATATTTATATTTTTTATGTAGCTGTTGCTTATAAAAAAAATTTTTGTTTTGCACATGGTCCTATCAAATATGAATAATTTTTAGAAAGATCTATTTGACCTATAGATGGGACCATAACAGATACAACCACTCTGGGTCAGAGTAAATCTGAGAGTAATGGTAATGAATGAGTACTCCACATGCCCCAGATTTCCAGAACTGTAACCTCACCATCAGATGCAGTTTTGTCTCAATACCCAGCATACCAAATGTTACATGTGCAAAGGGGTAGATCAATATGTAATCCTGTATAATTTTTTTATAAAAGTTATTAGCTGAATTTGAATCTTAAATTTTCACTTGTATAAGGTTTCATCAAAGGAAAAATGTTGAGTTAGGTGCATTGATAAGGAAGGATATTATTGAAAAGTAGATTTAGTTGTTTTGCTTTTTTCATCATTAGATAACATACTTACTGATGTACCTATGTATATAAAGTATTACAGATAAATCTAAGTAGTACCAAAATACTCAAGGAATTCAACTATAAGACAAAGATACTCCAATATGTTTCTTTGGAAATGTACTATATATACCTGTATATAGTGATCTTATTATGATGGCAAAAGTCCAACAACATTTAGTTTTAAGTTAATTCTTTAAATTCCTTAAAAATCTGAATAATGCTAATATATATATATATATATATATAGTGTATGTATTTACCTAACTTCACTGTCATGAGCAGAGTGTAACACAAATTCAACCTTTAAGCAGAGTACAGCTGATTTGAATTCATAGTTTTCCTTCTCCTAGACTAGTAGCCTTATCAAAGCTAACAAACATAATCTGCCTGTCTACCTATAGCTGAGAGGAGAACAGACTGATTCATATTTTTTTCAAGAACATTTGTCAAGGGGGTAAATTCAGGTCACCAATTCCACTTCCTACAACAATAACCATTACAGGTTGGTTGGTTAATTGTGTTTATATAATAGGATTTATAGACAAATAGTTACTAAGTAACATTCTTTTTAAACAAGCTAGTGCTCATTTGTTAGCACACAAAGGATTTTACCTTAGACTAGCCATCTCCTAAACTGATGTTTTAACAAAAGTTAAGGGATTTATCATTCCCAAGTTTATATAAGAGTGTCTTTCTCCTAAATCAGAGGTCCTCATCCATGCAGCTTTTCTCCTAACTTATAATATTTTCTCTTTAACTCTTGATGTTTTGGTTTCAGTTTGTTTGTTCATTGGCATATCAACCTTACTGGGTTATTTAATGCCAAAGCTATCTTTGTAAGAGGACAGCAGTGGTACTATTTAACCCATAGCTGTAGGAATAGAGAGGTCATACTTTTCCCAAGAGTATTTGTCCAAAAGTAAACATCATATCTTTTGAAGACATACCATTACACAACAAAGGGGTATTCTGGGTATGATGCTAAACTGCATGTCAAGGTTCCAGTTCTGGAGATTTGGAGCATATGGAGTACCCATAACTCCATTACTCCTGGGGTGATAGTACCTGTTAGGATCTATGGGTCAAATAGATGTATAAAAATTATTTGTAATTGATAAGACTGAGTGCACAAAAAACCTCTTAAGAAACGACTGCACAAAAAATGTAGATATAAACATGGAACGAATACAATTCCTCAAGGCATAAAATAACCCAAGATAGGATGACATGCCATTAAAATTAATTGACTTCCTTGTCAATGCATGTAATTCAATGGTGAATATTAATTGTCATACATTATACAATGAAAACTGTATATGATAATAACTATAACAGGCTTATTGATACACCTTCGTACATTTTTTGAGAAAGAGTTCCAAAGATGTTAGCTACACAGATTTCTCCATAAAACACAAAGTCACCAAGAAGAAATAGAAAACAGGGGGATGAGGAAGCCCAACTTACCCGATGCAAACATGCCACAATGTCTTACTTGCTCAGTTGGAGGGGCCATTTGCAGTTTAGTCAACATGTATGCTTCTCTTTTAAAACTATTGCTAATTTTATTCAGCCTTATGATCACATATGCAAATTAGCAATAATTTAAAAAAAGAACCACATACACATTGATTCAAATGCAAATGGCATCTCCAACTGTGGAAACAAGACATTGCAGTCTCTTTCCTTCAGGTAAGCTTGAGCCTCCTGGTCCCATTTTACCACAGTTTTATAACTATTTCTTCATGGTGACTGTTTTATGTAGAAAATTTTTTATCCAATCAAATTTTACAGTGACTATTTTGAAGAAAATCTATGTTTTGTTCAATAGTGAAAATAACTTTTTTATCTATTTGTGTAGCAGCGAATGTTCCTAAAAGACATTCCAAAGGTACAAGACAAAGATATAAAGGTACTTGCATCTTAGGAATTCATTATCAACAAAATGTATGAAGGTGTATCAATGTCACCAAATCTTTCAAATTAACCATAAACAAATCTTGAAAAATAAAACAGTTGGTAACTAGACCTAAAATCTAATGGAGATAATATCAAGATATGTCTTTATGTGAATGAAGTGTGATCAAAAAGTATTGAAAATGAGAATTTGAATTTTTCAAAATTAAAGTGAACACAGCTTATATAATAAAGAGATGATGTCTGAACTTCAGTGTACACAAGTCAGTGTCAATTCTCAATACTTTTGGAGAAGCAGTTTTTAGCAAAACATAAGATTGTGAAAGTGCAGCACCTTCCATACCTGCCCAACATAGCTCTGTTCAATTTTTTTTGTTTCCTAAACTGAAAATTCATCTTCAAGATTTGAGGATGTGGCAGATATTAAAAAACATAACAGTGCAGCTTCAGACCCAATCAAAATAGGAGTTTCAGAGGTGCTTCAACCAATGGAAAACTCATTGGAATAAGTGTCTTGAATGCCAAGGTGACTATTTTGAAGAAAATCTATGTTTTGTTCAATAGTGAAAATAACTTTTTTATCTATTTGTGTAGCAGCGAATGTTCCTAAAAGACATTCCAAAGGTACAAGACAAAGATATAAACATAAATAGCTTACTTGTAATCAGAGATAGCCTTCCTGCAGGTAAAGTCAATGTTTGGACATCGATTATCTCTTTTTGTGGAAGATGTCTTGTTTACCTATAAACAAAAAACAACAGGATAAGATTTTCATTAGATAAACTAGACAGAATTTAGACAACAGTATCTACAGTATCCACTCTAGATACAGATGAACAGAAATTTTGATTGGATAAAAATATTTTAGAGCAAGTGAGGTGGGTAAAAGCACAAAAACTATTCTTCCTTTCTTACAATGACATTTCTCTTGGTGATTTTTTATAACTACTAATGTCTTATTATCATCAAGTCATGCTGACAGCACAGTTTTCTTTGCCCAGTCAGCTGGGGCTGTAGAATACACAGACTACACTTCTGCAGAGGGGTAAGACCCCCAATGAATGTCCTGGATATAACACTAAACAATCTGATAGTGAGGTTCTAATAATGCTGGAGCTTTGGGGAATGCAGAGTACCCCTTTATTGCCATAGCTTTCAGATCCACTCTGGCCCAGAGTGGTAGCACCTGATAGGGTCCAATCTATGAGTCAAATAGAACTAAACTGTGTACTTGTACTAAACTGAATTGTTTGAAATAGAACTGATTTGATATTTAACAGTGTGTAAACAAAAAATCATACTTATACTGAACTGAATTGTTTGAAATAGAACTGTTTATATGTATAAAAATGGATTTGTCCTTAAATAACTTACAATGGTTGATGTGCCATAAAACCAAACCAAACAGAGTTCCCTGACTCTAACTATGCTTTATAATCATATATAATTCACAAGTACGGTTGTATATTGCCTGTCTGATCAAACTCCTGTCACAACCTAGAAGTTATAATGGATTGATTTTAATGGCATGTCAATTCATCTAGTCTTCTTCCAACAGGTTAGGGAATCATAGGCATCATACATTTATATTTACATTTTTGTGTAGTTGTTTCTTAACCTTTTCATTCCCAATGGAACACTGGAGTCCCAGCTGAATAACATTTTCTTTTTAATTCTTAAAATGTTGTACTCAATGCATAGTTTTACATATCCAAAACTTAAAACAAGAAACCAACTTGATAGTTAAAGGGTTAAAGATGGAGCTTATCTGAAAGTGACTAGCAGCACAAAGGGTTTTATTTTTATTTTTCCTAATTAAATTATTGTGAAACAATTTTAATATAACTTGGTTGTGAAATGGTTAAGATGTTTTTGTTTTTTGTTTTTTTTGCACATGTTCCTATAGAATATGAATAATTTTTAAACTGATCTTCTTGATTGATGGGACCCAAACAGGCATTACCACTCCAAGTCAGAGTAAACCTGAGAGTAATGAAGTATTCCACACTCCAGAAAAGGAGTTTCATCATCAAATGCAGTTTAGTGTCATATCCAGAACACCTTTTGTGAGAGGTATCTTATCCACCCACTACATGGGATACAATCAGCATATTCTAAGCTCTACCAACTGAGTTATAATGAATTTGATTTATATGAAAATATACTTAACAGAGTTAAGAAAATAAAATTAAAAGGTGGATAGAAATAACTACAAATCAAACTAAGTCACAGAAATACTGTTCAAAAAGTGGGTTAGTAAAAAGATAAAGAGTGTATGAGTGAAAGTAAAGTCACCAAGTGAGTTGAAGAAAGAGTGAGTGTATAGTTTAATGTTATATGAGGTAAAACAAATAGAAATGTTAAAAAGATACAGTAAAGTTACACATGGAAAAAAAAAGAGAATGGTTTGGCAGAATTTCTTGAAGTTTTAAGTCAGCTAAGCTCTCTTTATCTCTCCAAGCAACTGAGGAAGATGGGAAGAGGAGAAAGACAAAAAAAATGTAAATAAATCCTTGGATGGGAAAAACTTTAAAATGACAGAAATATAATTTTTTTTAAAAAGATCTAGCTATATATTATCTAGTTTATTTTTAATGAATGTCCAAATTTATCTATCAATTCTTTCGTGAATAACAATTATATTTGCATATAAATTCCATGACTGAATATAATAATTATTATGGTAGTATAGATAACTCATTGTGCTGTAATGGTTAACAAGCTAGTTGGGTAGACCAATTACTATTGAGTAGTGGGTAGTTTCAAATCTAAGCTAAGTTGTTTAAACTTATGGTGAAGTCATGCTGAATGCAACAATTCTCATCTGATCATAAAATTTATGCAGTGATGAGCTTTTTTGAGTTCTGAGTTGTGTAACCACTTAAAAACAGCAGGTACTGTAAACAATCTGTGTTTTAGACTCAGAAAGATTAGTAAATAACAACTATTATGATAGTAGAGGTCTTCCTTCCCCAATCATGCAAGAAAAATAAAGTGTAACTTTAGGCCTTTACTATGCAAAATGCATGGTGTTTTTGTTTTAACTTTAAAGGAAATAATATTTTTGAAAATAAGAAAATTGCAAACAAGAAAGCAATTGTCTCAATGTAATTCTCTTTGAATGATAAAAAGTACCAACAACTTTATTAATAATTTTGTTGAGTATTTTTTTTCATGTTCCTACTTATATATTTTTTTATTACAACTCACTCAGGTTAAAACTTTTACAACAACAAGGAACAATTACTGGGTGGTTGATATTAAGTTGATTGCCTGTTTCCAGTGATCCTTCACCCTAAGCACTACCTATTTGGCAGAGCTAAGTTTATTGCTTGGTGCCTGAGGCACCCTAAAAGAGGAATGTTGAGGGGACCAAGCATTTTTTGTGACAGCCAAGCTCAAATCTTCATTTGTGCATGCCTCCCCATCACATGAAATGATTTCATATAAAATCTGATTTGATGGGTAGTTCGATAAATCTATACAACTAAAACAAGTTCCTGTTAAGATTTGAACTCACATCCACTTCTGTCTTGGAGAAGGCTGATTCTGTGTATCACCTGTTTTACCAACTCAGCTCAAAGAGCAGCACTGATGGTTTCACAGAACTTCAAATACATACAAAACCACTAAAGACCTCATCTCTGATTGGTCAAGTGTTCAGAGAGAGTGTGTGTGTGTGTGTGTTTGTGAATATATAATTATGTAAATAGTAGATTAGGTTAGACACTCATGAAGCGACTGATTTGTTTTGGTAGTTGTAACATGAAAGATTTTCAGAGTAATTTTGTTGTGGTGGAAGGAATATTATAATATGTTTTGGGTCAGTCAATGGAACTTGTTAAGTTAAAATTAGGTTAATGATGACATGCCTCACCCTTCTTTGCAGCTTTGAGCCAAATGTATGTATTTATCTGCATAATAAATATTAATAATACTTACAAAAAAGAAAATTAAGCCTCTGAGGTTGATCAATATGATCGAAAGCATTTGGGAGCACAACCTTAAACAATTTCTCAATTAACTAGACCTTGATACAAAGAAACTAAAAAGAAAGCTAGACAAAAAACAAAAGATAAAAAAAAAAGGAAAGTTCAATGGTCATTTAATAAATAAAGGGAATTTTTAAAAAAAAAGAAAAAAAAAAAAAGAAGCAAAATAACTTTTTCTCCCAAAAATTTTTTTCCATGAATATAAAGTCTGCATTGTTTGGAATTGGTTTATAGCAAAAATTATTTTAATTTAGCAAAAATATTTGTTTTGAGACTATTCAAAATGTCAGCAAATCAAATAGAGATCTGTCATAAAATTTTTGGTTTTATTTGTTTTGTTTTTTAATGGTATATCAACTTTTGTAGGTTACTATCCTTGTAAAAGAACAGTAGTAGTACTATTTAACCCACAGTTTGTTCGGTTCAGTTTCTTTGTTTAATGGCATATCAACCTTTGTGGGATATATAACGCCAAACCATCCTTGTAGAAAAACAACAGAGATACAATTTAACCCACAGCTGAGGGGATGAGAGGATTCATACCTTTCCCAGAGGTATTAGTCCAAAAGTGAACATAATTGCACAGCTGGAGCTTGAACTTGCTTATTTTGAGGCCACAATCCAGAATGTTAGCCATTAAGCCATGGGGACTCCCCACAAATTTTTTGTGGTTGAGAAGTGCAAACCTTGTGAAATTTACACAAGAATGTGTGATGTGTATGGAAAGCATGTTTAGTCAAAAAATCTTAACAAATGACTAAATATAGGTTTACCACTACAAGCCTGAGTCGAAAAGAAGGTCCATGGAGTAAAACTACACTAACTCTCAAGTAAAAAAAAAAAATTCTGGATACAATGGTCACTAAAGGTCATGCTAATGGTTTTCTGAGACAAAAAGCCCCATCATTATTGATTTCCTTAAAAGATGCAACTCTAAACAGTGCTTCCTATTGCTAACAGCTAATTGAAAATTCACCTTATTTATTTGAATGGCTCTTGTATATACATTATTTATGGATGAAGTCCTGTCAATCATTAATTTTGATCAGTACTTTTTTTCATCTTCCTAATCCTCCTTGCTTTTTATAACAACTAAAAATAAAGTTCATGTCACAGTAATTGTATATTTCTCAATAATAATAATAACACCAATAATAATTTGTAATTACAGTGTAAATCAATAAGATTCAACTAAAACTGACGCTTAGTGAATGATATCCCAATCATCTCTGATAAAGGCTCACTTTCTTGACTGCAGCAATAGACGAGGGAAAAACAACAATTTTTAGATGACCCATGCAGCGATCTTGAGTTGTATGCGAATACTTCCCATAAAAAAGGACACATTTAAAATAAAGGATGCAGTACTGCATTTTTTCTTGTCTGGTGACAAATACTTGTAAAAAAAAAATAAAGAAATTTTCCGCTTGTAAAAAAACCGGACTTTATTATAGCATGGGTCTAAAATTGACTAGCCACCGTAAACACACTCACTGCCCCAGAGAAATAAGCGAAGAAACTAATAGTATTATAAAATTTGACGATTCAAACAAACAAACAAAAAATAACAGCAATACAATAATGATATTTTTAAAAAGCTGCCTCTTTAACTCCTTAAGAAAGATATGTAGAATTTCTACCGAAAACTTAAAAAGAAGTTATGTTCGTATATTTTTTTTTAACTTTAAATAGTACAAATTAATTAGATGCAATACCAATCATAAAACAAGTTCTAAAAAAATCTAACTCTGTTGTAAGACATCACTGCAGTGGTCGAACTTAGATTTTTAAAGTTCCATTGATTTTACTTAAAAATATATATATATATATATATATATATATGATTCTACCAAGTTAATATAGCTGCATGTATAATTATTTAGTATAGTTTTGGCGTTACGAAAATTTCTTATATCGAGCGATTTTACTTTTTCAATTCATTCATACAGCTTCCTTTTTAAGTGTTTACATTATTTACAAATAATGAATCATTTTCTCTCCCTCGTATGGATATAGATTGTATTCAGTTTTCAAGATTTGAAAATATAATCAATGAAATTTAATTTCAAGCATTTTTTAATCTTACAATTCCAACCAATATATGTACAACCATAATTAAATTAAAGATAAATACTTGAACAGAAAAGACGGCATCACTCAGTTAAAAGTATTTTGGCAAAATGCCCAACATAGATTTCTTTCGCGTTCAGCCTTCCATAGAAAGAATTGGTAATTCACGAAGTCAGTTTATAGTTTTTTGTTTTGTTTTATTTTATCATAAGATTCCAAGCAATTTAAGTACCAATAAATCTTAAACTTTGTAATTAAATGTAACAAATTTATACGCTTTAATGAAATAAAACATTGGATTCTTTTTTTTTTCATACATTTATTTTACATAAGACTTACATCAAAATAAAGCATTTAATTTTAGTGACAATTATTTTATTTACACGTCTCGGACTATTTGATTATTGTTAACCAAAAAGTACAGATAAATGATTCTTTAAAAAGAGGTAGGATATATGAAAAAGAGAAACATCAAATCACGAAGTGGATAAAAAAAAGATAAGCCACCTTCCCCCACCCAACTAATAGTAAGAGAAAAACAATGTTATTAAAGATAAATTATAAAATTTAAACAGTCACTTTGATGGAGGCACAACACAAATAAATTGAATTTTTTCAGAAAGCTGGATAAAACTGAGGCAAATGTAAAATATGCAGGCAAATCTACCTCAAAAAGTCACTGCAGAGAAAATTCTTTTGTCGTTCATGAAGAAAATCGATCCAGGAAGTAGACGGTGTAAAACCTAAACAGTCCCTCTCTCATGAATTTATTTTGAGCGAGCAGCGTACTTGTGACTTAAAAACCTCCCTCCACTCATATTCTCCCCCTTTCTCTATCAAACAAAATACTTACTTACTTACCTACCTACTTCCCCTCTTACTTACTTACATACATATATCATCGTCCTTGTAAACTAAAACCTACAATTCATATATCGATGAATAATGTATCTTTTTTTAAATTAAAAAACCGACAGAGTAGTAATTACTCGTAGGTTTTGTTTGCGCACATGTGTACATACAATATCTTTTTGCTTGCTTTGTTAAACCAATTTGTTCACGAATATCTATTGTTTTATTTATTATTGTTTTGCATAGAGATTTTTTTGACAATTCGTCAGACGAACCTTATTATGACACAAGGCCGCATTTGACGAGCCGTAACGAACATGCGTAACTAAAAGAAACCTTTTTACTCAATCACACTAACTCACTTATATATTTTAAAATAACAAAATAATATACTGTCTTGTCTGTTAGACTCTTTTACTGTTATTTATCGGCTAGCTTAATTATTGACTATATTTTACTTATACCGTCACGGGGTTGAGCGATTAGTGTGTTAATTTCCTTAAAAAAAACATAGGAATGTGTTGTGTTGACTGACAATTTTGGTTACTTAAATAATTTGGCTATAGAGATTTTTTAAAAATTTAAATCAAATCAATGTATTGAAAATAATAAACGCTCCGCATAGTGTTTGTAATGGTCAGCGACTAATTTCTGGCAGGTGAGTTTCCTTCTGACTAGGTGTCTCTTACTTCTGGTCTTGTGTCAAACACAGCCCAATAGAAGAAACGTAGATAAAAATGAATGAATAAATAAAAGTACTAGCTGACTTGAATAAATTATGTAATATTTTTTAAAATGTCAAATAGCTGCCTATAATATCGGCCACGCTGGCATTGGCAAACTTTGACAATTATATTCCGTCCGGCTTAAGATTGATTTGATTAAATTCTAAATTTACCAAAATTCTTTTGAAAGTTTTTGCTAGTAAAATCATCTTTTTTTAAGATGATAAAATAGATACTAGATACATATAATCTACACTCGCTCATCTATCTATCTATCTATCTATCTATCTATCTCCCAAACTGCATTTCTTAAAAAAAAAATCTTTAAATCTGTTGTTGTTTTTTTTCTCCCCCCAATGTTAAATATTGTAACACCTCTCTCTTTTTTAAAAAATTTGTCCTTTTCCTTGCTTTAGTAACCCAAATCAAGAATATTGTTGATAGTGTGTATTTTACAATTTATATACACAACCATTTAGGGAAGATTTTGATTGTATAAATTGCTTGTTTCGCAGTCAATAAGAAAAAATAACTCAAAAGTGGTGTAATAGTTAGCAAGCTAGATTAATCATTGTGAGTTCGATTCTCACTGAGTGTCCTATAATTCTAGCCTTGTGCCACAACAAAGCTAAGCTAAGTAAATAAGTCAGGGTAGGTAAGGTTTATGTCGCTACTTACGACTTTGATTTTACGAATTATCAACCACTTTATTTTGGAAAGAAAGCTCAAGAGAGTGCACCTGTGTCTATGTGTGTGATCTTTTCCTCCACTCCTGAGGGTATGTTTTCAAAAACACTGTTTATAGATTACTGTAAAAATGCAAAAAGATTGAAAACAGGTTGTTTAATCGAGAATCCCTTTGCATCTTAGCCCAACAGGTGTTTAAGTTATTCCACCCACCCCACTTCATTCATCCTAATATTGATAACTACTCACTGACCAATGTACCAGAAACCACAGTCATTCATGGCAGGAAACTTCTGGCTCAGTTCCAGGAACATCACCCTCAAAATGCACTTAAAGGTCAGGGCTTATCCTTGATGCTTAATGCGTCCCATTTGGCATGAGGTCAAGTGTGTTAAGTTTACAGTGAAGAGGAATTCATCTGATGTATGAGATTAGTTCTTTCTTAAAGCAATGCCATACGGGAAACAAACAATTTTCTTAAAAATCAAAACACCAATCTCATTTATTTTATTTTGACACTTCACAGAACTCTTGATTTATGGAGCAAAATGAAATTTTGAAATATAAAAAAAATAACACTTTTTTCTTAAATTGATTAATTTTAGTGGCATGTCAGTACGTCAATGGTTATCTTATGTGTAGAGGCGTGACCAGCACTTGGAAGTGCGGGGGCCAAATCAGAAAATTGTGTGGAGCACACTACCTGATAAAAGCCGAAGTTTGATATTTTATGCTTAAAGTATTGTGCCAGTCCCAGTCAAAGAATGTAAAGATTTGAGATTTCACCATTAACCACAATGAAATACAAAAATTGAATGTTCATATGAAATTTTACTGTTTTATTACATTATTAAACTTGAGTGTGAGAGCCCAATCAGCTGGGGCTGTAGAATACACAGACTGCAAAAAAAACTGTTTGACATATAAACTTAATATAAACAAATGACTTATACTAAACTGCATTGTTTAAAATAGAACTGCTTGAGCCTATAAGTGTGTGTAAACAAATGATTAAAAGTAAATAGAATTTTTCATATTAAATAAGAAATAAGTGACACCATTTAACTATACAAAAAAATGAACTTGTTTAAAAATGTTATCAACAATATGTTTATAAATCATATATTCTATATATATATATGTATAAAAAGAATTTGGCATTAGATAACCCACAATGGTTGATATGCCATAAAACCAAACCAAACCTAACCAATGAACATATTTTGATAATGATATTAAGTGCTTTGATCCCGAAGTCTTCTATTGGCAATTCGCATCCAGGTTTTTACAACGTCTCATCAAATTATTGCTTCTCAAATGTGAAATGCTAAGACTTCAACAACAAAAAATAAATATCCATAACCAAAAAATATTGTTCAGTAATGGTATATTAACCTTTATGGATTATTTAATACCTAAGTCATTTTTGTAGAAGAACACTTGTAGTACTATTTAACCCATAGCCGCAAGGATAAGGGGGTTCAAATTTTTCCTAAAGATATTTGTTGAAAAGTGAACGTAATAGTGTGACTGCAGTGCAAACTCACTTACTGTGATGTTGCAGGCCATCACATTAGGCACTATGCCATGGGGACTCCCGGACAGCAGTACAGCTTGCGCCTCCTGATTTTTCAGGGGATGCTGAGCATTCACACCAGATGGGTGTCATTGAGCTGATCATCTGATCTCAGGGGCATTTTGCTTGACAATACCTGCCTGTCAAGGCTGAGTTTATTACTTGGAGCTTGAGTCACCCCAAAATGGGGAGTACCTTAAGGATCAAGCTTTTTTTGTGATGGCCATGTAGGAATCTTGATTTGTGTGTGGCCTTCCATTATAAAGTGATTTCATGTAAAATCTAACTAGGTGGAAAGTTGGATAAGTATCTCCCCAGTAGTGGTACAGTTAAATTTAAAATTAACCATTCGGACGCTTTACATAGATTACACTTCTCTCCCTTTTAATGTAGCTTTTAATTTTTGATAATAAAATCATTTGTGTTGTGGTGATGCTAACCCTCTAGTGAAACATATAAGCTTGACTTTTCTTTTTAATAAACATAATATATATTGTAATGAACTCTGTTTAGATGCACACATCTAAGTCTGTTCATATCTATTTATTCAAGTCAGTTCATATCTATTTATCCAAGTCTGTTCTGGGTGCGGTTTAGAATTTTTTGAATGACTCTTATTAAGTATTAAAATGTTGATTGACTGATTTAATGGCATGTCAACCCATCTATTTTATGCTGAGAAATAAAGGAATTGTGTTCATTGTAGATTTATATCTATACTTTGTGTAATTGTTTCAAAAGAGTTTTTTGCACACAGTTATATGATTTTAAATATTCTTATCAAATATTAATTTCTAAACTGATCTATTTGACCTATAGACAGGACCCTAAAAGGTACTACCACTTGAAGTCAGAGGGAACTTGGGACAAATAGCAATGAAGCATTACTCCTCAATCCCCAAGTTTCTAGAACTGAAGCCTAAAGATAAGATACAGTTTTGTCTCATACCTAGGGTCTTACTCCTTTGCTTCAGTTAATGACTTCTAATCTCTGTTGACCTGGCGAGGTATTGAAATGTGACAGATTTTATGAAGTATGACCCATAAATTGCACCCAAGCATTTTTTAAATAAAAAATTGATTTTCTTCTTAACCAGATACCGGCATTTTTTGTATTTCTATTGGTACAATATACAATCTAAGCAGATATAATTAAGTATTATTACAACACTCTAAAAAATATTACCTGTGTTAAAATGTTTATTTATCAACCTGTGTTTGTTGGTCTGTTCTTTATTTAGTTTGGTTTAGTTCATTTAATGGTATATCAACTCATTATTGGTTATCTAATGTCAAAATCTGATTAATTTGTAAATGTTTATAACTATATTTTTAATGTTTATAGCATTTTTTTTTTATTATCCTTTGTCTATAATCAATAAGTAAAAGTAAAGTTGGCGATCTTAGTCGAGGGTGACCCGAAGGCTCCTTTCTCAATAGCAAGTACACTGAGATGTAAGGGAGGGCACTACTCCATTCCCTGGATTGCTCCACTTTACCCTTGATTCTAACCTTATAATGCTGAGTGTTAAGCAAGGTGGCATCAAGTACCATTTTTTGAGTCTTTGGTATGACTCAACCTGGGATTGAACCCCAGTCTCCTGGACCATTGGCAAACACTCTACTCATTTGGCCAAGTGGCTCTATTATCAATAGTTTGCACTATCTAATAATAATAATTCAAGCAATCATATAATTTTGAGTAATTAATAAATCCTTTTCATGCAATTGCACTTTGTTAAATTTAAGTTTCCTATCAAATAATTTATACAAATATTGTTTTAAGTAACTCATAATAATATTTAGTAAACAATCATAGTCTCAAATAACTATTAGTAATACAAATAAATTTACATACAGTTAAATGTTTTGTATTTCTATTGGTACAATATACAATCAAAACAGTTATTATTAGGTATTATTACAACACTCTAAAAATTATTACCTCTGTCAACAAGTTTATTTATCAATACGTGTTTGTTGGTCTGTTTTTTATTTAGTTTGGTTTAGTTCATTTAATGGCATATCAACTCATTATTGGTTAAACTATTCCTATCAAACATTGATATTTCTATCAAATAATAATCCTCTGTTTGCCCACATTTATATGGTTTCATATATTCATATTCAATATTAATAATTTTCAAACATGTATTTGACCTATAGATGCGACCATAACAGGTACTAGCACTCCAAGTCCAAGTGGATCTGGGAGTATTGGTAATGAAGTGGTACTCTATACTCTTCAAATTTCAAGAACTGGAGCCTTACTAGCAGTTTAGTGTCACTCTCAGGACACTTATTGTGACACGATGGGTGGCATTTGTTTCTGTGGGTGTGGGTGCCAGTCAGAGGAGAGCTGCACAAGTGTCACAAACTTCTCCCTTCTTGTGCTTGGAGCTAACCCAAGCCCATAATTGTTCTTTTTTCTTCCACCCTCTTGATTGTGTATATTGTATAGTGGTAAAGGAATATGAAATACCCCTGGCCAGAGATGAGAAAAACCACTAGACGATTTTGATGGCCATGAGTAGTTTGGATAGTTGAGATAGTGGGGGTCGGCCGGCAGTGTATGGTCACATCATATTTAAAAGACTTGTCAATGAAAATGTCATTGAAGTGTTTTCATTTGAATGTTTTGTTGGGATTGATAAATCAATAAAGTTTGAAATTAAAAAAAACAATAGGAAAAGGAAATATCCCATAATTTCACTTCTGCCAAAAGTTCACCTCATGGTCTCTCATGGTGCCTAACCAACTCATTGGATACTCATTG
This sequence comes from Sepioteuthis lessoniana, assembly GCA_963585895.1. Classification (NCBI taxonomy): domain Eukaryota; kingdom Metazoa; phylum Mollusca; class Cephalopoda; order Myopsida; family Loliginidae; genus Sepioteuthis; species Sepioteuthis lessoniana. The sequence continues at coordinate 72,168,638 of OY757908.1, forward strand.
CTGACTTTTCAATACAACCCAGATTTCCAAAATTAGAGTCTCACCATCAGATGCAGTTTATTGTCATGATTTGTTTTTGAGGAGGTATTTCTGGTGAAGAATTATTACAAGCTTTTATCACCATCTAATTGTTTAGTTTTTAGTTACAAATAAATAAACGGTAAACATGTTAGATTCCTATTGTAACAGTCATCCATGATGACATTAATCACACTTTCCCAAATACACATACTACACAGAAGTGCTAAGGATTAACATTTTGATCCTAAGTAGGACAAACAGATACTATACTCTCATCCTAGCAGAAGTTAAACATGAAAAAAGACAAAGTTAGTGTTCATCAACTCTGCAAGAATTTATCTATTCACCCTGTTTGTCTGTCTACCAGCCTAAAGAATCTACATCTGTCTTCTTTGACAACTGGACAGCTACAGACCAGCACAGTGGATTCTAGTATTCAGACTATTATCTTTTTTGTGGCAAAATAAGGAAAAGTTTTTTTTGTAAATTAAGACACACATTGGTCTTTTTGGTTTTTTAGATTTGATGAAACACTTATATTAAGGATTGTTATAAGTTCATGCCTTTCTCCAGAGCATTAGCACAAAGTGAATTGCAAACAGCTTCATCAAGGTTTTGAACTCAGGTTACTGATTCTATTTTCTATTATGGTAACCCTGCCAGTAAGCATGCCAATACTTATTGGTTGGTTGGTTGGATTTTATGGTATATCAACCTTTGTAGGTTATTTAACACCAAATCCTATTTGTACAAATATTCTAAATATGTATAATTTATAAACACATTTTTAAGATAACATTTGTAAACAAGCCTGAACTGATTTTTTTTTCTTTTTTTGCTCACAGATAAATGGTTTCAAATATTTTGATATATCAATCACAATTTAACATCAGTCATTTCTTTGCACACAGTTTATTGGTAATTTCATTTCTAAATGAGTTGGAACTAATTTTTTTTGCTCACTAGTATTGCTATAATTTATATATAGTTAAATGATTTCAACTATTCCTATCTAACACTTATAATTCTATTCAATATTAATCATTTGATTGTACACAGTGAAGTGGTTCCAAGTATTGCTATTTAACACCAATAATGATTCAAATCTATTCATTCATTTGCACACAGCTAGTTGGTTCCAAGTATTGTAATGTATCACTTACAATTCAATTAAAAACCAATCATTTGTTAATACAAAGTTAAATGTTCAAACAGTTCTAGTTCTAACAATTCAATTTAGCATAAATCATTTGTTTGCTCACAGTTTTAAATGTCAAACAGTGCTATTTTACCTATAGATAGGACCCTATCAGGTGCTATCACTCCAGGTTAGAGTGGTAGCACTTGGAAGCAATGGCAGTGAAGAGTGTTCTCCTCCTTCCCCAAATCTCCAATGCTGAAACCTCACCATCAGATTGTTTAGTATCATATCCAGGACACTTGTAGTGAGGCAGTCTTACTCCTCTACAGAGATGCAGTCAGTGTATTCTATAACTCCAGCAGATGGGGCTGTGGTCACAAGAGGTGAATAATTTTTGCTATTGTCCATGTATATGCCTATCATTCACCCCTTCATTAATAAAAAGGATAATATCAAAATTGTAATATAAAGGAAATGACAAAATAATGCCAAATTTTTAATATAAAAGAAAAATAATGAATTTGTAATATGAACAGAATTAAATCACAAATTTGCAATATAAAAGAATAATAGTGACAAATTTGTAATATAAAGGAATATAATGTCAAATTCTGCAATATATGGATAAACTACCAAATTTTCAGTATATTGGGAAAATATTTTAGGCAGTTTTAGTGGGTAACTTTAAATAGTAGGTTTCACAGTTTTCTAGTTCAGATAATGATTCAAAAGGATTTTACAGATGACAAAGTTTCAGAAGAAATCTTATATAATATAAACAAAGTTAGAGAAAGGATAGAAATGATAAGGCTTTGCAAATTTGTTGTAATTTGCAGGAACTTATCTGGATGAAAGAGAGTGTCTGGTGAATATGAGTAGTTTTTGTGGTTTCATTGAAATGTTGGTAGAATTTTCAGCTTTCATTTAATTTCAGCTGGGTTTTCTGTAAAGTTGTCTTTAGCTGAATTATTGCGTTGAATTTTCTGCTTTCATTTAACTTTAGTTAAGTTTTCTACTAAGTTGACTTTTAATTGAATTTCTTTGATACCTCCTTGACAATTAGGTTACTTTTTAGTTATTAAAGGAGTGAGTGATGAAACCTTTCTGCTGGATATCTTTTTTCTGCCTCACAGTGTGGCTTGTGCAGTTGAATTTCTTGGCTAACTCCTTGCCAATTTAGTTACTTTTTATCAGTTAAACAAAGGTGTGACAAAACTTTTCTGCTGGCTTTTTTCTCCCTTAACAGTCCGGATTCCTAGTTTGCACAGAGTATTAATAGTAGCTGCCAACAAATGGTGGAGACAGCTTTTGGTGCCTTAATGTCTAGGGTCACTTCTCCCTTCTTTATTCTGAAGGCGTTAAAATTGCTGTTAAAAGACACATGTGGTCAGATTTGTTTTATTGTTAGAAATAAATTTTTATACATAAAACTAACCTTGTACTGAGGTGATGCAATTAAATACTAACATATATACCAGGATTCAAGATTAACAGTGTCTCATTTTCCTGGAGGCACTAGAATATTTGTTGGGGATACTTCACAACCAATTTTTTAAAAATTAAAATAAGCATAACTGAGCATTAAAAGATGAAAGATTTTTGTGGATTTTTACATCATTTTGTGGTAATTTTTAAAAATTCATCCAAATCAGTGAAAAAGTGAATTAAGGAATAGAGGCTGCATGTTCTTTTTAAATTTTTATTTTGGTTTAGACTTGAAAAAACAAATTTAATTTTGTTTGGACTAAAAAAAATGAATTCTTTTTTAGTTTGGATGGTTGCTAAGCTTTAATATGAACTAGTGTAAAACCATAATTATCAGGTTTCATTTCATTTCTTATACTCTATACTTTTTGTATCATCAATTGAAAATATTGTTGTTTTGGATTTTCTTTAATGACTAGAAAATTTGCCTTTATTTCACACAAGCTAAATATTGTATTGTTTTTTCTTATTTTCAAAATAAAAAGTTTCCTTGTTTAATTGATGTTTCACTGTTTGTTAACCAAAAAACATAGAGACCACAATTTCAAGACTAAATAGACCAAAATAAATACTTATTTCCTAAACGTTTTAATGATGTTTTATTATACTACTAATAACTAGAGATGATGACAGATTAAAAAAAAAATTTGGAAGCAGTTTAAAATTGTTTCAGGACAGTTAAAATTGTTTTTGGGGAGAGTTCTGAGACAGTAGTGAAAAAAGTTAACCTGGAGCTCTGAGGTATGAATTTTAAAATCATTACATAGTAAGATTCATTCACTCTTACATTTGCTTTAATTTGTAATTAACTTAGATGCTTGCAATACTGTAGTTCCCACCACATAACACACATCTGGGAAAGTATTAATTTACTAAGCCTTTTGCTTATATGCAGCACAAGGCCATATGAATAAGGCACCAAATGAGGCTCAAACCTACTTGTGAAGTTTTGCTAGTCTTGCTCGCTAACCATTACACCACTTGAGGTGCCCAACACATCTTGGAAAGTAGGATGACGTAAAAATGCTACAATTGCCATAAACTTTGGAGCCATTTTGGTACAGGACTATAGCTTGCTGGATATACTCCTACTGAACTAGTTATGCAAAATAGGCAGCTCACCTTAAAAATACCTGTTTATTTACACTCATACCTAACCTGCTTAGGACTTATATGCTAACTCACAAATTATAGCATTGCCAAGAAAGACCTATACTGGTAGAACCTCATAACCTGAATATGACATAAACCAATACTGGGTCCCTTTGAGAATTGGCATGTCTATTTGGTGCCCTCTAGAGTGTCACATGACTGTCTCAGAAACTCATTCTTGACCTTTTGTTTTTGATCACTAGAGACATTGTCTCTGACCCTGCAAGAGAATGGTAAAGTCACATGGTCATCTTACTTATGCTTAGTAAGTAAGCCTTTTACTATTTTGTACCCTTTCTGCATACTGCTTTCTCCTGAAACAATGTCTGTATACTTCTAGTTATTGAGAAATGTTGGTGTATTCATTCTTTTAATACCACTGGTATGTATATTGTATATATTAAATGTTCTTGTACGAATAATTGAGTTTATTTTGTCTTTCTTTCTGTTTTGTTTCATGTTGTTATATCAAGGATATACTAATGTTAATATTGATCCTTGAAGAGTGTGGATTAGACTAAATATCTTGCTGGCAACCACATGTTCCAGCATTTGAATCATTCAGTATGTTGTTTTGTAATGTTTTGTTCAATGAGTTTAAAATTTAGCAGTGGAGGACAGGCTACCACTGGCCTATGTTTATTAGTAGTATTGACAAATGTATCATAAAGTTCACTGATAACATCCAGCAGTAACATGCACTGGTATCTTCAACCTCTAATCTATCACTATTAACTTATTATTACAGCATATGAAATAAGCAAAATACCAGCTAAATGTTTACAACCCAAATACAAGGGTGAGGAGTCCCCTTGGCAGAGTAGCAACTCAGTAAGTTTGAACTCCAGTAATATTATTACATTCACTTTTGGATTAATACCCTTGGGAAAGTTATAAATCCCCTTACTCCAATAGCTATTGGTTAAATAGCACTACTACTGCCCTACAAGGATGGTTCTAGCATTAAGTAATCCACAAAGATTGGTATGTTATTAAATAAAGAAACCAAAACCCAAGGCATAAACAGTGTGGTAATATAACTCTATCCTAAAAACAGGTGACTTAATATCACTACAATATTTGTCTATATACATGCATTTACTCAACCTCTCTGCAACAAGCAGGATGTGACACATGGTCAATTTTTAAGTGGAAGACATATCTATATTTACTTTTATACCATTTTGTTTATTTTACTAAGATTATACCTAACATCACAAGTAATTTTATTTACCTGAATAACCTTAGAGATTTTAAGCAGTTTTTGGGCTTTTAATATTCAGTTAAGGATTTATCCACATTTTCTGGATTTTTACATTTTAACATTATTTGTACTCATGATTTCATAATTTAGAATTCTACATATTTAATTCTGAGGTCATCCAGGGGATGGTTTATTCAAATGTTGTGCTTCTTTCATGTTCTGCATTACTTTTTGATAATTATAATTTCATGTTTAGAAATTTGACTGTAGTGAATAGAGAATTGAAATGGGACAGATTTGATAAAGTGTGACCCATATATACAAGGTTCATTTAATAAGGGGAAATTTTTTTAAAGCATTTTTTTAAATAAATGTAAACTCTAAATTGTTTTGAATTGGTTTATAATAAAAATCATTTTATTTAAATCATGCAGAAATATTTGTTTGGAAGCTATTCAAAATGGTCTCAAATCAAACAGAGTACTGCAGGCTTTAATAGAGGTCTATCATAAAATATTTTGTGGTTGAGAAGTGCAAACTTTGAAATTTACTGAAGAATGTGTTATGTGTATGTAGAAGCATGTTTTGATAAAAAAAAATATTTACAAATGGGCTAAACATAGGTTTACCTTTACAAACCTGAGTCAAAACAACAATCCATATCATGGAAACACACTGACTCATTGGTAAAGAAAAGGTTCTGGGTGCAGCAGACCATAAAAGAGGTGATGCTGATACTATTCTTGTATATGAAAGGATCTATCAATATTGATTTCCTGAAAAAAAGTGCAACTGTAAACAATGATTTCTACTGCCAACTGCTTAAGCAAAACTGACCTTATTTATTGAATGACCCTCATACTTAAGTTGAATATTGACTTAAAGACCCCTTTGACATCTGTTGATGCAGTGGCAAAAGTCAAACCTAGCTGACCAAAATAACAGGAAAAGTACCTGGCATCCAAAGTAAGCAAGATGCAGGTGTTCTCAGTGGAAATGCCATGCAAATTGCATGGGTAGCATGACAGAAGGAAGCATGTTGATGTGCATTGCATAGGCAGCAGGTTGACGGAGGTGTAACCATAAGAATGGGTGACATGTTGGAGAGAGGCGTGGCCACATTAATTGTGTGGGTATCTAGGATGTTATATAACCAGGAAGATCTAAAGGAAAAGGTTTCACAGAAGATCTGTACCATCAGCCTCTGCATGAAGCTCAACGTCTTCAACCCTCTCTTTTACTCAACCCTCCTTCTATTTTGGGAGATAAAAAAGAAGCAGATTATCTATTATCAATGAGTGTTGTAATCTTTGTTTGTTATACAACACTTCCAACCCAAACAGTTTTTGAATATAAAGTTAATTTTCTTCAAATGCAAAGATTCCAGGATTTTAGTATTTCTAGTGGAACATTATACAATTATTATTAGATATTATTAAGCAACAGGATATTCTTTTACTTAACAAGTTATATAACATATAGTTAACCTTTTAAATACACCTGGTCTGTTTTTGTAACTAACCTTTTAAATACCAGTTTATTTGCTTGAGTAGCTAACCTGCTTTGACTATCTTTGGTTAAGATTTATAAGCTAGCTCACAAACTACAGCACTACAAAACAGCCCAATGCACAACAAAACTGTTGATTTAGTACCAGTAACCTCTAACTCAGGGCTTACCCAAACTTGTGATTTGTGGGGAGATTCTATTTTTATTTTTTCAAGCCTGTGGGAAATATGGTTATTACTTTCTGAAAAAAAAATGCTTGTACAAACTTAAAAATTATTACAATTGTGCTTTCAATGTGTTGCTAAATGACTTTTCAGAATTTCATGAGAAGGCAAAGCTTTTCCACATACTTTGCAAATGAAGTAAATTTCTCCAGAGTGTTTTTTATATGACTATTTAAGTGATCAAATCGAGAGAAGCATTTATTGCACACATCACAGTGAAAGGGAGTCTCACCAGTATGTGTCCTCATGTGTCTTTCCAAATTACTATTTTTAGAAAAGGATTTAAAACATACTTTGCATTGAAAAGGAGTCTCTCCTGTATGAGTTTGCATATGTGTTTTTAAGTTACAGTATATTGAAAAAGATTTGTTACACACATCACACTGATAGGGAGTCTCTCCAGTATGTATTCCCATATGCCTTTTTAAGTTACAACTTTGAGAGAAAGATTTATCACATATTTTGTATTGAAATGGAGTCTCACCAGAATGCATTCTCATATGTTTCTTTAAATGATCTTTAAGAGAAAGATATTTATCATACATTTGACATTGAAAAGGAGTCTCTCCAGTATGTACTCTCATGTGCCTTTTTAAGTCAGCATTACGAGAAAAAGATTTGTTACACACTTTACATTAAAATGGAGTTTCACCAGTATGTGTCCTCACATGCATCTTTAAGTTGTCTCTACAAGAAAAAGCTCTGTTGCAAACACTGCATTTAAAAGGAATTTCTCCTGTTTGAATGTTCATGTGTCTTTTTAAGTGATTATATTTTGAGAAGAATTCTCCACAAATACCACTATGATAAGGTATCTCATCTTCATGAGTTTTCAGGTATTGACTTAAAGAATGTTTTTCAGGAAAACCTTTTCCATAAAGTATGCAGCAATGCAAAATTTGTTTGTCATGAGTTCTCAAATTAACAGAGGTTTCTCAGAAAACAATTTTTTGCAAAACTTGCATGAAAATTCTATTTGTCCAAAAAGTTATATTTTTAAAAGGATATATTGCTTCATGTTCAGTATTTCTTTAAAAAAAGAGTTGAAATCTGAAAAAAGAGAAATGGGTATTAGAATATGAAGTAAATACAATGTGACTATATATATACATATATATATATATATATTGATTATACATATTATAGTTTGCTATATTTATAGAGAATGCTCAATATCAGAAATACAACAGATATATCTATGTTAGGAAGTGCTGGTGGTGTAATGGTTATCATAATAGAAAATGGGCATGGCAAAGCAAGTTCAAATCATGGATGAGGCTGTTTGCATTTCACATAGCATTATTACCTTTGGGAAAAGTATGCATCCAACTATTCTCCCTCCAACCTTAGTATGAATGCCACTTTAGGAGAAGGAAAATTCTGAATTGAAACCTTTTAAACTCCACTTAAAAAATGACCTTGTGTCATATCCTGCTCAAGAAGAGAGATTAGATAAATACATATATCAAAGTTAGGGTAGTATAGACATAGTCAATGGTGCTAGCTGACTCTCAGTTTCTTGCCTATGCGATCATCAGATCAATTTGGCCTGATGATCATATAGGCAAGAAACTGACAGTCACTAAGCACTAACTTATATATAGATAGATCATATAATCTCAGTATCATATAACCATAACTATGAGAAATTTCATCATTATGGAAGCTACAAATTTAACTCAAACATGACTCCTGTTTCCATTGTTATATAGTCCACAACTTTGTAAAAAAACTTAGCAGTGGAGTGATCATCTTCTGACAGTCAGTGTTCATGATGCAATAGAAAAGAAACAGACACTAAGTCCTTCAAACAATTGTATAACTTTTATTATTACATTCACAGGTCTGTTCTAATTTAAGTATTATGGTTTATCAGGCCAGTTGTCAATGGGGGAAAGAGGGAAGTATTACTGATAAATACTAATTGTAGTGTAATTTTTCAACATAGTCCCCCTTGTGGTCCATACACTTCTTCCATCAGTGTTGCCATGTTTGGATGCCATCATAAAACAAATTCATCAACAGCAGATATGACATTATCATATGAACTTTTCAGCCCACCCTCATATATTTTTTACCCTAAAACAAGAATCCCTGGTACTGCCAAAAGACTTGATAAATTTGAAGTGTTTTTCAACAGAAATGTATATTGTTTCATTTTTTTGTTTAAAGGCATATCAACCTTCTTGAGTTATTTATTTCCAAAGACATCCTTGGAGAAGAACAGCAGTGATACTATTTAACCCATGGCTGGAGGAATAAGGAAGTTCATACCTTTCCCAAGGGTATTAGTCTGAAAGTCAACATAATAGCATGACTAGAATTTGAACTCACTTTGAGGCTGCAGTCCAGCACTTTAGCCATTAATCCACAGTCACTTCTCAGAAATGTGTATTGTGAGTATCAATAACTTAAATACTTTTTAAAATAACCTTTTGAAATTATTTATTTTTAGACTACTTGCATATACACTATTTTGGTAAGTATATATATATATATATATATATCACTATATAATATAATATATAGAAGTAAATAATGGAGTTTAATCCGACAATATGAAGAGAAAAATTGATAACGGGGTAATCCAAGTAGGAGAGATTTATTGAGAAGCAAAGTTGACACTATAGCATTTCAGTTCTAATGAACCATCATCAGAACCGTGAAGGATGATATTAGTGATATTAAATCAACAATGGGTGTTTAAAAATACAAAAACCTAGGGAAAATTTATCAAGAAAAAATGTCCAACTTTTTTTTGATAAAAAATTTTCCGAGGTGTTGGGCAGGGTGTTACTCCTTTCCTTGGATTGCTCCACTTTATCCTTGATACATACCTTATAATGCTGAGTGTTAAACAAGGAGGTATCAAGTACCATATTTTGAGTCTTTGGTATGACTCAACCTAGGATTGTGCCCCAGTCACCCAGGCTATTAGCAAACGCTCTAAGAGGTTGCTCAATGTGAGAGAAAATTTATTTAACAATCCGAGGTGCTTTCATAATGCAGAGCCAATTTAAAATCAAAATTATGTGAGATATTGTCTATGACTCTGAGTTTCATGTATACAACACTGCATGATCATCATGGATAATCAGTATTATGTGAACTTTTCAGCCCACCCTTGTATACCGCATGAAATACATTAACCTCGAGAAAGATTTAAATAAAACACACAGGTAGTTCAGAATGTTGCTGAAAAAAAAAAGATTAAAAAGCTCTAACTGCCCTCCCTCTTACACACTTTAATGACAAACAAACAAGTCTCTCCAAAAGTAGCCAGTTTTTATTTACCAGAGACAGGAAGAAAGAGAACCTGGATCTAGCAGATTTGCCGAAAACTCCATATCTAAAGATGCCATGGATTTTCAACTGTTAACAGGAAAACCTGAATGTGACCTTCGACAAACATATATGCAGGCAACCTGGGGACTTTTTCACATTTATACTAGTAAGCTTTCACCACAATCTCACTTAATTAGTATTAATCCGTGAGACACAATTGCTAATCCTTTCACCATGGCAAAACTGGTTTTGAAAGAGTAGATTAACCTATTGGCATAATATATTTTTTCTGAATCAATGGTTGTTATTAGTATTATTATTCAAGATATATTCTAAGTCAAATATTGTTATAATTCATAAACTCTTAATAAAAAATGGCCTGTAAGGCCTTTGAGGTCACTGAGTGGCACATGTAGCAGTATGTAATCACATGACGAGTAATTAAGATTTTTTTGACCACCCAGAAAGCATCGCAGACTGAAGCTGTCAATGCTTTCTTGATCCCATCAAAAGCATATAAATAAACACCCCACATTTCACAATGGGTAGTTATTCACACAGGCCCCATGCATCTTTCATGTGCAGTAGTCCCTTCACTTGCTTTAATGGCAAAGCATCAGTAACACTCAGAACATATTCTTTTGGGAGCAAGCCACCTTACACCCAAAAGAATAGCCCAAAACTAGTTATCCATAAACTTACCAAGAACTCAACTATCATTTGACAACTAAGCTTCTCCATAAACCCTCAGAACTAGCATAAGGAAAATGAACTCTTGAGTACATTTTTGTTGATAATTTTTACATTTGTTAATTCTAATGCTGTTTCTTAAGAGTTCTTCCGCGCCTGCTATAATATGGGGAGAACAACATTCCTGGTCAGTAACTTGCTCCTACTCTATTCACTCCTCTTCCTCCTAAGCATTGCCATACCCAATTATAACATTCCGAATTTTTAAGAACACACCAGGAAAATAAGAAAGGCTACTCCCACTTGTTTAATTACAAAATCATGTACGTAAAAGTTAGCATTGCTTGCAGTGGAAAATGATGTCTAATTCAAAACATAAAATTCAGTTTTTTTTTAAATATTCCAATATGTATGTACAAACATTTCCAGCAAGAAAGCAATTTAAAGCACGGGGTGTCTACAAGCGTTTCTAGTGAAGATGTCGAAATTATTTTTTAATTTTTTCATGAAAGGCCAGGGAACTTTTACATACACAATTTTGTAATTTTCCAAGTGAGGGTAACCTCCCATTTAACGACATATTCCGAAATATCGCCTTTTTCTTTAAAGTATAACAGAAGAAAGTCTTAATCTTATAAACAAAAATGTATTCTACTTTCTATTTGTATTTTCACTATCTATAATAAAATGTTCATTATTTGTACTTTGTGTATAACTGTAACCTAGAAAAATGGCACATCATCGCGAGCTTTTCATTAAAGCAATACACTTAAAACGCTTTCTGAGTGAATAAAGCCAAAATTCTTGATAGAACAGAAATAACTACGTAAAATACTAATCAATTAAAATTTTTCATTTCTTCTTAAATAGCAGCATCAAAATTATTATGAACCGCTGTTACAACGAGAAACCAGCAGTTTCAGGAATCGTCTACTAAATAAATGTTTTTCGATTTAATAAATTTCAGTAAAACTGAAGGTAAATTTAAGCAACACAGTATTCCGGAAAACAAAACGAAAACACAAAGACAACACCCCCACAACAACAACAAAACCAAAACTACAAAAGAAACAAAAACAACAACGGAGCTCAGTGAAAACAGTCTTTGTTCACTGAATAACAAGAGACATTAGACAAAAAAAAAATTATTACAAAAGAAAGAAAAAAAATTATGAAAATGGATTTACCAGAAAAACATCACTTTGTCAAAATCCAGTTCTTTTTCTCGATTAAAAATTTGTAATCGGTGTAAATACAAAAAAGTTCCCCGACAAACACTAAACAAAACCAAAAAATAACTATTTCGGACGCTCATTTAAAAAAAAAATTTATACATTTCTTTCTTTCATAAGTTTAGACTTTATTTTACTTTAAATTAAAACAAAAGCAGTTATTTTACTTTTAATTAAAAGAAAAGCAGCTTTAAATTTGCTATATGTTGTGGAATCAGTCTACTCGGATTAAAAAGTAAAAAGTTAAAATCCGAGTTTCCAGCCACACAAAACGCGAAGAAATGATTCTTTTTGAGTAGACAAGAGGAAAACCAAATTGAAATAATGATACATTTACATACACATGAATATTTTTAATTTCAAAAGCAATTTTTGTATTGTTGTGTTGTAAAAAAAACCAAAAGTTCATCAATATTCTTGTTAGGAAGTAGTAACAGTCAATATAATGTGTGTATATGTGTGCGTGTGTGTGAAACGCGTAGTTGTAGAATAGTGCGCGTGTTTGAGTGGTAAACATGTGAAATCTGACTGAGGTGGTTCCAAAAAAATTTGGACTAACAGAAATATGGTAAGAATTACTTTCGCCACATCGATGAATATTGCCGGGGCGGGGAGATCGCCGTTGACTGGTGTATTGGCATGGTAACGAGATGGAAATTTGATCGCGTGTTCGAATGTCTAAGTAGCTGCCTGAGTGTGTGTGTGTGTGTGTGTGTGTGTGTGTGTGTGTTAGTTAGTAGAGGGGACTTCTGTCGACTGCTCGCATGTCAGGTCGCTGGCCGTGTGTGTCTGATGCCATTGGAAACGTGAATGAATAGATAGCCTGATCACGTGACCGGCTCTAAACAAAAAGCTTTTAGGCCTGCGCGGGAAAGTATTCCAGCGGCAGGTTCATTTGTAGTTCAACGCGCGGCTGTAATTGAAAGTTTAGTAAGTGACTATACTGTCCAATCAGGTTCCAGAAATCCTTTATTTAATTTTGGATCCTAATCTTTAACTGATTTGTACAAAAAGTTTTTGTTCAAAGTGATTCTGATCCGATTTATGTGTGGGCGTTTCTGACTTATTTGTGTTTCACCTATTGTTTATAAAATATAAGATTTTATATCGAATTAGGTATAGAACTCAAACCGTCATACGAAAGTTGTAATTTGTTTTCTTTTGACGAGTATATGGTCTTCCTCCTTATCAGAAAGCATCTGACTTTATAATTACGGATATGTATTTCTCCAGAAAAACGTACTTATAAGAAATATTTTAATATTTCTATATCATATAGAATGTGTAGCCAGGGCAGGATTTACCTACTTGTAGACCCAATGACCGACCATTTGAATACCTTTGTGATCCTCTACTTATTGCACAGAGGCCTTTATGGTTTTGAATATATTATATAATGAAATAACCGGTGTACACTTGAAACAAAGTTAGAATCTAACACACCATGCAATTATTTAGTTCCAGTGGGCTTCCAGATACCCGTGGGCCCTAGACCAATGGTTTACAATGCTAAATTGTAAATCTGGCCCTTTGTGTAGCATTAGATTATGTCATTGTAATTAATCTGTGTCGGAGATGGGCCAGGTAAAAAAATCTGAAAGAAAGACACATCAATGTTTAAAAGTGTCAGGAACTGTAGTGGAGTGAGCTATGACATTGATGATTTGAAAGTTCGTATATTTGTCATGTCTGAATATCCTAACTCACTGCTACAATTATTCGAGTGCAAGGAAAACCATTCGGACTCTTGTAGCTGAGGCAATGTATTATGATTAAATATTTTCTTGTGCTAAATAATGTAAAACAATTCACAACGAATTTCCACCACACTCTGTTGCCTGAGCAAACTTAATATGATGAATGCAGAAATTACACGAAATACATGAATGAGGTAATAAAAGTTGTATGAAGGGATGTCCTAAAGGACTTTTGGCATAAGTTAAGAGTCCTTAATAGAATGGAAATTGTCGCTTAAAGGCTCATACATCGTGTGCCATACAATACAAAGTAAGCTTTAGTGTTGAAATGGTTAGTTTCCATGACACTATGAATTAATTGATAAAACAAATACATGAAACTTCTTTTGAAAACACAACAACGAAAGGTTTATTATAGTAGCAGAAGTAAACGAGTCAGAATAAGAAAATGTACTTTTTGGTGTCACCGGATAGTATGTTGGTCCTTGAGTTTGTAGGAAGTGTGTGTCATTGTAGCAAGTAGCTCGTGTGACTGCCGCAAGGCTGATTCTTCTGTATGTGAAGTTCTTCTGTATGTGAAGTTAGTAGCAGCGTGTTCTTCAGTGAAGGCGTTCCATGTGGAATGTCCATATCAGAGGACGCGAGAGAGGTCTGTCTTGGCTGCTAAATAAGTGCTCTCTGATTTGTCGTGACTTCCGAAAGGGGCTAGAAAAATAGTTCTAGAGAGGAAGAAGGAATCAATGCGCTCTGCCCCTGATTGGTTAGTGAATGGCCGAATCGCTTGGCGGGGACATTGATTCGTGAGAGGAAATAGATCTGGGACTGCTACAAAGCCATGCAAGATTTAGAATATTGTGAAAAGTTCATAAATCCTATTTCATTATTTTTACCATGCACGGATATCGGTTCAAGAAAAAAAAATGAATGTTGCATTTTTGCTCGCTTACGTGGTGCCTTTAATAAATTTCCAGACTTTTTTTTGTACAGACATTTAAAATTGTCGTAGACACTTGAAAATTCACTATGTTATTGCTATACATCTTATGAGATGACTAACCAGTTTTTATGATTTCAGGTTCAAATGAACAGCTACTGAAGCAATTCAAATACACACTACTAAAGCCTAATTGTCACAGCTGGTGAATTTCAAAAATGCAATCTGGACGTGAGGACACTTATGACGAAAGATATGCAATAAAATTCTGTTTTAAACTTGGAACAAAATGCTACAGAAACGTATGGAATGCTTCAGATTGCCTTTCGACCATCTTGCATGAATCGAGCATCAGTTTTTGAGTGGCATAAGAGATTCAAGGAAAGCAGGGAGTCTGTGAGGGATGATTAGAGGTGTGAGAGGAGTAAGGAAGTCAATACACCAGAGTTGATAGGCCAAACGGTTAGGGTTAGGGTTACTACGTTGAGGTTTTAAGGGAGTTCAGAAAGAGATTCCGTCGGAAGAGGCCAGCACTCTTCAAATCGGGTCAGTGGCATTTCCACCAGGGCAATGCACCAGTCCACAACTCCATTCTTGTCACAGACTATTTGACCAAGATGGGCATCAAGACAGCTCCTCAGCCTCCCTAAAGTCCAGACCATGCTCCCTGTGACTTTTGGTTATTCCCTAAGCTCACAGGCTGTCGTTGTGAGACAATTGAGGAGCTGAAAGAGGCAGTGTCGAAGGTTATTGACACGCTCACACATGAGGACTTCCATGGGGCCTTCCAGAAGTTGTTGGAACGGTACAACAAGTGCATTGCAGCCGGAGGAGATTCCTTCGAAGGTAACTAGAGTTTCATGTGTGTACTATCAATAAAAGTGCCCATACGAAAAAAGGCTAGAAACTTATTTAATGATCCTCGTATTTGGTTTGTGTACAAAAAATTGTTTCTGAGTTAGCATGTTTACTAAATCAATCAAGAACTACACCTGAAATTATATTTCATATACGTTATATAAAGCAGTCAGTGTGCAGGCTTTAATTGTCCTTCAGGCACGTGTGCTATTTACCTAAAAGACTATTGACTGGGTTTATTGCTTGGTACCTGTGGCATCATTGAAGGAAAATGTTGACGAAAGCTTGGCAATGTTTTGCACCACCAATAAGTAGTTCACTTTCTGCACGTCACTTCACTTTAAACTAACCTGGTATTGCATTTTGGTTGCGTGGGAAGTTAAATAAATACAAAGCTCTCAAATCATTCGGTTGGGTGGGGTGCCACACGTGTTTTGTCTCTGTCTATTGATGATCGCATATCCTTTTCGTTGTTATATGTTTATGATATATTTTGAATTCATTGCCGGGTCAGGCCATTGGCCTAATGGGTAGAGTGTTGGCCAATGGCCCGGGAGACCGGAGTTCAATCCCTGGTCGAGTTATACCAAAGACTTAAAAGATGGTACTTGATGCCGCCTTGCTTAACACTCAGCATTATAAGGTCAGGATCAAGAGTAAAGTGGAGCAATCCAGGGAATGTCCTCCCCTATACCTCGGTGTGGTAGCTATTGAAAAGGGACTCTTCGGGTCACTCTCGACTAAGGTCGCCAACTTTACAACTTACATTCTAGGTCTATTTCACCATCATTTCAGAACCATGCCTAATCGTACGTGGGTTAAAATGCAAACGGTTTCCTGCTGCTGCTGCGATCCTGAGCTCACACATACAGAGCCACACAAATAGAATTTTTATACATCTTCACAGATAACAAAACAACCCTCTTCACACTTCTACACGATCGAAACCTATTTTTAAAAAACTACAACAACAGCAATGACTTGTTTTGTTTCTTTAATGGTATATAAACTTTAGGGGGGGGTTATCTAGTGCTAAAATTTGATTATATTCATCACTATTTTACACGATTTAATAGTTTCAGTGTTCCTATTTGACAGAAATAATTTTCAAACATCTATAGGATCCATACATAAGACCCTAACAAGTATTACCACTCCTCGTCGTAGGAAACATGGGAGTAATGGCAACAAAGATATGACTCCACACTGGTGAAGCACCAATGTGGAGTACGTCATTGTTGCCATTAATTCCCCAGTGTGGTGACACCAGAACTAGCCCTCATCACCGGATGCAGTTTCGAGGTCATACTCAAGTTATATAACAGCAATGGCGGAAGAAACAATCACGATTAGGGTGCATTTGGTGTGTGGGGAGTTGGTGCTTCGGACTTAGCCCAAGCAATGAAAGTGTCATTTGCATAAGAGCAGTGGTACTTGGTCGATGATCAATCACAAGTTTCTATCTTCTCAGTAAAAGCTGTTGCTTTTTTAAACAGCAGTAAGTGTAACTTCTGGTGTGTACTTGTCAACACGCATCCCACCTGGTATTTGTGCCTGGTGGGTGCTGTTAGACTGAATCACCTGGCCTCAGGGGCCGTCCTCCCAAACAATACCAGCTTTGCAGGGGTGAGTTTATAGCTTGGCACTAGAGCCATTCCAATATGAAGAATGCTGAAGAGACTAAACATTTTTTGAGATGGCTATGCATGAGTCTCGATTTATGCGTCGCTCCCTACAATAAAATGAATTTTTGGTTTGTTTGTTTTGTTGTTTAGTGGCATATCAACCTTCTTGTGTTATTTAATGCCAGATCAATTCTTCAAGAAGAGCCGTAATTAGTCGTCTAAATTTCAGAGACGAAGCTTGATTTTTATCATTAACGGTTTTCGGACTATTGTCTTCATCATTATTGTTATTTCCAAACGTTTCGGCCGATATGTCCCCCGGCCTTCTTCAGGTGTTTGTCGAATTCAGGAACCTACACAGAACTTCGAACTACGTCCTTTATTGAATCCACGGTGGTCACCAGTTCTGATTTCATTAACCATAACCGGGTACAAGTGTTAAGTATTCCTGTATTGTTACTCGCCTGCAATCAGGATTGAAACTGCCACCTCCAGATGTATCCGCTTATGGTTAACAGAATCAGAACAGGCGACCCGCATGGATTCAATAAAGGACGTAGTTCAAAGTTCTGTGTAGGTTCCCGAGTTGGACAAACGTCTGAAGAAGGCCGGAGGACATATTGGCCGAAACGTTGTGAAAATAACAATAAAGATGAAGACAATAGTCCGAAAACCCTTAATGATAAGAGCTGCAGTTGTACTATTTAACCCATGGCTGGGAGGATAAGGGGGCTCATACCTTTCCCAAGTGTATTTGTCCACAAGTGAATGTAATAGCGCAACTGGAGTTCGAACTTGCATACTATGATTCCGAAGTCCAGCGCTTTAACCATTACACCACAAGGACCCCCCAAAAAATGACTTTGTGTCACATCTTGACTTAGTGGGAGATCAGTGATATATAGTCTAACTCTGAGCAGATTTGAAAGTTGGATTGTTGACTCCCCCACCCCTTTTCTTTATATATGTGATGTTGGACTTGCAAGTTTGGTTTTCTGAACCCAGACGCAGACATTGTCACTGGTACCTAATTATTGAGACAACAATCCAACTTTCATAGGTACTGCTCTTAATCAATTAACTTGCTCTATTTTAGCCAGGGATTTTGTTGATTAATGGTTGAGTACCTACATTTTTGTAAGAACTGGTGATGATTACCATAAAACTAAGAATGTTGAGGTTATTATTTTAGTAGAGGAACTTATGGTAGTTTAATGTTACCATTTTAGTGATGATTCAGAGGTGACATTATTGGTGTAATATGATAAGGAGGCACTCTCAGTGTAATGGTTAGTCATAGGGAATGGGCATGGTGACTCAGGTTCAAATCTTGAACAAAGCTGTTTGTATTTCAAATTGCGTTAATACCTTCAGGAAATGTATGAATCACACTATTTTCCCTCCAGCTATGGGTAAATAGTAAAGCGGATTGGGCTTTTTAACCTTCTCATAGAAACCAATCGAGAAGGAAAACTTTGAATTCAAACCTGTTAAACTCCACTTAAAACTGACCTTGTGTCACCTCCTATTTGTGCAGAGGGATTGGTTAAATATATAAGGTGATAAGGAGGAAGATGATTTGAGATAATTCTGAGTAAGTCTCTCTTTTTTTCTTTTTTTCCAAAAACACAATCAGCCATACAAAAGGATAAGAATGACAGGGGCTTTGCATCACAGTTAACACCTGACCCACTCAATAAAAAAGTTTAATTACATATATTCACTTGAAGAAATCAACTTTAAGAGCATAAGAGTTCAATTTTGTACTTCACATGAAAAATAAAAGTACAAATTTGTGCCCATGAATAAGTATTCCTCAGATGGAACTTGTTTTTATTATTTTTTCTTTATTGAAAAAAATCAAAAAAAACTCTGAAATAATCTATCCACTAATTTCTTACTTCTCTTGACTTTTCACTTTCAGCATTTTAAGTTGCTTCTTTCGGTATGAATTTTTCCCAAGACAAAAAAAAAAATGAATATGAATCTGAATACCATAAGGCCAGCCAAAATATCATTTCTCAGACCAAATATCATTTCTCAAACCATCTTCACTGGTAACCATCATCATCATCATCAAAGCATACTGACAGCATAGATTCCCTTTACTCTCTCACCGTCTACCCTTGGTAAGACATTCAGTGTCTGCTCAGAGTTGATGAATGCAAGTTTTTGCAGGTCAGCCAACACTGATGAGTCCTTGAGTACAACTCCAATGGAGAATGTCACTTATGAATTTGTTGTTACTTCTCCAGCAGTGGGCAGAATACTAAAGTTAAAATATAATTCATTCATTTTTTGGTAATTGTGATTCTTAACTAATAAGTGTTGATTGTAGTATGAGCCTGTTTTTTTTTTTTTTTTGCCATTATGATTAATATTAGTTTGTTTTTGTTTTTCTGGGCATCAACTCTTCCGCTGTCCTACAGGACACTTGCAAATATAAAGACAACTCAAAACCAACTTTGCTATTAAACTGAGTTAATTAATACTTGCTGTATGTTTTGTGAATTAGTTTGACATTATGAGTAATATCAGGTTTTGTCATTTTTGTAATCCAAGGAGATAATCATAAATTTGAGCAAAGAGTGTTGTACATGTTTATGGTAATGCCAAAGGAGAGAGAACAGAGAGAATGAAAAGAAGGACTGACTCAATTAGGAATGTTGTACAACCTGCTTGATTGCAGGGGTAGAATAAATGGTAAGAAACAATGACAGAATCAACAAAAGGAGTGAAATTTGTACACAGAAATGTACAAGATTTTTGGGTGGGGTGTTATTTATATGTTTTTGATGGGATCAAGAAAGTGTCAGCAGCTTCAGTCTGTAATGCATTCTGAATGAACAAAAAATGTTTGGTCTGGTTTTATGGTATATCAACTATTGTTGGTTATTTAATGCCAAATCCTGTTTATACATATGTATTAAATATACATGATTTGTGAACAAATTTTGTTGATAACATTTTTAAACGAACCTGAGCACACAGTTAAATGGTTTCAAGTATTGCTATCTAAAACGAACAATCATATTTACTATTAATCATTTGTTTGCATACAGTTAAATGGTTTCAAGTATTGCTATATAACAGTCACAATTCAACATGAGTCATTTGTTTGCATAAACTTAAATAGATATACATGATATGTAAGGGATTGTTAATTTCATTTTTAATTGAGTTATAACTAATTTCTTTGCTTACTAGTATTGCTATTATTTCTACACAGTTAAATGGTTTCAGTTATTGCAATCTAACACTTATAATTTAGTTCAATATTAATCATTTGTTGGCCCACAGTAAAGTGGTTACAATTATTGCTATTTAACACTAATCATTATATTTAACATTATTCATTTGTTTGCATGCAGTTAAATGGTTCTAAGTATTATGTATGACTAACAATTTAATTAAACATCAGTCATTAGTTAACACACAGTAAAATGATGAAACAGTTCTATTTCTAATAATTCAATTTAGCATAAGTCAACAAAGTTAAATGGTTCCAAGTATTGCTATGTATGACTAGCAATTCAATTAAACATCAATCATTTGTTTACCCACAGTTAAATGATCAAACAGTTGAATTTAGTATAAGTCATTTATTTGCATTCAGTTCAAATGTCAAACAGTTCTATTTGATCCATAGATAGGACACTATCAAGTGATACCACGCTGGGCCAGAGTGAACCTGAGAGTGAAGGCAATGAAGGGTACACCGCATTCCCCAAAGCTCCACCATTACTGTAGCCTCACCATCAGATGGTTTAGTGTCATATCCAGGACACTTGTTGCGGGGTGGGGTCTTAGCCCTCTGCTGAGATATAGTCAATGTATTCTACACTTTGAGAGGGCTGGCCCAAAAAAAAAAAAGATTTAGCTCTTTGTCACAAGATTGCTCATCACAACATTGTATTTTTGACTATGGTATAAATCATAAGGAAATTTGAATTAGAGTATAGGTCAGTATGTTATTTAAAGCCAAAGCCATCCTTATAGAAGAATAGCAGTGATAGTATTCAACCCATAGCTGAGATGAGATAAGTGATCATACTGAAAATTCTCAAGGTAAAAAATTCTGCTCAATCAGCAGCAAGGATTAGAATGACATAACTGTATCCCCCACAGATGAGTACCTTCTCTAAACCTCCCTGAAAGGGGTGTTCTAAGTATGACACTAAAATGGTACCAGATGATGATAAGGCTTCAGTTCTGGAAAGTGTAAAACATCGCTTCATTGCTATTACTCCTGGATCAATACAAAGTGGTAGTACCTGTTAGGGTCACATCTATAAGTCAAATCTGTTTGAAATTTATTTGTGTTAGATAGGAATACTTGATATATAACTTTGTGAAAAAAAATGAAGAATTGACACAAAAACTGTAAATATAAATGTATAATATATGCAATTCCTTAACCTCTAGAAATAACCCCAGATGGGGTGGTATGTCATGAGAATCAAAATAAGTTCAAATCAGCTTACTATGATGTTGCTCTCCAGTGGGTTAGCCAGTACAGCATGGGGACTCCCTCTCATATTTTTTGGTCACAGAGTTTTGGTGATGTATAATTTTATGACAAATAATACCAAAAAATATCTATTTTGATGACAAAACAAAAATGTACAAGAGTCATTCAAAAAGTTCTTAGTTTCACCCAAAAAGAAATGCATAGACGAACATTTTTGTTGTGGCAACACACTAACACTTCTTATAAGACAAAAAAAAAAAAGATTTTTCTTGTTATATAACAAGTGGTAATGTGTTACAATCAAAAATGTTCAGCTATGCTTTTCTTCTTGGATGTAGCTTAAAACTTTTTGAACGACCCTCATACTCTCAACACTACTAGTTTGTAAAAGCAATTATGACATATATGATAGTGACCAAATGGCAACAGGGTTATTAGGTGGCTTTATAGATTTTAGACTTATATCATCTATGTAGCATATGTAATGCTCAACAGAATCTATTGTTTGAAAATCCCAACTCTTCTGAAAGTTGTTGAGTACATTCGGCTGGGTTCTCTGTCTTGTTTTAAAGTATTATAGTCAACAACTGATGGTCAACTAGTGCTGTTGAGAAAAGCCACAAACCAAATATAACCCCAGACAATCCAAAGAGGCCTACTACTGAAGAAAATGACACAGCTCAAAGCGGATTTCCCAGAAGTGTCAAAGAAAAGAGACAACTGAGGGAAAAGTTTATTTTTGGAGCAGTAACGGAGGCGTTTTACTCCTTTGCAGAGGATATAGTCATAAAGGCGAAATAAAAATCTGGAAAAAAGAGGGGAAACATGATACACCTCCAAATTCTTTGTTACCATAAAATGTTAAGATAAAAATTCAAATATTTTCATTTATTTTCAATACCTTTATACAAATATTAGAAAAATTTAACCTAAAATAAATAACTATTTTTCATCACTGTGATGTGTTGTCACATGACCTTTCAAATGGTCTTTACGAGAGAAACCTTTGCTGCAGATTTTGCAAGAATAAGATTTCTCCCCTGTGTGTGTTCTTATATGTCTTTTTAAGTTTGAGCTGTGAGAAAATGCTTTGTTGCATACTTCACACAAAAACGGAGTCTCACCAGTATGGGTTCGCATATGTGATTTCAAGTGGGCATTTAGAGCAAAATCTTTTCCACAAATACTGCAGTGAAAAGGTGTCTCTCCAGTGTGAGTTCTAATGTGTATTTTTAGGTTGCCACTAACAGAGAAAGCTTTTCCACATACTTCACACTGAAATGGAGTCTCTCCACTATGAGTTCTCATGTGAATTTTCAGGCTAAAATAATGGGTAAAAGCTTTATCACAGATTTGACAATGAAAAGGAGTCTCACCAGTATGTGTTTTCACATGTCTTTTTAAAGTTGCTTTGCAAAAAAAACCTTTCCCACATTCATTACAGTGAAATGGTGCTTCTCCAGAATGAGTTCGCATGTGAAATTTTAGATTTACATTACGAGAAAATGATTTCTCACATACCTCACAAGGAAAGGGATTCTTTTCAGTATGAATTTTTTTGTGTATTTTTAATCGATCATTTGTAGAGAAAGATTTTCCACATACATTACACAGATAGTTGGTCACTGCTGTATGAGATTTCATATGTTCATTTAAGTAGTCTTTTTCAACAAAACCTTTTCCACACATTTTACAGTGATGTAGTATTTGATTAGCATGAGCTCTCAAATGAGAAGTTAATAAAGATCTTTCAGAAAACAAATTCCCACAAACTTCACAAGGAAATTTCATATCTGTAAAAGGCTAGAGCAATTTTTTTCCAAAAGCTATGTGCTGTTCTTAGATTGATACTAGATGAAGGGTTTCTCCAGGAAAAAATGTAGAGGAACTTGTGAAACCTGAAAATAAAATGAAACTATCAAAGGATTTTAAAATCAGAATGAGTTCAAATAAAATAAAAGCTAATATATAATAGCTTTCACACATAAAAAAAAAGATTCAACTACATCAACATTCAGATATTATTTAAGTTTTTCAAATTATATTTAAAACATAAATACCTTTGTATGCAAATAAGAGAAAATGACCACCATCACATTTCCATAAATAATAAGAAATAAAATAAGAAATAAAATTATTCAAAATAAAACATCAGAGAACGTCAGAACCCCTGCTGTTGCCATACTTTAATGATAATGATGAACACCAAGCTATTCTGTGCTGTGTTTTTGTTATGGTATCTACCTACATGCTAATGTACTATTCCTCCTCAATATATACCGACTCTACTTGACACTCGGTGAGATAATCTCTAAGCTGCCTGACAGTACTTGAATGACATCCCTAACTGTTATATAATACCTGTCTTCTGTATATTTGTTCTGTTACGGTAATATATTTATTTTAACCTACTTCTCTTGTCTGCGTGTCTTCATTTTGACCCCTAAACACCACAACAGTTTTATGACTAGATATCTAAATAAAAATCTATCATTAGCAAGCAATGAGAGTTAATGACTGGAATATTTTTGAATATTTATTTTGCTTTCAGGCTGGATTATTATTTATTTTTGTACATTTAAAATGAAAACTCATTTTTTTTCAGTTTGTAATTTCTATATACAATCAACATTAATGTTGGTTAGTTGTTTTGTGGCATATCAACCTTTGTGGGTTATTTAATGCCAAATCCTGTTTATACATATTGATTAAATTCATATGATTTGTAAACAAATTTTTAAATGAGCCTGAGCTCATTTGTTTGCACACAGTTAAATGGTTTCAAGTATTACTAGTAAAGACTAGTAATTCTATTCAATAATATTCATTCATTTGCATACAGCAAATGATTAAACAGTTTTATTTGACCCCTAAATGGGAATCCAACAGGTACTACCACACTGGGTCAGAGTGGATCTCGGAATAATGGCAATGACATGCAAATCCACATTCCCCAAAGCTCCTGGAGTAGAGAATCACCATCAGATGGTTTAGTGTCCAATCCAGAACACTCATTGGGGTGGTCTTACCCTCTGCAGAGATACAATCAGCGTATTCCACAGCTCCAAGTGACTGGGCTGTTAACATCAATATTTGGTCAAATAGATTTGTTTAAAAATTCTTGGTATTCAATTGGACCGTGTGCAAATACAAAAACATAGGGGAAAAAAAAACCAGGCAAACAACAAAACTCGTAATGAAACAACAACACACAAAAAATTCATATCAAATAACTATACAAAAGAAAGTCTTAAGAAACAGCTACACAAAAAATGTAAATATTAGAGTATGATGAATGCAATCCCTTAACCTCAAGGCATAGAATAACCTTAGACAGGTTGACATGCCATTAGAATCAAACACACAAAATTCATTCCTTTAAGGACTGATCATGGTATTTATTTATATTTATTTTTTGAGCGAAAACCAACATTTTTAATAAAACATTAAACAAAAGATAGAACGAAGACTATTTTACTGGGCATCTTAGACAGTTTGTTGAATTCATTTATCCGCTTAAGTTCATTTTAAACGAATTGGAGCTATTGTATAGTAGGGTAGGTCGATTTTGGAACTGTAAAAAGAATAACGTGATGAAAGTTGCAAAATAACATCAGAAATTACCCCACGAAATATTTTTTTCCAAAATTTTGTATTTCTTTGCGAAATTGCATTTAAAGACAGAATATTTTGTGATTTTAGTCGTGATATCGGTGACGCTGGAAACCTGTATCCATAAAATTAAAACTGAGACTAAAGGAAAATTAAATAATAAAATTTATTAAATAATTGATATTTTTAAGTTTATTATCCATTTTCATATTATGTTTAATTAAATGACCAAAAACAAAAATAAAATACATTAAAATATATAGTTTAAAATACAAATAACGACTTACTAAACCTCGTTTTATTTACTGGATATTTTTTCGGCTTTCACCGGTGGTAATTATCTCTCTGGAGTACTTCGGTTTGTTTATGTTTTTTACACTTATAATTAACACAAATATATATATTTCATTAAGTAGACATACTATTAAAATATTTAAACATTTTATAATTATTGTAATTTAATTTTATTTTAAAATTTAGTGTTTTTTTAAGTGAAAAGTCGGTTTACGAGTTAATTTTGGAACTAAACAGTACAATACTGTTGTTTGGTAAGTAAACATCATTACTTTTTTTAATGAATTTCGAAATTTATTTACAATTTTTTAAAAACATCTTCGTGTATTTTCAGACAATATATATATATATATATATATATATATATATATATATTCTTTTTACAGATATTTTGATTAAAAAATGGCAGGAAAAAACACTGGAGTTTCCACTCGAAGTAGAGGTGCAATTAAATTTTCAGGTTTACCATCACCATTGGATAAAACGGAGCCATGAACTTGTCGACAAATAATTTAATACAGCTATTTTTTAATGAACACTTATCCCCACCTTTCTTGTTTAGGTATTTCTAAATCAATAGCAAAGGACGTGATAGATATTTGGAAGGCTGTCAACCCTCGTATGCCTTTGTTAAAGGAAATTAGTGTTGTCAACAAGGTGAAAATTCTATGCTTTCAGAAGGCAAAGCAAATAAGTAGGAAACATCTACCTGCTGCCCAAACAAAATTCTGGAAGGAAAAGTTGGATACATTTTTTGATATATCATCATGTTCGTGCAACCTACCAATTTTAAGTTGTGACAATATTAATGTCAAATGCACCAAAGAAAATTGCAAGACTAAGCACATCATCTGCACTTGTCCTCTGACAAAAAAGCCAACAAAAAAGTATGAAGATATCCCCATCAATAGCTTCAACATTTTATGTTCAGGGTGATTCTTCCCATTCTTACTCATCTTCTCCAAGTGATGAAACAGAGGATTATAAACAGCTAGATAGTCCTCTCCAAGTGCCTTATAACCTCACAAAAATTCCAAGGTATGCTCGAGTTAGTTAGGGGTGATATATTTTCTAATCTTGGAGCCAGCCTTGCCCATGCCTTGCTCTTGGATTTGAGGGCAATTGGCCTTTTTATCCCTAATATAGATATAAAGAATATCTATATGGATAAATGTAAAATAGAGCAAAGGCTAAAGTAAAAACAAATGCCTATGAAAAGCATAATGAAAATGTGGAGAATCTTCTTTGTATAGGAGTTGATGGGAGGACAGACAAAGACACACTACACTACAAGGAATCAGTGGAGGAAAATGGAAGTAAAATTCTGAAAAAAGCCAAAGGACCTGAATGCCACTTGACAATCACAAAGGAGACACCAAATGAGAGTATATATTTGACTCACAGGGTTCTTCCTGATATTGGTGCAACTGGTACACTATTAAAGCTGTCCTTGTTGACAACACGAATGCAAATACAAGCTGTGAAGGTGGACTTGTTACACTTTTAGAAAAAAAAAAATAAAAAGAAATTTTCACACAATTGGTTGCTCCTTACATCAAAATGAACTTCCATTTAGAGCTCTATTCAAACATTTAGATGGCACCACAAAAAGCCACACTACATTCAATGGTCCATTGGGTAAATTATGTGCAAATGATTGCCATAATTTACCCCAAAAATCTTTTTCAGCTGTTGAGAATCCCCTGGAGTTTCATTTTGGAATGAAAGATATGGATAGCCTTAGTAGTGACCAAAGACTACTCTATGAATATACAGTTGGTATTTCTAGGGGTAAGGTGGACCCTAGATTTGCATCGTGGAAAATTGGTCCATTAAACCAGGCAAGGTGGTTAACTTTGGCCATCAGGCTCATGTGCCTATGGACTCATGGGGCATATCCACAGAATCGTTCAACCAAACTATATAGTTTGATAAATTTTATTGTGAATGTTTATGCTATTTGCTGGTTTGATATAAAAAAAGTAACAAGTTCCATCGCCAGCAAATTTATATTTACAATATGATTGACAGGATATGAAAGAAACCAATTGAGGTTCAAAGGATTACATTACAGTATAATGCCTTGGCATTACTTCTAGAGAATGTTTTATTTACAATGGTGAAATTTGATGAACCTGAAGTGAGAGAAGAGGGTATAAAAAGAATTTTGGCCATTAGGTACGTCAATATTTATTCATACAAAACTGGTTGAAGTACTTGTGCCAATTTATTGAAACATTTTAAAGATTACATCTGATTTCACCAAATATTATTAAAGCAGAACGAATTGCATTTAAAAATTAAACTCAAATTATTTTTTATATTCTTTCAGAAGAGGGAAGCCAGTCAAGAAAAGATTTTAAAAGATCCCAATGATCAACTTTAAAGCTGTGCACTGGACAGATTTAATTGATTTGTCAATAAATGAAGTCTGTGAGCCACCACTCACACAAGACTTTTCTGACAATGAATTACAGAATTCATTGTTAACTGGTGAAAAGATTAACTTGCCAGATTTCCCTTCACATTCCCAAGGTGTGGAACGGGCAGTTAAGTTAGTAATGGAGGCTTCTCAATCCTTGTATGGCTTTGAAGCAAGGCACCAGCACATACTTGCAAAAGTTTTGTGCCAACAATTGAGACCAGTGTTTTCATCTAAGGGCTCATATATGGAACTATTTGATTCCATATATTAAAAATTATTAAACAATTATTTGTTTTTCCATATTTGTTTATTTGTTTTATTTCAATTCATATCAGGAGAAATTTTTTTTTCAATATATTCGAATATTACTGCTTGAATAATAGCATTTTAGATTCGACACAGGTAAAGCAGGGTGGGGTAGGGGTTCAATTTGAAGTTTTGTTATGATTTATTTATTATATTTCCATAAGATAAAATAAGATTTCCTAATTTAAATACTGAAATTGTTTGGTTTTTACATCAATATTTAGGCCAAATTTGGCAAAATCGAGGACTTTTCAGTACGTGTTTATTCAAAATCTTTCATGTCAAATTAGCAAAAAACCGTTGAAGATTCAGATCTAATTTTTGGTATGAGTATTTAATAGGTATATACCCAACTTTCAGTACATTATTCTTTTTGATATTTAAAAAAAGGTGAAAAATCAACCAACCCTATTGTATAGTATGTATTTAACCAAACCCTCCGTCACAAGCGAGATCTGAAACAAGGTCGGTTTTTATTTACTAATATACATCTAATTGATGCTGTTATAGTATATGGTCAACCACATTGTGAATATAACTTCTGCATGTAACACACAATTCAGTTTCCTATTAATATCTATATTCCTGTTTGAACTGACGGTGATGTTTGGCATCCTTTTCGTGGACACCTTTCCCGCGAGGCTGTCATTTTTTTCCTTCTTCCATAACATGACATAGTTCCATTTTGGGGGGCAATAATAAAAAGTTTGTGCTCTTTCAGAAATGCATACGCACATTCTTCTCGAGAAATGACAGTTCGGTAAAATGCATTTTTATTACTCATGCCTCAAATGCTTAGGTAAACTACATACAAAATATTTGGTATACCTCAAATACTGGGAAAGACCGCATACTATAATAGCACCGATTCATTTTAATAACTTCTGAATTTTTAAAAAAATGTTGACTAGAACTAATTTTTAAAAAATTAGATATTTAATGATTTCAAATCACTTAGTATAATTTTTTTTCTTACTGTGTAACTCTGAAAACTTTTCGCTTTCAAACTATTATCGAAAGAAATATTTTAAATAGTTTTTTTTAAAAGGTAATAACCATAACCAATGTCAGACGATATACAGTATATAAAAATAAATAAAGAAAAATGTACCAGTTGGTATAAATCGTCATATCAGTACTTTACTTACCATTGCTAAGTAAATATCGTCCGGATTTTTTAATCAAGTCGATGAAAAATGAAAAAAAAAACCAAATAAATTTGGAATATTGTAGAGCTGAAAACATGAAAAAACGATCACGCTATGTACAGGCGGTGATAACTGAAACTAGTTCCTTAGCAAAATAAATAAAATAGATGTTTTAAAAAAAGAAAGAAAGATGGCTTTTCTGAACCAATGACTCTCCTGTGATACGAAACAACATAATTGTCATCGCCACGTATGATTAAAAAGAAAAAGATTTTTAAAAGTATTATATCGAGACAACTTTTAAAATTCTAACTGCAAAGCTCAATTTTCGTATAACTTTATTCTCCTTTCTCACTAACTAAATCTCGTCTCTAACAAAGTGTTGCCAAAGTGATCATCCATCTAAGTATTGAACAGGTTAATCGTTGCTTAACTTCGATGATCATAGAGAGAACAGGTGCTCTCAACGTGATTTCACCGTAAACCTCTGACAAAATTTCGCTCTGATCGTATCCACCGTTCAATAAATGAATAAAATCACATTGACTTCCATGGAGGTGAGTAACTGTCGATTGACAACGCGGGAAAATTGCATAAAGTTCACGGCACTTTAAAAGAGGGTGTTTGATCTTTCACCACACCTAGGATCACCACTTAGCATCGCCGTTCCAGGCGGAGATATAAACAATCAGCTTAGATCTAGGGGACCCCCGCAACCCCACTTCAAAGCAGTACCCACCCTCCTTGTCTAAAATGTGCAAGATATGGGTTGGTTTCCCAATGTAAGGTACCACTGAAGACAAATGCTGATTGGTTAAAAATTCGGCGCGCGGAAAGCTTGCTTCCTGCGTGGAAAAAAGGAACAAAGCTGTTCTTATTGGCTTCGGAATTGTCAAAACGGTGGGCTTGCTGTTGCTATGGAGGTGGGGGAAGAGTGAAAGGTTCTTTTTTAGAAGTGGTAGAAGGAAGATAAATTTCATTCTCTTTCCTCCATAACCCATCCTAGGATGAAGATGTAATGGAGATAGCTCGTCTCGTGCCAGAGGTTTTTTTTAATGGTCTAGCCGAGAAACAGATAAGTTTCTAAAAGATGCAAACCTGGAGATTTTTGAGTTGAAACGAGCGAACTAGATTTTGCAAAATGGTTTGGTACCTATCGCGAAGAAAAACCAACCGGAATAGTTCAGATCTAAAGGGCCTGTAGATTCTGAACAGAAAAAAAAAAAAGAAAGAAAAAGACAAGAAAGAAAAGGAAATAAAGAAAAGAATAAAGAAACTAAAGAAAAAAAGTCTCCGAAAAAAATAACAGACAACATGGATTAAGAGGTTTTTAGCAAAAAAGGGAACTGGTTTTAGCCGCTTACAGGGAATTAAAATACATGTAATTTTAGATACTATTATTAATATTACCTTTGTTTTATATTTTGTTAATCAGTGAAAGAGATATGGAATTTTTGTTTATCTACTTAATGTTGCTTTTGTTGAATATTTTGTTAATGAATTAATTTTTGTATGATCCGTAGTCTGTTATATTTTGTTAATCTGTAGTCTGTTTATATTTTGTTAATGAATTAATTTTGCATAATCTGTAGTCTGCTTTTGTCCACTTTATATAATAAAGCATTTGAAACTTGTGTAATAAGTGTCTCATTTGTTTTTAGCTTTAACTTATTTATTTCCAGCATGGGACCTTTATGTCCAGTATTGGGGGGGTTGTTTTTGGTAATGACCCCCAAAATTCCGACCACATATAAGCCTTCCCCGACTTACGTCCCATGTAGTTTCCTCTACTATGTAGCTCTCGGGAACCTCGGGTAGTGTACTGGTTAGCAAGCTTGACTAGCAAACCTGCAAGCGTGAGTTTGAGTCTGAGTGCCCTATTCTTTCGGTCTTGTGTCACATCTAAGCAAATTAGTTACTATGCAGCTCTCCTGTTAAGAGAAGCAGCTCTTCCTGTAAGAATGGCCCTGCAGCAAACATGTGTAGCAGAAATAATTTCAAATTATTATTTAGTGCGGGAATTCAAAATTATTTATTTCATCCAATGAGAATGACCGATGCTATTCTGCCCGGGCACACCTCCCTGGGCACCATAAAAGGCAGTACTAACCATCTCGCTCTCTCTTTTCTTTTCCTCCAGCCGACATGAGAGAGAACATTTCTCTCTCTATCCCGGAACGATTCCAACAGCAGACAGAGGGACTTTTCATCTCGAGAGAGCACATTTGTTCCTCTGCTTCTTTTAGGAGACCATTTCCTTGTCAATTATTTCTCCCTCCTAAATCAAATGAACCCCAAAGCTTCTGGCTGAGTACTAAATTCCCGCACAGCAATTTACAACTGTCTTTCTTGTATTCTGCGACTCACGGTACAAAGGAAAACTTTGTCTCAAGCTGTCATTTTTGGGGTTTGAAGGGTTTTTTTTTTTTTTCGCGTCGAGGTCACCAATGTGGGGTTTGAAGGTTTTTAGGAAGGTCAGTGGCTAAGGGCAAGGCTGTGTTGCCGTAAGATATCTGACTCCATATTTTGGTTATATTATTTTACCCCACGTTGACTGGCTGGCGCAAGGCCTTGCCCAAAGAAAGTCCAAAAGAAATATACAAAAGGAAAAGATAAAAACAGATAAGAGACGAAAACATTTCTTCCATACTTTCCTTTATTTACTTGGTGAATGGACTAACCAACGCTACGTCCCAAGACGCAGCGTGGTGCCCAAAAAACAGACAGCAAAATCGGTGTTGTCGGTTCGACGTCACTACCCGAAAAAGAGGTCGGTTCACAGAAAACCTGAGTATTTATCTCTCTTCACCGGCTCCAAATTCGCCACTCCAAAATCCTTCTAATTTTGGCGCGACCGCTTCTTATTGGCTACTTTACATTTTATTATTTTTCTTTTTTCTGATTTTTAACCGGATGGATGCGTAGAGCCTTATGCGTGGCGACGCGTTTATACATTTTGTATCTGGCAGCCGACGAGTCAATATCCGGTTGGGAGTTTTACTGTTAATTCCTAAATCCCCCCACATTAAACTTCTAAATTTAAAACCATCAATATCAACGCCTTCATTATTTATTTTCTTTCTTTTAATATAACAAAAGGCAACAGAGCTCTACAATGTCAACTGCAATTTATGTTTAAATGGTAATATCATCTGCCCTCGTGTTATACATGTTCTCTACACTGCTCCGTTGTCGTTTTTGCTTATACTAACTATGATTAACGTAAAAGCTTCCGTGCTATGGAATTAACAGATAAAATTCTCGAAGATATTTGCGTATTGCAACAAAATGAAACATGTATTAAAACAAATATTGTACTTATTATATATTTACTAAATCCGTCTGCACAACCAGGATACGACACAAGATCAGTTTTTAGAGGAGTTTAACAGGTTTGAATATGAAGTTTTTTCTTCTTGTCCAGATGCCATAGGAAGGTTAAACAGCCTCGTCTGCTCTGGTATTTACTCATAGCTGGAGGAAAATTGTTGGATTATTACCTTTCCCAAGAGTATTAGTGTTATGTGAAATGCATACCAACTCGTCCAGGTTTGAACTCGATTCGCTGAGTCCATTTCTTATGATGATAACCACGAGCACCTCAATGGTACATGCTTGTTATGGTACACAGGTCTTATGATGCTTACTGAAAATGCTGTTTCAAAATGGTCACTGAACATAAGTCATATGAAAGATATTAAGTAAAGAGAAAAGCGAATGTTTATTTAGCGCCAAAAGAAAAAAAGTACAAAATGCCAAGAAATCGATTTCATAAATCGTATTTCAGAGAAACAGATTAAAATCGAAATATGAACTTGCGTTATTCATTGTTATTGTAATATTTCCAACGGCTAAGATATAACTAAAAGACACCAACTCTATTTTATCATTTTATTATTTTCCTATTCTTTTTTTATTCAATTATTTTACTGTTCATACTTTTATTAATTATTCAATCCTCAAATTTCACATCTACAAGCTTTTAGTAATGACCGAAACAAGTGGTTTTTTACACAATTTTAATCTTTTTTGTTTTTTCAGGAAAATTTTATTTCATGTGTGGGGGTTGTATGTATTTTGGGTTATTTCAGTAGATGTGCATCCGTAATTTACGGGTATTGCTCTCTAAATTATTTCCACCACAAATACAACACAAAACTTTACAATCGCGTAAAATAAATGGAATAGAACACAACGAACATTAAACAACAAACAATTTAATATGCATATAACAGAATATGAAAACAAATAAAATACATGATGTGTAAATAACCTTTTGGAAAATAAAGTTTGGCAAGAAGAAAATAAATTTGTTTAAAGATGGGTGTATGTTAACGGAGTCCGTAAATAAGTCGTTCTTACTTACATTAAGTTCATGTCTTGTTTTATGATTGTGGCGACAGCGTGTCGCGTTGATGAAGGAAAGTTTGTCGGGTTTTTCTTTTGAATGTGATTCACGGACATTTGAAGATGGCTCATGAACTTTAGTTGAAGAAGGAAAGGAATTTGCCGGACATAGTATCGGCTACTGCTTTACTGGCTTAGTGGCTTGTTGTTTAGTCTTCGTCTTTGTCTGTGTTTTGGTTAATAGCTCCCTAACTCTGTGTTATTTATATCCAACAGGTGGATCAAAGAATCGCCCGAAAACTTTGGCGCGTAGATATTTATTGACCAATCAGATTTGTTTTTTACTATTTTATTTTCGAGCCTAAATATTTTCTGTTAGTTCACTTCCGATCCTATTTTTCTAGAATGTTCTATTCTATGTTTTTAGCTGATTGGTTGAAAAATATAAAAATGTAACTTAAATGCTAATACGGTTTTGATCCTAAATTTCTAGAATGTTCTTAAGTATGTTTTTATTGCTTATTTTAAGACTAGAAAAAATGTGTATCCCATATATGAAACGAACCAAAGCATATCTATGTTTGTGTATATATGCAAATAAAAGGGTTGCGTCTGATTGAGCATTAAAATCGCACATACACTTTAAGGTGTTTATAATAAAGAAGAGTACAAAATTTAGTTTTAAATTTTTACTGATTAAATAATAGAATTCAAAAAGTGAAAATCTGTCGATTTGTGGAACTCTTCACAGTTCTTCATAAGTTAGTACAAAAATCACGAGCATCTCTTCAGTTCTTTATAAGCCCCACCATATTTGAATATCACACCGATTCCACTGGCAAATTTAGAATTTAGTGGTTTTTCGAAAATTATTTTTTTGTTCAGTATTAATTATGAAAAAATTCTTGATTTCTTGGAGAACTAAAAATAGTCATGAAAACGTTTCAAACCAATGCGTACATTGGTTTGAAACATTTATATTTGAAATTGTATTTTGGAAAAATGCTATTTTAAATTTTAAAAAGTAATACGAAAAATTTCACATTTCTAATTCTTAGATTCTTTTCATTGTACCTACTAACAATTTTACATTTTTAGAGGCTAAAAAAAAAAAAGAAAAAAGAAGAATTTAACAAAAGCATTGTTTATCAAATACTCAAAAACTGATTTTTAAACGAATACTTTCCATATATAACAAAAGGCAAATTGTTGGGTTTTTGCCTTGTTATGTTAAGAAAAGGAGGAAAACAAATGAGTGGACTTGAATATTGGTGAGATTCAATAACTTTAATGACAACCAGAAAGATAACCCTTGTACTGGGAATCGTACAAAATAGAAGTAAACAGTCGCAAATTTTTGAGCAGGAATGAAGCATTCAACCAGAAGTTTCGAGAACCAGTTGGTCTAGGAGGAATGAATAGATGACAAAGGTATAGTCGCCAAAAGGAGCAATAGCCCATGGATGAAGGCGCTCTCCTCGTGTTGAATGTTAGTCTGTCTTGCTGCTAGAATCAGTGAGGAAGAGACTGAGAGAGCGTTTGCGGGAAAGTCATCCGAGTAGAATGGCTTAAATCATCCTCATTGGACGAAAATATAAAATCGAAACTTCAACGGCCAAAATAATTTCCACACTAAATAATAATTTGAAATTCTTTCTTTCTGCTACACATATTTCTGAGAATAAAATGTATCAAATTAAATCGGTGTAATTCAAAAGTACATATTTTTTAAATAAATAAATGAATATATATATATATATATATATATATATATATATATAGTATTTACACTCCTATATTTTTAAACAGTCGGTGAAGAGCACATGGAGGTGAAAATTCTGGAAAAATTCTGGAAAAATAGGATCCAAAACTCACAATTTCCCGAAACAAAAATAGGCGCAAAAATAAAATAAGTAGTTTCGGGAACCTGATTAGACAGAGTAGTCATGTGCTGGTGTCTTTAACTACGTCTGTGCGTTGAACCCGGAGGAAATTTGTCCCGCACAAAAATAAAACTTGCGTTTAGGGCCGGTCACTAGACTAGGGAACCTATATATTTCACGCTTTTGACACTCACTGTCTTACGCGCTCGCACAAGCTCAGAGATTTCGCCACATGCAGTTTCAGCCAACAGCCATCATGGGAGAACTTACAGGTATAGAAAACAAGTTAGTCCAAACGAAATTAGCACACTTACTATTATTCAAACAACTAAACTTTCCATGGACTTCGACGTCACCTCATGCATACATACACACATTCAGCCAGCGAGCAGACACATACTCCGCTGTGTACTTTTTAGTTACTATGCGTACATACTGTTAGATACAAGTGTGTGGTTGCAAGGAAAATAAGACTGACGAGAATATTTAGTTTATTTTGTTTATTGAATAAATAAAATAAACAAGCGGATGAAATATCTGGTCGGCTGGCAGGGGGTTGTCTATTCGGCGACAAGCGGTTGATTTGATCTAGTCGGACGGTGTTATCGGATGACGATCTCGTGACGACCGGCGATTCAACTGGCGGGTGACCTCTGTTTGGCCTATTTATGTGTTCGCGATTTCAAACACCGGCTCCAGAAAATGCTACTAGTGGAAAAAATATGATTGGTTGAAAAATAGATTTTTTTTTATAACTGAGAATTTTCTGGGGATTTTGGATACACTATGCGCGGAGCCTATGCGCAGAAGACATGATTTTCTCAGTTTGACACTGGCCGTTGTTGGATCAACATCCGGTAATGTTATTTTCTTCTACAGTGTCGATGTCTGTGGGTCTGTTTTGTGTGTTTTAGTAGTTAGGCGTGTTAAAGGTTAAGTGGATGAATCAGAAGAGATTTGAAGTATTTTACTATAACAATACATACACACACTATGTAAGTAGGACTTGTTACTTTTTAACCTCCTGACTTAACGATGAATATATGTGTTATAGTATTTGTTCGTAGGTATATAAGAAAAGCGATAGACAACGAAGAGGCATGTATTAGCTTGTAGGCGCGACGATGTAAAACTGACTGTATACTGGCGAAGCCCACTATTTTATTCAAACAAGGGAAGTAACTGTTTCTTCCGAGGGAAGGTAACTCATGTCATGACAATACGTACACACAGATATGTTCGAACAACACGCATTTACATTCGCATAATATTTGTATTATACACACCCACACACACACACAAATGTCTAACAAACATATTCGCTCATTACAACGTTGTATTAACATTTCCAAGTTTATTGTTATATAAAATATGTTTTAATATTCTCGTTGTCGTAAAATTTCTTTTGTCTGCGTTGTTCATATTCTTTGTGTAGTTGATTGTGGAACGACACTCACGGTTTTGTTTCTAAAAAATACCTCGAGAGAATAAACTCATCACTTCATGAGTTATGACCACCGACATTTCATCCTCCTCAATAGAATCAACGAATACTTTTTATTTGAATCAGTAAGCGAAATTTTCCTCAAAAAAGTCATATTTTGAATTCTTTGCTTTTTTATTACTACATTTTTATAGAGTAAAAAGGAAAATAAATCAAACGAACACATTTTTTTTATTATAGTAACTTAATTTCAACTAAGAATTGAATTTATATGTTTATCATTTCAAATGATTCTGTCTTCTTTTTTTTCGATAACAATTGTAGCAGTCACAAATCTATTTCCTCTCGCGAATCAATGCCCCCGCCAAGCGATTCGGCCACACATTGACCAATCAGGGGCAGAGCGCATTGATTCCTCCTTCCCTCTAGAACTATTTTTTCTAGCCCTTTTTGGAAGTCACGACAAGTCAGAGAGAGAACCCTGCTTGCAACGAAGACATACCTCTCTCGCATCCTCTGCTACGGACATTCCACATGGAAGACCTTCACTGAAGAGCACGCTGCTACTAGCTACACACACAGAAGAACCAGCCTTGCGTTCAGTGACACACACTTCCTACAAACTCAAGGACCAACATACTATCCGGCGACACCAAAAAAAAAAAAAAAACCTTTTCTCACTCTGACTCGTTTACTTCTGCTACAATAATAAACCTTTCGTTGTTGTGTTTTCAAAGAAGTTTCGTCATTTATTTGTATTGTCAATTAATTTATAGTGTTGTTGCGGAGCCGATAAGCGTGTCGACCCCGCAAATAAATTAAGTTAAATGCGTGCGAGTGTAGTGTCAGTCAGAGATAATGAAGGAAACAAAAGGCAGGATAATAGATACAACAAAAGTGATGATTTTATTGCTGGAATTACAAACGTGTATGTAAATGTCCGTGGCGGTTGTATGTAGTCTTCAGCTAGGATGGGTTACGTCGTTAGCTGGTATAGTCGCGTTGTAGATGTTCGCAGCTGGACGTTCGATGAGGGTAGCTGGCGTAGGTCGAGTCGTGGAGATGCAGCTGGATGTTTGATGCTGGTAAGCTGAGATTCGGTCGGGTCGTTGGATACCGTTGGACAGTCGTCGCGGGCAGCTGAAGTCGGTCGAGTCGTTGCGGAAAGCCGAAGTTGGTCGCTGGTAAACCGATGTCCCGGTTTTGACATTTCGTTGGTATGGTCGAGTCGTGGTTGTTAGCTCGTAACAGCGAGTCGTTACGTGAGCTAGTTGTTGCAATGCTAGGGTAGTCCGTAACAGCAATTCGTTACGTGGACTAGGTATTGCGTTGCTGGGGCAGTCAGTAACAGCGAGTCGTTACGTGGACTGCATTGCAGGAGCGTCGTGGTCGGTAGATCGATATCCCGGTTTTGACAGTACGTTGGGTTAACCGGGGGTGTGTCGATCTGGTTTCTGGCTCGTACAGCGGGTCGTACGTGAGCCAGCTGTTGCAGTGGTAGGACAGTCCGTAACAGCGAGTCGTTACGTGGACTGCGTGGTACTTTGCAAGAGCGTCGAGGTCGAGTTCGGTTATGGCAGCTTGGTCGTGTAGTGTCGGGCGAGCGAGTGACTAAGACTGAGCCGTGTCTTAGTGTTACGGACCAAATGAAAGGTCTGCCAGGCCTTAGTACAGACGAGATCGAGCGAACGAGTCGAGAAAAGCTAGGGCTTTGTCGTGCCCCCTAGCCGTGCGGACGTATCGGACGGGAGCGAAAGTTTTGCTGTGTCAAAGCCGTGCGGACGATGGCTAAGGCTGGGTCACGCCAAAGCCGTGCGGATGATGGCTATGGCTGGGTCGCGCCAAAGCCGTGCGGACGTATCGGACGGGAGCAGAGGCTTTGCCGTGTCAAAGCCGTGCGGACGATGACTATGGCTGGTTCGCGCCAAAGCCGTGCGGACGAGCGGATAGGCCAGGAGGCCGAGGCTAAGATGGGCGTTATCTTAGCGCTGCGCAGATAGCGAAGCGGTAGCTAAAGGCTGGACCGTGCCATTAGCGCTGCGCAGCTTATCGGACAAGCGGAACCGAGCGATGGTTAAGACCGGCTGGTCTTAGTGAGTCCTCTTCGTGTTTGCCTCCAGCCCGTCTATTTCGACTGATCATTACTGACCACCAGAGATGCACCGACCCGCAGAAGGTGACCTCTCATAGCCCTTAAAAAGGGCCGTAAAAAAAAGGTTGTTGAATCCACCACTAGAAGTGGCGGTGAGGTGGGTGCAACCACGATAACGTAGGACCCGAGCCTCGTGGAGCCGAGTGGCCCCTGAGAGCGTCCGTGTCGACCTCTAAATTTTCGTCGCCTGAAGCCTTTTTATATGGAAGAAAGGGAACTCCACTTCTGTCGCGCCACGTGGATAGAAAGTTCTTCTACAAAATATGGACGCAGAAAATAAGTGTTTCTTTAGCAAGAGTTTCATTGGGTGCCCTATTCATTCTATCTTGTGCTGCATCTGAGCAAAAAGCTTAGTAAATTACTTCTTAGCTTACCTTAATTGTGGCACAAGTTCAACTTTTGCACAAACACCTTTAACTTTTATCACTTTTTTCATATGTGAAGCTCTGCAATATAACAAATGAATAATATTGTTTTATAAATTCCAAATATATAAGCACTTGAAATAATTTGCTATTTTATTTTATTCAACGAAGGTTACTGCAAGGATACAGAGTTCTGATCAAGCAATGTTCATCGGGTGGTAGATAATCTATCACTGTAAAGAAGCCGTGTCCTGGGTATGACATTAAAATACATCTGGTGACGAAGTTCCAGTTTGGTAGCTCTGGGGAGTGCGGAGTACCCCTCCGTTGTCATAACTCCCAGGTCCACTCTGGCTCTAAATAGTAGTACCTGTTAAGGTTTCATCAATGAATCGAATAAATAAATCATATTTGATTGGAGTGCTTGATACTATATAACTGTGCGCAAATAAATGATTATTAAATTGGAAAACTTTGAAACCACATTGTCTATAAATTATTTGTTTTAGAAACACTTGAAATCATAAAACTATGCAAGTTATTTGTATTAGATTGGAATTCTTGATATCATAATACTGTAAAGACATAAAATCGCCCCCACCAAACAGCTAATCCCCAAAATGTAAATATAATGTTATAATGAGCGTAATTTCCTAACCTTTAGGCATAAAATAACCCTAGATGGGTTGACATGCTGTTAAAATCAACCAGTCAAACAATAATCAAGACGGTGTAACTATTGCTACATGACAATTATTAGTCCTAGAAAACCTTGAAACCATAAAACTGTGAGTAAATTATTGGTATTAGATAAGAATACTTGATATAACTGAGTGCAAACAAATTATTAGCGGCAAGTAAAAGGTGTAATTTTGAAAAATGCTATTGAAAATTGAAAATTATTGTTAAGATTACAAATATTTACAAATCAATCGAATTTGGCACCAAATTTTCCCTAAGTTGATATGCCATTAAACAAATAAACCAAACGAAAGCTTCTAAAGAAGCCGTTCACAAAAGAAATTTGGTGGAATAGTGGAATATTTTGTGGAGAGAACTGATTTACCATTGTCACTCAGTTATCTCCCTTGTTGCGTGGATTTTCAGTATAATAACAAGTCAACCCTGTTTAAACCTTTTTTTTTTATTTAATAGAAACGTTTGGATTAAAAGAGGCTGCTTTTACTTATATATAACGAACGGTAAACATTTTATTGAGGTTAGTTCTTTTTTCCTGATTGCTTATTTCGCAAAGATACAGTGTTCTTTCAATATTTGACGCTTTCATTTATCGTTCTGGGAATCGTAAATTTTACGCTGTATCAACATCACAAGAAAACTATAAAGAAGTTTTATTTCATTTGTTCATTTTTTTTCTAACGAAATTGGTCCGTTGAATCTCATTCAGACAAAAAATATTTAATCAAATGAAGAAGTATATTTTTGACATCAAATAAAAGTCTTTACAATTTTTCAAATAAATTTTATAGAATTTAACCAATTTTGAAGAAAAGTTTTGTGCTCCTTGGGTGACAATGGTTAAGCCTGAAATGTTAAAATAAAGATGTTTTCTAATTGGGTAATATTAGAATTGTTTACAAAATAGCTTTGAACACACAAAAATGACCTTTTCCTGAAGTAGAGTAAGACCCCCACCAAAGAAAAAGCGGTTGTATCCTGGCTATGACATTAAACGGTATCTGATGGTTTGGTTTTGTTCGGTTCGGTTGCTTTATTTAATGGCATATCAACCTTTGTGGGTTATTTAAGGTTAAAGCCACACTTGTTGAAGGACGTAATTTACTAAGCTTTGTTGCCTAGATAATGACACAAGGCCGAATGAATGGGGCCTCTAATAATACTCGAACTCACTTATGAAGGCTTGGTAGTACTAGCTTGCTAACCATTACACCACCCGAGGTGCCCTTCCTTGTAGGCGGACAGTAGTGGTACTATTTAACTCGTTGCTGGTGCGGTAAGAGGGGTCATACCATTCCCTTGGGTATTAGTCTGAAAGTGACTGTAATTGTCCTTACACCCAGATCGACGTTGACCTGGTGTGATAGTACTGTTAGGTTCCTGTCTATAAGACGAATAAATCTGTTTAGAAATGATTGATATTCACTCCGAATAGTTGATGACATATAACTATAAATCATTTTTTATTAAGAATGATTATATGGTGCTATAACTGCGGAGTCCCAGTGGTGTAATCACAGATGTGCTTGACTGCGACATTGTAGTAAATGAGTTCAAACTCCAGTTGTGCTACTACATTCACTTTCAGACTAATACCCTTGGAAAAAATATGAACTCTATCATCTTCACAGCTTCGGGTTAAATAGTACCACTACTTCACATCTACAAGGACTGCTTTTTTATTAGATAATGCACAAGGCTTGATATGGCATTAAACAAAGGAATCAACCAAACCTTGAAGTTATAATTGTTTAATAAAGATTATTATAAGCTATTTAAAAACATATAATTGTGTGCAAACAAATTACTATTTCTAAATAAAAATAATTACTTGTGACTATATAATTATTAGTATTAGACAGGAATACTTGAAATCATCCAACTGTGTGCAAATTATTTGTATTAGCTTGGAATACTTGATACTATATAACTGTGCAAAATACTTTGAAGAAACCACTACATAAAAATTGTAAATATAAATGTACAATGAATGTGATTCCCTCACCATTAGGTATAGAGTAACCCTAGACAAACTGACATGCCACTGAAATTAATCAGTCAATCATGAAGAAATGTCAATTATGTTTGGATCAATATTTCTACCCTAGAATCAATCTGTACTTGTGGAAATTTTACAGTTATTTTAAGAACTATATGCAGATGAAAACAGGTATTATTTCAAAGGGTATAAAATTTAATAGTTTATCCTTAAAAATCAATACTGATATTTTTTTTGCTTTTGATTTTGTTTTCTTTGCTAGAAAATATTGGATTTTTCATAAAATATTGTCTTATTATATACTGTATAAACTGTTTAAATTTTGTTCTAACATATTATTATAATAGCTTGTAAGTTGGCTGATTGTTGTCAAGGGCAACCCAAATGTTCCCTTTTCAATAGCTAATACACTGAGGTGTAGGGGAGGGTGCTACTCCTTTCCCTCGATTGCTCCACTTACGCTTGATCTGTACCTTATAATGCAGAGACATCAAGTACAATTTTTTTGAGTCTTTGGTATAACTCACCCTGGAATTGAACCCCAGTTCCTGGATTATTGGCAAACTCTCTAACCATTATGCCAATAGGCCAGTTGTATAAAAAATTCTCTTTTCTAATGTTTGAAAAGTCCTCTTTGTTAGTTTTCTATTATATTTTTTCCAAATTTGATTTTGAATGTTTTCCATGAAAAAAGGAGCGATGCATTTACTATTTTTGCATGAGTTCAAGCTTGGTCATAATTCTCTT
The DNA here is from genome assembly GCA_963585895.1 of Sepioteuthis lessoniana. Classification (NCBI taxonomy): domain Eukaryota; kingdom Metazoa; phylum Mollusca; class Cephalopoda; order Myopsida; family Loliginidae; genus Sepioteuthis; species Sepioteuthis lessoniana. Next base: position 72,211,587 of record OY757908.1, read on the forward strand.
TCATGACAATGCTTGGCGACATGTTGCCAGAATGACACTGCAGAAGCTCACTGACTTGGGATATGAGATTCTGCCTCATCCACCATACTTTCCTGATCTCCCACCCACTAACTACCATTTTTTAAAGAATCTGGAGACTTTTTTTTACACAAAAAACATTTTGTTCCAAAGTTAAAAAAAACCCCTGAATTTAAAGATTTCTTGACTTTAAAACCTTTTGGGTTTTATCATACAGGCATAGATAACGATGTTAATTAATGGCAGAAATGCATAGATGTTGAGGGGTTATATTTTGATACTTTTTAAATTCAGGAATAAAAGTTTACTCTAAAATTGGACATAATTTTCTGAACAACCTAATAGCATAATCTTTGTTGTTTGTTATATAAAAAAATTACTTTTCTAGATGTAAAGCAGATTTAGATGAATTTTAATTCAATAGTGTTTTCTGTCATCATTAATTCAATTACTGATTGACTGATGTCAGAAAAATTCCCTATTCATCCAACCCCTTTGCCATAGGCAGGATGTGACACAAAGTCAATTTTTGGCAGCCATGAATTTATGTTGTCCTTATTAAGAGTGTGAATGATGAAAAATGACAAAAATAGTTAATATTATTTTCTTGTGTGTGTGTAATTTCTAATGGATCATCAAATAATTAAGTGACAGGTGGTCCATATGCTAAAAAAAATGACAAAAACATACGACTAAAAAATTCATGAAATGTTTTGTTGAAATATATGTAGTGTCTATCTTAATAAACTTTATTTGGTTCATTTGCAGATTTGGTGGTGCTAACAGAAAATGAATGGAAAAGTTGATGTTATTGTTCTGCAACAAAAGCAGCATTACATGGAAAGTGTGCCTAAAATAAGATGTCTGTGCTGAACAGAGAGATTATAATAAAATGAAGAACAAATATGAAATATTAATTTTTGTATCTAAGTAAAAAGTAAAGTTGGCGACCTTAGTTGAGGGTGACCTGAAGGCTCCCTTTTCAATAGCTACTACACTGAGGTGTAGGGGAGGGCACTACTCCATTCCTTGGATTGCTTCACTTTACTCTTGATCCTTACCGTATCATGCTGAGTGTTAAGCAAAGCGGTATCAAGTACCATTTTTTTAGACTTTGGTATGACGCGACCTGGGATTGAACCCCGGTCTCCTGGACCATTGGCAAACACTCTACTCATTAGGCCAATCGATAGAATAAATTAATTTCTTATATCAGTTGAAGAAAAAAATGAAATATAAAAAAAAGGAATATTTAACATAATATTTGCTAAAAAAGAATAACAAACTTGACAGTATTTCTGTTTCTGCAATAATCAAAATGCAACCTTTATATTTCAAAATCATGATGCAGCATCTAGCTGAGCTTACATGAAGTTTTTAAATATTCCCTATTAACATACATCAAAAGTTATAGATTAATATTTTTATGCACAGCATCATCTTTGTTTTTTTTTAAATTTTCTTAAATTTCTGTAAAATCATGTCTTCAGCTGAAAGAACCAAAAAACTAATTTGTGCCGTGTGCGAAACCACTTTTTCAAGAAAGACAAGTCTTGAAAAACATGTCCGATTACATACAGGAGAGAAGCCATATAAATGTGATGTTTGTGATTATGCTACAACAAAGAGATATACTCTCAGTCGGCACAAACTGCAACACTCTGAAAAGAGACCTTTTAAATGTAAAGTGTGTCCCTCATCATTTTCAACTGCATATGACTTAACACTGCATATCCGCACACATACAGGAGAGACACCGTTTCAGTGTATGGTATGTGACTCTGCATTTTCACAATCTTCGACTCTCACACGTCATATGCGCAAACATACTGGAGAGACACCTTTTCGCTGTTCAGTCTGCAATTCTGCTTTTACTCAATCATCAACTCTTAAAAGTCACATGCGCACACATACTGGAGAGACACCATTTAAGTGTTTAGTGTGTGATTCAGCATTTTCTCAATCTTCAAATCTTAAACGTCATATGCGCACGCATACAGGCGAGACACCCTTTCAGTGTTCCATGTGTGATTCTGCATTTTCAGATGCCACAATTCTTAAAATACATATGCGCAAACATACTGGGGAGACACCATTTAAGTGTTCTGTGTGTGATTCTGCATTTTCTCAAGCTTCCCATCTCAAAAGTCATATGCGTAAACACACTGGTGAGACCCCATTTAAGTGTGCAGTGTGTGATTCTGCATTTTCCCAATCTTCAAACCTCACACGTCATATGCGTACACATACAGAAGAGACACCATTTCACTGTTCATTGTGTGATTCTGCGTTTTCAGATTCCTCAAATCTTAAGGCTCATATGCGCAAACATACAGAGTAGACACTGGTTTACTGTTGAGTGATGCAGTGTTTTGTCAAGTGTCAAATTTAAAAGCTATTATGTGCACACATGAGTGACATCAGGTGTTTGTTATTGTTTTTTGTTTTGTTTTTTGGTTCATTTTCTTTTTTTTAATTTTTGTCAAATTTTGTTTGCTGATTTTATAATTTGATTACAGCTTATTTTTCTTCTCAGGGTGTTTTTAAATAATTTAATTCTGAAAGATATTTTTATCTACAAAATTCATCAAATGCCTTAATTTTTTAATACTTGAACAAGAAATTAAAACCAATTCTGAGAAATTCAGCTTCTTTCAACTTGTATCTATGATAGCATGCTTAATTTTTCAATTTAGATGTAATTAGATAGTGTAAGAAAAACGTAAATGATGTTCAAAGTTAAGAAAAGATAAGTATATAACATATATATAAGTATGTTTTAGTCATGATTTTTTTTTATAGTTATGTAATATCAATGAAAGTGGTTGTAGGTCCTAAGTAAAAAATCCAGGGATGTAAAAGTGTCAGAAATTGGTAAAAAAAAATCTGATCTCTAACAGCAGAGCACTCCTTTGATACTAATTCTCCAATGAACCAATTTCCAAACTGACTTCTTTGAAAAGCAGTGACTTTTTATAATTGAAAAGGATTGGTTAGAATTAACATATCTGAATGCCTATGTTAAATTCTCTTAATTCTTGGTGGAGCTTTTCTTTTTTGACTGACAATACAGAAAACACATTCTTTTTTGTGGTAAGACATTTTCTTCTTCACTAATTAACATTAGTGTAATATTTTATCATGAACTTTTTCAAGTATATCTCAACCCTAATGCTTTGATAGTACAGGGTGACCCCCCCCCCAAAAAAAAACAGAACCCATAAACTTTTTTATTACTTCTACAAAAATAAAGCAAAATAATTATAATTTTGTACACTTGAACTTCTGGACATGTTGGTGAATACTATGGTCCCAATTTTTCATGCACAGAATCTACTTCATATTCTGAAAAAAAAAGAAAAGGCTAGAACTGAATTTACGAATTTCAGTCAAAAATATATGGGTTCTGTTTTTTTTTTGGGGGTCACCCTGTACCAGATAAAGTGTCACCAAACATATTGTTAGTACTTCTCTTAAAGAAGTTAGCATTCCCAGTAGAGTTTGTACCTAAAAACCTCAACTCTCAACAAAGAATATTGCCAGAAATTTACTGACCTCTCTCTCTGCATATTTCTCTCTTTCTCTATCTATTTCTTCCTCTGTGTGTGTGTGTATATATATATATATATATATATATTTTTCTTTCTTTCTCTATACATTTATCTCTATATATATTTCTCTTTCTCTCTATACAGCCCAGTTGGCAGGGCCTGTTGAATACACTGACTGCATCTCTACAAAGGGGTAAGATTACCTCCCACCACCAGTGTTGTGAGTAGCACACTAAACTACACTTGATGATGAAGCTCCAGTTCTGAAGCTTTGGGGTGTGTGGAGTACCCTTTCATTCCCATTACTCTCAGGTCCACTCTATAATACCTATTAGGATCTCAACTACAGGTCAAATAGAACTGTTTAACCATTTCACTGTGTGCAAACAAATGACTGATATTAAATTGAATTGTTAGTGTTGAATAGCAATACTTGAATCTATTGAACTGTGTGCAAATAAATGAGCTTTGGCTTCTTTAAAGCATTACCTACAAACTATTCATTAACAAATCATATATATTTGATATATGCATAAACATGATTTGACATTAAATAACCTACAAGGGTTGATATACCATAAAACCCAAACAAACAATCAACTTTCTCTCTCTCTCTCTATTTATTTATTTATTTATTTATTTATTACTCTATATGTTTTCTGTCTCTTGCTCTATTTCTTTTTCTCTCTATATCTATTTATTTTTCAATCACTTTCTTATTTTTAACTTCTACAAGGATAAAGGGGTCTTATTTTTTCTCTGGTAAATCCAGATTTTTCTGGCTTCCAGATTGTCATTGTAGATATTTCAGAGGATTAACTGAGCAATTCAGCAAAGACTGTTGACAACCAAGGCTAGATTAACCATTAAGCCTAATTCCTAAGACATTATGCCTTGTAGTGACCAGATCATGATTGCAGTAAAACCAAATTACATCATGTAAAACTGGCTCATAAATAATATAAAAAATTTATCCAATTCTGTTTTTTTAACTATGTTTGGAAGGATTCTTAAACTATGAATACAGCACTTCTATATTATTATTAGGTTATGTCACCTAGTGGATAGTGATTTTATTTTATACACATTTAAGAATATTACTGAATGTCTGAAACTTTGTTTCCTTGACTCTGTTTGCGTTCAGTCTCCTGTAATATTGACAAAATGTGTCTGTTTTAATGTATGGTATGATGTAGATTGTGTAAATTGACAAGTTCTTGAATTGATCATTTATCACACTACTTTATATTTATAATATAAAGGGATGGATATTTTAACTCTGACACAGTTGTTTTACCAAATAAAAAGCAGTAGCTTTACAAAACTAGTTGTTATCAGGAGAGGAAGGGGGTCTCCATTGTTGGGCTGTGCTTATGACATCAAGTGGCTTAAATCCTGTCCTGCTGAAAACCATCTAAAAAGTGGATGGTTGTGGTGGCATAATGATATCTGTCTATTTTTCAAATGAATGATTCACTGCAATGAAAAATCTCATTGCCCATTATGATGCAGAAGGTATTCTAAAAAAGTATGTTATTCTCTTCATCCAACAGTTTCATGTTCCTGTACATTCTGCTTATCAGTCTGAAAATGTTTTTTTAGTATTATGAAATTGGGTCTTGGTGGTGGGGGGGAATAATCAAGTTCAAACTAGGCTCAAGAATTTTCAGAAACAGAGATTCTTATTTTGAAGCAGTTCAACAAAAATGGAACAAGATGGAACCATTGTTATTAAAGATTTCTGATTGTATCATTTTTTTTCAGTAAACATAACATTTGTTTTTATTAACTTATCTTTATTTTTTGTATAAAGTTAATTATTTTTCATTCCTGACTGAGCAATCAGGAGAAATTAAAGAAGTTTACTAGCCAAGTCTATGATTAATTTTAACAGCATGTAAACTTCTCCAGGGCTATTTTATATCTAGAGGTTAGAGAATTGCATTCATTATATGTACATATTTACATTTTTTATATAACTTAGAAATTTTTTTTTGCACACAATTATGTGATATCAAATATTCCTCTCTAATAAAAATGATTTGCACAAAGTTCTGTGGTTTCAATAAACAAATAATTATAAACCTTCGAAAAAGATTATAACTTTATGTAATTATTCTTAATACAGATAATTGCAGTTACTGCAATACTGAGTATCTTATCTAGTTCTAATAATTTTTAAACAGTTCTATTTAACTCAAAGATGGGACATGAACAGATACTATCACTCTTAGTCAGTGGACCTTGGTGTAATAACAATGAAAGAATGCTCCACTTTCTTCAGAATTGGGGCCTCTCCATCAGATGCACTTAAGAGTCATACCCAGGACATCTTTTTTCTGCAGAGGATATAGTCAGAATATTCTAAGCCCCACTGATGGAGCATCTAACCAGAGTTTATGTAAGCTGGTTTAAGTAGTAATACCATAGTTTAACAGACAAGAAGTGTTGATTGTGAAAATTAATTTTATCCTACTTGTATTTCAAGAAATATCACTTTTTTTAGAAACAATATTAGGATTGAACCTCTGGGCTTAAATTAGCTATATTATTCAGTTGGTACTTAGTATATATAAACTTTTATCAAGAGTGTCAAATTTGTGTTTCAATAAATAAATAGGATTTGATGTGAAGATTAATTAATGATTAACTAGATTAAATAATTCATAGTTTTTACTTAGAATGCATTTGTTCACATGAAGTGTCCATTATTTGGCCATATGGTTCAAAAGTAAAAGTAAGTGCTGAGAAAAAATGTTTTTTTACTTATAAGACGATGAAAGCCCTCTTAAGTTTATGAGCATTGTATGTAACAGATGAAGATAAAGTTTCCCTATTTTATAGTATGGGCTATAAAAAATGACAAAAAAATAGATGATTATTTGTGTGTGTGAATGTGTGTACAAGATGACAGAAGCCCATTTAAATTCATGAGTATGACATGTAACACCTCAAGATAATGTTTCCCTATTTTATAGTATGGGCAACAAAAAATGACAATAAAGTAAAAAATTATTTTCTTATGTGTATGTACAAGGTGACAAAATCTCACATAGAAGCATGGCATGTAACAGCTTAAGACAATGATTCCCTATTTTATAGTATCAGCAACCTAAAATGACAAAAAATAGACAATTATTTTACTTGTGTGTATATACATGCTATTGCACCACCAAATACTGAGTGATGGATTTAGACACCTTTTAGTAAACATAACTCATTTTATATTTATTTTATTTCTATTTAAGTTTGATTTCTAATAGAATATATATATATATATATATATATATATATATATATATATATATATATATATATAGTGATTAATACCTATGTGCCTTTGTAATGGTAAAATGTCACATTACAAATGTACAATAAAATGTAAAGTCAGGTTTTTTGATTTTAATAAAATGGAGTGAGGGCAGTAACAAAATTTCACTATTGAGTTTGTGTGATTTTTTTTTCTTGATTGATAAAAAGAATAATTCCTCAAACTTTTATAAAGATTGACATATGAATGAAAACATATTTATTCTGTCCAGATTTTGCATTCATTCAATTTGTCCAATTTTTCAATATGCTTTTAATATTGTAATAGTGGGATGTAACACAAGGTCAAATTTTCAGTGTGGTAAAGCCTGTTTGAATTCAGTTTTTCTTCTAGACTAGTCTGCCCTACCATTTACCCATAGCTGGCAGAAAAAGAGAGGGGTTTTTGTATTTCCAAAGATCATTAGCAAAAAAGCTTTTAAGAAAACCACCTCCCTCAAGATTTGAACTCTGGTTGCCAAGTACATTTTCTACAATGATAACTGTTACTCTAAGTGTGCCTCCAGAAAGAAATGTATCACCAAAAAGGAGGTGGAAAGAGGATTTTGGTTTAGGGAGATTTGAGACTTAGGCCCTTGGCAAAATAACCTCAAGAGATTATCAGGATATGTTGCCAAAAGTGAAAAGGATATCCATATCCACATCTATTTCAGAAAGGGTCGCTTGTTTCTTCTGTTGTGGAAGGAAAGTCAGAAATTAAATGCTGCAAATGTCCTCTTTACAAGTTTAAATATTTTTTTTTTTACATGTGTCTTCTTATCTCTTGAGCCTGTGTAGATGGAAAGAAAGAATATACTGCATTACATGTCTTGGCTAAGTTATTTTCCTCAGATATTTTCTTTAACCAATTCATCTTCTCTCTTAAAATTTCACCTAGACCCCTCCGAGTATGAGCTGATTCAAAACTTTGATTGCAACATTTTGACTAACTCTATCAAACTATATCTCTTCACAAGGTACTTATGGTGTATTTGTTATCATCACAAGAAATGGACCAGCTGATAAGAGTTCGAACCCTGGATTAGGCTGTTTACATTTCACATAGCGCTCATACTTTTGGAAATAGTATGATTCAAACTATTTTTCCCTAGCTATGGATAAATAGTTGGATCGACTGGGCTCTGGAACCTTAGTATGGTAACCAGTATAGGAGAAGGAAAACTCTGAATTCAAAACTGTTGTACTCTGCTAAAAAATGGGTTAAAAGATATAGTGTAGTTGACAGGTACTGGCTCTGAGCTTTGAGCCTTATGTTTAGGCGAGAATGTTTTGGATTCATTAAAAGATAGTAAATCAGAACAAGATCTAAGCTTAAGTAGTGTAATGCTCTTAAGGTGTATAAAACAAAAAAAGTTTGTCTTTGTGCCTTTTAACTTGTCATTAATGGTAATTGTACAGAAAATTCTCTCTGCAAACAAAATCAGATAATCCAACATCTTTTAATCATTGAACTGCTATTCAATACCGCTATCAACAACTAACTTGCATAAATAGGAATTCCATGTATTTTGATAATAAAATGACACTACCTACAAATTTCCTAATGAAAAAATTTGAAGCATACATCAGCACTTAGGTGACAAAATGGCAGTTTAATAAAGATCTTGAAAACAATTATTTCTTTCATGTCATAGATATTAAACCTTTTATGATGGTAGCATGAATGTTGTAGCAAATTATGCATACCAAGCTCATGATGAAATGAGGCTCAATATTGTAGCAGAAGATTTCTATGGGGGCCGTGATAAAAACATTAATACTGAAATGAATTATAGATAAAAGAGCCAAACAACAAAGCAAAACAAATAAACAGAAGTTTGAGTTGAAATGGACATCTGTTATATATTATTTTTGGTAATGAGCAACACTTTACAAAAAATGTATTGTGTGAGTATTAATCTTTGTACAGTGTATTCAAATGTTTTAGTATTCTTTTTAAAATGTTTACTTGCTTGTCAGCCCTGAAATTCCATAATGGATAAAACTTATTTACTATCGTAAAGTTTTTGGGCTGATATATTTATTTGGTCTGTCTATACTTACTAGCTTTTTGGCAATAAGAGAGGAGAAAGTCCTTTCTGGAAACCATGACACAGGTCCTTTTTCTATTTTTAGATTTAGTGACACACAGGATCATTACAAACTGCTGTACTATTTATAAAATATATTTGTATATAAAACAATGCTGTGTATATATTCTGTCATTGTGGTAACTTCAAGGTATTTTAAAAATTCATATATATCTGTGATTTTTTCCTCTGGTGAATTTGGAGGCACACTTTAATGTAAAGGCTATTGCCACAGGAAAATGAAATCGGTGACCAAAGTTCAAATCCTGGTTGAGGCTGTTTGCATTTTACTTTGTGCTGATCGGAAAGGTATGAATCCATCTCTTTTCTCTCTGGCTATGAGTAAATTGTAGGACAGACTTGATTCTTTAGCCTTTGTTAGGAGGCATCCTCGTACTGTATTGGCTAAACTACTGACCTACAGCCTTGAAATAAGTGAGTTTGAACTCCAGTCACAATATTACGTTTATTTTTCTGACTAATGCCCCCGGGAAAGGTATGAGCCCTTTATACCCCCTGCTATGGGTTAAATAGTATCATTGCTGCTCTTCTACAAGGATAGCTTTGGCATTTAATAACTAGCAAAGGTTGATATGTTATTAAACAAATTCAAACTTTAGGCTTGATTAGGCAACCAGTCTAGGAAAAGGAAAACTCTGAATTCAAACCAGTTTTACCCCACTTAAAAACTGATTTTGTGTCACATCCTCCTTGTGAAGGAAGGGTTAAATAAATATATACAAAGTAAATTACACCTCTGTCTCTCTTCTTTTTATAATCTCTACTTCAGTATTCTCTTATGGGAATAAAATTGAGTGGCTTTAGTATTGACGACTAGAAGTTCTTCGTATATTTGTCGTATCTGAGTGCCATAGCTCACCACTACAATTATTTGAGTATGAGGAACGAAATTTGGATACTTTTAGCCAAGGAAATGTATTATGGTTTAATATTTCCTCGTGCTAAACAATCTAAGACAATTTACGACAAACTTACAACAACATATTTATTGCCTGAGCAAACTTAATGGAGTAAATACAAGAATAACATGAAATACTTAAAAATACATTATGGAGAAAAGTTCTGTCTTACAGTTGAAGAGTCTTTTGATATAAGTTGAATCCTTAATAGAATGGGAATTGTTGTGTTAGGACTTACGTCATGGTGTTGTACGATATGAGTTTTGTTGCGGCGAGAGCTCCCTCTACTTTGTTGTTACGGCAGGACTGTAGAGAGGGAGAGTTTTGACTTAAAGCATCCTTTTCTATATTACTTTGATCACATCACCTAGCAACCATTACAAACACTATTTGGAAGGTAAAGATGTAATCCCTACATTCCCCTCTTTGCGTCACAGTGTTCTTCCGCTCTTTTTCAATTTCTCTTTCAATTTATTCTTTCGTTTTATGTGATTTGAAAAGAATTTAGTCGAACAATACTTCTGTGTTCTCTAACTCAATCGATGCCACAACCTCAAACCTTTAGACAAGCAGAAGTGTCAAGTCATGTGAATAATAATTCCATTTATAACGGGGATTATGCTAAAGTCATCTTGCATCAATATGTCTAAAAAATTAAAATATGAAAAAATCTGACTGAAATACAAAGTAAATTAGGATTTTATCGTGTTTCAGTTTGATGTCTAAAAATGTATACGATATACAATTAGTTATAACATCATTATAAATCTTTAGAACTAACTGAAACCAATTCTAAGAAAAATAAATAATCCCCCCAAAACGAAATAATCCCATTTTAGTTGGTATTGATTATCTCCCTTGCTATTTCCCTTTCGTCAGTCTATGTACTCATTCCTATTTATTATATCGCCTGTTTCTTTGGTCGAGGAGAAAATTTCTCAGAATTGTTTGTGTATTCAATATCCCGTTAACCATTTCTTTCATCAAATTTTGCTGTGTATACATAACAGGTAAGTTGTCAGTCAACTTGATTATCTTCATAGGCTCCTTCAATGTGAAAGTCCCTTGAATTCGTGATTGATTTTATTTTAATTCTATTTTGTATGCAATTTTTCTTGTTTTTATTTTAGATTTTAGTTTCTAGTTGTGTTAGAGATTGTTTTAATTCTAAGTAGTCTTTATATCGAACTTTTATTCATATTATTGTGTAGAATTATAACAATACAGATCGCCAGTAAGTTTTCTATATGGATGCTCAGTCGTACCAAAATATTTCGATTTTATATTACGCGTTAGAAATCCTATATATGTATATTTAAAAAAAAAAAAACGAAAAACAACAAACTCTTACCTCTATGCTGAAGAAAAAGAGTAGCTTTTCTGCATTAAATAGTATTTCCTCGTAAAAATTATATTGCTTCAAGTCTAGCATAGATATTTTTCACGGAAAAAAGTATCGTTATTTACATCACCGGTCCAGAGATATACTTTTTTCTTCGCAAAAATACATAAATAAAATTAAGATAAATTCGGACATTATTTTGTTTCTGGCTTTGTTTTACTTGGTAAATTTACAAAATATGTGTGCAAAAGATCCCATCGCTTTGATTATTTATAGCAAATATTAATACTATCAATCAAAAAATAAATAAATAAAATGAAATAAAAATTGTCAGCAAAAATTCGACCTAACTGTTCTTGCATATTGAAATAGCCTTTTTTTAATATTCATTCGAAAAAAATATGTGGAAAAGTTGCCAGTTTTTAAGTCTTGTTTTCTTAATGAGGTTCTTGACAACTTTTTGCATGCATCAGGAATAATTTCAAAATTTACTGGTTCAATGCATCATCGGTAGTCCCAATAGGAATGTAGTTTTAGGCTGACTGAAGCAGCAGTATTGTTTAAATTTTTTTTGAATTTATGGAATATTTTATCACAAAATTTTAACATTTAAGAAACGAAGAAAATAAATTAATTTCGAAACAAAAATGATATTTACAAAAATACAATATACAATTTTAATTTAATTTAAAATAAAAACAGGGACGATCTTTACGTAGATTTATGACATAATTTTACTATAGGAATGCATTTGAATGATGCTGTTATAGCAATGTATTGTAATTGGTTTTACTATAGAAATACACTAAATGATTTTACTACAAGAAGTGCTTGTAAATTATTTTACTATAGAAATACACTGGAAATGATTTCATTTTTGGAATGTAATTTTAATGATTTCACTACAGAAATATCATCATCATTGTGTCGGGCTGCTAGCACGGATTTTCCCGACTCTCCCTTACCATTCGTCTTTCTCATCTATCACTTCCGGTAGGTCCTCTAGACTACATCATGTATCCGTACAGAGATAAGTTCTCGTTGGTCGGCCAACACTTGCACGTCCATGTGAAGGGGTCCATAGGAGACCGTCGCTTGTGAGTTCGTCCTTACTTCTCCAGCAATGTCCCATATGTCTTGTTCATCTTATTTGGATGGTTTTAGAGATGGAAGGTAGGGGTCCGTACAGTTGCTGTTTTGTGGGATGTTGCTTCCAGGATTTGTTCACTATAGCTTATAGTATTCTTGTGCAGTTCCTGACTAGCTTTTTCTTTACATGCTTAATCAGTATCCATGTGGTGTATCCATACAATAGAATTGATACAACCACTACTTAGGAAAATTGTGTTTTATCATATTGGATAAATCTGACTTCCATATGATCAATAACCTATTGATAGCAGTGTTTGCCTTTGCTAGTTGCATATTGATGTCATTTTTAGTCGATGAGATGCTGCTTTGGAGGTACATGAACTTCTCCACTGATTTCAGAAAACCACCATATAGATTAGAGATGTCTATTTTTTGATTAAGAGATATGTACTTCATTTTGTCTGCATTCACATGGAGGCCAATGCCACCTCATGCCTGCTTCAAACTATGCAGCAGGTATTCAGCTTGGGTAGGTGTATTTGCCAGAAGCACTTAGTCATCTGCATATTCTGCATCTCTTATAGTTTCTGTGGGGTATTGTTTACTTCTTGCCTTTTTTAGTGTAAAGTCATTTTCTTTCATTAGATCTATTGACGTTCGAAGTACATTGTCTAAGCAGATAATGAACAAATATGGGGCTAATTTATCCCCTTGTAGAACACCAGCAACAATATCAAAGAAGTTTGTGTCTCCATCCGGTGAGCAAACGTTTACTTTCGTGTTTTTATAGAGCATCATTATGGCTGTGACAGTTTCTTTGGGGAAACCATATGCTAGAAGTATTAGCTCCAGCTTCCCTCTGTGTATGGAGTTGAATGCCTTGAAGAAATCTACAAATAAGAGAGTCACCTTGAGGTTTTTTGCACAAATTCTTAAGGAATAAATGGGTTGTCAGAATTTGTGATGTTGTTGATCAGTTTCTTTGAAAACCATTTTGATTCTTTCTAAGAATTTTCTCTATTTCTTGTTCAATGAGGTTGAGTTGTAGAGCATTACAAATCTTAGCCACTATGGAAGTAAAGGTTATACCTCAGTAGTCCTTGGCAATTCCAAGGTCACCTTTCTTGAGGAAAGGGATGATGCAGCCTTTTGTCCATCTCTCTATTGTGTTCTGGTTATATACGGCATTGCAGTATTCGAGCACTAAGTTTTCGAATTTCCTTGTCTTTCATATTTCTGGTGGTATTTCATCTAGACAGGCAGCTTTCCTGTTTTTAATTCTTGTTGGTACTACATCAAGTTCTTCTTGAGTAAACTGTCTTAGTTTGATGTCATGTTGGTAATTAATAATTTTTGTGATAGGTTGAGAGGATTTTCCAAGCAGATTCTTGAAATGTTCTTTCCATATCTGTATTTGTTCTTCTTGGTTGGTAGCTTTTAGTTTAGCTCTAGAGGTGCTCTTTCTTTTACTCACTTCATTTACTGTTTGCTACACTATTCAAGATTCTCTATCTTCTACCAAATTTCTAATTTCATTGATAATTCATGTATTTGTTCTTTTTGGTATGTATTAATTAGTTCATTGTGCTGCCTTAAGTTTCTGGGCATTGGCATTGTTGGGTTACTTTTATTAGATAGGGATACTGTTTTCACATCTGGTCTTTTTCTTTTTTTTTTTTTTGCTTATGTCTCTGATGGAACTCTGGTGCTTAGTTTGGTTGCTATGCATTCTGCTGCTGTTTCTATGTGGGCATTGATAAAGTTCTCATATTCTTCATTTGAAGTAAGCATTTCAGGTATCTCCTGAAGAGCATCAAATTTATTGTGTTATTGTATATTTATTGCTGGTATCTCTATTGTTAAGCACGGACCAGTTATAATCAATGGTTTTGGTTGTTTGCATCGTATTCCTGCATATGGTCAGACCTATTTTTGCCATGACAATTCTATGATCGGAAAACACTCCTTCAAGATCAATATGCCTCACAATTCAAAGTGCTATTAATCTATTTCTTATTTATGAGGATGTAATCTATCTATGCTTTAGCATTACTTGCACTGGTGTAAGTCCATAGTTTTCCCTTCCTTTTCTGGAATTTGGTATTAAGGTATATTAGTCCATTTTTAAGAGAGAATTCGATTAGATGTTTCCCATTTCTGTTTGACAAGTGCATGCAGAATTTGTTGTTTTCATCTTTACCTATTTGAGCATTCATCTCCACCAATGGTTAGAGCATTGTGTTTGGGGATGCTAAAGACAAGGAAAGATAGCTTGTTATAGAAGGTGATGAGGTCCATCACTAGCATTGGTTGGACTGTAGCATGAAAATGATTGTTGTGCTGGGGTTGCCATGAAATGTAACTACCGTCAATCTCAGTTGTATTTTCTTGATGCTATGAAGTGATTTTTGGTTGGTTGGTTGGTTTTTATGGCATATCAACCTTTGTAGGTTATTTAACGCCAAATCGATTTTATGTAAATAATCTGTTCTATTTAAAACAATTCAGTTTAGCATAAGTACAGAGTTTAATTGTCAAAACCATTTCCATTTCAAACTAGTCAAGCAGTTGTATGTAACAATTCAGTTAAGTGTAAATACAGTTTTAATGTTGAAAACAGTTCTATTTCAAATAATTCAGATAAGCATAAGCATGCAGTTTAAATGTAAGTACGGTTTAATTGTCAAAAACATTTCTATTTCAAGCTATTTAGTTTAATCATACAATTCAGTTTAGCATAAGTATGCCATTAGTTCTATTTGGCCTATAGATAGGACCCTTATCAGGTGCTACCACTCCAGGCCAGAATGGACCTGAGAGCGATGGCAATGAAGGGGTACTCCGCATTCCCCAAAGCTCCAGCACTGCTGGAACCTCACCATCAGATTGTTTAGTGTCATATCCAGGACACTCATTGGGGGGGGGGGGTTTACCCCTCTGCAGAGCTGCAGTCGGTGTATTCTACAGCCCCAGCCGACTGGGCAACATGATTTTTGGGTGCATAGACTGAGAAGCATTATTGTAAATACGCTGTGAATGATTTTATTATAGACATGCATTGTAAATTATTTTACCATAGGAATGCATTATAAATGCTTTTGCTATAAGAATGCATTATGAATGATTTTATTATAGGAATACACAGTAAATGATTTTACTCTAGGAATGCATTATATTTTTACTGTTGGAATGCATTATGAATGATTTTATTATAGGAATACACAGTAAATGATTTTACTCTTGGAATGCATTATATTTTTACTGTTGGAATGCATTATGAATGATTTTACTGTAGGAATGCTTTGTGAGGGATTTGTATTGGAATACATGGTATATGATTTTTCTATGGGTATATGTTGTAAATGATATTACTGTAGCAATGAATTGTTAATGGATGTACCTCAGGAATACATTGAAAAGGTATCAGTTCAGTACAATAACACAAGCTGTGATAACTGACTTTTACTATTTGTTATTTTTTCTTCTTGTTTTAATCAATTATAAACATTAAACATTGATCTTTTTTTACTGATATTTTTTCTTTGTTTATTCTTGGCCATGTGATTGTGTAAGCAGAACTCTTTCTTTGATAGTTTTTATCTACTTAAAAGCGTGTACTATTAGGCCATCATACATACAGCATAACATCTAAGTACTGTTTTTCTAAATCATTTACTTTCTATCATTCATTATGTTGAGGATGTTTATAAAACTTGATATCATTATAAATAAAGAGTACTTAATATCAGTGATAGAGCATATGTATCTAAATTAGGATTGTGTAGACACAGTCAACAGCACCTGGTGACAGTCATTTTCTCAGCTGTGGGATCATGGGTTGATGATTGCACAGGCACAAAACTGACTGTCATCACATGCCATTGTACACTATCCTTTCTTTTCTGGATAGATTTTATAATTAGTAACTTTAATTCAAGATTTAAGTAAGCATTCACAATCCTGATGAAAATTGTTTTTTTTTTTTTAATCTTATATAGAATACAAATATACAACAATGATTTACAATGCATTCCTATGGTAGCGTAATATTTTGATATTTTTAATTCAGCTTATATCAAATAACTTTTCTTGCTCTTCCTAATGACAAGTAGATTTTCTTTTTAATAAAAAGTATCAAGAATTTGCACTAACTCTTCTAAACTTTGCATAGATATAAGTAAAGTTAGTAAAGTTGGCAATTGTAGTCAAGGGTGACCTGAAGGTTCCTTTTTCAATAGCTACTACACTGAGGTGTAGGGAAGGGCACTACTCCTTTCCCTGGATTGCCCCACTTTACTCTTGATACATGCCTTATAATGCTGAGTGTTAAGCAAGGAGGTATCTTGTACCGTTTTTTTTGAGTCTTTGCTTTGACAACCAGGGATTGAACCCCAGTCTCCTGGACCATTAGCAAACACTCTACCTTCTAGGCCTATGGGCTGGTATTTGTATGGATATAATCACTTTATTATATGAGTTGTACAGATGGTTACATATATTCATTTTAGTTTTATAATTCTAAAAAATTCAGTCTTGCACCTTGTATAAAAACAGATTCAGTTTTGGGATTGAACTGAAAATTATGAATTTCTACCAAAAGTTTAAGAAAAGAATTTTCCAATTTTATATTGTGTAGTTTTATGTTGAAAAAAAATTGTTGGTTTATTGATTATAGTTATATATCCATAGTTATTTTGTTTCTTAAAGTCAAAATATTCCTCTTTGAAAAAAACCTAACTTTTTTGTACTTTGACTGAGAAAGAAACTGTTTTCTAAGATTTATTGTCATTCTTTCATACAAATTATCTTGCCATAATGAGTTACTTAACCATTCTGCAGGCAGAATATTTTTATCATCCACAGTTCCCTGGTAGATTGACATTTTTGTTGTTTTTATCTACTTACAATAGGGTTAAGAGTTGATTTATTTTTCTTTGAAAAGATTTTTAATTCAGCTTATATCAAATATCTAGTTCTTCTTAATTACCTGTAAATTTTCTCTTTTGCAGACAGTAATGTTAAAATTTTCTGTGTGTACTTGATTGTATATGTTATAATGTTTTATATAAATTTTCATGCCATATTTTGGTTTATTTTCAGCATTTACTGTCAAAACATAAAATAGAATTTTAAATCTGGCTATAGGATCCAGATTAAGAAATGCTAACAACTTCTAGAAACTCAAAAATTTTTAAGTGAAATGTTATTGGATCCAAGCCCTGACAAAAACTTACATAAAGGTTATTAATGAAAACATCTCTAACTAGTTTTTAAAAAAAATCTTTATAATTTTTAAATTACCAGTTTGTGACAACCAATTCATGATTGAATATCAAGACCGTGAAAAAATCTAAAGCTTGACACAAACTTTACCAAAAGATGGCAAGTACAAATGAAGAAAATCCTGATGATATTAATAATGATTCAAAATCATCAGAGAATTCTGATCAAGAACACAAGGAGCAAACAAACAAGAAACCAAGGTCTTTTCAATGTGAAAAGTGCAGGTGTCATTTTTCCAACAAATTTCACTTGGAATATCATATGAACATACACAACAGTGAAAAACCATTCCACTGTGAAGTTTGCAAGATGTTATTTTCAAAGAAATCTAGCCTTAAAATACACACAAAAACACACTCTGTCAAAAAAGCCTTCTCATGTGAGATGTGTTCATCAAAACTCTCCACCCGTTCACACCTCAAGAGACATATGCGAACACACACAGGAGAAAAACCATTCTGTTGTGAGGTTTGTGGGACGAAATTTTCACAGAATTCTCATCTCAAGTCACACATGCGTAAACATACAAATGAAAAACCTTTCAACTGTAAGATTTGCAAGTCAAGTTTTCCGAAAAATTTGGACCTTAAAATTCATATGAGAATGCATACTATTGAAAAAACCTTTAACTGTGATACTTGTGCAATGAAATTTTCAAAAAGGTCACATCTCTTGAGACATGAAAGAAAACACACTGGTGAAAAACCATTTCATTGTGATGTATGTGGGTCAAATTTTTCGGAAAATTATCAGCTTAAGCGACATATGCGCAAACATACAGGTGAAAAACTCTTCCAATGTAATGTTTGTGGTTCAAAATTTCTGGAAAAATTATACCTAAAAAGACACATGCGAACACATAGTAGTGAAAAACCTTTCCATTGTGATGTTTGTGGAGCAAAATTTTCTCAAAATACATATCTTAAAAGCCACATGCTAGTACATAGTGGAGAAAGACCTTATAAATGTCAGATGTGTGAATCAAAATTTTCACGAAGCCAACATCTAAAAATTCATATGCGAAGACATACTGGTGAGAAACCTTTCCAGTGTGATATTTGCAAATCAAGATTTTTGACAAGTTCAAACTTAAAAACCCATATGCGAACTCATACCGGTGAAAAGCCATTTCATTGTGATCAGTGTGGTGCAAACTTTTCTGAAAATTCAACACTCAAAGACCACATGCGAATACATACTGGAGAAAAACCCTTCCACTGTGACATATGTGGGTCAAACTTTTATAAAAATTCAAATCTTAAGAGTCATATGCGAAAACACTCAGGTGAAAAGCCCTTCCACTGTGATATTTGTCAGGCAAACTTTTCTCAGAGTTCAAGCCTTAAAAGGCATGCACGGACACACACTGGTGAAAAACCTTTTCATTGTGATATTTGTGGATCTAACTTTGCGGGTAAATCAACCCTCAAAGATCATATGCAAACACACTCAGGAGAGAAACCCTTCCACTGCAACATTTGTGGATCAAACTTTTCCCGTAGTTCAAATCTCAAGAGTCATATGCGAACACACACTGGAGAGAAACCCTACCATTGTGACATTTGTGGTTCAGACTTCTCCCAAAGTTCCAGTCTTAAGAAACATGCACTTACACATTTCAGGAAAGATCATCCAGTGTGAGATGTTCAAGAATTTTATATTTTCATTGAGAAAACTGAACAATCACTAAAGAGCCTAAGCTTTTTTCTTTTTTTTTTTATTCCCCACTCCCCATAAGACTATATTTTGTTATATCACCCAACCCAGAATTTCCTTTGATTCTGAAAATTTAACTTTAAGTATTCAGCAGATTATTCAGTCTAGCATTCTCATCTTTGCTGTTTTGATAACAGTATTTTAGTGAGTGGGCTCTCTTGTCTTCCAAATTTATTTCATAACTTTTACCTCATTGATCCAAGCAACAAAATCTGGCATTGGAAATTTCTTTCTTGAAATCTTAACTTTTACATAAGAAAATTATTTAACTCAGCTAAATCAATATCAAATGTTAACTATATAGTCTTCTCTTTATTTATTTGCAATTATAACTTCATTAAATTGGATATAACTCATTATTTATGAAAATACTTACTTTTAAAAGTACTGATTGCAGATCATAATCTTTACTTATATATATATATATATACACACACACACACAAACACACACACACCTTTGTTTTGTGATGAAATGCTTGCATATGTGAATCCATAAAAGTTATATTAAAAATAATCTAATTTAGATAATGAACAGCTGTAGGAGTTTTTGTTATGCATTATAATTCTTAATAATTGCATCTCACCCTTGTTGTGAGAAATAATCTACTGATGAGTATTTAAAGATGGGATTGTAAATAGAATATCATCAAAAAAAGAACAGGACAAATTTTATATTAGAATATATTTCCAGTGAATATCCTCTTGCAATAACAATTGACTAGAGGAGATCAAAATGTGATGTGGTGTTTGTGCAATTATAATTGTATAAATCTTATACTAAGATTGTAAATCAATTGAATGGATCCAGAGTCAAAATTTTGGCACAGTACACAGAATTACTTTGGTTATCAGTTAAAAAATTTGTCATTTGAACTTGAACAATGTAGAATATTATCTCAACTTTCAAATGACATCATCTCATCATACAATTCAAATTAACATTACTGAATTAACAATTCATTACTGAGATCTTGTACACTGACTTCCCACATAAATTTTATGGAAATTCTCTTGTTCATATTCATAATCAGTGTTATGATATCAGTTAATTCTAATTCTACATCATTTTATTAATGCTTTGTTACTGAAAAGTTGTGAATACAAGAATTATACAAAGTGGCTGCATCATGATCTGGCATTGCCATGATGTAATGGAAAACTGACCAGGTTCAGTAGTATTGTAAGATACTACTAGGGTGCTCTGAGTTAGTGGTAATGATGATTTGGGGCACAAATCCATGTCTGACACCAGAGTCATTATTTCATGAAGACTTAGTTGGCAGCAGCATGTGTAGATATTATTTTATTCCTTGCAAGTTTTTCACTGTGATGTTAGCTGGTGGTCTTTCGCTGAAATCTGAATGACAGCAAGTCTCTAGGACTCCTCTGAGTATTCTAACCAATCTTAATAATGTTGTGATCTGGATGGTCTCAATTCTTACTTTTTCTAATTCCTCCAGTCTTTTCTCCACACCTTTTGGAACCATTCCAAGTGCACCAACTACATTTGGTATCAGTGTCATTCTCATGTTCCATAGTTTTTTCAGTTCTCTAGCCAGGTCCAAGTATTTGGCTATCTTTTCATTTTTTACCTTCACTTTGTGGTCAGCTAGAACTACAAAATCCACAAGATAGATTCTTTTTTCATGTTAATTAAAACTAGATCTGGTCTTCTGGTCTGGTGATCTATTTGTATCTCAAAATCCCATAGAATTTTGTGTGTCTCATTCTCTAGTATGGATTCTGGATTGTGCATATACCATTTAGTAATATGGTCAAATTTTAATCTCTTGCACAATTCCCAGTGGATCACACTTTCACCCAGTTAGGCACCTCTGGTGGTGTAATGGTTAGCAAGCTCGACTAGCAAACCTACACGAGTGAGTTTGAGTCTCATTGGGTGCCCCTTTCATATGGCCTTGTGCCACATCTAAGCAAAAAGCTTAGTAAATTACCACTCTTTCACCCAGTCATGCCTAGTTATGTACTCTTTTTGCATTTGCATTATTATTATTATTTCTGTAATATTTGCCTTAATTCCTAACCACTGACAATCTCTTGGTTCCTAATTTTATTGGATATATGCAGTAAAGTTATTTACTGTGTATTTCCAGTTTGTGTGCAAAGATTGCTTGGAGTAAGGTATGCCTATTTGATGCTCTAACACACAGAGCAGAGTTGCCATTAATCCCCATAAAACAAATTTTCATCATTTACATCAAGTTATATATGTGTAACTGATGGAAATTTCTATTACCTGCTGTTAAATCAAAAAACAATAATCACCAAACTTAGTATTATCTGAGGCACTGGGTTAGTGGTTGTGATACATTGTTGCTGAAACCATGCCTGACTCCAGAGTCATCATCATCATCATCATCATCCAAGGAAGACATAGTTGTTTGCATGACTGTTATTTTGTTTGCAGCAGTGCATATAGATATTATTATTATTATTATTATCATCATCATCATCATCATTAACAACATTTACCTTAATTCCTGACATCTTCTTTCATGATTTTTAATATATTCATTTCTAGCCCATTTGTTTACATAAATCTTGTCATCAGGATTAAACCATAAGACCTTTACGGAGAGCCTATGACATATTAACTAGATATCAAGATATTTTCTTTTTTCAACTTATCAGGATCGTATTTAATGTGAGGATACATATGCAGCCACATAGACAGAACTATAACCAAAATCTCCATTCCTTTTGATTTAGTCTTACAGGAATAATAAAAGGAGGCGCTCATAGTGTAATGATTATTGTTATATAAGAAATGAATATGATGACTCAAGTTCAAGTCCTAGACAAAGCAGTTTGCATTTCACATGGTGCTAAAACCCTCGGTAAAGGTATGAATCCAATTATTCTCCCTCTAACTATGGGTAAATGATAGGATAAACTGAACTCTTTTATTGTGGTAATAGCAACTAGTCTAGAAGGAAAACTGAATTCTAACCAAAGGGGCTCTCTTCTCATTAGTCAGACTACTTTGAGAGCACCTCATTCAAGGTTTGTAAACCTGCCTGGTGTGAGAGAATGAATTGTAAAGAATAAAAAAAATAAACCTTTTTGTTAAAGGTTCATCCTGAACATATAAAAATTAAGAAGCAATATCAAAACCATGACTTGCTCATTGTTTAAAAAACTATTCTTTTCATTTTAATGTTCTTTATTGATGATCACATCTACTTTTTATGACCTCCTTATATCTATTCTTACATACTGCTTCATAAAAGGTTCAATGTATATCACAGAGTATAACATCTAAGTCTGCTTGTGACAAGTATTCTCCAACCTTTCTGAAAATTTTCATGGTCTTATTTAATGTCAAGAGCTGTTATAAGTGGAGTTTATCCTTTTTAATATTAACCCATTAGCATCATCAGTTGCAATTTTCTAAATGCAGTAGCAACTTAAACCCATTTACCACCTACCATTTTTTTCACTCTAGCCCTCAGAAGAACAGAAAATTTATTGTATAATGAACAAATTCACCAAATTCTTCATGAGCAGCGTAGTCACTAATTTGAAAGCAAAATAGATTTTTTTTTAAAATTCAAGTATCACAATGAAAGAAACCAATTTTGATAATATTTTTAGAGATTTTTTAATCCAGTAAAAAAAATGTTAATCCAGTAAAGATTTCAAAATTTTCAATCCTGTAAAAATTTTATTCTAACAAAAACGAAGAAATAATTTCAAAAATCACTTCAAAAACTAATGTGTAATTATTTACTATGTTTAGTTATGGCACAAGGCCACAAGAAAAGGGCACCTAATAAGATACAAACTCAGTAGTAATGGTTTGCTGGGCTAATTTCCTCACCATTACACTACTCAAAAGTTCTCACAAAAAGTAATTAGTAGATTAATTTTTTTTCACTGGTCTTGTAATCTGATTTGGTTGTGAGGGCACTACTTATGCAGAGTATCTTGGACAGGAATATCCTGACATAGCCCATCCCTCTCCAGGTCTATATTTGGTTTGAATTCTAAGTTTTCCTTCTAGACCAAATGCCATACTAAAGTTAAAGAGCTCAGACTGCACTTCTATTTACCCATAGCTAGGGAGAAAATAGTTGGATTCATACCTTTACCAAGGGTATTAGCACTATGTAAAATACAAACAGCCTTGTTTTAGATTTGAAATCGGGTAGCTGAGCCATTCCTACAAAGATACCTGTTAGGCTACAGTGGAGAAATCCCTGTGGCATTATGGCTAAAGTGCTGGACTTCTGCCTCAAAGTAAGCAGGACCAAGCTCCAGTAGAGCTATAGCATTCACAGTCAGACTAATACCCATGCATATGAAACCCCTTATCTCCACAGGTATGGGTTAGATATTATCACTGCTGTTTTTCTACAAGGATGGGTTTGGTTAATATGCCATTAAACAAAGAAACCAAACCATGATGCTACAAGCGCCTCTAAAATTTGCAAAAAGAAATTAATCTTGGGATAATTGAAGAAGACATACTTGGTGCATTTGTTTGTTCATTATTTGACAAATCATCAATATTGGCTTCATTAGCAACTTCTCTTGGAGATGATAAATCAAAGCTTGATTTTACAATACTTCTTTATCAATAATAACCAGCTTTACCATTTTGAGGAAGGGGAAAAATTTGAAATAAATCTCTTAGACTCAGTAGCTTGTGGGCACTGATTGCTTAGAATGATATATGGCTATTTTATGCTCTGATATACAAGTTGCCATCTGTCCCAATAAAAGAAATTTTGATGATATACATTGAGTTGTACATGTGCGACAAGGAAATTTTCATTTCTTGCTGTTGAATCATATCATCTGCAGTTAATAAGTCATGGTTATACAGGGTGCAGCAGAAATATCTCCCACATTTTAAACTCTCACCTGTCTAGTGCAAGTGAATTTAGGCAAGTAGCAATGGTAGCTCCATCTAGCTTATGTCTTAATATTTTTTTTAGTTATGCTCATGGCTTGGACTGGTGCACACTGTGCATTTACAGTTGAAATGTTTTTAAAACTGGTAAATCTGTAATTGTAACTCTGATTTTTGTGCTCATTTCATGTTAGGTTGGAATGCTACTGTTTCAAATAGAAAATTGGTGCTGCTAAGAGTTGAAAATTCTATCTGGAACAGCTTCATTCCAACATAATGTGGTAATTTACTAAGCTTTTTGCTTAGATATAGCACAAGGCCGTTTGAATGGGGCACCCAATAAGAATCGAACTCACTAGTGCAGGTTTGCTAGTCTACCTTTCTAACCATTACACCACCCGAGGTGCCCAACATAATGTAAAATGAGTGAAAAAAGCTTTCTCGGTAGTAATTACAAATTCACCAGTTTTATAAATGTTTCAACAATAAATGCATTGTGTCCATCATTACAAACCATATCACAAAAAAATAGTGAGACATTAGTTAGATCGAGCAACCATTGCCATTTAATTAAGTTAATTTACACCAAGCAGGTGACAGTTTAAAATGTGGGAGGTATTTCTGTTTCACTGTAGTAAAGCAGTTTACTTTGATAGGTGTGTTTAGCATTTTGAAAGTAAAATGTAAAATAGGATAAATATGAGTCTGCAAGGAGTAAAGCAATTGGTATTTGTTTATAATTTGTGTTGGTTTCTCTCTCTTAAATATTGGATGCCATAATTCCCATTGCCAAAATGTGAGCACCAAAATGTTGGATTCTTTCTTTGATGATATTCATGCAACATTCCTTTGTGTCACTTCTCATGAATTCAAAAGTCATATATTATTTTTAAAGTAAGATTTTTTAAATTTAAAGTTTTGATATTTTTATAACACAGAGCTTAGCTATAATCAAGAAGAATTCTTGTGAAAAAACCAACAAAAACAAGCATACAAGGTGTGTTCAAAAAGTATCAGGACTGAAGCTGTATTTTCTAAGACAGAAATGAACAATGAATGAAACATTGATTTTCTTTGAAATAATACCCTTGACATTCAAAATGCTTCTTCCAGTAAGTTTTTCATTTGTTGAAGCACCTCTGAACCTCCTTTTTTATGTAGTGTGAAGCTACGCTGAAATTTTTTATCGCCTCTACATCATCAAATTTTACAGATGAATTTTCAGTTTAGGAAATTAAAAAAAGGTGCCAGGAGCTAATTTTGGCAGGTATGGAGAGTATTGAACATTCACAATCCTGTTTGACTAAAAACTGCCTCCTAGCACACAAACATCAGTTGACATCACATGAAGAGAGTGAGAGGGGTGATTTTTCTTGCAGTCAGAATCTCCTGCTTCTCCTTTCCAATGTCCTGTTCAAAAAGGACACTGTATTTACCAAAGCAGAAATGACCTATAAATGAAATGTTAATTTTTTTCAAAGTAGTAGCCTTGGTGTTCAACTCACTTATTCCTGGTTGTTTTCCTTTGGTTGAAGCACCTCTTTTGATATGGTGTGAAACTGCACACACCATCGTATTTTTCTTAATATCTTTCATATCCTCAAATCTTAACATTAAGATTAATTTTCAGTTCAGGAAACCAGAAAAAATCTTGCTGAGCTAGATCTGGTGAATATGAAGAGTGATGCACATGCACAATTCTGTGTTTCACTAACAACTGCCTTTGAAAATGCATCAAGATTGATTTCATAATTTTTTTCACGTTAGCACCCCTTTGTCTAAATGACACTTCAAGAGCAGGCATGGGTAATCTTTTTCCAGAAGCAGGCTACATGAGACATGACTCGTCATCAGGAGGAAAGCACTATTGAAAAAATTCAAGGTAATTTTACATTGAAGGTACCTCAACGATTTTCACTACAGAAAAGCATATGCTTGAGCATCTGCCTTAAAAATAAAGAAAATTTGTTTTTTTTTTATTTGATAAAAATACCTTTTCTCTAAAAAAAAACTGAAGTCTATGGTAGGCCTTTCAGAAAGCACTGAGAAAGCCCTTTGGTAGGCCCTTCAGAAAGCATGTGGTCCATTTTGCCCATGACCAGTGTAGACTTCATTGTTTTATTAGATAAGTTGCTCAGCTGTGCAGAGGTCTTAATTTAAATTTTAAATCAAAAATATTGAAGCTCTAGTATCAATAGTTTTTTTTATCCCACCTCATAAAATAATTTCTAATATATGACTTTTAATTTACACACACACACACACACACACACACACACACACACGGTACTGAAAACCACGATTAACCTTTGAATTGCCTTGACCATTATTAAACTACAGCACCTATTTAATAACATAAAAATTAAGATTTACATTTTTAGATGAATTTTTAAATTGCATAATATCCATAAAAAAATGATTTTGAATTTTTACACGCACACTGTATAAAAAACCACAACCAACCTTTAAATTGCCTTGATCATTCTTAAACAAAAGCACCTATTTAATAACATAAAAATTGCAATTTACATTTTTAAATGATTTTTCAATTAACTTGCATAATATCCATACAAATGACAGTATTATTTATGCATGAATTGGTACACTGCTTCTGATCAGAGTAATGGTATACTCTGTTGAGGATGTCTTGGATTAAAGTGCAGTATCTGTGTATTCTACCTATTATCATACACTGTAAAGTTTTATACACTCATTATATACATGGATTGTTGAAATGTTCTTAGACTAACCAAGAAGAGAATGTTCTTTTTATTTTTTATAATTATGTGGAATATTATGTATGTTTCATGCCTCTAGGACACCCCTTTCTTGGTTAGGCCAAGAACTTCTCAGCCAAAATAAATCTCTGTAACCAAAGATAAAATTGTATAAATATATATAAGATGCATGCTTATTTTTGGATTGCTACATATGCATATTTTTGGTTACAGTTTCAATGCTGTACAGTTTGGTAATAAATAATACCTAATGATATCTGCTTTGATTGTATGATGTTCTGCTAGAATTAATGAAATCTTGGTATCTTTTGATTACTGGAAAATGACCTTTTATAAAGAATTGTTTGGTATGTATTCATAGGTGATGATGTATATTAATTTGATGTAAAATCAAGTTACATAACTTTTTTTATTGTTTGGTGATTTTGTATTTTAAATCTTCAGAACAAAACACAACGAAAAAAAAACAAAAAAACCTCAAGATTTTATTGTTATTTTTTAAAAATTTATTTATTTTATTTCCATAAATTTAACCCAAATTAGTAAAGTCAATTAGGAAAAAATTATTTGGTTGAAATATATATTTTTAGATACTCAAGTAAGTTTAAGTTTTGCAATATTTTTTTAGATACTAGGGTGAGTCAAAAGTTTGGTAATGTGCGGCACAATTTGGTAGTTCTTGATGTATTTGTCAAGGTTGTGAAGGTGATAAATCTTACTGAACTGTGAGATGCTGAACTTGCATGATACTCTCCAAGTGCTGTTCACCGGATTTACCTCTATAACTCAAAGCATAGCCTTAAAATTCATCATTTTATGCCTACCTGACCTTGTCTGATTGTCAAGGTTCTTGTAATCCAAGCAAAATTTCTTCAACTTTTTGCACAACAAATATTTGTATTTGCTTCCATTGCATTATAGAATAAGTTCCCAAATTAAACTGTGTTGCATGTTCATCTATACAACTTTAAAATCACACATGACGTGAAGCAATATACAACATGCCAGTGCACCATCTACCATGATACTACCTATCACAACAGGTACTTTCTATGGCTTGAACTACTTGAGTTATGATATATGTGCTGCAAACTAGCCTGTAACAAAATATTGCAAAACTTTTGACTCACCCAAGTACAGGGTGCATTACAATTTTTGAAACAAAATGATTAGGCACAAATCAAGGACCACAAATGACAGTAATGGAAATTACTTTTATTCAAAGGTAAAAAGGATAAAATCTTCACCCATTTAATCTTTCATCAGAATATGCTGAACAGAAGATACAAAGATTCTAAGGTTTTGGCTCCTCCATTACAAGGATCTGAATGAACTCTGGCTGACTGATTCTTGAACCTTGATGATGTACTTAAGTGTTCAAATTATTATCGGAGGCCCAGATGGTGCGGAACCTGTTGCCCTACAATCTTTACAAGTGCCATTAGCTTTAAAGTTCTAAACTGACTTGAAAATCTAACTTCTGTTTAGAACTGTGTTGAAATTGAACTTCCTTGCTTGAACAATCTTCACACAAAATATCAACTCACATGTTCAAGGTATGATTTCACTATATTTGATTTATAATGTAAACAATTTCCCAGCAGTAATCTGGAAAAAGAAAGAGAATAAAGTCAATAGAGAAGATCTGCTTGCTTTGTTTCAACAATGGTGAAACACCCTATGTGCGTGTATATATATATATACATATACACACACACACACACACACACCTTCATTTTCTTTTTAATTTAACTTCAGGTCAACTCATGTTTGATTTCAGAACTGATGGTAGGGCTTAGTATATTCTATCCGCATAGGTAGGACACTAAACTGCATCTGGTGGTGAGACTCAAGTCCAGTTCTGGAGAGGATGGAGGGCTACTCTGAGCTGGAGAAAAAATACCTGTTAGAGTCCCAACTAATGTTTAATGAGATGTTTGAAAATTATTAGTATTAGATAAAAATACTTGATGCAATGTAACTGTGGCAAACATGATTATAAAAGTGCAATTAAAAAAATGCAAAGGAACCTTGAAAATATAATTATGATCACGATTGAGAATTTGCAAGTGAATCAAGTTTTGCCTTTAAATAACCCATAAAGAGCTGTTGATATGCTGTTAAAGAAATTAACTAGACCATCGTGTTTGACTTGATATTATATGACAATGATTGGTTATTTTGTTATTTTTTTCTCCATGTGTTGGGAAATCAAATAAAGATACGATTTAGGTTTGTTTTTGCCATATGAACAATGGCTATTTAAGTGAACACTTCCTATTCAGTTATAAAAAATGGGTCCCAACAAGTTACAACACCAGGAAAAATTGTGAACTGTTTTAACCTTTCAGTGTTTATATGTCATCTTTTTATTTCTATCTTCATTGTCATAATATGTGATTTTTATGTTAAATAATATGTTATGTTAAAAGGACTATTTATATAGTTTTCTTATTAAATCTAATATCATATTTAATTATTTTTTTAGTATTTTTACATTAATCCTTGTCACTTGCAGTAAGTGGAAGAATTTAATCTAGGATGTCAGTTTTAAACCTCTAAAATGGCTTTAAAAAAATTTTGTAATATAAGTTATCTCCCCTTATTGAAACTCTTAACGAAAGAAATACGAGATATTAGCCACTTTTTCATAACGGACACCGGCCATACTAAAATCGCGTATTTTGTTAATAAAAGAATGTAGTTACGAACACAGGTCTTTGTCACAATTATTGATTACAGCTAGATCCCAATATATTACACGTTTCACCTGATTTTTTTCCTTTTCTATTAACCACACCCTTAAAAGATTAAGCCACGAAAACATATGTTTGTTTTTTATACCTATAGAAGCAAAGACAATGTCAAAAGCGACGTTCTTTTCTGGACTCCTACACATACGCATTGCAAACTAACACGTAGCGAAATATTGCACAACCTTTGACACAGCTTAGTAATATCCTTAATATAACTACTATTCATAACACGAACATTTTAATGGGAGAATGGCCAATATTTTATGTTTATACCCGGAAGCGAAGTTTGTATGTTCTGATTACCAGATTTGAATTCAGAGTTTTCCTTCGAGACCGGTTACCAAAGCAGACTTTATCGAAAGCTTTAAAATACTATTTCAGTTTAGTTTTTAGCGAATTAAGTTGTCCAGAAAGGCAGAGACTGTTTATATTTCAAACTTAAAATTCTTCATATCCATTGCGGAAGATAGTGAAAATAAATATTGCGTATAAAAGATTAGACATTTTGTTATAGTAAAATAAAATGTTTCTGGTGGGAAAATGGCGGCTGGCTACCGGTGTTGTTAACAGTTGATCTGGTGAGAAAAGAGCTGTGTGCTTACCTTGTGATGTTCTTTTCCTCATTACTAACCAAAAACAAATTTCTAATCCTTACTAAAATTCATAGTTAGTGGTTTTGTACCAGAAGTGCCTTGTGACTACTGATTTAATTATTTAAAGAGGTAAAAGGTACCTCCCATCAAGTTAATCGTGGTCGCAAAAAGGCTTTAAATTTTTCGCACCCTCCAAGAAATCCCATACTTATTCTGCGTTCGGGCTGACTGCATGGTCCTAGGCAATACCAGATTACCAGGGTAGGTTTTTTGCTTAACGCTTGAGGCACCCCAAAAGGGGAATGCCGACGAGATCAAGCATTTTTGTGACAGTCGCGTATGAGTCTCGATTTGTGTGTCGTCTCTTTTAATAAAATAACATTGTGGGAGGTCGGATAAATATCATATTTACTTGGCATTGCAGCCAGGTGGGCGAATTGATTACCTGATCCCAGATGGCTTTTTTCCCTGGTAATACCTACTTAGGAAAGTTAAGTTTATCGCTTGTCACCTGAGGCGGCTCAAAAGGGGAATACAGAGGCGATCAAATTTTTTTTTTTGTGATTGTCACGCTTGAGTCTTGAGTTGTGCGTGGTCCCCCATAAGATGTTTTTATATCAAATCTGACTTGGCAAGAAATCGGATAAATCTACTCTACCTCCACCCCGAAGGAATCGCAACAGATTTCTAAAGGTAGGTGCTATCACCTTTTTATGGTCCGACTAGTCTCACATAAGTTTCCATAACCTGCCGTGTTCTCTCGCGTCGGGGGAAAATTTCCCGAAGTTAAACTGATATCAGTTATTCGGTTGTTGGGTTTTTTTTCGAAGAGACTAATGTCGTTCTTCACCGTCTGCTTGGTTTTCTGTTTACCGAACGCATTATCAGATTGTCACTAGCATTATTTATTGAATTTTAATCAATATTTCGGTCTATTTTACCGTATTCATTTGATAAAAGAAGGAAAAGAACTTTCTAGGTAACGTTTGCTGTATTTGTCCATTTTCTGGTTGCAATTCTTTAGCATAGTTTTTTTTTCCACATACAAAAAGAAAGAAACCAAAGGTAAGTCTTTTTATTTTTTTTCTCAAAAATGAATTGTTTTAAGTTCGTATAGTTTTAATGATTATTATTCTTACCCTCGTGTTAGGGAATTGAAATAATCATAAATTAATCATTTAAAAAATATCAAATAAAATAAATAGTCGGAAAGTTTATTCAACGATATTCGAGTCAATTATCTTGCCGGGCCGCCAGTTTTGAGAAACAAATATAATTAAGTAAATTTTTACCCTTTAACCCATTCTGTTTTAGCGAAAACTAAAAATCAGATTCTACTTTTCGGAGGCGAATACATGTAAACAGCCAGAAAAAAATATCCGCAAAGAAAAAATTCCACTTCCACCCTTTCCATCTGGTTTCCTTAAACAAAAATGTAAAAAAAAAAAAAATTGATTACACGTCCCTTTGTTGTTATATCTGGTCGTCAGTAATACTTGCTCATTTTATGTTAAATTTATATAACAAAGTGATTCCCCCCACACACACACACACTTAAATACTAAAATATTGGGGTTTTCTTCAAAATTTCTTCTTCGTCAAAAAAAATAGTAGAATCTGATTTTTAGTTTTTGCTAAAATAGGATAAGTTAAAGGGTAAAAATTTATCTTTTAATGAATACATAACTTGTTTCTTTTATGAAATTTAAACTAATGTGTCGGCGGACAAGAAAAATGACAAAATGGCTTAGTAATTGCTTTGCTCAATTAAAAACTTTTATGTCTCCACCTCACCGTTGCCTCTGAATGACAAAACCGAGCCGGCTAGGACTGTAGGATACACGGACTGCATCTCTACAGAGGAATAAGACCCCTGTCCCCATCCCTAACAAATGTCATGAACATGACATTAAAACATCTGATGGTTAGGTAACAGTTCTGTAGCTTGGGGAAATATGGAGTACCACTTCATTGCCATTACTCCCAGGTCTATTATGATCGGTCCAGGTCCCGTCTGTAGGTCAAGAAGAAATATTTAATCATTTTCTATACTTGAAACTATTTAATTATGTGCCAACAATAAATAGCTAGCAATACTTGAAACCATTTCACTGAGTGCAAACAAATCAGCTCTTACTTGTTTTAAAGAATGTTAACTTATAATTATTCACTTAAAATCATATGTATAACTAGGATTTGGCATCAAATGACCATCAAGGCTTGATATGCCATTAAACCAAATAACCTAACTAAAATGACAATTCTACCATAAGTTGACACCTTTGTTGTTAGAGAAGAGAAAAGCTAAAAAAATGTGGACAGATTGTTGAAAGTTGAAGACATAATTTTGGAATTAAATTGTTCCATAAAAGAATGAAGTGACTGAAACTTACTCTTATCTGGATGTACGTATGACATAATTTTGTTTATAAATTGATGCAGAAATAACAGAAAAATGTTGTTGCTGGCCTATTCTAGAAAAGCACTAGAAATTTTTAAAGTTCTGTTTTCTAATATTGAATGCTACTATATTTATATAATTTTTAATATTGTTTTATAAGTAGTATTCATATATTAATCGTATTTGATAACCATATGACCAACTGTCAGTAAATTTCCTTTAATCATTAGCACCTTTCTTAATAGAGGTAAAAGAAGTTAACTTGGCGACTTTACTCGAGGGTGACCCAAAGGCTCACTTTTCAATAGCTACTACACCAAGGTGTAGGAGAGGGTGCAACTCTATTCCCTAGATTGCTCCACTTTACCCTTGATCCTTACCTTATAATGCTGAGTGTTAAGCAAGGTGGCATCAGGTACTATTTTTTGAGTCTTTGGTATTGAACCCCAGTCTCCCAAACCATTGGCAAACACTCTAATCATTAGGCCAAACTATCATCATTAAGAACTGGGCATGGCAAGCTAAGTTCAAAACCTTAATGAAGCTGTTTGCATTTCCTATAACACTTGGGAAAGGTATGCCTCCAGATATGGGTAAATAGGCAGACTGGGCTTTTTAACCTTGGTATTGCTACCAGTCTTGGAGAAGAAACACTCAGAATTCAAACCAGTTACATGAATATAACTGGGAACTATCTTCAGATACTAATACCCAAGAAACTCAACACATGAATACACATGCGAAACCCACTTTACCCACATTGGGTGAGTGTTATCTTGCACACACACACTTTTTAACATTCTAGATTTTCTTTAATTCTTCTTGTGCCTTATACTATTTTTCCATATACTTCATTGATAATAGGTATTAAGCTAATTTTCATATTCTTCAATTTATATAACTTAGAAGGAACATCCTGATACTTTTCTTTTTTTATTTTACACTTTGGTTTTGTTCAGTCTGCTATTATTTGATAAGATTTCTTTTTTTTATTTACATCATCTATGTCTAGTCACCTGATCTGAATTGTTATTCATATGACTCTTAAATTACTTATTTTAGTGTTTTATTATTGTATTCATTCTCTAAAACAAATTTTACTAGACGTAAATTATTTGATCTGTTACATATTATCATACTGGTAGATATGATAGTGAGATATCAAACTGTTATCAAATATTACTTCATGTTGTCAGAGCTTCCAAAACAAAATTATGAAATGTATAAAAATATGCCCAAACTAAAACATACCTTGTTCATGAATATATATATACTATATGTATAACCTTGGTGTTTTCATGATATTTCCAGATATACAAGAAATATTTTGGTGTTATTTACCCCACAAAATGGGCATTTTGTTGAGGTATTGCCTTAAAATTTGGTTATAAAAAGTAAAATTTTACTAAAACAGTCATGAAAATATATTACTAAACCTTTCAGCCAAATAAATCAGAAAATTTCTGAAAAGCATGGCTGTATTTTATCTTAAATTAGCATATACCTGAGCAAGAAAACCATTTCAAAGATTGCATCATAATTTCAATGATAAATTTGTTTGCACAAATTTTACCATTTAATTCTTCAAAAATACAGTCATTTTTGAAACACCATAACTTTTCAACTAAAAATGATAGAAACAAATTTTTTAAAATGTGGTTGCCCCAAAATTCAAGATTAAGAATTTGCACATATCCTGTTACACTTAGAATCTTCAAAAATAGCCTACATTTGATTCAAAGCCCACTCTCTATTGTGTGAAAAGATGTAAAAATATACTAAATATTTCATATATGATACTGTGCATGTTAAAAATTTCCAAAAGTGCCTTCAAAATCACAATTTTTGGTTGTAATGAGTAGTGATTGCTGGTAGTGATATTTATTCCATTTATAGTGAATTTACTGTGCATAGCATTTCAAAGGGCTGGCAACCTCCCTATACTGTATTTGAAATATCATATAACCTCACAGACATGTTTGCCCTCATAAAATGTAGAAAGGCATGCCTGGTATTATATTTAGCCTCAAAAAATAGATTTTTATTTCATATTTTTCCCAGGTATCTAATACCTTTTACACATCATTCTTTACCTTTTTATTTATGCATTCACTATAGATGACTGGGTCATTAAGACAAAAGAGTTACAAAATTTCCCCAAACAGAATAAACTGCTTCATATATAAAGATTTTTGTTTATTTTCAGATTTTTCTGAGGGAAACAGAAATGCTGAAGTCAAATATCCAGTAGTTAGTGTCAACTGTAAAAACATCTTATTACAACTGAACATAAAAGGAATCTAATAAATTCACAATGTTTCTTTTCTTTTCTTTTTTTTTTTGTATTTACAATGAAAGTTATAAAAAATACCAGAACACTCAATTGAAAGAAAATTAATGAGACTAACACATCCAACAGATAATTATGTGGTTCTTGCGGAACAATTATCTTTACTAGTCAAAATTATTTACAGTACCTTTCCCCTTTTTTACATTTTTTCTTCAAGGCTGCCAAGATTTTGTACACTTACTAACTTTGAAAATCTTCGCTGTAGTCATAACAACAAAATTCACCTATGAAAGCAAGACAGACTTTTTGCTTCATACATACAAAGTCCTAAAGTTAAAAGACATGGGAGTTACAGAAGAGAAAGAAGTCAGAGATGAAAATGGTTTCAATATTTCTAACAATTCTAGTCAGACAACTAAGAAGGGGAAAAATGTATTGAGATGCATAGTATGCATGAAGGAGCTTAGCAAACATTCAAATCTCACTTAACACATTAACACTGGTGAAAAACCATTTCACTGTGATATCTGTGGTTCTTATTTCTCAGTAAATTCTCATCTGATCAGGCATATGAAAACACATACTGGAGAAAAACTCTTCCACTGTGATATTAGTAGGACCAATTTTTCTCAGGATTCTCATCTGAGAAGTCATTTGTAAAA
This sequence comes from Sepioteuthis lessoniana, assembly GCA_963585895.1. Classification (NCBI taxonomy): domain Eukaryota; kingdom Metazoa; phylum Mollusca; class Cephalopoda; order Myopsida; family Loliginidae; genus Sepioteuthis; species Sepioteuthis lessoniana. The sequence continues at coordinate 72,247,226 of OY757908.1, forward strand.
CACACACTGGAGAAAAACCATTTGAATGCAAAATTTATGGAGCAAAGTTTTCAGATAAGCCAAATTTAAAAAGTCATATACAAACACATGCTGGAATGCAACTGTTTATTTGTGTAGCAAAATTTTCCCACTCCCCAACTTCATGAAAAAATATGCAGTCACATTCAGGAGAAAGGCCCTTTAATTGTGCAATTTGTGGATCAAAATTTTGACAGAGCTCAAATTTGAAACAACACATATTGCAGATACATTTAAGAAAAAAACCTTTTCATTGTCATATGTGTGAATCCAATTTTTCACGAAATATCCATTTGAAGAAACACATGCAGCCACACTGGAGAAAAACTCTTCCACTGTGACATTTATGGGTCCAAGTTTTCCCAGAGTTCACATCTCAAAAGACATTGGTACACTCACAATAAAAAGAAATCTGATTCTACTTAGATTTGATATTTATAAAAAGAATCTTTTTATAAACTTGTGAATATTTCCTTGTTTTTTCTACTTTTTAGATTTGTCTACATCTTTTTGTATTTTCTGGGTGTGATAGCAGCTTTTTGTTGCTGGTTCTATACTAGTAGTATTAGGATATTTTATGCTTTTAATACTACTAGTATAAAAATGAAAACAAATATAGCACCAAGATCTATCAAGAAAAGTGTAGAGAATGGATTTAAGAAGTTGAAATGAGACTGTTGTGGAGCCTATAAGCACATCAACCTTGCAAATGTTTTTTTAGTTAAAGCGTGCAAGTAATGACAGCCAAAGACAATGAAGGAAACAAAGGCGAGGTGACAAATATAACAAAAGTGACAATTTATTGTCGGAATTACAAAAGTGTGTGTAAAGTTCGTGGTAGTAGTATTTGTGTCTTCTGCTAGATTGGTGATGTCGGTAGCTGGTATGGTCAAGATGAATGTTGCGGATAGCTGATGTCGGTCGAGTCGTAGAAGTGCAGCTAAACGTTCATTGCGGGTAGCTGATGTTGGTCGAGTTGTTGAATGCAGCTGGACGAATGTTGCGGGTAGCTGATGTTGGTCGAGATTGGTAAATCAAAGTTCCGGTTTTGACAGTATGTTGAGTTAACCGGAGGTGTGTCGCAGTAGTTGCTAGCCCGTACAGCAAGTCGTACATAGGCTAGGTGCTGCAATTCAGAGGAGTCTGTATGGCGTGTTGTACATGGACCAGATGCTGCATTACTGGAGTGTCGTGGTCAAAGTCGGTGTTGACAGCTTGGTCATGTACAGTTGAGCAAGTGCGGTTGCTCAGACTTAATAGCGTCTTAGTATTGTTGACCAAGTGAACAGACGGGGAAATGATGGCTAAGGTTTGCCAGGCCTTGGCATATACGAGGTCAAGCGAGTGAATCGGTAAAACTAGGGCTTTTTCATGCCCCTAGCTATGCAGATGTATCAGAGATGATAGCTATTGCTTTGCTGTGTCAAAGCTGAGCGGACGTATTGAGATGGTAGCTATGGCTTTGCCATGCCAAACCCCTGCGGACGTATCGGGCAGTAGCTATGGCTTTACCGCGCCAAAGCTGTACGCACATATCAGACGATAGCTAAGGTTTTGCCGTGTCAAAGCCGTGCAGACATATCAGATGGTAGCTAAGGCTTTACCGCGCCAAATCTGTATGGACATATCGGACGGTAGCTAAGGCTTTGCGGTGCCAAATCTCTGCACTGTCAAGCAAACAGGCCAGGAGGCTGTGGCTAAGATTGGCGTTATCTTAGTGCTGCGCAGTTAGTGAAGCAGTAACTAAAGGCTAACTCATGCCTTTAGCGCTGCACTGCCACACAGATGAGGGGAATCGACTGAGTGGTTAAGACCGGGTGGTCTTAGAGTCCTCTTCGTGTTTGCCTCCAGGTCGTCTACTTCGACTGTTCAAAGACTGTCAGAGATGCTCCAACCCGCAGAAGGAAACCTCTAATGGTCCTTAAAAGGACCTTTAGTGCATATCAATGTAATGGAAAAAAAAGGGGGTGAATCTACCACTAGAAGTGGTGGTAAGGTGAATGCAACAACAATACATAGGATTCGACCTTAAATGAGCTTCTCAAAGAACGTGCCGCTGAAAGTGGAAAAAGGCTTGTTAACATTAAGGAGACGCTATGTCGCTCTGATCCAGCTGCATAAATAGAAAGTTCTTCTATAAAAAATGAGTGTAGAAATAAAGTACTTCTTTAGCCTGATATAGGTTAGCAAAGATAATTAATTCCATCCCCATAGTTATTTCTGGCAGAAGCGTTTTGTAAATATTGTTAATTTTAATTTATCCCATTTTTTTAGCTGTAACAGGAGGTCAAGGTTGTAAAAGGGCTTCGTCATTTCCGGCCGTACCCGGATGTAATTTTTCTAGGGCGAGCGAGTAATCCGATCTGTTTATGTTTGTGAGCAGGTCGCGGCAAGACTACTGCAATCTGTTTGTTCTTTAGAACTGGAATCCATTTTATAGCCTCTCCTGTTGGCAGGGCTTAGAATATATTGACTACATCTCCAGCAAAGAAGACTCCCCCAGGAGTGTCCTGCATATAACACAAAACTTCATCTGGTAGTGAGACTCTTATTCTGGAGCTATAGGAAATGAATAGATCTTTGTTGCCATTATTCCCAGGTTCACTCTGTTAAAGTCCCATTCATGGGTCAAATGGATCTTTTCAGAAATTATTAGCTTTAGATCAGAATACTTAGATCCATATAATTCATTTTTATTAGATAGAAAAATTTAATATCATATAATTGTGTGCAATCAAATAATTATTATTGAGTAGGAATAGTTACTTGAAACTATATGTTTGAAAAAAGATTGACTTGAACATTAGATAACTGAATAAGGATTGACAAGCTATGAAATCAACTAACACACACTATGTGATGAGTAATCATAAAACAGCTTTCTTCAGTCACATATATGTTTGAAAATTATCAATGTTAGATTGGAATACTTGATACCATATAGCTGTATGCAAATCATTTATATTAAGAAGAATTATTTGACACTATATGATTGTGTAAATTATCAGTATTAGATAAGAATTCATAAAAATTAAATTAAGTGTGATTTTATGAAAAGAAAATTTTTTTAGCTATATGAAACCATATAATTGCTTGAAATACTTGAAACCATATGTTTATGCTTAAATTAGTATTAGATCAGAAAACTTGAAACTATATAACTGTGCAAATAAATGATTATTATCAAATAAAGTAGTTATTTAAAACCATATAATTGCTTGAATTATTAGTATTAGATAGGAATACTTGATTTAATACAAGTGTCTGCAAACAAATGATTATTGACAAAAGGTGAAATTTTAAAGAAAATTATGATTACAATCAAGCATTTACAAATGAATCAAATCATTAAATAACTCATGAGGGGTTGGTCAGCCATTAAACCAAACCATTTTATAGCTGAACTAAATTGGTTAAAAAACATAACAGAAAAATGAAAACTGGGTTGTTGGAATGAACAATTTATTTGTATGATGTTTTACCAAAATGATTTCCTCATATATTGTGAAATTGTTTTCAAAATAATAATAGAATTTATCTATTGCTGAAAAATAATATCAGTTATCCATTAATAAAATAAAATATAACAGATTATGATTGAAGAAAAATATTGCAGTTGTTCAGTTTCCTTGAATTAAATCTATTTCTATTTATTAATATTCTGTTTTATCTTAATGATAATTTTGCCAAGAAAGTTATATTAAAGGAAGTAGGTTCTTCTTTTATTGCTTGGTATTTCTATATTAAAACAGATACTAAGTATTTTCGTTGAGATTTATATTGTATAATTATTTTTTTTTATTTGACTTATCTTTTTATAATAAATAATTACAAAACAAATTTTTGAATAATTTTCAAATTTAAGATTTAAAATCACTAAAGCAGCTTGCACTCAATGTTTGCTTATCAATAATTTACAGTTTAACAAATTCCATTGTCATTTTAAAAACAATTTCATGGTATCTGATGAAACTATATTGATAAAACATGTCATCATCTAAATAATCTGTTAATTTGAAAAACATGATTTTCAATTTTTGGTCATATTTTTAATCACATTTGGTATGGTAGGCAAGATTTTCCAGTCAGCTCTTGAGTCACCAAAAGTTATTACTACAGATGGTAAATATTGAGATTTATCTGGAAATAAATGATGTAAGTTTCATATTGTTGAAAATACTTACAGACTATTGCCTTTTCTATATCTTTTTTAAACTTGATTTGAGAAAAAATGCAGACAAAAAATCCTATTTAATCTTTTGCATACTTGATGTTTCTTGTTTTCTGATAACTGAAATATATTTTATATCAGTAAGTTGTAAGGGGCAGATTAGCAGCATGGAAATTGAAAAATAAAATTATCTATTATAATTTATCTGATTTATTTTTTAAGTTTTCAAAAACTCAAAAGTAAGAAAATAAAATTAGGATATGAGTAAGTTTTTCTTTCAAAGAGAGAACTACCAGCTAGAAAAGTGGCCATTATGTCCCTTTGTACTTGGTTGAGAATAAATCTCTGTCTTAGAAAAAAGTACTCCTTTTGTTGTAAAACATATGAGCAAGGTATTTTACCTATCTCCTTGATGATAGTAGATGCCTGTTACTAAGTTTGCATGAATTAGTCTACCGAATTTGTAAATGAATGTAGGTTAATATTGCAGCTGAGGAGTCTTTTGGGTACCATGATAAAAGGTTAATGCAGAAAGGAATTATAAGATAAAACAAGCAAACAACAAGAGGTTGACTAGAACAAATTTTGTTTTTCTATGTATTATTTTGGCAAAAAGCAATAATTTACAAAATATGTTTTTGTGTTTTGTATATGTGTATATATCTATAAGGTAAGGATCAAGGGTAAAGTGAAGCAATCCAGAAAATGGAGTAGCACCCTCTCCTACACCTCGGTGTAGTAGCTATTGAAAAGGGAGCCTTCGGGTCACCCTTGACTAAGGTCACCAATTTTACTTTTTTACTTATATGTGTACAGTTTACATAAATGTTTTTTGTATTCATTTTTTTATTGTTTACTTGTGTGTCAGTCCTTGAATTCCTTTGAGGATAAAACTTGGTTATTGCAATGAAATTCAGGACAGATATTTTAGGTACAATGGCTGGAGAATCTACAGTCTGTCTTATTCAACTACTGGACTGCTAGATATTTTGTGTTGATTTAATTAGTGGCTATGCTTTTTCTTCAACTGAATTTCTGCAATATACTCAAATGTAAATCATGACTCATTGCATCAGATTAAAAATCAAAAGAGTTAGATCTTGAGACTAAACTGAAAAGAGTACACAGTGGTGACTAAATCCCTGATTAAATCTTTATTTAAATTTTTCCTCATATTTAACAAGTGTCTCTAATGTAGAAGAAAGACTCATTGTTAACCTTAAGGAGTATCATTAGGCTAGAGCAAGAGCAGGTAACCTTTCTGTATTGAAAAACCATATTGAAATTTATCATGTATTGATAAACTTGCTCTCATAGTTAGTGTTTACACAACAAAATCTAAAGTTTAAACTTTTATTTGATGATTTAGTCCAAATATGATTAACATATATACTATTAGGTTGAGTCATAAGTATTTTCCATTTTAGTAAAATATAATTTATTCATAAATACTTGGACAAGTTTTCTACAGATGTTTTCAACTGATCTTTTTTAGAAAATTTTTTGTAGAGAACAAAAAGATGGAAATCACTTGGAGCAAGGTCTGGTGAATATGCTGGATGGGGTACAACAGACCAGCCTAAATCCAATAGTTTTTTCCAGTGTGATCCTTGCTAAATGTGACCTTCATGTTATCATGGAGAAGTAAAAAGTCTCTCCTATTGACAAGTGTGGGGAGGTTTTTTAGATTTTCATGCATATATTGCAGGTATTAAGAGTATAAGTCAATACTGAGTTACTGATTGCAGTTTAAAAACTCAAAATGAATAATACTGTTGTGATCGCACCGTACACACTGCATAACTTTTCTTTCATAAAGCTCTGCTTTTTCGAGTAGGTTGCAGAGACTCGTCCTTGTTAATCCACTGTATTTTTCATCGAACATTGTCATAAGACTCATTTTTTGTCATCTGTGATGATAATTTTGAGAAATGGGTCATTTCTCTGCCTTGAAAGAAGACTTGTTGCTAAGGATATGTAACCTTCCTTATTCTTCTAAGAGTATGAGGAACCCAAAGAGAGCATACTCACTTTTCCAAGCTTTTTCAAGTGGTGGCAGATTGTGGATTGGGATGTGAATTCAAATGCTAATTCTTGAATGCTTTCCCATGGATTTTATTCCACCAATTTTCTTGAAGCATCTTGATTGAGACCTAAGGAACATTTTGGTCAGGGTTTATTTCTCAATGATGTATTGCCAGAAGGAAACTCTGAAAACCAGTTTTGGACTTAGTACTCAGCAATATCACAATAAATTTTCTTAGCTGTTTCCATAATATTTTTGTTATTCTTAAACTCCCACATTACATATCAAATACACACTTACAGTTACTTCATTTTAAGGGGTGTGAAATCATAGATTAAATTATGATGCACACTCACTACTGAAATAAGAATAACTGAAGGCACTCTTTAATCAGGTAAAATATTCAAAGTTAGAAATGTGTAGTTTCCACTTGCTTTTAAAAAAATTAAACTATTTATAATTCAATATATATAAATATTTATTTTTATAAAAGAAATGAAAAAATTTTAATGACTTTTTGAAAAATTTTTTTTTTTTGAGATATCAGGTTTGAATGTGGAAATCTGGAATTTTAAATAGTCTTTCAGCAAAGTCATCAAAGACTACTCGACTGTTTAGAAAACTGTATATTCTCCATCCATACTCAAGAAAGGATAATGATAGAAGTCTTTTTGAAAATTATTCACAGCTGAAGGTATGGGGTACCCAATGAGAAACAAACTCACTAGCTATGGATCTTTAAGATTAACTTGTAAACTCTTATACCATAACAGTTCTTAATTCCTTAAATGCTGTTTGGTTTGGTTTCTTTGTTTAATGGCACAAATTTAGACAGTTATTTAATGCTAAATTCATCCTTGTAGAACAGTAGTTATACAATCTAACCTATAGATGGTGGGATAAGAAGTTTCATACCTTTACCAAGGGTATTAGTCCAAAAGTGAATGAAATAGTGTGACTGGCATTTGAACTGACTTAGTAAAATGTTGCAGTTCAGTATGGTAAATACTACACCATGGGGACTCCGCTTAAATGCTGTTAGTGTAATCATTTACAAAATTTAGTTTGGCACACTATAGGAATTAAACTCAGAAGCAGTAGTCTCTGAGTATCATTTACTAACCATGAAACTATTCAAGGCATCTTTTAAAAACTAAGCATAGCTTAGATTTTGGAGAAAGCTACCTTTTTAAAATCACAGTAAAGGGCACAAATATTGTGGGAGCCTAGCCAGTCATCAGCACATGAACAATTGCTAGCACTTTGGAAGTTCTTTTAGTAAATTTAGACTAAAAAATCAGAAGTTTGGTGTGGAGATATAGACTATAAGTTGAACATGAGTAATCCAAAGATTTTCTGTCTTGGGTATTACACAAAACTGCATCTGGTGGTGAGGCTCCAGCTCTCAAGATCTAAGAAGTGAAGATTGATTGTAAAGTTACATTTTTGTACCATATATAATTGGTCAGCATAAAATGACCACACAAGGGTTGACATGCTGTAAAACAATCAACCTAAAGGTTTTATACTTTTGAGTGCTTCATGTTGCGTAAAGGTTCAGAAGCTAAACTAACTGGAGATTGTTAGGGTTGTGGCTTTCAAGGGCCAGAAATGAATAACACAAAGAGATGTAAGGTTTAAAGCAGTATATATTTACAGAAATACAGACATTAATGGTTACCGGTAACTGACTAGACTCACTTCACTCATTTATTGAGTCAGTCACTATTGATAGTGTAGGAGAGGGTCCATGCAGTGATGTCATGGGGTATTATCACCATAATGGTTACTAAATTCAATTCTTACTGAGTGCTTCATATTTATAGCCTTGTCCTAAACTAGATTAAGCCTAAAGTCAAATGATGAATACAAATTATAACTAATATACTCTGACTATGATAAAATTGAAATAAATTTAAAAACTGATCAATGAGAAGGCTTTATCCACCAAGATCTATTAATTGCCTTTCAAGAAAGTTGAAACTACTTTGATAAAGAATATTGCCTTAAATTAATGAAATCCATGCCTAAAAGAATCAAGACTATTATAAAAGCTTGAGGAGAGGCAACAAAGTATTTTAATTTTATTTTTTATTAATGAATTTCATAATTTTTTCCTCAATATTAAGTTATTCCATGATATTTTCCTCTGCATGACTTGGGAAAAATATACCATTGATTTAATAAATTCAATCTATATGGCTTAAGGAATATTTTACTAAGTCAGAATGTTCAGCTATGATGATTCCATCAATAGAAAATTGGTTTAGTGATGAAGTCATTTTTCAGGGCAATCATACATCTTAGTACAGAGTGAATAGGATTAAAGTTTCTCTTCAGGAATGGCTTATAAAATCAATAACATGGCTAGCAACCAGTCCAGGTCTAAATTCAATTAAAAATTCATGACAGAAAGGGAAAAAATCCATGAGAAGGTTCTATTCACCAAAGATCTATTAACTACCATTCAGAAAAGTTGGAAACATTTTGATAAAGAATATTGCTTTAAATTAGAGAAATCAATGCCTGGAAGAATCAAGATTGTCAAAAAAGCTTGAAGAGGAGCAACTAAGTATTCTAATTTTTTTGTCAATGAATTTCATAATTTTTTCTCAATATTAGGTTATTCCATAATATTTTCCTCAACATGGCTTGGAAAAAGCAATATTTATTTCAAATGATTCTGAAACATTACTTTAAACTGAGCCTCAAAGCCACTGGAGCAGCTTACAGAATTCAGGATATTCTAGAAAAAGAAACAATAAGAAGTCTTGAGATGAACTACAAGTTATTTACTAAGCTTTGCATACTCTGGCACACCGGTCTCAGCTTGCAAACAGTACCCTCTGTTATTAAGTAGTTACCCACCTGAGTACTGAACAGGATTCTTGCAGCTTGACTTTATTGATCTAAAAGACAATGCTTTCAATATGACTTGTCTAGAAGTTGATTAAAAATGGAAATACTTTTGATACCATGTAATATATACTTATGCAATAATAAAACAATTACCAACATCTCTGGAAACAGTGGTTATTCTTTTCCTCATAAGTTTTGCAAAGTCAATATTTCTCTGTTACAGTTATGATTGTTGCAAAACAAAGTCTATATCAAGTATAGGCTAGGCACTCATGCAATTGGAGTCTTTAGATAGGCATGTGGTTGTTAAAATTAAAATCAACTTATAATTATTGAGAAAAATTTTACAAGGGACATGTTATCCAATAATTAGCAACTATATTACTTGAAAACAGTTATTTAAAAAAAATTCTTCAATGACTGTGACCTCTTACTGATGAGATATACATTGAAATGTATATATGTTCAAACAATTATTTCAGTTTATGGTTTATAAATGTTGAATATATAATCAGGTGAAAATAACATAGGGAAATGATTGATTCCATGTTTTCATTGTGATTGATAGATTGATTTTTAAATGCAACTCATTTTATACCAACTGGTTAGGGAATTGCATTCATTGTACATTTACAATTAAATTTTTTTGAAGTTGAGATTTTTTGGCACATGGTCCAAGTGAATACAAATAATTTCCAAGCAGATTTATTCAACCCATAACTGGGACTCTAATAGATGCTACCACTTTTAATCAGTGAAACTATAATGGCAATAAAAAGGTACTGCACATGCTACAAATATCGAGAACTGGAGGCTCACTTTTTGATGCAGTTTAGTATCATACCTAGAACATCCTTTTTGGTGGGGTTAGAGGTCTTACCCTCACTAAATGAGGGACAATCTGTATTCTAAGCCCCATCAACAGAGAGGTGTTTTAATTTTAGAATACATAATTATTTAATGAAAATATACAAAAAAATATGCATTTTAAAATTTTGCTAAAATTAAAGAAAAACACCACCATAGAAATAAGAGATAAAAGTTTTTTTTATAAACATGAATGATTCTATTTAAACATGTACAAAATGGTTTGACTCAAACATTATTTCAGATTTCTTTTCATAAGAATAATATATAATTTTTATAAATATATGCATAAAATTTTCTTTGGGATGGATATAAATACTGTCTTGCATATAAAAATGAATAATATAAAAAGTCTATTATGAATCACCAGCTTAATGACTTATTCTTGTGTGAAAAGTCAAAAAGATATTGACCTTTTAAGATAAAAAGAAAATTTATCACTAGCATCCTTGTTCATACACCATTTAAATTTTCTTTCTCAAAAAGACACCCTTTCACATTAATGATCACATATCTTTTATATTAAGAATTTTAAAAATCTTTAATCACGGTACATAAATAACTCTGTATTTCTGTACATCATTTGGAAATTTCTCAATGAAAGATATTTTTTACAGTATGAGTCCTTATATGACGTTTGAGATCAGATTTATGGGCAGTTGCATAGTTACAAATCTGACATTGATGTGGTTTCTCTCCTGTATGAGTTCTCATGTGAGTTTTGAGGTGATTTTTATGTGCTGTTGCATATTTACAAACATCACACTTGAAAGGTTTTTCTCCAGTGTGTATGCGCATATGCATTTTGAGATTTGATGAATTGGAAAATGCTGACTTACAAACATCACAGTGAAATGGTTTCTCCCCTGTATGGGTGCGCATGTGTCTTTTGAGATGGGCGGATTGTGAAAATGCAGTATTGCACACTTCACAGTGAAATAATTTTTCACCTGTATGTGTGCGCATATGCATTTTGAGAGCAGATTCCCATGCTGATGAGAAGTTGCAAAATGTACAGTGGAATTGTTTCTCACCAAAGTGTTTAGTCATGTGGTTTTTAAGGCTTGACTTCCGTGCAGCTGCGTAATTACAAATCTCACAATGGAATGGTTTCTCTCCTGTGTGTGTCCTTACATGTTCTTCCAGATTAGTGTTGCTTGAAAAGGATAAGTTGCAAACAGCACAAGCAAAGGGCTTCTTTATTTTAACTAAAGACATTATTTTATGTAAATATGGTAAAAACAAACATTTTTCTCTCTTCAATAAACTTTTTAAATATATATATATATATATATATATATCAAACCAAACCCTTATTTATGTCGAGAGGATGACTTTGAAACATGCCAACATTTTTTGGTATACTGCTTGTTTGAAAATTAATATAGATTTTGATCCATTTGGTACAATAAGTTATGTAATTGACTTATTGTTTGTAATTATGAATTAAATCTTTGTCTTGGTAAACTGTTTTATATTTCATCCCAAACTTTTATCTCTTAGATATACCTTTAAATTTGAGGTGTTCATTGCATAACTGTTTTCATCATAGGAAATGGATTTAACAACCCAAGTTCAAATCCTAGACAAGGCTGTTTGCATTTCATATCATACTAATACCCTTGTGGAAAGGTGCAAATTCAACTACGCTCCCTTCAGTTGAGTAAGTAGTAAGACAGGTTGGTTTCTTTAACTTTGGTATGGCAACCTGCTAAGAAGGAAAACTGCATTAAAACCAGCTGTATCCTGCTTAAAAATTGACCTTGTGTTGCATCCTGCAGGTGGCAGAGGGGTTGGGTAAATACATATATTGAAATGTATATATATTCAAACACTTATTACAGTTTTTATTCATATAAAATAATGGAGATCTCTATTTCATACTGACAAAGTTCAACTTTTCCATCAATATGTAAACATATTCTTTATAAATTCAGTCAAGCTGTTTACTTGAAATTTTATAGAAATAAATGATACATGATGAACACTTTAGAATCTGTAGCTAATCTTCAAATTTCTGCAAGAATAAATGCAGAAAACTTATCTCCATTGAATCTTGAAATACAATGACTTCTTGAGTTTTATTATACAATAATCTAATTGAACTAGTTTCCTCAGGATGGAGGTTATAGTTTTAACATTTCAGTCGTTGTACTCTCTCGCTTTCTTCAGGCAGTCGTTATTTTTGGTAATCTTTAAAAAAAATTTGAATTGAACTTTTTATTCATTTCACTGGTGTTGACAGTTCACATTTTACTGGGTTTTTAAATTTAATTCCTATCTATTTACAATTAACAGCATTAATTTTCTGTTCCTCAAAACAAAATCAACACAAATACATTCTCATAATATTACAAAATATTTAAAAAATAAACAGTTTAAGGATTTTTACAACAATAAAAATCCACATTTTCTATTTTACTATTATACATTGATGTACACCAACAAGTCCCTATCTTGGTTATTTGGTCAGATTGTTTTGGTTATTGTATGTTCCAGCCTTTTTCAAGTGTCTGTCATAGCTAGTAACCTTCAGAGAATTTCAAACAAAACCCTTTATTCAATCCATAGATTGTTTTTATTCCACTATTCCAGCTTAAAGAATAATTCTAATCAGTTAATTTGTCTTTGAGATGCTGCTTACCTGTCTCTTCCTCTGAACCAGAATTTATTGCCCTACTTGACATAGGGATTGAACTAATGCTTTCATGTAACTTGATATGTTTAACCACTATTGATATCCACTAGGTCATTGTCCTCTAGTACAATCTGGAAGTGATATAAACCTCATGTCACTTTTCTGCCTCTTTCATTGAACCAGTGTATATGAATCCTTGCACTATCCACTGAGTAATCTGAATTTTTTAGTTTTAAGCTTGTGTTGAAGTTTAGTCTATGTTTTCAGATTCTTCAGAAATGTTTTTCTTAGAGGTATTCATTATCTTCAATTGAAGAGAACTGTTTCTGAGACATTTTTATTAGGTTTCTAAAATTTATAGCAGAAAATTTTCCAATTATTATAATTTCTATGTTATGATACATTCATTTATATCAACAAAGATTTCACTCAAGTATTCTATAGAGTATAGTTTCTACAAATACTACATTTTCATTCCTCTTGCCAGCATATTGTTTCTCTGCATATGCATATTCCCAAATTTAGAACATTTTTTTTTAGAAAAGGATTTTCTCTTGATAAGATTAGTTTTCATTTGTTTAGATATGGCACACAGACCTCAGATTGCTTACCTGCTGTTGCTTCAGTGATTACCCCTCTAAGTATTGAATGGGCTTAATCACTGCTTAATCTGGCTGATCTAGTGGAACCAGTGCTTTCAGTATGACTTGACTGTAAGATTAATTGTTATGGTTTATTTTTCATATATGTACCTGACAATCCTTTATTCATAGAAATAACCTGTCTGTTTAAGGTAATATTTCTGTTTCCTGGTAAAGCAGTTTCAAACCTTCATTTCTGGTAAAGTGTTAATTTTTGAAGCTTCATAATATTTGCAGAAATATTCAGATCTTCAAGTGTCATTTTGAAACAAATCTGCAAACAAATAAAAAATGTTTATCAGATAAAAGAAAAAGAAATGATGCATATTAATGATAGAAATATTTTGAATATTCTTTTTTTTTTCTTATTGTTTATTTATATATAAAATATAGTGTGACTTTGTAAATTGGCTTCAAAATAGAGTAATGACAAATTCCACTTTTATGGTAAAACAAGCCATTATTGATAACACTCAAAACAAAAATGCTACCATAATAACAGAATTTCTCATTCCAGAATAGTGAGAACCAGTTGATAATATATAGCAAAATATATTGTATACTGCTTTAAAATTTAATGCATTTTTGACAAAAGAATAACATTAATAAGAGAATTATATCAATATTTATTTGGGTTTTGAAAATCTCAAATATATTAGAAAAAAAAATGTGTATATTTTAAAACATTTTTCTTATTTTATAGGAAATATTAAATTTTATACTCTTTAAAATAATAATTTTCATTTGCATATCGTATATTTTAATTTAAAAAATAAATATGGGAATTCCACAGATACTAATGTCATAATTTGTTAAAAAAAAGTGTTAAAAGAATTTACAAGTCAATCTGGGAGTTCCCATAAAGTGCTGGACTGCAGCTTCAAAGTAAGTAAATTTGAACTCCAGTCATGCTATTTTGTTCACTTTCAGACTAATCTCCTGGGGAAGAATATGAATCCCCTTATCCCCCTGGCTACAGGTTAAATATTATCACTGCTGTTCTTCTATAAGGATTGTTTTGGCATTAAATAACCCACAAAGGTTGATATTGCCAGAACTCAAGTCTATGAAGAGTTTAATTAAAAAAAAGAAAAGGTAATATTTGTTGTTAGATAAATCATGAATTAAAAAAGGGGGCAGTTGCTCCCCTTGAATTGGTAAACCAGCTAGAGAACACCGAGAGAGATTTGATTAAAATGCAGATGACAGATTTTAGCCGTTGGAACGATTTTATGAAGAAGAGAGAAAGAGAAATTTTGATCGTTGAATTGAGAAAAATATTGCTAGGATATCTTGAAATAGGAATTGTTTTTCAGAAGAAAGATATATATATATATATATATATATTGTCGAAATTATTTATTTTGAATGATGGAGATTTGTGTAGATGGGACTTTTTTTGCCTTCACCGGAGGAAGTGGATTAGTGACATGACCAGAACTAACTCCGTTTTTGACATTGAAGCGGGAAATTAGAAACTCAACCTTTTTTTAGAAGAAGACTTTGCTGAGAGCAGACAGCTCAAAAAGGAGCTCTGTGCTTGACTGAAGAGAACCATGTGGTATGAAGAAATTTTCCTCTTCAGAGGAAAATTTCTAATGGCTGACTGAGAGCCTGAGGGAGTTCTATCAGGTACCCTTTATCAATTGCTGAATTTTCTAGTTGATAGGAGATAATTTCAATTGCTGACCTGAGGAAATTTTATCGAGTTTCAAATTCAATTGCTGAGTCTCCAATTCGAAAAGAGATATTTATAATTGCTGAACAGAGGAAATTCTTTCAAATTTTCTACCATGGAATTGCTATGCTATGAACACAAAAATTATGAATGCTGAACACAAGGCTGTTGGAGTTCACCCCTTCAAGACTCTTCAAAAAGGAACTTTCTAAGAAACAAATTGCTGAAATCTGTCTCAATACATTGTTTCTTAATTGCTATTGCAGCAGTACAACTCAATATTCTACTGTCATGAAGACTTTCATTTTTTTAAAGAACTTTTTTGAACCTGTAAGAGTATTTTATTTTTTAATTCTAACAAATTCTATTATTTCTTTGTACCTCTGCTTTATTTGTTGTTTTCAACCCAAATCTTTTTCAGCGACTACAGTCTAGGGTTAATTGTTCGGTCATTCGACTAAACGCTAAAGTGCACAAATTTTATCAGTATGTGGTTTCTTTTTAAGTGAAAATAATATGCATGTTTTATATGATTTTTATCTGTAAATAAATAGACAGTATATTGGATGCACATGTTACTTTTATTCCTGATTTAATGTTGGAATTGAAATCGATACACATGAGGATGGTTATCTTGTGGTTAAAGAAGGCAGTGAGTTATCTCCCTTACAGTGTGGTTGTTTGTTTTTCTTTTTACATTGAAGGACTTGTTTCTTGTGTTATTTGTTGTAAGAAACATAATCCTTTAAATGTGTGAGTGTTTTCTCTCCCTAAAAAGAAAAAAAAAATTTTTCTGGCATTAATGTTTGTTTATTTATCTATTTTCTTTATTCTGGGGTAAGAACTAAAGACAGTATTTTTACTTTCAGAGAAAAAAATGTATTTTCTTGGAACATTTATGGACTTTTGTATGTTATTGTTTCCTTCTACATTTTCCTTATATGTTGAAATAAATTGTTTCATGAAATGATTATTTCAAGTTATGTTATCTACAAGTTAATTGTTAAATTTGAAAGTTTTACTAACCAAGTCTTTCATATTTGTCTCTTATTTTCCAAGATATTCTTTAAAAAAAGTAAAAAAAACAACAATTGGTTTGCTGCTTTTATTTACAGCTTGTGCTATGATGACTTTGTTTGATTTTTTTTTAATAATTCGATGTTTAAGCTGAAACACTTTGTGACACTAAGTATCCATCATTACCTAATTATTGAACTATGGATGGCAAGCTCGTCATAACTGTTTTCATCTGCATTCTGTATATCTTATGATTTTGAAAATAAAAGTGGGATTTCCACGGATATTGCATTTTGGTTCCACATGTAAATAATTCTATTATTTTTGACAAAAATAATACTTGTTTAAGAATAAAACATTGAAATTGTATGAACACAGTTACATTCTAATTGGTGACTGCCAAGAGCAAACTTAAAAAATCATGATAATAATGTTAGTAATAATATCAATAAAATAATATTATTTTTGTACAAAGTGTTAAAGTTGGTACTTTTTGAAGTAATTGTTTTCATCTAGATGATCTATATCTTAAAGTTTTGAAAATCAATGTGAGATTATGTATACATTTGATATGCTGCATATACTACACTAAGATCCTGCAGCCCAGTCAACTGGGGCTGTAGAATACATCATCTACATCTCTGCAGAAAGGTAAGACCACCCATAACAAGTATCCTGGATATGATACTAAACAATCTGCTGGTGACGCTCCAGTCCTGTGTACTACCTTTTCACGGCCATTGCTCTCAGGTCCACTCTGACCTGGAGAGGTAGCACCTAATAGAGTTCTATCTATGGGTCAAATAGAACTGTTTGACATTTGACTCTGAGCAAACACTTAAGAGATTTATGGATTTAAACATTTTTTTTAAAAATTAGAATTACAAATAAGTAATAATGCTATATAACTATTTTACATATTTAGCTTGTTTAAGTCTAATTAGTAATAGCTAATTTACTAAAACACATAATTTAGAAATTTTCTTTAAGTTTTGAAATTTAGATTCTGTGATTAATTATATTTTGAAAAGCTCTTTCAAAGAGACATCAAATAATTATCCTTCTTAGAGAATGGGCATATGGGCATATCTTTTCGGTTTCCTAAGTTAGAGAAACCAATTCTCAACCTCTTTTACCTCTGTTCTTAGAACAAGGAGAGACATTGTCTCTTACCAGGGAACAACTGTGATATTGTTATGGAGTAGCTGGAACACCTCCACAAAACAGAATCATCTAAAGACTCTTTAAAATAGTATTTGCTCAAGACTGAGAGAGCAACTTACAACTAACAGTTATTTAAATTATTCGGCGTTCTCAACCATGTATCATATTCTTTCTGGAATAAAATATCTCTTATTTTCTACATGCATGTTGACATTACATATTTCATGACATAACAGATATTAAACACACTTGTCAATTAAGCCTTTTTCCATCTTGTACCTATTTCACATACTGCTTGTTCATGGAACAATATGTGTATATATTTATCTACTGCAACACCCCATTCATGTATTCTTTCTTTTAATACTTCTGGTATGTATATTATATTTATTAAATGTTAAATATTCTTGCATGTGTAAATGAGTTTATCTTGTCTTTCTTTTTATTTATTAAATGTGAGTATATTATGACTATACTAATGTTGATATTGGTCCCTGGTGAATAGGAACTCAACTAAACTAAATATCTTCCTTAACACTATGCAAATCCAATACCCTCATGAGGAGAGTACCTCTTCCTTCATAAGAAACAAAAATTTTCTAATATACATTAAATCCTTCTTGTCTCCAAGTCAAAACTCATCACAATCATTTATCTCCAGTCTGCCTTAAGTTAATATGCAAATCAAATAAACGTCAACTACTTAAAAAGTTCTGAACCAATATTTGTCAACTTTAAACTTGTTTATTTCCACTCTTATTAAAATATCTAAGAAATTTTTCTATGATTTTTTAATGACCAATTCTTGAGATATTTGGAATTTATGAAAATAGACTGACTGAAGTTAGTGTGCAGATTAAACTAATAATATCTTAAGACCTCTGAAATCTAATAAAAATTATTTTTTCTTTTTGTTTATAATATATATTAAAACATGAGTAAAGGGGAGGATCTAACAACTGCTAAAAAACAGAAAATAACAAAGTTATTGAGTGAGGGAATCTCCAATTTGGAGATATCATCGAATAATAAAGAAAAATGTTGAAAATATAACTAAGTTGAGAACTTGAAGCAAAGAAAAAAGGTTTAAAAAACTTGTTGCCTCAAGATGAATGTAAACTAAAGCAAGTTATAATGAAAAAAAAAAAACACTTTTTAAATACACACAGATCTTTGAAAAGGTTAGAATTCGGGAAGTCAAGAACAACAAAATGTGTAGAATACTTTGTGAATTGGGATCTGTAAAAAATCACTTTAGCAACCTCCACTCACTAAAGTGTCAAAATTGGGCCAAGAAATAAATGGAAATTGACTTTTCTAAAGTAATTTTCATGGACAAATTTTGAATGACATTTGATGGACCTAATGGGAGGACCAAAGGATGGATTCATACACTTAAGATATGCATATGGCTAAAATAAGGCAACAAAGAGGCTGTAGTGAGATGGTATGGGCTGAAATTGTTGATTAAACCATTACTGGAACATTCAAAGCTAATGAAGTAGTTAAGCTGAATAGAACTAACTACTGCGATTTTATGGATAAGACTGTCTTTGCATAATAGATGTTGCAGTTTTATTCATGACAATACTTCTCATGCATCCAAGCTTATACATGAGTTCTTTAAGCTTTGGAAATTTACAGAAGAGAAGATAATATAATAGCTAACATCTAGTTCTGATCTGAATCCAATCAAAAATCTATGATCAATTGTGAAGATGAAATTATAAGGTGACAAACAATATAATGGCAAAGCAGACTTATAGGAAGCAATTAAAACTACCATGTCAGAAATAGAGCTTGCTGAAGAAAAAAAAATAAAAATATTCAATTTATGATAGATTACTGGCTGTAAATGAGAAGAAGAGTCACTATAGTAAAATGTAAATGATTCAAAGATTTGTCATATGCATTTGTTATTTGTTGTCGTATAGTTGTTAATCAATTTTTCATGATTTTATTACTTTTTATTGAAATAAAGCAGTTTTTTAAATGCATCAAATAACTTCAATAAAACATTGATACTACCTAAAATTTCAACTCAGGCTTTGGTTTGACATATAAATTGATTGTTTAAAATTTGACATTTTTTTAAAAACCAAATTTAATTTTCTGAAAGATTTTGTGATTTGCTTAATAACATCAAACAGATGTAGATAACAATTTGAGATTCTCATAGTGCTACTAGAAAGGTTGAGGGTAATGAAGATATTTAGTCCATCCCCAACTCACCAAGGACCAATATTAGCATAAGTATATCCATAATATGCTAACATGAAGTACGATGGAATCAAAGATAAAAGAAACTAATTTACACATACAAGAATATCTAACATATACAATATATACATACAAGTAGTAGTAAACATGTCCGATGCTAGGATTAAACACAAATTGTTCCATGCACAAGCAATATGTAGAAGGGATATAAAATTAAAAAAAAAGCTTACCTGCCATGTGATTAACTATTACTTGTCAGAGATTAGAGACAATGTCTTTACCGTTCAAAGAACAGAGGCAAATAGAGGTTGAGAATGGGTTTCTGGGACTGTGATGTGACACCCTACAATGCCCTATAATGTACATGCCAATCCTCTAAACGAGATAATTATTTATTGTATACCTACAGAATCATGATCTGCATACTAATAATGAATTTGTGACAGAAATTTTGTTTCTTTGCTGAATCTAACTTGCAGCAAGAATAGAAAATATCATGAATATCCATATTTACCCAACCTCTCCACTCAAGCAGGATATGACACATGGTTAATTTTTAAGCAAAGTTTAACAGGTTTGAATTCAGAGTTTTCCTTCTCCTAGACTAGTTGCCTCACCAAGGCTGAAGAACCTAGTCTACCCTACTATTTACCCATAGCTGGAGGGAGAATATTTGGATTTATCCATGCCTCACACCAGGCTGGATTTGATATAAAGTCTTTTTATGGTGAGAATGAGGGAGAGGGAGGTCGCAAAAGAGCCGAGACTCATGTGCTGCTGATCACTGCTGGTCATAGGTTCAGTTGGTGCAATACGAACTAAGTGAGTCACTGATAAGTTTATCCTGCACGAAACCAGGTGACGTTACTGGTCATAGATTCACTCAACCTGGAGGTCTAGTACAATGTGATTCTACGCTTGTCATTGTTGCAAGGCGGCTGGTTGTACTCAAATCCCAGTTCGAAGGCTTCATTTTAAGCACCACTGTGTATAATTGGGATATCTTTTAAAATTAATTCATGATAAACTGTATAAAGCATCATAATTGTTGATAAATGTTAATTAGTGATGGCGGGCTGGCTCGGTGATTTTGTTTGCATAAACGAAAACTTTCATGTCTTTTTTTTTTCTTTAAATGTGTCATACATTAACATTTTTGCCTCTGTTTCTATCATGAATACAATTGTTTTATTTCCTAACAGTGTGTCTGAAGCTCAATTCAAATTTTATGAAGTTTTAAGAGGTGACGTTCCGGTGTCAGAGGTTGAAAATTGTAATTATCATTCAGTAAATAATTAGCAATCGAGAGAAATTTATATTTTTCATCCTAGTGAAATTGATATTGTTCTTGAAAATATTCTTCATTCATTGTGATGCGTTTTAAATTGGTTCTTCGGCGCCCTCCATAGGAAAAATATCGTCAAATGAAAAACCACACACACACACACACACGCACAATAAAAAGTATTATTTGAATAAAATACTTTTTTTATATAATCAGTAAAAAATTTACTATTCAGTATTTTTTCATTAATTAACAAAATCTTGGTTATATGCAGTGAGTGGAAGAGTCTAATCTATGAATATCAATTTTAAACCCCAAAAGAAAATGAAAAGATTTGATATGAAATTTTTTTTCTTTTATCAACCACATCATTAGAAGCAACGAAAACGAATAAAAAAGAAAATGGTGCTTGAGCAGGTACGTGTTTTTGGATATCCTCATATATAGCCTTATCAGGTCATAAGCTTCCCTGTATAACTTGCACACAACATCGTCGATCTAAGTTGAACATAACAATAATGAAGATTGTGTGTTTTATAAGTCAATAACTGAAACTACGTCACCAACGACGTCACAATTTCCTTAGTTATTTACGTTATATTCTCAAAGACTATTAAAATAATCGTTAATCAATCTTAATTGGTATCAATTAAAATCTAGCTGAGTTAGATTTGCTTTTAAACAGCCCACGTAATTAATGCATTTGAAATTCTGCATTATCACTAAGAAATAAAGATTTACACAGTATGTAGAGTGGATAATTTGCATACTGGTTTTAAAAAATAATTACTTGGTATTATTAATTTCAAATATTATTGTTTTAGTTTCAGATTTATTAAAATCAATCCTATGTATAGTTTTATAAAGAAATGAATTAAAATATAATAAATATAAGCGTAATCTTTTTAATGCATTCTTACGACGTCTTTCAAATTGCCAGAACACATAATCAATAAGACCGCTTTTTGTACACAATGCTTTGATGTTATTAGAAAGTAGTTATAGCTTTGACGAGTAGAATAAACTATAATGTTATTTTTATATGCTAGAAACATTTCAAAGAGCTATATTCAATGATTCCTTAACCTCTTGGCATAAAATAACCCTAAAGTGGTTGATATGTCGTTAAAATCAATCTATCATCAGTTCGTTTTGTTTTGTTTTTGTCTTTGTTTTTATTTTTTTAATTTTTTTTCTATTTTGTTGTCAGCAATAATTCTTTTGTTTCGGTTTCACAGATCAAAAGTTGAAAATAAAACAAAGAAAAGCAAGAAAGGAAGATAAGTGCACCACATAAAAAATGTCTAAGATGAAAAAAAAAAAAAAAAAAAAAAATATATATATATATATATATATATATATATATATATATATATATATATATATATATATACAAGAATAAACAAAACAATAACTTGTTTGTTTTAACAACGTTGACAAAAAAAATCACAAAGGACATTTACAAATAAATTACCTTCGTCAATGTTCAGCTCTGTCTTTTCTCATAGGTTTGTTTTCCCCAAAACATCTTCTGAACGGTAAAAATATAGTTTAAATGTATAAGCAAAAGTTGTACAATTCTCCTTGTTTAGTATTTTGTCATCGATTAGAAAAAAAACGTCAAGGGAGACAATTACCGGTGGGATGTGATAGGATTCTCTTCCCACGAGAATACCGACTTAAAAATTATTTTATTGTATTTCTTATACAGGATAATCGTTGTTGTTGTTTTACTCCGATTTTTATTATAAAACGTAATTGGAAATTAAAATAAAACGCCATTTTCTTTAATTTAGTGCTTCGAGATACGTTTTAAATTTTAGCAACAACTGGAATAACATTTTCTTAGTCCGGAGGGTAACTAGTTAGGAAAAAAAATGGGACCTGTCAAATACCCTTTTTTGAAAGATTTTCCCACAATCAGATAACAACCGGATTTTAATAATTTTTTATTATTCAAAACAGTAAAAGATGAGGTTTCCCTTAAGATATTTTCCCTCGAAATACGGAGGACAATCCTTTTTTTAAAAATCGTTTTGTTGTTGCGTGTCATCCCATTCAATCATTTTGTTAATTTGACACCCTTACGGAAGTTACAGATAAAAATTTTTTTTTACATTTTTGAGGATAATTCCGAGAAAAGAATTAGATTTTGTTTATATTTTTACAACAGTTTGTCTCTGTATTCGTATTGTGAAAATTTTATCAGTAAATGAGTTTATTGAATGGAGTGCCAACATTTCTGGGTCAATTCAGAGCCTATTTTGTATTGTCTTTTTTTAAAACTGCGGGATAGCTTTGTGTCCAGGAAAAATCTGTGTGGCTGAGGAGCTTTGATCTGATTGGCTGGAGTTTCTGGAGGATGGATGCTGTTGCCTCTGGCGTTACCCGCCGAAATCAACCTTAGTCAGTTGGAAACAGGAAGCCTTGGAATTAGGCTGCGTTTTTACTCCTCAACTCAAATGGAGCTGAATAACAAAAATTTTGTCCACTTGAAGGATTTAATGTTTCTTTTAAAATTACAGAAGGGAATTCAAGAAGGCTTGAAAGCCAAAAAGAAAAGAAATGAGAAGAATTTAAATCCACCAGAAGGATTTAGTATTACATTCAGAATTCCAGAAGGGAATTCGAAATTAGCACTTGCTGAAAAGAAGATAAAATTTTAAAAAAACCAAGTAAATAGGTTTCTGCAGCTCAAGCCAAAAAGAAGAGAAAAGAAAGAAGCCCAAAAAAAAAAGTAGGTTTCTACTACATAAATGTATATTTTAGAGGAATTGTTTCTCTAAGAAAAAGAATTAACGACTTCAGTCAATTCCAACAATTACATAAGTTTCAGATATCATTACTTGCTCTGTCGAGAAGGAAGACGACTGACAAAGAAAGAGAAAAAGAAAAAGAATATTAATAGAGACATTGTCTCGCAGAAGAAAAAAAAGACAATGGCTTTTTATTAAAAGAAAAAAAAACAACATTTTTAGGGATTTGGTCTTTAAGAAAAAAGGAAAAAGAGGACATTTTTTGGACTTTGTCTCAAAGAAAAAAAAAAGATATATGTGTGAACCTTTGTTTAACTGGAGGGAAGAGGGAAAGATTTTTTATAATATTTTTACTTCATTTTTTTTGTATTTATGAGTTACTTGTCATATTGCATTGGGACACATATGCAACAAACTGGAGTGACCTTCCTTTTGTCATAATAGACTACTTTGAATTTTAACCAAGGAACTCTCTCCTTCTTATTTTATTTTATATTATTTTTGATTTCTTGCTTTTTGATAAATCGATCCACTACATCACAAATTTTCACTATCCGTCGAATTCTAGAAGGTGTATGTGCAAAAACCTAGAAGCAACAATATCATTTGTTGACTTCTCCAAGGTTTTTTACTCCATACAAAGAGGGAAGATGGAGCAAATACTACTTGCCTTTGGCCTACCCAAAGAAAACGCCACAGCCATAATGATGCTATATAAAAACATGAAAGTAAAAGTCCACTCTCCGGATGGAGACACAGACTACTTCAACATTGTAGCAGGGGTGCTGCAAGGAGACACATTAGCCCCATACCTTATTATTAATCTTGACTACGCGCTTAGAATGTCTATTCATAAAATAAAAGACAATAGTTATAAGCTGACAAAGGAAAAAGGCAGAAGATACCCCACACAAACAATTATGGACATGGACAATGACATAGCACTTCTGGCAAATACACCCACCCAAGCCAACACCCCGTTACATAGTCTGGAATGACCGGCTGCTGGAAAAGGCCTCCATGTCAACATAGACATGATGGAATACATGTGCTTTAATCAAACAGGCGACATCTCCACACCAAATGGTAGTTCTCTGAAACTAGTGGAAAAGTTCACCTACCTAGAAAGCAGTGTCTCATCAACCGAGACAGACATCAATATGCAATTAGCAAAGGCATGGACAACTATCAATAGGCTATTGGTCATATGGAAATCAGTTTTGACTGATAAAATAAAACGCATTTTTTTTCCCAAGCAGCGGTTGTGTCGATACTGATATATGGATGCTCTATATGGATGCGAACTAAACATATGGGGAAAATGCTTGATATCAATTACATATGAATGCTGCAAGCAATATTGAACAAGTCCTGGAGGCAGCGCCCCATAAAGCAGCAGCTGTATGGCCACCTACCACTCATCACTACTATCCAAGTTAGACGAACTAGCAGGACACTGCTGGAGAAGTAGGGATGAACTCATTCGCGATATACTCCAGTGGACCCCTTCACATGGACGAGCAAAGGCAGGACGAGCAGCTAGAACCTATATACAACCGCTCAGTGCCGATACAGGATGTAGCCATGAAGACCTACCAGGAGTAATGGACGATAGAGATGGGTGGCGGGAGAGGGTCAGGGAGATCCATGCTGAGTGTCCAATTTTGTTGACTAAATAAAATTGTGATAGCATGGATTTAGTGTTCAAAAACAGTAAAATAAGGTACAAAATTGCTATTCAAGGCTCTTTTTTACTTTATTTGCTTAATCTTTGAAAGATGCGGTTATTAATAACGAAAGAATTCTGTTTAAACTTTTCTTTTGTTATTTATTTATTTATTTTTAGAAGT
The DNA here is from genome assembly GCA_963585895.1 of Sepioteuthis lessoniana. Taxonomy (NCBI): domain Eukaryota; kingdom Metazoa; phylum Mollusca; class Cephalopoda; order Myopsida; family Loliginidae; genus Sepioteuthis; species Sepioteuthis lessoniana. Next base: position 72,272,416 of record OY757908.1, read on the forward strand.
TTAAAAGTGACACCTGTAGATTTAAGTTACATTTGATGGAGGTGACTGGTATTTTGTTAATCCAACAGAAAAAGAAATTTGACAGATTAAATAAAAAAAAGTTTTTCATTTAGATAATGCTTTTTTTTAGTCTTTGGGACCATAAATCGTGTTAACAGTAAAAGAGTGAGAAGTAACTGTGGTAAAATGATACTCATTTCAGAGTTGTCTGCCCTTTCTAGGGGATTGTCCTCTTTGTTTACATATTTCAAATCGCCATCTTGTATTACACTCGTGCGTTCTTTAAGTTGAATAAAACCTAAATCGCCTAAAGGTATTCTTTACATTCTTATTATTCGCCACAATTTATTCAACTTAAAGTTATTCAGAATGGATAAAGTCTTAAAACCAGAAAGTTTCAACCAGGATGCTAATTCACCAGTCGCCGCTAAAGAATGGAAATTTTGGTACCGGAAATTCAACAATTACTTGGACGTCATTCAAACGCTCGGATTACCCCTGGACAAATTAAATGTCTTATTAGGCCACATAGACCGGTCTGTGTATGACTACATAGAAGATTGTAATACATACGAAGAGGCCATACAGACACTAAATAATATTTACGTCAAACCGACGAACGAAATATTTGCACGTCATCTCCTGTCAAGTCGTCGCCAGAAACCGAGTGAATCTATCGACCAATTCCTACAGGCACTGCGTGAATTGTCTAAAGACTGCAACTACAAACCAGTGACTGCAGAAGTTTATAAGGAAGAAGCTATTCGTGATGCGTTCATCAATGGTCTGGAATCCAACCTTATTAGACAAAGGCTATTGGAAAATAGAACGCTAGACTTACAGAACGCTTACAGTCAAGCTCGGTCTCTCGACCTTGCACAAAAAAATGCTATTGCCTTTATCCAACAAGATTCTTCCACACCTACCATGAGTGCAGCTGCTAGAGAAGAGAAACCGTCTATGGATGTTGGTTTTGTGGAAATCTACGTCACCCACGAAATAAGTGTCCTGCAAGGCAAGTGACTTGCCATAAGTGTTCCAAAATCGGACATTTTGCAAAAATGTGCCATTCAGGCAATTCCAGTACTCAGTCAGCTGCTGTTGTCGATGCTATCCATTCAATGTCAATTGATAAAGGCCCCACACTTTCAACTATCTTTTCTGCTGCTACCGAGTCGGGATTTAAAGTATCCACTAATCTGTTTATGAAAGGACACAAACTGAAATCCTTAATTGACAGTGGAAGCACCGACAGAAGCTTTATAAGCCACAATGTTGCCAAAAGGCTTAGGCTAAAGCAACACAGAAGCTCAGGATCAATTCGCATGGCTGCAGGAGCACAGACCACAAAAATTGCAGGATATTGTATTGTGGACTTCAGCCTTCTTGGACGTGAGTACAGAAGCATCAATTTAAATGTAATGGAAGATTTGTGTACTGATGTGATCCTTGGAACTGATTTCCAAGAGCAATATGAAAGTGTTGTCATCAAATATGGTGGCAGCAAACCAACACTAACATTCTGTGCCCTCACGACTATTAATGTCAAACCTCCTACCCTATTTGCTAACTTATCAAAAGATTGCAAACCCATTGCAACCAAACCGCGGAGATTCTCAAAGCCAGACCAGCAATTCATTGACTCAGAGACACAACGGTTACTGAAGGAGGGGATTATTGAGCCGTCTATCCCCATGGAGGGCACAACCATTGGTCGTGAAAGAGGACGGTAATCATAAAAAGAGAATGGTTATTGACTATTCTCAAACAGTCAACAAATACACACTGCTAGATGCATACCCCATGTCCAACATCGAAAGCACTGTCAACCAACTAGCACAGTATAAGTACTTCAGTACAATAGATCTGAAGAGTGCATACCACCAAATCCCCTTACATCCAAATGACAGACCCTACACTGCCTTCCAATCTGGGGGTCAACTGTACCAGTTTACTAGGATGCCTTTTGGAGTGACTAATGGGACTGCTTGTTTCCAGAGGAAAATGGATGAATTCCTCAAGAAACATTGTTTACAGGAGACTTATGCCTATGTTGACAATTTGATCATCTGTGGCACTACCAAGGAAACACATGAGATCAATCTTCAGCGTTTCCAAAAAGCAGCCAGACTGGATAACTGGACCTACAATGAAGAGAAGTGCCAATTCTCTACCCAGACAATTGATCATTTGGGATACCGGATATCTGAGGGAATCATCAAGCCTGACCCAGAGCGTCTACGGGTACTTACAGAATTACCTGCACCCCAAAATCCAAAGTCATTGGAACAAATGATCGGAATGTTTGCATATTATGCAAAATGGATAAGTAAGTTTTCGGACAAAATCAAAAACCTGAAATCTACAACAATCTTTCCGTTATCAGGGGAGGCTTTATTATCGTTCCAGACACTGAAAACTGATCTTATAAATGTCAGCCTGACCGCAATTAGCAATGATCTAATGTTTGTCGTGGAAACCGATGCATCCCACAACTCTATATCCGCTGTACTCAGTCAGGACAATCGACCAGTTGCCTTTCACTCAAGATCACTACAAGGCAGTGATTTAAACTATGCATCAGTAGAGAAAGAGGCTCTTGCAATAGTTGATGCTGTTGAGAAATGGAGGCACTTCCTAATTGGTAGGCACTTCATCCTAAAAACAGATCAGAAATCGGTGCGATTCATGTTTGATACACAAAATCGTGGCAAAATAAAAAATGAAAAGATTCTGCGCTGGAGAATCAATCTTGCATCTTTTAGTTTTGACATCCAGTACCGAGATGGAAAAGAGAATGTGGCAGCGGACACTCTTACGCGAACAAGTTGTGCTACCCTTCTGGACAACAAACTGTTGGCATTACACAAATCCCTGTGTCACCCAGGTGTAACCAGAATGACACATTTTGTTCGAAGTAGAAACTTGCCCCACTCAGTTGAAGAAATCCGCGCAATGACAGCCAATTGCCAAACATGCAATATGATCAAACCGAATTTCCACAAACCATCTAATTTGCACTTAGTCAAAGCAACTCAGCCATTTGATCGTCTAAGCATTGACTTTAAAGGTCCACTACCTTCCTCTTCTCGGAACAGATACCTATTAACCATCGTAGATGAATTTTCCAGGTTTACCTTTGCTTACCCCTGCCCAAACATGGAATCTAAAACTGTCAATAGCTGCCTGTCCAATCTATTCTCCATCTTTGGCATGCCTGCTTACATACATAGTGACAGAGGATCTTCATTTCTTTCCCAAGAAACAAAAACATTCCTACACAATTATGGAGTTGTCACAAGTAGAACAACTCCATATAATCCAGAAGGCAATGGCCAAGTGGAAAGGTACAATGGCGTTATCTGGCAGTCAATCCTTTTAGCACTAAAAACTAAAAATCTTCCAGAGTCACGCTGGGAAGTAGTCTTGGCTGAAGCTTTGCATGCTAGTCGTTCATTGCTGTGTACAGCAACCAATGTTACACCACATGAACGGCTATTCAAGTTTAACAGGCGCTCAACCACTGGGATCACCTTACCAGCGTGGCTAAGTCACCCTGGGAAAGTATTGATGAAACGATATCCCCGGAACAACAAACATGAACCTCTGGTCGATGAGGTCGAACTACCAGAGGCAAACCCACAATATGCCCACATTAGGAAATCAGACGGTAGTGAGGCAACTGTCTCACTTAAGCATCTAGCCCCCAAAGGCAGTGGCCATACTGAATCACCACAAGGAGAGATTCCCGTGAATTTACCTACATCAACCCAGCCAGGAAGTCAATCCCCTAGAGACAATGATTGTGATCTGCGCATTCCTGTGGATTTACCAATACCAACCCAGCCAGGAAGTCAGTCCCCTAAAGACAATCATGAACTGCCCTCCCAATAAACTATGAACAATACTGTGGAAAGACATATAAGTAGCCCACAAATGCTGCGTCGCTCTACTCGAGTCATAAATCCCCCTAATCGATTAGACCTTTAAGAACACAACTTTATTTGCTTTGTAAATTTTGATGACATAACATTACACCACTTCTTTTCAATGTGGCGGTGATTGTGGTAAAATGATACTCATTTCAGAGTTGTCTGCCCCTTTCTAGGGGATTGTCCCCCTTTGTTTACATATTTCAAATCACCATCTTGTATTACACTCGTGCGTTCTTTAAGTTGAATAAAACCTAAATCGCCTAAAGGTATTCTTTACATTCTTATTATTCGCCACAGTAACACAGGGGAAACAAGTCCTGTATGTGACAAACAGAGGAAAGTCTTTATTATTAATTGATTTATATGGATTAGCTGTTACTGGATAATGTAATTTGGTTGTCGTACCGTTCGTTGATGTTACTGTTGCCACTGCTTAATGATCCTACGGAATGTTTTCGAACTTGCTGCTGCTTAGTCATCAACTGGCTTGAAAGCCATGTAATGGTTGTTAATGGGTCGAAACATTTTGTTTTTTTTTCCTTTTATATTTTTTCTTGCATTTACCCAAGAAGTGAATGTGTGGAGTCATTTATGATAACAGTTTTCGGTTTATAAATGATAGCTGTCATGGTGAACACTTCCAGTTGTATAATGAAAAGGGAGTTCCAACAGGTTACAATTATACTAACTGAAACATATTGAATACAATATTTCACATTAGATGAATTGGAAGTTAAGAAGTGGTATTTATTAACTGACACTTATAAGGGACTCAGTCATGTTTAGGCAGAAACAATATTGAGGATATGGACATTTTTTCGTTGTTTATTATAAGAGTTAGAGGTGCCAAAAACACAAATGACCAGAGTTACTAAATATTTGCATTTGGCTCATCTCTCAAATGCAATATACTATGATTTCATAGAATTGTCATAAGTCTCTCTCTCTCTCTCTCTCTCACACACCCATATGAGGGCCATTCAATAAATAAGAGGAATTATTTTGAAAAAAACAACAAATCAGACTTTCTCAACATAAAAGATTGTTGTCATATAACTTTTCTATTCAACAAACATCTAGGCATAAAATAACCCTAGATAGATTGAAATGCTGTCAAAATCAACCCAGAGTGGTAGTACCAGTTAAGGTTCCATCTGTGGTTGAAAATTAACATTGCATAGTAAAACCATATATCTATGCAAATAAATGATCATTGTGTAGAGTCATTAATGTTAGATTAGGAGGTGCCCGTGGTGTAATGGTTATCGTCGTAGGAAATGGACACAGCGACACGAGTTCAAATCCTGGATGAGACTGATTGCATTTCACATAGCACTAATGCCCTTGGGAAAGGTATGAATCCAATTATTCCCCCTCCAGCTCTGAGTAAATAGTAGGGCAGACTAGGTTCTTCAGCCTTGGTGAGGCAACTAGTCTAGGAGAAAGAAAACTCTGAATTCAAACCTGTTAAACTTTGCTTAAAAAATGACCTTGTGTCATATCCTGCCCGAGCGGAGGGGTTGGTAAATATGATTAATGTTAGATTGGAATACTTGAAACTGACTGCATAAAAATTATTTATAAGAACAGTTACCTGAAATAATAATTGTTCATTAAAGATTAGTGACTTGAATTCATAATTGTGTAAATAATTAGTTGCTCTGTCTATGAGGCTTAGAATATGCTTACTGCACTGTTTATAAAGGTGTAAGAAACCTCAAATAAATCTGTTTAAAAATTATTCATATTAGATAGTGTTGGATATTGGTATTAAGACCCCCTTTAACATCCCATGTAAATTCCATGGAAGAAAGTCAGACACTGGGAACAAAAATAACAGGATATGTTCCTGGTTACTAAAGTAAACAGGTCACAGATATTCCCCTGGCAGAAATGCTGCATAAATTGCATGGGTAGCATGCTAGAAGGAGGCGTGTCCATGTGCAATGTGTAAGCAGCAGGTTGGAAGAGATGTGACCACAAGAAATTGCGTGAGCATCCGGAATATTAGAAAACCACGTAGATTTTGACCTGAAGAACAGAAAAAAGGTTTCACTGAAGATCTGAACTGTTCACCCTTGTGTGTGTGTGTGTGCATCTTAGCTATCTCCAACTCTCTCTCACACTTACCTGACCTTATATTTTGGGTAATAAGAGGAAAAGAAAAGAAGCAGATTATATTTTTATACATCAGCATTGTTGTTTTTCTCTGCTATACAACAATAGAATTACTTAATATCATATAACTGTGTGTAATTATTTGTATTAAGAATAATTACTTGGAGCTATAACTGGCTCATTGGCCTAGTGGGTAGAGTGTTCGCGAATGGTCCGGAAGATCTGGGTTCAATCCTAGGTTGTGTCATACCAAAGACTTTAAAAATGGTACTTGATACCTCCTTGCTTAACACTCAGCAATATAAGGTACATTCAAGGGTAAAGGGGAGCAATCCAGAGAAAGAAGTAGAACTCCCTGACTCCTTGGTGTTGTAGCAATTGAAAAGGGATCCTTCTGGTCGCCCTTGACTACAGTCGCCAACTTTACTTTTACTTACTTGGAGCTATTGTAATATACGAGGTACTTCAATAAGTTTCCAGACTTTTTTCGTTTGGGCACTTTTATTGATAGTACATACATGAAACTATTGTCCCCTTCGAAGTAATCTCCTCCGGTTGCAATGCACTTGTTGTACCATTCCAACAACTTCTGGAATGCTCCAGGGAAGTCTTCTTGTGTGAGCATGTCAATGACCTTTGTCACAGCCTCTTTCATCTCCTCAGTTGTCTCATAACAAGAGCCTCTGAGCTTAGGGAATAACCAAAAGTCACAGGAAGCAAGATCTCGACTTTGGGAGGCTGAGGAACTGTCTTGATGCCCATCTTGGTCAAGCAATGATGTAGTTTTGGACTGGTGCATTGTCCTCGTGGAAATGTCACTGACCCGATTTGAAGAGTGCTGGCCTCTTCCGACAGAATCTCTTCCTGAACTCCCTTAAAACCTCAACATTGTTGACTGTCTGTCCAATGGGAACCCAGTGCATGTAGATGATGCCAATGCTGTCAAAAAAAGGGATCATCAAAAGTTTGTGAGTAGATTTGCTCTTTCTGGCCTTCTTGGGTCTGGGAGAGCCAGCATGCTTCCACTGGGAACTCTGTCTCTTGGTCTCTGGGTCATAGCAGTATATCCAGCTTTCATCGCAGGTCACCGGAGCATCAAGAACTGTGGGATCTGAATTGATCAGCTCGACCATTTCCCTGCTGTCATGACAACATCTTTCTTTCTGATATTCTCTGAGCACCCTTGGGACAAACTTTGCGCAAATCTTCTGCATCTTCAGTTCCTCGCAAATAATTGAGTGCACTTATTGTCTCTATAGACACACGACGGTCCTTATCCATGAAATTCTTTATTTGGCCAATCAACTCTGGTGTTCTAAGTTCCTTACTACTCCCACACCTCTCATCATCCCTCACAGACTCTCTGCTTTCCTTGAATCTCTTATGCCACTCAAAAACTGATGCTCAATTGATACAAGATGGTCGAAAAGCAGTCTGAAGCATTCCATATGTTTCTGTGGCATTTTTTCCAAGTTTAAAACACAATTTTATTGCAAATCGTTCTTCTAAAGTGTCCTCACATCTAGATTGCATTTTTGAAAATCACCAGCTGTAACAATCAGGCTTTAGTAGGGTGTATTCCAATTCCTGCTGTAGCTGTTCATTTGAACCTGAAATCATAAAAATTGGTCAGTCATCTCATAAGATGTATAGCAATAACATACTTAATTTTCAAGAGTCTACAATAATTTTAAATACCTGTCCAAAAAAGTCTGGAAACTTATTTAATGGCCCTTGTATCACCTTGACCTGCAATGAACCTAGCAGATGTTGTTGACAGATACATCTGGCCATAGATAAAATCAACAAAATGATTACTGGAAAGAAAGATTGTGTGGGTGTAAAGCATGGCCAATGAAAAACAAGTATTGTGTGGATGTAAAACATAGCCAATGAAAAACAAGTATTGTGTGGATGTAAAGCATGGTTAATGAAAAGCAAGCATTGTGTGAGTGTAAGCCATGACTAATGGAAACAAGCATTGTGTGTGGGTGAAGTAGGAGTTTTAAGACAATATAAGGTCGAGAATTTTGCCTGAAGTCAGTTCCTGATGGCAGTTCCAACTCCCAACAGCTCCTTTGTGTGTGCGAACTCTTTCTCCAATTACTCTCTTGCTCTACACAAGTATCACCATTGACAAATAAAAATATAAGATTGTTATTTTTACATATCTGTAATCCTCATTGTTGTTAAGACCCAGCGGTAGGATACTACACTATAATTTATCAAGTATTATTATCATGATTGTAATAACAGGCGTATGTGCAACATCAAAGTACACACATACTTATATTGACATACTCACACCAATACACATGCATTATTGCACCTAAATATATGCACCTAGGGGTAGAACAATTTATAGTTTCACTGTCCTGGTGGAATCTGAGTTAGTGTTAAAGATGTTTTGGCTACAAAATTATACCTGACTCTCACATTATCATCTGATAAAAGCTTTGCTGTCCACACAACTGTTTTTTTTTTTGTAGCATTTGTATATGATATTATAATATATATACATCTATAAACTGGTTTGCAGAAAAGTTCATTGACTTACCAAAATACACTCATGGAACATTTTTATGATCTCCATTTTGTTTTTTCTCTAGCTTTCTTGCAAAATTCTCTGTGTCAGGGTCCAGTTTATTGAGGAGTTGCTCTAAGTTCTTCTCCCAATTACTTTCGATCATATCCATCGATCATCTTCTGGGGAATTTTTTGTAGGTATTGCATCCAGTAGTGAGGCTCCAGTTTTGGAGTCCTGGTGATTGTAGAGTACCACTTCATTACTATTACTCCCAGGTCCTTTCTGACCTGAAGTGGTAGTACCTGTTAGAGTTCCATCAAATAGATCTGTTTAAAAATTATTTGTATTTTATAGGAATATGTGATGTGATGTAAATGTTAATTATTTGTATTCAGAATAGATCCTTGAAGCTATAATTGGTTGCAAAGAATTACTATTATTACGCGTTTGAAATCATATAAATGTGCAAAAAACAACTGTTATTAGATAGAAATAAATCTTGAAACCATATAATTACTAGTATTAGATAGAAATACTTGAAACCATACCATTGTATGCAAATTATTTGTGCTAGATTGGAATACTTGACATCATATAACTGTATGCAAAAAGTTTAAAGAAACCACTGCACTAAAAATCTAAATATAAATGTCCAATGAACATGATTCCCTAACCTGTTGTATAAATAACCATAGACAGTTTGACATGCCATTAAAATCAATCAATCAATCAATGACTGAATGATTGATTGAACTATAAAGATACGACAACAACATAAACACAAAAACAGTTCATGCTATGATACAAATGTAGTAAGCAGCAGCAACACAGAGATGATTGGCTGTTGTAGATATACACAGTAGCAGTTACAACCAGCTAATACCTTTAAAAATCCATGTTTTCCAAAGGAACCTCTCTTTTCTTTTGCTTTTGAATAGGATCATTTACTCTAACAGGAGAATCCTCTCTCCAGCCAGCAAATAGGACTTTTTTTTGTACAAGACATGTAGACATTTGGACTCAAACTCTGTATTAACAAAAGGCAGACATTGAACACAGCCAAACTTTCATTACTATTGAGTACTAAGTTTGATCCTCACTAAGTGCTCCATACTTCTTGCCTTTCACTAAGCTATGCTAAGTGTAGTAAATAACAACAAATGACTCACTGAAATTTACATATTATTTTATTTCAATAAATAGTTGTTTAAAAAATAGGTATATTTACATTGATAATTTACATAATTTTTATTAAAAATTAGTGACAGAATTCATTTTCAAGTTTCTTTTTTTTCTCTTTTTTTCTTTAAATTTTAGATGTGTATGACCAAGCTCAATGTCTTTACAAGATATAAGAAGTAATGGCGATCTATGAACAATCTTCCACAATCCAGGGATTTCACATAATATACACTTTGTCTTTATGATTAACAGCATATAAACAAAATTATCATGTATATTGATACACATTCACAACTTTTGATTATATGGAGGTACCAAATAACTTGGTGGCCAATTGGTTCCCCATTTAAAAGCTAAGTAGTGCTTTCTGATGTGACAAAAATGTACAGGATGTCTCAGAAAAAATGATCACATGATTATACCAGCTCATTAGTTTAGTGGGTTGAGTGTTCGCTAATAGTCCAGGTGATTGGGGTTCAATCCCAGTTTGGGTCAAACCAAAGACTTTAAAAATGGTACTTGATACCTCCTTGCTTAACACTCAGCATTATAAGGTGCGTATCAAAGGTAAAGTAGAGCAATCCAGGCGAAGGAGTAGCGCCCTCCCTTACACCTCGGTGTAGTAGCTATTGAAAAGGAAACCTTCGGGTCACCCTCAACTAAGGTCGCCAACTTTACTTTTTATTTCAGGTATAGAAATGCCATTTATTGGAATAGAAAAATCATTTAAATAAGAAACAGGATTTTGAGTTGTTTCTACCTAAGTTGTTAAAATGTGAGTTCATTTCAGCAAGAATTGGTCAAGTTATAAGATTACAAAATACTATCAATTTTTCTAAAACACCCTGTACATCTCAAATAATATAAAAATTTTAAAACACCTTTACATTAAATCTTCTTGGATGGTATAATTTTGTGTTGGAAATTAAAGAAAACATTGATTTACTATATATAGCAAGATAAACTTTGCTTTGTTAAAAGTGTTTTTTTGTTTTTTTAATTCATACTTCTAATTTTCTTCTCTCTATTTTTTCTTTTTATTATATAATTCTCTCTCTTTTTCAATTTTTCTTTTCCCTGTCGCCATGCTCATTTTTTATTTCACTCCATCATTCTTTCTCTTCATTATTTTCTCCTTTTCAATTGTCTCTACATTTTTGTTTTCCATACCATCCATCCTTCCTCTTAACATTTCTTCCATTTTGTCCATCATATATCTCTGGTTTTGATTCTTATTATCTGACACACTTCTTTTCTTTGTCCCCAAAAATCCATCCTCTCAACCTAATATACTTATAATTGCCAAAATCTACATAATAGCAAATAAATGAATAAAAGGAAAATATAACTACAATTTAATATTCATCTCCCTTTGAAAATCATTCTCAAATGATATAATTGAATTATTTATTTTTCATTTATTTGAAGATTAAGATAATTATGTTCATGATTTGTGGCAAAATAATAGAGCAATTTAAAGAAAAAAGGATTATTACTACAACCCAAACCAAAAAAAATTGAAAATGCATTTTTTTAAAGATTGTTAAGGAAAACTCTTAGTTATAACCATTCAATTTCTCAAGCCGTCAGCAGAGTAGGGAGGCTATTCAAGGGCCTGTGAATAGGAATTATTATTAAGCAACAAATCACCTGAATTTTTTTTACACATTTTTAGCTATAATGCACCATTTTGGCTAATTTGAGAGTGCAAAAAGACTAACAAAATGAGAATTTTAATATCATGTAATCTTTGTTCTTAGTATTTTATAGATTAGCATTACTGATAGTGATGGTACACATACAAATTATCGACTGCCAGTACATGTCAAGATTCCAGTTTCACATTATCATGATATATAAAACATGTAATGTAAAAATTGTGTCAACTTTTATTATATTCATTATATCTTTATATTATAAATTAACATCACTACAGATATTCAAACAATATTTTCCATGATCATAAATGAATAATAATATGGCACAAATATGGTACTGGTCTGTGGCACATTTGGAAAATATCCTGCCAGTATGCCATATCAGAAGGTTTGAGAAGCACTGCTATAGTCTATATGATGGTTATATAAGTCTTTCTTAATGAGTTCTCTTCTCCCAAAAGAGATCCATGAATGTGATCTTCAATATCAGGGGTTTCCCATTTTCAGATTTCTATCCTGGCAAATTAGTTAGGCATTTACCCAGCCTTTCTACTACAGGCAAGATATGACACAGGGTTATTTTTTAATCAAAATAAAGTTCGTTTTCCTTCTCCAAAACTGGTTGCCTTACTATGGCTAAAGAACCCAGCCTGCCCTATGGTTTACCTGTAACTGGAAGGTGAAAAAATGGATTCATGCTTTTCCAAAAGACAAGAGCATGAAGTGAAACACAAATGATTTTTCCAGAATTTGAACTTGGGTTACCAATTCCAATTCCTACATGATAACCATTACACTAAGCTCATCTCATATCTACTGGGTAGATCACTACATAAGGCCTTAAATCTTTAACAGTTGTTCAAATAAGGAATCTGGCTCTTGTAAATGTGTTCTATTTGTTGAGATCAAGGATTTATAGAAGGCTCAGCAAAACACTTTTCTAAAAATATTAATGTTTTTTTTATATGAAATGATATAGGAAAAATCACCAGTTGATGAGAATATCATTGTTTAAAAGACATTCTTAAGATTGTGTTTCAATGTTTAGTTTATATTATTAGATATCCTGGAATGTAAATTTTCAATACAAACAGATAATTTGTGATTGTTTTATCTTTAAATATATAGATTAGAAAACTTTAAACTCACCAGCCAATCTTTTCTTTTTAAGATTTATGCACAAAACACTATTAGAGGCCATTTTTTAATGTGATTATTTCATTTTGTAAGTTTTGTTGGAGAATTGAATCACTATACAAGTATTATCTCAATTTCAAAAGTCTAATCTGATCCAGAGTGGTAATACCTGTTAGCATCCTCTCAATGGGTCAGATAGAACTATTTAAAGATTATTCATATTCAATAGGACTGCAAGCAAAAATAACTCTTAAAAAACAACTACACAAAAAATGTTGATATGAACATACAATGAACCTGATTCCCTAACCTCTAGGCAAAAAATAACCCTAGATGGGTTGACATGTTGAAATCAAACAATCAATCAATTTGTCCAAGTTTTCATTCTCAATTTCAAATTGGGTGATTTTTTCTTAAATGTGTAAGGGCATGTTTCTTAAGACTGGAACTGTGAGAAAAGTCAGAACTGCAAATATCACAATGGTATGGTTTTTCTCCAGTGTGTGTGCGCATGTGGGTTTTTAGATTTGAACTACTTGAAAATTTTGAATCACAAATATTGCAGTGAAAGGATTTTTCTCCAGTGTGTGTTCTCATGTGTTTCTTTAGATGTTCACTTCGTAAAAATTTTGACCCACATATCTTGCATTCATAGGGTTTTTCTCCAGTATGTATTTGCAAGTGGCTTTTAAGATAAGCTTTCTGGGAGAACTTTGAGCCACAAATGTCACAATGAAAAGGCTTTTCAGTAGTATGTCTTTGCATGTGTCTTTTGAGGTACAGATTTTCTGAAAATTTTGATCCGCAAATGTTGCAGTGGAAAGGTTTTTCACCAGTATGTTTGCGCATGTGTGATTTGAGCTGGTAATTTTCTAAATATTTTGACCCACAAATATTACATTGAAAGGGTTTTTCACCAGTATGTTTTCGCACATGTAATTTGAGATGGTAATTCTTTGAAAACTTTGACCCACAGATCTCACAGATGAATGGCTTTTCCACAGTGTGCGTCTGCATATGAATTTTGAGATCTGAAACTGTTGAAAATTTAGACTTGCATATCTTACAGTTGAAATATTTTTCGTTTGTGTGCTTTCGGAGATGTGACTTTAGATGTGAATTTTGAGAAAATTTTGACCCACAAACATCACAGTGGAATGGTTTTTCTCCAGTGTGTATTCGCATATGTCTTTTGAGATGTGAACTATTAATAAATTTTGATGAACAGACTTCACAGAGAAATCTCTTTTTACTACTGTGTGTTTGTATATGCTTTTGAAGTTGTAACCGTTTTGAAAACAATAACTTGCAAATTTCACAATGGAATGGTTTTTCACTTGTGTGTATACTTCTGTGATATTTAAGGTTGAACTCATCAGAAAAATTACATTTGCATGACTCACAAGGGAAGGATTTTTCTTTGGCTTTTGAATTGATAGATGGGCTGAAACTCTGAGAAACTTTATATCTTTTACTCCTTCTTTTTAAGTTGGTTTCTTCCAAGGCTTCCATTTTATATATATCAAGTTAAAAAAAATTCAATTTCAAATCTAAAGATTTCAGTCAGTTCAAATAAAGCAAAAAACTTTTTTTTTAATTTTACTTGAAATGTTCTCAATAAATCTTTAATGATTTAAGCATGTCTTTTGAAATCTAATAGATAAATCTTTAATGATTTTTAGCATATTTTTTAAAACTTAAAACTGATGAATTAAATGAAGTATTAATCCTTCAAGCATTAATATTTTCCATTTCCAACAGAAACAAAAGACACAAAAAGATATGATAACAACATGTAAAAAGAAAAAATTCTGTTAGCGTTTTTGCTTTATATTCCAAAGAAAGATCTCAGAAATAGTCTCTTTCCTGATAGTGAAGCATATTACACCTAAAGAGATAAGTAAATGTACCAGTTGAAACATATAAACAATAAATACAAAAAGTTCACTTGAGTAGAGGATTCTTTGAGTATTAATGACCTTTTCTTAAAAAAATAAAGAGAGTTTCTAAAGTAAGTATCATTTTTTTTAGTAAAACAATTAGTTCATTTTTGTCAGGATTCATTTAAAATTTCATGAACAGTAAAAGCTGTTTTCATGAAGCAGTTTTAGTCTGTTGTCTTGTGTTTGTAAAATCTGAAAATGAATCAGAAACAAGGAACTGAGATTTTCCAAAAAGATGCAGATATTTGTCTAAATAAAGAATTAAACTCATAAAAATTAGGGAATTGCACATAACAATGATTCTTTTCTTCCTGGTGTTTTTTTTGTTAATCAACAACATTCCAGTCAATTATTTTTTTTATTTACTAATATATATATATATATATATATATATATAATAAGGAACATTTTATGTATAGGAATGAACCTCAGTATTATAGTGGATAATTTTTAAGATTAAATATAATCTGTCTTAAAAGACAAGCAAGCATCCATTCCTTTGTGTTGTGTCAATTATGTCCAAAAACACCATGAAAAAGATTTGGTTTGTTTTAATAGCATATCAACCATTGTGGTTTATATAATGCCAAAGCCATCCTCGTAGAAGAACAGTAGTGATACTATTTAAACCATAATTGAGGGAGAAGGGGTTTCCTACCATTGTCAAAGATATTAGTCCAAATGAGAACATAATAGCAAGATAGGAGTTTTCATCAATGGTCCAGGAGACTAGGTTTCAATCCTAGGTCGGGTCATACCAAAGACTCAAAAAATAGTACTTTATGCCACCTTGCTTAACACACAGCATTATAAGGAAAGGATCAAGGGTAAAGTGGAGCAATCCAGGGAATGAAGTAGCACCATCCCCAACACCATGGTGTAGTAGCTATTGAAAAGAGTGCCTTCGGGTCACCCTCAACTAAGGTCACCAACTTTACATATGTCACAGTCCAGCACATTAGCTATTATGTCACAAGTATGAAATTGGGATGCAGCAATATAAAAAGTGTTTCATTACGGAAATAACCTGAATTATTTACATACACATGAATTTTCTGCTTTTATAGCAACACAAAACTTTTAACAGTTGAAATGATTACATTATGTGCTAGTCTCATTGAAGCATCTATTTCTTTGTGTTGTCTATCAAATGAATGTGTCTGATGTAGAAATGGTTTTTCCTTTATTCTACTCATAATTTACACTGTGGGTTATGTCCCA
Source organism: Sepioteuthis lessoniana (assembly GCA_963585895.1). Taxonomy (NCBI): domain Eukaryota; kingdom Metazoa; phylum Mollusca; class Cephalopoda; order Myopsida; family Loliginidae; genus Sepioteuthis; species Sepioteuthis lessoniana. Next base: position 72,288,137 of record OY757908.1, read on the forward strand.
TTGTAATGCTGCTTTTATGCTGACACTTAAGTTCAAATAAAAACTCTTAGAATATTGGCATTGCTTTCATGAATGTTTCCAAATGTTATTTTCATTCCATTTTTTCATTCAACTATCACAGCAGAGTGCACAAGGAAAGTGGTCAAACTCAGCAAAAACCTAATGAGATTGAGAAACAACAGTATAAAATCTGTTTCATAAAGAACACATAAAAGACATAAGGATTTACTTACATATATGTTTTATGCTATATTATTAGTTATATGGCAACACTGAACTTTTAGCAGTTAAAATGATTGCATCATGTGTTGGCCTCATTCAGTCATCTGAATATTGTTTTCCAAGGTTGAACATGTTCTTATTATTGAGATTTATTTCATATTCATATCTCACAAGTGAGTTAGAGACCAATTCAATTTCAGCCCAGTTTGCTGGGGCAGTAGAATACATTAACCACATCTTTGTAGAGAGGTAAGACCCCCCCCCAACAGCAAGTCTTCTGGATACCACACAAAACTGCATCCGATGGTGAGGCTCCAATCCTGGAGCTTTGAGAAACTTTGGAGTATTCTTTCATTCCCATTACTCTCAGGTCCACTCTAACCTGGAGTGGTGGTAGCATCTATGGGTAAAATGGAATTGTTTACTCATCTACTATACTTGAAACCATTTAATTGTGCGCAAACAATAAATAGCAATACTGTGTGCAAACAAATGAGCTCTGGCTCATTTAAAAATAATGTTATCTACAAATCATTTATATTTAGTATATATATGAATAAGCAGTATTTTGCATTAAATAACTAACAAGTGTTAATGTGCCATAAAACAAAACCAATCAATTTAATCTGAAATTTGCTCAGTCTATATGTCACAATAAAATTAACAATATTGAGTTTGATAAATTTCAACAGAATGGCAGTGTAATGAAATGGGTATCAATCTACATACTGGTTAAAATAAATCACTTTCATCATTTAAAATAAAAATGTATGTACAATTGATATATTTTGTAAGTTGTCTTTAAAAACATTAAATATAGTAGAAGTATTTCAGCTAAATAATACTTTTTAGACACTTTTTTGTGTGTGTGGTTTCATTTCGGATGATATTTATTGTACAGATACACAAGAGAAAACCAATCTAAAGGGAGATCAACTTTTTTGTTGTTAACAATTTATTAATATTAAAAAAAAAAACACAGATTATTACGCTTTTGATCATCCATACTTTAAAAGAAAAGCATGCGTCGCTTGTTATAACATTCTGATAAAAAAGTGCGTGTTTTTTGTACATGCCTTATATATATATATATATATATATATATATATATATATATATATATATATGATCGAGCCATATTTCAAACGGATATAGAAATATTGTTTAATCTCATCTAAACAAATTCTAAAAATAATTTTGGAATAAATACACAAAACACAATTAAAAGAATTCGTAGCTTCCATGTTTACCTCAGATGTGTTTTTGTTTTATCTCCCAAATACTGATAACAAAACGCCGATTCTCGCCCCTGAAAAAAAATCCTATTTGTTTCTTTTTTAGTAAATATTAATTACATTTTTACGCACTTCTCCGAATCAATGTCCCTGGAATCGTTCGAGAAAATAGCTTTCTTTCTCTTAGGTCGATCAAAACAAAAATGGAGGAAACGGACGGTGCAGAATAAAACCTATTCCTCATCAATATTTGATCATTCTCAAGTCAGTTGTATACATACATACATACATACATACATACATACACAGGCATACTTTTGCCTTACGTTACATTTTTAAAAGTTCTTTTCTGAGCTTTTTTCTCGATAATTCTTGTTCACTTTTTTTTAACCTCAAGTCCTGGGGGCAAGAAATGATATATTCGTCCCATCAAAATATCAACAAACAAGAAAGAATCAAAACTCTCTCTCAAAAAAGGTATCCAGCTTTTTGACAAGTACAGATACCTGAGAAAAATACAAGAGAAAAAAGATGGTAACCAGGGATTTATTAACAGCGAATAAAAAAATAAAAAGTTCTGTCTTATTGACCAGGTTAATAGATTTTTCCCACATTGCTAGCCCCAGTGTTCTTCCATTCTTTTCTTCATCTCGCCCTTCTTCTACACACTGGCCTGAATCGCTTGAAAATTTCATCTTCCCATGGTCGTGGAGGTTTTCCTTGAGGTCGGTTCTAGTCTCTGGGATACGTCTCGACAACTGCACGCATCCACCTGTGAACTTTAGGTCATGTATTGTAGCTCGCTATATAAATAAAGAGTGCTCAATATCGGTGATTAAGCATGTCTAAGTTAAGATTGCACAGATACAGTCAACGGCGCTTGGTGACGGTCATTTTCTCGCCTTTGCAAACATCAGATTGTCTACACTATCCTAACACACCTATGCAAATATCTGAGTGTCTACGCTATCTGAACACACACACGCACACACACACACACACACACACATACACACTCACTCACTCACACATATGTTTAATTTAATAGGACAGACACTTTGTGTCTGCCTACTCCGTTGATCCGTTCAAGTCTTAGCATGACTCGTTTGACTTTTGAATGGAACAAATTCAGATACTTGTTCTTTCCCCTATTCTTTATATAAATGTGTATGACACGTCATTGTGTTCGTCATTTCGTGATTCGGTCTTCCGAATATGGGCTTCAGTTGGGTCCGAAAGTATTTGGGAAACGTTTAGCGCCTTTCTAATTCAAACGACTCATACGAAGACCTTTGAACAGCTCAGCGATAGAGTAGGCAGACACGAAGAGTCCGTCCTATGTAATCATACGTATTTATTAGTAAATGCTGCATGGATATATATATATATATATATATAATTGGTTGACTGTAGTCGAGGGTGACCCAAAAGCTCCCTTTTCACTAACTGTTTCATTGAGGAGTAAGGGAGGGTGCTACTCCTTTCTCTGAATTGCTACACCAACACTTGATCCGTTTTTCATAATGCTGAGTGTTAAGCAAGGAGACATCAAGTATCATTTTTTTTTTAGTTTTTGGTATGACTCAACCTAGGATTGAACACCGGTCTCCTGGACCAGTGACAAACACTCTAACCATTAGAGTGTTTACCAATGGTTCGGGAGACTGGGACTCAGTCCACTGGGCTGGAATACACTTCGGCTGGCTGAGTTCTCTTGTACACGGATCAGGTCGAGCGTGTCTTGGCTTGGCAGCAGTTGGTTGAGGGTGCCTGGCGCAGGTGCCGAGGATGCCCAGCATTTGCGTTTCACGGTTGACACCGACATCCTTGAGCTTTTAGTGTTGTAATAGTTAGTTTCCATAACACTATAAATTAATTGACAATACAAATAAATAAATAAACTTCTTTGGAAACACAACAACGAAATGTTTATTATTGTAGCAGAAGTAAACGAGTCAGAGTAAGAAAAGGTTCTTTTTGGTGTCACCGGATAGTATGTTGGTCCTTGAGTTTGTAGGAAGTATGTGTCACAGTAGCAAGTAGCTCGTGTGACTGACCGCAGGGCTGGTTCTTCTGTCTGTGTAGCTAGTAGCAAGGTGTTCTTCAGTGAAGGTTTTCCATGTGGAATGTCCGTAGGAGAGGACGCGAGAGAGGTCTGTCTTGGCTACTAACTAAGTGCTCTGACTTGTCATGACTTCCAAAAAGGGGTAGAAAAAATAGTTCTAGAGAGGAAGATGAAATCAATGCGCTCTGCCCCTGATTGGTCAGTGTGTGGCCGAATCGCTTGGAGGGGGCATTGATTCCCGAGAGGATATAGATCTGTGACTGCTACATGCTCATCGGTCCCATATTCCACTGAGTGGGCCGATGACCAACATAGTCCAGCCGGGCTTGAGTCTCGGCTCATGCCCGACTTTCCTCTCTCCTAACCCCTACTATAATTTGACCTTCGGGTCATTTGACCTTGTGTCAAGTCTTGTCTGGTGGGAGGCAGAGACAAATATTGGAAGCTTGATTAGCCACTAATCAGTGCTAACCTTTCACATCACATCACTGTTTTTTTATTAATTCATTCATCGGGCTTAAGTTAAGATAAGGATTTGGGTTTATTTTGCCATAGCTAAATTATCGGCCGTTTTAAAATGGGAAAGGTAACAATTGCCTTATTTATTGATTTATAATTGTCGTTGATTTTTTTCTAGTTTTTTACAACTTGATTATGCAATCGGGAGGCATCGGTAACGGAAAGACGATTTTCCCCAATCTTGAACGAGGTTGCTGGCGTTTAACTTTGCACTAATTTCCATAGATCCATCTCTTCTACTCATGTACTATGGGTAAATAGTAGGGCAGACTGGGCTTTCAAACATTGGAGGAAGGCAAATCACTCGACAGGATCAGGAAAAACTTTAAATCTAAAACCAAGAGGCGAGGAGCTAACAACTCCACCCAACAAAGCTACTGAAAATGCATTGTTGACGTGTTATAACTGCGGTGCTATGCTACCGAGTCTACAGAAATCTTATATAGTCACTATGAAATCATTAAAAGGCCGTTGTTTCGTGTCGTAATATTTTTCAATCCAAAAAATATCCGTCCCGAAATGCAGAGCGTCGCACCATGGAACATTGTTTTTCAGGAACTCAATGACTGGCCACCGTGTACACTTTCTTTGTTTATATCATTACACAACTCGCGTTTTCTATGTCACGTTTGTAATATTAATGATTAGAATTTATTTGCATTAACACTGTGTTATCTAATTGCCAGATGTTTGCATCAATCTGCACTAATCACCAAAAAAGCGTGAAATTGACTGAAAATGCCAAACAGGTAAGAGGGGGGTAACTTTTTTGATGGACTTAAAAATTACTTTTTGGTAGGGAGAGTGCTGGATTATTGTTGGGTTTTAAAATTTGACCACATAGTACGTATGTTTTTTGGTTTTTTCTCTCTTAAAAGCAGAGATGAAAAATCAAAGAATGAAAATTGCTATTTAAAAAATAAATAAATAATCAAAATAGCACATTTTAAGACTTTAAAATAATATAAAATGAAATAATTGGTTCTTTTTTATTAACATTGGAATAAAAGACAAAATAAACTTTTTCGTTTTGTATGTGTCAAATAGTACGTGTCCGTGAATATAGAAATTTTTGTTACTGAAAAATATTGCTGCTCGTGCGATCTTTCAAAATATCAGTAAAACAAAAAAAAAGGTAAGGCCATACAGCTACTTGGTGAGATACAAATACTTTATGTGCAAAAGTTCATGGCGTTTTCTTTTGGGAAAGTAGATAGGCCAACCAGAAACTTTTGCGTATACATAAAAAAAAAATCATTGTTCTGTGTTTTTAATTCCAGATACCAGCAAATTTATTATCTTAACTGCAAATGAGAGTAGCCTCCCTTATTTCACTAACATTCAAAATTGCTGCTGTTGTTATTCTTATCATTTTGCTTGTTGTGAGTTTTTCACGCCTGTTGCAACTAGTGGTTCTCGCTGAAGCCTAAATGACAGCAAGTTTCCTCAGATTCTTTTCAGTATTCTCTCAGATTTCAGCGGTGCTATGATCTTGATGATATTGATTCGTCCTCCCAGTCTCCAATCGTTCCAAAGGTTCCAACTACGGCCAACATTACCATCACCTTCATGTTCCATAGGTTTTTCAGTTCTCGGGCAATGTCCTGGTATTTATCAAGTTCTTTTATTTTCGTTTACACTCACGCTGGGATCTACTGAAATGGCAAAATCTACATGTTGACTTGTTCTCTTCTTTTTATTAACTCAAACTATATATGCTCTTCTGTCCGATATTGGGTGATCCATTTGTATCTCAAAATCCCAGAGAATTTTGTGAGTCTCATTCTCTGGAACAAATGTATTTAAACACAGATAATAATTATAATGATGATGATGATCTGCTACTGTTGACCTCTTGGTGGAAACTATGTCAGAAAAATGAATTACAAAAGAACAGGATTTAATAGCTTGCAGCCATTTTTAGTATCATCTAACGGCTGACAGGAAAACATTAGAGTAAGTTTATTTCTAAAAGAAGAGTTACAAAAACATTAAAAAAGGGAAGTAACCAGTAAGGGTTATTAATTTGTGTTTACCTTAAATCGTATTTTTATGTACATTAAGAAGTATACTTAGTTTCTTTTCAGAAACTGCTTTGGTGAATGTGTCTACTGTGTTTTCTTGTGAAGCAATATACAGTTACTTGATGACTCTTTTTCCATTTTCTCTTTATATGTTTAGACTTCTGGTGTTGAACTGAGTTTTTTTTTTTTAGCCAGATCTATAGCACTTAGGTTATCCTTGTATATAGTCACAAAATTTTCATGGGCATCCATATCACTGAACCCCTCTTATCACTATATTGCTTCTTGTGTAGTCCTTGCCAACACCATGTATTTGGCTTCACACATTGACAGTGCTACAGTATATTATTTTTGACTTTTTCATTAAATCAATGTTCCATTCTCTGATAAACAGAAACAGTATGCAGAAATATAGTTTTCCTGAAGTAACCATCTTGGGTTCTTGATTTGTGTTATCTCAACAGCTACATAAAAATTTTCATAAAAGATAAAAAAGAAAAAGAAAAGTCAGACACGAAGTCATTATCATACTTTTAAAAAGAGATGGTCCCAAGAGGAAAAGGGGAATCCCTGTTGGTTTGTGGTTCACATGCTGGACTGTAACATCATAGGAAGGGAGTTCAAATTCTAGTTGCACTATCATGTTCACTTTTGGACTTACCCTTCAGAACAGTGTGAACCCCCTTATTTCCTATGGGATAAATTGTACCACTAATCTTCTTCTGCAAGGATATCTTTATCATTAAATAAGCCGCAAAGGTTGATATGCCATTAAACAAAGAAAGTAAACCAAATGAGAATGTGATGAGGTATGTACTGACAGCAATAGAATGTGCTGTCCTCACACTGATATAGCAATTATGCTTTAATCTGAAACTATTTTATCTTTACTTTTTATAATGAAGTAATTTTGATCAAATGAATGCTTATGATAAATCTGTCACCAATGATGAATTGATGGCAATATGATCAGACACACTGAGATGCTTTTGAAAATATAGTTTTCTATGTTTCTTTATGGTATGTTATGCATCAATTGATGTTTTTGAATTTTGACTTGTCCTTTCCCTAGATTTATAATTTACCAAGGCCAGAGAATTCAGTTTGCTCTACTGTTTTATCCATAGCTTGAGAGAGAAATCAATTTATACCTAATCTCAAAAGAAGGGCAAAATGAATGCAAACAGTTTTGACCTGAATTTGAAGTTGGCTTGCCACTTCCATTTTCTCCATTGATGCTACTACATCTGTTCAAATTGCTGGATTAAAGTCTTTGATTAATCTCTTGCTGCTTCTTAGTAATGAATAAGTTTGATAAAGGAATTGTTTATAGTTTTCAATAGTTTTGTCAAATCTGCTTTGTTTTTCTTATCAACTTTTAATTCTATGTGATATTTTGTCTAAAACATGATTCAAATAATTCCATTTCTGTAACTGCACAAATGATTTTTCAAAAATTACCTTTGTAATAATTTTGTCATTTTTCTCTTCAAATATGACTTTATTGTGCTTAGTGTAATAGGAAATGGAATCAGCGACCAGAGTTCAAATCCAGGTTTAAGCTGCTGGTGTTTTACTTTCTGCTAATATTCTTAGGAAAGGCATAAATTCATCTATTCTCCCTCCAGCTCTGCATAAATTGTAGAGTGGATTGGGTTCTTTAATTTTGGTAAGACAACCAGTCAAGGAAAAGGACAACTCTGAATTCAAACTATCTGTTCTCTGCTTAAAAAGTTAACCTTGTGTAAATACATCCTTAGAGGAGTGTTGGCATAACAGTTATCATCATCGGAAAGGAAACTGGTGATCAGACCTGGATAAGGCTATTTGTATTTCACTTCACACTAATGCCCTTTGGAAAAGCATGAATCTATCTCTTCTCTCTCCATCTATGGGTTAAATAGTTGTGAAGATCAGGTTCTTTAGCCTTGGTTAGGCAACCAGTCTAGGAAAAGGGAAAATCTGAAATAAAACCAACTTTACTCTGCTTAAACATTGACGTTTTGTCACATCCTGTTCGTGGTGGAGGGATTGAATAATTTCACATTTCACTTTAAATTTGTCCACAATTTTTGTTCCTGCAAATTTGTTAGGAACAAATATGTCTGCTTTGAGTACTCTTCTTTTAACTGTCCAAATATTTAAAATTGTTTGTTTATACAGTCCTCTTTACTTGTTCAATAACCCAATTTGCTGATAGAGATGCTATTCATGTCACATGTTCTAAACAGGAATAGACTGGCATAACCCATCCATTTCCAGGTTTGCAAATGGTTTGAATTTAGAGTTTTCTTTCTTGACTAGTTTCCATATTGAGGTTAAACAGCCCAGTCTGCCTTACTATTTACCCATAGCTGATGGAAAAATAAATGGATTTAAACCTTTCTCAAGAGTATTAACACTATGGGAAATGTAAACAGCCTTGTTCTGGAATTGCACCAGGTAACTGATAGCCATTATCCTACATGTGCTTCCAGATTTATAGAGTCATCAATTTTTTAAAATGCCTTGTCAACTGGGGCTGTAGAATATGCTGACTGCATTCATCAAAGGGATAAGACCCCATCCTCATCAACAAGGCCACCTGTTGGCTGTGGATGGTGACCTGTGATGCTTGAGGACAGGATCTTGGTGGCTGCAACTGAAGTGGTCATGTGACATGCAACCATCTACTTTGGCCCTTACTGGGCTAGATAGGTGGTTGGAGAGGCCTAATCTGATCAATCTGCTAGTCATGCCTTACCCTAGCACTTGTATAGTTGTTCTGACTCTAGTCTTCAAATTGCTCTCATGGCCAAGAAGTACCCAACCCTATTTCATCTTAAAGGTGCTAGAAGGTGATGGCTGAGGATTAGTTGTGCTGAGCTTGAAATACTTGAAACCATCTAAACTGTGTGTCAACAAATATTAAATGAAATTATTTGTGTTAAATAGCAATACTTGGACCATTTAACTGTGTACAATTGAGTTAGTAATGTTGAATAGAATTATTAGTTTTAGATAGTAATACCTAGAACCATTTAATGTCTTGACTATGACAATAAATTGCATTTGATGATGATACTCTAATCCTGGAGTTTGTGGAATGTGGAATACTCTTTCATTACCATTATATTCAGGTTCACTCTGACCTGGAGTGGTAGTAACTGATGTATTGGTCAAACAGAACTGTTCATTAATTTACTATGTATTATTATTATTAGTTATTTGAAACCATACAGCTGTATGCAAGTTGTTTGTATTAGGAATACTTGATAAATAGAATTACTTAGCAATACTTGAAACCATTTAATTTTATGTAAACATTTGAGCTCTAATTCATTTAAAAATTAAGTTACAAACAAACTATTGACATACAAATCATATATACAGGGTGGAACGACAAAATTGTCGTCCTAAAGAAAACAACACTACAGCTTTATTTTAAAACTTTTATTGAAAAAATCAATTCAGGTAACTTGATCATGTAGTAGAGCTGACATCTATTCAATGTAGCCGCCTTCAGCCTCAACCACCGCCTCGATACAGATCCAGAACTGGGAGCATGCCTTTTCCACAAGCACCAGCGGGAGCTTGGCGAATATTTGGCAGATGGCGGCGATCAGGCTGGCTCTGGTGTTGTGGGAGGTCATGTTGGTGATGTTCTCGACGTATGACCAAACAAAGTAGTCCAGTGGGTTCAGTTTGGGGGAGGAGGGGGGCAGTGAGAGAAGGGTACAAAGTCATAGCACTCCTTCTGAAGCCAAGCCTGGGTCTCTTTGGACTTGTGGGCCAGCGCCAAGTCCTGCTGCCACACCCAGGATCTGCCACCAGCCACCTGATTGCACCAGGGGATCACCACACTCTTCAGCATATTCAGGTACACTTTGGTGTTGACTTTCAAGCCAACTTTGAAGGTGTGAGGTGGCATGATGTGGCCCTCACTTGAAACCACACCAAAGGCCATAACTATAGCCGGAAACTTTGTTTTCATCATCCTGGGCACATCCCTGTTATTTGTGGCAATCCAGATTTGCATTTTTAGGGTGCTGGCAATGGTCCTGTTATCATAACTTGGATCAGTAGAGAGCATGGGTTGTACAGCGGTGCATTTCCAATCTCGCTCGTTGAACATTGTGTCACTTTCAGACATAATAAAAGGCTCCTATTGCTCTTGGGATTTGTAAACAACTGGCCAACTAGTAGATGGTCTGCAACAAAAAAAGAAAACTGGTTTTCATTAAATGGAAATGGAATCATGTCGTCTTTTCTAGGGCAACAATTTTCTCGTTCCACCCTGAATATATATATATATATAAACAGAATTTGGCATTTAATAACTCACAAGGGTTGATATGACATTAAACCAAATAACCAAACCAATTTTTTAAAAAACTCCAAAAACTTGCTTTCAATCATCAGTTGTTATAACAAAAACTACTTTGATAATTCCTTTTAATTTAAAAAACAAATCACTAAGAAATATTTCAACTTAAGTTTTTGTTTCTTTTACTTTTTATCTTTTTCATTTTCTTATTTTTTTTCTTTGCTTATAGGTTTTGCTGTTTCAAAAAAAGCATAGCTAAAATGATTTTTATTTCAACAAAATAACTGAAAATTGTTTATGTTTCAGTGCAGCTTCTCATGGAAAACCATGACATCATGTTGAATGGAAATTTAAAAGTATGCTTCAATGGAAACAAGAATTGTTATGACTTAACTTCAGGTTGCATATGAATGGAAGGACATTGTGTATTAAAGTAACAGCTGTAAATATGCTTGTTTTATTATTTGAAGATGAAAACTACATTTCAGAAGGGAAGAGCAACAAAAAACGAAGAAATTCATTAGAAAAAAATAGTTTACATAGGGGTTATTGTGTTGCTCTAAATACACAAATAAATAAAAAAGAATGGAGCATTCCATCAATTATACAAATTCATGGTTGTCTGCTATTTTAAATTTTTGCTGCTTACAGCAACATTATAAAAAAGTTTCAAGGTATTTACTATAATTGCACATATAAATAAAGACTCCCATCATCCCCTGTGACTTGATGTTTTCCAAAAAATATGTCATCTAAACTAGAAAAGTCATTTGTCTGTGGAGTCTGTGGATCTTCATTTGCAAGGAGCTCCAATCTTAAAATCCATGTAAGGATACATACCGGTGAGAAACCATTCTGCTGTAAAATTTGTGAATCAACATTTTCACAACTTTCAAGCCTTCAGATGCATATGAATACACACATTAGTGAGAAACAGTTCCAGTGCAACATTTGTGAATATGCAACTGCATGGAAATCTGCCCTCAAAGAGCACTTGCATATTCATACTGGTTTAAAACCATTTCACTGTGAAGTCTGCAAATCTACATTTTCTCTATCCTCCTACCTTAGAAAGCATATGAAGACACACACCGGAGAGAAACAATTTCACTGTGATATTTGTGAATATGCAACTGCTAGAAAATCCAACCTCAACAGACATATAACCATGCATACTGGTGTCAAGCCATTCCAATGTGATGTTTGTGATATGACTTTTGCACAAAAGTCTCATCTCCAGAAACATACCAGTACACACACTGGAGAAAAACCTTTCCTCTGTGACATTTGTGGATACACGTGTGCCTGGAAATCTTATCTCAAACTTCACCAACGCATACATACAGGTGAAAAACGGTATCATTGTGAGGTTTGTGAAATGAGGTTTATATGCAAATCCAACCTTCAAAGTCATATGAGTAGACATATAGACAAGAAGAGTAATTAACAATGAAAATCTTAATGAATGTTTGTATCACATACAAATTCTAGAATTTTTCATTCACTCTTTATGATCTAATTATATAGATCAGTATTTTTTTGTTGTCTTTAATTCATTTTAACATGTTACTATTCAGGATGACTTCTTTTATGTTTGTATTTTTAAGGGTGAAAATGTATTCTCTGATCTTCTACTGTTTAAACAGAAACCTAATTATTCTTTTTTTAGAATATTCAAAATAATAAATATAAAAATTAGGAAAATAAAAATGCCTGAAGAGTATAAACTTCATTTTTTTGTTTAAAAAAACGCATTAAATTCATTTTTAGTTTGAAAAATATATTTTTTATTTCCCAGCCTTATGTTTTGAAAGGTTTTTTTCTTTAAAGGCAACTACAAATCCCAATTTACTAACTGCATTACATAAGTGCTTAGTTTCCCATTCATAATACCAGAAAATTGGAGATAGTAATATTGTAATACTTTTTTTTGCATCACAGAGACCAGCAAAATTATAGCACTTTTCAGAAAATAGTTCTCACTATACAGTTTTGAAAATATATATTTTAGATGTATACGAACTTCTAGCAAAAAGTCTAAAAAATAACCTAGGCTCAACTGTGTATTCTGGCTCAAGTTTTAAAAAAGAGCACTGCAGATTTTTACCGACATCTAATAATTTTACTATAATTTTATGACTAGAAATAATTGAATAAGTTTTATTTTGACATGCTTTTGCCTATCATTCAAAAGATTGTGTTCCCATATCATGCAAAATAAATGCTTTGCTGGATGCCTGGTGATGGGGAAGATATTTTGGATGTCCCCACTCTCCAAGGACCAATATTAGCATTAGTATATATATGATATACTTACACTGGACACAGTGGAAAAAGATAAACTCATTTGTATATATCAAGAACATTTGATATTCTATATGCTCAATATACCTTAAGAAGACTTATAACATAACCAGGTTTGGTTGTGGGGTTACTAATCACGTTTTGTGTTTTGGGAAGGAATAGCCTGGTGGAGCCCATCCCTCCCCAGGTCTGGTTTGAATTTAGTTTTGCTTCTTCTAGACTGGTTGCCATACCAAGGTTAAAGAGCCTAGTTTGCCCTACTATTTACTCATTACTGGAGGGAAAATTGTTAAATTCATAAATTTCCTAGGAGTATTAGTGGTATATGAAATGCGAACATCCTTGTATAGGAATTGAACTCATGTAGCTGAATCCATTTCCTACAATGCTAACCTACAAATGGTATTAAAGAGAAAAAATACACAAACATGCCCTAACAGCTAAAACTATATGCATATTGATCTATGAACAAGCAGTATGTGGAAGGAGTACAAAATATAAAAAGACTTGTTTGATAAGGGCAGTTAAGATAGGCATGTATGTAATAATGTTTGTTAATCTTCAATGATCCTTTTGGATTATCCATCTTACCCCAACCTTCCTCATCTTTGTTGTTTTTGTTATTGTATTTTTGTATGTTCACTTTTTATCTTATTTTTGTTGTTATTTTTTTATATCAACTTTGTATTTTGTTTTAATCATTGTACAGAACCATTAAATTCTTTAGCTACTTCTTGAAATTCATTTTCATAAAGTGAATATTCTTGGGAAAAATATATCTGTATCAGAATCTTCATACTAAGAATTTTTCTTAAACAAAAATGGCTCTAACTTACCTTGGATTTAACTACTATGAAGGTTTAGCTTAATTAAGTTCATCAGTAAATAGGTTTATTTAATCTTTTAGGTTTAAAAATTTTAATGAACATTTACATTGTAATAATTTTGGAAAAACCAAACAATACATTTTTACATTATTTATTATGAACAGTTTCTTGGAGTTTAAGTTTTTAAGGATATTGCCTTAATATTGAATTTTTTTTTTTTGAGAATCTTTATTCATGGTTAATGTTTTAGCCAGTAAAGTCTCCTAACTTCTTTAGGTAATTATGTTTAAATATAAAATTCATCTCAAATCTCTACATCAGGTAGATTTTCACCAAAAAGAAAGCTGAAGAATAAACTAGCAAACAGAAGTTCCTCAAAGATGAGAACTATTCTGAAAAATATTTAATATTCATAGTAATTTATCATAGAGTGAAATTTGCTGAAAATATCTTGAATATAACTTATCTTATTGAGGCTGAAAGGATTATTTTTAAGTCACCCATCCATACTAGCACAAACAGCTACACATAAATTCATGTGTTAATTTTTTATTGATAGCAGTATTTAACTGCATCTCCTTGGGTGTAATATACAACCTATAATCTGTTTAACAGCTCATGTCCATATAAGGAGGCACTCCTGTTGTGGAGTGGCTCATCTGCTGGACTGTGACTTTGTTGTAAGTAAGTTCAAACTCCAGTCATGATATTATGTTCACTTTTGGACTAAAATCCTTGGGAAAAGTATGAACTCCCCTATCCCTCCAGCTAAGGGTTAGATAGTAACAATGCTCTTCTTCCACAAGGATAACTTTGATATTGAATAACCCTTAAAGGTTGATATGCCATTAAACCAATTAACCAAACAAAACAAAAAAACGGACCATGTATATGCATTGGCAAAGTAAAAAATTACTCCAGTCCCTGCAATTAGTGTCCAGAGATCTTTACTTGTTTTGCTTAATCCAACCCTTATGAAAAACACTCTGAAGAGAGATGCCACTTTCCAATCTTATCCTGATGTTCAGGAAATTCCCAATGTGTGCGTGTGTGTGTGTGAGTCCAAAATTCGATTATGGCAAAGCTAAAATGAATTCTTTATCCTCATGACCTAGCCCCACAGATGGTCATATTGACATACTGATGAACAAATAGACATGAAAAGTGATAGGGAAAGCCATATACTGTTCTCTCCTTCTGGATGACATTATTGTATCTAAAAGGAGGTGCTCAAAAGTTCTTGGCCCAACCAAAAAGACTTCTGTAGCCTCTTTGTGGAACATAAGGCTGCAGCCAACTATGTTACTAATGATGCTGAAAATTTCAGTAGCAAGTAGGTTTTTATAGGCTGAAGTTACTAGCCCCACAACCTTGAGTTTTTTCTTCTCTTAGACTGGTTTGCATACATTCAAGGTCAGATAGTTTGCCCTATTTGCTTGCCGCATTTCCCCATTTTTTAAAATTTAAAGTTTTTCCTTCTTCTACATTGGTTTCCAACGTACAAGGCTAATCTGCCTTACTATTTACTCATAGCTGGTGGAGAAGAAATCAGTTCATGTCTTTTCAAAAAGCAATAATGTGAAGTAAAAGGTAAACAGCCTTGATTTTATTTGGTTGTTTTTAATGGCATATCAACCTTCTTGGGTTATTTAATGCCAAATCCATCCTTCTAGAAGAACAGTAGTGGTATTATTTAACCAACAGCTGTAAGGATAAGGGGATTCATACCTTTCCCTAAGGTATTTGCTTGAAAGTGAATGTAATAGCATGACTGGAGTTCAAACTCACTATGATTCCACAGTCCAGTGCTTTAACCATTACACCATGAAGATACCCCCATAAACAGCCTTGTCCAGGATTTGAACTTGTTTTCATTTTCTATGAGGATGATTATCATGCTACCAACTTGTCCCAACCAAGAAGAGGAAGACCAAGTTAAAGAAACTTGGGAAACAATGTGCCAAGTGTGTTGAACTGTGAAATGAATACATAAATTAGCATATATGGGTGATAGCTCTATATCATTCACTTTTTGGCAAGGGTGAGAACTTTTCAGCACTCCTTTGTCATACCACTAATGACAGGTAAAAGCCATTCAGTTATATTTCCTGTTTTCTTTTTATATTTTGTTACACTGAAATTATAAGGAAAATATCTGAAGTTTTGTGTTTTGTTTTTGTTTTTTTTGCAAAGACTATGTCTTCATTTTAAAAATATCAATTTATGTTTTTAAAATTATTTTTACTGAGACTAAAAATTCTGATGAAATTTTAAAGAAATTTTGTTGCTACTTTTTGTTACAAGATAAAGGATTCTTTTTATTTTTTTATTATAAAATTTGTAAATTACAAAATAAAACATTTGAACCAAAAAAATTTTTAACCTTGAAATTTTACTTTTGTCCCAAAAATAATGTTTTTCTTTAATGTATTTTTTTTTATAAAGCCGAAATTGCTCTTACAACAAATGATTTTTTAAAGTTTTGATTTTGCCAGTGATCAGAAAAATGCCTTCTTAAAAAGGGCATAATTTCTGGCTTGGGAATTTGCAGCTTGAAGTCTATCTTCTTTAGTTGGATTTATTTATTTAATGGCATATCAAATTCTTGTGGGTTATCTAATGCTGAAATTTAATTCATTTCTAAATGTCTAATTGTAATCATAATCCGGGACAAGGAATACCAAAATATCGAGACTATCATCTGAACATGAGAGATGGACCTTACAAATATAGTGACTATACTACTTACTCTTGATTCGTACCTTGTAATGCCAAGTGTTTGGTATGACTTGAACTAGGTGTAGGACACAGGAAGTTTAAGATTAACTACCTCGGATGGGATAGGGAGTTCATCCTCATTTAGCAGAAGTCCTGGAACCATCAAGACGTGGAATTCTCAGATCCAAATGTCGAGCGCCGATATAGGCAGAAGGTATTCATTGAACTAACTTCTAGTTTGGAGAAGGTCTTACAACCATACAGAGATGAAGCGAAGTCCTGTATATGTGGGATTGGGTAACGATCAGGTATCATCATGGCATTAAGTCATCGATAGTCCCCAGTCGGACGCCAATCTCTAGAACGCTTTGGAACCATATGCAAAGGGGAAGCCCATGAACTGGACGAGCTGCAGCATGTAGTTAAATTCTGCCTTTGCCGCCTTTATTTTATCTGCAGGGAGGTGGCGAGGGCGTGAGAACACAGGAGCATCTGCAGTCTCAGTGTGATGAGTTGTTGAGTGTGTTGGCTTGCTCACCACAAAATTCAAATTTGCTAACTCTGGGTAAGAGCGTTGTGAATGTAGGAGTGTGCGTTTCAACCAGTATAGTTTTTTAGATTGAACTTTGCCTCCCACACCGGTTGCTTCTGGGTGGAAGGTGTGAGAGGAACTTCCAGCCTGAACACCGGCTGATGGGAATTCGGTCTTTTTCAAATTGACCGGCATACGAGATTGACGTTTTTTCTTTGTGGGTCACTAGCAAGATAAAAAGAGGTAAGTACATGAATTCTCTTGAATTGATTCGATTTAAATCATCATTTTCGTGGTGTGTTTCCCTTTTTGGAACATTTACGAGTGCATTTGTTTTGTTTCAGTTTTCACGTTGGAGAATGTATGCATGTTTTTACACTGAACACGTGCGCAAATAAAGATATACATCTTCATCAGTACGAGACTTGTGTCTATGATTTTTGCCCCCAGTTGCTGCTGTAACAAGCGTAATAAGGTTTGCTATGGGTCGTCGATGGCAGCAATGAAAAATACCAGGCTGATAGGTGAGGTATTTGCCTTAAAACCCGTGACAGAAAGTTCTGTATTAGTATCAATAAGCCGTCGCTTGCGCATATCCACTAAAAGGTTGAAGTAGTGCAGAAAGTCCAAGCCTAGAATGGGGTATGGTAAATCTGCTACAGTAAAAACCCATGTAAAGTCTCTCCGTAATTCCAAGTCCAGAGAACAAGAAATTTGACTGTACGTGGGAATAGAGGAGTGATGATTATCGCTTGCAGTGTGATGGGCGACACTGACAGCTTCTCAGTGAGGAGTTTCGGTGGCCAGATACTGCAAGCTGCTTCTGTGTCAACCAAAAAACGTGCTTGGGATCTGGAATCTGTAATAAAATATGCACGGTTGTTACATAAATCTTGTGGAGAGTATGCGTGCTCAGCTCTCCAGATTTAATTTCCCTAGTTTGAGAACGAGCAGGGCACTTTGCACCTCTGTGCCTCAGCGCCAAAACGACTGTGATAAAAGCATAGTTGTGGCTAGTTTGAGTGGCGGCGGTGGTGTGGAGATGGCGAACGACTTTTGTATTAACGTCTGGGCGATTGTGACCAACTCACGGCTAATTTACCTATTTCTTTGTTAAGTCGCTCTATAGCGTCGAGTATGGCCACTTGCGTGGCAACTTGGCTTGTGTTCCCAGCATTAGAGAGAGTAGAGACTTCAGCCTCTAGCTGGGGAATGGACGCGGTAATAGGCCCCTTAGTGAATTCCATCATTTTATCAGCAGAGGACGCTATTACGTCTACAGAGCTCTTCTCTGTCATGGGTGCCAGAATTGCCTTTACTTGAGGCGATAGCCTTGAGAAGAAAAGTTGTATTACTCACTTTTTTTTTTTTTTTGGTTATTGAAAAAAGATTTTTGTGTACCACGTGACCAGTTGAAAAGAGCAGAGTTGTAAGTTCCTTCTTCCTTTTTTTTCTACCTAGCAGGCCTAGCTGAGAGTATGGGATACAAATTTCTTCTAGTCTTAAAATAGGCAATAAGAGCATACTTAGGAACATTCTGGAAATTTTGGATCAAACCCGCATTAGCATTTAAATAACATTTTTATATTTTACAACCAATCAGCTAAAAACATGGAATAGAACATTCTAGAAAATTAGGATCGGAAGTGAACCTACAGAAAATATTTAGGCTCGAAAATAAAATAGTAAAATACAAATCAGATTGATCAATAAATGTCTACGCGCAAAAATTTTAGGACGATTCTTTGATCCACCTGTAGGATATAAATAACACAGAGTTAGGAAGCCATACACACAAGCCACAATCAGTCAGACTTGCTCGTTCACTTGAAGTCAAATTTTTGTTATTACCTACGTTACTCGGATTGTTAAATTGGTTATCTCGGTAAGACTTTGTTTTTTTCTGTTTGAATTTTTTAAATATTTTTTTTAAGTCTTACCGAGAATTCTTTATTTGTGACGCTTGTTAAATCTCTTGTTTTTGTTATCCGACTTGTGTTTTTGTCGTCGGACTTTATTATTTTTGGGT
Organism: Sepioteuthis lessoniana; assembly: GCA_963585895.1. Taxonomy (NCBI): domain Eukaryota; kingdom Metazoa; phylum Mollusca; class Cephalopoda; order Myopsida; family Loliginidae; genus Sepioteuthis; species Sepioteuthis lessoniana. Next base: position 72,306,918 of record OY757908.1, read on the forward strand.
CTTTATTCCTTATTTGTTTTGTCGTTTTTCATTTTTTTCAGGGGTTCTACGTGTTTTTGTGGCATTTTTTCACTGTTTTTGTGTCTGATTATTTTTTCGTCTTTTGTTTAAACAGTAGAACCCCACTCCATACTTGCAACAGGTGGAGGTTTAGTTCTCTTACCCTCCTTGGCTGCTAATTCTACCTCAGCCATGGAGGGAGAAACGACAACCCCTACAAAGCCAAGCCTAATAGGATCAAATTGGCCTTCGCTGCCGATCTCCGACGATACCCAAGAAAATGAAGTCTCACAAGACAGTCCAATTCAGCCGGCCCAACAAAGCCCCACAGCCTGGAAAGGCCAGCAGAGAGGACCAGATGAATACGAGAAGGACCGGGTGGGCAGATTTGCCAAGTATTTCAAAGGCAACGAAATACTGCCCATCCCAGAAATCGCAGACAAAATCACGCCTAGAGTCCTCTCGCTGGTCGTTTCCAACCTCAAAACAAAAAGGCTAGTGGGGCTAACGAAGGATGTCTTCGAGGAGCTGCTGAGGAAGGCAGGCATCCCATGCCAATACTTTTGCCGTAAAAGTTTCGCGACATGGGATGTCCTCCTTCCTACAGAAAAACAAGCGGCAAAAACAGCTGAATCGGACATCATTACGAAACACTTCAGGCTACAGCCGGAGTATAAAGGCACCCGTAGGCTTCGCGTCACGGTATGTAATGTCCCGGCCATCATCACTGGGGAGGTCCTCGCGGCGTATCTAAGTGCCTTTGGCCTCGTCGAGGAATTTAACCTCCTCAGATCCCCGGCCGGGACAGCCTACGGGAATTATGCCTTCCGGCTGTGCCTGTCAAGGGATGGCTTCAAAGCCATCCCTGAAACTCTGATATGCGGGGATCGGCAGATGATGGTGATGGTGGAAGGGAGACGCCCCAGGTGCTGGGGGTGCAAACAAATCGGACACATCGCTAAGTTTTGCCCCCAGCGACCTGATAACAAGGAAAAGGCGTCAACAACAACAACAACAACAACAAAAGACGTAGCGGCCACCACCATCACCATCAACAAAGAAGCGGAGGCCAAGGGCCCGGGTCAGGTCCAGCCCAAAAACAACCCGGAGGGCTGGACTGAAGTGACCAAAAAGAGGAGGGGATCCCCTAAACAAGGGGAAAAAGTCCAACTTCATCCCCTCCTCAAAAACAAACCAGGGCCGCAACACCAGCAGCAGCAGTAAAAACAACATCGGAACCACCGGCAGCAGCAGCAGCAGTAGCAGCAGCAATAACAACAACAACAACAACAGAATCACCAAAAACATCAACAAAACCACTGGCAACAGCAGCAGCAATTACAACAACAACAACAACAGAATCACCGGCAACACCAGCGACAATGACACCAAAGGAACCAGCAACACCTAAGACACCAGCAACACCAGCACCATCAATAGAAAAGACTAAAAAGAAAAATAAAAAAATCATCGAAGACATGGAAACATCGACCAACCTGAAGAGGAGAAGGGACATCGGGGAGGGGGCAGCAAAGAAAATGTGCCCGGAAAAAAACCAACCTGAGGCAGGCCCCTCCTCTCAACCACAGTTACCTCTCCCTTCTCCACCAGTACCTTCACCACCACCTACACTACCTCCACCACCATTTCCACCCCCAAAAATAACTCTACAGTCTCCTCCCCAACAAATGGACCCTCTTTCACCCCAACATGAACTTTTCAAAAAATATCACCGCCCATACAAAATCCCACTCCCCAGATCTCAGTCTGCTGAAAGGGCACAACCCTCGGGCCTAGCTCGAACCCCATCCCTTCCCTCACTCAGCCCAGCAGACTTATCATCTCAAGAACTTTTCCCAGCAATCATTTCCCCAAAAAGAAAAACTGACCCTCCTAAGAAAACAAACTACCAGGAACTATCCATCGGACAGATACAGCGGGCAGCGGCTTTGTGCTCTGCGGAGCTGGAGGCAGTTGGGGACTTCCAGCTCCGGAAGGCACTAAAGCCGTTGCTCAGCTTGGAAAAAGTAAAAAATGTAAACGTATCAAATCCCGCAAATTTCAGGAGTGCAGCCATGGTGACCACTTTTGTCCGGTCAGCTGGCGACCGTACCAAGGGCGTATGGAAGTTCTTGAGTACGGTCTGTCAGACTGATACGGGCATAAAGCTGGCGGAGTTGGAGCACTCCTCCCTCAAAAAATGTCTTACATATTGTTCGGGTAGGGTCCCTATTTTGGTTCACCCGTCTCTTTATAGGGCCCTAAAGCTGAAGTTCCCCATAGATGTCGGCGGAATCTCCAGGGACAGCCGAGTGACGACTGAACTCGGTACCGGTACCCTGCGTCAGGCTGTCGGCATCCTCACACCCAAGGATTTCCGGCCCGTAGTCGACGATGAGTAAGGTAAGTCGGATTGATGGCTTTAAACGTTGCCAGTTTGAATTCGAGGGGACTGAGGGATTCAAGCAAGTGTGCGCGCTTGCTTGGTGAACTTAAGAACCTCGGGGTAGATGTTGCTGCAGTGCAGGAGACCCACTTCACTTGCGACACTGACTGTCGGGTGCTGGAAAACGACTTTAACGTTTTCTCAGCATACGGCAGCCACGTCAGCGCTGGGGTCTCCTTGCTAGTTGGACGCAGCCTTGATGCTGATGTTGACGTTGTTTTTGCAGGTGATGGGGGCCGGCTGGTTGTGACCGATGTTGCCGTGAAAAGTTTCAAGTTTCGTCTGGTTGCGGTTTATGCGTCCAATATCGTTGTGGAGAGGGTTTCCTTTTTTCGTCGGTTGGCGCCGTTCCTGGACGATACGAAGCGGCTAGTCTTAATGGGTGATTGGAATGCGATCCTTGATCCCAAAATAGATAAGGTCGGTCGGGGAGCTAGTCGTGCGGGAAGGTGTGAGAGCAGCCTTGTTGGCTTCGTGACTCGTCACGGTCTCGTCGACAGGTTTCGTCTCGATCACCCAGGGCGGGAGATGTGGACGTGGCTAGATAGTTCGCCCTCTGCCAAAGTAGGTTCCTACTTGGACAGAGTGTTAGTGAGACGAGCTGACATTGACTTTGTTAGTTGTCCCACGTTCCACTTGATAGCGTGGACTGACCATAAACTTGTTAGAGTCAGTCTACGGTTAGCCAATAGGCCTAGTCTGGCCGGCTACTGGAAGTTCAATACCTCCTTACTGGAGATACGGGACTTCCGGGACCGGCTGGAATCCCTAATTCAGCGGGCGTTAGTGGGGGCGGTTACCGGGAATAGGTGGTGGGCTTCTCTCAAATATAGGATTAGAGACTTCGCCACCAAATACGGTCAACAGCTCAAACTAGATAAGGCCAAGGAGGCGAAGTCTATAGACGATAGACTTTCCCGGGCGGTGGCTGGGGGGGACTCCCTAGGTGTAGAACTAGCTAGGAGGGACCTTGAGCGTGAGAATAGCGAGCGCTACAAGGGATACGTAGTTAGATCTAGGTTAAATAGAGTTCTCTACGAAGCTGTGAAATCGAACGCGACTGCGCGTGAGGAAGAAGTGCGAAGGTTCCCCGATCGGTACGTCGCGTCTGTCAAGACCGCGGACGGGCGACTGCTGCATTCGAGTCGTGAGATACGTGATGCCTTTCGGGCGAACTTCCGGGATCGCTTTGCCCGCTGCCCTGATCTCCCGATCCGGGAGTTTCGTAGCTATCTTGCCGACTCCCCCCGCCTCCGGGTGGCTGAAGCGGCTAGCTGCCAGGGTGTGGTTACGGAATGCGAAGTCCGTGATGCGTTGAAGCAGGTCGGGCTCAACAAGTCGCCGGGACTAAATGGTTTGCCCTACGAAGTGTACTTGAGGATGTCGCACATGTTTGTGCCTATTCTGACGGATATGTTCAACCATTGGTTCGCCCAGGGAGCCATCCCTGGTAGCGTTACCAAGGGCGTGATCAGTTTAGATCAGTCCAAGGCCTTCGATAGGGTTGACCATCGGTTCTTGGCGTCTGTTTTGGAGACTGCCGGATTCAAACCGGAGTTCCGCAGATGGATTAGCATGATGTACCACAACCCTCAGGCAGTGGTGCAGGTGAACGGAAGGCGTTCGAGGGTATTCGCGATCGAGCGTTCGGTGCGGCAGGGCTGCCCGTTGTCTCCTCTTCTCTATGTCCTCGCGTTGGAGCCCCTCCTGCGCAGGCTTAGGGATGAGGGGACAAGTCCGTCCCTGCGTTGTATACCTTTTGCTAGCAGCCTTGCGGCAAGGTTTTCCGCGTTCGCTGATGACATCACAGTCTTTGTATCCCGCCGTCTGGATATAAAGGCTGTGAAAGAGGCGGTTGTCGAGTACGAGCGGATCGCAGGAGCCAAGGTCAATTTTGACAAAAGCGAAGGTTTGCGGCTTGGTGCTTGGAGGAGTAGCAATACTCTTCCAGGGCCCTTCCGCTGGAGTGACGGACCCATCCGCATCCTCGGGGTGTGGTTCGGGCCCGACCTCCAACTGGAGCGAAATTGGTCGGAAGTACAAACCAAGGTGAATGCTCAGGTGGGAATCTGGCTTTCAAGGAGGTTGTCCTTAAAGGGAAGGGCGGAGGCGTGCGCCACGTACGTCTTCCCTCTGATCCTTTACCGATTGGCTGTACTTCCTCTGCCTAAGGCACGTCGGTTGGCACTGCAACAATTCCTCTCCAGATTGCTCTGGGGAGGTGCAAGGCCGATGGTCCGTAGGCAGGTCTGTATCCAACGTACATGCAACGGGGGTCTGGGTATGCCTGATCTGGAGAGCCACTGGCTTGCTGAAAGACTTGAATACCTCGGCCGGTCCTTGACAGGGGACTCAGTGTGGAGACGAAAGGCGAGTTGGACTTTTCCTCGCCTCAAGTCAGACCCAAAGGCTTAAGGTCGACGTAGGCCTACGGGCGAAGCACTGTTTTTTAGCGAGTGCCGAAAGGCCTTTCGTAACCTTCTTGGGTCCAGTGACCTTTCACGGCCTCGGAAAGAGCTATATCGGGAGTAAGTGGTGGGTTCCGCTTCTGATCCTCTTAGCGAGCGGCGAGGCTGGACGGCGGAGGAGATCCGCTCTCACTGGAATTGGGCGCCAGGATCGAGCTTCTTGAACAACTCCGAGTTCTCGCTCACCTGGCGACTTGTACGGAATGCGTTACCCCTTCTCGGCTTGAACTACAAAGCGTGCCTAGCAGACATGCCTGATTGTCCTCGCTGCGGCAGTGGATTAGAAGAAACGACTGAGCACGCCTTCTACTACTGCGAGCGAGTCCGCCCGTTTTGGGATCACGTCGGGGAGTGGACGGCTCGCATCGAACCCAAGCAGCTCGTGCTGCTCGACGTTGGTTACGTCGTGGACAACGTTCTTCCTCCGTTTCAGGGTGAGAAGCGTGTGGTGTTTCTCGCGATCCTGGCTGTAGCTCGAATGGTGATTTGGATCACGCGAAAGAAGGGATTGTATGACGATGCAAACTTTTCTCATCGCGATCTGGTTTTGTATTTTCGGCATCAGCTGAGGGTCAAAATCAGATGCGATAGAAAACGCTTGGATCGCATAACATTCAACAGAAGGTGGGTGAATGCAGCGAACCTGGTCGTACGAAAGGGGGCAACGTTGGAGTCATCCTTCCCTCCTCTGCCCGCCCATGGCGTCTACGGTACGGGTCCTTCGGGACTCCACCCCCGGTAAGTAGGCAAAGTTTTCCCCTTGTAACCTAGTTAGCAGTATGTTGTCAGTCATTGTCCCCGTCATCTAGTCATTAGTATTCAAGATCTTCCCCATCCCCATTATTTTTCGACCTCAACCCATATTCCAGCCCGCTTTTACTCAAGATCTTGAACATTCATATGTATAAAAATCATATTACCAACTTGTATCGACCCACACCGTCCCCGACCCTTTATTTTCTTTTTCCCCCTATAGATTAGGATCCCAGACCCACCTAGGGCAGGTCCGACTTGTTTCCGGTTCTTTCGCCCCGGAAAACAGTCGGCCTCCAATTTTATAGACGGGGGGATGGGAGGGCAACCAAACGGAAGATTTTTCCTTTGTTTCTTTGTTTTGTATATATTTCGGGGTTTTTCTCCCATCCCCATCATATGAATTCATTTGTAAAAAATCACAATTTGTAAATAAAATCATGCATCACTTCCGGGGTTTTAAGTAGGTCTTTCTTCATAGAGCAAATGTGGTATTTTGGTGGTAGCAGCGCGCATGGCGACGGATGAATGACTATATATTGTATTGTTGAATGGGTCGGCGAATGTGGCTAGCTAGGTCCCCTTAGTTAAAACGTAGTTAATGCAAGACCGCACCCTTCCCCTTCCCCCCAAAACTTAAGGCCTCGTGCCTTCCTGTAAGTAATTAACAGGAAATAAACACACAAGACACAAGCAGTCAGACTTGCTCCTTCACGTTTTCTTTTTGAAAAAGATCAGTCTATCTTGTTATTACCTCCGTTACTTGGATTGTTAAATTGGTTATCTCAGTAAGACTTTCTTTTTTTCTGTTTGAATTTTTTATTTTTTATTTTTTTTTAAAGTCTTACCGAGAATTCTTTATTTGTGACGCTTGTCAAATCTCTTGTTTTTGTTATCCGACTTGTGTTTTTGTCGTCGGACTTTGTTATTTTTGTGTCTTTAATTTTTATTTGCTTGTTTTGTCGTTTTTTATTTTCCAGGGGTTCTACGTGTTTTTGTGGCATTTTTCACTGTTTTTGTGTTTGATTATTTTTGCGTCTTTTGTTTAAACAGTAGAACCCCCCTCCATACTTGCAGCAGGTGGAGGTTTAGTCCTTTTACCCTCCTGGCTGCTAATTCTACCTCAGCCATGGAGGGGGAAACGACAACCCCTACTAAGACAACGCCAAGCCTAATAGGATCGAATTGGCCTTCGCTGCCGATCCCCGGCGATACACAAGAAACTAAAGTTTCCAAGGAGATACAGGACAGTCCGATTCAGCCGGCCCAAAAAAGCCCCACAGCCTGGAAAGGCCAGCAGAGAAGAATATGAGAAAGACCGGGTGGGCAGATTTGCCAAGTACTTCAAAGGCAATGAAATACTGCCCATCCCGGAAATCGCGGACAAGATTACACCAAGAGTCCTCTCGCTGGTCGTTTCCGACCTTAAAACAAAAAGTCTGGTGGGGTTGACTAAAGAAGTCTTTGAGGAGCTGTTGAGGAAGGCAGGCATCCCATGCCAATACTTTTGTCGTAAAAGTTTTGCGACATGGGATGTCCTCCTTCCTACAGAAAAACAAGCTGCCAAAACAGCAGAATCGGACATCATCACTAAGCACTTCAGGCTACAGCCGGAGTACAAAGGCACCCGTAGGCTCCGTGTCACGGTCTGTAATGTCCCGGCCATCATCACTGGGGAGGTCCTCGCGGCGTATCTAAGTGCCTTTGGCCACGTCGAGGACAGCCTACGGTAATTATGCCTTCCGGCTGTGCCTGACAAGGGATGGCTTCAAAGCCATCCCTGAAACTCTGATTTGCGGGGATCGGAAGATGATGGTGATGGTGGAAGGAAGATGCCCCAGGTGCTGGGGGTGCAAACAAGTCGGACATATCGCTAAGTTTTGCCCCCAGCGACATGAAAATAAGGAAAAGGCGTCAACAACAACAAAAGACGTAGTGGCCACCACCATCACCATCAACAAAGAAGCGGAGGCCAAGGGCCCGGGTCAGGTCCAGCCCAAAAACAACTAGGAAGGCTGGACTGAAGTGACCAAAAAGAGGAGGGGATGCCCTAAACAAGGGGAAAAAAGTCCAATTACATCCCCTCCTCAAAAACAAACCAAGGCCCCAACACCAGCAGCAGCAGCAAAAACAACATCAGAACCACCGGCAGCAGCAGCAGCAACAACAACAACAACAACAGAACCAGGAGCAGCAGCAGCAGCAGTTACAACAACAACAACAACAGAATCACCGGCAGCACCAGCGACAATCGCAGTAACACCCAAGAAACAAACCCAAAAGAAACCAGCAACACCTAAGACACCAGCAACACCAGCACCATCAATAGCATCACCAAAGAAGACTAAAAAGAAAATTAAAAACATGAAAAACATTGAAGACATGGAAACGTCGACCAACCTGAAGAGGAGAAGGGACAGTGGGGAAGGGGCAGCAAAGAAAATGTGCCCGGAAAAACCCAACCTGAGGCAGGCCCCTCCTCTCAACCACAGTTACCTCTCCCATCTCCACCAGTACCTTCACCACCATCTCCACTACCTCCACCACCGTTTCCACCTCCAAAAATAACTTTACAGTCTCCTCCCCAACAAATGGACCCTCTTTCACCCCAACATGAACTTCTTTTCAGAAAATATCTCAGTCTGCCGAAAGGGCACAACCCTCGGGCCTAGCCCGAACGCCATCCCTTCCCTCACTCAGCCCTGCAGACATTTCTTCGCAAGAACTTTTCCCGGCCATCATTTCCCCAAAAAGAAAAACCGACCCTCCTAAGAAAACAAGCTACAAAGAAGAACTATCAATCGGACAGATACAGCGGGCAGCGGCTTTGTGCTCTGCGGAGCTGGAGGCAGTTGGGGACTTCCAGCTCCGGAAGGCACTAAAGCCGTTGTTCAGCTTAGAAAAAATCAAAAATCTCAATGTATCAAACCCCGCAAATTTCAGGAGTGCAGCCATGGTGACCACTTTTGTCCGGTCAGCTGGCGACCGTACCAAGGGCGTGTGGAAGTTCTTGAGTACGGTCTGTCAGACTGATACGGGCATAAAGCTGGCGGAGTTGGAGCACTCCTCCCTAAAAAAATGTATAACATATTGTTCGGGTAGGGTCCCTATTTTGGTTCACCCGTCTCTTTATAGGGCCCTAAAGCTGAAGTTCCCAATAGATGTCGGCGGAATCTCCAGGGACAACCGAGTGACGACTGAACTCGGTACCGGTTCCCTGCGTCAGGCTGTCGGCATCCTCACACCCAAGGATTTCCGGCCGGTAGTCGACGATGAGTAAGGTAAGTTGGATTGATGGCTTTAAACGTTGCCAGTTTGAATGTGAGGGGACTGAGGGATTCAAGCAAGTGTGCACGCTTGCTTGGTGAACTTAAGAACCTCGGGGTAGAAGTTACTGCAGTGCAGGAGACCCACTTCACTTGCGATGCTGACTGTCGGGTGCTGAAAAACGACTTTAACGTTTTCTCAGAATACGGCAGCCACGTCAGCGCTGGGGTCTCCTTGCTAGTTGGACGCAGCCTTGATGCTGATGTTGACGTTGTTTTTGCAGGTGACGGGGGCCGGCTGGTTGTGGCCGATGTTGCCGTGAAAAGTTTCAAGTTTCGTCTGGTTGCGGTTTATGCGTCCAATATCGCTGCGGAGAGGGTTTCCTTTTTTCGTCGGTTGGCGCCGTTCCTGGACGATACGAAGCGGCTAGTCTTAATGGGTGATTGGAATGCGATCCTTGATCCCAAGATAGATAAGGTCGGTCGGGGAGCTAGTCGTGCGGGAAGGTGTGAGAGCAGCCTTGCCGGCTTCGTGACTCGTCACGGTCTCGTCGACAGGTTTCGTCTTGATCACCCAGGGCGGGAGATGTGGACGTGGCTAGATAGCTCGCCCTCTGCCAAAGTAGGTTCCTACTTGGACAGAGTGTTAGTTAGACGAGCTGACATTGATTTCATTAGTTGTCCCACGTTCCACCTGATAGCGTGGACTGACCATAAGCTTGTTAGGGTCAGTCTGCGGTTAGCAAATAGGCCTAGTCTAGCCGGCTACTGGAAGTTCAATACCTCCTTACTGGAGATACGGGACTTCCGGGACCGGCTGGAATCCCTAATTCAGCGGGCATTAGTGGGGGCGGTTACCGGGAATAGGTGGTGGGCTTCTCTCAAATATAGGATTAGAGACTTCGCCACTAAATACGGTCAACAGCTCAAACTAGATAAGGCCAAGGAGGCGAAGTCTATAGACGATAGACTTTCCCGGGCGGTGGCTGGGGGGGACTCCCTAGGTGTAGAACTAGCAAGGAGGGACCTTGAGCGTGAGAATAGCGAGCGCTACAAGGGACACGTAGTTAGATCTAGGTTAAATAGAGTTCTCTACGACGCTGTGAAATTGAACGCGACTGCGCGTGAAGAAGAAGTGCGAAGGTTCCCCGATCGGTACATCGCGTCTGTCAAGACCGCGGACGGGCGACTGCTGCATTCGAGTCGTGAGATGCGTGATGCCTTTCGGGCGCACTTTCGGGATCGCTTTGCCCGCTGCCCTGATCTCCCGATCCGGGAGTTTCGTAGCTATCTTGCCGACTTCCCCCGCCTCCGGGTGGCTGAAGCGGCTAGCTGCCAGGGTGTGGTTACTGAATGCGAAGTCCGTGATGCGTTGAAGCAGGTCGGCCTCAACAAGTCGCCGGGACTAGATGGTTTTCCCTACGAAGTGTACTTGAGGATGTCGCACATGTTTGTGCCTATTCTGACGGATATGTTCAACCATTGGTTCGCCCAGGGAGCCATCCCTGGTAGCGTTACCAAAGGCGTGATCACATTGCTGAAGAAAGGTGGCAGGCATGTTTGGGAGGGTTTAGATGACTACAGGCCCATAACTCTGCTTAACACAGAGTTAAAGATTTTGGCCCGGGTCTTGGCGAATCGTTTACAGCGTGTCATCAGTGATCTGATCGGCCCTGAACAGACCTTTGCTGTGAAGGGAAGATCGATCCAGGACAATCTGCACTTGATTCGCGAGGTCCTAGAGGGGATAGAAGACGACACAGAAGCCGCGCTGATCAGTTTAGATCAGTCCAAGGTCTTCGATAGGGTTGACCATCGGTTCTTGGCGTCTGTTTTGGAGACTGCCGGATTCAAACCGGAGTTCCGCAGATGGATTAGCATGATGTACCACAACCCTCAGGCAGTGGTGCAGGTGAACGGAAGGCGTTCGAGGGTATTCGCGATCGAGCGTTCGGTGCGGCAGGGCTGCCCGTTGTCTCCTCTTCTCTATGTCCTCGCGTTGGAGCCCCTCCTGCGCAGGCTTAGGGATGAGAGGACAAGTCCGTCCCTGCGCGGTATACCTTTTGCTAGCAGCCTTGCGGCAAGGGTTTCCTAGTTCGCTGATGACATCACAGTCTTTGTGTCTCGCCGTCTGGATATAAAGGCTGTGAAAGAGGCGGTTGTCGAGTACAAGCGGATCGCAGGAGCCAAGGTCAATTTTGACAAAAGCGAAGGTTTGCGGCTTGGTGCTTGGAGGGGTAGCAATACTCTTCCAGGGCCCTTCCGCTGGAGTGACGGACCCATCCGCATCCTCGGGGTGTGGTTCGGGCCCGACCTCCAACTGGAGCGAAATTGGTCGGAAGTTCAAACCAAGGTGAATGCTCAGGTGGGAATCTGGCTTTCAAGGAGGTTGTCCTTAAAGGGCAGGGCGGAGGCGTACGCCACGTACGTCTTCCCCCTGATCCTTTACCGATTGGCTGTACTTCCTCTGCCTTAGGCACGTCGGTTGGCACTGCAACAATTCCTCTCCAGATTACTCTGGGGAGGTGCAAGGCCGATTGTCCGTAGGCAGGTCTGTATCCAACGTACACGCAACGGGGGTCTGGGTATGCCTGATCTGGAGAGCCACTGGCTTGCTGAAAGACTTGCATACCTCGGCTGGTCCTTGACAGGGGAGACGAAAGGCGAGTCGGTCTTTTTCCATAGAGCAAATGTGGTATTTTGGTGGTAGCAGCGCGCAAGGTGACGGATGAATGGCTATATATTGTATTGTTGAATGGGTCGGCGAATGTGGCTAGCTAGTTCCCCTTAGTTAAAACATAGTTAATGCAAGACCGCACCCTTCCCCTTCCCCCCAAAACTTAAGGCCTTGTGCCTTTCTGTAAGTAATCAACAGGAAATAAACACACAAGACACAAGCTTACACACAAACGAAGACACAGCCGAACACAAGCCACTAAGCCTGTAGCCGATACTATGTCCAACCAATTCCTTTCCTTCCTCAACTAAAGTTCATGACCTCTTTTCAAATGGCCGAGAATTATATTCAAAAGGAAAACCTGACAAACTTTCTTTCATCTACGAGACACGATGTCGCCACAATCATAAAACCCGCTATAAACTTAATGTAAGTAAGAACGACTTATTTACGGACTCTGATAACATGAACATACACACATCTTTCAACAAATTTATTCTCTTCTTCAAACTTTATTTTCCAAAAGGGCCATTTATACATCATGTATTTTGTTTTTCATATTCTGTTATATGCATGTTGAATTGTTTGTTGTTTAATGTTCGTTGTGTTACAAGACGAGATCTTGCCTTGATTTAAAAAAAACAAAAAGAAAGAAAAGAAGAAAAGAAAAAAAAACGGAAGTTAACACTTCGAGTTCTCAACTCAAAATGAAAAGTTAGTCGCTCACGCATGGGCTCCGCGCAGAACTTCCGTTTGCGATAAATTAACAAAAAAAAATACATTTATAAATATCCAATCGGAACGCTTCCCGCGGGGCACAAAAATTGCCGTTTCTGAGCCTACAGAAAATGTATAAATAGACGGACCAAATAATCATCAGTCAGACTCTTTCCTACACCACGGACTTGTTCCTTCACACGACCCGTGTTAAGGATTCTACGCACCGTCCGGCGCCTGTCATCCGATACATCAAACGATCGCCGCAGCTACCAACGTCGTCCTAATTCCAAGAAACCCATCCCTTCACCACGAGACAAGTACAGTACATGAACTTTGTAACTACTACCACTGAATTCATTCCTCAACTGTAAACATAGTTCTCCATTCTACTCTCTGTACTTAATCTATTTATAAAAATTTTCTATAACATCATTACTGTGTTATTGTGAGTATCTATACGTTCTTTGTTTTGCAACCATACGCATTTCTCGCCCACAACTCAGAATATAACAGTTGTGTTTCTGTTCCATTTCTTTTGCGCGATTGTAATGTTTTGTGTTGTATTTGTGGTGGGAATAATTTTGAGAGCAATCTACTAAAAATAACCAAATTACATACTCCCCCCACAAGAGTTATAATTTTTTTAAAACTTCGTTTTGTTTGAACAAAATGTTATGTTAGCTTGAATTGGTGTTTTTCTTGTGGATCGGCTGAAAAGAAAATAATTCCTCGTTGGAAAAAATTTTTTTAAATCTTTTTTGTTGTCGAGGCACGTGTTCAAAAAATGTCGGTATTTGGGTAAAGAGAGAATATTGCTGTAGCCTGTGTAGTTTACGGCTTGTTGAATAAAACTGTCGTTGCAAATTGGCGCCGCTATGTCTAGTAGACGAAAAATGATATCTATTTTTAAAAAGATTGTTTTATTGGGCAAAAAATTTTACTTTCTTTTATGACTTCGTAAAACGAAGTATTTTAAAGTCTTTCTCCGTCACGAAAAGGTTTTTCTTTATGAATATTTTGCTGGAAGAAAAATTGTACCAATTTCTTCGCAGCCGATGAATGTCTTTTGAATGAACACGTGTGCCACAAAGAAAGAAAATTCGTGAGTGCTTGTATCCATTCGTTCGTCAATTTCTTTGAGTCAGGAAGCTTTCTCTCTCTCTCTCTCTCTCTCTCTCTCTCTCTCTCTCTCTCTCTCTCTCTCTCTCTCTCTTTATTAATTTATTTTATTTTTTTATTTTTTTGTTTGTTCTGCTGTCCGTAAATGAAGGCTGAGTTTCGTGTTGCTCCTATTTTTTTTTTTTTTTTTTTTTTCGCTATTCAGAAGGTTTGTCAATTTCACAACAAGGTCACCAATTTAGTGGTATTAAGGTTAGTTTCCATAACACTATAAATTAATTGACAATACAAATAAACAACGAAACTTCTTTGAAAACACAACGAAAGGTTTATCATTGTATCAGAAGTAAACGATTCAGAGTGAGAAAAGGTTCTTTTTTTTTTTGGTGTCGCCGGATAGTATGTTGGTCCTTGAGTTTGTAGGAAGTGTGTGTCACTGTAGCAAGTTGCTCGTGTAACTGACTGCAAGGCTGGTTCTTCTGTGTGTGAAGCTAGTAGCAGCGTGTTCTTCAGTGAAGGGTTCCATGTGGAATGTCCGTAGCAGAGGACGTGAGAGAGGTCTGTCTTGACTGCTAGCTGGTTGCTCTCTGACTTGTCGTGACTTCCTAAAAGGGGTAGATAAAATAGTTCTAGAGAGGAAGAAGGAATCAATGCACTCTGCCCCTGATTGGTCTGTGTGTGGCCGAATCGCTTGGCGGGGGCATTGATTTGTGAAAGGAAATAGATCTCTAACTGCTACAGGTCATTCAATACATAAGGCAAATTTTGCCTGAGGAGTTTGCGACAGGAACTACATTTTCAAGAAAATCAGTTGTCATAGTTCCTTTCATGTCCCAGAAGACGGTCAACATCTTTTTTACTGGCCACAGTACCTGGAACTTTTCTTTTACCAGGGAGTCAGTGTGTTCCCACACCATGGATTGTCTTTTCAACTCAGGATTGGAGGAACAAACCCATATCTGGCTCATTTGTAATATTTGTTTGACTAAAACATACACATTACATATTCTTCTGTAAATTTCACAAGGTTTGCATTTCTCAGCCACCAAAAATTTTATGACAGATCTCTGTTCAAACCTGGAGCACACTGTTTGATTTGCTGTCATTTATATAATTGCCTCAGAACAAATATTTTTGCGTGATTAAAATAATTTTATCTTTAAGTCAATGCCAAACAATGCATAGTTTACTTTTATTTTAAAAATTCTGAAAATGATTTTCATTTTGCTTTCTAAAAATTCCCCTTATTTATCGAATGATCCTCTGTAGATAAGTACTCGGGCAAACTTTCCCCTATACTGGTTATCTTAGTAAGGCAACGAGTCAAGAAGAAACCAGGACTTATTATTTTCTTAATCGAATTGTAAACTAAGTACCATATATACTCGCATATCATGCTACTTTCCGAGAACTAAATTTTTGCCTTATGTCAGAAGGTCGCACCATACGCGAGATACAAATTTTGTGTGTGTAAGTTGTTGACTAAGACAAAGCCTCGTTTGTAACTTGCGTACAATACGATCTCCCAATATCAAGCTCAAATTTAGGTTGTGGGGTTTAAAGGTTTTTCGCGTCGAGGTCACCAATGTGGGGTTTGAAGGTATTTTAGGAGGTCAGTGGCTAAGGGCAAGGCTGTGTTGCTGTAAGATATCTGACTCCATATTTTGGTTATATTATTTTACCACACGTTGACTGGCTGGCGCAATGCCTTGCCCAAAGAAAGTCCAAAAGAAATATACAAGAGACGAAAACATTTCTTCCATACTTTCCTTTATTTACTTGGTGAATGGACTAACCAATGCTATGTCCCAAGACACAGCGTGGTGCCCAAAACACCAGACAGTAAAATCGGAGTTGTCGGTTCGACGTCACTACCCGAAAAGAGGTCGGTTCACAGAAAACCTGAGTATTTATCTCTCTACACCGGCTCCAAATTCGCTACTCCAAAATCCTACTAATTTTGGCGCGACCGCTTCCCATTGGCTACTTTACTTTTTATTATTTTTCTTTTTTCTGATTTTAAACCGGATGGATGCGTGGAGCCTTATGCGTGGCAACGCGTTTATACATTTTGTATCTGGCAGCCGACGAGTCAATATCCGGTTGGGAGTTTTACTGTTAATTCCTAAATCCCCACAAGGTCTCTGAGTATCGCATGATACGCGAGTACGGTGCGTTGGCGAACAAAACTTAGTTTTTAGTAAAACTATTTTCATCGGTGACTGGCATTTGTTGGTTATTGCTAATTGCCTCCCTTGAATATATACTTTTAGTTTTACTTTCTATGAACTAATTTCGCAACTAATTTATTTATTCAATAGTTATCAAAAACTCATAATTTTGCTTTAAAATTACTTAAAATTTCGTCATTCTCATCGTTTTTCTAAGGAGGTTACTCAAAATGGAAATCAAAACAAAGGAAAACAAAAAAGGTAATTATTTAAATTGTTATTTGTCAGCGTTGTTTGTTTTGCTGTTATTTTAATTAAGTTTTAAATTTGTTTTTTTCGAATATTTTCACATTTTGACAGTCTTGTCATTGTCTTATTATTTTTACTTCCTTTTGAGTGGCTATAATTTTATGGCATAGATTTTGTTATTTATATCTATTATTTTTTGGTACGAATATTTGAAACTTTTTTCGACTACAAATTCCTTAGTTTATTTATTTACTTGGTTACTTAAATTTGAAATTTTAGAGAAAATGTGAAATTGCTCCTTCATAAGTTTTAAATATAAATGCTTAACTGTAACATTTGTAATAATTTAAGGCATCATGTCGTTGAACATAATCAATAACTTTTTGCCTCATTTTTTTAAACGAAAAATAAAACTTCGATAAAATATTTCTTTTGAATTCCTGATGTATGGCGAATTAGACTCAGTCATATTTTTTATCATTTTCTTTATGGATTCCAAATTTCTTGGATTATATTCATTATATTTAAGTAAACCTTAAATTTATTTCATGGAAATTAGAGAAACGAGCGTTTGATTTTTAAAAGGAATTAGATTAAAAATTGATCCCCCACTTTTGAATCAAAACAATTCTTTATCCAAGACATTACAAGGAAGTCTTTTGCTGAGGGGAGGTACTTTTTTTCATAAATAAAATAAATGGAATTGGAATAATTTGTGCTTTGGAAAATTTATTGTTAAAAATGTAAATGAAATGATAAATGTTTTTTCATTATTTTAACTTTAATAAGAAAGAAAAACTTTAAAAAAATTATTTACACACCTAATTTTTGTGTGCCTTTTTTCTCTTATGAATATAATAACAATAAAACAAATTTCTGCGGTAATATATATATATTATTCAGTCCAGATAAACCGGAGTCGGGAATAATTCCGTCAGGACAAATTCATTCCATTAGAAATTTAAAATTTTCCTAATATATATTTGTATAAAATCAATCATCCAAATACGTTTCAGTCATTATTTTTTTTCAACTGTTACATTTTTAAATTACGTCTTCAAATTGCCAACTCACCATATTTTTTTATGTCGATGTATGGCGTATATCAGATATATATTTTTTTAGTCGTTAAATGTAAAAAGAATAAATAAATGTCTGAAACTCACTTTTATTTGAATAGTAATTACATTTTTCTTATATTACTGAAAAGCCAAATTTTTCTCATTTAAAATAGTTATTTGTCAAGATTAACTTTGATGTGGAGAAAGATCTGAAGGATAGGACACCTAGTGAGAACCGAACTGATCGACAATGATTTGCTAATCTACCTTGAAAACCATTACACCAAGCAAGGTACCCACAGTTGTCTATCATACTTATTTACTAAGATCACTTTAGCACAAGGCAAGAAGTATGGAGTACCTAGTGAGAATCGAACTTGCAAACAATGACTGCTAATCTAGCTTTCTAACCATTACACTATCTGAGGTGTTCTTTTATTATTGAAATATTCTACAAGCACCGCATTTTCCTCTTTAATTATATTTGCCACTTTTCAGTGACAAGACGGTAACTAACAATTAGTATAGGTTCTAGAAATTTTTGCTCTTTTTTCCATTAAAATGTATTTAGAAAATAATTCAAGTTATTATTCAAGGTTAAATTTTAGTTTTATTGGAAAGATAATAAGTTCATGATTATCAGCATCAAAAACAAAATAACATTACATATCTAGTTAAGTTTTAATGCATTTTAAACATTTAAATTCATCAAAAGATGACGACCTTACTCAACTCCATGTTACATAATTAAAAAGAATTTTGAATGAAATTAGGTCTAAGAAACATTAATAAACCAAGTCATGTTAAAAAAATATTGCTTCCACGTTGATAACTCCATCACTTAATATCGTATTTAAATCTAAGTAGTTGCTAAAGATTAATGACAGACATTTGCATCAGTCATTCACAATCTTAATAACATTTTAAGATTTAGCTTGTGATTGGAGAAAAATAAGTAAAAATCTAACAAACTTAAAGTCACATTATTTTTAAGAAGAACAAATAATGATACAGAATTATTTCCATAGTAATCTAAAAGAAAATGACATTTTCTGTAAAAATCACAGTGTTTATAGCTCTCAAAATATTTTTTTTAATTCTTTTTTCTAAATCTAATTTGCACATTTGGATTTGGATTTTCTTCCAAATGAAAATTTTTTATTTCATTCTGTTCACACCTACAGATTTTTTGCTTTTTATAATATACAGAAAGTATAAACCACATCATATACACCTACCAATTAAATAGCATCCCAATAGGGAGTAAAGTGCATATATTGGGGAATAAAGTTAAGTGACCAAAAAAAAAAAAAAAAATATGCAAGGTTTTTTTTAATGAGATAATTTGGGAATTATAATATGAATTGATAAATGAACCCTGAAAAATTCATCAAAGTCAGATAATTCCTTGATTTTTGGTGATTCTTTTTTCTCTTTTAGTCAGGGATTGTGATTTGTTAACATGAAATGTTGATGGCAGCCATGTTATTTCCTAGATTAGTAACTTTGAGAAAGGAAACGTTTATTCTGCTAATAATCTTTATCTTTTTTTTTTTCCTTATATATATATATGTGTGTGTGTGTGTGTTTTTTAAATCTCAACTCGTTTTTTTTATACCTTTTTGAAAATATTTCTTTGAAAGAAAAGGTAAACACTTTTATTTTATTTTACAATTTCTTTTCATTCGTTCATAGAATATTTTGTCTTGTGGCCTAAATTAGAGATAGGCTGAACTAGATAGTAAAAATAGGGTAATTTTTCCGAAATATGTCAATAAAATAAGGGAGGCTACTCTAACTTTCATTATTTTTATGAAGTAAAAATAAACTTATAAATGATTTTTTTTCTACTTATGATGAAACTTTAACATGTCTCTCTAACTCTCTCTCACTCTCTCTCTCTCTCTCTATATATATATATAATCTCATTATGTTGGTCAGAGTTTAGAGAGAGAATAAGAACAGTCTTTCATTCTCTAAGTTGTGGAGTTAAAGTTCATTTTATATATATATATCTTCAGGTGACCTGGTATTCATATGCTGAATACTAGCTCACATGAGATTTGACCACATGAAACTCAGAGTCATGAGTTTTATTGTTATTTTGTAATATTGTTCTGCATTGTTGTGCATAGAACACTGTAAAGATTTTATGGATTAAAAACTCTTTTAGCATTTAATTTTTATCATATATATATATATATATATATATATATTACCAGGATCTTATACATCTGAATTTTATCTCTCCACTTTCCTCTTCTGACTTTTTATTTTAATAATAGACATATCCTATTTCACATCATCGACCTACTTTTGTTTATGGGTAAATAGTAGGGCACACTGGGTTTTTTAGCTTTAGTAAACCAACCAGTTTAGGAGAAAAAAAACTCTGAATTCAAACCAGCAGCATATATTGACATTGTGCCATATTCTGCTCATAGTGGTGGATTTTTAGGGAGGCACTCATAACATAATGGGTATCATCATTGGAAACAAATCAGTGACCCAAGCTCAAATCCTGGATAAAACTGTTTCATACTCTTGGGAAAGTTATGAAACTAGCAGTGAGTAAATAGTCAAGCAAACTGGGCTCTCTAACATTGGTATCACAAATGGTGTAGGAGAAGTAAACTTCCTCTTAAAAATTGACCTTGTGTTGCATCTTGCTTATAGTAGTGGGGGTTGGGTAAATAAATACTTCTTTTGTTTATTGTTTTTTATATTTATTAAATATTCTTTCAATTCCAATTTTTTGACATTTTCAAAACAATCAAATTCCTTTTTTTAGTCTGGTTTGGTTTCTTTCATTTCTATGCATTTCAACCTTCATGGGGTATTTAATGCCAAAACCAACCTTGTAAATGAATAGTAGTGGTACTATTTAACCCAAAGCGGTGGGGATTTGGGGGTTCATACCTTTACCAAAAGTATTAGTCTAAAAGTGAACTTGATAGTACGAGTGGAGTTCAAACTTACTTACTATAGTGTCACAATCCAGTACTTTAATCGCTTCACTATGAGGACTCTACCTGGCTTCTTTATCTGGATATCTCTTGAAACACTATTTAAAAAATTATTTAATTTTCTATCTAAAACATTTTTTTAACATTTATCCTGTCCATTCATCCACACATCTTTGAGGTGACACTTACCAGAATCTTCAAAACATGTCAGTCATTCTCTATGGGAAGATTAGACTTTGAATTTTGTTCCAATTTCTTTTTTCTTTTTTTTTTTTCTCCTTTCAATAGTGTCATCCTGTAACATTATGAGAAGTAAGCTTTAATTCAATAGTTATTTTCCTTAGGAAGTTAGAATGATCAGGGTGAGAGTTAGCAAACATTTACACTATTATTAAATTTGAGATTGCTCTGAAAATTGTTTTATTCTCTGAGTATTTTAAAACTATTGTACAAACAAAAATCTCATATTTGTCAATGTGTTATCATAAAATAAACATTCAACAAATGGATCATTATAATATAGATTTTATGCCTGTGCATTTTTAGATGGAAGAGGACATATGAATAATGGAATCAACAGAAATTAATATAAAACTAGTCAATTTCAGTTTCAAATCTTTTAAATCCTAACACAAATGTTGTGACAATATTAAATGTTATAGAACTAAACTTTATGAATTCTTATCATTAATAATTTTTACTGAAGTTGGAATTTATATAGAAAAATTGGAAGAAAAATATACACCTTCAAGTGTGATAGGTTCATTTTCTGTGAAATATGAGTCATTCACTGAATAAAATGAATTTTGTCAAAGAAATTAGCTGTAGGAAGTATAGTTTACAGTGTGCTTTTTTTGTGGAAATCAATCGTGATGAGACTTTTCATGTCCCAGATGACTGTCAGCATCACCTTCTTTACCGACTGCTATGCTTGGAAAGTTTTCTTTACTGGAAAGTCTGTGTTTTCAATCCATGGATTGTCTTTTTGGTTCAGGTAAATAATGAAAATCCTATATTTTGCCTATTTGTAAACTTTTTTTTTTCATACACATCCCTCATTCTTCTGTAAATTTCAAAGGATTTGTACTTCTCAGCCACCAAGAATTTGATTAGAGACTTCTGTTTAAACCTGGGGCACTCTGTTTGGTTTGCCACCATTTTAAATAGCTCCAAAACAAATATTTTTGCGAGATTAAAATAATGTTATCTATAAACTATTTTCAAATAATGCAGAGCTTTCATTTATGGAAAAAAATTCTGAAAAAAAATTTTGTTTTTTTCAAAAAAATTCCCCTTATTTATTGAATGTGCCTCATATTTCTGAATTTAGATCTTTAAAAAAATAGAATAAAATAAAATGGATGTATGCCAAAGTGTCCATTGAAAAAACAATTGAAAAATATTTGGTATCTACAAAAGTTTCTAGTGAAGTTGTCTAATTTTCAACAATAAAACACCAAGAACATTTGCACACATCATTTTGTAATTGACAAAAGTTGGAGTAGCCTCTCATCTTAATGCCATGTTCTGAAAAATAACCTCAAATTGAACTGATTTGTAATGACTCAAATGTAACTCTTACATAACTTTCACTTAGTTTAGAAATAATTTTTTCTATCTTTTCTTCAACTTGTAAACATTGAAACTTGTATAGAGATGTTTACTCTCTAAGTTTTACTTAAATAAGATATTAAATAACTTTGTCATACAAATTAAAGTAAAATCAAGAGTAATCACAGAGTTTACAAATTTTACTTCTGTCTGTCCTATTATGTACCTATACTTAGTGGAAGAATAGTTGAATTTGTACCTTTCCCAGTGGTATTAGTGCAAAATGCCTTATCCAACATTTGAACTTGGGATACTAAGTACATTTTTAAAATATTTTCCCCTTTCAAAAGGGTTGTTCTGTTACTTAAAGAGAAGTTCATTTTAATTAGCATTTAATAGTTTTGGTTTCATTGTTTAATGGCATATGAATCTTTGTGTGTTATTTAATGCCAAAGCCATCCTCATTGAAGAACTGTTGTGATACTAAACCATAGGAGGAGAGATGTAAGGGTAATTGTCTGAAAGTGAATGTAATTGTATGACTGGAATTAGAACTTACTTACTCCAATGTCATAGTCCACCATGTTAGCTACTATACCATAGGAACTCCACCCATTAGTTACCTTCACTGGAAAATTGTGATGATCAGCATGAGAGTGAGCAGACATTTACATTATTATTATTATTATTATTAAAAATTGCAATTGTTTATTTTTTTTTTTTTTTTTTGTTTTAAAACTGCAACTTTTTCTCTGTTAACCCATGTGCAGTATAATTCCTGTACCTATAGAAATTATGAGTATACATTGAGAAGTCACTTTGTTACAATATAATCATGTTTGAACTTACATTAAACAATAAATTACTTTCATTTCTGTTAATTAACTGATTATTTTTATTTACAGATTGTACTGAATAACTGCAAGCAAAAGTTATCATTTGAAGAGAAAGTTTACTTTCGGAAATGCAAATGCATGATTACAAACAAAATAGTTTTTTATATCTGTTTTTGTTGGAGAGAATCTTGAAAACCACCCATCTTATAAATTTAAAACTCATTTTGCTTATGACACCAAAGCAAAGAAAAAAGGTGTTTTAAGTATATTTATGAATATATATTTCCTATTTACATGTACACTGAAAAGTAAAGTATAATTTTCCTGAGGCCGTATTTCAAATATTCATTTCCATGCACTTTTTATAATATGACCTCACCTGATGGGAAACCGTTTGTTTGTATCATTTGCAATTTAGCCTTTACGCATAACTTCAAACTCAATGCTCATGCAAAAATTCACACTGGAGAGAAGCCATATCACTGTGAAGTTTGTAATTCTTCATTTTCCCGTTCATCAAACCTTGAAATGCATTTAAGGATACACACTGGAGAGAAACCCTACCACTGTGAGGTGTGTGACACCTCGTTTTCTCGTTCATCAAATCTAGAAACTCACATGAGGATACACACCGGAGAGAAACCATACCACTGTGAGATTTGTGATTCCTCATTTGCGAAAAGCTCTAAACTTAAAGCACATTTACGAATACATACTGGTGAGAAACCTTACAAATGTGAACTTTGTAATGCCTCTTTTACTCAGTCCTGTAATCTGAAAAGGCACATGAAGACACATACTGGAGAAAAACCATTTCACTGTGACCTTTGTGAGTACACCTCTGCTGAAAAGAATGCCTTGAAAATACATTTAATGAAGCATACCGGTGAGAAACTATTTCAGTGTCAAGTATGCAATGCTGCCTTTTCCCAGTCAACACAGCTGAAACGGCATGTTATGACACACACTGGTTTAAAACCATTCCGATGCAAGATCTGTGATTATGCTGCTCCACAGAAACAGAACTTGATTCTGCACATGCGAACACACACAGGGGAGAAGCCATTTCATTGTGAAGTCTGTGGTTCTAAATTTTCTCAGTCTTCAGCTCTCAAAAGGCATATAAGTACACACAAAAAACCATTTCTGTGTAAGATTTGCAAACATCCAACTGAGGATCTAAGTACTCTCAAAATGCATATGAGCATGCATAAAGACTAGAAAGTGTTACCATGTTAATTTTACAAAGTTACCAGTTGACAAATGCAGTTATGTATACATGTTGATAAAAACAAAATAAATTCTTTACTATTTTATTTTTCTATTGACTATTTTCATCTTTGTAGTTTTTTTTTCAAAATATTTTGACCTGCCCATTCTCCTGTCTTCTTTAGGTGAATGAAATTAATGATAGGTTATTCAATCATTTTTTTTTTGTTTTTAGACTCTCCTCATCTTTCTTGAATATTTTTCAAGATTTTATTTACTATAATGTCCATGTTCAAGGTGGTATCATTGGATGCAAAGTTTGTTGGTTATATTAGTCTGTTGATGATATGATATGATATGATGTATTTTTTCCCTGATTTTTACATTGTTTGTGTTTATTTATCCATCATCTTATTAGGACAGAAAAACTATAGCAATAAATTGAAATCAATAGAATTTAAGGTTGAGTGTGTCCATACTTATTCACATTAAATTGTATATACTTTTTCTAATCAAATAAAATGATGAATAAACACTTTTCATGGTTAGTGAGCTAGACTAACAATTCCCTGTTCAAAAATCCCTGGATTATCCACACTACTGGCATTGTGACAAACTAAGCTCAGCTTAGTAAATGAGAAATAAAATGATGAATAGCTAAATGCAGGTCTTTTAGCCTAAAAACTGGCAGTATAAACCATCAAGATTGACCTGAAGACTTCTGAAGAATAAACCTTGAAGAAATGTTGAAGAAAAAATCATGCTTTTAAAAAGCCAGTAAATATTTATAACATATTTTAATATTGCAAACTGAAATTCAATATTTTAATCTAGATTTAATTTTAGTCTACACATCTCAGTATTGTAATAACAATCCTTTTTTTATATGAGTAAGTTGAAAATGGACTGTTGTGAATAGCTTTGAAAATTTTGTCACCCTTTACTCAGTGGATGAACTGAGAAGTCACAGAATTATAAAAAGATCTCCAGAGAAAAATGGGAGATTTTCATGAGATACAAATTTACCAAGTAAAGCTAACTGCAACTCATACTAAATTAACTGAGTGCCATCTTACTATGAATTAGCTGTGTACTATTTGATTTATGATCAAGATGGATCCAACAAGATATGAGTAATATATCTTCTGAAATCAATTAAATGTTCCCTGTATATCTGATCTTCCTATGTTGACAAGTCAGTGACACTTTTTTAGCATGTGCTCCCAAAATTATTGGGTAAGGCCCCATGGACATGATAGTAAGCAAGTTCAAACTTCATTCATGTTCACTTTTGGACTAATACCCCTAAGAAAAGTATAAACCCTCTTATCTTCCCCAGGTATTGGTTAAATAGTATCAAGGACAGTTTTAGTATTAAATAACCCATAAAGGTTAATATGCCATTAAATAAAGAAACCAAACCAAAGTTATCAAAACACTCTCCCAATCATGATATTGTTTTACAATTAGTCACTTTGCAAAGGGAATGTTTCTTCTGTTAACAATTTTTTTAATTTTATTTTATATTTTAATATATGATCTTGTTTTTATGGTTTCATCTCAGATATTTCTTTTTTGAAAAAAAGTAAAACAAAGTGAGAAAGAAACACAATTTTTTTATCCCATTTTTGACTTGCATACTTGGCTGATATCAAATTAAAATTCCTTCAGTGCAGGTGTTTGTTTATGTAACCTGATCTCAAAGTAATGAGAAATTCTGGTGTTGTGAAAACACAAAACATTTTAGAAATTCAAATACAAGGAATGTCTAAAAACTAAAATAGAAACATTTATGAATTCAACATGTTTATTTATATACAAATAAAATATGTATCTGTGAGTGTTATATCACCATCTTGTCTCTTTTGGCCTATGATCACTCTTCTTTTCTTCACTGCTCCATGCTGTCTCATGTTCTTTACTGGAATTAATAACTAAGACATTCTCTTTGTGCGCATTCTTTATTCATTTTTGATAACACTGACTCAGTAAAATAGTTGAGAATGCCCTTTTAACCACTGATAGAAATAGGTGTCAAGTGATCAATTGTACTGGGCTACCTGATTTAAATTTGAAATCTAAAACTTATAATTTCTAAGATTTTAGTCATCAAACTTTACACTCCTCCAATGACAACCAAGCTTTCAGCTGTCCTTAAAAGTCATTACCTGTCAATTAAACTGAATTGACTCATGATATCTTTCCAGCTATTTCACAGTTATTCAAATTCAGCTCCCAAGGCTACTTTTTATCACTATCAAGATTGATGTCCTTATCCCATCAATGTTAAACCATATAAATACCTCCTCAAAGAATTATATGTCAAGATAGTTATTCTTCAATCACTTGCTTTGGGGATTAAAAAGATGATATCCCAACTTTTTATGGACAATTTCATGCACCAGTAACTTCAAAATATCATGTTCCATGATTGTATCACAAATTTTGTACTGTTTTTCATTTTGAATTAAAGCTCCAAGTGCAGTATTATTGAATTTATTTACATGATGAAGGACTTTAACCTACTGTAAGATTACTGCTGGAATAACATCATATTTTCATTCATCATTTTATCCAAGTAAAATTGGGAATTTTCCCTTTTTATTGTGTAACAGTCATTAAGTACACAACAATATAAAAGTAAGAACTGACACAGTAGTGCAAAATTGAACACATTTACAGTTTAAGAAAAATTGATATAAGAAAGACAAAAGTTCATCATGTGCAGAACTCACAATAAATCTGTAGGGATACAAACAAGTATGTATTTACCCAACCCCTCTGTCATAAACAGGATGTGACACAGTCAATTTTTAAGCAGATTTGAATTTAGATTTTTCCTTCTAGACTAGTTTTCTGACCAAGACTTAAGAACCCAACTGATCTTCTATTTACCCATAACTAGGTGAGATAAGATATATTCATGCTTTTTCTTAAGGCACTAGCTTAAAGAGAAATACAAACAGCCTTATCCAGACTTGAACTCGGGTCACCAATTCTATTTCATACAATAGTAACCATTATGATAAGTGCAAACAACTGTATATCATAATAGAGACAGGAAAAGTAATTAGTCAATATGCAACAATTCATTTAGTTTCCAGTGAAATGTAGCATATGAAACTGAATGTTCTTTCAAAGGAAGGGAGAAAAAAGTTAATCAGGAAGGAAAGACATCAAAAAGTGCCCTCACCAGCATGATGACAAGCTTCAGAAAGAGGGAAAATAAAAGAATGTTCCCATATCTATAGTGTGCCTAAAAGCCTAAGAAAACAGCCAATTGTCACTGCAAGTTCTAAGACCAAGGGAAAGAAATTTTAAAATAGAGAAAATAATTCCAAGATTCAAGACGCAATTGATAATTTCAGATTCATGAGCAAAAAAATATATATATATGGTAGCTAGCAAATTAGAGCTAGCTCCTATTTAACTACAGTATCCTGCAAGTGTTCTGTTTAACATAAGTGCATGAACCAAATACACATGGACATCATCAATGCAGAAAATGCTGCTGCCGAGTTGGAATCTCTATAACAAGGCTTGTCTCGTTTTTATTTCACCATGTTCTGTTAAATATAAAAAACATGACTGAAACAGATAAAAAGTGTGGAATTACTTTGAGGAGAATCCCTGGTGCCTAGTCACTAACCTGCTGAAGTAAGTGACTTTGAACTCAAGTTGTGCTATTACATTCTCTTTCAGACTAATGCCTTTGGGAAAGGTATGAATACCCTTATCCCTCATAGCTATGAGTTAAATAGTATCACTGCTGTTCTTCTACAAAGAGGCCTTGGGTATTGAATAATTCACAAAGATTGATATGCCAATTAATAAAGAAACCAAAACTAGGATTACATTCCTCATCTGTGGAAGGACTTCAAAAGGAAAAAAGAGATAAACTCATGGGAACATTTGAGTCATTTAATAGATACATATAAAAAAAATAACAAGTATTGCAATAACACACAATGTGTCCCAAACAGATAAAGTGTATACATTGCTCCACAGACAAGCAGCATGAAGAAGAGCTTCAAAAAGTGGGGAAATATTCTACTTGTCTTTGATGGTTTTCTTGGTGATTTAAAATAAAGTACCTCATTGGAGTTGGACAGAAAGGTCTCTTTTCTGTTCAGTGAACAGATCTGCTTCAAGAGGGATAGTTGAAAAAGAAAGTTTTTAGGGGCTGAATGATGTAGGAAGCTACACCCCCAATCCAAAGGAAGACAACTATTTGCATCCTTAAATACAGCGTAAATGTCTTGTTTCAAAACAAGTAAATTGTAAAAAGTTTCATTTTTAGTCTATACAATCCTGATAAAAAAAAACGAGTAAATGTTAAATTTAGCGACAACAAATTCTAAAAATCAGTGCGTTTTATATATACAAGATATGTGTTCTTTTTTTATTTTATTTTTGTCTTAGAATTTCGAAGCCCAAATTTAGATTTTTTACACGAGTAATCACAGTTACTGCCTGACAATTGTTGCTCTATTCCTAAACTAATCTACCCGGGAAAAATTTGTATGATCACCGTTTTAAATCCTGTTAAGAATGACTGCCTGTACCTGATAAATAACCGTTCCAAATAAGTAAAACTCCTCATACCTCAATAAATTAACAAAATGTTATAGAAATTTTGAATGGTGCCTTAAATAAAGAACGGTTTCTCTTTTCTTTTTCTATATAAGTTGTATAAATGACTATTTGTCATCGAGACTGTAATCATTGTAAATTACTTCCCTTACTCTTTATAATTTTTCAGCCGGTTTTTGCAAATGGACCATCTATAAATAGCATCAAGCTGTTCTGTTAGTTTCCTTCTTTCTCTTCATCTAATCTTGTAATACCTACATTTAAAAAAAAAAAGAAAGGATAAAACGGTAAGTGTCGCAGTAAATTTTTCATTATATTTACATCTACAAAATTTTGTATAAAACTAAATGAAACTGCGTAACGATTACACGAAGTGCAACACGCAATTTGCTTACTATAATTACAGGATAGGCACGAAATCTCAGGATTTTTGTTGTTGATGTTGTTTTTTATATTGTAGTCTTGTGTAAGTAGGCAGTACATTTTATTTTTCTGCATATAGTCATTTTTTTAAAATTATGTTTGTTTTTCCAACTTCGAGTGACGATTTGTTTTTTTCCTTTGTTTGACTTGACTATGCTTCGCTGATTCAGAATGGGTTAATTCAGGTTTAAAAGTTTTAGTCAGTTGCACTGTTGAGGAATGTTATTCGATACCGGCTAATTTTATACCTCTGCTTACAGAATTTTTGAGAGAAAATGTCTTCCCTAAAACGTAGGCGGGAGGGGTCTCCGTGGGGGAGTGGCTAATGTGCTAGACCGTGACATCATTGTAAGCAAGTTCGAACTCCAGTCGCACTACTTTAGGATTACCCGTGGGGAAGTTATGAAGCCCCTTATTTCTCCATCTATGGGTTAAATAGTAGCACTTCTGTTCCTCTATAAGGATGACTTTGGCATTGAATAATTCATGAAGTTTGATATGCTATTAAACAAAGAAGAAAAAAACTTATGCAACAATCTCTAGGATATAGCAAGAAAGAGAAGGTTGAGAGAGAGGGGGTTGATAGAAAGTGAAGAAGAGAAAATTACATAATTTCGCATAAATAACAATTGGTTAAAAGACTGAAAAATCAATACTTGGAATTCTGATTTTTATGTAACCAAGTTTGGTAAGGTTGTCAACTTTTGGTGAATTTAAATGTTTAAAATGTATTAAAAATTAATTAGATCTGTAATGTTATTTTGCTTTTAAAACTGATACTTATGACATTACTATCTTTCAAATAAAACTGAAATTTAACCTTAAATAATATTCATTTTAATGAAGGGAAAAAAAAGAGTGAATTTTGTTAGTACCTAATTATATATAAATTTTTTGTATATGTAGTGATGGTTTTACGCCAAGTTAAATTTTGAAATGATAAAGCATTAAGACTAAAGAAATCTGATATACTTTTCTGAGACTTTGAACCCATATTGCCTTCACATTAAAACATTAGAAAGATTTCATCAAGCTTTAATAGGACATTACCTAAGTAACTCATGTCAATTTTGTGATAAAGTATGTGGGTCTACAGCAGTTTTGAGAAGTCATATGAGAATGCACAAGCAGTGACAAATGGAAAAGACAGTTAATTCATTTGTCCACATGTGATAGGGCAAGCAAGGATATACTTTGCTTGAAGAGTCTCATGTGCTCCCATAAGTACTCGTATGGCCAGGGTAATGGCCTGCAAAGAAGTGGCAGTCACTATATATATATATATATATATAAGGGTGGGCTGAAAAGTTCATATGATGTTATATCTGTAGTTGATGACTTTTTTACCAATGAAATCTAAACACTGCAACACTAATGGAAGTGTGTGAACCACAAAGGAAACTTCGTTGAAAAGTAAACCTCATTTGGTCACATTCCATGAGAATATCTTGGTCAGCCTTTGAACTTTTCAGTTGATCCTCATATATATTTAGTGCCAAATACACTCACATTTAAAACTCAACTTGAAAGTTTTGTGTATGCCTCTCCAATAATTCTTGAATTTTTAACAATGTAAATTTTCATGAAAGTTGATCAAAACTATTTTTGTGGATTAATTTTTTTTTTTTAGAATACCTAATAAAAAATAAAGATATTTTAGAATTTAACATGATAATTATTCAAAATTTTTAAAATAAGAAACTAACAACAAAAACAGACTCTTTTGGTAAATAAAAAATGAGTTTAAAGGAGATCATTAATTGATTTTTTTACTGCCAATTGAATCACTTAAATTTTTCAAGCTGAATTATTATCAATAATTTCCTGTTTCTCTTGCAATTTCTTGCATAAAGCTTTAAAAAAAAAGATGAGTTTTATTACTTAGGAAAGAAACTGAAATCAGCTTGGATTTATTTTAAGAGCATATCAACTCATCTAGGTTTATTTTATGCCCAGAGATTTGAGAATCACATTCATTACACTTTTTTGTGTTGTTTTTTAGTATTTTTTTGCACACAGTTATATAAAATCAAGTATTCCTAACTGTTATAGAGAAGAGATGATACCCCTCTGTATTAGAATGGACTATTCTTTCTGGATATGAGCATTGAGGGTGTTTGGTTATGGCCAGCTTCCCCAGCAAGACTATACCTCTGTTGATATGTCCTTGTATATTTTATAAAATAAACCCTTTTCATTGTAAGTTATGATTTGAGTTATTATTCCAATAACCCACTCCAGTAACATTACAATAGAAAAAAGAATAGTCTATTTTATACAAAGGAGTAATATCTCTTCTCTCCAACACTAATACAAATAATTTGCACTCAGATGGATGGTTTCATGTATTCCTGTTTAATACTAATAATTATGTGATTTCAAGTAATTCTATCTTATAATAGCCATTTGTTTTCAGTGATAGAGTTTCAAATAACTAATAATAATCTTAGTAAACAATTATAGTTTTAAGTAAGTATATAAGCAATTTACAGTTATATGATATCAAGTATCTTTAACTCATACAAATAATTTGCACACAGTTGTAGTTTCAAGTATTCCTAATACTAATAATTATGTGGTTTCAAGTAATTACTCTTATTTAATAATAGTCATCAGTTTTCACACAATTATATGGATTCAAGTAACTTATAACAATCCATAGTAAAGAATTATAGCTACAAGTTACTATTCTTAACTCTTTTGCAAGCAGTTAAAATGTCAAATGACAAAATGTCACTCTGCTTGCAAAAGGATTGATACAAATAATTTACTGTTACATGATACAAAATATTAACTATTCCTATCAAATACCTGAGTGCAAATCTAAGAATAGTTTGAAATAACACAAAAGACAAACACAAAGATTATTTCTAACAAATCATGGAATAAAATTATTCTCTGTTCTTGGTTAAACTGTATTCAATTTTAAAACATGATGAAAAAGATATTCAATTGATTATCAACAAATGTGTTTAATAGCCTTTTTTTTTTTTCAAACAAGTTGAGTCTTGTCAAAAAGTTATTGATATGGTTACATTGAAGATCTATCATAGCAATATAGTTTTCATGTTAAGTTTAGAAATGACTGATAATGACTTGGTTCATCATTGACTCTTCCACAAATCTGTAAAAGAGAAGAGAACGAACCCCATGTGGCAGAGCAAGCATGTATATGACTGGTATGCAAAATGATTGGTGGGCTAGAGAGAAAAAAAGAAACATGACAGCTCTGAAAAATCAATTTAAGGTGAAATTTGATCTCGAGCAAGGAGAATTTGAGAGTGGTGTTTGCAAATTTTTCAAAGTGAATGTACTGGCCAAGCATAAAAACATCACATGTAATAAAAACAGCAAGACATTTTTTCTTGGTGAAGATTGTTCTAAGGGGAGACATTTTTTGCTGGTGGAGATTGTACTAAATGGAGACATTTTTTGCTGGTGGAGATTGTACTAAATGGAGACATTTTTAGTTGGTGAAGATTGTTCTAAATCAAGACATTTTTTGCTGGTGGAGATTGTACTAAATGGAGACATTTTTTATGAACTTCTTAACATTTATGTTGTTACTTCACTTGCCTGCCAAAAGAATTTCACTAGATGGTAAAACCATAGAATTGCCATAGCAAGTGAGCATAGTATAAAAGAAAAAAGAGCAAAAACCTCATTTCTCTTTACACTTTAGTTTTGTAAAACTATTAGGTGTTTAACAGGTAAAAAAACCTGACATGAATTTATTCCAAAGTAAGTTGTTTATTTTTTATTCACAGAAATATTTGTTTATTTACAGGTTAAAAACTGCATCAAAAGAAAACAGATGAAATAATATTTGGAGTTATTTTTCCTCAGAAATGTTCGTATTTGAATTTTTAAAAAAAGAAGAAAAGCAAAAACACAAAAAAATGATTTTAAGTTGATATATTACAATTAAATGGAGCAAAACTTTTGTAATAGGAAATACCAGTATCATCAAAAAAAGATTTTAAAAAAGACAAAATTCATAATTTTAAAGCAATTCTTCATTCGTGGATAATTCAGGAATAAAGAATACAAATGTGTCATTGAATTGAACCTAACCCTTTTAGAATAGATCAGCCAACTGATCAAATATTTAAAGTTTTTTTTTATACTTGTATCCAATTATTTTCTCTAGAGGAGTATATGCTATTGAATATGCCTGAATAACATGGTGGCTTCCATGCAGCAGCATGCTTTGAAATTAACTGTTTATTTTATGATTTTTTATTAATAGATGATCAAATTTAGATACCATGACAAATATACATAAACTTGTGTATACTACACATGTTATCCTTTTTCTTTTTTTTCATATTATTGTTTTATCATAATCTATAAAGATTTCTGTTAGATGATTCTTAGATATAATTGTTACATTTTATTATGATTTCATCCTGGATAAAGCTATATTTGCAATATATTTAGTATTTTTTGGAATTTTATTGCATTTATTTTCAATAGAAACAATCAAAACAAGTTATTCATAAGTCAAAACTCCCCTGGAGCTGAAATATAATCCTATCTAAATAGTATTGAGGATTTATCATCATCACTGGTCCCATAACCTGGTTTGGTCATGGTTGATGCTACTCATGCCTTATGTTTGGGCAGGAATAACCTGGCAAAGCCATCCTTCTCCAGGTTTACAACTAGTTTGAATTCAGTGTTTTTATTCTCTTAGATTGATTGCCATACCAAGGTTAAAGAGCCAAGTCTGTCCTACTATTTACCCATAGCTGGAGAGAGAATTGTTGAATTCATACATTTCCCCAGAGTATTAGTGTTATGCAAAATGTAAACAGTTTCATTCAGGATTTGAACTTGAGTAGCCAAGTTCACTTTCTATGTTGATAATTGTTATGATACAAGAACCTCATAAGATGATTAACTTGCTCATAAATTGAATTTAAATTTGAGTTACATAAAAAACTAATAAAATTTTAAAACACATTTAGTTTTGAAAGGGTTAAAGAAAAGAATATAATAATTTTAAAATATTATATATATATATATATGTGTGTGTGTGTGTATGTGTAATTTTATTAATTACAGTAAATGTCAAGAAAATGAAAAATTCCAATCCAACATTCAATGACTTTGGTTGATAGAAACTTAATTTTGTTCAAGGGGCATACAGTAGTTAGCTGTATAAGTATCTTGGGTGCTAAAGCAGCCACAAAATTTTCAAACAAAAGTTAGCATTCCTCAGTTACCATCTTGTAATTTCTATTGGCAATCTTTAGATTTCATAAAAAGCAAAAATGATGTCTTTGTCTGAAGTAAAGAAACCTTTCATCTGTGAAGTTTGTGAGTCAACATTTGCAGACAGATCACAACTCAAAATTCATCAGCGGACACACACTGGGGAAAAACCATTCCACTGTGACATATGTGACTCTTCATTTTCACATTTATCAAATATGCGGCGACACATGAAGACACACACTGAAGAGAAACCTTTTCAGTGTGATATTTGTGAATATGCCACAGCATTAAAAGCCAATCTTAAAAGACATATAAGCAAACATACTGGTGTGAAACCATTCCAGTGTGGAGTCTGTGATGCTGCTTTTTCAATCTCTTCAAATCTTAAAACACACATGAAGACACATACTAAGGAGAAGCCATTTCACTGTGAAATTTGTGAATTTGAAACAACGTGGAAATCTGCTCTCAAAAGGCATATGAGAACTCATACTGGTGAAAAACCTTTCCATTGTGATGTTTGTGCAGTGGCATTTGTACGGAGATCTCATCTTAATAAGCATATGAAAAAACATGCAGGTAAGTAATGTTTTCCAGATATTTTCAAATTAATAGCAAATCTGTTGTGCTGCTACAAGAAGTGTGCATGTTGAGCAGGCCTGGGCAACCTTTTACCAGCAGCAGGTCACATGTCGAGACATGGCTCATTATCTGGCAGGCTGCACAACTAAAAAAAGTCGAGGTAATTTTACATCAAAGGTGCCTCAACCATTTACACTTCAAAAAACCATGCACTTGAGCATTTGCCTTGAAAATAGGGAAAAGTTCATTCTTTTCTCCTTGGTAAAAAGATCTTTTCTATAAAAAATTGAAGCTTTAGGTGGGCCATTCAGAAAACTCAGCAGTTTGCATTTGGCTTGTGGGTCACAGTTTACCCTCAACTGCTGTAAATTCTTTTGATCAAAGTATAAAGAAAATATATGAAAAAAGACATTACTTTTTTTGCTACATAATAAAATCTGTCCGTAAAGTATTCAAACATTTAATATTAATAAAAATAAAAACACCCTAACTAATCTTGTTTATTTAAGGATTATTATATAAAACAAGAATATTCAGCTATTAACCTTTCACAGGCAGATATTTTTTTTAATTCTTGTAGAGTGTGCAAATTATTCTTTAGACATTAACACTGCATTGGTCAACAGCTCATAGGAAAATGCCTTACTTTGAGCTACTACAAATATGAGAAAAATACCACTCTGACTGCAAAAAAGTAACAGAAAATTTTTTATCTTCTCTGTTATTAGTTTATTTATTGCTGAATAAAAAAAGTAAGTGAACATCCTCTAAATGTGCTAATTCCATGGTTTTTGCCCCAAGTTATGGGTTAACAAGCACCACTACTGTTCTTCTACAAAGATAGCTTTGGCATTGAATAACTCTTGAAGGTTGATAAGCCATTAAACAAAGAAACCAAACAAATAATTTTTGACAGGTGTTGTCCTCTTCAAACATACTATTCTTTGGACCACACACATCTCAGTCTCTTTTCCAGTTTTCAAAGCAATCATCAAAGTCTTTTTAGGGGATTGCCATCAGCTGCTTCAGATTATCTTTAATCTCATTTACAATTCATAATTACCATTCTTTCAATGTCTTTCATCTTCCTAATTATTGTTGCTTTTTATCATGAATGACTTGAGTTGTTAGTTCTACAACAACTAGGAACAGTGCACACTGAAAACTTCTACTCTGCACCTGAAAACTAACTCAATTAAAATCAATGTTAACTTTTTTTATCCAAAGAGATATTTTGACCAACCAGCATTAAGAATTTTACATTTCCTTTTCTCATTATGATACACTTAGATTCCAGTAGGAAGACCCATGACCCTTGCCTGTTAATCAGTTTCTACAGATTTTGACATCAGAGCCAAAACCTGTTGAAAAAATTTCTCTACTTATTTGACTCATTACATTACTATATGCATAAAATTTGGCACCCTGGCAAAATGCTGGGAAAATGAGAGCAATACCAATGAATAATGCAGTATGCTAAAGACTAAGTTCATATTTGATAGTCAAATTTGTGGGAGAGTTATTGAACTCATTATCAGTAAATTGTCAAATTGACAAGACACCTAGTTGCTCTGAGTCTTTTTCTAAGTGATAGGTCTATTTATAATACAAGGGTGTCTCAAAGGTAACAAAAGAGTTTGAAAATTTAGTAATGTTTTCAAAATGAAATCTACAAAGCAAAGGGAAATCCAAATTAAGTATTAAAAGAAAATAACTGGACTAATAGAGGCATTTATGATGTAATAGTTATCATCATAGGAAGTGGACTTAGCTTCCTGAGTCTTGTACAAGGCTGTTTACATTTCACATTAGTGCCAATACCCCTGGGAAATGTATGAATTCAACTATTCTCCCTCCAGCTATGGGTAAAATGGTAGGTAGGCTAGGCTCTTTAACCATAGTATGGCAACCAGTCTAAGAGAAGGAACTCAAACCAGTTCTTGACTGGGAGAGGGATAGGCCCCATCAGACTATTCCAGCTCAAGACCTGTTACATGTGTGGCACCTCTACAACCAAACCAGGTTACAGAATCAGTGAGAAATGAGTCTTAGGCTTCTGAAAAGAGTATGTGGTTATATCCTTGACTATTTTAGACATGGGTCTGATATATCTGTCTTAACATTCTCTCTTATTCAAAGTTTTTTTTTTTTATCAGGAGAGTCTCCCTACTGGACTGTGACATCATAATAAATAATTAGTGCTATTATGTTCACTTTTTGACTAATACACTTGGTAAAGGTATGAAATTCCTTATCCTTCCAGCTATAGGTTAAATAGTGCCTCTGCTGTCCTTCTACAAGGAGAGCATTAATATATCCACAAAAATTGCCCTTAAACAAAGAAATCAAAACTGAAAATTGCTTCACTCTTACATTTCACTTTAAAGACATAAAGCCATATTTTTCAAATCCTTTTGTTAATTTGTGATAACTTATTGTTTGACAAAATTCGCCTTGCATTTGTTATTGATAAGCATATGAATGTCTTTTTCACCATGTTTTAACACCTAATAAAAATCAACCTGACTCAGAGTATTATTCAATGATTTCTTAGAAATTGTCTTTTGTGTGTTTGTCTTTGTTTTTATTCTACACTCTTAGATTTCTAAGTTACTTTTCTTGGCAATTAGTGTTTTTACTTTGTCTAAATTTCTGAAATGAGGTTTTGTTTCTATTATACATTGATTTATTCAAACCGGTTTCTTTTTCTTTGTGAGTTTTAATATACCATGATGTAGAGGAACAATAAATAATTGTCTTCTCTTGGATTTAGAGGCATGATGTGGTATTTCATTTTCTCAATTCATTGAACAGATGAGACACTTTATCTCCAACCTTGACCGTCAGCTTTGTCTCACATCACCATTGAAATACAAAGCTCACATAGCTTTGCCCACTCAAGAATATAAGTAAAATTTTTTCCATTTTTGTACCTCTTTCATATACAGCGTGTTCATTGAACAACATGAGCACATTTTATCTGTTAGGATATGTTTGTGTATTATTTTAATACTTCTAGTATGTACGCATTTATTAAATGTTCCTATATGTGTAAATGAGCCAATAATAGAATTGTAATAGTTCAACAAGAGTGACTATACTAATGCTAATATTGGACCTTGGTAAATAGGGACTCAACTAAATATCCTCTCTAACACCAATCACCTCAGTACAGAAAAGACAAGGAAACTGTGCCAATAATAGAAGACTTCAGTTAGAGTAAATATTCATATATATATATATATATATATATGTGTGTGTGTTTGTGTGTGTGTGTGTTATCCAGAATATATCCAGCTATTTGGAATTATTATTGAATAGAATTATTAATGTTTGATAGGAATATATGAAAGCATATAACTGTATGCTGATTATTTGTATTAAGAATAGTTACCTTAAGCTATAGCTGTTTAAAAATGATTATCATTTGCTAATTGGAACTTGTTTGCAAAAAAACTTATTTTGGCATCAAATAACCTAACAAGAGTTGATATATTGTAAAATTAACCTACCACTTTGTCTATAAACTCTTGCATTTCACATTGCTGTAAAACATCCACTTTTCATCACCTGTTACATTTTCTTTTCAAAATGGGAATATTTTTGGTTCATTGAATTTGCAACTTCTTTTGCCACAATTTTTTTTTATAGAAAATAATTATATAGTTTCAAGTATTTCTTTTTAAGGAGATTGTCTCAACACTTTTCATGGATATAACAATAGAAAAGTGACAGACAAGCAACATTACACCAATGAGAGAATGTTTGAAGAGATGAGAGTTCTTCACCAACCAGAACCTTCATTTCATTCTGTATCCTATCAAAGATTGATAATACATACGACAAAGAGGCTGCACATATTTTTGAACCATATTTATCAAATTCAAACATTCCTAAATATTGCAATACATTTCATGAAATCTGATTGGTCAATCATTGCTTATTGTCGTTAAATTAAAACTCTGAGGAGAAAATTGATACTTGTAAATTTCTTTTTTTTATTTTTTATTTCGTTCAATTAAAAGAGTTTATAGATTTAAACAATTACTTTATGATTGGTTGGTTGGTTTGTTTTATGGAATGTCAACCCTTATTAGGTTATTTCATGCTGAACTCAGACTTTTTTCAACCAATTTTATGCTTTCAAGTAACTATTTCTATTTAAATTGTAATAATTTGTTTGTACACAGTTATATAGTTTTATGTATTTCTATTTGATAACAACAACTTACACACAGCCACATGGCTTCTAGTATTCTTATCTAATGTGTCACAATGGTGGGTACTGATTCTATGGGTGTGAGTGAGCACCAGTCCGAGGATTCCTTTGTCTGTTTTGGCACAAAACCCACACAAAGGACTTCTGCATAAGATTTCCTACGAGACCGGAAGAAGATGAGGAAAAGCAAGGTCCCAGAGCAGTGAACAGAGAGGAATTAGCGACAGTCAGGGAAAAGCAGCTGCTGAGGTGAGGAGTTGGGACTTGTGGACCCAAAAGCCAGGTCAGCTAGCACAAAAGGATGAGTCAGTGTTCCTGGTAGCTGAGTGGGAATTTTGTTTGGGTACATGCTCGCAATAGCCACAGAATGCCAGGAAAGTGCCAAAACTTCTCCCTTCTTACGCTTTAGGCTAACCCAAGTCCGTGCTTGTTTGTTCTTCTTTCTTCCACTCTTGGTTATATGTGTTGTATCCGTTGTATATTTGTAAAATATGTGACATGCCCCTGGCTAGATATGAGAAACCACTAGTCATGAGCTGATATAAGAAGTTGAGATGAGATTTCAAACTCGCTTTCTATGATCCCACAGTTCAGTGGTTTAACCATTACACCACCAGGTCACCTTCCCAATATGCTTTTATATCATTGGGATGGGGGATAAGCTAATAAATAGGAAATAAAATTCAACTGTCTTTTTTTGGCGAAAACATGATAGGAAGTAAATGTGTTTACTCACAATTTTAAATAGAGGCTTCTTTAGAAGAAAAAGCTTTTTTCAGCTTAAGCTTGCTTTATATTTAGCTATACTTCTCAACATGTCAGTTAACAGTTCAGAGTTAGAAACCTGTCCTTTAAATTCACCAGTTCAGCTGAAAACTCAAGTGAAGTGGATCAAGAAGTGAGCACTGAGTGAAGTCTGTTGCATTGCTGACCAAGTTGCTGGTAGGAAAGCTACTTTCAACTATACTCAGAGAAAACAAAATTAGCTGAGGGAATCCAAGCATCATAAATGTCTGAGAAATCATTCGTATTAAGGTTTAATCCAAGCTATAACCAAAAACAGTAGCATAGCTAGGTAGGAGCAAAGGAGGTAGTGCACCCCAAGTGA
The DNA here is from genome assembly GCA_963585895.1 of Sepioteuthis lessoniana. Lineage (NCBI taxonomy): Eukaryota > Metazoa > Mollusca > Cephalopoda > Myopsida > Loliginidae > Sepioteuthis > Sepioteuthis lessoniana. Next base: position 72,346,555 of record OY757908.1, read on the forward strand.
CATTTTTATGTGTGGTACTTTTGTATCTGCTGTGTGTATATATATGTATATATAGATAGAGATTTATCATAGTGAGCAGAATTTATTTTTGTAATAATTCTTTTGTATTAAAATTACCTTTTAAGATTAACTTTAAAAAAAAAAATCAATTCATTTTTTTAGTTTATTTATCCCCTATATTATAGTTTTATTTTGTTTTTTTTAAAACTCTATTAGCAAATTTCATTCATATGGTAATATACCAATAGAAAATAAGATTGCAACACTAAAGGATAAAGCTGATTTTGCTCCAGCTTAGTAGCATAGCTAGGAAGGGTCAATGAGAGAATTTACTCAAGGTGACACTTTTGGGTAAAAGGAAATGGGACAACAAACTCAAGGGGTTTATATACAGCTTATATTCTACTTGTATCACTGACCAAACATGAATAAAGACATCTGAAACATCAAAGATGACTGTTTTTATTTCTTTTTTGTTGTGATGATCCACTTATTTTCTTTACCTTCTTCCTATATGAAACTACCTGAAACCTTTATTGTTTTGACTAACTCTGACAAACCATTTTCTTGTTCAAGAAAACCAATCACAATGTTAGGGAAATCAGTAAGTTGGTGAGAGACAACTTGAGGCTGACAGCAACAGAGTATAGTTTCACATTAAAAGATTTTCTTTTGATGAAATAATTTTCTCAGTAGCAAAATCTCTGAGAGTATGAAAATGATCAATTCAACACTATCAAAATGTTTTTATATCCGGAATCCAAGAATTTTTCAATAAGGAAAAAAAAAAGTGGGGTATTTCAATTGCTAATAATGATAACTGTATTCTGTACAAAAGAACTTAGCAAATTTATTGGCATTATAAAACACATTACTTAGAATGGTATTTGAAGGACTAATGCCTTCTGCAATTTGTCCAAGACTCATTGCTATTGGAAGATAATCCACAAATCATAATAGCTGCTCATTAGGATGTTATGCAATATTATCATGGAAAGAGATTTCTGCAAATTAAATTTTGCTAATCAGAGGAATAGATTTTCAAAATCAGATGTTTGCATACAAATTTCAAGTATTCATTACAATAGGTATAAATTCACTGAATCTCTCTAAAGTGTTGTATGATGTAACTGAAATGAATAATATGAATAAAGATATTTTAGATTTTGTAAGGAATTATTTTTATCGGGTGAGAAATGGGTACTTTGCTTCTTGAGAATACATGACTCACACATACACATATGCATATATGTGTGTGTTGGTTGGTTGGGTTTTATGCCATATCAAACTTTGTTGGTTATTTAATGCCAAATCGATTTTTATGCAAATAATCAGTTCTATTTCAAACAGTTCAGTTTAGCATGAGTACACAGTTTAATTGTCAAAGACATTTCTATTTCAAGCTATTCAGTTTCGTCAAACAATTCTAATTCAATCAATTCAGTTTAGTATAAGTATAGATTTTGTTTACTCACAGTTAAATGTCAAAACAGTTGTATTTCAGACAATTCAGTTTAGCATAAACACACAGTTTAGTTCTATTTGACCTATAGATAGGACCCTGTCAGGTGCTACCACTCCGGACCACCAGAGTGGACCTGGGAGTGGTGGCAATAAAGGGGTATTCCACATTCCTGGAACCTCACCATCAGACTGTTTAGTGTCATATTCAGAATACTCATTGAGGTAGTTGTAGCCCTCTGCTGAGAAGCAGTGTATTGTACAGCCCTAGCTGACTGGGTAAATGTGTGTATGTATGTAACTTTAACCTTTATTACAGAGAGAGGTAGACAGGATGATTGATAGGACAGACAGATAGAAATGTACTGGGATAGTTTACTAGATGGCAATATATTATAGATAGATAAGTAGACTCATTTCAAATAAAATATGATAAAATGCTGTTCATTTTGTTAATAAATGAGAAATGGTAAACTTTGTACCGGAATTTTTTATATTTCTAAAAACTATTAATGTTGGGAAAAATTAATTCATAAAAAATAATCATCAGTGTCTGCCACTACCTAACTAGTTAAGCGTCTGTATGTGTGAGAAGCAAGTTTTGTATTACAGTAGCTGGCTATTATTAATGTAGTGCGTCTCTGGTTACTCCACACGTGTGGCCTTGTACGAAATATAATCCAGTCATTATAAATTACCATAATAGGTTCTACGAAAACTAATTCACTTGTAAAATTTCTTTTCCCATATTAATACGAGGATTGTAATATATTCACGAGGAACCATATTTGGTAGTCACACAGAATTACTTCCCTTGTTTTTAATACTTGTTCTTGGATTTTAAATGGACTTCTATAGTTTGTTTTATGGCAACAAGATTTTTTTTCTTCAATATTTCTATTTGATTTAACAATTATATTATTTTCAGCATTTTTACGGTTGTGACCCCAATAAAGAAAAAAGCCGCTTAGAAACGAGAAAAGTACGGTTGTGTTGTGAGTAAAATCGTTGTTATTTTTCACTGAAGTGCTTTCCTTTTTTTTTTCTTTTTAATGTAATAACGTGAAAACACTTGTCTTACTTTTTATAATTATTCATCTTATTCTCTACGTTATCTGGCATGTGAAAATTATTATCAATATTGCCATGAACTGTTCCATTTAGTTTGTTTTATTATCATTATTATTATTATGAACTTAACTAACAATAATTCAGTTTACTCAACATGTTTTGTTTTTTTTACAGTATGTTTTTGTTTTGTAATTTTTATTAGATATATTTAGAATGTACGGACTCTTTTCCAGCCTGGGTTTTATTTTGTTTATTTATTTTGATATTAGAAATATTTCAATTTTAGGCACAAGTGCAGTGTCCCGCTCATAAAAAAAAAAAAAAGGGAAAAAAAAATTGATAATTTTTTTTTTTTTTTTTTTCGCGAATAATTTTGATTGCTTTTAACTCAAGAAATTTGTTGAATTTGCACATAATTATTTTGTTCGTTTGCTTTTTATGGAATTAGACGTGGTGCGGTAAGTCATCTACGATCAATCAACTCAAAAGAAAAGCAAAACAAAGGACAGATAACTCACATCCACATACGTTAGAATTAACGGAAAATCGGAAACCATTTCACCATTATAGTTATATATTGCGTTGAGTCATATTTAATTTCCATTTAAGTAAAATATGAATTATTCATGTATAATTTAACAATGAGTTGATTTAAATGAATTATATATTCGCCAGTATTTTGCCATTTATCAAATAGCTTGTCGATTACTCTCAAGTAATTTTCAAAGATTTCGAAGATCAAAAAGTTTTCTACAACGTTTTCACCTGATTTTCTTGAGCCAAAGCATTTTGTTGAAAACGAAAAAGATGGAAATCACTTGGTACAAAGTCTGGTGAATACGGTGGAACAAACCAGCCTAAATCCAATATTTTTCCCTGCATGATTCTTGTTGAATGTGGCTTTGCATTATCATGTAGATTCACAAGGCTTCTCTAATTAATGAAGCATTTTCTTAAATTTTCATGCTTACTTTTCCTATCTTTTTCAAATGGCAGCAAATTGTGATGTGTTGAGGTATAGTTCTAATTCTTGATTACTTTTGCATGGATTGCATTCCACCTATTCTCTTGAAGCATCTTGATCAAAGTTTGATGAGTATCCTGGTCAAGGCTCATTTCTCAAAGACATATTGCTAGAGCAAAACTTTGAAAACCAGTTTCAGACTTGGCGGTCAGTAATCACACCTTGGCCATAAGCACAGGAAATTTACTTTGCTGTTTCTGTTTTATTTCAGTATTTCTAGTGGAACATTAAATTATGAATATAGATTTTATTAAACATTATTTGTTACCAAATTCTAAGGCATTGAAAATCTTGGTAACCAAACATATGATTACATATATTTATAAAATTTTCGTTTTTTTTTTTGTTTGGGTTAGAAAGTTTCAATGCTGTAGCATTTTGGTAATGAACAATACCTCATATCAATCTTAATTGTATAAGGCTTCTTTAGAAAATTCAGTATGAAGGGGAATTTTTTTCAATAATTGGATTGTTACTTTGAGTATGCCAGGAATGGGCTTGCCATATTAGTGAAGCTTTAGTGTGATAACAAGGATACCCCTTTTTGGTAGGAGGTCTTATTCTTCAGCAGGGGATTCAGTCAACATATTATATGCCTGCATTTGGTGGTGAATCTTCAGTTCTGGAATCACCTCTTTAATGCCTATACTCTCTGGTCAACTCTGACCCTATGTAGTAGTTTAGATTCCACCTATGGGTCAAATAGATCTTTTGGAAAATTATTAGTAGTAAATAGAAATATGTGAAATCATATTACTGCGAGCAAATAAATAATTATTATTCAATAGATTTATTAATGTTAGAAAGGAATAGTTGAAACTATTTATTTGAATTAAAAATAATTAGTTTTAGCTTTAATTATTTACTAAGGATGATTATTAGATACTTGAAAACATATAATTGTGTAAATTATCACTTGCCTTGTCTTAGAAGGTGCTAATTGCATCTTCTGCAGAGTTAAGAGATATCCCCCCCTACAAAAAAGGGGTATCTTAGGTAAGATACGGAACTACATCAGGTATTGGGGCTCCAATTCTGAAACTCTGAGGTAGTGTTGCCCTTTCATTGCCATTATATCCAGGTCCACTCTGACCCAGGATAGTGTTATATGTTAGGGTTCTATCTGTGGATCAAATAGATCTTTTGGGGAATAGTTTATATTAGATGGGAGTACTTGATGCCATATAACTGTGTGAAAATTATTAATATAAAGAATAGTTACTTCCAGCTATTGTTGTTTACTCAGGATTATTATTATTATTAATTGAAAACATATTAATGCTTGCAAATTATTGTTTTTTGATTGGAATGCTTGAAACTATAACTGGGCAAACAAATGATTATTATTAAATTGGAATAGTTATTTTCAGCCATGTGTAAATATATCTGTATAAATCATTAGAATTAGACATGAATACTTAATGCTATGTAACTGAGTGCAAATTATTTGTATTAGATAGGAATACTTGAAAGCATATAACTGTGCTTAAGTAAATGATAACAGACAAATAAAGAGCACAGTTTTTAAAAAAATACAATGGAATATAGAAAATATAATTGTGATTACAATCAAACATTAACATTAAATAGCTCATAAGGAGTTCATAGTTCATTAAACAAATAAACAAAAATGAGAATAGGCAAATGACAGACCTCTCAAATATTGTACAAGTCAAATGTGTGAGTGAGCCCAAATTACTTAATTCACTACAACTTAGAAATTATTTTTAGGATTGATCAGATGTGTGTGTGACAAGTGAATCATTAATTAGTCTCCCTTTATCTCTTTTGTTGTATTTTCCCTGAAAGGCAAGGGTTTGTTAAAACAAAGACAAATAGGATGTACTTGGAAACCAAATTCTTTATATACAGGGTGTGATGGGTCAATTGTCTAAATTATGTAAAAATGAAAATAATACTGACCTCCCACTTTATCAGATGGATTTACCCAAATTACCTGAAAACATCTTGAAATATTATGAATTAACTCTAATAAATTGCCATTAGCTTCAACCTGGGCTTTGGTTTGTCCTATTAGCAGTATTTCAACCCTTTCTAGTTTATTTAATCCTAAAACTTCAAGTTTAACTATAGTATTTATAAACTAGAAATATTGTTAATATATATATAAGTATGTTTGTAACACATTGGAGATTCTTATGACATAACAATTATCAACATAGGAACTGGTGTCTGATACCTGAGTTTGAATCCTATGTGTGACCATTTGCATTTCAGGTAGTGCTAATACCCCTGAGAAAAATATGACTCCAACTTTCCTCCCTCTGGCAATAGGTAAATAGTAGGGTAGACTGAGCAATTCAATCTTAGTATGGCAACTTATCTCAGAGAAGGAAAAACTCTGAATTCAAATCAGACTTAGAAAGGTATGGGCCTGGCCTGGCTATTTGTGCCCTAGACATGCTTCATGAGTAGTGCACCCAAGACCAAACAAGATTACAAGTCTTTAAGTATTGTCACACAATTATATGATTTTAAGTAGTATTATTACTTATTGCATAAACTTGGAGTTGCTAAAGGGGCATAACTATTAAATTTGATAGAGCATTGATCCAGTTCAAGAAATATAGTGGAATCATAGTCTTTAGATGAGTGTATGAAATAAGGTCAGGAGTATGAGTCTGTTTAAATAACTAAAATAATTTTAATACACTCTATCATTGTATTGGCCTTATAACATCTGAATCATAATGTATGAATGAATAGTATTAATAATGATATATATATAATAAAATTAATTATATCATGTAGTCATTCATAGCCCTCTGTAAAAATACTTTTGATTCACTCTAATATATAATGATTCTATTGTTAGTCCTTGAATCCAGTAAATTAGCTGGGGGATCTGAAATAGCTTTTAATCACCAGTTCTCCAGAGTAAGAATTCACACAAACTCAGATATTAAAAAAACTACTCAAGTGTTAATCTTATATACCTATAATCTTTGCCCCAAGTTAGTTAGAATTATCTTATGGCTCAGCTATACCACTGCTATGCAAATATTTCAACAATACTATCTATTCTAATCAAGTTATCTCTCTTTCTCTCCAAACATCCTGTTACTAAAGAGGCATAACTCTTATACTGGAAAGAGCATTGATCAAGTTGAATGAATATAGTGGAGTCATAGTCTTTAGCTGTGTACATGAAATAAACTCTGGAATAAAGGTCTTTAAAATCACAAAAATACTTTTGATAAACCTTAATATTTGAATACAAATAGAAATATGAGAAAGTTAATATTGGATTTATTTTAAGAATTACTTGATTTTACTTTTGAGTTTATTTTTATTTAATGGATATTTTTTGTTACTTACAGATGTTTCTGCATTAATAGGGAAGTAAACTTTGGATGACATTTTATCAAAAAAGAAAAAAGTGACTTTAAAATGAAATTATTTAGAATGGAAAAATGAAAGCTTCAGCTTGAACTCTACTCTAAAACAGAAATGGTACTAAAAAAAAAAGAAGACCACTGTTATAAAAGTACTTATTTATAAAAACAAAGAAAGAAAGCTTTAACCTGAATGTGATCAAAAACAGAAATGCTTCTAAACAAGAGGAAGAAAACACAATATTGAATGTGTATATTTATAAAAAAAGTGAACTAAAACTTCAGCTTCAGCTCTGAAACATTCTACTTGGTAAGAAGAACAAAAAACTTTATTATTAAGAGTATATGTTTAGTTTGAAAATATTAGAAAATGAATTTGTTGTTATGAAATGCAGATATAAAGCTGAGGATAAGATATTTTATCTCTGAGCAAAACACGTTGAAGAAAAAAAATCATATCAAACATGAGCAAACGTAATTCAAATAGAAAACTCCACTGTGACTTATGTGACTATACAACATTACGAAAAACGGCCCTCAAAGTACATATGAACTCACACACTGGAGAGAAACCATTCCATTGCAAGGTGTGTAAATTTTCAACTTCATGGAAGTACACTCTCAAGAGGCACATGAGTACACACACTGGTGAAAAACCATTTCGTTGTGATATTTGTAACTATGCAACTACACAGAAAACAGATCTTAAAACACATATGAACACTCATACTGGAGAAAAACCTTTCCACTGCAACCTCTGCAAGTATGCCTCAGGACAAAAATCTGCTCTGAAAAGACACATGGGAACACACACTGGTGAAAAACGATTCCGTTGCCAGGTTTGTGAATATGCAACAGCACAGAAATCTACTCTTAACATACACATGTACCGACATACTGGTGAGAAACCTTTTCACTGTGCAATATGTCAGTTTGCAACCTCTTGGAAGTACACCTTGAAAAGACACATGAGTGTACACTCAGATGAGAAACCCTTTTACTGTGAAATCTGTGAATACACAACCACACAGAAAACAGAATTTGAAAATCATCTGGACACACATTCAGATGAAAGACCAACTCCCAGAAAAACTAGTAAATATTCCTCCAGACAAAAATCTGCTAACAAAATCCATTTGAAGCCATCTTCTAATGAGAGACAGTATCATTGTGATATCTGTGACTACACCACAGATCAGAAATCTGCCCTCAAGAGACACATGTGTAAACATACAGGTGTGAAACCTTTCCATTGTGAAATTTGTGATTATGCAACTGCACAGAAGACTGATCTAAAAAGCCACATGAACACTCACACTGGAGTTAAACCCTTCCATTGTGAGATTTGTAAATATTCAACTGCATGGAAAGCCTGCCTAGTTATGCACATGAGCAAACACACTGGAGAAAAACCATTCCAGTGTGAGATTTGTGATTTTGCTGCTACTCAAAAAAGTGCTTTGAAGAGCCACATGATGATCCACACTGGAGAAAAACCATTTCAGTGCCATATTTGTGCATATGCAACAGCACGAAAACATTACCTTAAAGAACACATGCGAAAGCACACCGGTGAGAAACCATTTCATTGTGAGATGTGTAAATACTCCACTGCACAGAAATCAAACCTGAAGACTCACTTGCGTACACATGCAGCTGAGAACTCCTTTCAGTGTGAGATCTGTCAGTATGCAACTACTAAGAGATCTAATCTGAAAATACACATGCGTATACACACCGGTGAGAAGGCCTTTCCATGCAGTATTTGTGAGTATATAACTGCCAAGAAAGCTAACCTCAAAATACACATGCTCACACATACTGGTGAGAAGGCTTTTTCTTGTGAGATATGTGAATATGCTACTGCCCTGAAATCTAACCTGAAGGTACATATGAGGACACACACAGGAGAAAAACCATTCCAATGTGAAATCTGTGAATCTTCTTTTTCACAGTCATCAAGCTTAAAAATGCATATGAAAACACATGGTGTTGGCAAGAAAGTGGACAGTGAAAGAGTAACAGAGCCAGAAAGTGAATCAAGTAGTAGTTATGATCAAGGTAGCCAATCCATGGATCTGTTTTCAACTAATAACCTTGAGAAGGACCTGTTCCTTGAAACATCTACCCATCTAAATAATCACCTTCACATGCAAGTGCATCCAGTGAAAGAAAACTTAATGCAAAGCCAGCAGATGACAGTGCCATAAAAATATTCACACTGCTTCTTTATGCTCATAATCAATCTGGCAAACAATAAAGTACCCACCCAAAATCACAGAATCTCACAAGGATAAGGCAGGAGAAAAATGTTTCCAAGTTGAATTTTGACCTACTCCTAAGAAATAATACAGCATTTAACAGTTTACTTATATTAAAGAGTGCTTGTTAATTACTTGGAAGTAGTCTCAGTCTCATGAGGCTTACAAATAAAATCACAGATAAGATGTTGTTAACATTATAGCAACATTATATGACCCTGGTGATAAAAACCCGACAGATTTTTATATTGTATTGTGTAATATTTAATACATACAGTCTTACTTTTTTCTGTCTAATAATAAAATATATTTTAACACCTAAAATTATTTAACAACCATCCTTCTATATTATTATTACTATTATATTTTTGTGTTGGTACACACTAACTAGTTTCATTTTTTTGCTGAATGAATCTCAGATCAGATGCACATAATATTATCATAACATCATATGACCCTAGTGATAAAGACCTGATACATTTTTCACTGTATTCAGTCGTATTTAATGTATTATAGTCTTATACTGTTCTGGCTAAAATATTTTGTTTCATCTAAGAATAAAGATATATTTTAATAATTAAGATTATTTAACAACCCCCATTCTGTTATATATACCGTCATCCATTGACAGACTGTTTCATTGTATCACAACTCTTCAGTGTAGGATTGAAACCAGTCTGACTTTGCATCAGTCGGATATCTTATCCTAAAGTTATCAAGCCTCTCAGCATTGGCAAAGAATTTTTACGGATATATTTATTTATGTATACACTTATCAGCTACCGGAGTTCTCCTTGGGTAAACACTAACTAGTTACATTTTTTTCTGCAATGTGAAACTTAGTTATTTCCTGAGATAGTATATAAAGGCATGAATCTATCTCTTTGCTCCACTAGCTACAGATAAAATACCAGGGCAGATTAAACTCTATAGCTTTGGCTGCCAACTAGTCTTGGAGAAGGGCAACTCTAAGTTCCAAACCAGGTAGGCATGAGACTGGCAACTTTCTGTAAAACCTACTTGCTACAGAAACTGTAGTAGCAGCATTAATGCTCTTGGGAAAGGTATGAAACACCTTATACCTCGTGGTGTAATGGTTAAAGCGATGAGCTGCGGAATCGTAGTACGCGAGTTCGTACTCCAGTCGCGCTATTACGTTCACTTTCGGGCAAATACCCTTGGGAAAGGTATGAACCCCCTTATTCTCCCTCCAGCTATGGGTAAATAGTAGGACGGACTAGGTTCTTCAGCCTTGGGGAGGCAACTAGTCTAGGAGAAGGAAAACTCTGAATTCAAAACCTGTTAAACTCCGCTTAAAAATTGACCTTGTGTCATATCCTGCCCGAGCGGAGGGGTCGGTAAATAGTACCTTATACCTCCAGCTATGGGTTCAATAGTATCACTACTGTTCTTCTACAAAGATGGTTTTAGTTCTGTAATAGCAGCATTAATGCTCTAAGGAATGGTATGAACCCTTTTATACCTCCAGCTATGAGTTCAATAGTATCACTACTGTTCTTCTAGAAAGATAGTTTTAGTATTAAATAACCCATGAAGGTTGATATGCCATTAAAACTAAGAAACTCAATATAATTGTATACCATATAATTGTAACATACCCATACATGAATGTGTGAAACGTACATATAATGTTCATGAAATGTTCATATATAACATAGGAATCCCGAAACACAAAAACACTTCCAACTTCTTAGTTCAGGTACAAAACTTTTTTTATTACTTTTGAGTTAAAAGGTTTTTCGACGTAAGGAGAGAGGCACAATCTTTCTATGCTGACTTTTCCATCTACCCCACATCAAATGCGGTGCCCATAGCGCAAAAATTCGTCTGGCCTCGCCTAGGTCTCAATCTCAACTAACTGACCTTTCTCAAATCTCAGCCCACGCTTCCGGTGCGTAACGTCACTCACATCCCTGGTCATATCCTCTATCTGGGATTTTTATTGTGACATCTCTGAATGACACGTCTGCTCATGTTTGCACCTAACTAACCCATGCACTGAGCCAAAAGGTTCTCAGCCTAACTAAACCCAAAGGCGAGATATATAAAACGAAATCCCTTGGCCATTATATTACATAATGCACAATTTGCAAAAAAAATCTATCTACATATCATACAGTAACAGACCCAAAAAGTAATGTTGCCTTTTTGGAAATAAAAATCTATATGATTTTGTTGAATACTCTTGACACAGTTTATGTAAGTAGAATAAATTATTTAAATGACCTAAGTATTGTTGTAAACAAACACTAAGATTATAGATAAACTAGTCAAAAATTAATAATAAAAATACTTCACTTCTTCTCTATTTAAAAAAAGCAGACTTGGCTATTCCTAAGATTTTCAAAAATCACTCTGCATCTTATAAGCTCAAGATCTGGTTTATTGGTAGCTAATGACAAGTAAAAGTTTTGATGCTGCAGTACATGTAACATGTAACAGTGTATATGATGCTCTTAAACGCTTCTTCCATTACAGCCTATGAGTTAGTTTGCGTAAAACGGCACATGAAGACTGGATGCTATGGTATTGTCTAATTTTCTTATAATAGGTTGTGGCAACCATGTTAAGGGCAAGAACCCTGAAAAAAATCAGAAACGATGTATTAAAAATATCTAAAAATCATAGCAATATTTAAATACTGGTGGATCAAAAGTTTTTAAATAACCTGATAGTAGAAGCAAATGTGAAGATCAGTGAAATAATTATTATTTTTCTTTAGTTTCTTGGAATATTCCTGTTAAAATTTAGGTGTCTTTTTATGACAGAAAATGTAATGTTTATTCTATATATATATATATATATATATATATATATATACATTTCCATTAATGCTATGGGCAATTGTTTTTTTTAGATTCATTTGTGTTCCCTGACAATTTTGACTTGGATCAGAGTGTAGTACATGTACCTGTGAAACTCTAATTAATAAAATCACACATCTCATATAATATATACATATTATTTGCTATATTTATAAATAAAGAGTGCTCAATATCAGTGATGAAGCATAGGCAAGAAACTGGTAGTCACCAAGTACCATTGACTCTGTCAACATTATCCTAACTTATATATATATATATATAGGATAAAAACTCATGATTGATCTTCAGATATGTTTGTTTCTAATGGTTTGAAGTCCAGACTTCAAATGTTTCAATACAAGCTTTCGTTAAGTTCAGGCGCATGAGTTTTTACCCTGTTTTATTTTATACATGAAATATATTGTGATATTTCTCTGCATTTTTGTGCATAGAACACTGTATTTTATTCATTTCAACCATTTTTATCTATAATTATATGGAAGTAAATAATGGAAATAAATCCAGCAATATAGAGAAAAATTGAAAAACAAGGTGTAATCCAAAATGTTTAGCAATTTATATCACATTTTTGTAGAGAAAATAAAAACTCATCCACTGCATACTTTGGTCATTACTAAGATTGATAAATATTTTTTGAACAAGTAAATTTAACCTTTGCTAAATTCAGATAAGTTTTTATTTACTCTTTAAAATGAACATTACTTTCTGAGCAAAACTCATATCCAGGTACCCTTGGTTTTTGAAAGTTTTTGGCTTAAGAAAAAGTCCGATGGGGAAGTCCCCATTATGTAGTGTTATGTTATGTGCTGGCCTGCAACATCATAGTAAATGAGTTCAAATTCTAGGCACCCTATTACATTCACTTTTGGACTCATGCCCCTGGAAAAATATGATCACCCAAATTCTCAGCTCAGCTATGGGTTAAGTATTACATCTACTGTTCTTCTACAAAGATGGCTTAGGCATTAAATAACCTCTGAAGGTTGATGTATCATTAAACAAAGAAACCAAACCAAACAGTCTTATATCAGTTTGAAAAAATTGTTGACTGGACCAAAGTAATATAAGATTTCATACTGATTATTTATCTAAAGACATTTTATAAGTTTTTATCATATGCAAAAAAAATGAGACTTAAAAGAGCTGAAATGATCCTTGAAATGCAATCCTTATCAAAAACAATGATTAAGACAGTACATAATAAATTATGTATACACATTTTATATGTTTGTTTACTTTATTTTTAAACATGTTATTTAAATGTAATTGGTTTTCTTTGTTTTTATACAGCTTAATCAATTCTGCATTAAATAAGGAGTTTTATTTATAATTTAAATGTTTGTTTTGTTCAGTATTCTATGAACAGATCATTATCACCATCAAGGCATGCTGACTGCATGGATTCCCTTGACTCCTTACCACTCATCATTCTTAGTAGGTCTTTTAGACAGCATTCAGTGTCCTCACAGAGCTGATGAAAGCAAGTTTTTACTCATCAGCCAACACTTAATGTATCCATGTGTAGGAGTTCATAAGAGGATATCACTTAGAATTTGTCATTACTTCACCAGCAGTGCCCAGCATATTTTACTTGGATTGTTTGTGAGATGAGACGTAAGTGGCTCTACAGCTGCTCTTTTGTTGGGTGCTGCTTTCAGAATTTGTCCAATGCAGCATCCTTGATGGCTTATAAGATGTACCTCAATTTGGGGAGGCATTTAAAAATTAAAAAAGAATAAATAAACAGTTTTAAACTCAGAATATCTCTTTGTTTTACATTCATATGTCACCCCTCTATTAAGTCATCTTTAAAGTTTCATATATATTCAGATCTTTATTAAATCCCAATATATTACATTTAAAAATTTCAATAGGTTTCTTTTGGTACATGCTTGGTTAAACGTCATCAGTCAATTTTCTTCCTCTTTGGTGTTATTTTATGTGAAGTAAGCGGTAAGTACAGCTGTTATACATTGGGTACCACATTCATATCGCCTTGTGTCACATCTGAGCAAACCACTTAGTAAATCACTACTACTGCTATACGTTGTTACCAGAGAAAAGAATTGTAGAAGCAATTATCTCTTTACCTTTGTAGTTTGATTTAAGGGACACTGCAGCACTTGAGCTCTTCTAGCCTTGAATCCAAAGCTGACCCTTGACCTTAAAAAATTCTATGACATTTTTAGGGAAAAAAAGTCCATCTTATAAGACATCACATATAATATTCAAACTATTCATATAACTTGAGTATGGTGATAAAAAAACAAGTGGTGTGTATTCCTAAGAAGCAAGGTATACATTGCTTAGCCTATAAAAATTATTCCAAACAAAATTCAAAAAAATTTTTATCAAGTTTAACATATTTATTTCAGTTTTATCATAAAACATTTTAGTTCGACTCAGTGGATTTATATTTATTATAATGAACACTGAAACTTGTAAGCAGACATCTACCTTTTGAAAATCTGTTACTCTGATATGCAAAATTCAATTTGCTGTAATCTCTTTTCATGATAAAATATCAAGTCAATTTGAGTTAAGACTACAGTGAGAATTATGCAGTGCATTCAGCTCCTGCTAATTTAGTAGAAGAGAAAGTGCACCAATAAGTGTAGATTTTCATGACTTTTTGTTTGCAGTAATTTTTAGAAATTTTGTTTCAGATGATTTCATTACTTGTTATCATTCTCATTAAATGTTGATGCTAAATTAGATAATTTGATAATCCTAAAAAAATTATTATAATTCAAGGGTTATATCTTTTTCAAATATGTCAAATTCTGTTTTGAAAATTACACTCAGAGGTCGATAATTGTAGACACTGTGATTTAAGAATGAATAAATAAAACAAGAAAGAAACTCAGCAGGTGTCAACTTTCTAGTTGATTATTTCCATGAAGAAAAAAAAAGAATGGAGAAGAGACACAGAGATGAATTAACATGAGACAGATCAGTATAAAGTAGATTCTTATTTTTTCCTGCCTTCCAGAATATCACAAGCTACAATACCAACTGAAGGACAACAAAAAAAATTCCTACTGTTCCATTACTCACTCCTTGTATCTCCTCAGCTACCTACCCATAATTCATTTAATTTCATAAATCTACTGGGTTCAATTTATACCAAAGACTTAAAAATGGTACCTGATGCCACCTTGCTTAAAACTCAGCATTATAAGTTAAAGATCAAGGGTAAAGTGGAGCAATCCAGGGAATGTAGTAGCGCTCTCTCCTACACCTTGGTGTAGTAGCTATTGAAAAGAGGGCCTTCAGGTCACCCTGAACTAAGGTAGCCAAACTTATAAATTCCCCCTTCCTACTAATTGCTAGTTTTCCCTTTCTTTACAGGTTTAACATTCAGTGCATGCACATGGTCTCTTTTACTCTTCACACAAGAAATACAAACACTTCTTATGTTAAATTGATAAAAATTACTTGTTTTCATATAAAATCCTTATAGCATTACCATATTTAATGGTACATAAGATGCATAGTTTATAAAGTTATTTGGCATACTCCCACTCACTGCAATTGCATCAAACTCCATAACAGTTGATTTTAAGCTTAAGTAGATAACCCTGTTTTCATAATATCAATAAATGAGATTCTGCCTGATATAGGCATAAAGTAATTTTCAAGTTAAATGTGCATCTTATATGGCATCAAATATGGTACATATATATATATATATATATATATATATAAGGGACTACCCAAAAGTTTGAGGAATTTCACCATTTTAAAGTTGAATGTACATTTTGTATACCAGCAAATATGGTATTTGCTTATCCAATCATATTTTTCAGGACACGCCACTAAAACAAATGATGTGTCATGAAGAATTTGATGAGAGATGATACAGTTATATGATTGGATTAAAACTTGGGTTTGAATAGCTTTCTCTCAATCCTGCTATTAGGAATTGTATTAACCCAACCTCTTTGGCAAGATGTGACACAGTGCATGGCGTTGTGTACAAAAGGCTCTCTCATGATGCAAATCAGGGCCAAAACTGGAGGCCTATTTCAAACTATTTTAGAGCAATGAATTTTAGTTTTAGTTTGGGATTTTGCTAGTTTGCTTCTGTAGTCAGCTTAAGAAATTAAAAATAAGTTTTTCTTTTACACTTGGAATAACTTTTAGTATTATTCAATTGACATAAGTGTCAGATCTATTTATTCTATAGCCTTCAGACTTATTTTAGAGTTATTTTATGCCTAGGGATTTGAAAATTATGTTAATTTTTTTTTTTTTTTTTTTTTTTTGATGCAGTGCTTTTTTGGTACATAGTTATGATATCAAGAACTCTTATCTAATACAAATGATTATAGCCTAGTTAGCTGGGGTTATAAAATGTGCTAATGGTGTCTCTGCAGAGGAGTAAGACACCACCCAACAAGTTTCCTGGATATGATACTAAACTATCTGATGGTGAGGCTCTAGTCCTGGAGCATTGAGGAATGTGGAGTACTTCTTCATTGACATTACTCTCAAGTCCTCTCTGACCGAGAGTGGTAGTACCTGTTATGGTCCCATCTATGGGTCAAATAGAACAATTTAATCATTTACTATTCTTGAGTTGCCCAGTCAACTGGGGCTGTAGAATACACTGACTGCACCTCTGCAGAGGAGTAAGACCCCTACCCCAGCAAGTGTCCTGGATATGGCACTAAACAATCTGATGGTGAGGTTCCAGTGATGCTGGAGCTTGGAATGTGGAGTACCCCTTCATTGCCATCACTCCCAGGTCCACTCTGGCCCAGAGTGGTAGCATCTGATAGGGCCCTATCTATGGGTTAGATAGAACTAAACTGTGTACTTATGCTAAACTCAATTGTTTGAAATAGAACTGTTTTTGACATTGAAACTCTACTTACACTAAACTGAATTGTTTAATATAGAACTGTTTTGACTTTTAACAGTATGTAATCAAAATCTATACTTATATTAAACTGAATTGTTTGAATTATAACTGTTTGACAAAACTGAATAACTTGAAATAGAAATGTTTTTGACAATTAAGCTGTGTACTCATGCTAAACTGGATTGTGCGAAATAGAACTGATTATTTGTATAAAAATGGATTTGGCATTAAATAACCTACAAGGGTTGACATGCCATAAAGCCCAACCAACCAACTATACTTGAAACTATTAAACTGTGTGCAAACAAATGATTAATGTTAAATTATTAGTATTTGATGGCAATACTGTGTACAAATAGAACTATTAGTGTTAGATAGCACTATTTGTTTGTATACAGTTAAATGGTTTCAAGTGTCCTCTCACTTGTTTAAAAATAATCTTACCTCCAAACTATTCATTTAGAAATATTTAAAATATATATGTATAAACAGGATTTGGCATTGAATAACCTGAAAGGGTTGTTATGCCATAAAGCAAATAATCTAACATAATATGGAATAGGAATGCTTGGAACCATTTAACTGTGCAACCAAATGAATTCTAACTTGTTTAAAAATCAAGTTACCATCAAACTATTCTCTTACAAATCATATATATATGCATAAACAGGATTGGGCATGAAATAACCCTCAAGGGTTGATATGCCATTAAATCAAACCAAACCAAACAAATAATTTGTACCCAGTTATGAAATTTCAAGTATCCCTCTCAAATAGCAATGACTTATATACAAGCAAATGTTTTCAAGTAATTATTACTATTTAATAATATTCATTTGTTTGTGCACAGTCCTATCTTTTCAAGAAACTAACTGGCCATCAATTTTTTTACTTTTTGAATGTTGTCTAGATTTCTACAACTGATTTAGGGTATTTCTGCACTGCTAAATCAGGAAATGGCATCCGTTTCTCTCCATCAGGTCAGGTTTTTTTGCAAGGTTGATTTGAAAAAAATCAGATCTTTTGACAAAATCGATTACATTTTTGTGGCATTATCAGCTGGTTTTTGTCAACACATATCATCCTAAATATGTTTTTAAGAGAAAAAATGTTTTGCCGACAACATGTATTGATTACCTAATAGAAACATTGATTACTGTAAACTGAATGGTGGGCATTGATAAAGGTAAGTACACGCAAATTGCACGTTGCTTCACTATTGTTCAAACTTCAGTGCTTAAACTTCCATTTCTTCGAACTCCTGGAATGCTCAGCAGCAGGAAGGTCTCTCTTCTGATTCCAACAGTAGTAAGCCATCATGACTGTGTCCCAGTGGCCTTGATACCTGGTCTCCATCTGCAGGGGATGTAGTCAGCATATTTTAAGACCCGTCAAAATCATAGAGAAGATATCAGATATTTATTTTCATCATAATCATCTATGATTGAAAGTTTTGATGTTTTGTGCTGCTGTTTTTCTTGGGGGGAGGTATTTTTGATCCTTTGATTATAATTCGAATGTTCACAAGTCCGTTACTTAATTTTACTTTGATTTTTGGCAAATTTATTCCGTATTGATTTGTTGTAAAAACAAAAACAAAAAAATTACATTCAGTAAGGACAAATTTACAGTCATTTTGAATTACCTCCCTTGGCTGCTTGGCCAGGATTTTATTTTATTCATTTTTTTTAATCAAAACAACACAATTGTTTTCGTGTGTCAAACACAAAAGTTAATTATTTTCACATTATTTCAAGTTATTTCGTTTAAACTATTTCGCTACCCTATAGAGCCATCAAAAAAAAAATTTAGATCGAAAAAATGCCGATTTAGGTAAGTGTATGTGCATGTAATGTTTCTTTTAAGTATTTTGTTAAACAGTAAAAACCTTAAACTGTACACTCCTCAGTTGCATGAAAGAATAATGAGTGTTTATTTATCTTTTAAATTCGTTATATTTATGATCAGTTTATTTATTATGAAAAAAAATATATGATTGGGCATAAAGCCGGTAGTGAAATGTATTATTTAGATTTCGAGACTATAAGCGGGTATTCAGTCAACGAACAATTTTTTTTTATATATAACTGCTGAAGTTGATTAATTTAGCTTATATCATTGAAAAAATCTACCAAAAAAATATGTCGAAAAAAATTCTGTTTCTTTACTTCCTATATAAAACTTTTAAAAGTTCGAAAAACGAACAAAAACATTTTATCTCTTTGCTGTAATGACTCCTAATACGCAAGGAAACAGATCTTAACTTATTGAAAGATGTCACGTTAATTTGTAATTCACACAAAACTATATTGTAAAAATACCTGGAGTTCGTTGGGTAACAGTTTTTGTAACGGCTGAGTTTATTGCTCCGGCGTCAAAGATGCCTTGAAACTAAGCAATTTTTAAACCACACCGCAGGATTTTTGATTCCTGCTTGGTACCCCCCACAATAAATCGACCTTGTGTTACATTTTGGCTCGTGGGTAGCCGAATAAATGCAATATCTCTTGTTTCTTTAAATATTTATTCATTCATTCATTGCTTTTTCTTACAGAAGAAACTAGTGAACAATACGGTTTAATGTAATTAAGTAATTTAATTACAATATTCATATTCATTTATTCCTTGTTTTTTATTTTGTTTTTCTTTTAGTTTTTTTTTTTTTTAAGAAAACAGTGAACAATGCGTTTTAATGTAGTCATGTACAAAACAACACGCACTATTTTATCTGAATGTCATGACAGGCGACGCGTGCTTTTCTTTTGAATTATGGATGACCAAAAGTGTAATAATTCGTGTTTTTTGTTATAGTAATAAATCCTTGAGTAATGGTGGTGTGTCATCAACACTGTTAAGGACGATGAGTGAATTCATATTTTTGGTTTTGAATTCCTAAAATAGCTCAGATGGTAACTGACAATTCAATCAAAGTGCCTTCTCCTCTCAAAAGTACAAGATTAAAACATCAAGTTTCAATGTTACATTTTTTCGTTTTATAACACTTTTTGTACTAATACATTGCAACCCCTTGTTTTTTTTTTATTGTTTGTAATGTTTTATTGTTTTGGTTTTTATCATCCAGGAGAAAAATTGTTTTTTTTTTTTTAAAAAGATATATAAAAAAAAATAATGCATAACAATACCTTTATGATGGTAGGGAAGATATTTAGTTAGGTCTTCATTCTGCAAAGACCAATATTAACATTATCATATCCATATGTTAAAACTGAACAAAATGGAAAGAAAGAAAGACAAAATAAACTCAATTACATGTAGAAGAACATTCAATATACAAAACATACATACCTATGGTATTAAAAGAAAGAATACATAAGCATATCCCAATATTAGAATTATGCACATATTGTTCCATGAACAAGCAATATGTGGAAGGGGTACAAAATGGAACATGGCTTGACATGTCATTAAAATCAAGCAAGCTAACATAGTCCAAAACAATAATTGAATATACAAAGTGTGTCTGAAAAATAAAAGGACAAGTGTCACAAAAAATTCATTTCAATTCCAAATAACAAACTACATGGTTTCCACTTCCAAGTAATCCCACTTGAGTCTAATGCACTTTCCCATCTTTTTTTGCCACAGTTATATGTATTGCTGGAAGGATTCTTCTGGAATGCACCTCAATTCTATTATAATGGCCTTTTTGTTGGTAACCATTCCTTTAAAACTGGTTTCCTTGATAATCCCCTCAAGCTTGAGGGGAAAAAAGTCACATCAGGTGAAGCAGCCAAAATTTGTCCTACCACAACTCTTATTCTTTAAGCCTCTGCTGCAGGATCTCCCTGTAGACTTGCTGATTGATTCTCTATAGCAAGAACTCACTGTGGATGATGCTTCACACATCAAAGAACATTATCAACATGATTTTGACTGTCTGTCCTGCTTCTTTCTGTCTCAATGATGTTAGAGTCTTCCTCTGGGTGCTCTAACACTTGGTTTCCAGTTCATACTCAAAAATCCATATGTAATCACCTGTGTTGACTCTATAAAGCAAGTCTGGTTCAGTTTGAAGATATCCTAATACACCTGCATGTAGCACTATGTCTGATTATCATTCAGCAGTCTTAGCACCATTTTTGCGTGGACTTTCCATATATCCAAATCTTTTGTGATAGTCTTCCAAACACCATCTTTTTTCATCTCCAGCTGACTTGCAATCATTCACATAATCAGCCCATAGTCGCAGCACACCACCTGCCTTACCTGCTCAATGTTGAACTTAGTCCTGCTTGTTCAAGGCCTCTCACTCCTGAACTCATCTCTGAACTCCTTGTGCTCCTCTTTGAACTTCTTGTGCCACTCAAAAACATGTGTGCATAAATTGATGTTATCTCCAGACACTTGCTAAAACATTTCAAGTACTTGTGATGGAGTTTTCTCTAACAAGACCAAAAATTTCAGGTTTATTCATTGCTTGGTGTTCATCATTTGTTCCTCTGTGCACAAAGCTGAATTACCTGAAAAAGAGGAGGTGTAAACAAAAGCATGTGAAAAAAATGCAATGGTTGCAGAAAGCTAAGATTACAGCTATAAACTCCCAAGTTTTCATGTTAAATAATAACACAATCCACTTATCCCTTCTTTCACCCATAACTCATACAGCACACCCAGTCCTATTACTTTTCAGACAGACTTTGTATAGATGCATAATATTAGGGTGAGTCAAAAGTTTTACACTATTTTGGTAACATGTAGCATAATTCAGAAGCTCTGGATGCTTTTTTATAGATCATGAAGGTAACAAACCATCAAGACTATGAGGTGCCAATCTTGCCTGATCCTCTCTGAGTGTTACTCACTGCATTTGCCTCTATGGCTTGGAGCATGGCCTCAGAATCTTTCTGAATTTTGTCTGATGATCAAGTTTCTTGCAACTCAAACCAAATTTCTTGTCACTGTACTGCAATGATTCGCACCTTCACCTGTCACACAACAAACGTTTTTGTTTATGGCCTAGTTCAAACATGAAAAGTATAAGTTCTCAAATTAGACCACATTGCATGTCTGTCTGTGGGGCTTTCAAATCTTACAATAAATTAAAATCCAATGTGTCAGT
Organism: Sepioteuthis lessoniana; assembly: GCA_963585895.1. Classification (NCBI taxonomy): domain Eukaryota; kingdom Metazoa; phylum Mollusca; class Cephalopoda; order Myopsida; family Loliginidae; genus Sepioteuthis; species Sepioteuthis lessoniana. The sequence goes on from OY757908.1 coordinate 72,368,521, forward strand.
GCACCAACTTCCATGATACTACCAAGCTGAGTGGGTGCTTTGGTCATGTGTTATACATATTGCAAACTATTACAGACCAAAATATTGTAAAATTTTTGACTCACTCTTGAAGGTTTGCCTTTAATTCAGTTTAATCTAATAAATATTTTGTTTTCTCACTTACAGATTTTTCTGCTGTCAAAACAAAGGAGACATTTTTTTACTGAACCTAATGAATTCATTCAACTGATGCAGTTTGATTAGTGTAAGATCATTCTTCTGTGTAAATGAAGGATTGAAAGATAGAATCAAATCTTTCATGAAAATTCCTGAAACAGTAGACTGAAATTAATACCTGTACATATGTTCAGTAATGGAGTGAAATCTGGAGTGAAATCTGAGAACCCTTTAAAAGATTGTGACAAAGAACAGAAAACATATCAAATAACATTGAAAAATAGATAAGTTTAATCAATGTTTTAGTGTTTTAGCAATTGACAGTAAATATAAAAAGGCAATCTTAGAAGAAACTATGTGTTTTTGATTTAAGCCTGTCCATATAGGTATTAACTAAGTTTAGCTTAGTTGTGGTACAAGGCCAGAAGTATGGAGCACCCAGTGGGAATCAAACTCACTAACAGTGGTCTGATAACCTAGGTTGTTAACTATGATAGTTAATTGCTAAGCTTAGCTTAGTTATAAAGCACCCAGTAAGAGTCAGACTCATGAACGATGGTCTGGTTGCCTAGCTTGTTAACCTTTACACCATGTGAAGTGACCAAGATTGTTCATATATTCACACATGGAAGAAACACAAAAATATACTAAAGAAGTAATTTAGAACTGAACTTCCTTGTTTTCTTCATTACTTATATAAAACTATAAAAAAATATTTTTTTAAAGATTATTTTTGTGCGATTATCATTTTTATATAAGTTCCCTAAGAAGATAGTAAAATGCTTGGAGAGTGAATTTTTTCTTCATTATTTTGGATTGGTGGGGGTTGATTTTTTAAAAATGTTTTCAGTTTCAAGATTAAAATTTTTACCAAATCAGAAAATTTATAAATTGAATATTGAATCATATAATAACACCTACACCAAAGAAATACCTGGCAATGCTGTAACTGATTTAAAAAGTAAATATCTAGATCTTTTCCTCTAGAGTTTCAGGTCTTTAAAAATCAGCCTGCCCCACCACACACACATCTTGTTTGAGTAATCCAGCAGGAATTGATCATCACTGATCTTATTGAAACTAGTGATTTCAACATAATTTTTCCATAAGTTCATAAACTTGAAGTTTGCAGATGTCATATCACTACCATAACAGTACTGTTCCAAAAAATTGAATGCATCAGCAAGAAATACCAAATTTCTTTAAAACTTCTTGAAGCATTATATATCCTAAAAAACTAAAAAAAAAAACCAACAAAAAACGCTATTCTCAGTGATAAATATCTTTATACAATTTGATTAAAAAACATAGTGAAATTATTTAATTGTGAAATTTTATAATTTCATGCTCATTGATCATATAAAACTTTAAAAGAAAAATATTCCATGTAATTAGTTATATGATTTTCAAACAAAAAGAAATATGACCTCAACTGAGACTGAAAAATCATTCATTTGTGGTGTTTGTGAATTAGCATTTGCTAATAGTTCCACATTGAAAATCCATGTAAGAACTCACACTGGAGAGAAACCATTCCAGTGTCAGATTTGTGATTATGCCACTGCTTGGAAATCCGATATAAAAAAGCACCTGCGCATACACAGCGGTGAGGAACCCTTTCACTGCATAATTTGTGATGCTAGTTTTTCCCAGTCATCAAACCTTAAAATGCACATGAAGACACACACAGGGGAGAAACAGTTCCAGTGTGATCTTTGCGACTATGCCAGTGCACGTAAAGCTGATCTGAAAAGACACATAAGTAGACACACAGGTGAGAAACAGTTTCACTGTGAGTTTTGCAAATATGCAACTACAGAGAAATCTAAACTTGTTAATCATATGTATACACACATTGGGAAGAAGCCTTTCCAATGCAATGTTTGTGATTATGCCACAACACGTAAGTCTGATCTCAAAAGGCATATGAGGATACATAATAAGTGGAAACTCTTTCACTGAAGCTAATGAGGGACAATTGTCAGATCTTGACTGATATTTTGTTAGTGGATACCCAAATAACCAGAATTATTTAGTAATGTAATCCCCCAGTCACAACTTTGGAAGAAAACAGCTGACCATTTTGAACTTGTTCCTTCAAATCAAGATGCACGTTCAAATAATGGAGTTTTTTTATTGTTTTGTTTTTTATTCTCTGTGAGCAAAGTATGAATTTTACAGAAACCTATTTCATTTTCAAATCTTCTGTTAATATTTGCTAGCATCAGACCAGTCAGCTCAGATATTTTTTTGTCAATGACAATCTTCATTAATTGTGTAATTAAGTTTTCAAGATTTTCATCATTTCAGCTTGTTTACCAGATTATGGTTGGTCTTCAAGTAAAATTTCACCAAGTTTGACACATGAATACCACTTGTATACCTGTTTTACTTCATATTTTTTCATTAAAAGCCTCAATAGTTTCAGCATCATATATACTTGCATATCACACATCTTTCTGAGACCTAAATTCTAGTCTAATATTAGGGGGTCATACCATACATAAGATACAAACTTTGTGTATATAAATTGTTTGCCTAGGCCAGGCCTAGTTAGTATTTTGCGTATGGTCTATCTTCCTGAAATTTAAGTCTCAGAAAGTTGCATGATATGTGATTATATACAGTACATTGTTTTTCTCCAAAAGAAAATCAAACAAAACTTAATACTCACTTTGTTCTTTTTTTTTTTTTAGCCATCACAACAATCACCAAAAGTGCTTGCAAATACCAAAAAAGAAAAGAAAAACATAGGAAATAGTACATTCAGAACCATGTCAACTCCACAATGTACAAATATTTCCAGTTCATGTGCCACATTTTAATTCCTTTTGGGTTTTTAATTCTTGAATAGATTTGTAAAACATACAAATTCCAGTCTGATTTGATTCATTTAAATAGCAGTAAATTTAAACTTTGTGTTATGCTTTCAATATGTTGTGGCATTTCTTGATTCCTGATCTTGAAGTTTTTTATGATAGCTAACTAAAAAAAAGAACAAATTAACAGAGAATATTATATCTTATTGATGTTAATTATGCAATCCACTCTTTTTTTCTTTGCAAATACTTATTTCTGCATTCAGTCACCCAAGGAACATTTAAAATAATGTTTGTTTTTTGCCTACATTTAGTTTCTAGAATTTATGGATAAACTGTATGTTGGGATTAAATTTTCTGAAACCACTTGCAGAATTTATCAAAATCTATAAATGCTTGTTGTACTATTGTATGTACAAGCCAACAATGTGTAAGAGCCAAATTAAAGTTGATCTTTAAGCAAAATTTCACTTAAGTTTGAAGCACAAATACAACTTGTATGTCTATTTTACCTCACAGTTTTTTCCTTAAAAGCTTTCTTGATGCATTACAACTTTCACTAGTTTTCCCCACTCCCCTGCCAAAAAAAACAACAAACAAAACTTCATGCACAATCCATATTCTTTTTTTTATTAATCATAACAAAAATCACCAAATGTTGTTACAAATACCTCCTTCCTCCCCACCCCCAAAAACATGAGCTATAGTCAATCCAAAACCACGCTATGGCTCAGAACAGTGTTGACTTGACACACAATGGGCAAATAGGTCTTATTCATGTGCCATATTTAAATGCCTTTTGAGTGGGAGTGTACCCTCTCATACACAAATGGATCAGGAATATTTATCTTATTAAGGTTAACTATGTAGTCCACTTTTCTTGCACAAATATTTATTTTTGCATTCAGTCATTCAAGGAATATTTAAAATAATCTTTTTTGTTACCTACATATGGTTTCTGGAATCAATGAAAAAAAAACAGAGAAATTTGGGACTACAATTTCCCAAAACACTTTTGGAACTTATCAAAATCTTAACATGAAAGTTATTCTCTTCTATGTATAAGCCAACAATATGTAAGGTAACATAACAGTTATCAGCCAATGAATTTAGATTCTGACTGAGATTCCTTGTATCACTTCCATATTATTGATCCTAAGAAAGGAATGAACTCAACATTCCCTGTATTTAGTCCCATTTATGGGTCAAATTTACCAGACATTGGCCTAGTGGTTAGAGTGTTCACCAATGGCCCGGGAGGCCTGGGTTCAATCTCAGGTCGAGTCATACCAAAGACTCAAAAAATGGTACTTGATGCCTCTTGCTTAACACTCAGCATTATAAGGTACGGATCAAGGGTAAAGCGAAGCAATCGAGGGAAGGAGTAGCGCCCTCCTCTACACCTTGGTGTAGTAGCTATTGAAAAGGGAGCCTTCGGGTCACCCTCGACTATGGTCGCCAACTTTACTTATGGGTCAAATAGAAATGTTCAGTCTTTTACTAGGGATTATTATGAATATTAAATAGAATTATTTGTGTTAGCAATACATAAAACCATTTAACTGTGTGCAGACAATAAATATCAATACTTGAAAACATTTAACTATGTGCAAGCAAATGAGTTCTTACTCATTTACAAATAAATTTGTTACAAACTATTTTCTTAAAAATCATATGTATAAACTAGATTTGGTATTAATTAACCAGTAAGGGTTGATATGCCATTAAACCAAATAACCTAACCTAACCTAACCGAACCATAGTCTATATTCTATCCATTCATCAGTTATTTTGTGGGCTTGTCACTGCTAAGACATAATGGTATGATAATGAGTGTAATTCACTCTCATTATTGCCTAGTAGAATGGATGCTATATCCATTACCAACTTTGACAAATACATTCTATTAACAAACAGAAAATAAATATTCTGAATATGTTTTATTTTTAACATAAAATGAAAAATGCAAGTTTTAGTATTTTCTTACACAGGTTATTTCTATTTGATTTTGGGATCTCAGGATCTGGTCTTTGACTAATCAAAAAATAAGGAAAAATGGAAATCACCCTCAAAGAAAATGCACTGTGTAAACATATTTCTAATATAAATTATAATATAATAAATGACAAATATTCTGTTTGCTTACTTAGTTACCATTTCACAAACCATCCAACAGCCCACTTGGCTAGGGCTGTCATATATGCTGACTGCATCTCTGCAGAGGAAACAAGTGTCCTGGAGATAATATCAAACAATCTGATGGTGAAGTTCCAGTAATGCTGGAGCTTTGGGGAATGCAGAGTATCCCTTCATTGCCATTGCTCCCAGCTCCACTCTGTGAGTGATTGCACATGATAGGGTCCTATCTATGGGTCAAATAGAACTGTTTGACATTTAAACTGAGTGAAAACAAATGACTTATGCTAAATTGAATTGTTTGAAATAGAGCTATTTGATCCTTTAACTGTGTGTAAACAAAGGACTGATGTTTAATTGTATTGTTAGTCATATATAGCAATACTTAGAACCACTTAACTGTGTGCAAACCAATGAGTAATGTTGAACAGAATAGTTTCTGTTAAATAGCAATACTTGTATTGATTTCAATGTGTTCAAACAAATGATTAATATTGAATAGAATTTTAAGTGTTTGATAGTAATCATTGAAATCATTTAACTGTGTAAAAATAATAGCAATACTAGTGTGCAAATAAATTAGTTCTAACTCATTTAAAAATGAAATTACCTACAAACTAATGTTTTACATATCATATATATCTATTCAAATGTGTGCACACTAATGACTGATGTTAAATTGTTACTGCTACATAGCAATACTTGAAACAATTTAACTGTGTGGAAAAAAATGAGTTCAGGGTCGTTTAAAAATGTTATCAACAAAATGATTACAAATCATATATATTTTATGTATTTATAAACAGGATCTGGCATTAAATAACCTACTGTGGTTAATATGCCATCAAACCAAACCAAACCAAACTTGGAACTATTGTGTAAATGAATGAATAGTGTTGAATGGAATAATCAGTATTAAATAACAATACTCATAGTCACTTCACTGTGTACAAACAAATGATTAATATTGAATAGAATTATGTGTGTTAGATAGCAATAATTGACACCATTTAACTGTGTAGATTGTTTGTTTGTTTGTTTGGGTTTTCTAGTATATCAACCTTTGTTGGTTAATTAATGCCAAATCCATTTTTATACAAATAAACAGTTATATTTCAAACAATTCAGTTTAGCATAAGTATGCAGTTTAGTTCTATTTGACTCATAGATAGGACTCTATCAGGTGTTACTGCTCTGGGCCAGAAAGGACCTGGGAGCGATGGTAGTGAAGGGGTACTCTACATTCTCTAAAGCTCCAGCATTACTGGAACCTCACCATCAGATTGTTTAATGTCATATCCTGGACACATGTTGGCGGAGTCTTACTCTTCTGAAGAGATGCAGTAGGTGTATTTTACAGCAATTAACTGTGTAGAAACAATAGCAATACTAGTATGCTAACAAATTAGTTCTAACTCTTTTAAGAATGAAATTACCTACAACCTATGTGTGAAAACCAATAACTGATATTAAATTGTGACTGTTTTATTGCAATACTTGAAACCATTTAACTGTGTTAAAAAAAAATTAGCTCAAGCTCTTTTAAAAATTTCATCTACAAAAATGTATTTACAAATCATATATTTGATATACGTATAAACAGGACTTGACATGAAATAACATACAATGGTTGATATGCCATAAAACCCAACCAAATCAAATCAAATCAAACCATCCAAGTAAGACAAACAAGACATGCAAGGCAATGTTGGAGAACTGAAGCAATGTTCTCTTATTGATTCCTACTCATGGGCGTGTTGTGTTGGCCAACCAAAAAGGACTTACGTATATCAGGTCTATGCAGATGCTGGATGCAGTCTAGAGAACTTACCAGGAATGAACAATAGGGATGGATGGTGAGTGTCAGGAAATTCTGTGTTATCACCACAACTTGATGATGATGATGCATTTTTATTTATTGTATTAAAAGTAATGTTTAAGATTCAGATAAAAATTAATAAAGACATCAAATTTTACTCTAAAATGAACATTAAAAGTTATCAAATTTACTGCAAATTGTCTGTAGATCAACTAATAGAGCTTTATGTAATGGTTATCACTGTAGGAAATGGAATTGGCAAGCCAAGTTCAAATCCTGGTCAAAGCTGTCCGTGTTTCACTTCACACCAATTCCTTCAGGAAAAGCATGAATCCATCTCTTTCCTCTTCAACTATAGGTGAATATTTGAGCATATTCGGTGCTTTAGACTTGGTTAGGCAACCACCCTAGGAGAAGGAAAACTCTGGCATCGAGTCTTTCTTTATCAGAAATAGTTCAGGCAGGTAATCTTCATCTTGATGTAAAATCTCGTGACATATCTGGAGGGAGAAAGTTACACATTGGCCTCCCTCTCACTCACCTGCGATGAAATTCAGGTAATTGACAAAAGGTACCACAGTGAAGTAATTTGCTTAATTTAGAATTAGGCCAGATGTATGTGACACCCAATGAGAATCAAATTTACTACCCTTGCTTGTTAATGATTACATCATGTGAAACCCACATGCATCTTCTTTTATATATTCATTCCTGTTTGGTTATACATAAAAAAAAGTTGGTTTGCATAATGTTTATCACCATAGGAAATGGGATCAACCACTCGGGTTCAAATGTCCATCAAGGCTGTTTGTGTTTCACTTCATGCTAATGCCTATGTGAAAGGCATGAATCTATTTATTTTACCCTCACCTATGGGTAAATAGTAAGGCTGACTGTTTTTTTTTTGCCTTGGTTAGGCAACCACTCAAGTTGTATATATTTACCAAAACCCTTCACTACGAGTAGGATGTGACACAAGGTCAATTTTTACATGTACAGCAGCTTTTTATTGAGAGTTTTCCTTCTCTTAAACTCTGAATTAAAACCTGATGTACTTCACTTAAAAATTGACCTTATGTCACATCCTGCTTGTGGTGAAGGGGTTGGGTAAATGGATACTACTGGAGTTTTTCAATTTGGTTCCAAACTTGGACGATTTTTTTAGTTGGTTTTACATCCTATCAACTCTTATCAGGTTATCTTATGCTGGGGACAGTCTTTTACACAAGCCCGCAGTTGCTTACAGTAACTGTTGTTCTTAAGCGGTCACCCATTTAAGAACTGAACAGGCTCATAGCTGCTTCTTAACTTTGGTGATATGACCAGAATCAGTGCTTTCAGCATGAACTGACAAGTCTATAATTTAGTAGGGTAGAACTTTACTAAGTTCTTCAATTTTATAGTTTTAAACTATGGTTAGGGTTTTTTTTTCTGGGTTTACACATTTGATTCAGGGCATGAGATTACAAGCTGCTAAGTTATAATTCAAACTTAAAACCAAATCAGAAAAATCTATAGATAAACAATAATTATAAACATGTCAGATGATTGGAATTTACTGGTCTACAATGCATCAGATAAGAGAAGTTCAACTTAGTTGCCTTTTTTAAATACTAACACTTTTTCTATTATTTGTCTAAATTTTTTAGATGAAGCTTGATAATCTTTTATCATTTAGAGTATTCGAACTATTATCTTTATTGTTATATTCACAACATTTTGGCTAATGCATCTATTATGTAGCGTGATGTAGAGAAAACTCAAAAGCAGAGTGGTATTTACCGGAAACGTTGCAAGCCTACAAAGCTGGTCCTGTTTTTCACATGCACCATTTCACAGGGGGTTGTAGCCGTAGCTACATACATTGTAACATCCCCCTCATTTCCCATTGTTTATTGGTTTGGAGTGCTTCACACATGAACGAGATTGTGTAAGATGTGCATTGTAGATGGTGTGTGTGTGTCTTTGCTTAGGCATGTCTTTGTATGTTTTTGATTAGTGCTTTTTGTTGTGTGTGTTAGAGTTGGATTGAGGATCTTACTTGCAGGCTGGTAGTCTCTGATTACAATTACAGTGTGTAGTCTCTTAGCTAGACCTGCAAAGTTATTTCTCATGTATCGGGGGTCATTGACCTTGGTTTTGCCTGAAGGTTTTTTGTCTCAGCTGGCTGTGGCATGGATGCATGTTGTGGCACTGTGAGTACACTAGTTGGGAGGGTGGTTGATTGATGTATGTGAATTCTATTCCTTCTATAGAATCTTCCATTTACTTGGACTCCGTAACTGTGTAGTGCTTCTTTGCTAATGACCATCCCAGATTCCCAGTTGCTGTTAGGGATTTGTGGGTGGCATTTCACCCTATAGTGAAATCTTGTTGTGATGGTCATAGTATGTTTTTGCCGTTAGTCTCTTCCTTATGTGCATGCTTTGTACCTCTGCTTGCACTTGTGGTGTGTAATCAGTGGTTTTGCAAGGTAACATGGAGCAAGTGCACCTGGAAAAGAATCTTTGTGCTGGTGAGCTGTGCATACCAGGTGTGGTTGCATTATGCCATTCCTTTACTTCACTCATCTGTCGCACACATTCAGTATTGAAAACTATGAACTTCAGAACGGAGTTAGCCTCTCCGGAAAGTAATGATGGTGAGTTGCTGTCCCCAACTTGGAAGGTGATTTTTTTTCTTATTCCTTTCACTTCACAGTGGAGTGTTACTGAGCCCAAAGGTTGAAGTATGGAGTTGTCATACTGCTTCAACTTTGTGTGAGATGGCTGTAGTGGTGCTTTTGTAATGTGTTTGTAGTCAGCAAAGGCCAGGGTACTGCAGCTGGCCCCGGTGTCAATTTGGAATTTGTGTGTGATTTTTGTGCTGTCTCCTGGGGTGGATAAGTGAACGTCTGCATGATAGTGTTTGTGATCTGACAGACACTTCCCTTTCTCATGGCTCTGTCTGCATAATTTACAATCTTTTATGAATTCTCATGCCTTTTTTTTTATCTGCCTTGGTGTAGTGGATGGTCTCTGCTGAGTTGTTCAGGTTGCTGAGCTGTTGTTCTGCCTGTTCAGTGCTCCTGCAGATATCTATCGCTCGGTTTAGTGTGAGTCCAGATTCTCTGAGGAGCCTGGCCCGAACATTATTATTGCTGGTACCTGTTACCATTCGGTCATGCAGTAGTTCATCCTCAAGGGCACCGTATTCACATGTTTTGATTAGGTGTCTTAGTTTGATCAGATATGCGTCAAACTTATTGCCCTGTTCCTGTGTACGAGAATTAAACATATATCGTTGGTATATGATATTTTGTTTGGGTTCAAAGTAGTTTGTGAGTCTTTCCAAAATTTTTTGTGTGTCTGCTCATTCCTCTGCCGACATTAGCAGGTTTTTGTATTTTTGCAGACATTTCTTGCCGATTACCGAAAGAAGTGTGCCTACCTGTACGTTTACTGCTTTTTTTCCAATATCCGTTGCAGCCACATAGTTCTCCCATGTTAGTTTGAAAAGGGCCCAGTTTTCTCGCAGATCACCATCCATTTCCATTTTTGCTGGTGGTGGAATTGCATATGCCATGTTTAATTGTTGAGGAGGTTTTGTCCAAATTCTGAGCTTGTTTAAATCCATGTGGTCTGATAAATGTTTCTTCCGTACAGAGATGAGAGTGTACGTAAAGACTAGAATCTAGAGTATAATTTTGTGTACATTTTGCCGAATGTGGTCAGTGTTCACAGAGTTCCAAAGAAAAAAATCCTACTGACACCATGTTATGTAGCATGACGTAGAGAAAACTCAAAAGCAGAGTAAGTTGGTTTAAGCGTCCAAGCTTTATTTACTGAAAATGTTGCAAGCCTACAAAGCTGTTCCTGTTTTTCACACGCACTGTTTCACAGAGGGTTGTAGCCATAGCTACGTACTTTATAACAGCATCTTTCGGCCTTCTCCAGATGTTTCTTGTCAAACTCGAGAACCTACATGGAACTTCAAACCAAACCCTTTATTTAATAAACAGGGGTAGATTGTTCTAATTCCATTAACCATACCCAGGTACAAGTGTTAAACTGTGGTAAGTATTCCTTATTATTCTTACCTGTAGTCAGGATTGAACCTACAACTTCAAGATGATTTCACTTAGTTCATTAACCAAACATCTATATCTGTTATACCAACAGGATTTTAAATGATAGATTTTTTCTCATATATAATCAAACTGAAAAATACTTAAAATATTGTGAATTGAAATAAAAATAAAATATTATTAATTAGATATAAACATAAGTACTAATATTTTTCTCCCACTCATGGATTTTTTCTGCTGTCAGTGATACTAAGAATATGCTGACAGTATTTCCTATAGTGGGGTAAGACCTTCCCACAACAAAGGAGTATCTTGAGGTATGACTAAATTGCATCTGATGGTGATGCTCCATTTTTGGAGCTCTGAGAAGTGTGGAGTTCTCTCCATTGCCCTTACTCCAAGGTCCACTCTGACCTGGAGTGTTAGTGCCGTTTACCTTTGACCAGGTTAGAGTTAACTTAGAGACAATAGCAATGAACACTCCACTCTCCTCAGAGCTCCAAAATTGGAGCCTCGCCCTTAGGTGCAGATAGTTTTATACCCTTCAAAAGTTTTTCCTAACAACGATATAAAAGATGATACTTAGAACATATACATCAGTTAATAAATCATTGACATAAACCCGAGATCTCCAAACTACAATTCAATGGTCACATTAAGCTCAATCAAAAGATTTTATTTTGGTATCCATTATACATCTGCTCCCATTCAAGTTCACCGGGAAAAAATGTTCTATTAATTTTTTTGTGATTTAAACTATGTTTAAGTTTGTTAGTGATACGCTGGTTTCATCATTTGTTTTGTCTTCTTCCAACATCAGACAAGCTCAACTATTGACCCTCAACCTGCATCCAAAGGATACAAGCCTACTCCTTAATGACATATCTTGTATTTATATTTATTTATATTTAAAAATACAAAATGTGGCATGAGACCTGGGCTGGTCTTCACTATCCTATCTTTAACTTAATTAGTTCCATTCTCTGACCCTCAAACTTACCAGTTTTTTTTTTAAATTTTTTGAAATAAGACTATTTTACCTTTTATAAGGAGGGATGTTCATGTTCACATTCTAATTCTATGTAGAATGATCACTCTTTTCCAAAACAAATATTTAAAAAAAAAAAAAAGTACCTCTACCCAAAGTAAAAAAAAATATAAAAACAATCCAACCTGTCTAATTAATTGTCTTTTCCAACACAAACTGTTCTTTAACATAGAAATATTTGGATTGAGTTTTTAGCCATTTGCTCTCTGTACTCTTCTTTTCATCACTTGAAAACTTTGTTCAATGTAGAAATATTTTGGGAGTGCCAAACAAATGGAAATCAGAATTGGCCAGATGTGGACTGTAACGAGTGTGTGGCAGCTGTTTCCAACCAAACTAACTTCTTGCTGCAGTATGAGCCCTTGCATTGTCCGAGTGAAACCCAATGACAACTGACCTAAGAAAATACAAATTCATTATGCAGAATTGTGTGTGCTGTACCCACAGATATTCATAGTTGTTCAAAAATTTCCTCTATTGTAACTCTTCTGTCAGCCAAAATGGACACATTAAATGAATCCACCATTTCAGGTGTGCTTACTATTTTGAGCCTGCCTGGCTTGTCTTCATCTTGAGTAATATTTCAACCTTCTTTTAACAATTAAGCCTATTTGTAAATATTTTTTTATTAAAAAAATGCTTCTCTGTACATGTATTCTTCTGAAAATTTCACAAGGTTTGCACTTCTGAGTCTCCAAAAATTTAATGACAGATCTCTATTCAAGCCTAGAGCACTGTTTGATTTGCAATCATTTTGAATTTCCTCATAACAAATATTTTTGTGAGATTGAAACAATTTTTCTCATAAACTTATTCCAAAGAATGCAGTGTTTACATTCGTGGAAAAAAAAGTTATTTTACTTTTTTCAAAATAATTCTCCTTATTTACTAAATGACTCAAATACATATACAACTATAATTGGTAAATGCATCTTGTTGATGCTTTGAGTTAGTTCATTGGTAATGTGTAGGCTTTATTTGTTTCATCTTCTTCACACAAGCTCTACCAGTAACCCCCAAACCTGCATCTGAAAGATGCAAGCCTAATCCTTGATTGGAACATGATTTACACCTTAATGAAATGTCTTCTATTAATATTCATTTGCATATGAAAATTATTAATTTGGCATGAAACCTGACAAATGTGCAGCAGGGCAGGGCTGGTCTTCAATATCCTATCTTTAATTTAACTTGTTCCATTCACTGATCCAAACAAACAATATTATTCTTTTCACCATGGCATCACATGTATTCAAAAATCTTTCAAATTACTGTCCCCAAAATATTCCAGTAACTTTATGAGATTCTAAACTAATCCCATATGTTCATATACATCATAGGAAGGAAGAGAAAATTTGATTTGCAAAAAGAAAACCCTGATGATCTAAAAATAAGAATATATATATATATATATATATATATATATATATATATATATATATATATATTTACTTACAATTAAAAATAATTATGATTGTTAGCATGGACACTCTCACAAGCTAATATGGCAAAAGGAACAAGTGAACAGGTTAAGTAATTATAGAAGTGGAAAAGAAAAAATCCTGAAACCACATATCTTCAGACAACTTGATTCTTAGTCATTTAATGGTGGACAGAGGTATAAATTAAAACTGAAAAAGCAAAGGGAACTAAAAATGAAATAAAGCCAATGTGTCTCCATATTCTTAGTAAATTGTATAGTGTTTTTTTTTTCAATAACATGCATTGTATTATCATTATTATTTCCTTCGCTTTTCTTAGTTGTGGCATAAGACTGAAAGTATGAAGGCAGCCAATGAAATTCAGATTTAGTAATGGCTTGCTATTCATGGCTGCTCATCATCAATTCACCATGATAATATGATTTGTCTTGCTTGACAACTTATATAAGATTTTACTGTTCTACAATAATGACAAGGCATTGCTCACCAGGCTAGTGACTGAAAACACCCTTTGAGTTGGCAAGAGGCTTTTCTCAGCATGTTTGGCAAATTTTTCCAAAGTACTCTGGTGTGGTAATAAGGAGGAATTAATCTCACACATTTTCTTTCACTACCCAGTTGTATGACTGCTGTGCAAGCTTCTTGTTGACGACGCAGTTTCATGTACTTAGTCCAGCAATCTAGTTCTATAACTGAACAGGACGAAATACACTGTTTCTCTACTTATTTGGCATAATGAGAGTTGTGATTTGGATGACGCAACTGAAGGGATTCCACACAAGACAAGTCTTTCTTGTCTCAAATGTTGGTTGCATTTTACAAACACCAAATTAAAATTGAAGTTCTATCTGAGAGACAAAATCTCTCTTTTTTGGAATTTGACAAAAGAAGGTGAAAGTGGCATGCTTGTGTTGCATGAAAGGTACTAATCTTGAATTTTTATAAGATATTAATGGTTGACTAAGGATCTTAGGTCCTTAGAAAGTTTAGTCACCACCCATCCCATCTAAGTGAGACTAGCTTTTGCTTTTGTTTAGAAGAAGTGATTTAACTTAGCTGAAGTATGTTAGCTCATCGGCCCCATTTTTTTGTTTTTACCCATTCCCACAACCATTAGACGACAAAGATACAAGTTCTCCGGATGTGCAAGGGGAAGTTTTTTATTTGTTTGTTACACACACACACACACATACACAGCACTTTTTTCAAATGGTAAACTAGTTTTTCTGTCATGTTAGCCTGAGAGGTAGGAACCAATACGAATGATCATTTTAAATTTGTATATATTTATTTTTATGTATTTATTTGTTTTTCTTTGGGGATTTTTTTATTTTTGTAAATAAAATTTTTAATTGTCCCCAACTTCCTCACATCTACGTAAAAATGAGATTAGGTTTGACACACATTGAGAGACTAGCTTATTTTGTTGGTTGAAGTACGAAAGATTTTAGTGAATGGGTTATTATAGTATGTTTTGGGTCAGTGAATGAAACTAGTTAAGTTAACGTAAGGTTAGTGATGTCCGGCCTCTCCTCCCATCTTCTTACGGCCATGTGGTACATTTGTTTTTATAAATAATGTTAGAGTTATCTTTCCTTGGATTTACCATTTGATAAACGTATATTGAATAGCATTAAGGATAAATTTGATATTAACGTATTTATTTTCAGTTTAAAGGAAAAAAAGGAAATGACAAACTTACTTGGAGGGTTAATGTAAGTATTACATTTCTATATAATTAAAACAACGTCAATTTTCATGGGCGGACTATTTTGTACAAATATCAAATAAAATTGAATTATTAATCCCTTTAAAAATGTTTAGCTGTTCTCTTTTTTTTTTTAAAAAAAGAGAGAGAACCTTTTGGTGTTTTATTTGTGTACTGTAAACACAAATCATTTGCATAAAAATCGGTGAGGGTGGGGATAAAAATAAGTAAGGCCTTTAAACTCACTCTCTATTCCCCCACATGGCTAAATTTCAAACAAAAAAAAATTTAAATGAATACTTTCACAATTCACCCAGAGAAATCTATTTGCACAGAACATTTATATTTCTCTGCTGGTTACATTTTGGTCGCAGATTTTCTATAAATACCACTAACCGGTTGACGGGAGAGTAGCAACATGGAAGATGTGAGTCGTTTCAGTAAAAAAATAAAAGAATCAACAGTTACTTTGACCCAGTCGGCCACCTCACGTGGTGTAATAGTTAGCAAGTTAATTTAACACATCATTATTGTGGAGTTTGATTCTTACATGGTGCCCCATACTTCTGGCCCTGTGTCACAGTTAAGCTAAGCTTAGTAAAAAAAAAATACTTTGACTCAATTTAAAAAAAAAGAAGTTTTTCATCGTTTATAACATCTATAGATCGGACTTTGTTCGTCTCAGCCTTTTACAACTTCTTCGCGAAACGCTGATTTTATTTCCTATCAGAAAACTTTAAACATGGCGAATTTATGAAAAAGTTCTCTTCCGTTGACTGAAATTTCGTTCACTTGTTTATTTACGAATATTCACGAGTAAACTTTTAACCGAATTTGAATCTTTTATTTTTGTTTCTATAGGCAGCTCAAAGCGAATAATTTGAGCAAATAGAATATTTTCTTCGGTAAAATATAATTACAAAACTAAATTCCTTTTTACATTTGTAAAAGAACCCTTGTATTTTAATATTTTACGGTTTGTCTAACAATACAAATAAAATTTATTATGGAACTTAAAAATGTTTTTAAATATTTGAACAAATTCACTGTGTACATCTTATGTCTTAGCTCAAATTCATTTTGTACCTTTAACTTTAGATCCTTGAATTTGCTAATTTACCAACAATATATCAACTAAAAGAATTGCTAAAATATGATTGAGGTTGTGTTTATTTTTTATTTTTGGGTGGAGGGTGTTACGATACAGTTTCCGCCAAGCTGTAAACATACAACATTTAGTATTTCGGATTGTAAACATTCAACCAGCTAACTAAAAATAATAAATAAGTCTGGTAAAAAACATACAGAAAGTCCTAAGCCAAAAATATTTATTTACAAAAAGAAATTGAGTAAAATGAAAAAATAATCACTGTAACATCATTTTTGTAATTTGAAAAACATTTTCATGTTCGAGTAATTTAAAAAAATATTATTTATTTTTATTTATTAATTCATTGTTAAATTTGTTTGGCATTGTAGCCCCATAAAATATTTATATATAAATTATATGTATATAACCAAATTTTGCTTGTATTGACCAGGAACTTACCATTATCGGTCAATAACTTTCAAACTAACCAGTTTTATTCCTCCACTGCCGGTGCGCAACAGGCTGTGGGGGAGATAACTCGGTTGTGCATTTAAAAAACAAAAACTAAAGTAAACGAAAGAAAAAAAATACAGGCTTGTGTGTTAGAGTTGTTTTTATTCTTTTATTTACTCATCAGCCATTACTTTATGAATATGTCTTATTAGAAAAAATTAACATCATTATCGATCTTTGTATCATTAATTTTAATTCATTGATACTTTTAAAAACGGCTATTTTAATAAAGTTTTAGAAGTAATAGTTTTTAGTCTTTTCTAAAAAGAATTGACATTTATAGAATTTTTTTTTCAAATTCAACTTATTTATTGAATGTCCCTTGTACATGATTATAATTAGAAAATACATCTTGTCAACATCAAACAAAAGGGTCTTTCAAGAAGTATATAGCACAAAATCCAAAATATTTAAGTGATGTGAACTAAAGTTCAATGTCAATCTTACAAATTAAATTTATTTGAGCAATTTGAATTATTCTCCCCACCAAAACGGTTGAAATAACTGGTTGTAAGAAAAAACATTTTTCTTTCTCCTCACATTTTGTTTTTAGTTACAAAAGATATAAATAATATACTGTTTAAATATACCTTTGATATGCTTAGAGGTGGGTTTTTAAAAAAGCTGCATGTGTCTTTTTTCGCAACATGTATTTAAACTATTGTAAAAACAGCACTTTATAACAAAAGCGAACCAAAGAAAAAAAATCTGGTTCGTTTGTGGTTTTTGAGTAGTTTTTATTTATTCATGTATTTACTCATCAGCTATCATTTTATGAATATGTCTTATCAGTCTCTGTCATTAATCATGACGCTAATGTGGAGAAGTGATAATGAAAATTTTTACTAAGGAAATCATCAGCATTTAAAAAGATGTTTCTTTCCTGAGAAAATGTGAAATGATAGATTGTTATTTAAATCTATCAACGGCTTTTATTTAAGTGCTTAAACTAGTTGATTGTGTCTTTAGCCCTTCAGGCCTTTTATGTACAAAGTATCTTTAGAAAATCATGTAAAGGTTTTAGATTTAAGAAAAAGTCTCTTTCATTGAGGTTAATGTGTGCAAAAGTTTTCATCACCCTTATAATTACACTGGATAGTGTCTAATCCAAAAAATAAAATTCCCTAGTTGTTGGTAAAAATTCCTCAACCACAGTGTATATCTCACAGAATAAATTTTACATGGAATCAGATGATCTACTTGATGGCCAAGGGGTGTGTCATAATACTGGCCAGTGGTTGTATGTAATTTGTATATTTAAAGGATTATGATTCTTATAAAAAAATAACACAAGAAACAAGTCCTTCAATGTGAAAAGAAAAAAAAACACACACCGTAAGAGTGATGACTCACGGCTTTCATTAACCAGAAGATAACTACCCTTACATGTGTCAATTAACATTCCAATATTAAACCAGGAATAAAAGTAACACGTGCGTCCAATAAACTGTCTATTTACAGATAAAAAAAATGTATGAAACATGCATATTATATTCACTTAAAAAGAAAGAAAGCACATACTGCTAAAATTATTGCACTTTTGTGGTTAGTCAAATGACCGAACGATTAACCTTAGTACTCTCTGAAAAGGATTTGGGTCAAAAACAATGAACAAAGCCGAGGTACGGATACAAAGAAATCATAGAACTCATTTGAATTTGAAATTAAAACACTCTGAGGTTCAAAAAAGTCCAAAAAAGTCCTTTAAAAAATGGAAGTCTTCATGACAGTAAAATCTTCAGTTGAACAGCAGCAGCAATTGTAATTAAGAAAAAATGTATTGAGATAAATTTCAGCAATTTGTTTCTTGGAAAGTTCCTTTATGAAAAGTCTTGAAGGGAAGAACTCCTTCCAGCCTTGTGTTCAGCATTCATAATTTTTGTGTTCTCGGCATAGCAATTCCTCAGAAGAAAATTGAAAGAATTGCCTCTGATCGGCAATTATAAATAACTCCTTTCGAATAGGAGACTCAGCAATTCCATTTGAAACTCGATAGAATTTCCTCTGGTCAGCAATAAAAAATATCTCCTTTCGACTAGAAGGTTCAGCAATTGATAAAGAATACCTGACAGAACTCCATCAGGCTCTCAGTCAGCCATTAGAAATTTTCCTATTCAGAGGAAATTTTCTTCACACCGCATGGTTCTCAGTAGTCAAATGCGGAGCGCCTTTTTGAGCAGTCCACTCCCACCAAAGTCTTCTCCAAAAAGGCCGAATTTTTTATTTCCTGTTTCAACATCAAAAACAGTGTTAGTTCTGGTCATGTCACTAATCCACTTCTTCCGGTGAATGTGAAAAAGGTCCTGTCAACACAAACCTCCATCATTCAAAAAAATAATTTCATCACTATGAACCAATAGAATATATAGTCATGCTACTTGGAGAAAGAAAGAGATTTTTTAAAATCTATTTATTCATTCTATCATTTAGAGAAAAAAAAAAAGCTGCACAAAAATATCTTCAGTAAAAATCCAATATTCAATCTAGTTTCTGAAATGGGGTACTGAATTTTTACATACCTCTAAATAGATATTCTGTTAGTGTATCAAATAAAAGTAACCTCTCCTTTTATTAAAATAAAAGATTGCTTAAGAATAAATGGATATTTTGTCTTCCATAAAAATTGGCATTCAAATTTTTGTGTTTGAATATGCGGCTGATTGGTGAGAATTATACAATGATCTCAACCATGTGGCAAGCTCTAACATTACCCACTGACCAGATAGAAATATAACCTACAACATTATACTGAACTGGATACATTTATGGAAAATACACCTTAAAAAGTATGAAGTGAAAAGCCTAAATTTTGTAGACCAGTCTATATACCTTGGCAGCAATATCTCATTTACTGAAAGAGATGTCAATGCATGCATAGCTAAAGTATGGACTACTATTGACAGGTCAACAACCATTTGGAAATTGGATTTTTTTGATAGAATAAAACAGGAATTCTTTCAGACCTTTTGCCATGTCAGTACTTTCACCACTTGGACTTGAACAAATTCTTTGGAGAAAAAATGAGATGGGGAACTCCACAAGGTGCTACATGCTGTTTTGAACAAATCCTAGAAGCAGCACCTTAGAAATCACCTGCTTACAACCACTTACACTCCACTCACAAACCATTAAAATAAGACAAACAAAACATGCTGGGCATTTGTGGAGAAGTAAGAAGAACTTGTAAGTGACATTTTCCTATAGATTCCTACACATGAAAACAGCAGTGTAGGCCAACTAGCAAACATTGGATACCGTCTAGAAGATATCCTAAAAGGGATGAGAGATAGGGACAGTAAAAAAGAATCAATGTAATCCATGCTGTCAGCTTGATGATGATGCACAGTTCCTATATAGCCCTGTTGTGGCACTATCAAATTTCTCAATGTTCCTGAAACTGAAAGGCAAAGATTTTTCATTAAATTCCAAACTTGAAATTGCTGTGTGTTGCTGGATCAAAAGTGAACTTGAAACTTTTTTCTTGGGTGGAGTAAATGAACATAGAACTTTGAAGAGAAATAAATTTGCTTTATTTTGATCCAAATTTCATTATTCTGTCTGGTCTGAAAATTGTTTTTTAAGTTTGGAAGCCTTATTTATCAATTAACCTTCTTAAGTTTTTACAAACAATAAGCATCTACTCTATTAAAAGCTTCTGTTGATTTGCCTGCAATGAAAAATACCATATTAAGCTTTAATGTCTATGATACTTTTTAAGGGATTTAAAAAAAAAATTTGTTATTTAAAGTTGATCTCTATCAGAGGCATAGTTTTTAGAATATACACTGATTATGCATAGAATGTTATATAAACACACACACACACACACATATATATATATATATATATATATATACACCATAAATTGCAGCATACAAGTTGACTTTTTAAGCTTGAAAAAATTTCTATAAAACTCGTGCTCAACTTATATGGCTGGGCTAAAATCCAAACCTTTACCACAGAGTGGTCAACTAGTAGAAGAGTACCCAATCAATCAATATATACTACTTACAGACATGAACATTTCCAACTTAAATTTGTATTTGGTGAACATATTTAACACATTAGAGATTGATTTAGAATGATAGTGCTCTGATACAAATTAATTATTTTATTAATGCTGTATCACACACCATTTCTAACAGCTTGATGCACTGACTGTAAACACTAACCAGAATATCACAGCACCCAGTCAGACACCTATAAAGATTTGTAAGTTTCATATATAGCTGATGTAATGCTGATTTCAGAGAAAAATTATGTACATGTAACCTACTCTGTTTGTGGGTTATCCTACAGAACAGATATAGATCTGAGAATTTTGAACTAAAACCATGAGGTCAATTCATATGCTAGATTGACTTGTACACTGTAATTTGAGGTGTGCATATATATATATATATATCATTTAAAAATATTTTTAGCCAATATGTATCATCATGTGTTGAGATTAGATTCAAGTGTAAACTTCATGTCACAAATTTCACATTGAAATGGTTTTTCACTGGTGTGAATGTTTATGTTCTTCGAGATTTAACTTCCTGACAGTTCTATGTCCACATACATAACTGAGAAATGGTTTTTCTCCTGTGTGTGTCTTCATTTTTCCTTGAGCTCTGTTTTTTTGTACAAGCTGCATGATTGTAAACTTCAAAGTGAAACAATTTCTCAGCAGTACGTATGTACATATGCTAGCATACCTTTTAAAACTCACCCATCCAGTGTATGTATTTACCCAACCCCTCCACTACAAGCAAGATGTAATACAAGGTCAATTTTTCAAAGCAAAGTAAGCTGGTTTGAATTAGGTTTTTTCTCTTAGGCTGTTTGCCTAACAAAGGCTAAAGAACTTAGTTTGTTCTATTTACTCATTACTGGAGGGAGAATAGATGGATTCATACCTTTCCCAAGAAAATGAAGTAAAATGCAAGCAGCCTTGCCTAGAATTTGAACTCAAGTCAGCAATTGCATTTTCTACAATGATGACTGTCATGCTGTGCAGTAGTATCCTTCCAGATATCACACTGAAATTACCTCTCACCAGCCTTTGCACTTCTGAATCAGTTACATATGCAGCCACTTACCTGTCATAACCATGCTAGGTAGGTGAAAAATTAATCAGCTTACTGCCAGGAGATTCGGCCTGGAAACAACACCCTACAAAACAGTAATTGTACAGCTACTTACCTCCCATTACACAAACCAAGTAAGATGAACAAGATATGCAGCACTCTGCAGGAGAAGTATTGACAAACTCATAAGCAATGTTCTCCTGTGCACTCAGACACAAGAACAAACCCATGTTGGCCAATCAGCAGAAACTTATATTCATCAGCTGTATGGACACTGGATACTGTCTTGAGGATATACCAAGAGAGACAACCAATTAGAATAGACGGCAAAAGAGTAAGCCCTGTTGTCAGCATGCCTTCCTCTTAGGCAGCACCTACCTCATCACCAAAAAAGGGATGGGCTGGTTTTATTGCCTAGTGTATGAGGTGCCTCTGAAAAGGAATGCTGATAGAACATGAGCAATTTTTGCACCTTCCCTTGAGAGACTTACTTCTTGTTGAGCACAACCATATTAAGCCTATCTTTTGTCACATTTTGGCCTTGTGGGGAGCTGAATAAATACCTACATGTGCAGCAGGATACTTGTTAACATCACCTCTACATTTCTCCTCAGATCAAATACACCTGTTACCATTGGAATGTGTGAAAGTTTTTTCATATGAAAATCAGAAATCTCAGACAGGAAGTTTTTCTCCTCAGTGTTAGAGTTCAAAATGTCTTTTTAAATTATGTCTGTGTAGTTGCATATTCACAAACCTCACAGTTAAATGGCTTCTCTTTAGTGTCTGTATTTGTATGCTTGAAAGTAAGTAAGGGAAAGGAGTAGCACCCTTCCCTACACTTCGGTGTTGTAGCTATTGAAAAGGGAACATTTGAGTCGCCCTTGACTACAATCACCAACAACAATTTATATGCCTTTTGAGAGCAGATTTCTCAACAGTTGTGTATTGACAAAGGTCACAACAGAATGGTTTTTCTTCAACATGGGTAACCATATGCATTTGAAGATCTGATAACTGTAAGAAGGCAGAATATACAAATTTCACATTGGAACTGTTTTCCATCTGTATGTATGCTTAAACAAATCTTGAGTTTAGTTCTTTTTGCAAATGATATTCCACAAGCCTCACAGACAAAGGATTATTGTACTTTTGAACAGTGTTACTCACAGTGGTGGTTGTTTATAAAATATCAATACTGAGAATAAATTTCTAAACTCACAAATGGTTCTTCAATGTCCAAAGTTAATTTTCAGTGTTCAGTATTCATAGTTAGTCAGCCACCAGGTAAACTCTAAATATAAAATGGCCACCACATTTTTGGCATTTTATAGTAATCAGCAGATTTTTCTCAAAATGCAATCATCAAATTCCTATATATTTCTGATCAGAGTCTCGTTGGGTACCCCATTCATTCAGCCTTGTGCCACATCGAAGCAAAGAGCTTCATAAATTACTATATATTTCTGATCAGAATTTGTTTGGTATATACCAGGAATTTATCCAAGTAGTATGCATACCAATGCTAGTATGCAAGTCATTGACTGCCAGTGTGTGGCAAGTTTCTAGTTTCACATTATGATAATATATATGACATATAATATGAAAATGAAAATGCATAAAATCTTTCTGTATTGTTTAATATTATTCTTTTTTTATGCTGTTATTAGAAATACTTTGAACTTGATGATAAATCAAATGATGATATGTTACAAATATGGTACCAGTCAATGGCATATTGAAAAAAAATATTCTGCTTGTTTGTAAGATAGTACCAATTTCCATAAAGTTTAAGAAGAACTCTCCTTAGAGATGAAACTTTTTCCAAAAGAGATTTCATTTTTTCTTAATTTTATCTTTTTTAAAAAGTATTTTCTTGGATTTTTAAAAAGTCTTTCAAAAAAGACCATAAAAAAGAATAGAACTATCATATCATTGAGATTATTTTAATCAAAATAAACTATTGCATATTATTTCAAGTTATTTTTTTCAAGCACAGGAGCCAGTATATTCTAAATAATTACAAGTTGTGTAGCATAAGTTACTATTTTGAATTGATGACTATGTGACTTGATAAAAATTTTCAAAGAATTAACAAAATAGATTTAATCAGAAATTTAGAATTTACAAAAGAATTCTTGTTTTAACCCCTTACAATATGCTGACTAGTATCTCAGTAAATTTTTTATCTTGGAAAGGCTGACGATATTTTACCAATTATTACATCATTCAATGATACATCCTGTCACAACTTTTGCTGTTCTGAAAATGATGCAATTCAAGTTACATTGTTGATAAAAGTGATTGACAAGGGTGGGCTTAGAAGTATATATAGTGACTTATTTGCTAATCACTTTTTTGATCAATAGGATCTGTGAATTGCAAGGGGGACTATATTGAAAAATAAACCTCATTTGGTCATATTCCATGTGTATCTTGATCAGCCTATGGACTTTTCAGCTGACCCTAGAAGATAGCAGCAAATAAAGAACATGCTGACTGATTTTTTTATGAACTACAATCAGTGCCCATGAAGAAACACCAGGTATTTAATTGTTAGCTTAGTTTCTTTTATAAATTGATTATTTAATGCCAAATCCATCCTTGTAGAACAGTAATGGTACTATTTAACCCATTGCTGGAGGGATAAGAGGGTTTATACCTTTCCCAAGAGTATTAGTGAATGTAATAGCATGACTGGAGTTTGAACTCGCATACTACAATGTTGCATTCCAGCAACATTAGCCACTACACCACAGAGACTCTCCAACATTTGAGGAACTTTGCCAGATTTTAATTAGTTCTTGGTGTTATAGTTATAGGGAGGAATTAAAGAAATTGAGATTAACTAGAAAAGAAGAATAAGAGGTGATCCAAGTGAAACTTTGAAATTAATGGTATTTCTTATAATACTAGATATTTATTCAATATTTTTCCTCGAACTAGAAATTCACTGTCAAGACAGATTTTCAAAAACTAAATCCCTCTTGATTTTTTGCTCATAGAGTAATATTTTAGGAGACAAATTGCCTAATCAAATCAAAATCAACAATAATGTAAAAAATTGTAATAAATTGGATGATTTCAGAAAAAATGGTAAAAAAGAAATAAAGAGGGCATTTTGGGGAGCTGTTGGATGAATTAACAGAAGTTGATCTGTGTATAGATATTCTATTAATAGTGTATATGTTCTGTGTAATAATCATTTTATTTATTTATTTATTTATTTAAGTTGATGTGAGGAGATAATAAAAAGCAAATATGCCCAAAAAGCAATATTAATTGTATGAGTTTAAGAGTTAATGATTATAACAAAAATCTGAACTTCTAAGAACTGAAATGTTGTGATTATAACAACAAAGATTGAGGATACAAGTTAGAATATAATAATCACACACACACATATATATCAATTCTTTCTCAGGAGATATTACTTTAACAATGCCATGAAATATCAACTTAATCTGCTCACATATATAGCATACACATAAATAAAAATTATTTATAATCAATCAAATCTTCCATTTTTAAAAAGTAATGTTTGTGTGTGATTGTATATTAAATCTGCATATATTCCTCCAAGACAATATCCATAAAATGTGTTTTGATATTTTTGAATCCATTGAGTCTAGAATGGATTCATTTCAAAAGAACACATTTTCACAATCTACTATCTGGGATTGTGGTGAATTAATATCTAAATATTTCTTTTTTTTTTTTACACAGAATAAATAAATATAGTATTTTCCTTTTTAAATAAATATTTTTTGCAAAAGGTAAAAATTTAACAAACCATCTGATTTAATCTGAAATAGATTATAATGGAGATTATATGTCTGTAACTAACACCACATTGCTGCCAATGTCACAATTCCCTTTGTTGTTTAGTTTATATTCTCAATGATGATCAACTAATCATTATTTAATCTTAATTAGCATCTTATTTATTCATGTTTCAATTAAAGTCAAGCTGATTTGGATTAGCCTCAAAACAGTCAAAGTTATCAATGCATTTATAATCCTGCAATGTATTATATATCACTAAGAAATCAAAGTTTTCATAGTGAGTGGTGTTGATAATTTGCATACTGGTTTTAACAAAACCAGGTTTAATAAATAATTACAGGGTGTTATTGATTTCTAATATTGTTTTATTCTCAAACATAGTAAAAGCAATACTATGTATAATTTTATATAGAAATCAATTTAAACAAAATAAAAATAAGTGCAATCTTTTCATATGTGGTTTTTTATTTTCATTAGTCTTTCTAATTTTTTTTTTTTTTTCATTAAAACTTAAATACTTGTGCTCAACAGAAGGCACATACTTTTGCTTGTAACAAATAATTTACATTTATTTACAGTCATGTGACAGTATTCAAATAAAAAAAATTTAATTTAATGAAAGAAAAATATTAAATATTGAGTTATGTATCTCATGTCATCCAATGAAAATGGGTTCTTTTTGACATGAAAAAATTCAAGATCCAATATATATATATATATATATATATATATATATTCATTGATTATTCTAACTAGTATCAGCTTCCTTGTTATTTTGACCCTTATTCAGTGTAATTTCCAACCTTTCCCAAATGGGTGTCATATGCCATAATCTTCAAGAAGCTCTAAACAGAATCTCTTTCAGTGTATTTTTTTGTTGCTGAGTTTTGCTGCTAGAATAGAACAAATCATAGATCTGAGAGACAAAAATTTATCAGGTATCCAAATTGTAGATAATAGCTTGATTAAGCTTAATTTGGTACAAATCCATATTCATGAAGCACCCACTGACAAAGTAAAATTAGAATAATAATTGCATTGCAGCATGATTTTGTGTGTGTGAGCGATTGTCTGCATACACACACACATATATATATATATATATATATATATATATATAGCTTTCAAGTCTGTTTAGGTGTCTTTTCTCATAATCAATAACATTCAGGGAATTTTTTAAAACCAAAGCCTTCATACAATCCAAGAGAGCAGAATGTTCTCATTCTGCTGTTGTTTATGTCTTGGGCTATTTCTTATCATTTAATTTGCCTTCTTAGTTATTTTTCTCTCGTAATGCCACTTTTCTCTTTGCTGAATCCAGGCACTGGGACTTGGAGAGAAAAGTGCAGCTTAAGGAATTCTAGTTGGATTCTACCTAAAAATCATTTGTTCAATCTTAAGGCTTGAGTTCAGCAAAAAGGAAAGTGGCATTACAAAGGTGAAATAACTAATACAAGATAAGGGTTTCATTAAAAAAATTTCTGAAAGCTACTTATATTGGCAAAAGATACCTGAAGGCAACTCGAGGATACAGTAGCCAAAATTTTGTGAATATAACAACTAGGATGAGGATTATTATCCAAGATTATTGGCCTAATTAGCAGAGTGTTTGCCAATGGTCCAGGAGGCCAGGGTTCACTCTCAGGTCAAGTCACAGCTAAGACTTAAAAAATGGTATTTGATGCCACCATGCTTAACACTTAGCATTATAAGGTAAGGATCAAGAGTAAAGTGGAGCAATCCAAGGAATGGAGTAGCACCCTCCCTTACACCTTGATGTGGTAGCTATTGAAAGGAGAGTCTTCATGTCACCCTCGACTAAGGTTACAAACTTTACTTACTATAATCATTGTCATCTTAGTTGTTTGTTTTATTCACAAAATTTTTGTTGCTTCATTGGGTGTATGGCATGTCAACTTTTGTTGGGTTATTTATTTGGGTTTTAACCAATTACAGTTTCAAGTTAGTAATAATCATTTGCAAACAATTATAGCTTCAAGTTACTGTTAATAGAAATGATTTACACACAACTACATAGTTTCAAGTAACTATTCCTATATAATAATCATTTGCTTGTAGTTGAATGGCTTCAAGTATTTCTATCTAATGTAAATAATTTGAACACAGTTTCAAGTATTTTTTTATCTTATACTGACAATTTGTACACAATTATATGGTTTCAACTATTTCAATCTATTACATGGTTTCAATTAATTGATTAATAATGATTTCTAAACAATTACAGTTTCAAGTAATACAAACAATTTGCATACAATTATATAGTTTCAAATAACTATTCCTATTTAATAATCATTTTTTGTATAGTTATATGCTTTCAACTATTCTTATCTAATATTAATAATTTGCATAGAGTTATAGGGTTTCATTTATTCCTATCTAATACAAATAATTTTCAATTTGACTCAAAGATTTGGACCTTAACCTGTACTCCCACCCCAAGTCAGAGTGAACCTGGGAGTAATAGCAATGAAGGGAGATTGAACACACATCAAAGTTTCACAACTGGTACCTCACCACCAGATGCAGTTTAGTGTCATACCCAGGAGAGATGTATTTGGCATATTCTAGGCCTTACAAACAGGACAAATTTTGTTTGGATTACTTTAGGTATTAAATTCCCATCAAATACTGAGCTTAACATTTAATGGCTTATGATCCTTGAAGATTAACAAATATAATGCACATCCAAAGAACATTAGATAGTGCATTAGTTAAAACAACAAATATGAAGAGAGACATCCAAACAATTCATGGTATAATAAGAATGCATTACATAGGAACTTTTAACAATACTATGAAGACCAGAGTGCATATAAAATGAAACCTGATCAAAAGAATGAAGATATTAATCCTAAAAATTTCATAGAAAAGTCAATGGAATACTTTGTCGCCTATATGTACATTCATGTGTCTTTTGAGATCTGATTTCCTTGCTGTTGCATATTCACAAAATTCACAGTGGAACGGTTTCATATCTGTGTGTGTGTACATGTGCTTGATAAGATTAGACTTCTGTGTACTTTCATACTGACAAAACTCACAGTGAAACTCTTTCTCAACAGAGTGTGTGCTCATGTGCCTTTTCAAGTTAGCTTTCTGTGCAGTGGCATATTCACAAATCTCACAGTGAAACTCTTTCTCTCCAGAATGGATCCTCGTGTGCATCTTTAAATTTGATGACTGGGAAAAAGTGGCACCGCACAAGATGCACAGGAATGGCTCCTCCCCACTGTGTGTGCGCAGATGCTTCTTAATATCAGCTTTCCATGCAGTTGCATAATCACAGACCTGGCATTGAAATGGTTTCTCTCCAGTATGTGTTCTTACATGTCTTTTGAGATCATGGCTATTTATGAATGCTAACTCACAAAGGGAGCAAACAAATGATTTCTTTTTTTTACTAGTTGAGGACATTTTTTTCATGAAAATTGTAATAAACTTTTTACTTTTAAAAGGTTTACACAAAGGATTGGTAGATTATTACATATCCTCTCATATTCAGTTGATGAGATTTGACTGGGAAAAAATGGCACCATTTTTTATACTTTAAAGAGTAGCTCTTTGGTCAGGAAAATTAGAAGGCACAAAAATATGGATACAATTTAGGAAACTTCCTAATATATTATGTGTAATTTATGTAGCATGATAAATTATTAACTGGTTACTGACAGATATTTCTGTAATTGTTCTCTGTGTTGATGTTTTATCTTCAATCTTGAACTTGTACATATAACTACAGACATTTCTAATGGAAATGTTACCTTCTGATATACTTGATGTCATATAATTTTAGTAGACATCAAATTGCAGAGATATATTTACACAGAAATTTTTCTTTTCTACTGATGCTGTTTTGTTGCTCCAGTTTTCAAATCTTTACTCAATCTAATCATTTTTCTCTTCTTTTAAACATTTTTGTTGGCAAGATCCATGTATGGTGATTTAGTTAGTTAAAAACATTGATGATTTCTTTTAAATTTGTAAAACCTGTAAAATAAAATAAAAAATGCAAGTTAAAACATAAAAAGAAAAAATTATTTTGTGTTGTATAAAATCCATGTAAGATACATCATAAAATAGAAGCAATTAAGCAAAATTAAATAATTACATGAAGTAATGAAGTTGAAATAAATTTTGGTTAAACTACAAAAAATTATGAATAATTAGCTTCACACTTGTTAAATGAACTAACCGTAAATCTACTGACTTTTTATTGGAGCAATAAACACAGATAAAATGTAAAACACTGTCTTTATGAAATCTTATAGTTAATATTCATTGTGACCATTGTTATTATAACAAATATATAGGCTACACCACAATTTTTTGTATGCCTCAGTTTTCTAAGGAGTTGAAAATGTACTGGAAAAAAGGCCATAACTGTAGTTTCTGACTAAGAAAATTTTCAGTAAAATTTGTAGTTTATACACTTTAACAAAAAGATAGTTTCCAGTTGAGCATTATACTTACATTGTAATTAAAACTTGATATTTTCAAAAATTTATAGGCTAAAACAGTCATAGGCAAACTGGCCCATGGTGCTATCTGAATGGCCTGCATAAGGCTTCAATTTTTTTGTTGTACAGCCCACATGATGATAAGCCATGTCTCATGCAGCTCACTTCTCAAAAAGAAGTTAACCATGTCTGAGCTAAAATCAACACTGAAAGACAGCAATTCCCCAAATAAATTGATATTTGTGAACAAAGGAGAGAAAAATACCACCATTTTAATAATAATAATAAAGCAAAAAGTAATACACATTTGATCTAACACTGCTTTTAACATCACATTTAAAACTAAAGTGGGAACAATTTTTATCAATTTAATCAAATTCTTCCCTTGAAACAACAATTTACATACTTATTCAACAGAAATTCTTTAATAATTAGCACTTTAAAGGAAATATGATTAAATCAATTAAAAAAAAACATTAGAAAGTGTTCAAAAATAGATTGGTAAAATCTTTTACTCGATATGTAGTATAGATAAGTTTTAAAAGATTGTTACCATTAAGGTGTCACTCTGTGTGTAACTGACAATTAAAAGCTTGACTTTCACTGAACATCAAAGTCATTTGACTGAGTAATGTTAAAAGTTAGTAACTTTTAATCAGTTAGTCAGAAGCAGTTGATGGCTTCACATCAATTTCCACTTAGGGTCCTACAACTTGTTCTTTGGTATTCACAAACCAGGTAAGGTGTATAAGAAAAGTCTTCATAGAAAATATGAAATTATGTACACATAAAAATGTGGTCTTGCTATTCCTCATCTCAGTATGAGCATGTCACAATGAGATGTGACAAAGATGATGAATGGACAAAACAAAATGAGAGAGATACCATGACAACTAGATGTAAGAGATAGGAGATGGGTAATCTTAGAAAAAGCAATGAAACAATATTTCAGTGATCTTCCAACTTTCTGCTAATGTAAATGCTAAGAAGAATACTCTGTAAATGTCAGATGTATAATAAAGAATGAGGTTTACCAAGCAGTTGGAAGTGAGAATAATATGATATATATTGGAGCTATAGAAAGACCTTGGAAATAGCTTTACTACAATCATGAAATATATTCTTAAAGTTAGAGTTAAGCTTAAAGTACTACACTGTTAAGGTACATATGGGAACAAAAAGATAAGACCTTTTAATTGCCTGTAGTCAAGTGGAAACTAAGGAAGGTGTACACTTGTGGAGCTGACTCAAAAAGTTGCATATTGTGCTTGAGAGAGAAGCTATATGCAATAAATTTTCCAGTCCAAAATCTCCTGTTAAGAAAAAGAACTAGTTTCCAAGTGCATCCATAAAAATATGTATTTTCTATGCCTCCTTGTATCTGGTTTGAAAATTTTTTTTAATGATGAATAAGTACTTGTTTATTTGCTGATGCATTAATCTTTCAAATATAAAAGATGAATTATCATAATAAGCAATGTAAAAACATAGTCATCATTATTATTACTATTTAGAATCATACAAGAGACTACTTCTGAAGGATGTAAGGCAATAACAGAATAAGTTTGAAATAAAAAAAGACTTTCATTATTGTCAAATGATTAAAACATGAAGCTGATAGTTTTAATTAGTGTGTGTGTGTGTATATATATAAATATATATATACACACACAGACAAATAATCAGAATTTTAGTAACAGATAGGACTTATGTTTGATTTCTCCCACAGGTAGCTAATTAATTCAGTACAGACATGTATGTTTTCTACAGGATAGTCAAAAACAATTAACAACTGATTTCTTTTTTTTTTTTTTTTTTTTAGAAATGAGGGACATGGTATCGCTAGTAATAGTAAACAAAACACAATCACTTACAACAGCGCATTTTATATTAAAATTTATGAAATTCATTTTTTTAAGAATCTATTTCTCGTAAAAGAAATTAAAAATAGAAATAACATTTTTACATTTCTAATTTGTTTTAAATAGGCAGACGAGAGTTCATATGCATGTCTTTTGTTCATACCTAACAAATAATGGGTATGTTTTCATTAAAATTTGCAGTATCAAAAGAAGAATGAAGACTAAACATGCAACTGTTGAACAAATTGCAACAAAAGATCGTAAGATGATGATGAAAAATGACACATTTGAATATGAAAGTATATCTTCACCAGATATTTCAATTGATTTTTTTATATATGTATGGTCAGACCACTAAAGTTAAGAATGAACCTGATAAGTACTTAGAGGGGTGACCATTAAAATAACACCAAGTACTGTAAGTCCACAAAAGTTCTGTATGCAAGACAAAGCAAAGCTTTGTAAATAACAAGTATAATAATTTTGAAAGATTACTTTTAGACTTAGTCTGCCCTACAGATAATGGGTATGTTTGAAAATATGAAATCGATTTATGCATACTTTAGCCTCACCATCGAATTTCTTTTAAATTGGGTAACAAGGACAAAAGACGAATTCTTGCCTTTCCCAGCGGTATTAGCATGAAGTGAAATACAATCAGACTCTGGTCACTGATTTCATTTCCTATCATGAAAACCATTACATTAAATGTGTTGCATACATGTTCCTGATCATCCAATACTTCAAAAATACTTGAATAATCACCTAATGAGCTGTATAAAATGAACAAAGTCTACTTTTTATCTCTTATCACTTCATCACAATATTAGCTAGTCACCATAAATGAAAAATTTTATTTATTTAAAAAAAGGTGAGGTAAATTTGTTGATCACTCGTCTTGGTGATATATAAAAAAATGAAGAAAATTTAAAAAAAAAAGAATAGAATCTTAAAAATAAAATAATTAAAATGATTAAAAATAAAGATATAAATTCACATTTTTTTTCCATCATGCAAGGGATTTTGGTTGCCTGACACCAGGGTTCTGAATTTCTGGTCAAGGGCCATGTTCTTCCTTTGTTCTTTTCTGCTCTTTCTTTTTACTACAAATCTTGCTCAAGGAAGGACACTTTTCTCAGCAGCTCATAGAATCCGAAGATACTGATGTAGCATACAAGCACCTCAACATCTGGACTTGTCCAGTTACTTGTACCTAAATTACCCAAAGCCTTCACAAAAAGGAATGAAATGCTAAATATCACAAGGACTTTCTTCCAACCACTACATGAAAAGAAACAGAGTATTAGTGTCTTTAATTTGCAAATTGCTTTCATTTTACTAAAGTGTATCACATACAACGCATACACACCAAACCCATAATTCCATTACGAGTCTAAAAAATGGTTGTGTGACTGATTTTAACAGGATGTCATTAGGCTATTTTATATTCAGAGGTTAAGAAATTGTATTCATATTTACATTTTTGTGTAGTTGTTTCTTGATAGGATTTTTTTAATCGAATACAAATAGTTTTTAAACCAATCAATTTGACACATAGACGGAACTCTAACAAGCACTACCACACCAAGTTAGAGTGGTTCTGGAAGTAATAGCAATGAAGAGGTACTCCACAACTGGAGCCTCACCATCGAATGCAGTTTAGTATCATATCCCGGACATTCCTTTTTGGGGGAGTTTTAACCCTCACCAGGGGATTCAGTAAACGTATTCTAACATATTTAAACAGGGTGCATAAATAATTATGGTGTGATTAGTAAAAAGTTTCGTAGCAAAAAAACAACTTAAGACAAAAAATTTGAACGAAATCAATAGAGTCAAACAACTTATTTATAAACAAACCGACAAAGATAAACAGAGAACTATAACAAATGAGATTAAATAAAAATGTGATAAACAGACAAGATGAATTATTTCTAGTTTGTTTTGTTTTGTTTGTTTATCTGGAACTGCTTTTCCAAACCACGTTCTTATAAAAATTAAGATTTTTTTTAAAAACAAAATAGACAAAATTACAACTATACAATCGAATTAATTCAAAACAAGTACCAACAAGAACACTATTTACAAAGATAAACAATTGTAATTTGACTAAGATTAAATCGAGAAGAATTATTTTTCATATTTATCTACCGCTTGGTAAATTAAAGAAATTAGTCTTTAAGAAAAGTAACAATGAATGTAAATGTATGTTCTTGTCTTAAATTAAATCTTTTGTTTAATTTTTTTTTTTTTTTTGTTCGTTTGTTTTTCAGGGTGGGGTGTTTTTTTATTAGAATATTATGTATTAAAAAATGTCAATAAATACGAAAGCAATACTGCTGGCTGAACCTGTGTAAAAATCGAGACTATCGATTATATATTGAACCGAAAATACACTTTTATGTACCGCTATCTGCATCGTCTCACCTAATTTGCCTTCAAACTTACATTTTAACATTAGAAAAACGTGAAAGATAACAAAAAAAATTTAAAAAACATACACGTAAAATATTCTTCCTCGATTTATAAAATCCTTTCGTGTAACGGTCATCAAAATGCAACTCAGAACTAATAATAAGCAAGGGAGGTAATGCGGTTTTTTAACGAAGGTACTAATTTTAGCTCACACCGTCGAATTAAAATTAGATCCTTAGTTAAAACGACAACAAAAACGCGAAGATAAATATCTGCTTTTTTTGTTTGGTTAATTTGTTTAACACCATCTTAACTCCTTTGGGTTATTTAATGGCAAAATTCGATTCATTCGACAATGTTTTGTTTTTGTATCTATATTTTCGATGGTTATTCCACTTTTTAAAATGCCTTTATAATCATGTTTTTATATAGTTATATGATGATAAATATCCCTACCTAGTTCTGATAATTCATACACGGTTTGAATTAACTGTTCCTATTTAATAATAATTTGTTTGCACAAAGTTATATGGTTTCAAGTATTTCTATGTAATACCAATAATTTCTAAGCAATTATATGGCTTCAAGACAACGATAATAATAATCCTTAATAAATAATTATAGTTCTTAATACAAATAATTTACACACAATTTTATAGTATCAAATATTCCTATCCAACATATAATAATAATAATTTGATTATATACAATTTTATAATTTCACGATTTTCTATTCAATGGTATAAACAAAAAACCATCGAACAATTTCTTGAAGACCTTCAGCAGAAAGTTCTAAAGATCTTTGAAAAAATGAGGCCAGTTAGAAGAGAGGTCTAGTGATTAGGATGTATGCTGTCGGAAGTCATAGCCCAGTTTGTTCAATGACTACAGTCATTTATGAAACCTACTATTAGGAAACAAATTTGTCCTTTTTTATCAACAAATATTGAATGTAAACATTGCAGTTATTGATACATTAACTGTACACATATTTGTTGCTTTAGTGCATCCTTTATATGTTATTGGTGCATTTTGTTGATTTCTTTGCAATACTTCTCCTGTGTGATTATTTACCCAGGATTCAAAATATTGCCATAGATGATTCCACATGGCAAACACCGAACAGAGAATCCCTGTTGTATGATGGTTAATATGACATTATATTAAATAAGTTAAACTTTTGATGCACTATTACATTCACTTTTGGACTAATATCCTTAGAAAAGGTATGAACCCCCTTATTCCACAAGATATTGGTTAAATGGTACCACTAACTGGCTCATTGGACTAGTAGGTTGAGTGTTTGCCAATGGTCTGAGAGACCGAGGTTCAATCCCAGGTCGAGTCATACCAAAGACTTAAAAATGGTACTTGATACCTCCTTGCTTAACACTCAGCATTATAAGGTACGTATCAAGGTTAAAGTGGAGCCATTCAGGGAAAGGAGTAGTGCCCTCCTCTACACCTCGGTGTAGTAGCTACTGAAAAGGGAGCCTTCAGGTTGCCCTCGATTACAGTCGCTAACTTTACTTTATTAGATAGCAAAACCAAGTCAGCAACTGAATTTGATGTATATTTGTCGCTGCCTCCCACCAGACAGGACTTGACACAAGGTCGCCAACTTTACTTACTACTGTTCTTTTACAATGATAGCTTTGGCATTAAATAACTCACAAAAGTTGATATGCCATTAAATAAAGAAACCAAATTAAACGACAGTGACCATGACTTTCTTTTAATTCAGCTTTGGATTCTGGGATATTTTTAGTGTTTTACCATAATCCAGCCACTGTTCAAAGTGCCAATAGTCGTCATATACAAACCAGTTTTGCCATATGTCATAATGTGATCTAGATGTGAATCGTTTTTATTATGCAAAAGGACACAGTAAATTATAGGATAACTTTTTATTTTCATTAAGTAGCACACAGTTTACCTTCTGATTTGGTGCAAATGTTAAACAACTGTTGAATAGTTAATATCTAGTTCTCTTGCCTTATTTTGAATGTGTCCAATTCAGTGAATCTTAAAGTTCACAAACCTCTTCGTCTGCTAGGTTCTGATCTCCATTGTGACATTACAGGTGCCTAGCGAGCACACCTAGAGGTAGACATTTGATGAATTTTATGAAATGCCTCAAGCAGTCATTTAGCTAAATGCTTATCATCATATAAGCAGGTAATAAACTTGAAAGTCATTTTTTGGCTAAAAGCAACAGGAAGTAAATGTGTTTACCCAGGGTTTTGATTAGTGGATTTAGCTATATGCTTTTACACTATTAAGGGATAAACAAGTAAGTAGGTAATATGATTAATCATTATGTATTAGAGCTCCCACCAAACCAAAATGTATCACAAGGTCATTTTATAGTGGGGGCGATGCATGAATTGAGACTATTGCAGTAGGTGCAAAATATATTTGGCCCCATCAGCATTCTCCCAAAGAGGTGCCTCAGATGCAGAGCAATCAGTTCCACCCTGTAAAGCAGATAAAGCCAGGGAGAACAGCCCCCAGAGACCTAGTGCTCAAAAGATTTTGAAACACCCAGCTCAAATGCCAGGTGGCCTGCCCAAAGGCAACAGGAAAAATATGATTAATAATAAAATGTAATCTATGGATGTGATAAATGTCTTTTTCACTCAAGAATGATATAAGTTAATGTATTTACTCACAGTTTTCGTTGATAATTTCTTTAAAAAATCTCAGCTTATTGTTTGTGTGGAGAAAAAGCTTTTTCCAATCTGGGTATAATGTATTGTAGCTGTGGGGTTTTTTTGTTAGAGGTAAGAGTCAACCAGTTAAGAGTTAATTTAAGAAGTTAAGTCTGTCGATTTTATTGACAGTGTTATTAGTAGGAGATCCACTGTCATAAACCTCCTGAGAAAATAAAACAAATTAAATGAAGCCGAGTTTTGCAAATCACCTGAGAAAGTGTTAAGTTCTGAGCCAAGTTGTAACCTGAGGTGAATAAAAACATTTGAAGATGGTCATTTTTATTCATTTATTGCTATTCACCCTGTCAACAGGGCTTAGACTACACTGACTGTATCTCCTTATGGGTAAGACCATCCCAAAAAGAACTGTCATATATATAACACTAAACTGCATCTGATAGTGAAACTCCTGTACTAAAGATAATATTTGTAAACAAAGAGAAATCACCACCATTTAATGATAATAATAATTTATGTTAATTTGCTATGTTCATCAAACATGAGTTTAAGTTAGAAATGTTTGTGGCTGTCAGCTGGAGTTATGGTAAGTGGTGAATTTTGATAATTAAGAGTACTGTTCCACTGGTTAACCATTTTATGATAAAGGTTTGGATTTTAGCTTTGCTGTATAAGTCAAACCGTTGTTTTATCGAGATTTTACAGTTGACTTATACGTTACAATTTAGAGTAGTTGAATAATAGTTTTGTAGGAACACAGGCAATAATTCTTTTTTGATCCTAAATATTCTATTCAAAATACCAAAAACTGGAAATAATTTCACACCATCCTAATTATGAAGATAATCTTTCCTCCCAGAAATTCAAAAGACAAAATACACCATTTTAAAATGCAAAATTTGTTCTACAGATTTATGTTAATGCTTTTGTTTTCACTGTTTGTTTTAGGCTAGCACAAACTGCTGCTTTGTCTCATTTTGAACTCATAAAATGAAATCAGAAAAATTTTTTTTTTAATTTTCACATCTTTAATTTGACTGCCTAAAATAAAAAATTTCACTCTTTGAAATAGTATATTACAAATGAACTGTGTTAAATGATAGTTTAGTGTCCAGAGAATGACCTTAAACTGCATCTGATGATGAGGCTCCAGTCTTAGATTTCGGGGAATGTGGAGTACCCCTTCATTAACATTACTCTCAGGTTTATTCTGACTCAGGATGGTTGTACCTGTTTAACTCCCATCTACAGATCAACTAGAACTGTTCAATCTTTTACTAGGGATTATTATTAATATTGAATATATTTATATATATATATATATATATATATATATATATATATATATATGAAATAGATTTAGCATTAAATAACCGACAAGAGTTGATATGCCAAAAAACACAACCTAAATAATAATTCATTTCAAACTCGAGTAAATTGAAAAATTTATTTGATGGCATATCAGCAGTTAATGACTTTTTTACCAATGAGGTGCAATCACTGCAACACCACTGGAAAAAGTGTGTGGAATGCAAGGGGGGACTATGTTGAAAAATAAAACTCATTTGGTCATATTCCATGAGAATATCTTGGTCAGTCTATGTACTTTTCAGCTGACTCTTGTATGCATCAAAGTTCAAAATTCCAAAAATCACAATTATTTTTACACCCTTCTAATAATAATGACAATCTTTCCTCTCAAAAGCAGAATAATAATAGCACTTTCCACCATGCAATGACGTGCCTGTATGCGAACAGTCAGATGTCACAGCCCATGCAAATAACATGCCCATTGCTTGATTGAATGTAATGTGGGCAATTAGCATGTCCCTAGTGGCTTCATTAGCCCAAGGGCTTTTTCTAACCGCTTGAGACATTTTCCTAGCCTGGCAAACCCTCAATAGGTGATTGAGCTTCCCACAATTACTCCATGATTGTCCCCATGCAGGGCATTTTAGCTGGTGGGATCCAGTTCCTGAGGCGCCATGCTGGTGGCTGCCACAACCTACACAAGCCTGGTGGCTTGGTTTAGCATCACTATTGTCGTGGTTGAGATAGGTGTTGGCACAGACATTTCCCTAATTGTCTTGTGGCATATTCTTCTGTCTGCGGTATGTTGATAGCCGAGCAGAAGCCGCATCTGAAGCACCGGCCATTGAGTTTTGGTCTCGTAGTGCTGATTCAAATGCTTCAGCATGATGGACGTTCTGCTCAAGGGATTTAAGAGTTTCAGCTTTGGCTTGCAGGTCAACCTGGAGTGTGTTGTTCGCTATTCCCCAGATGATCTGATCTTTGATGTATATATTGGACAGATCATACTCACACAAGGGGCATGTGAAGTTGCAGTCAACGGCTACGGCTCTGAGGTGGTGGATATGCTTGCCTCAGTGAAGAAGCCTTCCCAATCCTCGGGTGTCATGAATCCTGTTCGCAGTGCCATGTCGAAATTTGTGCAGTTGTTCATGCAAGTATTCAGTTATGTAGCAGAGTTGCCCAAAGAAGACTGCTACTACTTGAGGAGAAGGAGGACTATTTATCAAGCATCTGACTGTCCACATACATGCACATTATTACATGGGCTGTGACATATGACTGTCCACACACGGGCGTGTTATTTGCATGGGCTGTGACATCTGACGGTCCACATACAGGTACATCATTGCATGGTGGAAAGTGCTATAATTATTCTACATTTTAGTTTTGTTTCTTTGTTTAACTGTATATCAACCTTTATGGGTTATTTAATGCCAAAGACATCATTGTAGAGAAACAGTAGTTGTACTACCTAAATGTTAGCTTGAGGGACAGGCTGATCCATACCTTTCCCTAGGATATTAGTTTGAAAGTGAAAATAACCTGACTGGATGTCATAGTCCAGCCACTACACTACATGGAATTCCCCTCCCCTCCAGAAATTTGAAAAAAAAATTCTATATTCCTTATATGATTAGTAATTTCATCAAGTAAAGAAAATATTACTAAAAACAATTGTTATTTTCTTTTCTTTTAAAATTTAAGGAAATTTATTTTTATTAAAACTGAACAAAGGATGAAATTAACTCAGAAAAACGTATTCATTTGTAATTAGATTTTATGTAAAAGTGTTAGAAAAACTGTCAATTACTTAACTCAAAAGAAAGTTTCTTTTCAATGTCAGGAATTTTTTTATGCATTTAGTGTACTTTATGGATGCTAAATTTAAAAATGATCTTAATTTAGCTCAATTAACTCAATTTTTTAGATGATGGGCAGTCCTCAAATTAGGATTTTTCACCAAATAACTGTAGAGATAATAAATAATTATCTCCCTTTAGAGAATGGGTGTATCCATTGGGTGCCTTATGACAAAGCCATCCTTAAAGAAAACTAGAAGTGGTACTATTTAACCCATAGCTGGGAGGATAAAGGGGTTTATATCATTTTCATCATTTGCCTAAATGTGAACATAATAGTGCAACTGGAATTGGAACTTGCTTACTATGATGTTGCAGTCTTCCACATTAGCCATTACACCACAAGAACTCTCTCAAAATCATTAGTATGCATAGTAAGTCTATAAATGGTTAAATATTCTTGTATGTACAAATGTGTTTATCATGTTTTTCTTTACATGCATCCTTAAAATTCTCAAGTTAGAAGTTTTTTTTTTCCTCGATAGTCAGCAATTTCAATGCCAAAGTAGCTAAAATATACACCCTACATCCTGGACAAAGTTGTTAGAGTTTCACTGTGCTAAGGCCCTTGGAAAAGGTATGAATCCATTTCTTCCTCCTTCAATCTGGGTAAATAGGGCAGATTGGATTCCTTAATCTTGGTAAGGCAGTCTAGAAGGAAAACTCTGAATTTAATCAGCTGTACTCTGCTCAAAAAATGACTTTGTGTCATATCCTGCCTGTAGTGGAGGAGTTGGGTAAATATATTAATTCAGGAAGCAGAATCAATGCCAAGTTTCTAATTGGTGGCTTGGAATTACTCTGAAAATGTTCTATCATTGGTTAGAAAATTAGTATTGACTAGCGTTGTTATTCATTTTTAATGAGTATTTCATCTTTTTGTTGTTTTTATTGCAACTTTCTGGTTATGAAGTAACCAGTACAGATCAGAAATGTTACACTATAAAATTAAATTTCATTATAATTCATAAACTCTTCATTATGGTCAACAAAAAGAATGGTCTGTAGACCATTCAAGGTCAATCTGATTAGTGGATGTAGTGGTGAGCAATAACATAACAGGAAAGCATCACAGACTAAAGCTGTAGATGCTTTCTTAATCCCATCAAAAGCATATAAATAACATCCCACCTTCTACAATGAGCATTTCTCACTCTCACACACCCTGTACAATTTTGCTTGCCTCAATAGCCAGTCATGAATAACACTCAGAACTTATCCTTTTGGGAACAAACCACACACAGCAAGCATTTTAGTGAGTTTCAAAACTGTAATATATATATATATATATATATAACTGGAACTACATCTGACAGTATGAAAATGTATAAATATGAAAAAACACGTCTTCAAAGGATGATTTTATTCATAGTTTGAATCGTTTGCTAATGCAGAACCTTTTGGTTTTTTAAACATTCAACCTTTACCAGGGTATTTGAATATGTGATATTATACCTTCTGAATTCTGTTTATATTAAATTTATATTTGTTAAATGAAATGAAAAAATGAGAAAGTTTTAAACATTCTATTTCCAAGCTGTATGATGTAATGTATTTCCTTAAAAAAAATTCATATCACTTCAGTCAATCTGAGTTATGAATAGTTTCTACATTATGTCTGACCAAGCCATTATTTGTTTCCTTTTTTCAAATCCCTTTCATATTCGTAAATTCATTTTTGAATATTACTAGATATTTTCTCCATAAATTTTTTAATTACAATCTAGACATTGGATAGTGTAAACTTTTTTGCTCAGTATCTGAGGCACCTCATTGGAGGAATGCTGATAGGGCCAAGTTAGTATTTTTTGCACCTGCCACACAAGTCTTAATTCATGTTTGGCCCTCACTATAAAATGGCTTTTTCTGCATACTGGCTTGATGGGAGATAAGATACAGATGTTGATTTTTATTATCAATTAAATTCTTGTCCTTAAAGAGTTAGTGACTGTTTTGATTGGTTGAATTATTGGGTAAAATAATGTGTCTGTTTATTAAATTATGGCTGGAAAAATTGTTAGGAATTTTCGGAAAACATATAAGTTTGTGAATTTTGAAAGTTTTTATTGTATCATGTATAAAGGATTTAGGATATCAAACTTATGTGAAGGAATTTTCTGTATAATCAAATTCATTATCAAAAAATTTGGGGGTGCAAATCCTGAGAACTCTGAGGTAAAAACTGATGATTATTTCACCTTTTATTTTAGTATTATGAGGTAAATAAAAATGTATATGGCCATTTTTATCAGTGATATTTGTGATGAACTTTGAATTCTAGTTTGTTGTTATTATGTTGGCAAATAATTCAAACTGTGATTAAATTATCTTCTGAAGAATGGTTTTTTGTTGTTTTTTTTTCATATGTGTAAATTTTCCTAAATATATATATATATATATATATATATATATATATATATATACACGGTGCATATGATTATTTTCCAGACTTTTTTCGTATGGGCACTTTTATTGATAGTACACACATGAAACTCTAGTCCCCTTTGAAGTAATCTCCTCCGGCTGCAATGCACTTGTTGTACCATTCCAACAACTTCTGGAAGGCTCCATGGAAGTCCTCTTGTATGAGTGTGTCAATGACCTTCATCACAGCCTTTTTCATCTCCTCAATTGTCTCATAATGACAGCCTCCGAGTTTAGGGAATAACCAGAAGTCACAGGGAGCAAGATCTGGACTATATAGGGAAGGTAAGGAACTGTCTTGATGCCCATCTTGGTCTGTGACAGGGATGGAGTTGTGGACTGGTGCATTGTCCTGGTGGAAATGCCACTGACCCGATTTGAAGAGTGCTGGCCTCTTCCAACGGAATCTTTTCCTGAACTCCCTTAAAACCTCAACATAGTAACCCTAACCCTAACCCTTTGGCCAATCAATTCTGGTCTATTGACTTCCTTACTCCTCGCACACCTCTCATCATCCCTCACAGACTCCCTGGCTTCCTTGAATCTCTTATGCCACTCAAAAACTGATGCTCGATTCATGCAAAATGGTCAAAAAGCAGTCTGAAGCATTCCATACGCTTCTGTGGCATTTTTTCAAAGTTTAAAACAGAATTTTATTGTATATCGTTCTTCTAAAGTATCAGATTGCATTTTTGAAATTCACCAGCTGACAATCAGGCTTTAGTAGGGTGTATTCCAATTCCTGCTATAGCTGTTCATTTGAAGCTAAAATCATAAAAATTGGTCAGTCATCTCATAAGATGTATAGCAATAACATACTGAATTTTCAAGAGTCTACAACAATATTAAATGCCCATACAAAAAAAGTCTGGAAACTTATCGTATGCACCTCATATATATATATATAAGTGAATAATGGAGTGTAATCCAACAATATATAGAGAAAAACTGATAACAAGATAATCCAAGTAGGAGGAGAGATTTATTGAGAAGCAAAGTCAACACTATAACGTTTTGGTTCTAATGAACCTTCATCAGGACTGTGAGGGATGATATTAGTGATGTTAAATCAATGATGGATGTCTAAAAGTATGAAATACAGAAACCAAGGGAAAATTTATATAACAAGAAAAAGTTGGCCATTTAATTAGTGAATCAGTGTTTGTTTGTTTAAATTACATCATTGGACTTATTAGAAATATTGTGTAGAAATAATATTCCAAATCAAAAGGAGGGAAAAAAAAGAGAGACAAAAAGAGAAAGAATAAAATGATGATATATGTAGAATATATTAACTAAAGATGGAATATATTGTAGCTATTTAAAATGGATTTGTTCATCTACAGGGAAATATTATAAAAGCCTGGACGAGTATTTACAGAATTACAGAGTGAAATAGCACCAGCCTTGAAAATTTGTCTTAGTCTATTATTATGAATGTAAATGAGCATCTTTGCAGAATTGAAATCAAGGTTATGATTAGATTGGGAAATGTGTTGAAGAAAAGCATTGTTTAAGTTAGCAATTCTAATGTTTTTTTTGTGTTCTTTCAAGCGAACATGAAGGTTCCAAGATGTTTCACCGATATATTTTAATTTACAATTCTTACAAGGGATACAATAAATATCAGCGTCTAAAAATATGCTGTGTTGAGGGCTAGAGTGTACTAAATCGCAGATCATTTTAGAGGGTAAAGAGGTAGTTTTAATATCAAGTTTATTTAAGTTGTTTATTATGCTGTTAGAAGAAGAGTTGTTATGCAAAGTTATGAATCTATAGGGGAAAACAAAGTAAGGTGTATAAAAGATTTGGGATATAGAAGGTTAAGGAAGGAGTTTTCTATGTGGTTGAATTCATCATTTTAATATTTCAAGGAACAAATGCGTAGAGCTCTGAGATAAAAACCTATGATGATACCTCTTTTGGTGTTGTTGTTATGGTGTGAATAAAAATGTATGTGGTCGTTTTTACAGGTGGGTTT
The DNA here is from genome assembly GCA_963585895.1 of Sepioteuthis lessoniana. NCBI lineage: Eukaryota > Metazoa > Mollusca > Cephalopoda > Myopsida > Loliginidae > Sepioteuthis > Sepioteuthis lessoniana. The sequence goes on from OY757908.1 coordinate 72,413,181, forward strand.
ACAGTAAACCTTGAATTCTAGTTTGTTAATATTCCTAATAAGTAAGATGTCCAGAAAAGGTAGAGGGTTGTAGGATTCAAGTTCTTATGTGAACTTTATAGAAAGTTCAACATTGTTCAATCTGTCAGTGATGCTATGTAAATCAAGATCTTGTGGATAGATGAGTAGGATTTCGTCTATGTATCTGAAGTAACATGTAGTATTGGGGATAATATATTTAAAGGGACCAGATTCTAAGAATTCAAGATAAATGCATCCAAGAACTCTGCAAAGAGGAGATCCCATAGGTAAACCAAATTTTTGTTTATAAAATATGTTGTTGTATTGGAAGTAATAGTGTAAAGTTTATGTAGTTTACACTCTTACTTCCAATACAACAACATATTTTACAAATTTTGATCAGTTTAGAGATAGGTAGAGGTAATGGGGAATTAGATTTTCAAAGTTTATTATGTAGATGTTCAATGCATCTATCAACAGGTATGTTGGTATATAGGGATTTGATATCTAAACTAGCTAAATATTTGTTCATATCAATGTCAGTTAATTTTTTAAGGAGTGATCTAGAATTCTTGACATGTGCATCACTGATAGGACCTAATAGAGAGGATAATAATTTGGCTAGAAGTTTAGCGATATTATGGGGGGGGCAGATCCTATGCCAGAAATAATAGGTCTTAGGGAATGTCTTCCTAAATCCACAAAAACTAACATTTCCCTTCATCTCAGAACCTTTGCAGTCAATTGAAAGAACACAAAAGAAAAATTAGAATTACTAACTTAAACAATGCACTTCTTCAATATGTTTCTCAATAATAATGATAATATTTCTCCTTACTTGAGCAAATCCATTTTAAATAGCTACAATATATTCCATCTTTAGTTGATATATTCCACGTATACCATAATTTTCTACTTTCTCTTTTTGTCTTTCTTTTTCTTCCTCCTTTTGATTTGAAATCTTTCTTGATAAACAAACACTGGTTTACTAATTAAACAGCCAACTTTGTCTTGTTATACAAATTTTCCCTTGGTTTCTGTATTTTGTATTTTTAAACATCCATCATTATTTTAACATCACTAATATCATCCCTCACAGTCCTAATGATGGTTCATTAGAACCGAAACACATAGATTTGACTTTGCTTCTCAATAAATCTCTCCTCCTACTTGGATTACCTTGTTATCAATTTATATATATTGTCATTGTTGATCAGATTGTTGAAGTCATTCTATATTTCTCTTTTGTTACTATCACATCTCAGCCAATCTATTCTCCAATTTTCTTCAGGTGCAAAATCCATAAAGAACATGAGGAATTTTCATTTCTTCTTTCATTATTGATGTGAAGAAAGCAGGAGAATAGATTAGCTGTAATGTGGTAGTAACTAAAATAACAGTCAATATTCTCAACAAATCTTGGAATTAAAACAACTCTTCTCAAAATCATAGGCAACTATGTTTTCTATCCAGTATTTTCATCCTTTAGAATTTTTAAATTGATAAATATATTTCGAAATGAAAGATCAACACATAAAATGATTAAAACAACCAACAAAGAATTAATATTCATAGTATTTTTATACAAAAATTGTCATGGCTTTCAAATCAATTGAAATTAAATAAACTGAAGTGTATATAATATTTTCTTTTAATAATCAATGTATTATAGTATTCATTATAATCTTTGTATTTTGTTCAAAGTATTCCATTAAAGCTCAGATGAACAGTGTCATTAGTCTCATATAAATTTCATAACAAATAGAAGAAAAATATTATATACAGTCTTACCCATAAATTTAAAAAAAAAAGTAATTATCTTCTAAACCAAAGATATCTGTATTTTATTATTTCCACTGGAGCATTATATAATCAAAACAGATATTTTTAAGTATTATTTGTCACTTAACACATGGCATTGAAACTTTGTAATCCAAAATATGAATACATAGCAGCATTGAAATTAGTACATCTTTTATATATATATATATATATATATATATATATATATATATATGTGTTATTTTTTTTGTTAAAGACTTTCAATATAGGTAGTTCGGTAATAAATAATGCCAAATAATTCCTGTTTTCATTATATAATGTTCCACTAGAAATAATAAAGTTGTGTTACCTTTGGTTTAGAATAAAATTAACATTTTGTAAAAAAAACTTTCTGGCGTGTACTAATTCATGAGTGATACTGTACACACACACATACACACACACACATATATCTATATATGTATCAATGGCAAATCCTAGGTTAGAGTTTTTTGGGCTCAGCTCAATGAGTTATTCCCTTAAATCTATCTACTTTGAAACAATAAAATTTATCTCAGAACAAGTCATTTATCCTTGGCTTTTGTTGGATTCAGTAGCCTGACTTGAATTTTCATGAATAATTATTCTAACTTACTAACTTTTATAGCCTTATTTTATTTTCATTTTAAAATGTTGATTTACATAAATTTTGCAGACTTTGTTCATAATAATGTTACACAAGGAAAAAAATAATATGGCTAGTTATTTCAGGCTCATGAAAATCAGACCTAAAAAAAAAAAATAACTAAATTCTTCTAATTACTCAGACAAATAGATTTCAGGCTAAAATAATGTGTTTTACTCTGCTTTTCAAAGAACATGTTTCAACTTAACAGCTAAATTTTGACTGTAAATAATTTTTTGTTTATTATATGATAAATTTTGATAATGCAACGTTGAGCCAAAAAGATTCAAGTTTCATCGAAGTTGTGTGTATAGGTTTGTAAACTGTTGTACTGACTCAGACATTGAGAGGTTAACATCAAAGATTCGAGTGGTGACTGAGACAGGTGAGACTGGGTTGAAGACATTTGTTATGAAAAAAAACATAAAGAGAAAATATCATTTTAGTTTCTGTAGAATGATCAATTGTTAAGTATCTGTACAAACTTGCACAAGTACAGAGATTTGATCAATTATAATTAGAAAAAATGTAGTCGGATGTTAAAACTCTTATACATTATACACATAGTAAATTATGTTAAAAATATGAACCTAAGTAACACTGGTGACCGAGAGGCACCAATGATATATATCTGTGAATGTATGTATATGTGAATTATCAATACATAAATAATCCTATCATTTTTAAAGAGTACTATACAAGTGAGTTCATAAAATTCTAATTGTTTTAAAATACTTATGCATTAATAATAATCCAAAAATTGAAAAGGATCTGTCTGGTTTTGGTATTTGTTGTATAAATATTAATCTTTGGTCTTGATTCTGTCAAATTTGAATATGTATATGAAGCTTTTTGAAATGTATTAAGAATTAAGTCTCACTACAGAACAATGACAAATTTCCTTATGGTTAAATGAGTCATGCTTTCTTCAAGTAGCATTGAGTAATGCCTCATTAACAAGAAAATTCCTCATTATTCTGTAATGATAATAAATTGTTATATATATATATATATATATATATATATATATATATATATATATATATATATCACCTTGAAAAAAATTAAGATTTTGCCTCTTTTAGTAATTTATGACTTAAAGTTTCATGTATCAACTCGGATACAATCATCAAATGGATATATCCCAATTGATACATGAAACATTTCATTATGAATTATCAATAGAGGTGAGACTTCGAATTTTTTTTTTTTTTTTTTTTTTAAAGGTTTTATCTTGCTCTGCTGGCCAATATTTTAGCACTTCTTTGATTTACAAAACACTTTTAAACAATTTGTTTGTTCATCTGTTATATGCACATACACACACACAATATCTATAGAAGAGAAACAGTTTCAAAAAATTTATTAAAAAACTGTTTCAAATATTGACACTTACAATAAAAAGTTTTGTTGAGAAATAATTATAATTTATTAAGACTTTCCACGCCATCAGGTGTTTTTATTGTCAGTCAGAGTGCCAAAAACTATAGTTTGCTTGTCATATATGTCCACTCTAACTATTTACTAGCTTTAAAATATACTCCTCTGAAATGTTTGAATGGAAGATCTAACAGCTTTCAATTTTTTTTCCTTATAAGGATAAATCAGAGAAAAGGTAATTGTCCCTCACCTGATGTTGATATAGATAATCAGAAACATCTGAAGAGCTCTTGCTAATGTGCGTCTGTCAAGAAATTGACTACTGCCTGGATACATAGTAGAGATGTACACATCAAGCAATTGTAAGTTGAGGTAATTTCTCTGCAAAACTGTGTATTGTCAGTGCCATTATATTGACTTTTTTTTCTCAGTATGTTTTTAAAACTCTCCATTATTTTTTAGATACGTTATGTGGGGTGTTTCAGAAAAATCAATATCATTTCATAGTCTAATAACTTGACCAATTTTCATTCAAATTATCTCAAATTCTAACAACATGAGAAGAAAAAACTCAATATTCTATGCTGAATTTTTTTTCATTCACTGGAAAAGAAAAACATTAAACAGAGAATTTTGAGTTGCTTCTATACACGCAGTTAAAATTTGAGATCATTTGAATAGGAATTTGTCAAGTTATTAGATTATGGAATTTTATCAATTTTCTGAAAGACCCTGTAGATCTCAAATGATATTAAATTTTTTGAAACACCCTCTATGTATGTGTGTGTGTGTACAACACCTATTGAATAAGCCAGATATGTTGAACATACTTTACTAGATGAGAAGTGAGACTTGGTTTGTCCTTGTTTTATGGTGACAAATTCAGGGGAAGACACAAGGAGCTACTTTATAAATTAAAGAACTTAGATTATGTAAACTTTCCAGTATAATAGGTAGCCACAATTAAATGTTCATAACTTTTACTTAAACATAATAAATATTTGAGTTATGAATCAAAGAAGAAAGATGTATTAACACAAAATTATTAATTAGCAGATACCAGAAATATTATATTTAAACAAAACAAAACAAAAAGGAATGAAATCCATCCCACATACCGTAATTATTCATGTACATTACGCACTTTTTTCCCAGATTTTTAAGCCTAAAAGCTAGAAGTGTATATTATACATGAGAACTAAATATTAGAATTTTTTTTTGGCCACATGTGTCACCATATTCAGAACAGCATGACCAAAAGTAAGTTATATTTATGGTCCAAACTTACTAATGTATAACAAACACTTCAATTTTATGCCACTAGAGAAACAGCCATTGGAAAGCACTTTTGTTTATAATTTGTTTCTTCTATTGCAAATTTATTTTCACCAAAAGTTTGTTACATTTTCATATGATCATATTTTGCCTTTGTTTTGAATACTGTGTAAATTTTGTGTTTCGAAACATTGTATAAACTATATAAATTCTTATTTTTACTTGATACAAACCAGATAAAAAGTTGAACAAATGTCAAATTTAGTATAAATTTAACTGCTACAAATTCCAAAAAGTCGAAGCAGATCATACATAAGAGATGTTTTTTGAGAATTTTGTGGCCAAAAGTTAGGTGTGCGTATTATACATGGATGCATGTATACACAACTAATTACGGTGAGTTGGTTGAAGTTATTCCTGTTTTACATCATTCACATAACAATGTTTTCCCCACCATCTAACCTTTGCACTGTTAGATACCAGCAAAATTGTTTCTGCTTTGTTGTGGGTGGTACCTGCTTGCAAGTATCTCTCCCTGTTTTCTGCTGTGAAATGCTTTATGCAGTCATGCAGCAGAAAGAGAACCAGATGCACAAGTTGCAAAAAAACAAGTAAAAAATCCTCTCTCATTAACGTGACCTTGTGCTATACCTGCCTTATTCCAAGTAAATCAAAACTCCTCAGCTGACTTCACTATGGATATTCATGTGGTATCAATTGCTAGTTGAATAAACAGATCCAAAGTAGAGAAACAACCATTACTTTCAGAGAGCTCTGGCTGTTCATGTTCTGGACGACTTAAATGAAGAGCATATAACTCTGTAATACTCAACAGCAAGGGAAGTAACCAATGTATGACAACAATGTCCCCAATTCATACTGGAGGATGACTTCCTCTGAGTAGGGTTTGTTTGCATGCATTTAAAAACTGGACAACTCAGAACACACGGAATCAAACAAGAGGTTTTTCATTTGAATGTATACGCAAGTGTTTTTTGAGGTTAGATTTCAATGCAGTTGCATAGTCACAAATCTCACATTTGAATGGCTTCTCACCAGTGTGTGACCGCATGTGGCTCTTGAGGTAGTTTTTACGTGCAGTAGCATACCCACACAATGTGCAGGAAAATGGTTTCTCTCCTGTGTGTGTACTTAAATGGATTTTCAATGCAGTCGTCTGGGCTGCTGCATAATTACAATACTCACATTGAAACGGTCTCAAACCAGTGTGTTTTCTTATGTGTCTCTTAAAATCGGACTTTCGTGGCGTGGCATATTCACAGATGTCGCATTCAAACTGCTTTTCATCTGAATGTATTTTCATGTGCATTTTCAGATTGGACGATTGTGAAAATGCAGAATCACAAACCTTACAATGGAACGGCTTCTCTCCCGTGTGCTTCTTCATGTGAATCTTAATAGCAGTTTTCTCTGCAGCAGCATATTCGCAAACTTCACACTGGAAGGGTCTTTCTCCTGTGTGTTTGCGCATGTGCCGTTCAAAATGATGCTTCCACACGGTTGTATAGTCGCAAATGTCACAGTCAAAGGTTTTTTCGCCAGTGTGCTTTCTGACATGCATTTTGAGGTGAGCACTCTTTGCAAATGCCAATTCGCAGACAGCACAAACAAAAGATTTATCTTCAACAGAAGTGGACATTTTTGCTGTTATTTTATTTATTTATTTTAAACTTTTTTTGTTATTGTTTTTAATAATTTAGGTTAGATGATGATACTGTTATAAAAGTTACTGGGGATGGGAATTTCACTCAGCAGATTAAGCATTTTTATATATTTTTCTTTGTCTCTACACAAGCAATAATTAGGAACTCGTGAGACACTTTAAATTCAATTCTTTTGAAGATCATCAGAAATCCAAAAATGCAAATCTGCAAATCTAGTACAGAGCCTGACTAATCCCAGTTTGGCCACTAGTAATCAATGCATTCTGATGGATTATGGAAAGCTTAATAACTGAGGAGAAGCATATGGCATTATGGTTATTGTAATAGGAAATGGATTTAGTGATCAATGTTCAAATCCAGCTGATTGCTTCACTTTGTGCTAATGAATCCATCTCTTTTCCCCCACCCACCCAACTAGGATAGACTTGGCTCTTAAGTTTTGTTTTAGCAACCAGTCTAGGAGAAGGAAAATTCTGAATTCAAACCAGCTGTACTCTCCTCAAAAATTGACCTTATGTTACATCATGCCTGCAGTGGAGGAGTTGATTAAATACATACTGTAAAATGAACCTTTTTGTTTTCTTTTCAGTTGATTCATAAGAGCGATCATGTTTATTTCCATTTAATGTATATTTGTTGCCACTGAATTCCAAACATCATCTTTTCCCCTGTTTCTTTTAATTGTTTCTGTTTCTCTTCATTGCTGACTGGCAGGTTTTAAATCCATATTCAGAACAAAATTGATTTAAATCATCATTTCTTTTAATTTCAGAAATTTTATCATATGAGACCTGTAAAAATAAACATATTTCAAATTAAAATAAATTCAGTAATAGAACTAACTCTAATATTGATAGAATAAGTGTTTGGATGTAAATAATGAACCATTCCAATTTGATTGTAAGGAAACAGAAGGAAGAAAAAGAATATGCTGTACATTAGAAAGAAAAAGTAAGTTAATATAATAAGAAAGAAAAGGAAAAGAGAGGAAGCATTACTGTGATACATCAAATGCTTATCTTTTGCTTCAATGGAATTAACAGATGTAGATATTAAATTAAATGAATAAATATTGGATTTAACATCTTGTTATCCCCTTAGATAAATAATTGACCATTTCGATTTGATTGTAAGGAAAGAAAAAGAATGCACAATATGTAAGAAAGAAAAAAAGGGAAGAGAGACAGAGAGGAAGCAAAAATGTGATACATCAGATGCTTATTGTCTGCTGAAAGGAAAAGAAGAAAGAGAGAATGCTGGTTTAGATGGTTTATTTGTCTAATGGTATATCAAATCATTATGGGTTATTTAATGCTGAGAATTGATTAATTTTTAAATGATTCCAATCATAATTATATTTTCAATGTTTCATTGCACTTAATGGTTTATAGACATTTGTTTGCACACTGTTATTTGATATCAAGAATTCATATTGTATACAATGGTAATTATCAAATAAGAATAATTACTTTAAACCATATAATTATGTATAAATTATTAGCATTAGATAGAAATTCATGAAACCATGAAACTTTGGGCAAATTTTTAGTATTAGATAGAAATTGGAAAAAATAAGATAAGATGAAAATAGTATCCTTACTTCATAAAAGAAACCTAATAAATGCCAACATGCAGAAAATTTTTAAAAAGCAAAAAGAACAAACAAACACTTACCAGAAAGAACAACATTACATTTAGGGTCAGATCAATAAAATACTAAACTTTGTAGAAGATAGACAATCACATGACAGTGAACAAAATACAATTGAGTGATGTACAAAAGGCTGCATCTTCCTCTTCCCCAAGAAAGGTGACCTTGTAATCACTAAGACTTACAAAAGCATAACTCTATCTTCTATAGCTGCTAGTTTATAATGCTCTGCTTCTTAACTGTATCAAGCCTGAAATTCTTAGGAAAAATCAGTTTGCAGAGAAATTGATCAACATCATCACAGATTATGACTATCCATTGAATCATTGAAGGAGTATGTGCAAAAAATCTCAAGGCAACACTCTTGTTTGTAGATTTCTCAAAGGCATTCAATTCCATACACAGAAGGAAGATGAAACAAATACTTTCCACATATGGTCTCCACAAAGAAACTGTTAAAACTATAATGATGCTTTATAGAAACATGAAAGCAAAGGTTAGCTCACCTGATGAAGACATAGACTTCTTCAACATTGTTGCTGAAGTTTTGCAAGGAGATACATTAATACCATATTCATTTATAATTTGCCAAGACTACATATGCTAATAGATCTAATAAAAGAAAATGGCTTTACGCTAAAAAAAAAAGCAAGAAGAAGACGATATCCTGCAGAAACTATAACACAGACTTTTCAGATGATCTAGTGCTTCTTGTAAATAATCTGCCCAAGCCAAATCCCTACTGCATAGCCAAAAGCAAACAGCAGGAGGAATTGGCCTCCACATGAACACAAGTAAAACAGTACATGTGTTTTAAATGAGAAGGAGCTATCTCCACTCTAAGTGGCAGGCCTATATAATTAATAGACACATTCACTTACCTTGGCAGTAATATCTTGTCTACTGAAAGCAATGTTAACATATGCCTCGTGAAGGCATGGAGTGCTACTGATAGGTTATCAATCAGATGGAAGTCTGAGCTATCCGATAAAATAAAATGAGATTTCTTCCAAGCTGTGGCTGTGTCAATACTACTCAATGGATGCACCATATGGATGCTAACAAAACACATAGAGAAAATGGTAGATAGGAACTGCACAAGAATGCTACAATCTATTTTGAACAAATCCTGGAAGCAACACCTCACCAAACAACAGCTGTACAGTCACTTACTCCCATCTCAAAAACCATCCAAGTAAGATGAAGAAGATGTGGGGCACTGCTAGAGAAGCAAGGATGAAGTCATAAGTGATGTTCTTCTATGGATCCCTACACATAGACATGCCAGTGTTAACCAACCAGCAAGAACTTATTTATATTAGCTCTGTGCAAATACAGGATGTAGTTTGGAAGACCTGCTAGGAGCAATGGATAATAGGGATGGATGGAGAAAAAGAATCAAGAAAATCCATGCTGACTGCATGACTTGATGATAGTATAGAAATACTGGAGATTATATAACTGTGAAAACAAATGATTATCAACAAATTTTTTTAAAATTTAAAATAAAATGCAAAGGAACATTGAAAATATAGTTAATCATTATGATCAAATATTTGCAAATTAATCAGGTGTCAGCAATGAATAACCCACAAGGAGTGGATATTCAATTAAACAAACAAATAAATTAAACCCAATCACAGACAGCAACAAATCTTGATAAACTCATGAAGTTATTTTGCCAAGCGTCCAAATCAAAATTAACTATTGTTTATTGTTATCTTTAAAATTCCCCCTCCTCAAATGCATCCCCCATCTGCTATGGAAATTTTATGTAATCTGGTTTTAAAAATATATTGGGTAAAAATTATTTGCTATTTCATATATTTCCAACTATTAAGAAAAAAGGTATTTAAAAAAGTTATATTGAAGGAAAAGGATTTGCTATTTTGTATATTTCAAACTCTTAAGAGAAAAAGGTAGGATTATATTGTATACATTAGAAATGATAAAAACGGGTTTATTTAATGAAATGAAATAAAATAAAACTATTAAAATTTACAAAGAGAACAAAAGTCTCAAAGTGAAATTTATATATAAAATACATTATCAAGTCAAATTTCTTTTTAGATCTATATGTTATAGCAAAATACCCAATTATTAATTTCCAACTAGTTTTTCTTTCATCTTATTTTTATTTATTGAAGATTAATAAAAATAAGTTAAAGAAAAAAAATTAAGATTAATAAAGGCAATAATTTTTAAAAAATTTAATAACTTCAAACTATTACCTGTATTTGAATTTACATTCTGAAGAATAATTGCACATAGATGATATACAGTAAATTTAACTTGACTCTTAATTCACCAAATTTATCTGCCTAACACCCTAAGAAATTTTGCAGATTGAAATTGACATGATGCTCAATGAAAAAGATTTTGTGTTAGACTTTAGTTTTGTCAAACAACAAAGGATTTGTCAAGACTGAGTAGGTCAAAACCATCTTTAGATAAACTGCTATCATATATTGGTATTGATAAATTGTTATATAGATGAGATGAATATATCTAACACTTGAATATCCTTAGGTCTGTTATCAATTTGATTATATATACTTTTGGGGTTAGATTTTAATGTATAAAAGTGAATTTTTAAAAATCAATAGTGTTCACTATTGAGGTATAATGATTAATGAATGTATTGGTGCATTGTGATGTTTTTTTGCTGACAATACTAATCATGATACAAAAAAAAATTAGGATACATAGCCTATTTGACAGAGAAAAAGAAAACTCAAATATTCTTTATTTTTGAAGAAAAATTAATAACAAAATGCCAATTTTACAAGAACAACATTGTTCTTACCAATTGAGTTTTAAAATGAAACTTTTTTTTTCTTTATCATCAATTGTTTTTTTCTCATTTTTTCAATTTGACTCGGTAGTGACTTGTTGTCCAACCAGGTGTGGCTTGATACATAACTTGATTTCAAGTGAGTTGAAAATATGGTAGAACCAGATTCAAAATCTCAAATTCTAAAAGAATTATTGTTTGGAATTATTTTGGATTTGAAATACAACAGGGAAATGGAAACAAGAAATTGACACTCACTCTTTCTTTTGTGATTTTTATGTCATTCAAATTTTTTAAGTGTATTTTTTCCTTTTTTCTAATTCTTACTAGAGAGAGTTCAAATAGGTGACAAATTAATAGATAAACAATTTTTTATTGGTCAGAATGAATCTTAAAATAAATCTTTTGGTTTCCCCGGAGGAGGGTCACAATAGTGCAAAGATTGTGATTATTCTAAAGAATCTATAATGTTCCAGAAAGAAAGTTTAAAAGTTCTGAGAAGAGAATTTGCTCTATGTTCTTACTGTTAAAATACATTATTACAGAATGGATAGATTAAAAGAGACTAGGACCCAAAGTAACATTTAAACACTCATGACATATTGGGATTTGGGTTTTTTTTTTTCTAGTCAGCATACAGAGTTGTTACTTTTTATGTATTTCTATTTATGTTTTTCCTATGATAAAGCTATATTATTTCAACAGAATACATTTGTGTATTTTATCATTACATGCTTAAATAGAACAGCAATGTGGATGCCAATACCATTTTTAGAGAAACTGTTATTATTTATTGATAAACTGTTATACTGATTAGATTAAAGTAACGCAATTTTGTAAAAGAAAAAATTTCAGATAAATATCTTTCTTGAAAGGAATTTGAAATTCATTAGTTCAACTGAAATGTTTAAAATGACACTAAGAACTACAAAATAAGTAGCAGATATTAAATCTTTCATTAGAAAAAATATTGTAAATACATCATCTTCAAGTTGCACTGACAGCACAGAGTGTCCTATCATCGATCACTCTTGGTAGGTCTTCTAGACTGCATCTAGTGTCCACACAGATCTGATATAAGTCTTTGCTGATAAGTCAACGCTGGTCTATCCATGTGTTGGAGTACATAAGAAAATGTTGCTTATGAATTCATCCTTACTTTTCCATTGATACCTTGCATGTCTTATTCATGTTGTATAGTTTATAAGATAGGAGTTAAATGGCCTTACAGCAGCTGTTTTCTGGATTTGTTCAGAATAGCACAGTTAAATGATTGTAATATAATAGGGTTAACTTGCTTTTAATAATATCATAGTTACAATTTTCTTTACAGCTGTCTTGATTGGGTTAATGTGAAAAATGAGATTTTTGTAATTTTCTCAGAGAACAGTTTGATTGTTGAGAAAAGCTGGTGTGACCCCTTTTTTTAAAGCTGGCTATAGGTAACAGCTATGGGTTGACAATATTAGAACATCATTTTGAGTCAGAAAATGTCAAGGAAATAATCCTTGAATTTGATTTGAACAATAGTTGATTTGGAATCTATTTTCAGCATGGGAATAGATTTGGATTATGAAGAAATGTACTTATAACAACAAAGTTCATTATCATGAGTTTAGTTGGTGTTTGGACTGCAGAGTGAACAAATCAACTTGTATTGAGAGAAGCAAAGCACACACACAACTATAACTGTCAGCCAAGAGAAAACGCTAGCCCACATACTTATCTGTGAATGACTCCAACATTTCACTAAGTTGCTAAAGTTAACTTCAGACCAACACACACATAACCAATCCAGATACTGTATTCTGTTTTGTATAACTATAGATGCCATATAATAGTTGATTGTATTCCACTTGATATACTGTTATTAAACTGTTTATATTTAATCACTGGCATTGTTATTATTCTGGAGAAGGGATCAACTTATCTTGTTCTGAATATTCATCACCAGAAGAGATTATCACGGTTTATCAGTTGAGTAAACACCTATTTCTTAGTCATTAGGAATCACAGCTCTTTTTGAATATCAAACTAGATAATTGATGAATAAAACTGTTCATTGGGACAGTGCAAATTGTAAATATACCATCATTCCAACAGCTGTGTTGAGAGTGAGATTTCACAGGGGAATTTAACTCTGTGTCAATCAGTGGAGAGGGTTGAGTTTATAATAGTATTCTTGTGTAGTTCCTATCTAGCTTTTTCTTCATGTGTCCAGGTGGTGCATCCATAGAATAGTATTGACTCAGTCCAGAGAGAACTCACTCAGAAATACATGATACACAATAAATTTAACCCAAATCTTAAATCACTGGATTTATAATCTCAACTTTGCATATTAAGAATAAGTTTACTTACAATGTTGAATGAAAAAAGTAAAATAATAATAATAAGCAGTTGGACTTGAATTATTAGACAACAATAGCTTTTGTTAAGAATGTAACTTGTTGGCAGATGAAAACCATTTCATATTCTTTTGCTCAAAAATTGATTGAACAGAGTTGAGTATACTAATATCCTCTTTAGATAGACTATAATCATATACTGATATTAATAAACTCTTTCTATTAAAAAAAATTTAACTTTTCTAAAAGATCTTAAATTATTCTTAATAGATAGAAAATAACATTCTATAAAGTAATACATTTGTGATCCTCTCCCCAACAAAACACAAATATTAATCAATTTTTTTTATGATTTTACCCATTAATCAATAAAAAAAAGAAGTCAATCAAGAACCATCCCCTTTTTTTAAATTAGCAACTTGTCTTCATTTTGTCCTCCATACGCTGCAATGAGTAAAGTTATTCTGTTTTGGAGGAATCCCACTGTTTTATTCATAGCTCCCATACATAAACAAAAAATATGGACTTTGAAGGTATAAAGTAACTCATAGTTCACCAATTTTAGGTGTGTGCAAAAGTTTCTTGCAAAAGAAAAAGCTTTCTTCTATTGCAATATTTGATGTCTGCAAAGGTTTCCAGCACATCTGTCATTTTTCAACTCTATGACGCTGGGAACATTTGCACAGGCGATTTTGTAAATCAGAAAGACGCAATAGCCTCCCTTCTTACTGACATGCTTTTAAAAAATCGCCAAGAAATCTGAAGTTAAATTTGAGTCATTAGGTTTTTTTGTGTGGGGGGTCCATTTCATTGAAAACATAAATCATTTGTAAGGTTGGCTATAGTTTGAAAACTATTTGTCGTATAGTGGATTTTCTGTTCAAAAGTTCGAAGTCAACTTCATAAACTTTACCCCAACAACCAATTTTTTTTCTCTCTCAACGCATAGTTAATTGTGAAAGAAAAAACTCAAAAACTTGTTCCATAAAGTTTTAGAGATATTAAGGTTTTGTTTTTTTATCATTTTTAGAATAATGAATTTGACATTTTCAAAATGTCTTTTTTGAAATGTATTATAAGCTCAATAAAACGAATCCTAAAACGGTAAAACTTCAAAAACACGCAAGAAAAATATAAAAGCTTTTTTTTTTTTAATTAATGATCATTGTTTAATGTTTTGTTTCATTCATAACTAGTTTGTTTTTCTATTATTTTTAGAGATGCTCATTTTCTATATACAGGGAAAATAAATTTACCAAGTAAAATAAGTGGGGGAGGGATGAATTAATTGTAGTTTTTGAGCTACATTGAGTTGTTTGTACGAAATAAAGATAAAATCAGCTGTGTACAAATTTGAACCCTCAGATATAAAAAAAGATTCGTTAATTCACCGATAAGACAAATAAGGGAATAACAAAATAAATTTTACTTCATTTATTTATCTATCTATCTATCTAAGCGTCTATGAAATTACGCGTAGTTTAATAAGATAAACACATTGAAGTGTAGTATTAAGCTATATTTACCTAACTTAAAGTAAACTATCCTTAAAAAAACGAAAACATGTTTTGTTTTATTTTAACGTTGTTGATGATGATAATAAGAAGTCAAATCTTACATACCGTACATTATCCTTGATGTCTTGTTGTGTCAACATTACAGTATCGGTGGGGTGTATAAATCAACCAGATATTGAATAAATTGGAAATATTTAAGAAATTTTATCCATTATCTCCGACCGCTTTGTAGTTGCAGAGTTCGTTAAGATGCAGACCGCAAAAATAACAAGCAAGGGAGGTAATTCATAGAATGTAAGATCCCTCCAATTTTTTTTTTTTTTTTTTAATATGAACCAGTCTTGGTCTTTATACAGAATAGTTCAATAAATAAAGTTTACTTTATTTTTGAAGTAATCTATAAAAACTGATATGAAAATGTTATACTTACATTCCCCATCGAGATAAGGGTAAATTTCAGCCATTTGCTTCTTTCTTTCACTGAACTGTTAGATTTAAATCCAAATATTATACATCTGGTATCTGGGTTACTTACCTCTTACCAAGAGGTTGAGACTTAATAAAAGCCTTCTCCCCACCAAGCAGTACTAGGCACCTCAACTAAAACGAGTAAGTACTAAGTTTATTACTCAAGCATCTGAGATGCCTCTGATAGGAATGCCAATAGAACTAAGTAATTTTTGTCTCCACTCTGCAGGAGTCTTGATTCCTGCATGGTACCCTCACACTAAACCGATCTTGTGTCATACTTTGACCTCTTGGAGAAACAAATACATGAATACATACTGGTTGGAGGGGAGAATGACTTTAAAAATTATGGTTATGGGGTGAATCCCAGAAAGTTGGAAATTTTTCTGGATTTATTTGTTCAAGAAAAGAAAAACAAAGTAAATCAGTGAAATTTATATTCTTATCTGGATGGTGAATGCAAGTATTACATTTCTATATGAACTATTTGTATATTACCAAAGAAATTTTCTTTTATTGAACTATTTATGGTTATCGTCGTTGGAAATGGACACGGTGACACGAGTTCAAATTCCAGATGAGATTGATTGCATTTCACATTGCACTAATACCCTTGGGAAAGGTATGAATCCAATTATTCTCCCTCCAACTTTGGGTAGATAGTAGGGCAGACTAGGTTCTTCAGCCTTGGTGAGGCAACTAGTCTACGAGAAGGAAAACTCTGAATTCAAACCTGTTAAACTCCGCTTAAAAAATTGACCTTGTGTCATATCCTGCCCGAGCAGAGGGGTTGGTAAATATGTTATTGAACTATTTATTCCAACCAACCCTGACTTTATATTCATTCACAAATTTGAACTTAGTTTGGTACAAGACCAGAAGTATGGAACAACCAATGAGAATCAAATTCATGAACAATGCAATTTCTTTCTTTCTTTCTCTCTTTTTAATAGCATATCAACCTTCATGGGTTATTTAATGCCAAAATCATCCTTATTGAACAGTAGTCATACTATTTAACCCATAGCTGGAAGGATAAGGGAGTTCATATTTTTCCCAAGTGTATTATTCCAAAAGTGAATGTAATAGTGCAACTGGATTTGAAATTCCATCTTTACAATGTCACAGTTTAGTATGTTAGCTAGTATTTCATTTCATACTGCATTAAAACCTTAAACCAAAAATAAAATTGTACATATAATGTACTTGTTTTTTGACTGCTACATAGTAATATTTTTGTTGACAGTCTTAATACTGTAAAATTTAACTTTACCTTCCTCTGTGCCATGGACAGGATGTGACACAACGTCAATTTTAAGTGAAGTGAAGCTTCTTTGAATTCAGTCTTCCTTCTCTTAGACAGGTTGCTCTCCTATTTACTCATTGCTGGTGAAAGACAGATTAAAGCCTTTCTCACACAGTCAGCCTCATTGGGAATTTGAAGTCAAGTCACCAATTCCTTTTTCCTATCAGGATAACTGCTATACTAAGTGCACCTCAAATGTAGATTAAAGTAAGAAATACTGATTAATATTATCCATTTTGATTGTATAATGTTCAGAAGAAAATTTTTTATCAAAAAAATTGTTTGGGTGGTACATATTTACAGGTAATTTCAGCAAGTTTAAATATATGTATTTATCTTAAACACTTTGGGGAAGTCTCTGTGGCATAGTGGCTAACATGGGGGACTGCTGTAATATAATGGCCGAGGGATTTCGTTTTATGCCTTTGGGTTTAGTTAGGCTTTCGGGTCAGTGCAGGGGTTACTTAGGTGCAACATAAACACAGTGTTCACACGTGCACAGAGTGAATGTGTCACTCAGAGATGTCACAATAGCCCAGATGGGAAACGGGGCTAGCAAGTGCGAATGACGTCACACACCTGAAGCGCATGGAGGATTTGGGGATATTTTGAAAAAGTCAGTTAGTTGAGTCGAGTCCTGCCTCGGGAGACGACGGTTGACTTTCACTTGCTCGCAGAGGCCTTGGCCAGGTGTCATACGAGATTGGGAGGGGGGGCAGATGAAAAAGCCAGAATAGAAAGAATGTGTATCTCTCTCCTTATGTCAAAGAACCTTTAAACTCAAAGGTAATAAAAAAGTTTCGTACCTGAACTAAGAAGTCGTAAGTGTTTTCGTGTTTCGAGATTCCTATGTTCTATATATATATATATATATATATATGAACATTATATGTCCATTTCACACATAGCCATATCTGGCTATGGTACACTGCAACATCATAGTAAACAAGTTCAAACTCCCACCATGTTATTATGTTTCATTTCAGACTAATACCCTTGGGAAAAGTGTGAATCCCATTATTACCGCAGCAATGGGTTAAATAGTACATTACTGTTTTTCTTCAAGGATGGCTTTAGCATTAAATAACATATAATGGTTTGTATGCCATTGAACAAATAAACCAAAATTCATGTATATCTATATAGATATAGAACCAGAAAAATATGCAGATGCATCCATGTAGAGATATGAGTTGCTACTGAGAAATTTGAGGAATATGACACTGAAAAAAAAAAAGATATAGTTTCCATATTCACTTGTAAAATGTATACAGTAATCTGACAAAAGGTACGCTCAGAACAGGTAGTACCAAAAATCTACCCTACATTTGATTTAAATGTAATATTCCCCAAATTTTAGATAACATCTTGTGTGTATTAGAATGCTTTATGGTTGGGAAGATATTTACTAAAGTCCCCACTCACAAAGAACCAATATCAGCACTCATGATATACTAACTCTGAGCTCAACGGGAATGATTAGGGCACCTCGGGTGGTGTAATGGTTAGCAAGGTAGACTAGCAAACCTACACGAGTGAGTTCGATTCTCATTGGGAGCCCCATTCATGCGGCCTTGTGCTACATCTAAACAAAAAGCTTAGTAAATTAACTCAACGGGAATGATTATTTCCCTTAGAGAATTGGTATGTCTATTAGGGGACTTATAGGGTGTCACATGGCAGTCCACAAAATTCTTAAGTCTGATCTTTGAACAGAAAAAATGTTCTCTTAGATCCTACCTGGAAATGATAAAGCCTATATGACCCATACATGTCAAGTAATCCTTTTTCTATTTTGTACCCCTTCCATATACTACTTGTTTATGGAAGATGTGTATATTTCTACCATAGGTCAAATTGGAATATTCTTTCTTTTGATACTTAATGTGTGTACTTTATGTATATAAAAGATTTAATGTTATTATATGTGTAAATGAGTTTATTATGTCTTTCCTTCCATTGTGTTCAGTGTTAGTATATCATAGATATACTAAAGTTAATATTGGTTCTTGGTGAGAGGGAACTCAACAAAATATCTTCCTTACTATCGAGCATTCCAAGACATGTAAACATTTTAATGTGTCAACAGCTTTTCAAATATAAAGTTCTCCATTTTGTTTATTGCTTATACAAATTATTACATGTAAATATTTTACAGGGTAAACAACTTTTCAAATACAAAATGTTGTGCTTGCTTTTTATTTTTTCATTAACATAAATGATTTTTACATAAAATCTCTTTCCAAGCATTCTTCTAAAAAAACAATACAAAGTTTAATACAATACACTTAAAGTCTTCACCTCTTAGTCTGTTTTATCAACATGTGAAGGGTTCTATATATAAAATTTTATGTTCCTTGAGCTACTAAAGGGTTTATTTTTGCAGA
Organism: Sepioteuthis lessoniana; assembly: GCA_963585895.1. NCBI lineage: Eukaryota > Metazoa > Mollusca > Cephalopoda > Myopsida > Loliginidae > Sepioteuthis > Sepioteuthis lessoniana. Next base: position 72,432,438 of record OY757908.1, read on the forward strand.
AAACATTTCTTTCCATTTGCTCCATATGGAAATGACCATCATTAGAATGGTTTCAAGTATTCCAGTCGAATACTAATAATTTCAGAAAAGATCTATTTGATCCATAGATGAGACCTTAACTATCAGAGTGGACTTGGGAATAAAAGTAATAAAGAGGTACTCCTCAATCTTCATTGCTGGAACCTTGTCACTAAATGATTTATTGATTTTAATAGCATGTCAACCCATCTGGGATTATTTCATGCTGAAAGGTTAGGGAATTGCATACATTGTACATTTATATTTGTGCTTTTTGTGTAATTTCTTCAGCATTTTGCACATGATTATATGAGATCAAGTATTCCGACAGAATACAAATAATTTGCAAATAGGTCTATTTGACACATTGATGATACCTAACTGGTACTACCATTCCAGGTCAGAGTGAATCTGGGATTAATGGCAATGAAAGGATACTCTACATTCCCTAAGGCTCCAAAACTGGAATCTCACCATCAGATGCAGTTTAGTGTCATACCCAGGACACAACCCTGTTTTTAGGGGAATGGTGGTGGTGGTGGGGTCTTACACCTCAACAGAGGATATAGTCAGTGTATTCTAACTGTATCCTCTGCTGAAGAGTAAGTGTATTCTAACCCTAGCCAACAGAGTACTCATCACCAGATGCAGTTTAATGTTAAACCGTATGATATTTAGGTGATATTGCAAGATTCTTTTACTTTTTGAAAAATTTGTTTTAATTATTTTTTGTAGGCTAGTAAATCTTGCTTTAGATGAATCCTGAGATTGGAATTTTTAGTGAATGACCATCCACAAATATCACAGTTAACTTGCTTCTCAGAATGTGTAGACGTGTGTTTTTTTAATGCATGTCTTTGATAAAACACTGCTCCACAAAACTCACAAGCAAAATGATTAGCTGAGTGGCTTTTGATATGAGCACACAGATTGAAGTATTGAGAAAATTTCAATCCACAAATCTCACAGCGAAAGAGCTTTTTTCCAATATGAACTGCTATGTGGCTTTGGAAATCAAGCTTCTGAATGAATGTCATTCCACAAATTCTACACAATAAAGGTTTTTCTCCTGAGTGTCTTCTTGTGTGCTGTCGTAGAGTTGAAGTGTCAGCAAAGGTTGCAGTGCAAAACTTACAGGGGTATGGTTTTTCAATGATGTGTATTCTTTTATGTTTTCTAAAATCTGCCTTTTGGACTGTGGTATATCCACAAATCTTACAGTGGTAGGATATTCTGCCTGTAAATGGATCTCCACACTTTTCTTCATCTGTAATCCTTACAGCTGTAGATTCACTAATATCATCTTTGTCTACATTAGTGAGCTTGTGTTTCATCATATGGTGATTCAAAAATTACTTTATAACAGGAGAAAATAATCACTAGATTATGTAGATTATTTTCCAGATATCATACACATAAGCAGAATTCCTGATTAGGTGTGATGGTCACTTGTGACAACCTATTGAAAATGTACAAATCATTTAAAAGGGAAAATTTACAGCTAGAACCTGATACAATTCCAATGGAACAGGAATTGGTTATAAACTAATCATCCTATTGAACTGGTCTTTTGGGATTTATACTTTCAATAAGTGCTTTCATAAAAATCTGTTTCTTTCTGACCATTCATCAAAATACTTTTATTCTATTCTATTGCCTAAGATGACATTGTTGATTAGGGCTTCTCAAATTAGTCCATGTAGACCCCTGGGGGTGAATAAAATTTTAGCAGGGTCAACGAAAGTATAGGGGTCCACAGGGGGTGAATTTACTCATGGATTTACGAATCAATTTATAACAGAATAAAAATTGTTGGATCATGTAGACTTGTTGCCAAATATTGTACACCTAGCAGAATGCCTGATTGAGTCTAATAGACACAAGTGATGTGATGTTCACATATGAACTGTTTAAGGCATACAGTTCATTTAAATGACAAAAAAGATCCAGATCTCTTCAGAGTCAAATCTCACATTAGTAGGATTTTCTGCTTGTCAGTGGATCTCCATGCTTTTCAAGAGTTGTAATCTTCACTGCAGTGTATTTATTCAAAGTATGTTTTAATTATTTCTTGCAGAAGTGAAATCTGTGGGGAAAAAATAAAACTAAATAAGAATCTATATTAATAAATGACAATTCTTTTCATATGTTTATGCTCAATAACTATTAAAATTATGTTCAATATTCTGTAAGCACAAACTTTTTGATGTCAACATCTAAAAAAAAAAGTACCAATTTTAGAAATGCACAAAAAATATCAAATTTTATTGATTGATTTTTATCAGCAAGTCAAAACATCTGGAGTTATTTTCAGTCAGGAAGTTAGGGAATTGCATACATTTTTTGTGTAGTTTTCTGAATCACTTTTTTTGCACACAGTTCTATAATATCAAGTATTTTTCATACAAAGAATTTTGAAACAGTTCTATTTGACCCGTAAATGAGACCCTAACAGGTACAACCACTCTGGGTCAGAGTAGACCTGCAAGCCATCACAGTTTCTTATATACCCTTCCTTTGAACATTAATAGGTATGTCCCATTGCTCATAAATAGATTGGACACTATTGGGGGGGGGATATACTAAGTAGCCACCACTAGCAGCAGTTAACTTCTTCACACCACTAGCAAGTATTGTATTTTGTTAATGTTATAAATATTTCCATTTTATTTCCAACTTCCATTTTGGTTATTTCTCATTCAGTAACCTTTTTGTTAGGTTACAACGCAATGAAAAGGTATTCCACACTCACCAGCACTGTAGAACAGGAGAGTCACTGCCAGATGCAGTTTAGTGTCATACCCAAGACATTTTTTTTGGTAGGGTGGTCTTACCTGTCAGCATATTCTAAGCCCCAATGACAGGATTAGCTGACAAGTGGGTGGTTATAAACAGACTAAGATGAATAAATTGATATATTCATATATAGATATGTAGGAGCTGACTAATATAAATATATAACAAGGAACAGAAACAAATATGTAAATAGATGAAAAGAAAGAGAGAGAGAGACAGGAACAGAGAGATTAACAGATAGGAGGATCAAAAGGTTTTTATTTTGCTTAAGTTTTCTTGAAGCCATGTAAATATTACATGAGAAAATTTTATATTTGCATTGTATATTCACATTTTTTTCATTTGTCTACTTCTTTTTATGTTTGGTTGTTGCTCTAATAAAAACAATCATCACCAAAATCAAATATAAAAATAACAAAAAATTTCTTACAAATCTTAAAAAGCCATCAGTATTAAAAATAAACAATCAAACATAAATAAAATAGCATTAAACATTAGTACTAACATATTAAACATCTTCAACAAATAACATTCTCTCCAGAGCACCTCTATCAATAATCCCTTCCAACAAAATGAATATCACAGTCAAACTAAACAAAAACAAAGATGATTGATATGATCAAAAGCACTGGGGAGAAAAACATAGAAGAATTCTATTAATTAAACCCTGATACAAATAAACTAGCAAGAAAAAAAACATAAGATCATAAAACACATAACCAATATCCATAATCCTCCTGAAAACAATTGATATGATCAAAAGAACTCAAAAGAAGAACCTAAGGTAACTTCTCTATCAATTGATCCCTGATGCAAAAAGATGAGCAAGAAAGCTACTGAAAAAATATAAGATCAAAAAAAAGAAAATTTTCATGGTCTTTAACCAAACTTTAATAAACAATAACTTGCTGCCAATATATATATATATATATATATATATATATATATATATATATATATTCAAAGAAACTAGCAAGAAAGCTACAGAAAAAACAGAAAATCATAAAAAAGAAAAATTCCCCATCGTCTTTAACCAAACTTGTATATACAATAACTTGTTGCCAAATTATACAATGTATATGTGTGTAAAGGAGGCACTTGTAAGGCAGTGGATATTGTTATAGGAAATGGACTTGGTCTCTTAAATTCAAATCCTCTATATGGCTGTTTGTATTATACATAGTTCTAAAACCCTTGGGAAAGGTATGAATCAAACTATTCTCTCTCAAGCTATTGATAAATAGTAGGGCAGACTGGGCCTTTTAACCTTGGTAAGGTAACTGGTCTAGAAGAAAGAAAACTGGAGTGAACTGATAGAGAAATAGACAAAATGTTTATCAAATAACAATAAAAATAATGAAAAATGAATTATAGATGATATTTATTCAATTTCATAGAGTGGAAAGTAATGAAATGTCCTCAGCACTAGATGTATGTATGTATATGTGTACAGTAGTATATCAAAAGGTGAGCTAAAAAGCAGATTTTAATAAAGGATAAAATAAAGAAAGCTTTCTTAATAGGGATGAAAGGGTTAGTTTTTTTAATGTCCATAATAAACTCAAGTGTTTGACACTAGTTTGATCAGAGATCAGTGGACAGGGTAATCATTTTTAAAGTAATTTAGTTTTGTGTGCTCTATATGGAAAAAAACAGTTTTCTTTTCTGGCAGCCCACACCACATATATTCAAGGTAGCTAAACTATCTTTATAGGAAATGATATTGAAGCAGTCATGATAGGATTATTGATGGACATATTTTGAAAAATTATATATATATATATATATATATATATATATATATATATATATATATATATATAATGATGGAGACATTGTGAAATCCTTGTAGAGCATGAATTTCAGACAAGATGACTGAGAAAACAATGTTCCATAAAAGTCAAAGTGGAAGCCTTTTTCTCCTATATGAGTTGTTATGTGTCTCTTTAGAGAAGAATTCTGGGTAAATGCTAATCTGTAAATCTTGCAATAAAAGTTCTTATCATTGTTATGCATAGCTAGCACATTACTCAATAAGTCCCAGGCCTGACACATAGATGGCGCCACTAATAAAAAAAAATCCATATGATTTTTATAAAGTAGTAACCTTCAAATGGCACGTGTGAAAATTTGAGCCCAATCAATTATTAGTTTACAAATTACAGTTATTTAAGTGAAGCTACTGTTGCAAATTTTCAAAACAATGGAAAAATTTGAATTTTGTGTGTTGATAAAGCATTGCTTTCTGGTGGGAAAAAATACTATTCAAGCAAAGCAATGGCTTGATAAGTGTTATTCAGACTCTGCTCTGTTGGAAACAATGGTTAGGAGTGGGTATGCTGACTTTAAATGCAGTCACACAGACACAAATGATGCAGAATGTTCAGGTCGCCAAATTTGGCAGTTGTCTCTGAAAACACCAAAAAACTCCACAAACCTGTTTTGGCCGATTGTAAATTGAAGTTGTGTGAAATAGCAGAGGAGTTGAAGATATCAGAAAGCAGTGTATTCACCATTTTGCATGAACATTTGTCAATGAGAAAGCTGTGTTCAAAGTGGGTGCTGTGTTTGCAATCAAAAACGTATCAATGATTCAGAGTGTTGTTTGCAACTCTTTCAATGCAACAAAAAGGATATTTTGCATGAATATGTGAATAAAACATGGATCCACCACTTCACTCCAGAGTCAAATCAGCAGTCAACTAAGTGGACAGCAGCAAGTGAAAGCCGTCCAAAGTGACCAAAGACGCCAACATCAGCAGGCAAGGTTTTGGCCTCTGTATTTTGGGATGCACAAGGTATTTTGTTCATTGATTACCTTGAGAAAGGAAGAACCATCAATACTGAATATTATATAGCATTATTGGTGTATTTGAAGGAAGAAATCACCAAAAAATAGCCACAAATGAAGAAGAAAAAAGTGCTCTTTCACCAAGAGAATACACCGTATCACAAGTCAATTGCAACGATGGAAAAACTACATGAAGTACACTTTGAATTCCTTCTGCACCCACCCTATTCTCCAGATCTGGCCCCCAGTGACTACTGGCTTTTTGTAGACATCAAAAGAATGCTCCAGGGAGAGAGATTTGGCTCCAATAAAGAAGTGATATCAGAAACGGAGGCATATTTTGAGGTCAAAAACAAATCATTCAACAAAAAAGGGATTGAATTGTTAGAGAAGCATTGGAATTAGTTTATCATCCTAGAAGGAGACTATGTTGATGAATAAAGTCAAATCTTGCCTAAAAGTTGTTTTTTATTTGTTAGGCCTCAGACATATTGAATGATGTGTTTTATGCCACTTGAGATTACATTGCTATGCAAATATTGCAAGATTCATGGATAATCAATCCATGAATCTCACAAGTACAGAGTTTCTCTTCAGTGTGTTTTTACTTGCTGTTTGATCAAACTGACAAAAGAAAATGAAGAGCCACAAATCTCACAGTGAAATGACCTCTCATCAGTATGGATCCTCATGTGAACTTTCAAATCTGAATATTGAGTAAATCCAGACACTCATTTTACACAGAAATTTTCACCCTGGTGTGCTTAATACATGCCTCTACAGATAAGAACTACATATGAATGCTGTTCCACAAATTTCACAGTGGAAGGTTTTCTCTTTAGAATGCATCAGCCAGTGCTGTTACATGGTTGATGATTGAGAAGAGCAGTTCCACAAATTTCATTTGAAAATGGTTTCTCAATAGTGTGTATTTTCAAGTGACACTTGAGACTTGACTGCAGAGTGAACTTTCACCCACAGATATTACATTGAATGTTCCTCTTATGAATCAATGCCTCATTTTTTTCAGCAGATTCGTATGCAGTTTCTGAAGAGCAGATCTTAACAAGCAGAGATTGAGTGATATATTTTTAAGTTTTTTTTCTTTTAACATATAGAAAAAATTACAACTGTTGTTCATTATTGTAAAGAAGGATCTTCTTATGAACTTTTTTGTTGGAAGTTTTACACTCAGAAAAACAAGAATATTTTATGTAAAATGTGCTTATCTCCAATATCATTATAATCCATTTTAACTTAAAATGAGTAAACAAGATTCACAAAATTTTAGAAGTCAGAAAAGGTCCTTTGAAACAAACAAAAACAAAAAAAAGATTTATATAGATTTGAGAAAACCAATTCAATTCTAATGTATGGGCTGTTTAAAAAGGATGCATGAGTATTTCTAACAACTTTTATGGAAAAGATGTGGATCTTTTTAAACAGAGTAAAGCTGGTTTGAATTCAGCACTTGGGGAAAGTATGAATCCAACTATTCTCCCTCCAGCTATAGGTAAACTGGGCTCCTGAACCTTGCTATGGCAAACCCTTATTAGATTTTTTTATGCTAAAGTTAACTTACCTTGAGAAACTCTTCAATTATATAAGGTACAAAAATATATGTTGACAAATATCTTAAACAAGTAAACATCTTATACCTATTTGGAATATCAGCGTTTTAAAAGCCAATGTAATTCAAAATCATTTTAGCCATTTCTAGTTGGTTTCAGAAGTCTAGTTGAAAAGAAATCAACCTATTGGGCACTAGTCAACTCACTTAACTTGCAAAATAAACTGATGGATGTTCACCAATCAGACATCAGCAAAATGCTGCTGTTTTCCACTTCAAACTTAGTCTTTTATGTTCATAAAATCTCGCCACTTCACGTAGGCTTATCTCGTTCTCCTCCATAAAACAAGTCGCACCTCTTGCATCCTTTTCTTCTTCTGGTTTCCGCATGCCAATAGCAGAGAGAGCACACCTTTTGTTTCTTCGAGGTAACATTGTTTGTGGCATTACTACTACACCATTATATCAAGTAGATCTATTTGACCCATACATGGGACCTTAACAGATCAAAGTGGACTTGGGAGTAATGGCAATGAAAAGTGACTCTACATCCATTAGAACTTCAGAACTGAAGCCTCACCACCAGATTCAGTTTTATGTCATACCCTGGACTACATTTCAATTTTGTCACCTTCTGGCAATAAAGAAAGAGAAAACAAAAAACAAAAAAGTAATTGTTCAAACTTAAGACTAGAGATCCATTCTAAGCATTAGGGTCTGTGACTGGAAGACCGAGGTGTTGCTTACTTTATAGAATTTACATTTGAATTGAAATTTTGCGTTCACTGCAGTCCTGGTCACCTTTATTTTTACTGTTTCATTTTTATCTGCTTATTTTACAATATTTTTAGAAATAGACTGAAAATAACCAAACTTATATAAAATCGTTGTTTATCATTTTCTGTTCTTTATCAAGCATGAGTTGTCAACAGACCAAAGCTGTTTCAATAGATTTGTTTTGTGTTGTTTTTGTTCCCTCTCACCCCAGGAGATAATTTGCATTATATACTGAAATTTCATTGGTGTCCATAACTGAATATGATTGTACATATATTTTGTGTTTTATGGTTCCACATGCTGTATCTAACATACGGTTTCTTCTGCATATATAAGGTCACAATAAACGTAGTCTCTTTTGAAAATTCCACAATGAACAACAACAAAAATACGTTTGTAAGGAAGTCTGTCGCTTTTTCTTTTTATATTTAGCTGGTAAGAAATGCACCTAAATTTATCCTCGTCCCTCAAAAATGCAAATACTTGAGCAGGCAATAAAGTAGTTGGTTTCTTGGGTTTTATGGTATATCAACCTTTGTAGGTTATTTAACGCCAAGTCCATTTTCATGTAAATAATCTGTTCTTTTTAAAACAATTCAGTTTAGAATAAGTACAGTTTAATTGTCAAAAACATTTCTATTTCAAACTATTCAAGCAATTATATGTATCAATTCAGTTAAGTGTAAATACAGTTTTAATGTAAGTACAGTTTAATTGTCAAAAACATTTCTATTTCAAGCTATTCAGTTTATTCAAACAATTCAGCTTAGCATTAGTATGCTGTTCTATTTAACCCATAGTTTGGGCCCTATCAGGTGCTACCACTCCGGAGCAATGGCAATGAAGGGATACTCTGCATTCCCCAAAGCCCCAGCACTGCTGGAACCTCACCATCAGATTGTTTAGTGTCATATCCAGGACACTCGTTAGGGGGGTCTTACCCCTCTGCAGAGGTGCAGTCAGTGTGTTCTACAGCTCCAGCTGATTGGGCAATACACAGAGTTAAATGTCAAAAAGTTTTATTTCAGATAATTCAGTTCAGCATAAGTACACAGTTTAGATGTCAAAACAGTTCTATTTTGAGCAATTCAGTTCAACACTAGTACGCAGTTCCAATGTCAAAACATTTCTATTCTAAACAATTCAGTTTAGAATAAATACGCAGTTTAAATGCAAAAAAAATCAGTATAGTGAAAGAAGCACGGTTTAGTTCTATTTAACCCATAGATAGGACCCTTATCAGGTGCTACCACTCTGGGCCAGAGTGGACCTGGGAGTGATAGCAATGATGGGGTACTCCGCATTCCCCAAAGCTCCAGCATTGCTGGAACCTCACCATCAGATTGTTTAGTGTCATATCCAGGACACTCGTTGGGGGGGGGGTCTTACCCCTCTGCAGAAGTGCTGTCGGTGTATTCTACAGCCCCAGCCGACTGGGCAAAGGAAATAAAGAAATAAGCATTTGACATAACCAAGATATCAAAAACGATAAATAAAGCTTATTTTATTTTATTCTATTTTTATTTCTATTTTTAATTATTCTAATTAAATAACGTATCGTACTAAAATTCAAATCGATTTTAATTTACTTATTGCAACTTACAAGTCTTGAACGTCTTTGTTATTCTTTTGGTCTCAGAATATTTCAGTTGCAGTGGAAACTATTAACCAACAAAATAAATTGAAGAATATCTTTAAAATGTATTTTCTAGTTCAATGAAATTGAGGTAAATTTTGTTTAAACTTTTACGCACATCATAACAATAACAAAAACAAGGGGAGTAACTCGCATTTGACTATTAATTAGAAAACAAAAACGAACCCCTCCTAATTTAATTTTAACATATGATCGTTAAAAACGCACATCAGCCCTGTAGAATACGCCGATCGCGTCTCTGTATAGAGGTCAGATCCTATCCAACGAGGTCACTAGTTGATCGTAAGTGGCGAGCCATAATGCTTGGGGATGGGATCCTGGTAGCTGAGTAGTCTGTTACAAGGCATCCGAAGTGGTCACGTGACCTTCAACACCCCACTTCCGCCTTTACTGAGCTAAATAGGCAGTCAGAGAAGACAGATCCGATTAATTGTTTAGTCATGTCAAACCCTTGCACTTATAGGATTGTCCTGAGCGTATTCTTCAAATTGCTCTTGTGTTTTTCAAGTACCCATTCATATTTTATTTTGAAGGAGGGTCAATTGCGCTGAGATAGCAATACTTGAAACCATCTAAACAGTGTGTTAATAGATGATTAATATCAAATAGAATTATTAGTGTTAAATTGCAATACTTAAAACCATTCAGTGTCCTGGGTATGACATTTAACTGTATTTGATAGCGTGGTTCCTGTCTTGGAGTTTGTGAAATGTGGTGTACTCCTTCATTGCCATTACTCTCCAGGCAATTTTGACCCAGAGTGTTAGTACCTGTCAGAGTTCTACTTATAGGTCATATAAAACTGTTTAATTTTTTGCCAAGGAATTTTAGAAATAGTACTAATTTGAAACCATAGTGCTGTGTGCAAGTTGTTCGTATTTGATAGGAATACTTGATAAATAGAATTATTACCGTTAAATTAGAATACGTGAAACCATTTAACTGTGTAAAAATAGATAAACTCTGGCTCATGTCAAAATAACGTTACCTACAAACTATTCGCTTACAAATCATATATATATGGTTTGGCATTCATAACCCACAAGGGTTGATAAGCCATAAAACAACCAAACCAACATAACCAAAAACGCACATCAGATCATAAATTTATTTGGCGGGTAGTACCAAATAAATTTATAAATTTGTACTCATTAGAGAGACGAGACAAGGTGTACTTGATTAGAGGCTATGACTGATGTTATCGATATACAATGCAGAGAAAGGAATAATTAGCCCGACCAACGCGGTTACAAAATGTGCCACAAACTTTTGGCATAATTTGAAAGAATCAGTCACTCAATAAAAATAACATCTTAAGTATTTTATATATACCAGTTTTAACTGAAGTCTGAATGACAGCAAGGTACCTCAGGTCTCCTGGACTTAGCAAAAGATTTTTGCTGATTTTAACTGTGCTCTGGTGTGAAAGGTCTCGATTCTTCCTCTGATCTCCTTTCAAGGACCTTGGGATCATCCCAAGTGCGCCAACTATAGTTAGTATCACTGTTACCCTCATGTTCCGCAGCTTTTTCAGGTTTCTGGCCAGGTCCAGGTATTTGTTTATCTTTTCGAATTAGCTTTAATTTTAATATGTGGTTCACTGGAACAGCAAAATTCTATAGATGACAAGTTCTTTTCTTCTAGGTCTTGTCTTCTGACCGTCATTAAGGGATTCTCTGGGACTAAGTCTCAGCCATAAGACCAGATTGGTAATAGTATTGGTGCTGATAGTAACAATGATAATAATAATCACCCATTCCAGGCCAGAACACCAAAGAGTTTTCATTAATAATAACAAGAAAACTTATTTAGTGGATTTTGCCAAACTAGCAGACTGCAGAGTGGAAGTGAAGGAAAGCAAAAAGCTGAACAAACACTTGCCAGAGAACTGAGAAGGTTGTGGAACATTAATGTGACAGGGATAACAATCGTAGTTGGAGCCTATGGAACAGTCCCCATGAACATGGAAAAAGCGACAGGATAAACTGGAGTTTAGAATGCGAATTGAAATCATCCAGACCATCGAGCTGCTAAAATGAACAAGGATATTGAGAAGAGTTCTAGAGATCTGAGGAGACTTGCTGTCACTCGGACTTCAGCGAAAAACCACCAGTTAAAACTAGTGTGAAAACACGTAAGGAGTAAAATAATAAGAAAAACATTAATTTTTTTTACATCAGGGAAATAGAAAAAAGGTTTCTTTGGTGGAATATGTCACTGTATTATCTATTAAACTAAAATAAAAGAAATTTAAACCCTGAAAATGCATCCTACTAATTTTATTATGTTGAAAATTGACGAAAGACTTGAAAAATAGTCTTTCAATACACATTCTACTTCTTCGATTGGCCTACTGTAAGTATATGTTTCAGAAAATGGATACAATTTCATTTTCAAATGGCTGCTATCATTTGCGGCATGATTATCTGAGTAACTGCAAAGTCTAAGAAAATTAAACTAAACAGACTTAATGTTGAGCAAAACAAGATTTATTCGTCGAAAATTGAAAGAGAAAAAGGGTACATAGACCAGTCCCTTCACATAGCCCCAAAGAAAAAAATCTCAATGTGTCAAGTCAGGTGACATGATATATCAGTTTTTCTGAAACACCGTATATATATGCATATATATTAATTAGTTTCTTTTCTTAAAAAATCACACGTCAGTAATTTGATAATTAATATAAACTTACCTGCAATTAATGCATGTGTTATCCAAGGTTTTTTTTCTCTTCTCTATCGCAGAAGCTTGTTACCTTTATGGGGTTGTTAGATATGGTCAAATACTAATCGTGGTATATCTCAGCCGAAGAGTCCGGGACTGTTCAAAGATTTACACCAGGTTCGACAACCCTAATGGTTGTCTCCCTTGTACACCTCTCCTGTTTTGTTAAATAGATGAATTTATTTTCTCCTTTCCTTGGTAACGGACGTGTTATTTTTCCTTCGTATATTTTCGGTACTAACAACATCGCCGCTATTGAACTTTCGGAGTGTTATAAATCACAACCCCTGATTGAAAAAAAAATCACAAAAAAATCTGGGAATTATCCGATTTTAATGAACTTGTCAGTGTTCCTTTATTAATTTTTTTCAGGTCACTTAATTTTACCCGCCCCTGTGTGGGTATGTATGTGGCACTATTTAATTGGTAGGTGTATATGATATGGCATATACTTTCTGTATATAATAAAAGACAAGGGTCTGGTGTGAATGGAATTTTTAAAAATTCAAGTTGAGAGCAGTTAAAAGAAATTGTACCCCAAATGTAAATATTTAATTTTCGAAATTTAAAAAAAAAATTCAGAGCTTTTGATACTATGATTTAATTGGAAATATAATTTTCTTTTTGATTATTTGGGAAATAATTCTTAATTGATATTTGTTCTGCTTAAAAAGGGGAGGCTTCAAGTTGGCATTAGATTTCTCCAATTGCTGGCTAAATTTAAATATGCTATCAAATAATATTTTTCCTAATCGAAAAATATAAATTCTAAAGACATTGGGGGCTGTTTTTTCGGGTCTTTGTTTCGGTTCCTTTTTTGTTTTTGTTTTTTATTTGTATTTTTAATACTTTTAATTTGTTTTTTGATATAAAAATGTTAGATGAAATAAAAGCAGGAAGACCTACAAAAACGATTGTTAAGCAATTGATATTTAATTAAAAATGTAAGGAAAAAAAAGCAAAATTGTATTATGAAATAAGAAATTTAAAAAAGGCAAAAAATAAGTGTTTAAGGTGCAATGGAAGATTTGTGTATTAATACCAGGTAAAATATTAAATATTAAAAATGCAATTAAAAGGTATTATTTCACTATTTTGATGATAAATTAATAATAATCATTTCGTTAGGTTTTCATAATTCTACATTGAAAAACCATGGTAACGTGTTTATTTTCCTTTTTCAAGATAAAATTCAAAAAATAAACTACTAATTATTTGATTTCCTCTATTTAGAAAAGTTGTGGTACGAACATTCCGTACTATTAATTGTATATATATATTTTAATTATAGAATTTGTCTTGGTAACAGTTTTTTCAGTTCCATGTAGTTTTGGTGGCTGGTCCGTACAAATTCAAAGGCTTGAAGAAGGAGAATTTTGGGTCCCCACGTTCGCAGAGTCTCTTATGAGATGACCTTCCTCGTACGTAGCGTATGGACTCGTAGCCTGTTTCGTCAGTAGTCAAGGTTCCGTGTTAGATTATTGGTGTCAAAAGGGAAAAGGGGGATCTGTTAGTTTGAAGAACGCGCGCACGTGTGGTAGTACGGTAGGTGTGCTTATAGCGGTCCGTGACTGGTTGTTTTTCAGCCAATCACGGATCAAGTAAAAGGTGATTCTGTAAATAATTTCCAATAATATATAATTTTATTTTACTTTTAATACTAATGATTATGTTATTACCATTCGAATAAAACTAAAATTTAACCTTAAATAATAACTTTGATTATTTTTTTCATTTATTTTAACGGTAAAAAAGTGAAGAATTATCAGTGCTTTGTATATTTTCATAGCGAGGCAAATTCAACAGGTTATCGACCTAACAGAAAGGATAATGGAAGTCAGTGGAACAGGTTGCTATTTGACAGAGATGAGACTGAATGCGAAATTAGGAAACAAACTTTCTATGTAAATTATGCACGTTTGGTTTAAAATGTGCAACTTAAGGCAAAAAGCTAAATGGAGACGAACCTGATACGGAAAGGAATTAGGAGGGCTACACCAAATTGATAGTTTCTAGATGACAAAAGCCTGTCTCTTATTTGGAGAGAAGCCTTGGACAATGGAAGAAATTACGTGGCCATTATGCAGGTAAGGAGAAACCCAGAATTGTTTCTCTTAATACTGAATTCTTAAAAAGAAACCTAATGGAAGAGTGACAGACTGTATTATGATAACAGAAGCTATATTAACGGCATTAAGAAATGCCAGGGAATCATTAAATGATGGCTTAATAATTGTCATGGTTTGAAAGGAACTACTTGACACGTTTAATCCCTTTTCTATTTAGGTGACCAACAATAATAAAGAATTTCGAAAATGAAAAAAATACCGTCACGACTTAAGTGACGATAATGTCATGAAATTGACTATTTCATTTTCGAAAATGACAAAAGAAAGCGATATCAGACAAGAATTAACGTATTTTACGTGTAGTGGAAAGAGACACATGGCAAAGGTATGTCTAAATAATTATAAGACGTTTGTATATTTCAACCATATATTTATGTAGTAATACAGGCTGTACTTATATCACGCTCACAAAGAATATTACGAATCAAATGACAAATAAGTATAAGAAAAATAGACTATTATGCAACTACTGTAAAAATCTGACTCGCTAAAAAGGAAACCTGCCGATATAAAAAGCGAGATACAATCAAGAATGTAGCAAAAAAAGATAATCATTTGTTTTAAAGATAAATGACCGTTGTACGTAAAGTACTTATGGTTGATGCGGGAGCTAAAAAAATTAAAATAAAAAAAATTTGAGACCTCATTCCAACCTGAAAACTACTTTTTAGAGTTGGCTGATAGCATTAAAAGGGGTAACGCTGAGATATATCATGTGAATATGGATAGAAACTATGTGACAGTATCTCTAAAAAGAGCACTAAAGATACCTTCCTACCCACAGTATATATTTTCTGTAAAGTCTGCTACGGCAAACAAGGTGACGATAACATTCAAGAAGAATAAAAATGAGCTGGTACACAGGAATAGTACCAAATTTCAGATATATGTCTCCAGCATGCTATATTATTTAATGTCTGCTGAGAACTGATCAGAAGACAGTTGCCAGGGTTGCTATCCTCACTTGGTCATTGCAATAATGATTACATTAAGAAATTACTAAATGCAGTTGAGGGAATGATAAAGAGAAAATAAGCACCCCAAACAAAGACTGAAACATGTATCCAGGGAAAATTTTCCCAGAGTAGAAAACCCGAGAGACGAGCAGAGTCAGTTTTGAAATGGTGCACACTGACTTATGGTCCCATAGAGCCAGGTATGCCATCACATTCACTGATGATTTTTTCTAGTACAGTATTTGTGTATTTTCTGAAATCTAAAAATGATACTGTATCTGCCACTAAGAAATTTATCGCTGATTCTCCCCTCCCTTGGTGAGATCTGATAAGAAGTCAGAATTCAACTTCAGCGCTCTATTCATCCCGACAAAATGAGACGCCAGAAAGGAAGTGGCGAACCCTGTTTGAAATGACTATTATTAGATGCATCATTATCGAAAATATCTTGTCTAAAAGCTTATGGACCTATGCTATCATGACATCTGCAGTAATCCGAAACAGATGTTTTAACAACCGTCTGAAGCAAAAACCCTACTACACGATAACAGAAAGGAAGCCTGACCACTCAAAAATGAAAATTTTTTTCATTGGCATGTTGTCTTCAAAAACTTGAAGAAAAAACTAGGTCCGAAATGTGAAAAACGAATATTCGCTGGATATGACAGACACATTCCTTCCTATTTTGTCTTTTATATTGAGAATAAAAGATTTCTCAAATATAGTGAAATTTGTTAGTAACATCACAAATCAACAGACTCAGACTTACCCAACAAATGTTGATGACTTCTTACTAAAAGTATACCCAAAACCAGAAATCAGTTATATCTCCAGACCCCAAAATTAGGATATCTAATTCAGAAAAAAACACACGGACCTAGGAAGATAGCGAACTTCGGCATTACACCGATGGGGATTTGCCTAGCAAACTAGTCACTAGGTGCGTTTTAGACTGCTTCCGGTCTAAAGCAATGTGACTAAAAAGGAAGAATGAAAAAGGAGGATGACTGGCCCAGGCCACTCGCTTTTATACCCATAAAGGGACGGTAATGGTCCAACTTTGAAATAAACTAATGGCATTCGAGCAATTGTTAACTGCCGAATTAACAAATTCCAAAATCATTCATGTATTCAATAAAAGCAGGGGTGTTCTCAAGTTCCTCCTCTATCAACTTTCTGTCTCAATCTAGTATGTATTTAATTTTTTTTATCTTGTCTAAGAAGGCAAAATCCATTTTATTTATGTTATCTAAAGAAAAAAAAATGATTACTAAAGTTGCCATTAAACATACTGGAGATTAACAGCGAAAAGTGTTTATAGGTGTCTGAAAAGTAAGATTTGGAAAATGGTTTTTTAGAGGCACAAAATAATGGTGAGTTCAAAAGATCTAAGAAACTTGTAAATTTGCTTTAATCTGGTTAAGAACCCTATCATTTATGTGGCACCAGAAGAGTTGGTCGGTTATCTAGTTTAGTTTGTTTAGTTGATAGTAGTCGGTTTTGGTTTTAGATATCTGATTCCATTGGTTTTCTTCTTACTTCAATCAATTCGTTGGCTTCTTCTGTGTGATGTAGAAGGCTACAAAGGAATTCCTGAAGGAAGGAAGGAAGAAAATAAACCAAGACGCCTTTTAAATTTTAACTTTATTTCTGGGTTCAACAGCCATTCTGTGGGTGAGCAAAAATTTTCCTCAAACCAATGGTCACGTTTCCCCGTCAAGGTTTTAAAATATACTCGTCGTTTTCGGTTGTAGATAAGTCCAAAGTCGGTGTTTTTATATTGTTCGTTTCGGTGGTGTCGGCTCGCTAACAGCAGACATGGTGTCAAGCTTCTAAACCTAATCAGCTATGTGTTCGTTGCGAAGAGCCGCCTGAAAGAGTATTCTTTCTGTCTGAGGGGTACCACTAAAGTGAGGTCGGGAGTTTCTGTTGATTTCTGCATTTTGAATTTATTTTATTTTATTCATTTTCTTTTTCTAATCACGACAGACTACTCCGGGATAAATTTGATTCCGTCATAAAAAAATAACTCCAGGCAGGTCGACACGTCGTAAAAGAAAAAATTTTGCTGCAGCAAAACCCTGTATTAAAATAACGTTTGATTTTACAGAAGATACTAATGAGTTTACACTGGGTGTTGATCATCTTATTTTGCTTTTTAGTATCGAGAAAAAAAACTATAACATACAACACTACTTAAATTTTTTTCTTAATAGAACTTTCTATTCGAAGTAGAGTCTGTTATAAAGTACGTAGCTACGGCTACAACCCCCATGCGAAACGGTGCATGTGAAAAACACGACCAGCTTCGTAGGCTTGCAACGTGTGGCGATTTAGGAATTACCAAAGAACTCCCAACCGGATGTTGACTCGTCGGCTGCCTGATACAAAATGTATAAATGCGTCGTCACGCATAAGGCTCCACGCATCCATCCGGTTAAAATCAGAAAAAAGAAAAATAATAAAATGTTAAGTAGCCAATGAGGAGCGGTCGCGCCAAAATTAGAAGGATTTTCGAGTAGCGAATTTGGAGCCGGTGAAAAGAGATAAATACTCAGGTTTTCTGTGAACCGACCTCTTTTTCGGGTAGTGACGTCGAACCGACAACACCGTTTTTACTATCTGGTGTTTTGGGCACCACGCTATGTCTTTAGACGTAGCGTTGGTTAGTCCATTCACCAGGTAAATAAAGGAAAGTCTGAAAGAAAAGTTTTTCGTCTTTTATCTGTCTCTATATTTCTATGGACCTTCTTTGGGCAAGGCATTGCACCGGCCAAGTCAACGTGGGGTAAAGCAAAATAACCAAAATATGGAGTCAGATATCTTACGGCAACACAGTCTTGCCCTTAGCCACTGACCACCATAAAAATTTTAAACCCCACATTGGTGAACCCCGACGATAAAAAAACCTTTTAAACCCCACAAACGTTTCCGCAAATAAAGCTCGGACACTTAAACTTACCTACACTGCTTTTGAGTTTTCTCTACATCACGCCACATAACATGGTGTCAATGGGATTTTTTTTTCCTTTGGAACTAAACATACACACTCTGTGAACACACTCACCACATTCAGCAAAACGTACGCAAAATTATAATCCGGATTCTAGTTTTTACGTACACTCTCATCTCCGTACGGAAGAAACATTTATCGGACCACGTGGATTTAAACAATCTCAGAATTTGGACAAAACCTCCTCAACAATTAAACATGGCATACGCAATTCCACCACCAGTAAAAATGGAAATGGACGGTGATCTGTGAGAAAACCGGGCCCTTTTCAAACTAACATGAGAGATCTATGCAGCCGTGACGGATATTGGAAAAAAGGCAGCAAATGTACAGGTAGGCACACATCTTTCGGTAATCGGCTAGGAATGTCGGCAAATATACAAAAACCAACCAATGTCGACAGAGGAACGAGCAGACACACAAAAAATTTTGGAAAGACTCACAAACTACATTGAACCCAAACAAAATATCATATACCAACGATATATGTTTAATTCTTGTACACAGGAACAGGGCGAAAAGTTCG
Source organism: Sepioteuthis lessoniana (assembly GCA_963585895.1). NCBI lineage: Eukaryota > Metazoa > Mollusca > Cephalopoda > Myopsida > Loliginidae > Sepioteuthis > Sepioteuthis lessoniana. Next base: position 72,451,395 of record OY757908.1, read on the forward strand.
ACGCATATCTGACCAAACTAAGACATCTAATCAAAACGTATGAATACGGTGCCCTTGGGGACGAACTACTGCATGATGTTCGGGCCAGGCTCCTCAGCGAATCTGGACTCGCACTAGGGGCGATAGATATCTGCAGGAGCAGTGAACAGGCAGAACAACAGCTCGGCAAACTGAACAACTCAGCAGAGACCATCCACTACACCAAGGCAGATTTTAAAAAAAAGGCACGAGAATTCATAAAAGATTGTAAATTCTGCGGAAAGAGGCATGACAAAAGGAAGTGTCAGGCTTATGGACTCACGTGTGCTATCTGCTTAAAGCGCAACCATATTGCCAGAGTATGCCAATCACTGGCGCAGCCCACCCCACCACAACAGCCAAATAAATCCTCAACCCAACGAACTCCAAAGGTGTGCTACCTTGAAACAGAAGCAGTCAGCAGCGACGAAAGCATTTAAGCCCTGAGAAGTCTGTCAGATCGCAAACACTATCATGCAAACGTTCGCTTATCTACCCCAGGAGACCGCACAAAAATCGTGTGCAAATTCGAAATTGACACCGGGACCAGCTGCAGTACCCTGGCCTTTGCTGACTACAAACGCATCCCAAAAGCACCACTACAGCCAACTCACACAAAGTTGAAGCTGTATTACAACGCCATACTTCAACCTCTGGGCTTAGTAACACTCCACTGTGAAGTGAAAGGAATAAGAAACAAATCACCTTCCAAGTTGGGGACAGCAACTCACCATCATTACTTTCCGGACAGGCTAGCTCCGCTCTGAAGCTCATAGTTTTCAATACTGAATGTGTGCGACAGCTGAGTGAAGTAAAGGAAGGCACAGACATGGGGAAAGCCATACTAGAATGGTGTAATGCAACCACACCTGGTATGCACAGCTCACCAGCACAAAGATTCTTTTCCAGGTGCATTCACTCCATGTTACCTTGCAAAACCACTGATTACACACCACAAGTGCAAGCAGAGGTACAATACACGCTCATAAGGAAAAGACAAACGGCAAAAACATACTATGACCGTCACACCAAGCCACTACCCGATCTCACTATAGGACAGCCTTTTAGGGTGAAATGCCACCCACAAATCCCTAACAGCAACTGGGAATCTGGGACGGTCATTGGCAAAGAAGCACTACGCAGTTACGGAGTCCAAGTAAATGGAAGATTCTATAGAAGGAATAGAATTCACATCGGTCAACCAACCACCCTCCCAACTAGTATACCCGCAGTGCCACAACATGCATCCATGCCACAACCAGCTGAAACAAAAAAACCTTCAGTCGAAACCAGGGTCACAACGACCCCCGACACATGAGAAACAACTTCGCAGGTCTAGCCGTGTTATCAAACTCCCCACACAGCTAAGAGACTACACACTGTAAGTGTAATTAGAGACTACCAGCCTGCAAGTAAGATCCTCGATCCATCTCTAACACACACACATGGAGGTGCCCGTGGAGTAATGGTTATTGTCGTAGGAATTGGACTCGGTGACACGAGTTCAAATCCTGGACGAGACTGATTGCATTTCACATAGCACTAATACCCTTGGGAAAGGTATGAATCCAATTATTCTCCCTCCAGCTATGGGTAAATAGTAGGACAGACTAGGTTCTTCAGCCTTGGTGAGGCAACTAGTCTAGGAGAAGGAAAACTCTGAATTCAAACCTGTTGAACTCCGCTTAAAAATTGACCTTGTGTCATATCCTGCCCGAGCGGAGGGGTTGGTAAATAGGATCTCTAACACACACACACCACAAAAAACACTAAACACGAACGTACAAAGACACGCACACACCGACTACAACGCACATCTTACACAATCTCGTTCATGTGTGAAACACTCCAAACCAATAAACAATGGGAAATGAGGGGGATGTTATAAAGTACGTAGCTACGGCTACAACCCCCTACGAAACGGTGCGTGTGAAAAACACGACCAGCTTCGTAGGCTTGCAACGTTTCCGCAAATAAAGCTCGGACGCTTAAACCTACCTGCACTGCTTTTGAGTTTTCTCTACTTCACGCCACATTTTTCTCGGAAAATTTGTTGCGGAGCCGATAAGTACGTCGACCCCGCAAATGATTTTAGTTAAGTGTGTGAGTAATGACAGCCAAAGACAATGAAGAGAACAAAGGCGAGGTAACAAATATAACAAAAATGACAATTTATTATCGTCTTTACAAGCGCGTGTGTAAAGCCCGTGGCAGTTGTATTTGTCTTCAGCTAGATGGGTGATGTCGGTAGCTGGTATGGTCGAGTCGAAGAGAAGCGGCTAGATGATCGTTGCTGGTAGCCGATGTGGGTCGAGTCGTAGGATGCAGCTGGATGATCGTTGCGGGAAGCTGAGGTCGGTCGAGTCGTTGAATGCAGCTGGGCGGTCGTTGTGGGTAGCTAAGGTCAATCGAGGTTGGTAAATCGTTGTCCCGGTTTTGACAGTACGTTGAGTTAACCAGGGGGAGGTGTCGATCTGGTTGCTAGCCCGTACAGCGAGTTGTACATGGGCTAGTTGTTGCAATGCTAGAGCAGTCCGTACAGCGCGTCGTACGTGGACTGGATGCTGCATTGCTGGAGCGTCGTGGTCGAAGTCGGTGTTGGCAGCTTGGTCGCGTATAGTCGGGCGAGCTGGCGACTCAGACTGAGTCGTGTCTTAGTGCTGCGGACCAAGTGAACGGACGGGGAAACCGTGGCTAAGGTTTGCCAGGCCTTAGTACATACGAGGTCGAGCGAATGAATCGGTGGGGTTAGGGCTTTGTCGTGCTCCTCAACGCTGTGCGGGCGTATCGGAGACGGTAGCTATGGCGGTGCCGCGCCAAAGCTGTGCGGGCGTATCGGAGACGGTAGCTATGGCTGTGCCGCGCCAAAGCTGTGCGGACGTATCAGGACGATAGCTATAGCTGTGCCGCGACAAAGCTGTGCGGACGTATCGGAGACGATATCTATGGCTGTGCCGCGTCAAAGCTGTGCGGACGTATCGTGACGGTAGCTAACGCTTTGCGGTGCCAAAGCTCTGCACTGTCGAGCGAACAGGCGTTATCTTAGCGCTGCGCAGATAGCGAAGCAGTAGCTAAAGGCTAACGCGTGCCTTTAGCGCTGCGCAGCCAAACGGACGGGGGGGAATCGACCGAGTGGTTAAGACCGGGTGGTCTTAGAATCCTCTTCGTGTTTGCCTCCGGCCGTCTACTTCGACTGGTCAATAAAAACCGTCAGAGATGCTCCAACCCTCAGAAGGAGTCCTCTAATGGGCCTTAAAAGAACATTTGGTGCATAACTATGTGATGGAAAAACTGAATGCAACCACTAGATGTAGGATTTAGCCTTTCGGAGCCTCGCTATGAGAGTGGCTCCTGAGAGCGTCGTGAGACCTCTGAATTTTTCGCTGCCGAAGCCTTGTTTATATTAAGGTAACGCAACACCACTTCTACCGGGCACGTAAATAGAAAGTTCTATAAAAAAAAAAAAAATGTGTGTAGAAATAAAGTACTTCTTTAGCCTAATATAGGCTACCGAAGATAATTAATTCCATTTTTATAGAGTTATTTCTGGCAGAAGTGTTTTGTAAATATTGTTAAATTTAATTTATCCCTTTTTTAGCTGTAACGGCAGATTAAGGTCGTAAAAAGGGCTCCGTCATTTCCGATTGTACCCGGATGTAATTTTTCTAAGGCGAGCGAGTAATCCGATCTGATTATGTTTGTGAGCAGGTCGCGACAAATTAAAGGTCAAGTATTTTATTTGATTTAATTTTTACTTCATGTGATTACCTGAGAAAGTAACGACTGAGACTCAACCACTCAGTTCCGAAATAATTTTAAAATACTCGCGACACCTCGATTTTAAAATTATCTACGCTAATTTCTTATCTTCATGTTGTTGACAATGAATAAAGACACAGACTGAAAGGAGAAAGATATCTGAAAATTAAAATTATTTTCCCGTAATGACTGTACAGTACATTATTTTGTTTGTAAAGAAAGAAAATTACAAACACAGGTCATTTATTTATTTATTTATTTATTACACACTATTCTCTTTTGAAGGGTTGTAAAAGTTATTCCGATACGCAACAGTTACAGTATGCTTCGTTGTACCATGTCCTACTTCACAAAGGGGAAGTCCTTATGGCGTAGCGGTGCGGCATTGTAATAAGCGAGTTCGAACTCCAATAATGTTTATAAGTTCACTTTCGAACGGATACCCTTGAGAAATATATGAACCCTCATATCCCCCACTAACAATGTGTTAAGTAGGACCACTACTGTTCTTCTACATGGATGACATTGGTATTAAATAACCCCCGAAGATTGGTTTGCTATTAAATAAAGAAACTAAACCAAACCAAACCAAACCTACCTGACAATACCTATCAGATCAGTTTAGAAAGGAATCGGTTGGACGACAAAACAAGCCTAAAAAGCAAAGTTTACTTCCTGACCTGTACAATTTTTTTCGTGAAAATTCAGATAATTGACGCCTCGTAACTTTGTTGAAAAGATTTTAAATTTAAGTCTGCTAGGTTGAAATTGAGTTTGATTTCTCATAAAAGAATTTAAGAGTATAAAATTTGCAATAAAAAAGAAATTTAAAGTAAAATTTAATATGAAGAAAATGACACTAAAGCCAAATTTATCATTTAAAGGGGTAATGTTTTAGGGGGCTTTAGTGAGTAGTTTTAAATGGTAAGTTCTGCAGCTTTCTAGTTTGGATATTGATTCAAAAAGATAATACAGACAATAAAGTTTTAGAAAAGAACTTTATACAAAAGAAACGAGAAAGAAAGGAATAGAAAAGATAAAGTGTTGCAAATTTGAGAGTAATTCGCGGGAATTTATCTGAGAAAGAGTGTCCGGAAAACAAAGTTCTTTGAAATTGAGTTTTTTTTTTTTTCTTTTTAGTTTCATCAAAAAGTTTCCGTTTCCGTTTAATTTTGAATCTTCTGAAAGAGTTCAAGGGTTGAATTTTATCTTTCAGTTGGTTTTAATTGAGTCGTTTTAGTTTTCAATTGATTTTAATTGAATCTTCTGTAAAGTTAACTTTTCAGCAGAATTTTTATCCTTTGTTAAACTTTGTAGAATTTCGGTTGTCAACTTTCGTTTGATTTTAGTTTTATTTCTCGGGAAGCTTCTTGCCTGTTGGAATGTCTATCGGCTTCCTAAGAAGCGAATGACGAACCAGTCTGTTGGCAAAATTTTTTCCATCTTGACAGTTTGGTACCATAGTGCGCTCTGGGGATTTAGTTGTAATTGTCGACAACTTGTGGAAAGTAGCTTTTTGGTGCCGTATTGTCTGGGATTACTTCTCCCTTTTCCATTCTGGTCAAAATCAAGTGCCACACGTGGTCGGTTTGTTTCCTTGTTAGAAATAAATTTTTATACTTAAAAAGGTTTTTTTTTTTGCACATAATTATAACATATCAAGTATTCCTACTTAATACAAATAACTGTGGGAAATAAGATCATGTGGACTTTGGTATCAATGACTTGAAGGTTTGACTTCGTATATTTGTCCTAGTACTGTAACTCACAACCACAGTTATTTGAATGTAAGAAACGCAATTTGGACACATATCCCAAGGGAAATGTATTATGCTTTAGTATTTTCTCTTACTGAATAATGTAAACAAATTTACAACGAATTAACATGTTCATTGGCTTAGCAAACTTTATAGAATGAATACAAAAATGACATGAAGTACTAAAAGTACATTATAGAGAACAATTCTACCATAAATTTAAAGAGTCTTTTGGTATAAGATGAGATTCCTTAACTGAATGGTTGTTGTGTGAAGACTTATATCAAAGCATGGTACCGCGCATGATGCAACAAGCGTTTTTTTTATTTTAAGTAAAGGCCCCTCCTCAATCAGGAAATGCACACACTCGTGCGTGCTTTTCATTGTCAAGGCAGGACTGGAGAGAGAGTTTAATTTTGCCACACTATTTTATATGCTACATTGGTCACACCACCTAGCATCAATTAGAAGTACTTTTAAGAAGGTAAACAATGTAATCCCTACATAATTTGCACGTAGTTGTATGGTTTCAAGTAACTGATAATAATTATCCTTAGCAAACATAGCTTTAAGTAACAATTTTTAATACAAATAATTTAGTTAAATAGTTTCAGGTATTCCTACCTAATACCAATAATTTTTAAACAGTACTATTTAGCCCATAGATACTACCAGTTTGTCTCAAAGTGGGCCTGAGAGTAATGGCCATAAAGTGAATTCTACACCCCCTAGATCTCCAAAATTGGAAACTCTCTATCAAATGCAGTTTAGTGTCATACCAAGAATGCCCCTTTTGCAAGTGTAGGGATTCTTAACACTCTACACAGGACATGTATTCTAAGTCTCCTCTCCAAAAGGGCAGTTTTCATTTTTGATTAAAGGGTGTGACCATAAAAAGGGAGTTCAGTTTACAATATAAGTAAAAGGTTACTGAATGAAATGGAGATTGGAAATGAAATGGAAATCTTTATTGCATCAACAAAATACTATACTTGCCAGTGGTGTGAAGAAGGTAACCACAGCTAATTGTAACTTGTTAGGATATTTTCACACCACTCACAATAGTGTGCAATATATTCATGAGGAATGGGACATACTCATTAATGTTCATAGATAGGGTATATAACAAATACTTAATTGGGCACTGACTTTATATCTGATTTTATGACACCTGGTATTTAATTTCATTATAATGTAAATTTAATATAGCCTAAAGTGAGCACATGCTGTAACAAGCAATGCCAAGAGACTTGTTTCTTCTCTTGTCACAAGTCTCAGCTTTCTAATTGTTGTCAAAACTGCACTTCCAAAGTAGAACTTGTTTCCTTTTTCTCTCATCAACAAAATCAGGTAGAACTTGTTTTCCATCTCTCTCACTGACAAAGTCAAGCAGAAGTTGTTTTCCTTTTCTTGAATCATTAAAGTCAGACAGAAATTGTTTTCCTTCTCTCTCATGAACAAAGGCAGTACTTTGGAAGTGCAGTTTTAACAACTGTTAGAAAGACATGACTTGCAATGAGAGAAGAAGCAAGTCTCTCAGCATTGGTTGTTAGATCTTACTATACTGCTTTGTACATGGATTTTGAGATTTTTTAATTCTCTAAGAATATTTAATGGTATCGTCCCAACAAATATCTTGTGACATTTTTGTGTGTTAGAGTGACATTCAAATATCAGTTCATTCCAATAGATTTGTCCATTTAGTCTTATTGGTATTCTAGATGCTACAGATGATATTTCAATTTTCCACTCCCCAAAGACTAATATTAGCATTAGTATATCCATGATAAATTAACACAAAACTCAATGAAAGGAAAGATAAATGCATTTGTACATACAAAAACATTTAACCTTTTATATCCATAATATACATACCAGTAGTATTATAAAGAAAGAATACACATGTATCTTAACAGCTAGGAATATATACATATTGTTTTATGAACAAGCAGTATGTTGAAGGGATACAAAAATGGAGAAAAGCTTAGGAAGGAAAGTAAAATAATCATGTGGCTTTAACATTTCCTGGAAAGGGCAAAGGAACATCTCTACTATTCAAAGAACACCAGGAAAAAGGTGAGAATGGATTTCTAGGATTGTCTTCTGATACACCATGAGGGACTGTGAACATACATATTCATACGATGAGATAATTATTTATTATATTTCTGCAGTTCTAATGCACTGTCTCTATGATGAAATGTTTCTCAAGAGAGAATGTTTGTCTATTTCTAAATATGATTAATTTTCCTATTGGTTCCAATGTCTAATTTACCTTCACCAAGAATCTTTAGTTGCTGGAATTAAATAACATTTTGCCTGCAGCTAAGTCACTCTTTTGATCAGGGCTTCTGAAACAATTTACTTGATGCACTAAATTTAATTCCTATTCACCCAATAAATAAATTAATTGAATATTGCTGACATCTTTCTTTTAATCTCAGTGGATGCCATTATGAGAAGGGTTTATTTTTTAGATATCTTTAGTTTCAAGATTTAAATTTTTACAAAATACAGAAAAGTTATATTAAATGGAATATCAAATCATATAATAAAATCCACACTAACAAATACCTGGCAATACTGAAACTAACTTAACAAGTGAAGATCCTGATCTCTTCAATCAGAGTGGGATTTTTCATTAGTAATATTTTAATTTTATTCATTAAATATCTGTTACTGTATTTAAAAAATAAATTTCTGGCATTGTATTTTAATTTTACTTTTCATTACCAACTAGTCTACATAAGCTAGTGTTTTAAAGTGTCGTGTCAATGACACATCACTAGTGACCATCACACCCAGTCATTGTTAGATGTACGATATATGGAAACTATTCTATATAATACAGTGTTTTTTGTTCTGTTATAAAGGGATTTATAAATTCACTCCTGGTGGTCCCCAATGCTTATATTTACCCTTCTAAAATTTTATTCATCCCCAGGGTTATGTATGAACAACTTTGAGAAGCCCTACTTTAGATAAGTGTTTATATTAGTGATATTCATGTCTGTATTTTAATATTTTGTTTGGTTGTCATTTTTTATTCCTTTTATTTTCAGTTTACATCTTATGTAAATCAGAATGAGAGCATGAATATTCCCATTGGGAAACAGTCTTTACAATGTAATGTTTGTGGATTAACAGTTTCTCATAATTCAAAACTTGAATGGCATGTAAGGACACAAACAGGAGAAAAGCCCTTCCAATGTGAGGTTTGTAAAGCCAAGTTTTCCCAAAGTTCACATCTCAACCAGCACAGTTTCACACACACTGGAGAAAAAAACGTTCTTTTGTAAGGACTGTTGTGCCAGTTTTTCCCAGAATTCACATCTCAAACAACACAGATTATCAAAAAGTAGAGAAAATCCTTCATGTTGTAAGATTTGTGGAGCAACATATTTTCGGAATTCATGTCTCAAACAATGCATGCTAACACACACTGAAGAGAAGCCTTTCCAGCATGTAGTTTGTAGAACAAAATTTACAAGCTGTTCTGCTCTCAAACAACACATAAAGATGCACACAGGCGAAAATCCATTTCATTGTGAAATTTGTGGCATAAAGTTTTTACACAATTCTAATCTCACAAAACATACAAGGTTGCCCAGTCTGCTGGGGCTGTAGAATACACTGACTGCACCTCTGCAGAGGGGTAAGACCCCCGCTAACGAGTTTCCTGGATATGACACTAAACAATCTGAGGGTGAGGTTCCAGCAGTGCTGGAGCTTTGGGAATGCAGAGTACCCCTTCATTGCCATCGCTCCCAGGTCCACTCTGGCCCGGAGTGGTAGCACCTGATAGGGCCCTATCTCTGGGTTAAATAGAACTAACAGCATACTTATGCTAAAATGAATTGAGTAAACTGAATAGCTTGAAATAGAAACGTTTTTGACAATTAAACCGTACTTACACTTAAACTGTGCTCTTATACTTAACTGAATTATTTCAAATAGAACTGTTTTTCGACATTAAAACTGTATTTACACTTAACTGAATTATTACATATAACTGCTTAAATAGTTTGAAATGGAAATGTTTTTGACAATTAAACTGTGTACTTATGCTAAACTGAACTGTTTTCAATAGAACAGATTATTTACATAAAAATGGATTTGGCGTTAAATAACCTACAAAGGTTGATATGCCATAAAACCAAACATACAAGGACACATAACTGAGAAAAAAGTTTTTATGTGAGATTTATGGAGTAAATTTTCCTGTAGTTCAGGTCTCAAACAATATACAATTACTTACACTGGTGAGAAACTTATCCATTGCGAAATTTATGATGCATCATTTTCTTGGAGCTCATTTCGCAGTCAATAAAAGTTGGATTAGCATTTTCATGTAGTTCAGTTCTCAAACAGCATTTGGTAACACATTGATTTAAACAAAACACAAGTTGATCCACACAAAAGAAAATCCTTTTCATTGTGAGGTTTGTAGATTAATGATATCTTGTAGTTCAACTCTCAAACAACATTTGGAAAACAATTTGATGAAAACTGTAAAAATATATTTTTAGTCACACTTATAGAAATGTTAATGTTATGATATTATAAAATGTAAAGCTTAAAAAGGGCTTGAAATATTTTTTGGTTACTTATATGATATGACAGAAAGCTTTTCACTTAAAGCCATGTTGGAGAAGGCTAAGGATTTGAATACAATTTAATTACAATCTTATTTGATTTGTACATTAATTAGAGAAAAGGATGTAGTGATTTCTTTTTACATTCTTCTAGTAATTAAAATTCATTTGAAGAAACTATACAACTTCAATATGAAGTAAACTGAATGAAAAATTATAAATCATCAATATATTTCCATTTTTGTTGAGTGAAATTTTGTTTGCTAACAAGATTGTTTCTTAAAACCCTTTCACTTGGTTTATTTTTAAATTGTCGAATAGGAACACCAGTTTAACTTGAAATAGATGAATCATTGGAAAAAATGTTGCAGCATTCAATATAAGTATATTATTGGGTTGTTTTTCACTGAAGTCTTATACAAAGATTGGGGATTTATACAAAAATAAAAACTGAATTTTATTCAAGGAATCTTAACATTTAGTGCTCTGTAGATGATTTTTCTACTATTACATATACCTTCAGATGCCAAACAATTGGGAGTTTGAATTTCATGGTTGTTCTACTATCCCTGACTGACCAAGTTAGCTGGGGTTGTAGAATACACCAACTGCATCTCTGCAGAGGAGTAAAACTCCCATAACAGTTGTCCTGCATATGACATTAGTCAATCTGATGGCAAGGGCCCAGTAATGCTAGAGCTTTGGGGAATGCAGAGTACCCCTTCATTGCCATCCCTCCCAAGTCCACTCAGGCTTGGAGTAGTAGCACCTGATAGGGTCATATTTATGGGTCAAACAGAACTGTTTTACATTTAAACTGTGTACTTTGATATTTCAATGGCAAGCAAACAAATGACTTATGCTTAACTGAATTACTTCAAGAAGAACAATTTGATCATTTAACTGTGTATAAACTGATGTTTAATTGAATTGTTAGTGATGCATAGCAATACTTGGAACCATTTAACTTTGTCAACTTATATTAAACTGAATTATTTGAAATAGAACTGACTGATGTTTAATTGAATTGTTAGTGATACATAGCAATACTTGGAATAATTTAACTTTGTCAACATATATTAAACTGAATTATTTGAAATAGAACTGACTGATGTTTAATTGAATTGTAAGTGATACATAGCAATACTTGGAATCATTTAACTTTGTCAACTTATATTAAATTGAATTATTTGAAATAGCACTGACTGATGTTTAATTGAATTGTTAGTGTTGAATAGCGGTATTTGAAAACATTAAACTGTCTGCAGACAAATGATTGATAGTAAATAGAATTATTCAAATTACATAGAAATTAGTGAAACTATTTAACTGTGTGCAAATAAAATGAGCTCAATCTCATTGAAAAATGTTATCTACAAAATGTGTTTAGAAATCATATATTTAATATATATGTATAAAAAGAATTTGGCATTAAATAACATACAATGGTTGGTACGCCGCAAAACCAAACCAAACCAAACTAAATTATCCCTGACAAAAATTATGGAATTAGCACAATTAGATTTTTTTTATTTTACATTAAATAAATGAATAAGAGATAAAAGGCAAAAGATTTTTTCTTTAATTGCTGAACATTTTGGGTTCATAAAATATTCTTTAAACAAACTAGATTAGACTTATGTCAATTTATTTCCAAGCCATGCAGAGTAAAATATTATGGAATAACCCAGTGTTGAGAAAAAAATAATGGAATTTGTTAAAAGAAAATTAAAATTAATACTTAGTTGCTCCTCCTTGAGTTTTTATGACAGCCTTAATTTTTCTTTTTGGCATGGATTTTACTCATTCAAAGCTTCCCTACACAGTGGTTAATATACCCTTTTTTGGATGGAGCCTTCTCATGGATCCCTTTTTTTATTTCCACCATAAATTTTTACATGGATTTAAATCCAGACTGTTTTGTATACCTTTTTTAAACAAAAGCTTTAATAACCTTTGCTCTGTGACAAGATGCATTATCATCCTGAAAAATGATTTCATCATTGATAAACCAATTTTTTATCAATGGAATAAGAAAATTATCCAATATTTCACATGAGCATTGACTGTTGAATTAATGATTGCCATCTCTCCTAGTTCTTTAAATTATATATGACCTCATATCATGAATGAGTTGGAAAATTCACTTGTTTTCTTCTGGCAGAATTTAGAATTAATACTTGTTGCGTCCTCGTCCTTTTATGACAGCCTTAATTCTTTCAGGCATAAATTTCAAGAACAACCTTGATCAAAATCAGGTTTTCAAAGTTACTAAGTGCACAAAATCATTTGAACCTTTGAAAAGATAAAGTGATACATGTAAATAATACACAGAGCTAATAAATTACAATAATGATGAGATGAGATGATTGGTTTGGTTTCTTTGTTTAATACCATATCACCTTTTGTGGGTTATTTGATTTGAAGCTATCCTTGTAGAAGAACAGAAGTGGTACAAAATGGACTAAATATTGGAAGTTAAGGGGGCAGATTTGATGAAGTTACTATATTAAAGAAACAAAAAAAAACAAAGATAAAAATTAATTTTCAAAGTTGAGTTTTAATTTTGAACTTTATTCTTAATCAAGGGAGGAGTCCTCATAATGTTGATTGGTTATTGGTTGTTTGAGTCCTCATAATGTTGTGGCTTATATGCTGGATTATGGTATCATAGTGAGTTACATTTACTTTTGGACTAATGCCCTTAGGAAATGTATGAACTCCCTTATTATCCCTCATCTATGGCTTAAATAGTGCCATTACTGTCCTACAAGGAAAGCTTTGGCATTAGATAACCTATAAATGTTGGCATGCTGTTAAACAAAGAAACCAAACCATATACTTAGTTTGGTTTGGTTTGGTTTTATAGCATATCAACCATTGTAAGTCATTTCATACCAAATCCTCACTGTGCATAGATTAGATATATATGATTTGTAAACACATGTTGTTGATAACATTTTTAAATGAACCTTAGCTCATTTATTTGCACAAAGTTAAATAGTTTCAAGTATTGCTATTTAACACTAATTATTCTATTCAACATTACTCATTTGTTTGCACACTGTTAAATGGTTCCACGTATTGCTATGTATCACAAACAATTCAATTAAACATCAGTCATTTGTTTACACACAGTTAAATGATCAAACAGTTCTATTTCAAACAATTCAATTTAGCATAAATGATTTGTTTGCACTCAGTTTAAATATCAGTTCTCTTTGATCCATAGATAGGACCCTAACAGATGCAACCCCTCTGAGCCTGAGTAGACCTGTGAGCAATGGTAATGAAGGGGTACTCTGCATTCCCAAAAGCTACAGTATTACTGGGGCCTCAGCATCAGATTGTTTAATGTCATTAACAGGACACTCATTGGTGGGGTCTTATCCTTCTGCAGAGATGCAACTGGTGTATTCTACAGCCGCAGCCACCTGGACCACCATATTCTTAATAAACAAACTCAAAACTTTTTGTAGCCCTAAAGGTACAAGGATATCTTGATAAGTCTGTAACCTCACATTATTGCATGAATTTTTTCACAAAATTTCATTGTATGATGTTCAACTTATCTCATTAATATTCACCAACCAATTAATGCAATATATTAAATGCAATGATAAGAAAAATTATGATGAAATTACAAATCATTTTTAATTCTATAATTTTCATGAAATCCATACAAAGCACTGGTAACATTCTTCTCTTATAGGTCTGATTAGAATTTTTTTAAAATAAAAAAAGGGAATTTCCAGTGGTCAGAAGTTGATTTTACTATGTCAACCCGTGTTGGCTTATTCAATGCCAAAGTCATTTTTTTGCCAACAATTATGTGGTTTCAAGTAACAAATAAATCATCTGTGTATAATTATGACTTTAAGTAACTATTCTTTATACAAATAATTTGCACAGTTATGAGGATCATTAAATAAGTTTCCAGACTTTTTCCGTATGGGCACTTTTATTGATAGTACACACAGGAAACTCATCCCCTTCGAAGTAATCTCCTCCGGCTGCAATGCACTTGTTGTACCGATCCAACAACTTCTGGAAAGCCCCCATTGAAGTTCTCTTGTGTGAGCATGTCAATGACCTTCATCACAGCCTCTTTCATCTCCTCAATTGTCTCATAACGACAGCCTCTGAGCTTAGGGAATAAGCAAGTCACAGGGAGCAAGGTCTGGACTATAGGGAGGGTGAGGAAGTGTCTTGATACCCATCTTGGTCAAATAGTCTGTGACAAGGATGGAGTTGTGGACTGGTGTATTGTCCTGGTGGAAATGCCACTGACCCAATTAGAAGAGTGCTGGCCTCTTCCCTAGGAATCTCTTCCTGAACTCCCTTAAAACCTCAACATAGTAACCCTAACCCTAACCGTTTGGTCAATCAACTCTGGTGTATTGACTTCCTTACTCCTATCACACTTCTCATCATCCCTCACAGACTCCCTGCCTTCCTTGAACCTCTTATGCCACTCAAAAACTGATGCTTGATTCATGCAAGACACTCCAAAAGCAGTCTGGAGCATTCCATGCGTTTCTGTGGTATTTTTTCCAAGTTTAAAACAGAATTTTATTGCATACCGTTCTTCTAAAGTGTCCTCACGTCGAGATGGCATTTTTGAAATTCACGATCTGTGACAATCAGGCTTTAGTAGGGTGTATTCCAATTGCTGCTGTAGCTGTTCATTTGAACCTGAAATCATAAAAATTGGTCAGTCATCTCATAAGATGTATAGCAATAACATACTGAATTTTCAAGAGTCTATGACAATTTTAAATGCCTGTACAAAAAAGTCTGGAAACTTATTGAATGCACCATGTATATATATCATATCATATATATATATATATATATATCATATCATATCATTATCAACATCAAGTTTTAATGACAACATGGATTTCCCTGATTCTCTCTCCCCATCCATCTCTATCATCCATCACTCCAGGCAAGTCTTCCAAGCTACATCCCATGTCTGCACAGAGCTAATGTAGGTAAGTTTTTGCTGGTCATCTAATACTGGCACATCTGTTTATAGGGCTCCATAGAAGAATTTTATTCATGCATTCATCTTTAATTCTCCTCTCATCTTGTAACAAGCAGTATTCTACATGTCTTTTTAGTCTTACTTGGATGGTTTTTGGTTTGGTTTGGTTTCTTTGTTTTAATGGCATATCAACCTTTGTAGGTTATTTAATGCCAAAGCTATTCTCCAGAAGAACAGTAGTGGTACTATTTAACCCATAGCTGGGAGGATAAGGGGGTTCATACCTTTCCCAAGGGTATTTGCCCGAAAGTGAACGTAATAGCGTGACTGGAGTACGAACTCGCTTTCTACGATTCCGCAGTCCATCGCTTTAACCATTACACCACGAGGACACCCCCTTGGATGGTTTTTGAGATGGGATATAAGTGGCCATACTGCTGTTTTTTCTTGAGTTGTTGCTTCCAGGATTTGTTCAAAACAGTACATAGCATTCTTGTGTAGTTCCTTTCTAGCCTTTTCTCTATATTTTTTTGCTAGTGTCCATGTGATGCATCCATATAGTAGTATGGGCACAGCCACAGCTTAGAGAAAAACCCATTTTATTTTATCAGATAAATCAAAGTTCTAAATGATTGATAACCTACCAATAGCAGACCACGCTTTCACTCAGCATATGTCAACATCACTTTCAATTGATTAGATAATACTGCCATGGTATGTGAATTTGTCTATTAATTTTAAAGGCCTACCAGTTAGAGCGGAGATGCCTCCTTCTTGTTTGAAATGCATGTACTCTGTTTTATTTGCATTCATGTGGGGACCAATGTCTCCTGCTGTTTGCTCTTGACTATGCAGTAGGGACTTGGCTTGGACAGATGTATTTACAAGAAGCACTAGATCATCTGAAAAGTCTGTCTGTTATAGTTTCTACAGGATATCATCTGCTTCTCGCTTTTTTTAGTGTAAGTCATTTTTTTACTGTATGTAATATATATACACGTTATATATATATATGGCATGTATATATGTGTGATATATATTTGTTGTGTGTGTCTATATATATATATATTGTGTGCTGACGGCATGGATTCCTTTGACTCTTTTATGATATGTCTCTATTGACCATCTCACTTGGTAGGTCCTCTAGATGGTACTTAGTATTGCACAGAGATAATGAATGTTCACCTTCACTTCAGCAGTCCTGAACTTATATTGCTCACCTTTCCTGAATGGTTTGTGAGATGGGAAGTGAATGGTCATACAACTTGTGTTTTGAAGGGTGCTGCTGGTTTCATTTTCGTATGAAGTGTGTTGAATGCAAGGAAGTTATGTTTTACTCTCGTCTTTTTTGACCACGTTGAATATCAGAATTAAAGACTTTCTATATAGTTCTTACTGTTTCCTTTTATTGAATATTTTTTTTAAATAGCCGAGTTAGGGAAAAAGGGAAAAAAAGCTTGATAGCAAATACGCGAGGGTGCTGGATGATGATTTAATCAAATTCCGGAAGCAACACACTCGATTAGATAATCAAAAAACGTTTTTTAAAGACTTCACACACACATAAAATTTACTAACATTGTATCATCTAACTTCATTTAAGGTAATGATAATATCATTTTTATCTAAAAGTAAATATAATAAATTTTCAACTTAACAACAAACAATATCCATTCCGTAGAGTACTTTTAAAGTTTAAAATTTCATTTTATTCAATTTATTATTTTACTAATTTTTATTTATTTATTATAGGTAAGTAAGTATTGACTGTCATTCCAGTGACAATATATGAGTTTAAAACATAGAAATAGACAAAATCAGCCATTATTTTGTTTACAAATACACAGACGCTAGTGGTGTTGCAGTTATGGTCGTAGGAAATGGACTTTGAGTTCAAATTCTGAACGAGGCTGTTTGTATTTCACATAGTGCTAATAAAGGTATGAATCCAACTATTCTCTCTTCAGCTGTTGGATCTTCAATCTTAGTATGGAAACTGGTCTAGCAGAAAGAAAACTCAGAATTCAAACCTGTTGTGCTCTGCTAAAGAATTAAAAAAATAAATAAAAAGATTTATCCATAGATTCCTAAATCATCGACAAAAGTCAAACAAATCTATTAAATGACGATTGTTGGGTTATTTTTCAGAAGGAACAAATCGCCGCTTTTCACCGGGCAACGCTACTATGCTTTCTGCTTTGTCATCAGATGAATATTATTTTTCTTTAATTTTTTTTCTCTTCAGGAAATGGTTTAGATTAATACTCTGTTGATAGTGTGGTCCCTTACTTTAACAGTCAACATTGCAATAATACAGACTCTGTATAAAAGCTAGACACACACACACACACACACATACAACAGGATCAGATTTTTTTTCGGACCACACTTGGGGGGGGGGGGGTAATTTCCTGTTTGCTTTATTTTACTTTGTGTGTAATAATATTTTCCGCTGAAATTATATCACAAAGAGAGGTAAGTGGGAAAAACAGAATTAATCATCTGTTGATTAAAATCTAGATATCTTTTTCTTTTCTTAAAAAATGAAGAAATAAACTTAGAAAAGCAAAGTGAAAGAAAAACATTAACTCAAAACTTAGGTTAAAATTGTCTTTTATTTTATATATATATAAACTCTTAACGTTTTTTGTACTCGTTTGCTTTATGGAGATACTTGTTAAATAAGATATTCGTAAGATTTTTTAAATAATGTACATCTTTCTTGCTTTAAAAGTAGGGGTAGAAGATGTACTCAGATTTTAACTTATATTTTTTATTTGCTTCATAATTTCTTTGGTTATTGTAATAATCCTAGCCATTTTTTTTAAAATTATTCATAGAAAAGCTTTTTTTTTTGTTTTTATTTACATATTTCTCATTCCTTTAATCTCTATGTTATTTTTGCTTAGGACATCCTGAAATGGAAACCTAACCAAGAACATCATTAAATTCTTTTAGTTTCAGGGGCGTGCCCAGTCTTAATTTTATTCATTCCATTCAGACTTGTTTATGATATCTAATTTATTTTTAGTAAAAGAAATGTGGTTGTTTGAAATAAACGTTCGAAAAATAGTATTGTTTTTTTGTTTGTTTTTTTTTACATGTAGTAGTACTCATTCATCTTTATTTTGTTACTTTTTATTGTGACTGCTTCCTTAATTTTTACAGAATAAAATTTTAAAGTGACCTG
The DNA here is from genome assembly GCA_963585895.1 of Sepioteuthis lessoniana. Classification (NCBI taxonomy): domain Eukaryota; kingdom Metazoa; phylum Mollusca; class Cephalopoda; order Myopsida; family Loliginidae; genus Sepioteuthis; species Sepioteuthis lessoniana. The sequence goes on from OY757908.1 coordinate 72,469,704, forward strand.
GGAGTTGTGGTTTAAAAAGAATAAGAAAGGGTGAAAGTCAAAGAAAAAGTAGTTAAGGGAAATAATAATAATAATTATTATTATTATTCATCTAAGAAATCTAGGCAACTTACGTCCCTGTACTCATGAAGAAGCAACGCAAATATTTTTTTTGAATTCAGATATATCTGTGAGGTGGGGTCTACTTTGTTACGGTACCTTTTGGTATATATGTATTGAAATTTGCGCTTCAGTTTCAATTATGGTTCATCCTAGAAATTCTGTAAACTGAGAAAAAAACCTGAAAGCTCTTTGTGCCCACCGTAACTAAGTATGGAGGATTTATTTTACTTGCCACTTCGTCAGATTTTACTTGAAGTCATTTTATTGTCTGGACGAAGGAGACACATACAAATCGCGACCCGTTTACAAAAAAGTGTTTGGTTCCTATGCATTTCCTTTCAAGAGCGCCTCAGGCGTCAGACAATAAACTCAACGTCTACCTTTCTTAGGAAAATGGGCGGGCGCAGCTTAGGAGGAAGGCTCTATTGGGACATAGGGAATACTAATCACACCTCACTTATGCGCCCGAAGGCACCGTAACGAAGTAGCTCCCTCCCCTCAAGAAAGTCATTAACATACCTACCTAAAACAAAGACTATGAATTGTTAAATTTAACTTTGTTAACGGTTTTTGTTTACGTCATAAAGAAAAATATACATTTATTCGCTTAATGATGCTATTTGGAGAAAAAAAAATCCAATCTAAATAATATTTCTATTGCTAGTGTATGTATGTATATATATATATTCAGTGTTAGTAAATCTAATAATCTCTTCTACAAGAAACTTGTTTTTTCTTTAATCTTTGCTTTCTCTACCTCTTTTTAATTTCTTTTTAAATTGGTTTTTTGTGTCTCTATCGTCAGAAAACTATAATATATGTTTTGCAAAGTTTTTTTTTATTTTTTTTTTTATTCTTCTGTGTCTCATAAACTTTTTTGCCTATAAATGTGTACTATTTAAATTCTGGAACTACTAGTTATAAACACATGTACAAGTCCATTTTTAGTGTTAAACTTAAATCACCACACCATTGAATATAACTTTAATGTGATTTTTAAAAATTTAGGTACACTACAATGACACTATCAGCTCATTAGCCTAGCAGGTACACCCATGTACAGCGAGACCAAAGTTTAGTACCAGGTCGAGTCATACCAAAGAAATGCTTCTTGATACCTCCTTGCTTAACACACAGCATTATGAGGTACATATCAAGGGTAAAGTGGAGCAATTCATGGAAAGGAGCCGCACCCTCCCGTACACCTCGGTGTAGTAGCTATTGAAAAGGGAGCCTTTGGGTCACCTTCGACTACAGTTGCCAACCTTACTTACAATGACACTAAAATGTACTATCGTGTGTGTTTATTTCAGAAACCGGCTGCTCTGTCAGAGAGGCTTGAAATAAATTGACTATCTCTTGCAGGGGTGTAAGACCCCCACCAAAGGGGTGTATTGGGTGTGACAAAAAAACTATATATGATAGCAAGGCTCCAGTTATGGAGATCTAGGGAGTGCAGAGTACCCCTTCATTTCTATTACTCCCAAATCCACTCTGAGCTAGGGTGGTACTACCTACCTGTTAGGGTCTCATCTATGGGTCAAATAGATCGGTTTAAAAATTATTTGTACTCGACAGGAATACCTACTGCTATATAACTAAATTATTTGAATTACACATAGTTACTTGAAGCTATAACTGTGCAAAGAAATTACTATTATCAAATAGAAATAATTACTACGATTAGATTAGAATACTTGAAACCCTACAACTGTGTGCAAGTTATTTGTGTTTGATAGGAATACTTTATATCTTGTAATATACAAAATCTCTCAAGAAATGACTACACAAAAAATGTAAATATAAACATATAATGAACACAGTTCCCTAACCTTTAAGCATAAAATAACCCTTGACAGGTTGATATGTTATTAAAATCAATCAATCAGATATTGATCTGATTGGGGTTTTTTTTTTTCATTTCTGAAAATATCTTCAACTAAGTGACCTTATATGTTACTTTAGCCTTAACATATAACCAGAAGAAGGCTAAATGTGTCTTGTGTTTGTTAGAAAATATTTTTATTTTCACATCCTCAACTGTAAATGCTTCACAGATCTAAGAATTTTAGTCTCACACAATATTCCAGATCAGGTAACACTCAAGAGTGAATACAACAATATTTAACTGAGCCAGGCTAAAACAATAAGACATTAATGGTCCAAATGTTTTCATTAAAATAACAAACCTTTGGATGTCAGTTCAAATAAATCCTGGGATTAGACCTGGAGAGGGATGGGTTCTACCAGCCTATTCTTTCCCAAGACACATTATGTGAGTAATCTCCTCATGCTCGAACCAATTTATAGGATTTGTGACAATGCTTTATTTCATTTGAGTATATTTCCTACTTGAACATATTTTCAATCAAGGTGTATTTTGTCTTTGGACCTCTTTCTTGCATCCCTTTCACACATTAGCTCTTTTTAAAAGAAAATTTATGAAGCTCTGGATTGTATTTTACTATTAATAATAGTCAATATTTTATGGTTGATAAGACCCCTTCCCACTAATTTATATTTGTATATTACAGCATTATGGACTCAGGTGAGATGCATTGCGAATACTGATAGTCTATGGCACCTTCAGTGGTGGCTCATCTATTGACACTGTGGAACTGCAGCACCCCTGCAGCCAGGAATAAACATCAATAACAGTTATATTCATAGCTTTAATTGAATTTATATATATACACACACTATTTTTCAGTGTGTGGGTTACACGATATTAATATAATTTTTATATATTTTTTGAAGCAGCACTCTTACGAATTATTGTAATGAGCTGTCTCTGGATGCCTGGATAAGCATTCACTACCAGATATGTCAACCTCGTATATAAGACCCATGACATTGCAGTTTTTTTAATGCTTTGTACACAAATAGTGTCTGCTCTCTGAGTGGGGCTTAGAATACATGTGTGTCCTGGATATAACACTAAACTGCATCTGATGGTGACATTCCAGTTCTTGAGACCTGGGAAATGTGGAGTACCCCTTCATTGCCATCACTTCCAAATCCTCTCTGACCCAGAATGGTAGTACCTGTTAGGGTTCCATCTATGGTTCATATAGATCTATTTGAAAGTTATTTCTTCATTAATATCTTTTGCAATTTTGAAAAAGTCTTACATTTAAGAAAATGAAAATTATTCATTGATTTTGTTGATTTATGTTATATCAAGAAGCTATTATTTCTTCATTAATATCTTTTGCAGTTTTGAAAAGATCAAGAAAAGTGAAAAATCCCACATTTTGGTCTCAAACTTATAAGATGTAAGTTGAAACTAAATTACTTTACTCCTGAATCAGTTTGATATTTTTTAATATTAATTTTATAGATTTTGAATTAAAGTCAATATTTTTGAAAGGAATACTTCTTCCTTCTAGAAAATTATATTTTTAGTATACTTGTCAATGATAAAAGAGGGCATTCCCTGTGGTGTAATGGACTGCAGCCTTGAGGTAGCAAGTTTGAACTCCAGCCACTTACTTTTGGACTAATACCTTTGTGAAAGGTATGAACCCAACCATACCCCCAAATATGGGTTAAATAGTCTCACTACTGTTCTTTTATAAGAATGGCTTTGAAGAGTGAGATGCCATTAAACAAAGAAACTAAACCAAACCTATAAGAAAGATAAGTATATATTTCAAAATTCAGGCATAACAACCAACTCCCACCAAGCAATGTAAAAGTGCAAATCAAAACAGGTGAAGAGACATTTGATATGAAAAAAACCATTCCAAGAAGGATTCAGAACAAGGAGAATCTAACAGTTGCTGATTTGAAATCAATTAAAGGCTTCCATACCATGTTTAGTTCTCTGCTTGGCTAGCTGAAGAGATTACTTAAGCATAACATGTGTACTGATTCTTTCAGTTAGCTTATTTTATAATGTTATTTTCTGTATTATAATTTTTTTCCACACATGTTTGTGATACTTTTCTCTCTGCGCATGTCATACCTAATTTTATAGTTTCTCTACTGATTATATCTTTTCAAATCTTATTGTTAGAGGGTGGCTTGGCATAGCTTTGTACTCTGCTATAACTGAATAAAATGGTATACATATTGCTCTTGATGGAGACACTGATCGTTTAATGATTATTGTTATAAGAAATAGACTTGGAAACTTTAGTTCAAAATCCTGGACATGGCTGTTTGTGTTTTATTTTATGCTTATGACCTTAGAAAAAGCATGAAGCCATCTTTTCTCCTCCCAGCTATGAGTAAATAGTATGTATTTCCCTAAGTCCTCCTCCTCAAGCAGGATGTGACACAAGGTCAGTTTTTTAAAATAGAGTAGAGCTAGTTGAATTTGGAGTTTTTGTTCTCGACTGGTTGCCTTATGAAGGCTTAAGAACCCAACCTGTCCTGTCTTTTTACTCATAGCAAGAGAGAGAAAAGATGGATTCATATCTTTTCCTAACATATTAGTTCAAAATGAAATGCAAACAACCTCATCCGGGATTTGAACTTAGGTTGCTAAATCCATTTTCTACAATAACTATTATTTCAAGTGCGCCTTCACCATAAGTATATAGGGGAGTAGATTGGGTTCTTTACCCTTGAATTGGGAACGGGAAAACTCAATTCAAACCAGCTTTATTCCACTAAAAAATTGACCTTGTCTATGACAGGTTGAGTAAATATATACATATATACATTTCTTGGTCAAGTGAAACTACTTTTTAATATTGTTCTAATATTGTACAAACCAAATCCTCTGATTCCTTTTCTATATGTCTATATGTACCAGTTTTCCAACTCTTATCTTCCATCCCAATGCCTCTGATAATGGAAGCTAATGTTATGCTTTAAGGTTTTAAAGTTGTTGTTACACTGAAGAATATTCTTTATACTCAGCATCACTCATTTGCAGATGTGTGGATCAATGTTGTTTACAATTGGATTATCTCTTTTGTCATCACTGGTTAGAAATCTTAAGTTCAGATGTTGTCTAGTGAATGTTTTCATATTATATATGGATATCTTGAACTCATGCTCTGTGCAAGTTACTCGTACATCCTAGAAGACTAGTGCTGTTGTTATTTACTAAGCTTTCCTTAGTCTGCCGCATGGGTGGAGTCCTGTGGTGTAATGGCTCACATGCTGAACTGAACTGAAGTGAATTTATATTTCATTCACTTTATTATGTTGGCTTTTGGCCTAATACTCATAGGGAAATGTAAGAATCCCCTTATCATCCCAGCTACAGATTAATTAGTACCACTATTCATTGTCATAATGGTTAGAGTGTTTGCCAATGGTCCAGGAGACCTAGATTCAATCCCAGGTTGAGTCATACTAAAGACTCAATAAATGGTACTTGATGCCTCCTTGCTTAACATGCAACGTTATAAGGTAAGGATTTAAGGTAAGTGGAGCAATCCAGGGAAAGAATTAGCACTCTCCCCTACACCTTGATGTAGTAGGTAATGAAAAGTCAGCCAACTTATTTACTGTTCTACAAGGATTGCTCCGGTATTAACCTATAAAGGTTGATATGCCATTAAACCAAGAAAATGAACCTTAGTCTGACATATAGGTCTCAGATAGCTTTCAGTACCTGCTAGTACTCAATGGTCACCCATTTAAATACTGAATAGGTTCATCACTGCTTAACTTCACTGATCTAGCAGGAACCAGTGAAAGCTAGTGGTTTGTTTTGTTTTTCATTGTAAAGAGTATTGAAGGTTTTACAGAGCTTTCAAAGTTTAGTTGTACTTGCACATCATCAGAGTTGAGCCAGAGTATGAAGGCATCATCTACATATCTCAGCTTATTATTTTCCCACTTTGAATTCTGGTGCTGTCACTTTCTCTTGATAACAATACACCTTGCTATCCACTTTTTTCTAGATAAAGCAATACTCATCAGACTAGACAACATTTTTGCACTGGTACAAAGTGCAGTTCACATTTAGTGCAATGGTTATCATTGGAGAAAATGGAATTGATGACCTAAATTCAAATCCTGAATGAAGCTGTTTGTTCAAGTTTTCACTCATGTCCTTGGAAAAGGCATGAATCCATCTCTTCTCCCCACCGATTTGGGTAAATAATAGAGCAGTTTGGGTTTTTAGCTATGGTAAAGCAACCAGTATAGATGAAGGAAACTCTGAATTCAAACAGCTGTACTTACTTAAAGATTAACCTTGTGTCATGTCCTTCCTGTGGCAAAGGGATTGAACCAAGGAAACACTGGTGGTGTAACAGTTATTGTCATACAAAATGGACATGGTAGCCTGAGTTCAAATACTGGATGGTGCTGTTTGCATTTCACATAGCACAAATACACTTGGGAAAGATGATTCTAATTATTCTCCTTCCAACTATGAGTAAATCAAAAGGCAAACTAGGCACTTTAACCTTGGTTTGGCAACCAGTCTTGGAGAAGGAAAACTCTGAATTCAAACCTGTTAAATTCTGCTTAAGAAAACTGACCTTACATCACATCCTGCTCATCAGTGCTCATGCTCTTTGAAGACATTTTCTGTAGATCCTTTTAGGTACTCACCCCAAGTGAACATAAGAGCTTCACAAGACATACTTTGTTCTGATCTAGTCATTTTAAAATAACAATTAGGCCTTTTTTAATGTCATTCAAATCTTAACCCATAATTGCAACCTTAACACATCAAAATGAAATACTTGAGGCTAACTTCATTGTTTATCCGATTGTCACTGGTCGTAATGTTTATCCCCAGTTTATGTTGTGAACTTTACTTTCAATTTTACCAAAATGGGATTGATTCCAGTTTTTATGGTTGATTAATTGCTGAATCTTCAAGGTTTATCTATAAGGTAACCATAGTTCTGGTCAAGAAAATACCTTGCTGCTGGTATCAGATGACCCAGTGCAATCTGTTTTATTTTACTTGGAGAGGAGATGGCCACCACCAAATAATCTCTATTGCCCTGAGAGATGCTATGAAAGGAAATATGTTCTGCATAGCACTCAAATGAACTAATAGGTTATAGGGAAACATTTGTGTATCCATAATGTAACTTCCTGAGGTTGTGCACCTCAAACTGTTAATATTTTTATGAGTTGAACTTAATGACTGAATTAAATTTAAACTCTTATGTATTTACCCAACCCTTCTATCATAGGCAGGATATGACACAGTCAATTTTTAAACAAAGTACTGCTAGTCTGAATTTAACTGGTTGCCTTACTTAGTCTGTGATACTATTCACCCATAGTTGAGAAAAGAACAAGGGTATTTGTGCAATGTGAAATGCAGCCAGCCTTATCCAGGATTTGAACTCCATTTCCTATGAAGATAACAATGAGGCTAAGCATGCATCTTAAAGTATATATAATCACAGTAAACATTAAATTTGTGGGAACAAGATTGTTGGTTTAATTTTCAAAATGCAGCACAATCATACCTGATCAAAATTAAATGGAACTTTTATAATTTTTTATTAATTTCATATTGTTCATTATTTTTACCATTTTCTTTTATGACTACTTTCTTTTCTTTATCCTCAGTTTATGGGTTCCTTGCATTAGAAAAGCAAGATGACAACTCCAGACACCAAAAAAACTCTTCATTGTGAGGTTTGTGGATTAGCAGTCGTCAGTAATTCAATTCTTCTGCGGCATATGAGAACACATACTGGAGAGAAACCTTATCACTGTGAGCTTTGTGAATCAAAGTTTTCCCGTAGTGCACATCTCAAACGACACATGTTGACACACACAGGAGAAAAACCTTTCCAATGTGATGTTTGTCAATCAAGATTTTCATTTCGCTATAATCTTAAACAGCATATGTTGACACATACCGGGGAGAAGCCTTATTATTGTGAAGTGTGTGGCTCAACATTTACCCAAAGTTCAAGTCTCAAACAACATATGCTTTTGCATGCAGGAGTGAAAAAATATCACTGCGAACTTTGTGGCTCAAGATTTTCCTGTGGGTCCAATCTCAAACAACATATGTTAATACATACTGGAGAGAAACCTTTTCACTGTGGTGTGTGTGGATCTGCATTTTCTCAAAGTTCCCATCTTAAACAACACATGGTAACACACACTGGAGAAAAAAGACACCGCTGTGATGTTTGTGGATCAAGTTTCTCCTGCGGTTCTAATCTCAAGCAGCATATGTTGACACATTCGGGAGAAAAATCATTTTTGTGCGAGGTTTGTGGATCAAAATTTTCTCAGAGTTCAGTTCTCAAACGACATATGCTAATACACTCTGGAATTAAACCATTCCAATGTGAGATTTGTGGAGCTAAATTCTCTCGTAATACAGAACGAAAACAGCACTTGTTCACACATCTTAGAGAGAAAACCTTTCTCTGTGAAATTTGTGAAAAAAAATTTTCCAGTGCAGCTGAACTTGATCAACACATGTCTACACATTCTGAAGAAAAGAATGAATTTGAGGCTGAAGGATCGGAATTTTCTCACAACTCAGACTTCACCTTATCAGTCTCCAACTGTGAAACAAAATTTTATGAAGGTGATTTTCCCCACAGCTCAGATCCTTCTTCAGATATGTTCAGCTCTCTTGAAACAACCTTCCTATGTGAGATTTGTGATTCAAAATTTTCCAATATTACTGATTTCAGTGAGCACATGTTAACCCACACGGAAGAAAATAGTGAACAGTTTGTGAACTCAAAACCACAGTCAGATATAAGTGATTTGATCACGGAAACTATTGAAGCTAATAGTCAGTCTGTAAACCAAATGTTTCAACATACCCCAACAATGTTTTTAGCAGAGCACACCACAGAATAAAGAGAACAATAAATCATACCACACATAAATAATCTGGTGTAGCAATTCTACAAAGTGATTTTAAGCAGAATGCCTTCATTTTTTTAATAAACGATGAACAACATTAAACCATTAACTTTGTATGATGGAAAGTTCAATCATTGCAGTTCTATAGCTCACCAGCTAATAACAGAAATTTCTATCAGTTACACACATATATAACAATACAATAATACCCCACTTTACTTACCAGGTCGAGTCATACCAAAGACTTTAAAAATGGTACTTGATACCACCTTGCTTAACACTCAGCATTATAAGGTACGGTTCAAGGGTAAAGTGGAGCAATCCTGGGAATGGAGTAGCGCCCTCCCCTACACCTTGGTGTAGTAGCTATCGAAAAGGGAGCCTTCGGGTCACCCTTGACTATGGTCGCTAACTTAACTTACTTACCTGCTTTGGGTTGGGCTCACCTGGCATTCACTCTAGGTAGGTGATATTAAGTTGATTGCCTGGTCCCTGGGGACTTTCCCCACCAGGCAGTACCTGCTTAGCAGGGCTGAGTTTATTGTTTGGTGCCTGAAGCACCCCTAAAGAGGAATGTCAAAGTGACCAAACATTTTTTTGTGAGGGACATGCATGAGTCTCGATTTATGCATGACCTACCACAATAAAATGACCTTTTGTCATCTAACCTGATGGGAGGTTGGATGAATCCATACCTTATTTTATGACATTTTGGCCTCTATCAAATTCCCTTTTATACCATTTTTCTTGACTAAATTTCAGTTCAGTGAACATTATTACATCTAATCTTTTCTTACTCAGCTATGTCATCTACATCATAATAAAAAGATGTAAAATAAATTTTTCTTTAAAAATATATTTAAAATAAATAAAATACAGGAAAATTACAATAAAAGATAAAAGAAGCTAAAAAGAATTTTAAATACAATAAAAACACATAAAAAATGTATATAAAGTACAATATTTTCATTTAAAAAAATTGTAAACTAATGTCCACAATTACATAGTTCTGATAGAATAGATAAATGATCATAATTTTATTAATTATTCTTTACCAATTAAAACTAAAATAGTCTTTAATCATATTCTTCCACCTGTTGTTTATGTTAATTGTAAGGTGTTTGTCATCATACCTAAGGCATTTTAAAGAGCATGACACAAGGTAAATAACATAAATTTATTATTTCTGTTCATTATTCTTTAAAAATATGATTAAATATCTTTTAATGTTCTTTAAAGTAAGTGATCATTATATTCTATTGCAAGTTATTTATGTTAGTTTAACTGTGTTCATATTTTAAAGCATTACGTCTGGCTTACATTAAAACCCAGGATACATTACTACTTTGAAACTAATCAATGACATAAGGAAGGGTATGGCTCTATGTAGATATGAATGACAAAAATTTGTTTTATTGTGATTTAATGGTACAATAACAGTTGTAAATAAATTATTTGGCCATAAATGGGTTAAAATTACAACTAGATTTAGAAAATGACAACTGAACTACTACTACTACTGCAGTTACTAGGTTAACTGGCTGTAATTTATAGTTGCTGTGTCATTATGAAAACCAACCACTTCATTCATATATATATAGAGAGCAAGAGAAAGAAAGTGCTGGAAAATATACAGGACAACTTACTGTTGCGTGGAATCTTTTCAATATTCAAAATAGATCTATTTGTATAATAAATACTAAAACGCAAATTTGTTAATCTCAATTGTCATTTTCCCAATAATCAGGTGATTATGAAATTCTTTTATTTTGAACTATTTGAATCTGATAACAATAAGTTGGAAATAGAAAAATTATTGACTTTTATTAAGATTACCAGCTTTGTATATTAATAGTGTGTGTGTGTGTGTATATATATATATATATATATAGACAGATAATGAACAAACTGGTTAATTCCTATCAACTCTCATTGGTTCCTTTAAGATATTACAAATATTTTCCAAGAGATTTCTATAGTATTTTTATATGTAGCTTGAAATTTATATATTTTTAAAATCTATTTATGAATTAATTCATATAAAGTTTTACCATTTTGTTGATTTTTTCCCAATCACTTTTAGGTTAGTGCAAATTAATGGAATATCAACAATAAATCTTTTTCTCTGATTTTGTCTCAGATGCTTTGAAAATAATTCTGAATGTAATCAGTTTTCATTAAATAACTATTAAAACTAGAAAATGTTCATCAAATACCTCTACATGAGATTTTCACTAAAAACTGAATGAAAATCAGTGTAGAGATACAAAAAAGATAAAATAAGTAATTTTTTTCCATATGTCAGACTATTACTTTAATATTTGAAATACATCTCAGTGGAAAAGAAATTTCTGTATCCACTAACAAATTTCATTTGTTCCTTAGCTCATGTCTTACCCTTCTATAAAATTTAATTGAAATCTGAGAACTTTCAGAGATATTGTCTAAACAAATTAATATGCATGGGTACATAATTTCTGTCCTGTAGAAATTTAAAATGTTTGTTACAAATTTATATTGATTGACACTGAAATTAAATATTTGTGTTATCATGTTAAAGTTATGAAGTTGTCAACAAACCACAAGCAACTTTTATGGGAAAGGGTAAGTCCACTTCTAATCAATATGTGGGACAGGATGATTCAGCAACATTTACTATTAAAGGATGTTGAGTTAAATCCTTGGAGGTATGAGCATAAACAATCTCCACATCAATCATAAGAAAGGTGGAAGAGCAATCAGGATTCGGGATAAAACATTTAAAACAAAATTCAAATGCAATTAAAATTGTTTCATAAAAAAAACATGAATATTCTTTTCATTTTTGAAAATAAAGAAGAACTATAAATTATTTTACTTCATTTTTTTTTTGTTCTGAATTTGTTTAGATGATTTGAAAAGAATCTGATTATTTTCCTATGTCTGTCCCATAACAGTTATTATATCCAAAAGACTTGCCACTTTCTGATATTGCTTGTAAGTGGATATTTCACATTGTCTTTTCTGCAAATGAAACATTGACCCTATTGGAATCATTTCCCTACTTATTATAGTTTGTAGCAGGGGTTTTGAATAAGAGAGGAAGATGTGCAATGTTTTCTACAGATGAAACATTGGCCCTTTTGGAGTCATTTCTGTACATAATTACCATATTTTGTAGCAAGAATTATGATAAAGAGAGGGAAATGTGAGATGCTCTATTCAGATGAAACATTGGCCTTCGTGATGCTATTTTCATATTTAATCATGTTTAGGTTCTTTGTTTAATAGCATATCAACTTTCATAGGTTATTTAATCCCAAAGCCATCCTTGTAAAAAGATAGTAGTGGTACTATTTAATCCATAGCTGGGGTGGATAATAAGAGAGTTTTATTTGTCGCTGCCTCCCACCTGACAGGATTTGACACAAGGTCAATGACCCGAAAGTCGATTATAGTGGGGATTTAGGGGAGGGGAAGTTTGGGCATGAGCTGAGGCTCAAACCCTGCTGGACTATGCAGGTCATCAGACCCACTTGGAGCAATGTAGGCCTGATGGGCCTAGCTGGTCTTGGACCCAAAACTGGATCCAGGCATGTATGCCTGATTATAGCTTAAACTGGACAGCAAAGTCCAGTGCTATACAAGGGGGACAAAGGTGTCAATGTTGCAGTTCGCCCACCCGATGGTTGCCCAGCTGAATCTGGAGGCCTTTCAGCCTTAAATCTGCCATTGACTTTGATACCCCAGATGGCATGAATGCCAGACGGCCCAGCTAAATAATTGTTCCAAAGATATTAATCCAAAAGTAAATAGAGTGACTGGAGTTCAAACTTACTACAATGTCCAGTATGTAAGTCCACATGCCATGGGGACTCCTCGTATCAGATTTTGTGAAAGAGGTTCTGAATTAGAGGAAAACATGAGACAACACAATAATGAGTGTGAAAAAAATATTTGTATATTAGTGTTTTCCCTGCTTACATGCAAATATTCTTTACTGCAGCATTGATTTTTCTCCAGCATCTAGTAACCAGGATGAAGAAAGAGTAGATAGCTAAGAATATGTGATTAATTTAGGAACTTGGAATTTCAAAAAGTGGTATTTCAGTAATCCTCTTGAAATTTCAAGGCACTCGAAGTATTTTGGATTGACCAAGATGTGGTCACTCTCAAAAGCTGCAATATAAAAATGTATAAAAAGGTTTTTTTTATTTAGCAACATCACATCCTCATGCATATTGATGTTATTTTTTTATCATTAATATATAAAAAGTATCAAGGCTGAAGCTTTATTTTTATGTTCAAATTTCAATGAAGATGTTTTTACTGCTGATATATAATAAAACGATGATGATTAGTCATCTATAGTACTGCTCAGGTGAAGTCTAAATAAGTTAGTGCCAATTTAAAGTTAGCCTCAATACTTTTTTAATTAAAGGTTTTTTGTGAAACATAAGATTTTGTAAGTGCAATATTATCCATTTTCATCAGATCTAGCTCTAAGATAGTTTTTTTTGTTTCCTAATTTGAAAATTCATCTCAAGAGCAAGATTTGGGGACATAGAGAAAATTAAAAGAAATACACGGCTTCAAACTATATTGGAAACAGAGTTTAAGAGGTGCTTCAATCAATGAAAAACTTGGTGGAATAAGTATGTTGTATGCCCAGAGGACAATTTTGAGCAAATTGAAGTTTAATTCATTGTTCATTTCTGTCTTGGTAAATAGAGCTTCTATTTTTGTGCTTTTTGAAAACACCTTGTATATTTTTCTGAGTTATATTTCCAGTGAAAAGACATTATATCCTGATAACTATGTTTGAGCTCTGGTAAAAGCCATTATTTTGATTGCTGATGTTCAAGGCAAATATTACCCTGTGATGAATTATCCTCTACTGAACACAGATACTAGAGTGATCATTTTCTGGTGCTCAGTGATCACCTCATGATAAGAAAGAAACAGGATTGTAAAACTTCATTTATTTTCGAAAACCAACTTTGAGGTACAGATCTATCAGACCAGTTGTCTGTATGAAAGGTTTTGATTTCTTTGTCTAATGTCACATCAACCTTCATGGGTTATTTAATGCTAAAGCCATCCTTGTAGAAGAATAATTGTAGTATTAAACCCATAGCTAGGGAATATAAGAGTTCATACATTTCCCAATGGTATTAGTCCAAAAGTGAACATAATAGTGTGACTAGAGTTATATATATCATATAACTGTGCAAAAAGCTCTTAAAAAATGCCTGCACTAAAAAGGTAAATATAAACGTACAATAAAGGCTATTCCCTAACCTCTAGGCATAAAATAACCCTATACAGGTTGACATGTCATTAAAATCAATCAATCATCTCTGTTTCTTGCACATGAGTGGTAGACTTGTCTATTCAGTTTCCAGCAGGGGACATTTTGTTTACTTGATGCCATCTTTGGTAGTGTTTTTCACTGATACCTGCATTTCCTTACTCTTCACCCGAAAATAAGGTTATCACACCTGCTGCTAATCTTGACACATGTTTGGCAAAATCAAGCCACCATACTATGCCTGCTTGTTGGAGTGAAAAATAATTCATCTCACTCTTCAAAATTTTCTCGTATTTGGACTTTATTTTAGCAGAACAGCTGGTTTGAATTCAGTTTTCTTTTTCTTGAATCAGTTGCCTTACCAAAGCTGAAAAGCCTAGTCTTCCCTACTATTTACTCATAACTAGGAGAAGAGATGATTTCATGCCTTTCCCAATGGTATTTGAACTTGTGCCAGTCTAAGCTAAAGTCTATTTGGTTAAAGTGTTTAAAAGTTAAAGATGTTATCTATCTATCTATCTATCTATCTATCTATAAAGATACATTGATTGACTGATAGAGAGCAAGATACATAAAGAGAGAGATTCATTATCATCAAGTCATGCTGACATCACAGTTTTTCCCTGACTCTCTCTCTCTCTCCATCTGTTCTTATCACCCATACTCTCGACAGGTGTTCTAAACTACATCCTGTGTTCACACTGAACTGATGTAAATAAGTTTTTGCAGGTAAGCCTACACTGGCACATCCATGTGTAGAATATTACTTATGAGTTTGTTCTTGCTTCTCCAGCAGTGTCCTGCATGTCTTGTTCATCTTACTTGGATGGTTTTTGAGATGGGAGGTGAGTGGCTGTACAGCTGTTGTTTTGTGGGATGTTGCTTGCAGGATTTGTTCAAGATAGCTCATAGCATTTTTGTGTAGTTCCCATCTAGCTTCTTCTCTGTGTGTTCTGTTAGCATCCATACAGTAGTATTAACACAGCCGCAGCTTGGAAGAAATTCTGTTTTATTTTATCAGATAGATTAAACTTCTATCTTATTGATAACCTATCAATAACAGTCCACACTTTCACTAGGCATATATTAACATCACTTTCAGTAGATGAGATATTGTCGAAGTACGTGAACTTGTCTACTAATTTCAGATGCTAGTTTCTTAGAGTGGAAATGGCTGCTTCTCATTTAAAAGTGAGAGAGTACAGAAACTCTATAAGATTATCTTCAGAATATTTCAATATCTCTTTTACTTATCTTAGATTTACACATGTAATTTTTAAAGTCAATTGGAAGCTGAAAATATGAAAATTGTATGGAATTTTCAAAATTAAATCAAATACTTTTCTTTGGGTTTCTTTACCTTTAAATTTTTTTATAAAAGAATTATCCATTTATGCTGAGAGCTGAATATATAAAATAGCATGTCACCTAGAAGTCTAAAAACCTACAGTCGCATCTGTTGTTACATCTAATATGCTTAGTGTAACAGTTATCATCATAGGAAATGGAACCTATGACCCAAGTTCAAGCCCTAGATGAGGCTGTTTGTGGTTCACTTTGTGCTAATGACCTTGGGAAAGAAATGAACCCACTTGTGCTCTACTGTTATAGGTAAATAGTAAGAAAAATTGGTTTCTTTAGCCTTGATTAGGCAACCAGTCTAGGAGAAGGAAAACTTTGAATTCACACCAGCTATACTTGAAAATTGACCCTGTGTCACATCCTGCCCATTGTGGAGGGGTTGGATGAATGCATACATCTGTTGTAGTTATTATGTATTGTGGCACATTGGCCTTACATTGCTTACACTGGTTTCTCTGTTTAATGGCATAACAACCTTTGTGGGTTATTTAATACCAAAGCCATCCTTGCAAAAGAACACTAGTGGTAATATTCAACCCATAGCAGATAAGGATAAGAGGGTTCATTCTTTTCCCAAAGGTATTAGTCCATAAGTGAATGTAATAGTATGACTGGAGTTTGAACTCACTTTCTATGATGTTGTAGTCCTGCCCATTAGCCATTATGCCACAGGGACTCCCCCGACACATGCAAGATTGCTTACTGTATTTGCTGCTCCTCAATGATTACTTATCTAAGTACTCAACAGGTTTCTCATTGCTTAACTCTAACGATTTAACAGGAACTAGTGCTTTCAGCACAGCTACATAATAAGATATTTTAATCGTCTGGTATTTAAACTTAATTGAAAGTTATCTATTAATGTTTTTGTTTATTTTCATTTTTATTTACTTATGATGCTACCAATTAAGTTGATCTGCTTCAAGTCTGTAATTCAGTGTCCTCTATTGTATATCATACCCCATTCTCCCCATAGCACAACAATATATCTATCCCATACCTTCATATGCAAATTATATTCAACCTTTCTCAAATACCACAACACCAATCTTACAAAGAAAAATTGTTCATGGATATTGGATCTTCTTTATTGATTGCATGCCAACCTACCTAAGGTTATTTTATGCTTTCAAGTGAGGGAATCATGTTCATTGTATATTTATATATAGATTTTTTGTATAGTTGTTTCTTAAGTGGTTTTTTTTGGGGGGGGACACAGTCCAATCAAACACAAAAAATTTTTAAACAGATCTTTTTGACCCATTGATGAGACTCTAACAAGTACTTCCACTTCAGGTTAGAGTGAATCTGGGAGTAATAGCAATGAAAGGGTACTCTACACTCTCCAGATCCTCAGAACTGAATCCTCACCATCAGATGCAATTTAGTGTCATACTTAGAACATCCCTTTTCTAGGAGGGATGATGGTCTTGTCCCCCACTCAGTCTTGGAAAAATTTTACCCAAATTTTCAACTCTTCTCTATGCCTACGATAACAAATTTACTCCAGCCTAGTCGGCTGAGGAAAGGAGCTATAGAATACACCAACTGCATCTCTGCTAAGGGGTAAGATTCTCTCAATGAGTGTTCTGGGTATTAGATTAAACAATCTGATAGTGAGGTTAAAGTAATGTTGGAGCTTTGAGGAATGCAGAGTACCCTTTCATTGCCATTGCTCCCAGGTTCACTCTGACCCCAAGTGGTAGCACCTGATAGGGTCCTATCTGTGGGTCAAATATTACTGTTTGACCTTTAAACTGTGTGCAAACAAATGACTTATACTAAACTGAATTCTAAGAAATAGAACTGTTTGACCATTTAATTGTGTCTAAACAAAGGATTTATGTTTAATTTAAGTGACACATAACAATACTTGGAACTATTTAACTGTGTGTAAAAAAAAACACTGGCTCAATTAAAAATGTTATCAACAAAATGTGTTTACACATCATATATATTTAATATATTTGTATAAAGAGGATTTGGCATTAAATAACCTACAATGGTTGATATGCTATTATACCCAACCAAGCCAAATCATATATATTTCTTTAAAGAGGATTTGGCATTAAATAACCCACAATGGTTCATATGTCAAAACCAAATCTTATATATTTAATATATTCGTATAAAGAGGATTTGGCATTAAATAACCTGCAGTGGTTGATATGTCATAAAACCAAACCTTACCAAACCAAATTCACTTCCTGCATAATAGCAAGTGGGGCACCTTGTGTGCAATAATTGTTTGCAAGCTAGACGAACTAACCATTACTAGTGAGTTCCAATCTCACTGGGTTTCCATACATCCGACCTTGAGCCACAACTGACGAAAGCTTCGTAAATAACTTTGATTTTTAGCAAGCTTCACTAACAGACCTTTGTTAGTGAGTTTGTTTCTTATTCGGAGCGCCATACTTCTGGCCTTGTGTTTATCTAAACTACACAGAGTAAATGACTGCGATTAAATTATGGCAAGTAATCCAGGTATTAAACATTTAAGATAACGAAATCGTTATAAATTTAATTAGGATTTTTTTTATGTGAGGGACTTATTCATTTTTCACCGATTGCTTTCCAATGTTATTCTCTATGATTAACAATACCTTAAAAAAGCATTATTCGTATATATAATTCGACTTTTGAAGTTAATTTAAATCCCCACAGAGTTTGTTTTTTTTTTTAAGTTTTTTCTTTTTTTTTTGTTGCTTTTTCTTCTTTTCTTTTCTTTTCTTTATTTACTTAATGAAGTCGTGAAGACTCAGAGAAAAACTTTAGCCCCAACGACAAAAAATATCTGAACATATTTTTGGAAAGAATATATTGTTTATCGCTCATTGTATATGTTTTTAATTATTTATTTAGCTAAATATCGAGATGAAGGAAAGGTGAGTATTGAAAAAATTCAACTCAGAAAAATTTTAAAGATACCACTGGAATATCTGATAAGAAATTATAGAAAATTTATCCCACAAAAGAACAACACAACGAACACTAGAATTTTCAACAAATAAATGTTTTTCGATGTTCTTTGATCTTCATTTTCATATGTTCGGGATTCGTTTTGAATACTAAAAAAAGAAAAAAAAAATGAAATACCATGAAACATCCAATAAGATACTTCCTCAGTCCATTTGAAAAATTGATATTTTTAATCAAAATTTTTCCTTCAAAACTTTGAAAAATTTATCGACGTCTTCAGCAGACGATATGTTAATGACGTTATCATCCACAGAATTTGAAATAAAACACAAAAATGTTCATTAAGGTATTTATTTATCGATCTCTTCGCGGGGTTCGGGTGAATATGATACACAGTCAGATTTATCGTGACGGCTTTAGGATAAAGGTATGATTAGCTCAAGAAATAGTCCAGCTCTCATTTCTCAGGAGACGCCGCAAAACATCATGGATTGCCTCTTGCCATACCCCTTTCTTTGATTGATTAATTAATTAATAAGAATTCATTTCTTCTCGGCAATATTTTCGTTTTGTTATTGTCTTTTGGGGTTGATTTATCACAAACATTAAGAATTAAAACTTTCATCTTTTTAAATGATAGTTGCTTAAAATCAATTTTAACGCATTATTTTAAACTAGTATTGAAATTTAGGCATAATCTGATTCCAATGGTCCCGTCCAATATTTAGCTTCCTGGTGCTTCAACTTAATGTGTATATACCCAATCCCTCTACTGTAGACAGGATGTGACAATGTGTTACACACCATTTTTATACAAGTACATTCTCCAGCCTTCCTCAGACTGACCATATACCTTTGTAAGGAAAGAGACTGTAGGCATACAAGTAATAATTATCTCCCTTACGTAACTTACATGTCCATTAGGGCTTCTAGACAGTTCTAGAAACCTCTTCACGTCTTTTAACCCCTGTCCTTTGAACAGTGGAGACATTGTCTCTGATCCTGCCAGGGAATGGTAAAGGCATATGGTGATACTACTTACACTCATCAAGTAAACCTTTATCCATTTTTGTACCCCTTCCACATTCTGCTTGTCCATGGAATAATTTGTGTATTTTTTATCTGTTGGGTCACATTTGTGTATTCTATCTTTTCATACCACTGATATGTATATTGTATATATTAAATGTTCTTGTATGTGTCTATGAGTTTATTTTATCTTTCCTTCTATTGTATTCAGTGTTAGTATATCACGGATACTAATATTGATCCTTCATGAGAGGGAGCTCTACTAAATATCTTCCTTAGCACCAAAATAATGGTTTATTAAAACCGAAATATTATAGCATTAACCTTCTTTCACAATAAATTCATCACTTTGGATTACTTTGTTTTTCAATTTTTCTCCATATTTTGATACCTGAAAATAAATCATTTCCCGCATTAAATATTCATTTTTATTTCATTTTCAGTTTCTACTTCTTGCGAACTTGGTACGCAAAAGCAATATGACCACTGCAAAAATTAAAAAAACTTTACACTGTGACATTTGTGGACTAGCAGCTGTCAGTAACTCAATTCTTCTCCAACATATGAGAACACACACTGGTGAGAAACCTTTCCAATGTGAGGTCTGTGAATCAAAATTTTCTCGTAAGGCATATCTCAAACAGCACATGCTGATACATACAGGAGAAAAGCCTTATTATTGTGAAGAATGTGGATCAACATTTACCCAGAGCTCAAGTCTCAAGCAACATATGCTTTTGCATGCTGGAGTGAAAAAATACCACTGTGAACTTTGTGGATCTAGATTTTCTTCTGGCTACAATCTCAAACAACACATGTTAACACATTCTGGTGAGAAACCTTTCCACTGTGGAGTTTGTGGGTCAGCATTTTCTCAAAGTTCCCATCTCAAACAACACATGGTAACGCATACTGGCGAAAAAAGATTTCACTGTGATGTTTGTGACTCAAATTTCTCTCGTGGGTCAGATCTTAGAAAACATTTGGTAACACACACTAGGGAAAAATCTTTTTTATGTGAAGTTTGCGGGTCGAAATTTGCTCAGAGTTCAGATCTCAGACGTCATATGCTCATACACACTGGAGTCAAACCATTCCAGTGTGAGGTTTGTGGGGCTAAATTTTCCCGTAGTACAGAACGCAAGCAGCATCTGTTTACACACATTGGAGGAAAAACTTTTCTCTGTGAGCTCTGTGAGTCAAAATTTTCTAGTAGTTCTGAACTCAATCAGCACATGTTGACACACTCTGGGGAAGAAAACAATAACGAGCCTCACCAGTGACTGCTAGTGTGAACAGAAGTAAAAACTGAATATCTTGAGAACTTGGAATCACAGCTAGACCCAGACATTTATCAACTCAGGACTCAAGCCAGATATACCGGGTTTAATAATGTTAATAATGATAATAACAAAAAGCAAAAATAATTGAATTTTTAGCAACATCTCCGCAAAGAAAGCAAACATCTTTCAGAATTATCAACTTTGATGGAAAATGTCCTTTCAAGAAAATTATTTTAAGCACTTTTGGCTTAATAGTTATCATTGTAGGAAGTGTAATTGACTTTGTGAGGTTAAATTTTAAGCAAGGCTGTTTGCATTTCTCATAATGCTAGTACCATTGAAAAATGTATGAATCCAACTAGTCTCATTTCAGTTTTGAGTAATTTGTAGGATAGATTAAACTTTTTAACTTTGGTATGTCAACCAGTCTAAGAGAAGGGAAATTCTGAATTGACACCATCTGAAAAAGAATGAGCCCCTCCACAGGCTATTCTTTCCCAAGATGCACTACATGAGTAGTGCTCCCATGACCAAATTAGGTTATGGAATCAGTGAGAGACAGTGAGTGAGTTATTTTTTAATCACTTTATATCATACTGATGTTGCAGATAGCAAAAACATTCAATCAAGATATTAGATGTGAATCAAAAGTATTTTTGTCTTTTATAGACATTTACTCCAAAGATTATTTCATGTACATATCTAAAGACTATCTCTGACATCACTATATTTATAATAATAATAATAATTATAATAATTTAATCTTTGCAAATTTTTCGATCTAGTTTTAACTGGTGGTTTTTCACTGAAATCTAAGAGATGGAATGTCTCCTCAGGTCTTCTGGACTCTCCTATGTATTCTAGTTGATTTTAACAGCACTGTGGTCTGGATGGTCTCAATCCTTCCTCTGATCTCCAGTTGCTCCAGTACCAACTATAATTGGTATCACTGTCACTTTTGTGTTCCACTGCTTTTTCAGTTCTCTAGCAAGGTCCAGGTATTTTTCCAGTTTTTCACTTTCTGGTTTGCTATAATGGCAAAATCCAGTAGATGTCTAGTTCTTTTCCTCTTGTTGATTAACACTGGTTGGGATTTATTGCTCTGTTTGTAACTCAAAGTCTCAGAGAATTATATGCATCTCATTTTCTTGGACAGATTCTGGTTTGTGCATAAGCCATTTATCAGCATAGTCAAATTCTAGTCTCTTGCACAGTTCCCAGTGGATCACCTTTCCTACCCAGTCATGCTCTGCACTTGTGCTAGTTTGCTGCATCTACTTTTGTAATTAACAGTTTCATCTCTATTACATAACCGACACTTGCTATTATTCTGTGTATCATCAATTTTTGCTTTGAATTATAATTATTATTATCATAGTATATTCTAATTTTTTTCTAAATCAACTTAGAGTTCCTGGATATCTCTCGAGAGCTCCTGCATGTTTTTTTAAGCTTATGTAATGTTTTATACATGGTATCTTTTGATGATCCTAATTCTTATGAAATATATAGTGCTGATGGTAACATTCTTCTCTACCTCAGGTTTTAAAGCATCATTATTAGCAACTGATGATCATCCACTCCTGGGCTTTATTTCAAGAGACAATATACTGAATTCAAAATGCCTAAACCAGTTTTGGCCAATATGATCAGCTATTCTATTATTTCTTTCTGAATCACAAATTTGATGTGCAGTTATAATGATTTTAAGGCCCAGTTTAAAATAATGCCTCAAAATTGTCAAAATCTTAAATCTTGTATTTTATAACATATGAAATAATAAGTTCAGCTAAATAGTATTTGTGATAATAGTAAAATAAGTTTAACATAAATAGCATTTATATGTACAAATGAAATAAGTTTTAGTCTGTAAACAGCGAAAATACTTTTGATACACCCTAATATAATTTATGGATATTGTCTACAAAAAGAAAACATTTAATAAAGATAAGATGTTTGGGTAATATTGAGTAATGACATATCAAATCTCATGGTTTATTTAATGTCAAAGCCATCCTTGTAGAAAGAAAATAGTGGTACTATTTAACCCATAGCTGGAGGGATAAAGAAGTTCATACATTTCCCAAATATATTTGCCCAAAAGTGAATGTAATAGCGCAACTGAAGTTTGAACTTGCTTACTACAATGTCACAATCAAGCACGTTAGCCACTATGCGATAGGGACTCCCCCACACTAAACTTTCAAATGCACAGATTATATATGACTTGCAGTAATTATTCATGTTATATATAGATTGTAAGATGGTCCTTATTTTTAAAAAATAAAGAATATAGAGCCACTTTTATTAAAGGTTTTGATAATTATTTGTATTTAAAGGGCCTTTTCTTTGTTTTTATCATTTATTTACTTTAGGTTATGTCCTTGTTTACACAGTATGGAAAATGGCTTCAGGTTCATCAGAAATTTCATATACTCTCACACTTTGCCAGTGAGGCTTAGAATACACTGACTGTATTCCCTGCAGATGGGTAAGACTATACCAAAAGGGGTGTCCTGGGTATGACACTAAATTGTATCTGATGATCAGAAGTTTAGAATACTATTACTTCCAGTTCCACTCTGACTCAGAGTGATTGTAACTGTCCCATTTATGGATCAAATTGATCAGCTGGGAGTCCCTGTGGTGTAGTGGCTAACATGCTGGACTGTGATAGTATAGTAATCGAGTTCAAACTCTTGTCATATTTGTTCACTTTTGGACTTATATCCTTTGGACTGGTAAGAACCCCAAACTTCTCCCTGCAACTATGGGTTAAATAGTAACACTATTATTCCAGAAGGATAGATTTGGCATTAAATAACTTACAAAAGTTGATATATCATCAAGCAAAGACACCAAACCAAAACCAAATAGGTCCATTTAAAAGTTATTTGTATTTGATAGGACCATGAGCAAAATAAGAAACTCTGAAAAAACAACTACACAAAAAATGTATTTATGAATGTGCAATGAGCTCAATTCCCTAACCTCTAGGCATAAAATAATTCTAGATAAGTTGAAATGCAGTTAAAATTAATCAAACAACAAATTTAAATGTTAATTAAATACAGAAATGACACACTAAATAAAATCCTTTTAAGAAGTGATTAAAAACTTGAAAATAAAATACTATAACTTTTAAAAGGATTCATATTTGATAAGTCTATGTACAAACTTGAACACAAGTGAGCCCATGCTCCAAGCACCAAACTTCCCTTTCCTTCTGCTACTGTTTTTGATGCAACCTTAACTACCAACTGAAATAAATTTTTAACCAATAGACTTTTTGACTCTATCAATTGCTTGTTTACAGAATCAGAAATACATCTTTCTTTGTTCTTTAACTCTTGCTTGTCATTCATTTTCAGTCACTCAACCCAATGACGAATGATACAACACTGACCTTATCAGGACAGTGTTCTCTTCTCCTCTCACTCCTTCTATTCTCTCTTGCATACACGAATATAACGTTATTATTGTTTTCATGTGACTACTAATTATAAACCTTCTCTTTCACAAGTTGATGAGCATTAGATTTTTTAAATTTCATTGCTATCACTTTGCTTTGGAAATTAAAAAAAAAAAGTCAAGATGAATATTGTGTTTATTCAAAGTGTTTTTTTAATTCATTTTTCTTATTTCCTTCTTTCACATCCATCTTTCATTTAATTCCTTTCCTTTTTTTCATTTCTTCCTTTCTATTTATCTCTGTATTATTGTTATCTAATAAATTTTGCCTCACAGGCCTCAGGTTGCTTAAAATGAATAGTCACCCTCCTAAACAATGTGCAGTCTGTCTCCATGTGTATTTACCCAATCCCCTCACCATAACGGGTAAGATCTAAAATAAGGTCTATTTTAAAGCAGAGTGCAGCTGTATCATAATTAATTGAAATTCATAATGGATACTTTTTAGTTGTCGACCGTAGTCGAGGGCAACCTAAAAGTTCACTTTCCAATAGCTACTACACCAAGGTGTAGGGAAGATCACTACTCCTTTCCTTGGATTGCTCCATTTTACCCTTGATATGTACCTTATAATGCTGAGTGTTAAGCAAGGAGATATCAAGTACCAGTTTTTGAGTCTTTGGTATGACTCGACTTGAGATTGAACCCTGGTCTCCCAGGCCATTGGTGAACACTCTACCCAATTGGCCAGTAAAGACTCCATAAATGGTACTTGATTTTTCCTTGCTTAACTCTCAGCATTATAAGGTATGTATCAAGAGTCAAGTGGAGTAATCCAAGGAAAGGAGTAACACCCTTCCCTACACCTCGGTCTAGTAGCTATTGAAAAGGGAACCTTCGGGTCTCTCTCAACAAAGTAATGGATATACTTTACTCAAATCTAAATGATACTAGCTATTTTATGGTTGGGATCATATTTAATTTCAACCTTATTCACCAGGTTTCAATATTAACTCAAGGGTATATATTGATACACTAGTACCTGAATAAACAGAAAGTAAATACAAAATGAACTCATATGAATATATATATATATATATATATATATATGGGACATTAAATACACATTTATAATGTAGACCAGTTGGCTGGGACTGTAGAATACACTGACTGCACCTCTGCACAAGTGTTCTGGATATGACACTAAACAATCTGATGGTGAGGCTTTGCTGGAGCTTTGGGGAATGCAGAACACCTCTTCATTGCCATCACTCCCCGGTCCACTCTGGCCTGGAGTGATAGCGCCTGATAGGGTCCTATCTATGGGTTGAGTAGAACTAAAATGCATACTTATACTAAACTGAATTGCTTGAAATAGAACTATCTTGACATATAAACTGCATACTTATGCTAAATTGAATTGTTTGAAATAGAACTGTTTATTTGTATAAAAACTATATTGTTTGACATTGAAACTGTACTTACGCTAAACTGAATTGTTTGAAATAAAACTGTTTTGACTTTTAACTGTGTGTAAACAAAAAAAAACTATCCTTATACTATACTGAATTGTTTTAATAAGAACTGTTTGACTAAACTGAATAGCTTGAAATAGAAATGTCTGTGACAATTTAACTGTGTACTCATGCTAAACTGTATAGTTTGAAATAGAACTGATTATTTGTATAAAAATAGATTTGGCATTAAATAACCTACAAAGGTTAATATGCCATAAAAGCCAAACAAACAACTATATAAAACAAGTATTACATAGTGCAATAGTTTGCAAGCTGTAATAGCAGACCATGTTAGTAAGTTAGATTCTCACTGGAAACTTCATGCTTCCAGCTTTGAACCACAACTAAGGTTTGGTTTTATGGCACATCAAGCATTGTTGGTTATATAATGCCAAATCCATTTTTATACATAAAACAGTTCTATTTCAAGCAATTCAGTTTAGCATAAGTACATAGTTTAGTTCTATAGACAGGACCCTATCAGATGCTACCACTCTAGGCCAGAGTGGACCTGAGAGCAATGGCAATGAAGTGGTACTCTGCATTCCTCAACTGGAACCTCACAATCAGATTGTTTAGTGTCATATCCAGGATACTCATTGGGGGAGTCTTACCCCTCTGCAGAGAAGTAGTCAATGTATTCTACAGCCTCAGCCGACTGAGAAACCCACAACTAAGTTAAGCTTAGTAGATAATTATATAAGAAGTATTACAATAATAATTAATGTGTCCCAAACTTCAATTACATACATGTTTCTATCAACAAGCAGTGCATACAAGTGTGTCCAAAGATATGAACATAAAGGTCTTATATTTATTTGCAGTCTCATTTCAGTAACAAGTTAAAATAAAGTATCTTGCTGTGATTGGAAAAAGGTCTCAATTCTGTTCAATGAACAGAGGGGAAAAGCATGTCCACAAGCAAGAACTATTGAATACATCTTATCCTGCCAAAAAATGAGAACCAAAAAAGGAAGATGAAGAAGTCCCAATTCTCATATGACCAACAGATATATGGGAAGATATGCCCAGAAACCAAGGGAAGACAATTATTTTTGTCTCCCTCGAACTGGTTTTAATTCAGAGTTTTTCTCCTCTTAGATTGACTGTCATACCAAGACTTAAGAATCCAATTATCATTACAGGGGTAGAGGCTATAATAGCTGATTCATGCTTTTCATAAGAGCATTAGTGTGAAGTGCTATGCTATCAGTTCCATGCAGGATTTGAACTTAGGTCACTGATTCCATTTCCTAAGATTTTAGTGATTATAACACACACCTCCTCAAAAAGAGTTTGTTTCTATTTTTTTTTCATTCCATTTTTCTTCCATTTAAGACCCTGTAGCATAGTGGTTAACATGCTGGACTGCAATATTGTAATTTAAATTCCAGTTGTGCTATTGTGTTTACTTTCAGACTAATACCGTTGAGAAAGGTACAAACCCTTTTATCCCTCTCCAGCTTTGGGTTAAATAATACTGTTGCTGTTCATACCCAAGGATGGCTTTTGCATTCATTAACACATGAGTATTAATATACTATTAAACAAAGAAACCAAACCAAACCAAACCAAACCATATTCATCGGTCTTTTTTTTAAATCTCATTCTTTATGCTTTCCAATCTGTTTATCTTTCTTTGATTTCAACATTTCACTTCAATTGGCAAATAAATAATGGAGACTACTCTATTATTTGCATTTAATTGTTGTCTCCCTTAAGAAGTAGGTTCATTACAGGGTTGCATGAACACGGATGTAACGCTATTATGAAGTTTGGGACATCTCGCCGTGGTGTAATGATTAACGAGCTCATCTTGCACAGCATTGTTGTTGAGTTCGATTCTCACTGGTTGCTTTATTCTTTTGGCCTTGCGTCAAACTTAGCTAAGTTTAATAAATAAAATAACAAAATTCATGGATAGTGGATCTTGAAAATTGTACTCGAATTGTTCCACTCATCTCTCATACAATAACAAAAATGTAATAACAATCTAATGGCAATTCATTAAACACTTAAAATCTTTGTAAATTTAATTAGGATTTTCTTAGACGAGGGACTATTTCCTACTTCACCGATTACATACCTCTTTTGTTCTCTGGGGTTTAACAATACGATGGCAATGTTATTATTCGTAGACCGTAGACATAATTCAACTTGGGAAGTTGTGTTATTTTTTAAAACGAATGTTTTTCTTTGATATTCTTTCTTTTACTTAATGAAGAAAAACACAGAAGTTGTGAAGATTAACAAAGAAAATTTTAGACCCAACGATGAAAATTTTAAGATTATTTATTTTTTAAATTTCAAACTCGGTTTTAGAGTATATCACTGAGTGCATCTTTTTTTTCTTTTGTTGGTCTAACTATAAAAAAAAACTATCAAGATGAAAGAAAGGTGAGTATTAAAAAATATTCAACTAAGAATATTATTAAGATGCAGTTAGAAATTATGTCACAGATTAAAAAGAATGCCAACAAATAGATTTCAAATAAATGTTTCTTTTACAATATTTTTTTTCGGTGGGAGGTTTCTTTTTTAGAAATTTCTACTTTTATACATCTTCATGTGTTCAAGATTTGTTTTAAATCTTAATACCATAGAACAACGAATAAAATACTTTTCAGCATCTTTAGAAATTTCATTTATTCATTTATTTTTTTTAAAATAGAGTAATTTAAAGTAAATTTTAAGCACAACAAAGTAGCAACATTTTCAGCAGACGATATGTTGATGACGTCATCATACAAACACTGAACCTTGAAATAAATTCGGAAACTTCACCAAGGTATTCACTTATCCATCTCTCATATGATGAAGGATTGAGTTTATAGTCGAGACCCTCACATCTATGTGTAGTGGGCAGCTCAAGAAATAGTCTAAACTCTATTGAAATTTATTCACTTATTTTGGGTATTTGTGTCTGTGTCTGTATATGTGTGTGTGGAGACGCCACACTAGTATAAGATCCTATATCTTTCTTTTCTACTCTCTGTAATATTTTTCGATTTTTATAAGTTATTTTGCCACCGAGATTAGGAATTTTTTATTAATATACTTACATTTTTTAATTTGTAATTTGATCTTTACTTAGTTTGGAACGTATAAGCCTTTCTTTTGTTTAAACCACCGTCTCTGTTGTCCGCCCAGTCAGTGGGACTTAGTGGAAGGATAAGACCCCCACCTCCGAAAAGAGGTGTCCTAGGTATGACACGAAACTGCATCTGTTGGTGAGGCGCCAGTTCTGGAGTGATAGTGTCAATTATGGTTCCATCTATGGTCAAATACGTGTCATATGGATTTGCTTGAAAATTATTAATACTTGACAGAAATATTGTTAAAAAAAGTCCATGCCCTAACATCAAGACATAAAACAATCCTAAACGGGTTAACGTGTCGTTAAAATCAATCAATCGTACCCGTTATTATTAGTGGTTGAGTCACCAATGTTCTCAAGAGGAAGAAATTTACTGATAGATTTAATTATTTATTTACTTTCGCGTTTATTTAACTAGCGTTTTAGAATTTTAGGCACAGTCTGATTTTTGTGGTGCCGTTCGAAATACAGCTTCTCAGCTTAAGAGCAAAGTGTAGTATCTGAATTTTGTATAAAAACTCTAAAATAATAAACATCTTGCGAGATCTTCAGTAATAAGCATTAAATTAAAAAAAGAAAATACAATTTTATTTTCTTTCTTTTTAATGTCACTCTATTCATTCATTAATGTTAACATTTCAACACCTGTGATAGCACAAACTTTTTTCTCTCCCACTAGACTAGCATTCCATTTGCTATCATATTTTCATCGTCACAGTTTTGTTGATGTGTTCTCTTTAACAAGGTTGAAGATTAAGATTAAGACATTAGACAATATACTTTTCTTTCAGGACTTAAGAAAGCATGAAATCTAATAATACTTGAATCACAGTTGATGGAATTGAGGAATAGAGCCGACTCTCCGACAAATTGATTTTTTCCTGTTGTTTTAGATAATGAACCAAATTATGCAAAATAAATAGATTGATAAATCAATAAAAATTGAAGAGTAAATAAATAAAGATTTTTAAAAATAATATCTTTTTTTTTCAAAAGTTATTGCATTAATTTTTTTTTCAAGGTTTGCAATATACATTCATGTTAAAATCGCCTGATTTATCATTCAGACTTTTATATTCCCTTTTAAATATACTCACTCACACACAATACTTTTCAAACAAAATTTTTTGGAACCATCTGAATTTCTGCTGTTTTAAATTTTCAAACAAAAAATTAAGAAAAAAAAACTTTAAGTACAAGGTGATTATTTTGAAAATTAAAAAGACGGAAAGTAAAGTTTAGATAAATTTCATATCCTGACTGATCTTGGATACAAAAGTTGTTTAACATTTGTTTCTTGATGAAAAATTAATCGCAATTAGAATTATTGGCTCATCTGCTTATATAAATTATGTTTTCTAACATTATCAGTTACACAACCTGGTCTTACTATAAAGTAATGAGAATTTCCAGTTATGGTAACACTGTGACTTAGTAGTTAGCAAACTCCAGTTGTGCTATTATGTTCACTTCTGAACTAACACTCTTGGGGAAAGCATGAGCTCTCTTATCCTCCCAACCAGCTATGAGATAAATAGTACCACAACTGTTCTTCTACAAGGATGAATTTAGCATTATATAACCCATAGAGGTTGATATGCCATTAAACAATGAACCCAAACCAACCAACCAAATTCAGCAAGATTGTGTGCCATATATAGAGTTCTTGTGCAATAATGTGAATGCCAATTTTCAAGGTGAACAACCCCTCCTCATTTAAAGATTTTTTCCGTACAAATTTACACTCCCAGTTTCACCTTGTAAAATGAATACAGAATCACAATCAAGGTTCACTGAAGATCAAGGTGAATATTGAGGTTGGCACAAGATCACGATAATGAAGCACCAAACAAGGCTTAAAATCATTTGCAATTAACAATGCAACTGTTGTAACCTAACAAAAGGTTACTGAATGAGAAATAACCAAAACGGAGCCTGGAAATGAAATGAAATGGAAATCTTTATAGCATTAACAAAATACAATATTTAACCAGCAGCATGAAGAAGGTAAACCACTGCTTGTGGAGTCAGCATATTACCCACAGCACAATAGTGTCCAACATATTTATGAGGAATGAGACATACCTGTTGATGTTCATAGCTCCAGTATATAATAGGAACTAACATGTAGCCCACCAACAAGCAACACAAATAGTTCAGATCAGAACTAATAGTAAGGTTGTGAAATGTTTAATTCTTTAGAGAATACTTTTTATATTTCTGCTATGAGGTATAGTTATTATTATACTCTACACATTTCAGACTGCTATACTCCCCTTTGTTTCTATGCTCTCAACATTTCTGCCAATATACTATCTGACCTGCTTCAGATGCCTTTTGTCATACTCAGTAACATTCTGGTTTGGTTTGGTTTGGTTTTATAGCACAGCAACCATTATAGGTTATTTAATGCCAAATCCATGTTTATAAACAGTTTTATTTCAAACAATTCAGTTTAACATAAGTACACAGTTTAGTTCTGTTTGACCCATAGATAGGACCCTATCAGGTGCTACCCCTCCAGGGCAGAGTAGACCTGAGAGTGATGGCAGTAAAGATGTATTTCACATTCACCAAAGCTTCTGCCTTACTGGAGCCTCACCATTAGATTATTTAGTGTTATATCCAGGACATTCATTGGGGGAGTCTTACCCCTATGCAGAGATGCAGTCGGTGTATTCTGCAGCCCTAGCCAATTGGGCCATCAGTAACCTTCTGGAAACTCAGAACTTGACCCTTTCTTTGAATCCCTCGAGTATTCTTTTCTCATCCTCCCATCCATAACTTGGGTGTATCTCGTGTCAACAACTTTTTGCCTTTCTCAATGCTACATCTGATCCCAGTTCCAACAACAGTGAAAAAGGTAAAAAATGATGGATGTGGGATACCTTCAAGGTATGGATGGCAAAATGAAAAGAGTCTACACTCATGTGTCAAATGAACTATTAAGTTCTGAATTTATGGAATGTTATCAAACACAACAAAAAGGACCTGAAAAAAGCCAGAGAGTACAAAACATGAGTATAGTGACCAAGATGAGTAGAGCAGTCCACAATGTGTATAGAATAAAAATAACAATGGCTCATCTCAAAAATATAGTCAAAATATTTGTTTCTCCAAATGTTGTAGTAGTAGTAGTAGTTGTTATTGTTGTTGTTAGCATAAGTATAAAAAAGTAAAGTTGGTGACCTTAGTCAAGAGTGACTGAAACTCCCTTTTCAATAGCTACCACACTGAGGTGGAAGGAAGGCCGCGACATCATTCCTTTGAGTGCTCCACTTTATCCTTGATCCTTACCTTACAATGCTTATAATGTTAAGCAAGATGGCATCAAGTTCCATTTCTTGAGTCTTTGATATGACCTGACCTAGGATTGAACCCCAGTCTCCCAGATCATCGGCAAACACTCTACTCATTAGGCCATTGCATAGTACCAGTTAAAATACCAGGATTATTTATAATTATGCATAGTATTAAAGTATTGCACTTCTGCACTGATCAGAATGTAGTATCTACTCTCTATGAAAAGTATTATATATATATATATATATATATATATATGAGTGTTCAGGAATTAATTACATTTTACCAGAGAAGATATAAAAACAAATTTAAGTTGAATTTATTTACATATTATCAAAAATAATCACCTTCATTTTCAATGACTGTAGCCTGACAAGAAGGCAAATTTTCAATTCCCCATTTAAAGAAATCTGGGATTTTCTTCGAGGAAAAGTTTCAATTACTTTTTTTAGGTTCCTTATTTTTGAATGATCTACCATGTTCTAGTGATTGAAACAAATGAAAATCTGTTAGGGCTAAATCTGGTACAAAGGATGTGAAAGAACCTCCCATCCTAATTAACATAATTTTTCCTGGGTTTCTTTTGCAGAGTGTGCCTATTCTAATCTAGAGAATAATAATTATCATTCCAAGTATTATTCAAGTTACTGAACTTATTCTTTTTATTACTTTCTATCATATTGAGAAAAGGCATCATTATATCCAGAATTGTTAAGACAAATTCATCAAATATACCAAAATCCAAAATAAATAATAATATATCAACCAATATAATCAGTACATGACTTTTATTGAAAACTTCTTTTTTTTTAAATCTTAATTAAAAACTTTCTTTTTCCACTTACTTTTGTTTTAAATTATCCCATTTATTTCTTTCATCTTATCACAGAACTCTTGTAATGTTTGATAAGGAAAAGACAAAGTTTGATATAGATTGAATTTCTTTGTTCTTCATTTTCTTCACACCTACATTTACTCTTTGTAAAACTTGAACTAACATGGCAATAGATTTTACAAGAAATCTCTGTTAGAATATATCACAGAAAAAGAATATGTTTTAACAAATGATGTACCAAATATTTCAGGTATGTTACCAAACATACCAACAAATACCAAAAGTACAAAATTTATTACAAGTACACCAATATTGGTAGTTATGATTTAGATTAATTACTGGTCCTATAACCTGGTTTGTTCATGGGAGTACTACTTATATAGCATACTTTTGGTTAGAATAGCCAGGTACAGCCCATCTCTATCTAGATCTAAAATTGGTTTGAATTCCGGTTAAAGAGCCCAGTCTACCTAATTATTTACCAATAGCTGGAGAGAGAATAGTTGGATTCATACCTTTTCCAAAGTTATTAGCACTATGTGAAATGCAAACAGCCTTGTACAGGATTTGAACTTGGGTAGCCGAGTTTATTTCTTACAGTGATAACTGTTATCCCATGAACACTACCTTTATTTTTACTGAACTCATTCTTTGGGTTCCTTTCGTTGCTACCACATTTTGATCAATCTATTCTTCAGCCTTCTTGAATTTTAGTTGCTTTTCATCTCAAGCTACTTAAGTTGTTATTTCTGACAGCAAGGAACAGCACATATTGAAGACAAAAATAAAGGATAAGTTCCTAGTAACAGTTGAAATCACATCGTCTGCCGCTGCAAATTCTAGTTCTCTGTACCAACTGCTTTATCATCTAAGCTATGAAATCCCATAATATGACAGAAGTCCAATAAAAACCTACAAAATCTCTGACTTGTCAGTATCATATTCATTGTTATTGTTTTTATCCACTTGTAGTATTAATGGAGGCACCAATGGCATAACAGTTATAGTCATACTAAATGAACTCAGCTATCCAAGTTAAACCCTAAACAAACCTGTTTTCATTTCACATAGTACTAATATCCTTGGGAAAGGTATGAATCCAACTATTCTCTCTCCAGTTGAGTAAAATAGTAGGACAGATTAGGCTCTTTAATTTTGGTATTGTTGGTTGCTTGTTTTGTTTTATAGCATATCAGCCCTTTTCGGGTCATTTAATGCTGAATCAAGTCATTTTGATAAAAACTTTGTTTTAATTTGGGTTGGTTTTATGGCATATCAACCATTGTGGGTTATTTAATGCCAAATTCTTTTTTATACATATAAACAGTTCTATTTCAAACAATTAATTTCAGCATAAGTATAGTTTTTGTTTACACACAGTTAAATGTCAAAACAGTTCTATTTCAAACATTTCAGTTTAGCATAAGCACACAGTTTAGTTCTATTTGACCCATAGCACCTTCATGACCAAACTAGCTTACAAGATCAGTGACAGGGGGTTAATATATCATTACCTTATTTATTTAATCTTTTAAATTATTAATTATTCATTGTTATCACTATCAATTTTTACTCATATTTTCTTTATCTCCTTAATTTTTAGTTGCCTTTAAGTGAAAATCATCCAAATTATTATAGCTATATTCTATGTACCAAAACTTCATAAGTTTGTAAGTTGCATAGACATGTAACACCACTGGGGGAAGGAGTCCCCATGATGTTGGGGCTAGTGTACTGGACTGCAACATCATAGTAAGTGAGTTTGTACTCCAGTCACACAATTACATTCACTTTCAGACTCATGCCCTTTGAGAAAGTATAAACCCCCTTCTCTCCCCAGCTATGGGTTAAATAGTACCACTACTGTTCTTCTGCGAGGATGGATGTGGCATTTAATAATCCACGAAGAAACCAAACACCACTAATGGTGTTACAGATACAGTGAATTTTAATTTTGTTTAATGAAATTGGAAATAGGTTATATATTTTCCTTTATTTGTATGTTTGCCCACAAATCATCTCCAAAATTTCTCAGTAAATTGCAATAACATTTTGTGAAATGGTGGATCATTGGTCGAGGCAGAATTGATTAAATTCTTGAGTGAATCAAAGAATTCGCTTTCTATTGATAGTAGCTTCAAAAATGAAAAAATCAAAATATACATCATCTTCTTTTCTTTGCATTGGATCTATGAACTGTTTTTCATTCAGTTTTTTGTTGCTATGGTATTAGCAGAGGTATGCACTCATTGATTGCTTTATAGTTATTTATTAAGCTTTGCATAGTTGTGGCTCAAGACCAGAAATATGAGATACTCAGTGAGGATCAAACTCACTAACTGATTTGCTAATCTAACTTGCTAACTATTACACTATGTGTGGAGCCTTCTGTCTGCATTATAGTTTCTTGAGTCAGTATTGAACTATTTTAAAAGATTGATTGATTTTAACAGCATGTCAACCTGTCTAGGGTTATTTTATAGCTAGAGGTTAGGGAATCACATTCATTGTACAATCATACTTCCATTTTTTTATGTAGTTTTTTCTTCAGAATTTTTTGTACACAGCTGTATATCAAGTATTCCTTTCAAACACAAATAATTTGCTAACAGTGGCATGGTTTTAAATATGCCTATCTCATACTAAAAATTATATGGTTTCATGCAATTATTTCTATTTAATATTAGTCATTTGTTTTCACACTGTCATATGGTTTAAAATAGCTAATAATAATACTTAGTAAACAATTATTGCTTCAAGTAACTATTTTTAATACAAATAATTTGCTGTTATATGACATCAGATATCCCTATCTAATATAAATAATTTTTTGTGGGGTGAACCTGTGATGTGCAGAACAGTGGCCATGAAGTAACAGAGTTCAAACTCCAATTATGCTATTATGTTCACTTTTGGACTAATACTCTTGGGAAAGGTATGAAACTTCTTATCACCCCACCTAGCTAAGGACTAAATAGTATCTCAAGGATGTCTTTGGTGTTAAATAACCCACAAAGGTTGATATGCTATTAAATAAAAAAAACAAACTAACCAAATGAAATAATTTTAAATGGATCTATTTGATCCATAGATAGGACCCTAACAGTTATTACCACTCCAGGTCAGAGTGGACCTGGGAGTAATGGCAATAAAGGGGAATTCCACACTCCCCTAATCTCCAGAACAGGAGCATTTACATCAGGTGCAATTTAGTGCCATAGTCATACCAAGGAAACCCCTTTTGGTGGAGAGGGATCTTACCCCTCTGCAGGGGATACAATCCATGTGTTTATTTTGAAAGAGATTAGCAAGTAAATTAGAATCTGATCTCCAATTTCTAAATCAGCTAATCAGATCACAAAGTTTCAAATTCAAATATACTAGAATAATTTAGAATTCTCTTTGTGATCTTCATGTTCCATTACTGCATTGTATAGTAAAATTTTCAAGTGGAAAGTTTATACACTTGAATATTTCTTTCCCTTATAACAGTTTAATACATTAAATATTCACTTTTCTTTTATTTTCAGTTTCTGCTTCTCCTGAATTCAAAAAGCAATATGACCACCGCAAAAACAAAAAAAAAATTACACTGTGATGTTTGTGGACTAGCAGTTATCAGTAACTCAATTCTTTTGCGACATACAAGAACACACACTGGTGAGAAACCTTTCCAATGTGAGGTCTGTGAATCAAAATTTTCTCGTAAGGCACATCTCAAACAGCACATGCTGACGCACACTGGAGAAAAGCCTTATTATTGTGAAGAATGCGGATCAACATTTACCCAGAGCTCAAGTCTCAAGCAACATATGCTTTTGCATGCTGGAGTGAAAAAATACCACTGTGAACTTTGTGGATCTAGATTTTCTTCTGGCTACAATCTCAAACAACACATGTTAACACATTCTGGTGAGAAACCTTTCCACTGTGGAGTTTGTGGGTCAGCATTTTCTCAAAGTTCCCATCTCAAACAACACATGGTAACGCATACTGGCGAAAAAAGATTTCACTGTGATGTTTGTGACTCAAATTTCTCTCGTGGGTCAGATCTCAGAAAACATACGGTGACTCACACTGGAGAGAAATCTTTCTTATGTGATGTTTGTGGGTCGAAATTTGCCCAGAGTTCAGTTCTCAAACGACATATGCTCATACACACTGGAGTCAAACCGTTCCAGTGTGAGGTTTGTGGGGCTAAATTTTCCCGAAGTACAGAACGCAAGCAGCATCTGTTTACACATGTTGAAGGGAAGACTTTTCTCTGTGAACTCTGTGAGTCAAAATTTTCTAGTAGTTCTGAACTTAGTCAGCACATGTTGACACACTCTGGGGAAGAAAACAAACATTTTGAGAACACAAAATCACAACAAGCCTCACCAAGGTGGTTACCAATACAAACTGAACATCTTGAGGACTTGGAATCACAGTTAAATGCAGAACTTTAACTCACTCAAGACTCAAACTAGATATGCAGTGTATAATAGTCAACAAAGAAAAAAAAATCTACATTTAATTTTTTTATTAAAAAGAAAGAAATACTAGAGTGAGTGATAAGTTTTGAAGTATTTTGATACATACTAATTCACTGCGTGTATATCCCATGACTGAAGCAATCTAAGGTATTGAAGGTACTGCAGTTGGTTGTATCATGATAATTAGTATGCTTAAACATTGTACACTGCTTCACTTTGTATGTGATTTGAAAGCAGCACAGACAAATGTGCAACGTAATCTAAATCGAAAATTTATGCTTTACAAGTTCAAACTGGGTGATAATACTGCGAGAGCAACCAAAAATATTTGTTGTGTGAAGGGTGATGGTGTAGTTGATCACAGTACAGTAAGCAGATGATTGAAAAAATTTTGCTCAGTTAGTAAGACTTCAACAATCAGGTAAAGACAGGTAGACCTAAAATCATGGATTCCAAAGCCATGTTCCATACCAGAGATGCAAAGCTGGTGGATAGAACTTGGAGAGTACCATGCAAGCTTGGCATCTTGCAGTCCAGTCTGGTTTATAACCTTCATAATCTCAGCAAAAGCATTCAAAGTTACTGAATTATCCTTCACAGTACCAAAATAATGCAAAACTTTTGACTCACACTAGTATTAACATTGGGAAAAATTATCATTTGAAAGCAATTCATTTTTAGTTATTCCTTTTGTTTTTAGACAGTTGATAATTTTGAATATTTCTGAGGGAAGTTATTTAATCAAGACATTAGGATATATCAAAAGTATTTTTGTCATTTATAGCACTTTACTCCAAAGCATATTTCATGTACACATTTAAAGACCTTTGATGATTCCAAAATATTATTAATATTATTTTGGAGGCAATTGTGGTGTAATGGTTACCATCATAGGAAATGGATATGGCAACCTGAGTTCAAATCCTGGACGAAGCTGTTAGCATTTCACATAGCGCTAATACTCTTGCAAAAGTATACCTCTGACTATTCTACCTTCAGCTATGGGTAAATAGTAGGGTAGATTGACTTGGTAAGGCAGCCAGTCTAGGAGAAAGAAAACTTGGAATTCAAACCTGTTCAACTATACTTGAAAATAGACCTTGTGTCATATCCTGCTCGTGTAGAGGGGTTGGGCAGATACATATATTGTCAATATTATAATTGCATATACAGTGTCTGTAAGCCAAGTTTAATCCCTGACAAAGCTGTAAGCCTTTCACTTTGTGCTAATACCTAGCTCCTTCAGATTATTACTTATTCTAATCTTCACAAGATTTCAATAATCAAGAGAAGGTGGAAGCTTCTGTGAAGGAATTCAAGGCCTCAAAGAACAAGAACAGGCAGAAAGGTGGTATCAGACAGTGCAACATGATGGCCTCTATTTTGAATACTAGACTACTTTTGCTGTAACTTGAGGAATAAACCTAATGAGTTACCAGAAAGTATTGCAAAACTTTTCACTTACCTTAGTAATAATGAAGTAGTATTGTAATCTTTAGATATTCACATAAAATAAACTTTGTTCTGTAGAATAGAACATATTTCTGATAAATCCTAATATAACTCATGGTTATTGTCTGCAGAGAGAAAACATTCAATCAAGACAAAATGATTTTTTTGATAACTTTAAAATTACAGGGTGTTTCAGTAAAATTGATATTATTTGAAGAGGAGAGTGCTTATAGCATCATGGCTAAAGTGCTGGACTTTGGCCTTAAAATGAATGAGTTTGAACTCCAATCCTTCTATAACAATCAATTTCAGATAAATACAATTGGAAAAGGTATGTACCCTCTTAACCCTGCCAGCTATGATTTAAATTGTATCACTGCTGTTTTTCTTCAAGGATAGTTTTAGAATTGAATGACCCATGAAATCTGATATGTCATTGTACAAAGAAAGATGTTTAGATAAAACTCAAAATTGTGAGGATACAGGATGTAGCCCTGAAGACCTACCAGAAGCGATGAATGATAGGGAGAAGTGGCGAGAAATGGTCAGGGATTTCTTCAAGGATAGTTTTAGAATTGAATGACCCATGAAATCTGATATGTCATTGTACAAAGAAAGATGTTTAGATAAAACTCAAAATTGTGAGGATACAGGATGTAGCCCTGAAGACCTACCAGAAGCGATGAATGATAGGGAGAAGTGGCGAGAAAGGGTCAGGGATATCCGTGCTGGCAGCACAACATGATGATGATGATGATGATGATATATTGATATGTCTGCTTGTCACGACCAGTCTTCTACCTACCTATCTATCATGTGTGTCACAATTTCACAAATAAACATCCATGTGGTGTTGTCTGATTTTATGGCACAAAGTCTAAGAGGAAAAAGGAGAGAGAAAAGTATCTTGAATGTGTGAGGGTGGAGAAAACAAGAAAGGGGAGAAGAAAAAAGTGAGTAGGTAGAGAGAAAGGAGAGACAAAAAGAGTAAAGAGAGGATTTAAATTGTCATTATGGACAAAAATAGAAGAAATAAAAGTCATTGTTTTTAAAAATTACTTTGTTCTGATCAAAATATAAGACAATAAAAAAAAATTAAATTTAATCATTTTTTCTCATTATACAAAGATTGATCAAAAAGTATTGAGACTGAAATTTTAAAGCTTAAAAATTTTTTAAATGAAAATTTATCTTACTGGGTAAGATTTGAAGACATTAAAAGAAGTCCAATAGTACAGCTTCATAAAAAGAGAAATTTTAGATATTTTTTGATCAATGGAAAAGTTTCTTGAATTAAGGTGTTGAATTTCCAGAAGAAACTTTGTTTTATTCATTGTCCATTTCTGTCTTGGTAAATACAGCTTCAGTCTTGATACTATTTGAACACACCTTGTATTTTGAAGAAAATTAACCTTTTATTCATTGTTCATTTCAGTCTCGGTAAATACAGCTTTAGTCTGTGCCAAGGGCACAGCGCTGATTACTGTAAAGTTTTGTTGGCCAGCCAACACTGATGTGTCTGTGTGTATAAGTCTATAGTAGAATGTCAGTTCATCCTTACTTTGCTAGTTATGACCAACATGTCTTGCTCACTTTTCTTGAATGGTTTGTGAGATAGGAGGTAGGTGGCCATACAACTACTGTTTTGTAGAATGCTTCTCCCAGGATTTATTCACAACAGCGTGTGAATACTTGTATATCTCCCATCTAGCTTTTTCTCCAAACATTTTATGATAGTAATCTTTTTGACCACTGAAGCAGAAAGCTTATTTTGAAGAAAATTAACCTTTTAATCATTGTTCATTTCTTTCTTGGGAAATGCAGCTTCAGTCTTCAATACTTTTTGAATACATGTCTGACATTTTATTTGGTTCTTGAAATTTAATATAAGATAGATTCAAATCTTCGCAATTTTTGTTACAAGTTACACTTCTAACTTGTTTAGATGAAAAATAGTCCTTGTTGGAGGTGGTGTTTATATTTTTTCATTGACTATGTGCTTTATTTTCTGAATTTGCCATTTGAAAATTTAGCTTCCATTCTAAATCATAACGAAAGCAGCTGGCAAAAAAGGAAATGAATAAAAAATTTATCTTGAAAAATGTCCATAACTCTTCTAATTGGCTACTGAACAGATCATTTCACCCAAATTTGCTTCAGCAACTACAGTTGTTGCTATCACTGCTGATTTGTCTTAAGTAGATCTCTTTGATGAAACCCTCAATGTTCCACTGGGTTACCTACCCTTGACCTGGATAGAATCAGCTGAGAAATTGGCTTTCAAAAGTCTTTTGAAAGTTGTGTGATCCCAATTAATTGGAAAATATTTTATTACTATTTTTATTATCCATTCTTCTTGCATTTGTTCCAGAAGTCAGTGTGTGGAACCAGTCATGATTCTGGTTTGTTTTTT
This sequence comes from Sepioteuthis lessoniana, assembly GCA_963585895.1. Taxonomy (NCBI): domain Eukaryota; kingdom Metazoa; phylum Mollusca; class Cephalopoda; order Myopsida; family Loliginidae; genus Sepioteuthis; species Sepioteuthis lessoniana. Next base: position 72,510,967 of record OY757908.1, read on the forward strand.
GCTATATTAGCAATAGCTGTCAAGGTGAACACTTCCAGCTTTTATAAATATAAAACAATTGGTACAAATTTTATTGCCAGAACAGACTAAACAGAAAAGAGGATAAATAAAAAGATAAGGTGTGAGTAGGTATGTCTGTAGAAAGGTTCTTTATGTCAAATACATGTACTTAAAGTTAATAAAAGGTATGAAATTTTGAGAGAGTTTTACATAACTGAGAATTCCTTTAGTTGTTCATTGTGTATGAAAGTATTGGCCTAATGAGTAGAGTCTGGGAGACCGAGGTTCAATACCAGGTTGAGTCATACAAAAGACTCAAAAAATGGTACTTAATGCCACCTTGCTTAATACTCAGCATTATAAGGTAAGGATCAAGAGTAAAGTAGAGCAATCCAGGGAATGGAGTAGTGCCTTTCCCTACACCTCGGTGTAGTAGCTATTGAAAAGAGAGCCTTTGGGTCACCCTCAACTTTACTTATTATTGACAGCTTATTTTGATGTTAGGAAGGATGTTTAATCATTTCCTACACACCAACTTTCAATCACACTGAATAAACAAAAATGAATGATGAGATAAACTCATATACACAATTAAAACATTTAATAGGTATATATAATAATATAATAAATGTTACAACAATTCACAATGTGTCTCAAGATAAATAAATATATGCATTACTCTAAGAACAAGTATTTATGGAAGGAGGTACAAGAAAGAGTTAATATAAATGTCTTATTTCACTTGATGTCCAAGGACTAAAAAAGACTGTCTTTTCCCGTCTATGACAAGAACCAAAAAAGAGTAATGTTATCATCTAGTCTTCTAATCTTCACAGCGAGGTGAAAAAGACTAAATCACCAGAGTTGGAAACACATCTCCGTTTGGTTCAACAAATAATAATAAAAATCATATCCATTTACACCACTCAGACACAGAATAAAAAAAACCTACGTCTTCTCCATTCAAAGAACAAAGGAAAAAAGAAAGAATCAGAGGTCTAATCTGATTTGACCAACAGACACGTGGTGTGGGAAGCTACGCCCCCACTCCAAGATTAGACAATGATTTGTTTCCCTACATAGCATTATGTACTTTGTAACAGTGTATAGTACTGAATTCAGTGTATTACAAGGTCAGCTGGCAGGGAACATACTTGACTCAAAGGCACAGAACAATTCTTTGATTTTTTTGGTCAGTCTGTGAAAAAAAAAAGGGAAACTCTCTCTGGTTTTTCTTTTATAAGCGGATGTCACTATGAGCAACAAGGGGTGAAGTTTTCTATCGGTCATATGAAGAGTGTTGCAGGCAAGTCCTAAATCTCCAAAAGTTAATCTCAGAAATTAAAAAAGAATCCCTCATTTGAGATTTATTTTTTATTTCTAGTCTACCATGCTTATTAAGAATCACAGTGGTGATCTGGGAGTTGTGATAAAAAGCGGGTGAAATCAAGATCAAAGAAATACTATCCAAAAATAAATAACTTTGAAATTAAAACTGACTGGATGCTAACCCAGACTTACGATCAAGTCACGTTGAAGGCACCGCTTACCGCTAGATCACCAAAGTTAAGTAGCAACGAAACTGTTCAATACTTAGATGGGTGACCACTGAAGCAACCTGTGGCCTATGTGCCATATATAAACAAATCTTAGTAAATAACAACACAGGCACCGGTAGAAAATACGAAGAATGAAGCAAACATTCCCTCCGCACTTGCTACAATAGTTGAATATCATTGGTTGATTTTTTTTTTTTACGTGATAAGGTTATTGATTAAGTGTTTACGTATGACGGGATTCGAGGTGAAAAAGGTTGTTGTTTCAACTGCTCTGATAATCCCTGACAGAAAACACAAACGAGTCCAGAACTGACTTTATAAAGGACACTTTTGTTATCTTGAATTAAACGAAATAAACATTGACATTTTTTAAACAAAGGGAACGAGTTCCTCATTCACCGGTTTTTATCCCACTTTTATTCTATGGTGAACAATTTACTGTAAGTTTTTACTCCTAGGATTTTATCACCTCATTATTCATAATGTAATTTTTTAAAAATACATTGATATTTTCAAACACAAAAAAAGCCACTACGGAAACGTCTTGAATATTTTCTGAAAAACCCTTTCGTAACCAGGAAATTAAATATTTCGTCTGTTATTGGAAATAAATAAACTTCTTTCTTGGGTGAGTATAGTTCTCTTTTGAATTTCAAAGATTAAAAATAAATTGTCCTGTTGAAATTTTTTAAAGTTAGTAATTTATATTATTTCGTTGTTTTAACAGAAATTAATGACAATCAAATGATATAAAAAAATAAAATGTAGATAAATTTGTTTGATTAAAGAAATTATAGGTTTTATTACACAAATTTAACAGTTCAGATGTTAATGTGTAAATTTTATTTAAAAAATATTACAGTAATAAAATAAAATAAAATGCAGTAAATACTATAGAATACTATGTTTTGTTTTGTTTGTATTTTTTATACTAAAAAAAATTATAAATTTATTCTCAAGCCAAATTGTGTCATTCATAAATATAATTTGGGTTGCTTATTTATAAAATAAATGAAAATAGTATCGTTTATTTAAAGAAAAAATAAATAAATATAAATTATCATTTGTTTGTATAATTAAATGAATATGAATGATTTGTATCGTTTGCTTTTTAATAAATGAATAAGATGAATATAAATTATATCGTTCATTCATAAAGAGATATGATAAATATAAACTTGTTTCTTTATCTATAAATACATAAATAAGTATGAATATAAATCTAACGTTTTATTTGTAAATAAATAAAAAATAAAATTGAGCGTCTTTTTGGTAACCTGGTAGATTAATACGGCTTTAAAATTTGAAATTCCTAATTATTATCACTTTCCTGGTCGTATTAAGAATATTATATAAATCTTATAAATATATCGTACAAAAGATTAGCCGTATAAAAATATCTTATAAAGCCAAAATTTTCAATTAGAATTTACCTGGCCGGTTCGGTGATGAACTTTTTGTACAATCAAGCAATAGCCTTGATGTTTTTACTGATTTAATTACAACATTGTTTACGTTTGAGATGGTTTACATCAGTCGTGTTGGCGAGTTAAGAACGCAAGAGCATGGGTCAACTGAAATCACTCGAGTAGGCAGAAAGAAATACAACGACGGATGCTGAAGAAGACTGACGAAATTTATAGTGGAAGAGGGAAGAAGAGTTACTTTTCCTCGGAAGAATAGCAGAATATTCAGGACAGTTGTGTTAAATGTTGAAGATCAGTTCATATTTTAGTATTGAAATAAAACAAGGCACAAATTAGATAGAGGGGAAAATGTACTACTCGTGCTTAGCACTCTGTTTATTTTCTGGAATTAAAAAGAGAAAATAAAGGAATGACTGTCAGACAATCTGGAGCTATACATTGTCTGAGTTCATACAGTCATACTGAGGGAGAACTGTAGTCGTCCCTTTCAGAGAAATAGAGAATGATACCTTAAATTTAGTTTAATCAAACTTGGACAAATTGTAATATAATTAGGGACTCCGGTTGATTGTTTTAGTTGTATGAGTTGTTTAAAAGACTATTGAGAACGGTGGTACTACTTGTGTCGTTGCATTACAAAATACCAAATCAACCATAACTCATAGTGGTTGGAGGATGGACGAAAGAAAGATGGCCGATGGCAGGTAGTTGAAGTTTTGGGATTTAACTCTTCAGGAAAAAAAAAAATTAAGCAAATGACTGAAATTTATTGTAAATTAGGCATACAAGTCTGTTTTTTAAGCCTAAAAAATCTCTACAAAATTAGGGGTCAACTTAGCAGGGCTAAAATCCAAACCGCTACCAAATAGTGGTCAATCAGTGGAACAATACTCCTAACAATCAATATACCCTACTTACTGTAACTCTCGTAGACTGCCACAAAAATTTCCAACTGGTGTTTGGTGAACATATTTAACAAATTAGCACAGAAATTAATATAAAATAATAAGACTGTAATGCAAATTAAATATTAATACTATATCAACAGTTGACACTGACTATAAACACTAACTGAAATGTCACATTTCATAATTCTACCAGTAGCCTACAGTATGTTTGTGAGAGTGATCAACCTATACTGTAGATTTACGTCTAACCTAGAATTTTGAACTAAAAATGTTGACTTATGTATCAGATCAACTTGTATGTTACAGTACTCTTAAATATTGCATTTTTTTTGTATATTGCAACAGACATTTCCATAGCAGGATATTTTGGACAAGTACTGGGAAAAGAACAGAGCTAAATTAGATTATTCATTTTGTAATATAAAACTCTTTTTCATCTTTAATGACCTGTTTCTTGTTTCCAACAGATTTCTTTCTGTTGTTTTTTGTTTTTTAGTGATATTTTTTTACTGGCTACCCTTTCTATTATAACTTTATATTTCTTAACAAACTACATTACGTTTCTCCAATTTCAATTTATTGTCCTTATAAGGGCTGTAGTTATTAGAGGAATAAAAACAGTGCAATTGCAGACATTGTGTCATCCTTTGTATTGAAACTTAATTTCAATCCTCTATTATATTTAGAACTAACTAGATTCAACACAAATCTTTACTTCCTTATTATCAGCTAACCTTTACAAGATATGGAGGTGTCTCAGTGGCACAATGGCTTTGGCATTAAATAACCTATGGAGGTTGATATGCCATTAAACAAAGAACCCGAATCAAATCTCCACAAGGTACACTTCTGTGTGCCTCAATTTCAGTTGAAAGGCTCCTGAACAACTTTTAAGCAGAAGTGTCTCTCATTTTGCTTTCACAAAATATTGTTGTATTTACTTAACTCCCCCATCCCAGCCACAAGCAGGATGCAACACATGGTCAATTTTTAAGTGAAACTGGTTTGGCCCTCATTATTAATGACAATTTCTTTTCTCGTTTATCCTAGTTGGGTGATGTCTGACATTTTGCAATTTTAACTTAGGCTCTGATACTTCACTGTTGCAATCTGGATGCCAGACAAAGCCTATCTCATTCTGTCTAATGGTCAGCTTTTAACTCTGCTGTCAATGTTCTTCTTGTGACCAATTTAGGTGGTCAACTGTCACTGATGGGGTTGCCATTCAACTGCTTATTCCCTGATTGCTTCCTTAAATATATGCAGTCCTGGAAAAAAAAAAAACGTTTTTCTTACATGGGCTCCCCAAAATTAAAGTATTCAAAAAAATTTTAACTGACTTTTTTTCTGTATTTGTGCCAAAGACATGAATTTAATTGGGACATCAAAAAAAATCAAATCCTTTGAATCTCATCAAGAAATCTTTCTCTTTCATCTTCTATTAAAATCTTTTGTATCTTTCTTTGTTTAATAGCATATCAAACTTCCTGGGTTATTTAATGTCAAAGCCAACAGCGATACTATTTAACTGATAGCTGGGGGGGATAAGTCAGTTCATGCATTTCCTAATGTATTAGTCTGAAAGTGAACATAATAGCACTACTGGAGTTCAAATTCGCTTTCTTTAAGGTTACAGTCCAGCACTTAAACTATTTCGCCACTGAAACTCCTCCACTCCCTCTATTAAAATCTGCTGACTTACCAAACTTGTTTAATTATCCTTTTGATACTATTATATACACATGTACATATACTCTACTTATGGCTGCACACATATGCACTCATCTCTACATGTATATATATATATATACATATATGCATACATACTCATATGGACATGCTTACACCTACACACATATGCATTATTGCACCGAAATATTTGTACTTAGGAACAGAAAAACTTAGTGTCACCTATCAGTTACTTGTCAGGTGACCTTGGCATGCTTTTGTGTCATAAATCTAAGTTTATAAAATTGGTTGATAATTTTGTCATATAAAAAGCTGCTTATATTCAATTCATTCAGTAGACAAAATCTTACAATGTTTGAATTGCCAAGTTGATTTCATTCATTATGACTATAGGTATACTTTTTTAAAAAGTTTTCTAATAGAAAATGTGTTTAAGTTTCATTTTTATTGAAAATACTTAGTCTGTTACATTTTAAAGTATTTATCTTATTTTTTTTAAGATGGAAAGACAAATAACATTGAAAGCTGCAAAAACTGTTTTGCTCACCTGATATTAAAGGCATTCTGTGTAATTTTAAGGAGTCGAAGTAGTACTCTTTTCCTATTTTGATCCATTCATAAATGCAAGAGGTATACACAATTGTTTATGTTTGTTTCTTGCTAACATTAATACTACTCCTGGCAAAAATTATGGAATTAACATATTTATACAATGTTCACTTATATGTTTTTTTTTATTTGATAACTGATAAGACAAAACATTTTTTCTTAAATAGTGGAACATTATGACTTCCTTAAATGAACTAGATTAATTAATTATTCAAATTAATGGCATATTTTTTCTTTTCAGGAAAATATGGAACAACAGAATATTGAGGAAACAATTATAGAATTCATTGACAAAAAATTAGAATATTCAGTTAGTCCTCCTTGATCTTTTATGACGGATTTAATTCTTTCAAGCAATTTAAAGTAATATTCTTTATCAAAGTGTTTCCTGAATAGTAGTTAATAGATATTTTTGGTGGGTAGAACCTTCTCTTTGATGATTTTTAAAAAAAATTTCATCATAAATTTTAAATTGGATTCAAATCTTGACTCTTACCTAGCCATTTCTTTGATTTTTATAAGCCTTTTCTGAAAAAGCTTTAATCCTCTTGACTCAGTAACAAGATGCATTATTGCCCTGAAAAATGACTTCATCATAACCAAACCAATTTTCTATTGATGGAATGAGAAAAATTATCCAGGATTTAAATGTGCATTGTTTGTTGTGGTAAAGATTGCCATCTTCCATGGTCCTTTAAATGACATGCGACAGCATATCATATCTTGGCATATTTACTGGTTTTCTTCAGTCATTTTTATTTGTTTCATTTGAACAGCACCAAACAAAAGTTTCAGTATTATAACCTTGGTCAATGCAAATTCTTGATTTATCACTATTGCTTTCAACTGATTTTCTACATGCCATAATAGTTGTTTCTCTTTAACCTAATTTAACATCATTTTCTTCAGTTTATGTGTTAGTACTGGTTTTTTGTTTGGCTTTTCTGAATGCAAATCCCATTTCTTCCAGCCAATTTCTTAGAGTTCTGTCACAAACATTGATTCTTGTTTCAACCAATTTGTTTTTTGTACAGTTTCTATTTTCAAAGCATATTGCATTGAGTTTTCTATCCTGATGCTTAGATATCTTTTGTGGTCCACCAGTATATTTTTAAACCCCGCCCCATTTCATTTGATTTTACACCAAATTTTAGACGCAGCTGAGTGAGAACAATCACTTTCTTTTGCCACAATCTACTGTGGATTGCTTTTTTGAATAAATTTTATGATTTTTCCCGTTGTTTCAATAAACAGTTATTTTGCTGGAGTCATGTTTCCTTTCTATTATATATGTTTAACTGCTTATTGAGGTCTGCAATAATTGTCTCTTAACCAGTTTTCACATTTAGGCCTCTGCTGGTATTTATTTTAGCAATGCAAATTACAAGACCATTTGATCATTTTTTTCCTCAACATATGGTTATTGCATAATATTTTCCTCTACATGATTTGGAAAAAATTATACTTTTAATTTAAATAATTTAATTTGTTTAACCCATTATAACCTAATGTCCTCATTTTGAGGACAGTTAGAATAGATATAAAAATCTCATCAAATACTTAAACTTTGGTTGATTTAATACATACTTTGCATTATTAGAATTTTTGTATTCACAGTAATGAATGTTTCAGTATGTTTAAGTAAAGTAAAAAAGCAAAGTTGGCGACTGTAGTCAAGGGTGACCCGAAGGCTCCCTTTTTGATAGCTACTACACCAAGGTGTAGGGGAGGGTGCTACTCCTTTCCCTTGATTGCTCCACTTTACCCTTGATCCTTACCTTATAATCCTAAATGTTAAGCAAGGTAACATCAAGTACCATTTTTTGAGTCTTTGGTATGACTCGACCTGGGATTGAACCCAGGTCTCCCAGGTCATTGGCAAACACTCTTACCATTATGCCAATGTCCAGAATGTCAGTATGTTTACTATCCATTTTTATTGGTTTCCTTGTAATAATTTCATTGTATGTAAGAAAATCAAAAATTTGGTTTATAATGGGTTAAGATATATTTTATGAAGCCAGAATTTTCGACTATTGAATAAAAATGTTTTGTGTCTTATCTGTTATTAGTTTATTTACTGCTAGAAACTAAGTGAACATACTTTAAGAGTGGTAATTTCATAATGTTTGAAGGAGGAATCCCCATGGTTAACATGCTGGACTGCAACATCATTGTAAGTGATTTTGAACTCCAGTTCGGCTATTGTATTCATTTTCAGACTAATACCCATGGAAAAAGTATTAACTCTCCCTTTTCCTCCTCAGATATGGGTTAAATATTACCACAATTGATTTTCTACAAGGATGGCTTTAACGTCAAATAGCTCACAAAGGATGATATGTCCTTAAAGAAAGAAACCAAACCAAACAAAACCATAATGCCTGACAGTGATAGTTCCAGTATATTGAGATCTAGATGCTAATATAATTTAATCCAAAGGCACCATCATCCTATTTATGAGATTTACAAAAATTACCATATCCATATTTTAAGCCCTCTCAATGGAATGAAGTTTTTTACATATTTGTACCCACCTTAAATTGTGTACACATTGTTTTTGGTTGCCTGTGGTGTAATGGTTATTGATGTTGGAAATGAACATGGGTCATATTCAAATCATGGATGAGGTTGTTTGCACTAATACTATTGGGAAAGCGATGCACCCAACTTTTCTTCTTCCAGCTATGAGTAAATAATAGGGAAGACTAGGTTCTTTAACCTTATTATGGCAACTGGTCTAGGTGAAGGAAAACTCTGAATTCAAACCTGTTAAACTCTGCTTAAAAATAGCCCTTATGTCACATCCTGCTTATGCAAAGGGATTGGTAAATACATTATTTTTGGTTATGAAGGTGCTTGTGATGTAATGGATATCATCCTTGGAAATGGACACAATGAACTGAGTTCAAATCTTGGACAAGACCATTTACTTTTCATAGCGCTAATACCTTTGGGAACAGTATGCATCCAACTATTCTCCCTCTTGCTATGGGTAAATAGTAGGACAGAAGCGCTCTTTAACTTTGGAAGAAGGAAAACTCTGAATTCACATCTGTTAAACTCTATTTAAAAATTGACCTTGTGTTGTATCCTGCTCGTGCGAAGATGTTGGTAAATATATATACATTATTTTTGGTTGATTAATTGTAATGGCATGTCAGCCTGTCTAGGCTTATTTTAGACTTAGAGGTTAAAGAATCACATTCATTGTACATTTATATTCACATTTGTGTAGTTATTTTTTTAAAGTTTTTTTGTACATAAAACTATCAAATATAAATAACTTTTAAACAGATTTATTTAGCCCATAGATGAGACCCTAATAGGTACTATCACTTTGGATTTGAGTGGATCTGGGAGTAATGACAATCATGGGATTATCTACACTTTCCACTTTTTATCTCACCACTAAATGCAGTATAGTTTCATAACTAGAATACCCTTTTTTGTAGGAGAGGTTTTACACCTCTGTTGAGGGTACAGTCAGTATATTCTAAGCCTCACTGAAAAGGTGGATTATTTTCAGAAGACTCCTATGCTAATTATTTAAAAAAGTTCAAATTTTCCCTCAAATAATTCTAATGGGTGTTACGTCAATGTCAATTAGTTATGAATATAAAGGATTGAAAAAGATTTTTAACAATATGGAAGAAAAATTGTGGATATTAAGAAAGAAAGATAAGATTTCTTAACCGGTAAATAAAACTGGTATTTTACAATTAGAAAAAATAGAAACTATTAGCAAAATACTAATTTCATTGAAATGAAAATAAAAATAAGGGTCCAGTGTAAAGACAGATGAAAAATCAAAATCTTATTCAGCAGGATGTTATATCTTGATTGTTATACTAAGTTTTGTAGATATTGTTTGCTTAAAATAAAAGCATCTTAATTTGTTATAAAAAGTTTAATAAAATAAATCATTTAAAAATGTACTTAGTGTTTGTTTTAAGATAAATTGTTTTAATTTTTTCTAAAAAATTGAATAAAATGTTTGAGAAAAAATGTTGTTTGTTTTGAAATGAAATATTTCACTGTGTTCAGAAAAGTTGATTAAAACTGTTTGTTTATCTTAGCAATGTTATAAATGCTGACATTGTGTATATTCATTGCATTTCTGAATGGATCACAATATGAAAGTAGTACCATCCAAGTTATTATCAGATTTAAACTTCTTCAGGAATATAGCCTGTGAAATGCACTCTAACTTCTTCGATATTACATTGTTAGTGTGGTTCCTATTCATCTCTCTCTCTCTCATATATATATATATTTGTTTTTTTTTCATATTAATCTCTTTCTATTCATATATATCTGTGTTCTTTTCATATCTATTCCTTTCTAATTATATGTATGTCTGTCTATCTTTGTATATATCTAACTACTTTTATCATCTTTTTCAATTTCTGTCTTAATCTTATTCATATCTCACTACTTTTGATATCTTTTTAAATTTCTATCAATCTTTTTATATTTATCTCTTTCTTTTCATACATGAGGATCATTCAATAAATAAAGGGAATGTTTTCAAAAAAAGCAAACAGTTTGCTTTTTATTTTTTCAGAATTTCTTTTCATAAATGTAAACTCTGCATTCTTTAGAATTGATTTATTGTAAAAGTCATTTTAATCTCTCAGAAATATTTGTTTTTTTAGGCTATTCAAAATGGTGACAAATTAAACACTGGTCCAGGTTCCAACTGAGGTCTCTCATCAAATTTTTGCTGGCTGAGAAAAACAAATCATGTTAAATTTACCAAAGAATGTGTGATGTGTTTAAAGAAGCATGTTTTAGTCAGAAAAATGTTTATCAATAGGCTAAACATAGGTTTACCACAAAAAGCCCGAGTCAAAAAGACAGTCCCCTGATTCTCCAGTAAGGAAAAAGTTCCAGGCACAGTGGTCAGTAAAGTAGGTGATGCTGACAGTGTTCTGGGAAATGAAAGGACTCATCATTATTGATTTCCTTGAAAAAGGTGCAACTGTAAAGAGTGCTTTCTATTACCAAATCCTTAGATAAAATTCACCTTAATAATTGAAGTACTCTTGTATCTAACTACTTTTAATCTCTTTTACAATTTCTATCGATCTACCTTTTCAACTTATCTCTTTATTCATACTATAGTCAATTTTCTGTTATGAATTATTAATTGTACTCACTCTATTGATATCCAGATTCATTTTTATTTCTTTTGTTTCCAGTTTGTTCACCACCTGAATTAAGCAATATGACTACTACTAATACCAAAAAATCACTGCATTGTGATGTTTGTGGATTAGCAGTTACTTGCAATTCAATCCTTCTGCGGCATATGAGAACACACACTGGAGAGAAACCATTCCAATGTGAAGTTTGCCAATCAAAATTTTCTCGAAAGGCGCATCTTAAACAGCACATGATGACACACACAGGAGAAAAACCTTTCCAATGTGAGGTTTGTCAGTCAAGATTCTCTTTTCGTCATAATCTCAAATTACATATGTTGACTCACACAGGAGAAAAGCCTTATTATTGTGAAGTGTGCAGCTCAACATTTACCCAGAGTTCAAGTCTCAAACAGCATATGCTTTTGCATGCTGGTGTGAAAAAATATCACTGTGAAGTTTGTGGGTCAAAATTTTCCTATGCTTCCAGTCTGAAACAACATATGGTTACACATACTGGAGAAAAACCATTTCCATGTGAGATCTGTGATGCAAGATTCACTTTCCGCTATCATCTTAAACAGCACATGTTAATACACACAGGAGAGAAACCATATTATTGTGAGGTGTGTGGTTCATCATTTTCCCAAAGTTCTCATCTTAGACAACATGTGGTGATACACACAGGAGAAAAAAAACACCACTGTAATGTTTGTGGATCAAATTTCTCATGTGGTTCCAATCTGAAACAGCATATGTTAACACACACTGGAGTAAAATCTTTCTTATGTGAAGTTTGTGGATCAAAATTTGCTCAGAATTCAGTTCTCAAACGACATATGCTAACACACACTGGAGTCAAACCGTTCCAATGTGAGGTTTGTGGGGCTAAATTTTCCCGCAGTACAGAACGCAAGCAACATCTGTTTAAACATGTTGAAGGAAAAACTTTTCTTTGTGAACTCTGTGAGTCTAAATTTACCAGCAGTTCTGATTTCAAACAGCACATGTTGACACACTCTGGGGAGGAACAAAATAAATCCTTAGAGGATCCTCAGTCACAAATAAGTATACAGACTTCGCAACCAATAGACTCCGGAGTAAAAATTCATAAAAATTTAGAAACTCAGTCGAGTGAAGACAGATCAACAAATCCACAGGTTGACACTGTTACAAGCTAAATTTTGAGATGGGATTTTTTCCAGTATAATGTTTGATCTATGTGATTAATGAAGAAATGTTCAGTTAAGTGCATTGATAAAGAAAGAGACTGTTGTGAAAAAATAAAGGCTTTTTTTTTTCATAATTAGGCTAGAGACTTATTGATGTACCTTCATCGCTAATGAGAATATAATACTTGGAACCAACACATTTTTGTTTACAAAAAGATAATGTAATAGAAAATGCCAAATCATCCAAACTAGTATCCTCATTTTTGTTGTTTTGATCACTTTGTTTTGGCTGGTGTATTTTCTGGCTCTTCCTCAGATTTATTTTTTCAGATGAACTATGAAAATTTCAAGGTAGGTTGAATCTTAGTAATGCAGAATAAGTGGCTGTCAAATACTTTCACATCTACTATATTCTTTTTCATGTGTGCTAAGAGTTTGTGTACTTAGTAACCTTGAAAACCTGATTTACTTCAAGGTCATTTTTCCTGTTACCATTCAAGCCCACTATCATTCATTGATTGGACGAGTTGACTGCAGTGGTAAGAAAACCTTTTTTTCAGCAAATGAAGTCACCTTCAGAGTTCTAAAAGTTAAATTGTAACCTCCTTTACAGCTGAGATGGGGAACCTTTTCCTATCCAAACATCACACTGAAACTTATTGTTTGCAGCCTTATTAAGAGACAAAAACCGGGCCAAAAGTGGAATGACTTAGAGCAGAGGTCCGGAATCTTTTCATCTCAGAAAGTCATATTGAGACTTATTGTCTACTAATATTTTTTATGCTGACAACAAAATCCAACATTTAAACTTTTATTTACAGACAGTCCAAATTTAATTAACATGTGCTATTTAAGAGAAATGAAAAATTTACTAACCTTTCAAAAAGTCATTTTGAGGTGACTTTTTGCAAGACAGCTTTTGTATATCAGGTTTCTAGAGTGTGTTCAATTTTAATTCTTTTTTCAATGAGTCTGTGAAAGGCCTTACTTAATAGTTTAAAACAGGTCTTCAACCTTTTCAGCTCAAGCACCACAAAGCTTAACTCTGAAGAGCCTGAGCCTATGATCTCAAAAGGAAAGAAAAAAAACAGCTAAATTCTCAAGGTAATCATCATTTATTAATCAAATATATTGGTTGCAATCATAAGAATATGTAATATTAGGGTTAAATCAAGAGGTTAACGGAAGAGACACATCAGAAAAGTGATAATTTGACAGTTGCAAAAATGCAATGTAATCTCAAAATGCTTCATTTTTGAAAACAATTGCTTACATCAGATTGTAGTGCCAAATATACTCACTACTAGCTGGGTGTTGGTGATAAGGTTGGGAAATCATCTAGATGGAATCACATGGTTCTTATTGAAATCAAGGATGTGGCAAGAACTCTTCTGAACACTAAAGATTAATGAGTTCCATCTGCAGTTGCAATAGTAGTACTTCACAGCCAACATCAAAGGACAAAGAGAAAATTTTGAAAATTGGGCAGAGGGCTACAAAAAATTAACAAGGACTATAATTGTAAATGAAATAAAAGGTTTTATTCAAAGCCTACCAAATCTGACATGTACAGTAATCAAAACAAGAAAAATGAGGATAGTCATCTTAATTCATGAAATAATAATAATAATACTTAATCACAGAAACTAAGACAACACAGAATGTTTCAGTTTACATTTTGTGGAGCGGTGCAGGGGAAGACATATTCTATTTTAATATTTTTGCTCCAAAAATTTTCTGAGGAGAGAGAGAGAGAGAGAGATCTCAATGGGGATGTTAGTGGACATTTATATACAATATATATGATGTTGACAATTTACTCTGTCTAATGATTAACATTTTTCTATGTAATGTGCAAACACTGGCAGAAGTTTTTCTTTAAATAATCATGAAACACCTTTTTCATTCAATACAAAGTGAGAAAAATGTTTAAAAAGTTGAAAAAAAACCACTTTATTAAAATTCTTTTATTTTTCTAACTCGAGTTTGTTTTCTTGAACATAAAAAATTGCAATGGGATTTATAATGGATAAGTATTGTTTGCTAATTAAAAGATTTTACCAGGAAGCTGTTAATGTTCTTGATACACATGAAGAGAAAGTAAGAATTTGATGTATGCTTCATAATATTAAGTTACACAGTTTTCCTATTATTGCCTCTTAAAGGTATCTTTTCAAATACCTTAGTGGTGGTAGGGGGTCTTTGTGGCATAATGGCTTACATGCTGGACTGCAACATCATAGTGAGCAAGTTCAAAATCCAGTCATGCTATTACATTTTATTTTTGACTAATACCTAGGAAAATGTATGATCTTCCTACCCCCCCACCTCAGCTATAGGTTAAACAGTATCACTACTGTTCTTCTACAAAGATGGTGTAAGCACTAAATAAACCACAAAGGTTGATAGGCCATTAAACAAACAAATTAAACACCTTTTGTGTGTGTATATATATATATATATGGCCGGGTAGCTGTAATGTTCATAAGCTGACTAAGATACTCTCTGGAAATATAACCAAGTGAGGTTCATTATTCAACTGAGTCCCACTGGCGGTCCACACACTTTTGTTTGCATTCCACTGGTCAAAAAAGTGTTGCAGTATTTGTCCAAAAAAATCATTAACAGTAGATATAACATTATCATATGAACTTTTCAACCCACTCTTGAATATATATATATATATATATATATATATATATATATATATATATATATATAATGTGTGTGTGTGTGTATGCTGTCTCTGGCAAAAATTATAAAATTTGTATACTTAGAGAATGTTTACCTTGTTTTTTTTTATTTAGCATTAAATAAACTAATAACAGATAAGGAGTAAAATGTTTTTTTATTTAATAACTGAACATTCTGGCTTCATAAAATATACCTTAAACAAATTACATTAAATTATCATATGGTGTTTTACAAGTTCTCATTATGCATCCAAGAGCAAAATAAATGCTCAACATAAAAGTTACATAGCATTTAAAAAAATCTGTCAAGGTGATTTTGATGTGAATAAGTGCTGGATATTTCATATAATCATCAAAGTAGAGATAAACAGCTAAGAATCATCAAGACTTAGATTATGTATGAAAAGAAGATGAAAAAGAAAGGAAAGAAATGACTTGGCTCTTAAGAAATCACTGAAGAAATAAGAAAGCTGAGTAGGTATGTATTTACCCAACCCCTCTGCCACAAACAGGATGTGATACAAGATCAATTTTGAAGCAGAATAGTTTGGATTCAGAGTTTTCCTTCATCTAGACCAATCCACAAAGATTAAAAGAGCCCAGTCTACTTATAGCTGAGAAAATAGTCAGATTCATACCTTTCCTAAGGGTATTAGCAGTAATTTGAAATGCAAAGAGACTCATCTAGGATTTAAAGTAGGGTCACTGGGTCCATTTTAAACTATTATACCTCTAAGGGGACTAGGTTACTGCTAAAATTAGCAAGTAGTTGATATTTCAGGAGACAAGCATAACAGCAACCCTTTTCATCTTTATGCCAAGTCAACTATGTAACCATTAATCAATAGTGACATACATAACATGTCAAACAGCTTAGAGTTATGACTATATATATATATATATATATATATATATATATATATATATATATATAGTTTGCTATATTTATAATGTCCTGATGAATACAGGCAAGAAACTGACCATTGCCAAGCTCCACTGACTCTGTGTCAATGCTACCCTAACTTGAAAAATATATATATATTGTTTTAGCCATTTCTGATGCCACCCTGCAGAGTAGGCAAGCAAGTCTTTTTTACCCCTCCAGTTTAGCTAGCTTCAACCTATAGCAAATAATAACGTGTTCATGTTTACAAATCAATCCTTCTATAAAGCTAACATTTTGGAACCCTTGTAGCTGGGTTGGACCTACCATGGTATACACATAGCCACCATAGTGAGTGTCCCTTGTAAACAGCAACCAGTGTCAGCAATAGTTGTCAGTGCTGAGTTAACATTTAGAACCAGTATTAACATTTAACTTTGTTGAAAATTCTACTAAGTAGTTAATGGTGAAAACAAAATATAATGTTTCTCATACACAATATTCATAATTTAGCAAAATGTACTGTGGAATATAACCGGCTCATTGGCCTAGTGGGTTGAGTGTTCGCCCATGTTCCAGTAGATCTAGGTTCAATCCCAGGTCGCGTCATACCAAAGACTTTAAAAATGGTACTTGATACCTCCTTGCTTTGCACTCAGCAATATAAGGTACGTATCAAGGGTAAAGTGGAGCAATCCAGGGAAAGGAGTAGCGCCCTCCCCTACACTTCGGTGTAGTAGCTATTGAAAAGGGAGCCTTCGGGTCGCTTGACTACTGTGGAATATGAAGAAGTACATAACACACATTTACTTGAGAATGTTTAGCTCCAGTACTAACCAATATATGATATGATATAGAATTTTGTCTTGATACAAAAAGTCAAAGTCATTGTTCAGATGTCTCATTGGTATGCAGTTTTAAAACTGGATTCAATTTGGGCACACATCATAATTTATAGCTGAATTAACACAATGGTACAAACTTATAAAAATTAATTATTTTGGAAAAAATCATGGTGTTCACAAGTTTCTGCCCACTTGATTTTGGCAGAATTATGTGTGCATATTTATGTAGGCGTGTGTGCATCGTGATATTATATATATATATTTTACTTATTTTATTTTTTAATTTATTTCACTTATTCATTTTATTTTCTAAATAATTCAATCTTTCTTTTCAGAATGTGTTAACAGTATTAGCAATACTCAAAGTTTGGGAACTTGGAGCTACCTACCAATGCCACAAAATATTCGAGCAGATCACTTAATTATTAATTAATGATAATTGCTTAGGTTAATGTAAAGTCAAGAAAGTTGGCGACTGTAGTCGAGTGTGACCTGAAGGCTTCTTTTTCATTAGCTACTACATTGAGTTGTTGGGGAGGGTGCTATTCCTTTCCCTGGATTGTTCCTCTTAACCGTTGATATGTACCTTATAATGCTGAGTGTTAAGCAAGGCCACATCAAGTACCATTTTTTGAGTCTTTGGTATGATTCAACCTGGGATTGAACCCTGGTCTCCCAGGCCATTGGCAAACACTCTACCCATTAATTGCTAAGGTTGCTATAATTAATAATAACTGCTTAAGGTTAATGTAATTAAAAATAATTGCTTCAGTTAATATGATTAATAATAATGACAGATTGATATAATTAGTAATAATTGCTGAGGTTCGTGTAGTTAATAATAATGACTTAGGTTGATATAATTAATGATAATTGCTGTAATTAATAATTTATGGCTAAGGTTAATATGATTAATAATAATTAATTGCCTAGGTTAACACAATTGGCCTGATTAATTTTGGACTTTTAACTTAATAATACTTGCTGAGGTTAATGTAGTTAATAATTTATGGCTAAGGTTAGTATGATTAATAATAATTAGTTGCTTAGGTTAACACAATTGGCCTAATCAACTTTGGACTTTTAACTTTATTCAAGTTCTAATAAATAATATTGGATTGTAAACAATAATTATGTTTTCCTATAGTTGTGCAACAAATGATGATCTTCCTCTTCTAAAAATCTTCCCCTAGAGATCAATTTTCAATTTAGGAATCAAAAGAAATACAGAGCTTGGTTTCAGTGGACTTCTTTTTTTTTATTTTTTTAGTTCAGATCTTAATATACAGGGTGTCCCAAAAAGATGTATACACACTTCAAATAACTGCAAACCAAGTTTTTATTATTATTTGTTTCATTTTGAACATGTAAAAGAATTTAACATCATCCTTCTGTCATTTTGTCACTGCCATTTCTCAAATTGATGTCCATTCTGGTCCAGACACTGCCGATAATGCGAAGCGATGGAATAGCACACATCATGAAGCAATTCCCTCGGTATTTGCATGCATTCACGTTCAATGGTTGCTCTCAATTCAGCAATTGTTGTGGGTTTCAATGCATAAACTTTGTCTTTTAGGTACCCCCATAAAAAGAAGTCTAGTGGTGTGAGGTCTGGTGAACGGGGAGGGTATTCAACAAAACCTCTCAGTCCAATCCACCTGTTTGGTAATCTCTCATTAAGGAAGGATGTAACATCGCGATGGTAGTGTGGAGGTGCCCCATCTTGCTGAAAATAAAAATCCTCTTCTTCAAAGTGTTCACATATTTAATTATTTAAAGTGTGTAGACATCTTTTTGGGACACCGTGTAGTTAATAAAAAAAAGAAAGCTTCTAGGTTCCTTTGGGTCTTGGTGCAATGGATAAGTTTTGGTCAAATTGATTTGATTTTTCTGGAGAGTATGAATTCACTCTGTCATATATGTCTCTATTTGTTTCTTTTAGGAAGGATGAGACTTATAAACCAATAAGAAAAGAGAGCTTATAGACACCTTTGTGACCAGGTACAGTGGGTAAAATTTGGGTATTATTTATCTATTTTAAGAAGAATTAAATTTAAAAGTAATAAGAAAACACTGCTTTTGAAACTCTTTGGTTCTTGGTGCAGGGGGTAATTGGTAAACAAATTTATTTGATTTCCCAAAAGGTTAAGAGTTCAAGCCTTACTACAGTCCTCTGTTCTTTATTTGTTTTTAGAAAGAATCAGACTTAAAACTATTAAGAAAAGCAGTCTTACACTCCATCCTGGCACATGGTGCAGTGGGTAAGTAAATATTGATTTGATTTCCTAGTGGTATAGTTTGTGTTTAGAATTACATATTTAAAAAAAAGCAGTTTATTGTCCTTCCTGGGTCTTGAGGCGAGGTTTGTTAAGTGATTTGACTTCCCTGGAGATTACAAATTCTATTCTTAGGGTGGAATTTTGTTTTTTCACCTTAGGAATAATGAGACATAAAACCAATTAGTGAAAGGATACAAGTGGATGCCTCTGGGTCTTGGTGTAGAGGATAAGTGTTGGTCATACTGATTTGATTTCTCTCGAGGTAATGAGTTCAGTTTTCTTATTGATTTTTCGGAAGAAACAGACATTAAAGTTAAATCCAAGAAAACAGCTCTATGAATCAGGTAAGTATTTGGTTCAGAGGTTAAGTATTTTCAAAAAGATTTAGCTTTTCTTGGTGTTATGAGTTCAATCCATAGTTCTGTTCTCTATTTGTTCCTTTTCAGAAGAAGAGTTAAAACCAATAAGAAAAGAAAAGTTATTGGTATATTTGCGATAAGCTTCAGTTGATAAGTGTTGATTAATCTGATTAAATATGACTGGGAATTAAGAGTTCAATCCTTAGTTTGGTTTTCAACTTATTTATTCTTGGAAGAATGAGATTTAAAACTAATAAGAAAAGATAAATTTCAGGACATTCTGGACCTTGGTGTAGTTTGTAAGTGTTTGTTAAACTGACTTGATATACTCAGGAAGTTATGAGTTCAATCCTTACTATATATTTGTTTTGATTCAGTTTAGGAAGAATCAGAGTTAAATCTTATAAAAAAAGAGTGTTTATGGTTTCTTCTGAGACTTGGTACAGTGGGCAAGTGTTAGTAGATTTGATTTTCTTTTACTCCATTTAGAATCAGACATCAAACTTAAAGCCAAGAAAACAAACCTTGCCTCACTATA
Source organism: Sepioteuthis lessoniana (assembly GCA_963585895.1). Taxonomy (NCBI): domain Eukaryota; kingdom Metazoa; phylum Mollusca; class Cephalopoda; order Myopsida; family Loliginidae; genus Sepioteuthis; species Sepioteuthis lessoniana. The sequence goes on from OY757908.1 coordinate 72,531,078, forward strand.
GAACTTGGTAAAATAGTTAGGTATTACCCAAATTAATGTAATTTAGGTGGAGGTTACAAGTTCAATCCTTAGGTATGGTGTCTATTTGTTCCTTTTAAAAAAAATTAGACTTAAGACCAATAAGAAAAGAGAGATTGTGGGCCCATCTGGGAGTTAGTGCAGTATGTAGGTGTTAGGTTAACTATCTGTATTTCTGTTACAATTTCTAGTTCAATTCTCACTGTAAGACTTGGTGCAATAGAATTAAGTATGAGGAAAAACTACTTAGACATTCCTAGGAATATAAATACAAGCCCTAGTATAGGAGACAGCTATCTTTTACTACCGGGTGAGGGCAAAAGTATGTAGCAATTGCACCAACTGGGTCCCTTCTTTTTCTCCCATGAGTATTAATACTAAATAAACACCAGCAGCCTGTACTGAAACTTGAACTCACCTCAATAGTTTCATTACACTAATCACAGGTTTTATTTTTCGTAATGTTATACATTACACTATCTGTCCAAACTTAAAGCTTAAGTACTAATTTATGCTTTTATATTGAAGATTGATATTTAAGGATAAATCAGATATTTAACTTAAAGCTAAAAAAAATAAGTTAATGGTGAATCAATTTAATTTGGCACAGTAGGTATGGTTATTGCTTTTTTTTTTAAAAGATTAATGAGTTTTCCTGGAACTTCTGAGTTCAATTCTAGGTATATCTTACTTTTTTTTAAAGGCATCTGGTGACACAAAAGCAAAAAAAAAGTGGATTTGTCTCTTTTCTCAATGGTATCATTATCAAATAATTGTCATTATGAATAAGTCTCAGTTAGAATTCAAATTCCTTTACAGAGACTATTGCACTATAATGCAATCTGTTTTACTTAAATACAATTACTTACATCCATACTTACATCTCTATCAGTCATGGGCAAACTGCAGCCTGCTGTATTTTTTGAATGGTCTGCTGAAGAGAGTTCATTTTTTTTATCTAAAAAAAATTTATTTGATTGATTGTGCACTCGCTCCCACCATCTCAGTTTTCTGCATCCTTTTGCTTACTAATAGCTGTGCAGTTGGTAACAGCTTGCTAATGTCCATTCTTTCTATGTGAGGTAAGTGCTGCAGTACCACAGATACGTCATCTGGGAATCCTGTGACAAATGCAAGTTTAGCTATCCCTATGTATCCTGCTAGTCCAGCTCATCTTTTGATTGTATTGGCATAGACATCGACTGATTCTCCTGTCCACTTGAATTATTTCAGCTTTTCATATGCCTCAAAAGGCCCTTCAGTGAATGCTGTCACTAGTCTCATCTCTATCTATTCTACCTGTACTTGGTCTTCATTGCTCATCTCAAGGTAGAGAGCAAGTTCATCTCCATGCAGAAAGAGTAGAATGAAACTCGCAAGGTCTTGCACTTTTTGTAGTTAAGCTACCAGTTTCACCTTTTTTATCCGCCTGACTACATCCCCTTCTCCACTAAAAGGTGGTATAACATCCTTGCCCAACGTCAGTAGCTCTGATTCCATGATCTCTTCGTGCCAAAATAGCTGGTAATGAAAAAAGGGGTCGGAACTCCTTCATGCCAACTATGCTGCTCGCACCAACTTTCAGAGTAACATGACTCCGCAACTCACGCCAACTCCTCTTAACTCAATGTCTGCTCTGCGCTTTCAGAATAACACCCACTGCCTCGCCAATTTAGTCTTTTTATAGCCTCTTCTCATATGAAAATTACCGCTATTCGCATATAAGGAGTCCACAAACTCACATTCCTCTTTTTTCTTTTCCCGACGGTCAGACGCGATGTGAGTAATCTATTCCATTACTTTTTATACCACTATATATATATATATATATATATAAATAAAATAATAGTTACCCTCCAGTCTTGATCTGGGAGGGGGTATTGATGATCGATTGTAAAGATGAAATTATACGAAGGTAGAAGACAATTTAACAGCAAAGTGGCCATATGGAAATTAATTCAAACTAAGTCAAATTGAATCTGGGAATGTAAGAAAAAAAAAAAAAAAAAAAAAAAAAAAAAAAAAAAATCAAATGGATAATAGATTACTGGATGCTAATGAAAAGGATCACTATATGAAAATGTAAAGGGTTCAAAGATGTTTTAGTTCTATTATAGATGTTGATCAATATATTACTTTTTTTATTGACCCCACCCAAAAAAAACCATAAGACATAATTTAATTTTACCTTTTAGGTGGGGGTATTTTTAAAGAATACTTTAAATAGTACCTTTAGACAAATTGATATTACCTAGAAATGTAATTCAGGCTTAGTTGTGACATCAAAATTGATAGCTTTGAATTTGACCAATTTTTTTTTTTTCTGCCCAACCAAATTTTTATTATTAAGCAAGTCAAATAAAATTCAGACAGGGTTGTTATATATATAAAAAAAAGGATTGGGGGTAGGGATACAAGATTTAGTGTAAAATAACACAAGGGTTGATCTACAATAAAACACCAACCATTGCTTATTGATCTCAGAAACAAGTGTTTCAGTTTAATCCTCTTATCCTCCCCACCGACTCATTTTGTCTTTCTCCAGTGATATAGTCCAAGAGACAAAAAGAAAAAACAAATTAAAAAAATGAAAAGAAAAGACAAACACCACAATTCATTTTCAAAGAAACAGTTTATTTGAGTCATTTAAAAATAAAATTAAAAAAGTACAAGATTTATCCAATTTTCAACAAGAAAAAAAAAAAAGTTAACATGGTGACTATATTTTTGTCAATAAGCAATAATTTACAACTGTTTTACATTAATTAAATTTTTTTTTAATTCCTTTGTGTCAATCTTGAATTCCTTTAAGGACAAAACTGGTTATTGTCTTTAAATTTGGGACTCATTATTTTGGGTTCACTAGTTGAAGTACCAAGAAAACATTTGAGGTTGGTTCTCTTTGAATACCAGCCTTTTACTGTACAGCATAGGATAGCTGGTCACAGATTCACTAGATTTTGACAGCTAACACATACTTGCAAATATGTGCTTAACTTTGAATGGTGATTTTAAAATTAGATTTTTTATACATTAACTAAAAAGCAAAAAGATGGTTAGAGTATTGCGATACTTGAGGTCGTATTATTATCCTTTTGTGCCACACAATATTCAGTTTAAAAAAAAAAAAAAAAAAAAAAAAAATGTTTTCAGATTTCCAGTTCCTTCTAAAAGAATTTCTTCTTCCCCAAAAGCTTCTCTTCAGATAATGATCGGGTGAAAAATAAATAAGTAAATAATATGAAAATTTTAAAAATTTCTGTTGATTGCTAAAGTGCAAGTCTTTTTATACAAAAAAGTAGGATATTAAAGCAAAAATGTCAGGGGGAAAAAAAAAAAAAAAAAAAACATTATCAACTCATGCTGTCCACTTGGACTCTTTAATATTTCATCTTCAGTTTTTACTATCCATCACTCTTGGCAAATCCTTCTGACCATTTCCAGTGTTCACATGGAAATAATGAATGTAGGTCTTTGCTAATTGGCCAACACTGGTGTGTGTATGTGTGGGAGCTCACAGAACTTCATTTCTCGAAAAATAAAAATAAATATAAATGCAAGGGATTTTGGTCACCTGACCCCCTAGGTCTCCAAGGACCATGATCTTTAGTTTTTACAGCTCTTTTATACAACCAGCTTTAATATTATAGCCGAAGGGGAGTAATCTCTAATTCAATTTCAACAGGTCACCCTCCCACAACTTATCCAAGATCAGAAGTTAAAATGTAACCTGGCATGTGCAGGAAAGGTCCGTAAATAAAAGGGCTGAGGAAAAAAAAAGTGAGTTTCATTCCGTGTGTCCAGATAGCTATATCTCAGTTTGTTTTTTCTCCACACACACCTATTCTTTATCTCTCATGAGCCAAGTTTAGACATTACATTTGTGACAAACTCACATTTTTTTTATCCCTGAGAAAGACAAAAAAAAAAAAAAAAAATGCCAGCAGAAATTTATCCATTTTTCCAAGTTTCAGTGTGCACGCTGACCAAAATATCACCAGCATCCATTGGAAGAAATAGATAGATTAACTAGAAAACCTTTTCATTGCCCAAGACATCAAAGACAGAAAACAAAAGGTGACAAAGATTTGACATCTATCACAATTCCACAGACCAGGATACAGGCACTGGAGTGACTACTGTATGGAGGATGGAATTATAATATCTAACGAATACAAACTCCCTCCCCACAAAAAAAACATGTCATATGAGATTTTCAAATTCTGATGAGAGACACAAAACCCAAATGAAAACCTAGATTCATACCACACTAGACTATGAACTCTGGCAGCCACATGTGACTTTCAAGACGTAGACCGGGAAATTTTGGCTCAGATTCTGCAAGGGTGTTTCTAGAGTTAGAAGAGCACCCTCAAAAAATTAGATGAAGCTAGAGCCATAGAACTTGCTCAAACATGTGCTGCAGACATGGAATGAAAGGAAGTCCATGCACTTACGTCTCACAGCCGCAACCACGACACTGAGAGCAACAAGTGATACACACACACAAAGACAGCAACAGCAGAAATAACAACTCCAGCAGCAAACGTTGTCCCAGACACCCACAACGAAATAGAAACCTCGACTAAATGGCGGAAAGACCTACCACTACTACGGATATTCAGCAACACACGCAACATGTCCTGTCCAGGGGAAGGAGTGTAGGAACTCCCTTCATTCCCACCCTCATGAAACTATCTCCTATGTTAAGTGGCGAGTCAGTGTTCACGGTGAAAATTCCTGGATCACCAAGGTCACCATTTTCATCAACAACTCTCCAGTGAACTTTGTCGTAGACACTGGTACCAGTGTTAACATGCTCTCTGGGCGCTAATATGATGGTTTGCAGCACAGACCAACAATACATGACACAGTGATGTAGATATTTGCATACCGAACCAAACAGGTGATACCTGTTCGTGGATTCATCACTACCAACATTGAATTTAGAAAGAAATGCTGCAGAGCAAATATATTCACCACTGACAATGATGAATACCCCTTGCTTGGACATGAACTGCAAAACCTATTCAGTGCCCACTCTGCCAAGGCACTGGATATAATAACATTCAGTTTAGTTTCATGTGACAGTATGAATTTCCAACAAATTCCCTTCACTATTTGACGGGAAAATGGGAAAAATTTCTGGATCTACCATAAACCTCCACATTGACGTTTCTGTCCCACCAGTGACCCAACACCACCGAAGAATAACCTTCCACATGAGGAAGGATGTTGAGGCGGAGTTAAAATGCCTCAAAGAAACGGATGTAATCAAAGACGTTACTGGGCCTACCCCATAGGTAAGCTCTGTAGTGAAAGTTGCAAAAAAAAAAAAAAAAAAAAACAGATGGTGTGGGAATTTGCATCCACATGAGAAAAGCTAATGAAGCATTCCAAATGTTATATTTACATATTCTGTCCCACAAGCATGAGGAGGAATTGTTGGGGGGAGACTTACTGGCACAAATTTTTTAAAAATCTTCATACGTATCCATGAAGGCACGTGACAGCAACAAAAGTACAAAAAATAAAATGCTTAGCAGAAGCCGTGACGTTGATAAGATCAAATGTAAACCAGACAACTCAGCAGCTGGGCGAACATTCAGATTACAAGACACGGTCTTGCACATTTACATGCCATCCTGGAGTACCGGAGACATAGACAATGCACAGCTCACACAAGTCCACCACACACAGCAAAATACTAATGCATGTACAAACTTTACAGGAGCATTTCTAGCCCTTAGCTCTGAGGTTGACAGTGTTGCTGACAGTTTATGTGAGCAAATCAACATAGTGACAGAGCAGTCATCGGACGAGACTCTTGCAAAAATAATCGAGGCACTGCACAACGGAAAATTGGACAAAAAGTTTGAAATAGATACACAGGACCACAGAGCCAGCATCTTCAAGAAACACATTGATAAGTTTTATCAGGAACCTGGCACATCCGTCCTCACGTTGCGGGATAGCAACAAGGTACCTAAGCTAGTGGTACCATACCAAATGAGGAGTGCATATTTGCACCAGGCACATGACTGTATAAACCATTCGGGAATATCACAAATGCGTGATCATCTAAAGGACTTCTGGTGGGAGTACAAGAACAGGGACATACAGGCATATGTCGAATCATGCATGATCTGTGCGAAGCAGAAAGGAAATTATGGCCGTCAGAGTCACACATATCCTGGCCACTGTAAGAGGGGAAAAAGGCCATTTGAATTTATGTACACAAATTTTGCGCAAATGCCGTCATCCAAGGGCAAACAATACATCCTGACAATACTTGACAGTTTCAGCCCCCACCTAACAGCAATACCATATGCAAGAGAGAGAGTGCACTGGATGCGGCAAGAGGCCTATACAGTTTTTCCTTCGGCACAGGGAGATTACAAGCATCATATCATCTGACCGTGGCACACACTTCACAAGCGAGACATACAGATTATTCTGCGAACTGACTTCAATCAAGAAGGAGTTACACTGCCCATGGAGGCCTCAAAGTTCGGGAAACATTGAGAGGCAGCACCACACCCTAAAGAATACATTATTCATGCTATGTGAGGACCAAGGTTGCGAATGGACAGACATTCTGGAATCAGTTATATTATCAATGAATGCTACGGTCTGCAGTGCAACTGGAGTCTCCTCGCATTATGTCATTCTACGCAGACACCCAAACGACAAAGACATTACAGCAAATAATCCCACGGCCCATGGAATGCAGGTGAATGCCCTACAAGTACATAATAGGATAGTCATCTAAGCCACCAATGTTTCCATGATCCCATACAGGTTGGTGACAAAATCCTGCTACATTGGCCAAAGTCTACAATAGCACACAATTCCCATTTACCTTGGATTGGGATGTTTGACATTGTGAAATCGAACGATTGTTTTACAGATACAGGACGAAAATGGAAATCAAGAATGGGTCCACCAAGCCCATGTACGGCGCATCATCCCACGACTGGTTCACCTAAATTATTATCCTCTGCCACCCATTGCAGATACCAGAACAACTAACTGGAATCAACCCCCAGAAGCACCCATAGTCAACCAAAACAGGACAGTCATCCAGGCAGATCAAAGCTCTTAACAGGTGTGAACCTTTCCAAAGCATTCTAACAGGAGACAGATCCCATCTCATTTTAAAGATTTTGTAATGTAGAACATCCCAGCTGAGACATCTCAATGCTAACCTAAGCAATTCTCTCAAGAGAAATAAAACTATGGAAAAACAATTTAACAGTTGCCAGAGAGCAGTGTCTCTTCTATTTCTACCTGGACAACCTGTATAGGCTAAAGATTACTGCAAAGTTAAAGAAAAAATGGACACAAGGTTACATAATACACCATTCTGGTAATGTAATCTATGATGTAGATGTACAATCCTCTATTTGGGTCAGACATGCGAATCAGCTACGTCATTCATACCTTTCTGAGAGACCATCAAATGACACAGTCATTCCCTTAAATGTTTTACTGGACACATTTGAATTTCTCCAAAGGGTTCAAACATGAAATGAAAAAAGAAATTGTAAGAAAGTGTAAACCAACTACAACCTTATAAATAGATCCACAACAAAAATCCTACAAGCATCAGATTTCAAAGGGAGGTGTTAGAAGTAACAAGAAAGGGAGATAACTCCAAGAATAATTAAGAGTTATCCCACTTAAAATAGGGTCATGCCTCATGACCACTGACGTCATGGGAGACGAGGAGAGGATTCAAGATGGCGGACTGACACTGGACACATGTAAACCTCTCTCTCTCGATTTTCCACAAATTCCTTATGTAGTGTAGTGACCATTAAGTTATTTTTACATAATAAAATACTGTTAACTCAAAACGTTCTTGGTGATTATTTCAACTCAACAAATGCACTACCCAGCAAAAAACACAAACACCACACCTTTCAAATTGCAAAGGAACATACCTTAACCAACAATGCCATATGAACCAGACTTGTTCAAAGTAGCAGATTACAAAGCTGGTTCACAGAGGGATTTTTTGAAAAGGTTTTGTAGAGTTCCTTTTTTATTTGTTCTCTTTTTCAAGATAATATGTGTTGTTTATTCCTTTGTCTATTCTCACCATATCTTTCCTTATTCCATAACATGGCTAACTCAACAGGTTACGGATCCAGTAGAAAAGAGAATGGAAATTGGGGAGCAGGTTGCGATTTGAAGGAAATGAGAGCAAATATGAAATTTGAGAAAAATGTTTTAAGGATAACTCTGCACATTTGATTAAGATGCCATTTTAGGCAAAAACCTGAATGGGGATGAAACTGATACAGAAAGGAATGAAGAAGCCTACGCCAAATTAATACAATTTCTGTATGACGAAAGCCAGTCCCTTATGAGAGAAGACTCAGATGATGGCAGAGAAGCTCTGAGGACACTGCATGACCATTATGCAGGTAACAGTAAACCAAGAATTATTTCTCTTTATATTGAATCAATATCACTGAAAAAGGAACCAAATGAAAGTGTGACTATGTTACAAGAAAAGAAGCAATTTTAATGGCATTAAGAAATGCTAGGGAATCATGAAGTGACAGTCTAATAATTGCCATGGTTCTAAAAGGAACTACCTGACACATTTAATTCATTTTCAATATATGTGACTGTTATGGTGAGATATGTAATCACCTCCGGAACATTTTAAATAAGGGACTGTGTCACCGGCAACTGAATATAGGAGAACAGAGAGACTTCCTGGACTGAACACGATAAATACTACACATTCTCTCTCTGTAAATATTTCAATAAACTTACATTCTTTATTTAAACCTATAGTACATATCTATTCCTTTATTTCCTTCATGGAATACTATCTCTTGATTATCCCTATATTATCGCCACCACAGGATATATCTTTTGGCGACGAAGACGAGATACAAACTCAGTAAATTCATTTACTAAATAAAAAAGTTTAAAAAAAAGTTTAAAAAAAAAAAAAAAAAAAAAAAAAAAAATGGACAGTGCTGTAGGAACTGTTTTTCTCCCATAAAGAAGTTTACGTGTATTTGAAAAAGATGAAAAGGATCTCTTGAAATTTGTAAACTGTTGATATTTTGTACGGTGAATTTTCTGGACATTTCTCAGTGTTGACAATTTTTTTTTACATACCAAAACAGTGAAGGTGAGCATCTTGTTTTGGAAAAAAATTTTGTGTATACGTTGACTTGATATTTGTGCATATTAAAAAAATGGCTTCGGAACAAATAGCAGCATTGACGAAAACGTTAACTGAACGTTTGATCGCTCAGCAAAAAGCTCAAATTGACTTTCAAAAACAGATGTTGGTTCAGCAGGAGCGTTTTGAAACACTTGTCATACAGCAAACTACAGATAACTGACTATTTTGTGGCACTGTTTTGACACAAAAATCTAATGATAGTGCGTCTAGATTTTTTTCGGCAGAGGGTATAGCTAACTCACAAGCTGAATTCAAATATGACCCAGAATGAGGTTACACTTTTCCCGCCTATTATCGTAGGTTCGAGACAATCTTTACAAAAAGATGTGAAAAATGGTCTGACAAAGAAAAAAAAAATCACACTCCTACTTCAGAAATTGTGTACGGAGGAAAATACAAAATTTACAAATTTGATTTTACCAAAGAAACCGGAAGATATTTTTTTTTGGAAACTGTTAAAATTTTGTGCTCGATATTTGGTGAAAGAGACAGCCTTTTTCATACAAGACATAAGTGTTTAAACACGCAAAAAGAAGAAACTGATGATATTGTCACATATGCAGGTTAAGTCAACGCCCAGTGTGAACTATTTAAATTGAAAGATCTATCAGTTGACATGTTTAAGTGTTACATATTTGTCCAAGGACTGACAGCACCGAGGGACAAGGATTTGAGGTCAAGAATTTTATCAATTATGGAGCAAGATCCAGAAATGAACTTGCAAAAAGTGACAGAAGAATGTCAGAAGTTGATAAATGTGAAAAGGGACACCACTAGGATAGAGGGAAAGTTACATCCCAGGTCCAAGTAGTGAAACAAAAAACATTTCTCAAGAACAAGGGAAAAAGTTTTGAATGTTGGAGCTGTGCGGGTTCGCACTTAAGAAAAAATTGCCCTTTTAAAGACCAACCTTGTGCTAAATGCGGTTTAGTCGGACACTGAGCCGAACTAAACAAAGACAAAAATTTAAGTCTTTTTCTTTAAAAGTGTCAGTTGTTCCAAGTATAAATTCTTGCCTCTTCGGAATTGATTGGATCATTTTGTTAGATTTATGGGAGCTACCCAGAAATTCAATTTGTAACAGTGTTAGTGTATCTGAGAAGAAAAATTCTAAACAAAATGAGGATTTTCTTACTGTCTTAAAAGGTGAATTCCCCAGGGTTTATTCTGAGGGTTTAGGTGTGTGCACTAAGACCGAAGTGAATTTTGAGCTAAAACAAAATGTGAAACCTGTTTTTAAACCAAAAAGAAATGTGCCTTTTTCTTCAAAAGAAGGTATTGAAATTGAACTGCAAAGACAGCAGGAAAATGGTGTTGTCGAAAAAGTTGACTATTCTGAGTGGGCAAGCCCCACTGTGTATGTTAAAAAAAATAAGATTCAGGTATGTGCCAATTTTTCTACAGGTCTTAATGACTGTCTGAGGGATCATAGTTATCCAATCCCATCACCTGAAGACATTTTTACAAAGCTGAATAGAGGTAAAATTTTATCCAAAATTGATTTATCTGAGACTTACCTTCAGGTAAAAGTCAGTGAAAAATGTTCAAAATATTTGTGTATTAATACCCATTTAGGACTCTGCAGACTCAAAAGGCTCCCTTTTGGTTTGAAAGTAGCTCCGGCATTATTTCAGCAAATAATGGACATGATGCTTGCCAATTTAGGTTTTGCAATCGCATATTTGGATGACATTCTTGTAAAGAGTAAAAATGTGCAGGAACATAAGGAACACATCAGAGCAGTTTTCCAAAGAATTGAGGAATTCGGCTTCAAATTGAGTGCTGAAAAATGTGAATTTTTCTTAAAACAGATAAAATATCTTGGTCAAATCATTGACAGCCAACGCAGAAGACCGGATCCTCAGAGAACAAAAGCCATTGAGAAGATTCCAGCACCTAACAATGTTAACCAGTTACAATCTTTTTTGGATTTAGCACAATATTATGCTATTTATATCCGAAAAATGCCTAAGTTGAGAGCACCATTGAACGAATTGTTAAAAAAAAGGCAAAAGTGGATTTGGTCAAAAGAGTGCCAAAGTGCATTTGAAGGGATTAAGAAATGCCTGCTATCAGATTTAGCACTGGCACACTTTAATCCACAGAAGGAGTTGATTGTGGCAAAGAAAGTTTGGCAATCATTTATGCAATTAAAAAATTCCATAGATTCATTCATGGCAGGATTTTTACATTGCAGACTGACCACAAACCCTTGTTGACTATTTTTGGCTCTAAAAAAGACATACCCACTCACACTGCAAACAGACTTCAATGATGGAGCATAATTCTGTTGAATTATAATTTTAAAATGTAGTACATTTCGTCTAAAAATATCAGGTGTGCAGAACCTTTAGAGAACACAGTGATAGCTGCATTGAGAAAGGAAAAAGAATTCTCCGGACTGCTGTGCAACACGATTCGAGAGTTACCAGTGACTCTAGATGATATCAATAAAGCAGCAGAAACAGATGAATCCATTGTCAAAATGAAAAAACAGGTGCAGTTAAATAAAAAGTCAAAGAAAGACACAAAAATTTTGCCATTTTCTATTTGTTTGCAGACTTTAATGTATGCGGACAGAGTCGTCATACCAAGCACACTACAGAGGAGGATTCTAAAAGAATTCCATAGCGGTCATCCAGGCATGTCCAGAATGAAGGCCTTGATGCGTGGATATACGTATTGGCCTAGGATGGACCGGGACATTGAAAAAATTGTAAGAGAGTGTCAAGGGTGTCAGTTAGCAGCACCACCTGTACAAACACAAACGTAGCTGAAGACAGATACACTGTGGACTTGGTTACACATTGACTATGCAGGTTTTTTGAATGGACATTATTTCTTAGTAGTCGTTGACAGTTTCACAAAATGGTCGGAAGTGTTTAAGTGTAAACGAGTACTACGGATGCACTAAAACTTTTCTTCAGTCGTTTTGGAGTGCCTAAAACTATTGTCAGCGACAACGGCACCCAATTTACCAGCAAAAAGTTTGAAGAATTCTGCAAGGCCCTATCCATTGAACATTTAACAACTGCAATATACCATCCAAGGTCAAACGGCCTCGCAGAGAGATTTGTTGACACGTTTAAAAGAGCTAAGAAGAAAAACCAAGGCATGGACACTGATGAGAAGAGTCTTGAAAATTTTTTTATCTGTGTACAGGTTCACTCCTAACCCGAACACTAATGCCGGTTTGTCACCAGCTGAACTAATGTTCGCACGGAAAATCAGATTCGTATTTGACAGGATTTTAACAAGTACAACTAAGACAACAGCAATGTGAGAAAATGACCATTATGCAGGTAACAGTAAACCAAGAATTATTTCTCTTTATATTGAATCAATATCACTGAAAAAGGAACCAAATGAAAGTGTGACTATGTTACAAGAAAAGAAGCAATTTTAATGGCATTAAGAAATGCTAGGGAATCATGAAGTGACAGTCTAATAATTGCCATGGTTCTAAAAGGAACTACCTGACACATTTAATTCATTTTCAATATATGTGACTGTTATGGTGAGATATGTAATCACCACCAGAACATTTTAAATAAGGGACTGTGTCACCGGCCACTGAATATAGGAGAACAGAGAGACTTCCTGGACTGAACACGATAAATACTACACATTCTCTCTCTGTAAATATTTCAATAAACTTACATTCTTTATTTAAACCTATAGTACATATCTATTCCTTTATTTCCTTCATGGAATACTATCTCTTGATTATCCCTATATTATCGCCACCCCAGGATATATCAGTGACCCATAATAGTAAGGAACTAAGAGTCTTAGAGTTTAAAATGACTTTGAAGATACCACCAAATACCGTCACAACTCAAATGATGACTACGTCATGAAACTGACTAATTCATTTTTGAAAATAACAACAAAGTAATTTGTTTTACATGTAATGGAAAGGGGCATTTAGCAAAAATATGCCCAAATAATCACAGAGAGAGATGTAACTACTATAAAGGTATTGGAAAATGGGCAGTCAAGTGGGGCCCAATTAGAGCTCTGCCTGGAATTAAGTCCCATTTTGAGTCTTTTTCAAAATTTCATCACTTGTAATGCTGAGAAGCAAACTAAGAGGATTTGAAATCATTCCAGTTCAAGGTGGACCTCTGTAGATAAGTCTGACCACAAAGCCATTAAGTTTGCAACCCTTGTACATTCCAAATATGTTTGTGCTATTATATTATTTTGAGTTTTTCTTCATCTGAAATGAGAGCCTAACTATTAATGTGGGAAATTATTTAAGGCCCAGCAAAAAGACCATATATTGCAAACTTTAGGCTATTGAATGTTAAGTTACCTTTGAACATTAACAGTTCAACAAATATTGAATTCGGAAAAATATATTCAATACACACAACAACTTTAGTTGAAGTACATTACACTTAACACTAGAAAAAAAAAAAGAAAAGAAAGAGAGTGGCTAGGATAAATATTGATGTAAAGCTAGAAATGTTAGCAACAACTGAAAACTTATTGGAAGACATGTATTTTGAAAGAGAATCCACAATAAAAAATTACTAGAACAGCAGACTCCAATGATAAAATTACTGCACTTTGTTTAGAGGTAGATGTAAGTCTCGCACAAACTGTCTGGTGCTAAAATTTTCTCCAAGCTTGACGCAAAAAATGGTTACTGGTCAGTCAAGCTTGACAGAGAATCACAGCTACTCACCACTTTCAACTCACCATTTGGGAGATATTGCTTCAAGAGAATGCCATTTGGACTGGTCATGTCCCAAGATGTTTTCTAACAAAAGATGGACATGATTATTAAAAAATGCCCTGGAGCGCTTGCACTAATTGATGATGTGATCATCCATGGAAAAAACCAAAGAGGAGCATGGCCACAATCTACAAAAATTAATGGAGACTGCACGCACTGCTGGCTTAACATTCAACAGTAGCAAATGTGCAATAAACCAGAAACAAGTCAGATTTTTTGGTGCGATATTTGACGAGAATGGTATACACCCAGATCCTGAAAGGGTGGAGGAGATAAAATCACTCCCCAGCCCAGCTAATATTAACGAACTACAAAAGGTATTGGGAATCATTACCTACATGGCACCATTTATTCCTAGGCTCTCAGACTACACAGCCAACCTCAGAGAGCTCTTAAAAAAAGATACTGAATATGAATGGAGCAGTAGCCACCAGAAGTCGCTACAGGATATAAAGGACATCATATGCAAGGAGATGTTACTCCACTATTATGACCCTTCCAAAAAGTCCACTATACAAGTGGATGCATCATCCAGAGGTTTGGGTGCAGCCCTAATCCAAGAAGGCAAACCAATAGCTTTTGCCTCAAAATCCCTAACTGAAACGGAGCAGCACAATACCAATATTGAACGGGAGCTCTTGGCAGTCGTATTTGGCTGTGAACGTTTTCGAACGTATATTTACAATTGTTCATTTGAAGTCGAAAGTGACCACAAACCCCTGGGAATGATCTGTCTCAAGAATTTAACAGCAGCACCTCCTCGACTTCAGCGGATGCTCCTGAGACTCCAGGAATATGATATGGTCATCAAATATCTACCAGGCAGTGAGATGCTACTGGCAGACGGATTATCAAGGCTACCCAGCAAGAAAAATAAAGAAGTCATCGATCTAGACATCAAGGTAGACTTTGTGCAATTCTCGACTGAGAAATTAACGCAGATCCGTCAAGCAACGAATGCCGACCCAACATTATGCGAGTTGAAGGTGCGAATTCTTAAAGGTTGGCCAGAATCTCGCTGAGAACTATATAAAGACCTTCAGCCATATTGGTCTTATCGAGACAAGCTCTCTATAGAAAATGGTGTATTGCTCAAAGGTGACAGGATTCTGATCCCCAATTCAATGCAACCAGAAGTTTTGGAGAAATTACATTATGGCCACCAAGGAAGTGACAAGTGTAAATTAAGAGCCAAAACCTGTGTTTCCTGGAGTGGCATCAACAATGATATCGACAGGATGATGCAGAAATGTGCTATATGTCAAGAACTCCAGAAGTCCCAAACTGCTGAGACCCTCATGCCACATGAGATCCCTGCGCGACCATGGCAAATCATAACCACTGACATTTTCAGTCTTAATGGAATCAACTACCTCCTCCTTGTGGATTACTACTTCAAGTACCCCTTCATCCGCAGACTGAGAGAATTCTCCAGTAAACAAGTCATTGGTTTCATCAAGCAAATCTTTGTGGAGCAAGGAATTCCGGAAAGACTGATCAGCGACAACGGCCCACATTTTAGCTCTCAGCACTTCAGAGAATTTGCTAGAGCATGGGATTTTGAGCATATCACATCTTCTCCCAGATACCCCCAATCGAACGGCATGGCAGAACGATGTGTACAGACCGTCAAAGCAGCCATGAAGAAAGCTGTAATGAGCTCTCGAGACATAAACATGACCCTGTTGTGTCTCCAATCTACTCTGATAGATCACATCATCCCATCCCCGGGAGAGCTACTATTTAACCAGAAGCTAGTCAGCAATCTCCCTACAAAATGCACCAACCAAAATTTCCGAAAAGGGGAAATTCAAGATTGCCTACTACAGAGGCAGTTGATGCAAAAAAGACAGTATGATGAACATGCTAAGGATCTCCCTAATCTGATTGCAGGACAGTGGGTCCGGGTACAAGACCAGGACACCAGAAGATGGAGTCCAGCGATTATCAGACAAGCCTGCGCTGAACCGCGTTCCTACATTATTGGGACCCCAACAGGACAGGTTCTTCGTAGAAATCGCAGACATCTCAAGGAAGATGCCTACACTCCTAATACGACATAGGCATTTCTACATAATACACCCCCGCATCACATACAAATTACACCACCGAATAGTCCAAACATACTCCCTACAGAAAATACCAACACACATGCCAATACCTGCACTCCATCAACAGAAACACATGGACCTGTACATAAAGCACAGTTCAGCAACCACAAACCATCTGGAACAATCACCAGATCGGGTCGTATCGTAAACCCCCCTAAAAGGTACGACCTATAGAAAAGATTCACACCTGAAACTGCCTCTAAAAAAAAAAAAAAAAAAAAAAACTAACAATCTTTCCTTTAATGAAAGAGGGATGTCACGACATGAGTTATCTTATCCATCTCTTATATGTTTGTATGGGTTACTTGCCCTTGCTTTGACACAATAAAAATATGGTCTTACTACTAAATACTTCTTGCTACATTTCTCCGTTACTTATTATTAATTATACTAACAAATAGTACCAGTAAAAGATATAACAGCTATGTCTCTTACCAAGATTACATAATAGTTGTGGCACAATAATAAGCATTAATCTGTGTGTGTGTATATATATATATATATATATATATAAAAATAAGAATGTATATATGTGGGTCTCTGTGTGTTCATGGATGAGTGGCCAAGGAGAGGACCTAATCTCCGGCATCTTTATAGCAGTGCTGGAGTGTCCAGAAGACCTTTCTTTGTCTATATTGGCATGAAGGCCACACAAAGAGTTGTGTTTGTGAAAACCTGTGAAACCAGAAGAGAAGGACGAAGGATGTCAGTCACTGAGGAGTCAGACTCTGGGGCGGTCATTTAGGAGCAAGACTCCGAAGCAGAGAGTCAGAAGGTTAAGCCCAAGACACAGACCAGATGATTCAGCATTTTTGGTTCCTGTGTAGGATTTTCATCAAGTTCTTGTGATAGCCACACATAAATACATACAGAAATGCTTAAGAGTGTCAACCTCACTTTCTGCGTTTTCAGTTCCAAATCCATGTTTGTGTTTTTTTCCTTCTACCCCCTGTTCATGTTTTTTGAAAGTTTTTTTCTTTGGTGTTTGTGGGTTGTTTCACACTGGTGCCACAACCAGGATGACCTTGGAACATCCTCTGAGGGAAGGAAAAAGAAACAAAAAGAAAAACAATTACAACAGCCGAAAAGGATTTCAGGGAATGATGAGGTCATGAATGTAAAAAGAAGGAACTGGAGAACAGGCAGACAGAAGAAACGCCCTAGAGACCTTCAGATGTATGAACAGAGGGGAAAAAAACAAAAAAAAACACAGAGAGAAAACTACAAAAGTAAGGTGTTTACTCTTTATCCCCCAGCCCCATTCTCTACACCCAGCTATAAAAAAAAATAAAATAAAATAAAATAAAAAATTAATCAGTGAAGAATTTAAAAATATATAAAAAACAAAAAACTTAGTAGAAAAAATAAGAAATCTATTTCCTTTTTGTGGGTGTGAGTGTGTTGTCAAACTGTCCAGTGGAACCCCCCATGGTTGTTGACTTGGTTTTGTTAGAAGGGAAAGGAAGAATTTACTTTCCTTTCCCTTCCCACATTTATTTTGCCTTTAGTAATCAAAAGGTTTTTAAAGAAATTTTTTTTTCACTCATTTTCCCCTCTGAGAAGCTTTATAATACTTTTTTGCTAGAGATGTGATAAGTCACCGATTAAAAGAAAGAAAAAAAAAAAATTAGTGGAAAGGACTTAATTCTTTTCCGTGACACCTTTCTTTTGATTTTTCTGTCTTTTTCACTTTGAAAACTTACCTTTATTAGTTGGTTGTGTTTTATGGTATATCAAATTTGTAGGTTATTTAATGCCAAATATATTTTTATACAAATAATCAGTTCCATTTCAAAATTCACATCAGCATACGTACACAGTTTAATTATCAAAAACCTTTCTATTTCAAGCTATTCAGTTTAGTTAAGCAGTTCTAATTCAAATAATTAGTTTAGTATAAGTATGGATTTTGTTAGCACACAGATGTCAAAACAGTTCAATTTTTAAAAATTCAGTTTAACTTGAGAACAGTTTCAATGTCAAAAACGGTTCTATTTCAAACAATTCAGTTTAGTATAAGTATGCAGTTTAAATATCAAAACAGTTCTATTTCAAGTAATTTACTTTAGTATATGTATGCAGATTAGTTCTATTTAACCCATAGATAGGACCCTATAAAGTGCTACCACTCAAATTAAGAGTGGACCTGGGAGTGATGGCTATAAAAGGGTATTCTGTATTCCCCAAAACTCCAGCATTACTGGAGCCACACCATCATATTGTTCAGTATCATATCAAGGGCACTCATGGGGTCAGTTGGTGTATTCTACCGCCCCAGCTAACTGGTTTTAAAAAAAAAGGAATTTGAGACAATTACTTGATTGGTAATGTTGAAATTGTTTTATAGTTCAAAGAAAAATAAAATACTAACTGATAAATGAAGATGAGGTAAAAATTAACAAATAAGAAAATAGAAATTACACACTTAATACCAGAAATAAGTGAAAAAAAAAATAAGTAAATAAAAAGTAAAAACTGAAGACATTAACAGTTTTTTGGTTTTTTTTCTTTAAAGAATGGGAAGAAATTAAAACCTGGACAAATAATGTAAGTAGAAGACAAAATGAAATGGTGGAAAATATCTGAAAGTGCTTGGGGTGGGGGAGTATGAACTTGTTAGAGACAAATATGAGAGAATAGAAAAACTGTTCTATATTCACTCATTAAAAGATAAATATTAAAAACGGATATTATAATAGTGTAGAGAAGAGGAAAATCTCGTATTTTGGTTTGGCGCGCAAATTTATTTCAACACTTAATTTCACCCAATCAGGATGACTTATCCTATTCAGCCCGAACCTTCATTTCCGGCTAGTAAAATGGGTGAGCGGCCAAACCCACTCTCTTCGGCTTGAGACGGCGACCAGAACAGACGTTCTTCTGGTCGTCCCTGCTTAGCTATGCTTTTTAACATAGCAACACCAGCAGCAGCAACATGGACACTCAACGAGGGAACCATCTAATTTATGGATTTCCTACGAGGAATCCCAGTTGAACATAAATTAGAAATATACAACATGCCTCGCACAGGCCCAAGTAAACACAATCCCTCACACGTCCAGCAGCACACTGCCATCTCAACATCCCGCTAAGCCATTTTGTCTCTAACACTAACAAGCCTAAACTCCACGAGTCTTGCAGCACTAAAAGCAAACCATATTCAATGCTGCAAATAAAAACTTTCTTTGTTGTGTTGTTAAAGAAAAGTTTCGTCATTCATTTGTGTTGCCTAAAAAAATATAGTGCTAGAGAAATTAACAATTCCCCCGAAACGCTATAAATTGGTGACCCCACATGGCACCTTCTGAATTGCGAAACAAATAAAAACCCTATTTCTAAAAACACCTTTCGACCTTCGCCATCTTACTTCTTCATCATTCTACCTTTATATATCCAACAACACGCTAAGCGAGGAAACACTACAACGTAAACACACATACGTTACAAACCATTCCTCGCTACCAACAACAAAAACTCCAGCTACAAAAATGGTTTCCCCTCGCTAAATAATAATACTCACTTCAAACATCACTAAAATGGTAACCTTGTAAACGAACAACCTTCTGATATCAAATACAGCCTTTATGAAACACAGCCTTACGAACATGCATTGTTCTGCTGCGGAAGAAAAAAAACAGCAACACATGGAAAAATTTTAAAATGTTCCTGCCGACCTAACTTCAAGGACAATGCAAGATGGACGAAAATATATCGAACATGTGGAATTTTTTTTTTTCAGCAAAACCTTATCTATCAACACTTTTTCACTTCCCAACTAGCAAAATAGGTAACTTTTTAACTTTCACTCACTCTACTCCTATTTTGGTTTCTTCAGCAACACGGTTTATCTTTCCCACTACCTCACTAAACCACCAACTACTGCTAGAAATTTCAGAGGATCCAAAAAAACTCACACTACTCCTTTGAACTATACTGCTAATTCTGTATGCCACCTTCTCGCCTCATTAATTTTTTTCCCTAAGTGACATTTTGTTTTTAAAAAAAAAAAAAAAAAAAAAAAGTACCACGCAGTACACAAAAAAAGAACTAAACCGGACACTTTGCCTTTTTTATTAATTTGCTTTTGCTCGTTTATTATATATGTATGTATTTTTCATTGTTTGTATTTTGCTCTTTTGTGTTGTGATACTCATGGCTCTTTTCTTTCATTTCCCTTCTCTTACAATTTTGTGTATCGAATATCAGGTACACCATACCTGAAATTCTAGGGCCAACCTATGTAGAGAAGAGGAAAATCTCGTATTTTGGTTTGGCGCGCAAATTTATTTCAACACTTAATTTCACCCAATCAGGATGACTTATCCTATTCAGCCCGAACCTTCATTTCCGGCTAGCAAAATGGGTGAGCGGCCAAACCCACTCTCTTCGGCTTGAGACGGCGACCAGAACAGACGTTCTTCTGGTCGTCCCTGCTTAGCGATGCTTTTTAACATAGCAACACCAGCAGCAGCAACATGGACACTCAACGAGGGAACCATCTAATTTATGGATTTCCTACGAGGAATCCCAGTTGAACATAAATTAGAAATATACAACATGCCTCACACAGGCCCAACTTTGTGTCACCCCAAAAATTGGCTATGTCAATCCGAGCGTAACTCCGCTCTCGACACACTAGCTACCATTTCACCTCTGGCCCACATTAATGGAGATAACTCATACTCTCCTCCAAATACCAGATACAAAACTACACGGTGACTCTAAACACAATCCTTCACACGTCCAGCAACACGCTGCCATCTCAACATCCCGCTAAGCCATTTCGTCTCCAACACTAACAAGCCTAAACTCCACGAGTCTTGCAGCACCAAAAGCAAACCATATTCCATGCTACTGAAATAAACCTTACTTTGTTGTGTTGTTAAAAGAAGTTTTGTTATTCATTTGTGTTGCCTAAAACATATAGTGTTAGAGAAATTAACAATTTCCCGAAACGCTATAATAGCACTAGGTCTGGAATGTGTGTGTGTGTGTGTAAGAGGGGGGTATAGAAACAATCATTACACTAAAATCATGAAGACAGTAAACTTGGAAGGAAAATCAGAAGAGAAAATATATGGATTAATCCAGATTTGACGAAAACAGAAAAGGCTACATTGGTAAAGAGAAAAGAGCCAAGAAAGAAAGAAAAAAAAAATGCTGAACATCAGAATAACAATGGAAAATCTATCAATGTAAATTAAACCTTTGTAGCTGAAAGAACTATGAATTTTTGTTTTGCGCATAATTAACTTGACTGTTGGTGTCGTCTGATATCTTCACCCAATGAGGATGACTTATCCTATTCTGCCCCGACCTTTCTCGGGCAATTCAAAGACTGTGAAAGAGTGCCAATCTATCTTTTCCTCAGCAACCTTTGAGCAGGATGGACGTCTTTCTGTCCACTCCCTTCAATAGCAGCAGTTTCATTACACTATAAGGAGAGCCGTCTAATTCATAGACCCTTGAGTCTACTCTGCTAGACCAAAGGTTCCCAGATGAACATGAATTAGACAAAAATTTTACGCCCTCGACAAATTCAAACAACTGGCAACACACCAAATACCTACACCATGGATCACGCATTTATGCTGAATATATCCTCCACTGTTATAGGAACTCGCCAAAATGCCTGCTCGACTCTTTTATACCTGTTTTTCTTTCTCACTACGATGACCAGCACAAAGGCTAGCCCTCCACTCAAGCTTCATTAAACTTCTAGATTTTGCCTTGATTTGAAAAAGAAAAGACGGAAGTTACCACTTAGAATTCTCAACTCAAAATGAAAAGTAAGTCGTCCACGCATCGGCTCCGCGCAGAACTTCCGTTTGCGATAAATTAACGAAAAAAATACATTAATGAAGATCCAATCGGAACGCTTCCTGCGGGGCACAAAAATTGCTGTTTCTGAGCCTCCAAAAAACATATAAATATACGGACCGAATAATGATTAGTCAGTCTTGCTATCTCACCCCACTCATGCTACCAGACTCCACGCTACTGACCGGTGCCGTCATCTGATACTTCAAATGATCGCCGCCGTTAGGAACGCTGCCCTTGTTTTCAAG
This sequence comes from Sepioteuthis lessoniana, assembly GCA_963585895.1. Classification (NCBI taxonomy): domain Eukaryota; kingdom Metazoa; phylum Mollusca; class Cephalopoda; order Myopsida; family Loliginidae; genus Sepioteuthis; species Sepioteuthis lessoniana. Next base: position 72,553,233 of record OY757908.1, read on the forward strand.
AAAACCATCTCTTCACCACGAGACAAGTACAGTATATGAACTTTGTGACTATCACCCTGAATACGTTATTTAACTTATAGGATACACATTTCTTCTAGTCTTAAAATAAGCAATAAAAACATACTTAAGAACATTCTAGAAATTTAGGATCAAACCCGCATTAGCATTTAAATTACATTTTTATATTTTTCAACCAATCAGCTAAAAACATGGAATAGAACATTCTAGAAAATTAGGATCGGAAGTGAACTAACAGAAAATATTTAGGCTCGAAAATAAAATAGTAAAATACAAATCTGATTGGTCAATAAATGTCTATGCGCAAAAAATTTTAGGACGATTCTTTGATCCACCTGTAGGATATAAATAACACAGAGTTAGGAAGCCATACACACAAGACACAAGCTTACACACAAACGAAGACACAGACGAACACAAGCAACTAAGCCAGTAGCCGATACTATGTCCAACCAATTCCTTTCCTTCCTCAACTAAAGTTCATGACCTCTTTTCAAATGGCCGAGAATGACATTCAAAGAAAAACCCGACAAACTTTCTTTCATCAACGCAACATGCTGTCGCCACAATCATAAAACCTGCTATAAACATAATGTAAGTAAGAACGACTTATTTACAGACTCTGATAACATGAACATACACACATCTTTCAACAAATTTTTTCTCTTCTTCAAACTTTATTTTCCAAAAGGCCATTTACATATCATGTATTTTGTTTTTCATATTTTGTTATATGCTTATTAAATTGTTTGTTGTTTAATGTTCGTTGTGTTCTATTCCATTTCTTTTGCGCGATTGTAAAGTTTTGTGTTGTATTTGTGGTGGGAATAATTTAGAGAGCAATCTACTGAAATAACCAAATTACATACTCCCCCCACAAACTATAGATATATTTTCTCCATTCAATTCTCTGTGTTTAACCTGTTTATAAAATTTTCTACAACATCTTTACTGTGTTATTGTGATTATCTATACGTTCTTTGTTTTGCAACCATACGCATTTCTCGCCCACAACATTTATATCACATATATCAAACAATTCAGAATATAACATAATTAAAAACCTTACGGCATCCTTGTTCTTCTCCTTTAAATATAACGAGGAGGTAACATAACCTTCTACCATTAAAACTTAAATGAGTAAAGAAAAAAAAAAAAGTTAGAAAATATTGCATGCAAATGCCAATTCATTGAGAAACAATATTAGAACTAAAATTAATTGCAAACATAAAATAATTTGAATTACAGAAACTTGCAAGTGGAAAATGTCAAAAAAGTGGAAATAGCAATACCAAGCTTTCAGTTAATAGGAAAAAATAGGAATTAAGTTTTTTTGGGACATCTGTCATTTATGTACACAGCATGTTAAAATATTGTAATTGAATTAGTAGTAACAAAAATAAAAACAAAAAACACCACCATTGAATCTTTGGCTTTAAGAATACCTAATTTGAAAAAAGGAAGTTTTTTTTTATGTATGTCATGACTTAATACCAAGAAGTTTGATGTAGGGGAAGGGGTTGGACGAGTAATGGGATGATGTATTCGGATTAAAAAGTAATGAAGAGTTGGGAAAAAACCTACAGTCGAATTTCGTGGTATGGACAAAATGGCTCTACTAGGTACAGTGAAAGAATGGGATAGCGTGGAAGAGGATTGGACACATTACATCGAAAGAGTGAAATTTTTCTTCACAGCTAATGATGTCTCAATGGAAGGTAAGAAACGAGCAATACTTTTGTCAGTAGTAGGTGCTAAGCATTATGCAGTCCTTAGACGACTCGCCAAAAACAAGCCAGAAGGAAAGATGTTTGAGGAATTATGTACCTTATTGGAAAGGCATATCAGGCCAGCCCTGAACGTAATTCATGAGAGGTTTTTATTCAACACAAAGAGATAAAAAGGAAGACGAGTCAATCAGTGAATATGTGACCCTATTAAGAAAAATGTCGGAGCACTGTAACTTTGGAAAAAAAAGTAAACGAGCACATACATGATCATTCAGTGGTAGGGGTGAAGGATGAGAAAATACAGGAGCGGCTACTAGGAGAGAGGACGTTAACATTAGAGAAGGCCATTGAAATAGCAGTGTCAATGGAATTGGTCAGGAAGTACTCAAGGTTAATGCTGGGGACTTCGACAAGCGAGACCAAGACACCAATTCACAGGCTACCAGACAGAAGTGAGTATTACCGTTGTGGAAGCACTACCTATCTAGCGGACAGATGCCATTTTAGAAGCAAAGTATGTTTCAAGTGCGGGCGGACAGGACATACACGGTGGAAATGCAGACAAGAGGAGGAGAGGTCTTCTGCTGGTGCATCAGCACATAATAAAGTAAAGAGAAGGGCAGTTAACAAAATGGATGAGAGGCACATGGAAGAAAACGAGATAGATCTGGAAAAACTGGATCTAATCACCATTGCTGTTCGTCAGATACCACCTGCACTTGAACTGCTTATAAAAAAAAAAAAAAAAGGTACTCATGGAAGTAGACACAGGTGCATCATGCTCTGTGGTGAGTTTGAGTAAATTCAAGGAAGTGGGTCAACTTCAAGAGAAAGGAAAGCTCGGTGAAACTGAGAACATACACCAGCGAGCTGGTGAAGCCATACAGGACCACAGTAGTTGAAGTATCCCATGAAGGGACAAAGAATCGTCTACCTCTACTAGTGGTGAAGGGTAATGTGCCAATGCTGCTAGGGCAGAACTGGTTAAAGAAAGTAAAGTTAGACTGGAGAACCATGTTTCCTTTTTGCAAGGAGGAGGCCCATTTAAAGTCGAAAGAGCTACTCACAGAATTCAAGTCAGTATTTAGTGAGGAAATGGGTTGCTTGAAGGACTTCAAGGTGAAAATACCCATGGATAAAACAATGAAGCCCAGGTTTTGCCAGGCGAGTCCGGTGGTACCCTATGCTATAAAGGCAGGGGTGGAAAAAGAGCTGGATTGTCTGGAAAACCAGGGAATTTTTAAAACAGTGGAGTATTCTCGGTGGGCTGCCCCTATTGTGCCAGTAGTCAAGAATGACAATGGAGACATCCGGATATGTGGGGATTGTAAGCAAACGGTAAATGCAGTGGCACCTTTTGATAGTTACCCCATACCACAAATAGAGGACATATTTGCTATGCTGAGAGGTGGTCAGAAGTTTAGCAAACTAGACTTAAGCCAATTAGAATTGGATGAAGAGTTGTTAACAGTAACACCCATCGCGGATTATACCAGCCCACCAGATAACAGTTTGGGGTGCATAGTGCAACTGGAATCTTTCAAAGAGAGATGGATAAGAGGTTGAAGGATATTTCTTTTTGCAAGGTTCATGTGGATGACATCCTGATTTTGGGTCACAATGACACAAGTCATCTAAAAAATCTGCAGAGTGTGTTTACAGCCTTGGATAAGGCAGGACTGAAATTGAAGAGGAGTAAATGCAAATTCCTTCTCCCGGAGGTGACATATCTGGGTTTCAAGATCAACAAGGAGGGCACAGCCCCACTTCCAGAGAAGGTGACTGCCATGATAAAGGCTCCCCCACCCAGGAATGTTATGGAGTTAAAAGCCTTTCTTGGGGCAGTGAACTACTATCACAGTCATTTACCAAATTTATTGAGCACGCTAGAGCCACTTCACAGTTTAATGAGGAAGAGCACAGTGTGAAGATGGGGGGCCAGCCAAGGAAAGCTTTTGAAGAAACAAAGAAAATGCTTCTAACTCATTTTAATCTGACCAAACCCATTCTAGTACAGGTAGATGCTTCTCCCTATGGATTGGGAGTCGTAATGACTCACAAAATGGAAGATGGGAGTGAGAGGCCGGTATGCTACCTCTCATGAACGCTCTCTGATGCCAAACGGAATTATGCCCATATTGAAAAAGGGTTGGCCCTGGTTTTTGCCGTAAAAAAACTGCACCAGTACTTGTATGGGAACAGTTTCAGAATATTCACGGACCATAAGCCATTGTTGGGACTGTTTGCAGAACACAAACCTATTCCATCTCTTGCCCTTGCCTGGGTTCAACGCTGGGCTCTCTTCCTGGCAGAATATAACTATAAATTGGAGTATCGTGTTGGGTCTCTCAATGGAAACACAGACTGCCTCAGTTGTCTCCCACTCGGTGCACAAGAACAAGATGTAGCTCCATCCATAAACAGAGTACACATGATGAACCTGGTTGATGCTCCAGTGACGGTGGCAGCAGTAAGATCAGAAACAAGGTGAGACCCCATTTTGAGCCAGGTGTACGATTATATAATGAAGGGCTGGAGCAGCTACATTTTGATTGAAACATTGAAGCCCTATTTCAGCAAACAAGAGGAGTTGACATGTGAGGATGGAGCTATACTATGGGGAAGCAGGGCTATCATTCCATCCAAATTGAGGTTGATGGTATTGCAGCAGCTACATCAGACACACATAGGAATTGTACATATGAAGGCCCTTGCTCGAAGTTATGTGTGGTGGCTAGACTTGGACATGAACATTGAGGGGACCTGCATGCTTTATCAGAACAACCCCAGTAGGCCCCCGATCTAATTTTGCTTTGCCAACCAGTTTTTTTTCTGATTGAATGTCATTGAAACTCCATTAGAGCTTAAAAAGCAAGTCTTTTTTTTTTTTTTTTTTTTTTTTACTTTGTAAAAAAGGTACTGGAAAAATTAAAACTACCACCAAATCCAGTTTTTCTCAGACAGTGCTCAAAGTAGATTTACCTTTTGTTTGTTGCAACCAAGATTACTGCTACCTGGGATGCTGTGAAGGAACTACTACAATAAGAGTTTAACCCTTTTTTTTCTACTTCCATGTAGAGTTTTTGGGTCCTTTGCTGTCGGTCCCCCTCACTGCCCAAGACCAACAAATGTATATACAGCTCTCCAAATTTAAGTAATTATATACAGCTAGAACAATTAAATAAGGTATCTTTTATGTCAGATAAATTTAAAATTATCATGGTCAGAGATTTTAATTTACCTAAAGGGTTTGGTTATGTCTCATATAAATTCAGTTGGAAATGTTATAGTACCACACTAAATCCTTCATCTCCGGCAACAGCTAAAACACTAGCATATATAGTGTAAAGTATGTACAGCGGAGTAGTTCCCCTTGCACCAACTAACAACTGTCATTTTTCCCAGCATGCAGTAGGACGACGTCATCTTTGTATATAGTAGTTCTTGCAGTAGTAATCACTGTAATAAACCAAGTTCTTAACCTACCCGCCTCTTGTGTGTTCATTATAATTTTGGCAACAAGTTTTCGAACCAAGAATGAATTATGGCTACCTTCGGTCGGTTAGAATCTTTCGACAATTCAAGTGAACAATGGGACCAATACATTGAACGTCTGGAAAACTTCTTCGAGGCAAACGACATACCTTTAGATACTGCCCAAGTGAAGAAGAGACGGGCTATTCTTTTATCAGCTTGTGGGAGCAAGGTGTACAAACAAATGTCAAGTTTATTAGCTCCAGAGAAACCAAAAGATAAAGAATTTGATGAGCTTGTGAGTCTGATAAAGAACTACTTCAGCCCAAAGCTGTCCGTGATCATTCAGAGAACGAAATTTTTACACAAGAAACCGCCAACCGGGCAAGTCGATCACAGATTATGTGGCGGAGTTAAGAAGCGTGTGTGAAGATTGTCGTTTTGGAACGTTTTTAGACGAAATGCTATGGGACAAACTCGTAGGAGTAAATGACGACAATATTCAGAGGAGACTACTTGTAGAGAGGGACACAATAACTTAATGAGGCCCTCATCATAGTGGTCAACACGGAATCTGCTTGCAAACATTAACAAAACATTCAAACAAAAAAAATTGAAGTAAACAAAATTTTCACACCACCACAGGGGTGGACAAGACAAGAGGCCAGACCGGATGAAGGATTGGAAGAAGAGTGGAGCAACACACGAAGTAAGTGCCCTTTTAGATATGCCACATGTCACTACTGTAAAAAAAGAGGACACATAGCAGAGAAATGCTTCAAACTTAACATAAGAAAGAAACCTGAGGATACTATAAAAAAGAAAAAGAAGTCGGTGAGGCAAATAGAAGTGGAAAGTGCGGACTCGGATAATTCTGAGGAAGTTTATATCATAAATAGAATTAGCATGCCACTGGAAAAAGTGGACCCCAACTATGTAGATATCAACATTTGTGACAAGAGGGTGTCAATGGAGATAGATACTGGAGCATCTATGACAATAATGGGACTGAAAATGCATCGGGGGAAAAAAAAATAAATAAATAAAAAAACGCTGGAGCCCACGAAACTACGTCTCAAGTCTTACATGGGAAACAGCATCCATGTGATAGGACAAATGAAAGTTCCCATGCAGTTGGACAGCCTTCAGTGGGAATTACCGCTAATTGTGGTGGATGGGGAAAAGCCACACTCCTTGGCAGAAATTGGCTGCAACATGTGAAGTTAACATGGAAGGAGATTTTCAAGGTGCAAACAGTGGAAGAGCTAGACCAAGACCAACTGAAAGAAATACTAGCAAAGTATGAGGCGGTATTCGATGGTAAGTTAGGTCAAGTAAAAGGAACCTATGCTACCTTGTATGTAGATCTGGAGGCAAAACTCAGGTATTTCAAACCACGGTCAGTACCCTATACGCTAAAAAAGAAAATAGAAGATGAACTAGGGAGACTGGAAAAAGAAGGAACAATTTCACCAGTTGATTTTTCTGAATGGGTGACACCAATAGTACCCATTTTAAAATCAGATCCGTCTGTGTGTATTAGCGGTGACTATAAAGTGACAATCAACCCGGTCACCAAATTGGACAATTATCCAATACCGAAAACGGAGGATCTGTACGCAACATTGGGAGGAGGTGAATCCTATACTAAGCTAGATCTAAGCCAAGCTTACCAGCAATTATTGCTGGATGAAAAATCAAGAAATTTTACAACCATTAATACCCATAAAGGCCTTTTCAGGTACAACAGGTTATGCTATGGGTTGAAATCAGCCCTGGGAATATTCCAAAGAGCCATGAAAAGCATTTTGCAAGGTATTGGAAATGTCATAATTAGAATCAATGACATTCTACTGACCGGTACAACCAGGAGAAAACACTTAGAGACCTTGGAGGAAGTTTTGAACAGGCTGGAAAAATTTGGAATTAGATTAAACAGGGAAAAATGCAAATTTTTAGTTCCCGAGGTATTATATCTAGGCCACTTAGTAAACAGAGAGGGCATAAAACCTTCAGAAGAAAAGGTGAAATCGATAAATAAGGTGCCACGCCCAACATCAGTAAAAGAGCTTCAAGCATTTTGGGGTATGATAAATTACTATGCTCAATATATTCCAAACATTTCCAACATCCTGGCTCCTTCGCATCAGTTATTGAAGAAGGAAGCAAAATGGGAGTGGACGTCAAAACAGGAACAAGCATGGGAAGAAGCAAAAGAACAATTAAATTCCCCTAAGGTGTTGGTACATTTTGACCCAAGCAAAGCAGTGACAGTGGCATGTGACGCTTCTCCATATGGGGTGGGAACTGTACTATCTCACATCATGGAGGATGGATCCGAAAGACCAATAGCTTTTATATCAAGGACTCTGGCACCAGCAGAAAAAAATTATTCCCAAATTGACAAGGAGGCTTTGGCAGTGGTTTTTGGGGTTAAAAGATTTCGTCAATATCTGTATGGAAGACCATTCAAATTATATACCAACCATAAACTGCTCTTGGGATATTTTAAAGAAAATAAGAAAATCCCAGAGATCAGTTCGGCAAGAATTCAACTTTGGGCAGTAATCCTATCCGCATATGCATACCAACTAGAATATCGGGAAGGAAGTAAAAATGGAAACACCGATGGGCTGAGTAGATTGCCAAGGCCTACAAAACTGGAAGAAGTTCCCATACCTGATGAGAACATCATGCTGTTGGAATACCAGGATCAAACTCTTGTTACATACCAGGAAATTGCCAGGTGGACAAAAAAGGACAAACTCCTAGAACAGGTGCTGAACTATGTAAGGGATGCCAGAAGAATGGTGTCCGTACTTCAACAAAAGACATGAAATAGGAATAGTGGAAGAATGTTTACTGTGGAGAAGACAAATAATAGTACCCATACAAGGGTGAAAAAAACTCATGGAGGCACTCCATGAAGGACATCCAGGAATTGTAAGAATGAAGGGGTTAAGCAGAACCTATTTTTGGTGGCCAAAATGAGATCAAGAAATAGAATTTAAGGTGAGGAATTGCTATGAATGTCAACAAACAAATCAAATGCCAGCAACCGCACCATTACATCCTTGGAAAATTCTGGAAGAGGAGTGGTCTAGACTCCATATCAACTATGCAGGATCATTTAAAGGCCATGTGTTTCTGGTAATGGTGGACACTTTTAGTAAATGGCTAGATGTTTATGTATCGAACTCAGCAACCACAAACACCACTCTAGAAAACCTACAGAGATGTTTTGCAATTCACAGGTTACATAAGAAAATTTTAACGGACAATGCGGCCGTTTTTGTAGGTGAAAAATTCCAAACTTTTATGTCCAACACATCACAACATCACCAAAATATCCCTCTTCAATTGGATTGGCCAAGAGATGTGTCTGCATCTTCAAGGAAGGGATGAAGAAAATAAGTCAGGAGAAAGGCTCCTTAAGTTCAAAACTAAGCTGTTTCTTACTGTCTTATAACTCCACACCACAAACGGTCACCGGCATATCACCGGCGGAACTATTAATGAACCAGAAAATAAAGATGGTTTTGGATTGGATCATTCTGCAGAAGACTACAGTGAGGGAGCGCATGAGAGAACACCAGGAAATCCCCCCCCCCCCAAAATATGACAACTCTCTGGCTATACGAGAATTGGGATGTAAAGTATGTACAACGGAGTAGTTCCCCTTGCACAAACTAACAACCGTCATTTTTCCCCGCATGCAGTGGGACAACGCCATCTTTGTATATAGTAGTTCTCGCAGTCATAATCACTGTAATAAACCAAGTTCTTAACCTACCTACCTCTTGTGTGTTCATTATATATAGTGTTATGCGTATGTATTCTATTTATCTACTTTGAACTTGACTCTCCTGAGAAAGGGAAACAGAAAAGGAACTGTCAGGGCATTACCCTAATAAACTTATGCATCACACTACTCTCCTTGTTTGTTTTCTCTTATCCTATATGTACAGGAGAATTTCCTACACAGATCAACAACTCTCCATGAATTAACTTGTGTTGGATTATCTCCCCCTTGCTGGAAATGGACTCTCTCATACTACTCCTCTCTAAAAACATCCTGCAACCTCCCCCTACCCTACGAAATGGCTTCTGATATCACTAAGTATCGTATTTTCAGCATGTTGGATCTTATGAGTGCCTACCATCAGATACCCATCAAGCCAGAGGAAAAACCTTACGCAGCATTAAAAGCTTGTAGGCATTTATATCAATTCCATAGGATCCCTTTTAGGGTTATAAATGGGGTGGCAAGTTTTCAAATGGTAATAGACAAAATCATTTCTAATGAGAAATTGAAGGGTACTGTGGCATACATAGACAATGTCACAGTTTACGGTAATAACGAGAAAGATCATAACCACAACCTCAAACAATTCATGGCCGCCATAAATAAATATGACCTGACCCTTAATGAGGAAAAGTGTTCATATAATTTGAAAAGCATCAAGCTACTAGGGTACATAGTCAGGAATGGTGCCATGAGACCGGACCCCGAGTGACTTAAACCCCTCATGGAATTAACAATTCCTGGAAATATAGCTGCTTTACAACGAGCCCTTGGCATGATTGTCCATTATTCCCAATGGGTTGCGTCCTTTCCTGAAAAAATACATTTACTTACTCAAGTAAGAACTTTTCTGATTCAGCCATTAGAGCATTTCAAAATTTAAAATGGGATATTGCTAATTCTGCCATTAATCCTTCAGCTCCACTAGTAATTGAAGCCAATGCATCTGATTCGGCAATAGCTGCCTCCTAAAGACAACATGGTCGGCCTGTAGCTTTTTTCTCTAGGACACTCTCGAAATCTGAACGAAGGCATACTGCCGAAGAAAAAGAAGCACACGCCATAGTTGAAGCTTTACAAAAATGGAGGCATTATCTGATTGGTAGACATTTCCACCTTATCAGCGACCAAAAATCAGTCTTATTCATGTTTAACTCGAAAACCTCAAGTAAAATAAAAATGAGAAAATTGCAAGATGGCGGATGGAACTCTGTTGTTATTCATTCGACATCTCCTATCGCCCTGGAAAGGAGAATGCTGCAGTTGACGCACTTTCAGGAGTGTGTGGTCTAACAAGCTCATCTGATCTTCAGAGCATACACCGAGAATTGTGCCACCCGGGTATCACAAGAATGACACATATAGTCCGGAGCAGGAACTTACCATATTCAGTTGAAGATGTAAAAAGAATTACCAACTCCTGCCAAATATGTGCAGAAAATAAACCAAGGTTCTATAAGCCCCCTCAAGCAACACTCATGAAGGCCACTCAGCCTTTCGAAAGGCTTAATCAGGATTTCAAGGGTCCACTACCTTCTAAAACACAAAATAAATACATGCTTACTATAATTGACGAGTACTCAAGGTTTCCCGTCATCATTCCATGCCCTGATGTAATGGCCACTACAGTTATTCAACGCCTCTGCTCCCTATTCGCAATTCTCTGAGTGCCTGCCTACATTCATACAGATCAGGGAGCTGCCTTTATGTCAGTAGATTTCAAGAGTTTTTTTGGTATGAATGAAGAGTGACGGTAATCCGAACCTCCCCTTACAACTCTCAAAAGAACGGGCTCCGTGAACGATATAACAGAATAATATGGAAGACAGTACAGTTGGCATTGGCAAACCAAAAAATGCTGATCTCAAAATGGGAAAGTGTCATCCCCGATGCTCTAAACACTATCAGGACCCTACTGTGGTCATCTACAAATGCTACTCCACATGAGGTTTTTTTCGTTCCAATGACGAAGCTCAACAGGCACTTCCCTCCCTTCATAGCTTGCTCAACCTGGAATCGTTTTACTGAAACACCATGTTCGTCATAGTAAACATGACCACTTAGTCAGCAAAGTGAAACTGATGGGCATCACCCACCCTTTCTCCACACAATGACCTGCCATATACAGCAGCAGCTACTAATATCAGAGCAGACTAGAAGCTTCATGCCTGTGTATAATTTTTTGCCTCTGACCAGTAAGTGTCTTTTGATTACTATTGTTAAAAATCCTGTTCTTGTTGAAAATATTGTTATTTGTTCATTGTTGAAACCTTGTTATTGTTGTTTTTTTATTGTTGAGTGCCCCTCCCCCAAACAATTGTTATTTGTTCGTTGAGGGGGCGGTCAACTCATGTTATTCTTTGGAACATTTTGGAAAAAACAACTTATTTTATCATTCAACATATTTTCATTTGCAAATCATTCGCAAACGTTTGCCTCATAAGCAATCATTGTCGACGACCTAAGCCCCCCCTCAAAGCTGGAAGCCAGCACTCTCATCCACATCAACCCCGGCCAGTACAATTCAACTGGCACAAAAAGCACCATCAATGCCAGCCTCCTGGACAGCACAAATAAAAAAGAAGTCCCCTATTGACTTTACAAAAAGTAGGAAGAAATATGCCAAGTATTTCCAAGGGAATAGGATTCTTCCTATTCCCGAACTAGTAAAGGAAGTCACACCTAAAATAGTCTCCTTCATTGTGACCGACCTAAAAACCAGGAGTTGGCCGGTATCAAAAAGGAGACCTTTGAAGACTTGCTAAAGGCAGCAGGCATCCCAGCAAAATATTACAGCAGACGCAGCTTTGCAACCTGGGATGTACTGCTGCCATCACAAGATTTAGCAGCAAAGCTAGCCGGTGAAAATATCACCTCAAAGTACTTCCGGCTACAGCCAGAGTACATGGGAAGACGTAGAATAAGAATCACCGCGTGCAATGTCCCTATACAGTTAAATGAAGAGGTCCTGGCTGCCTACTTTATAAAATATGGCAACATTGAAGACATAATCAAAGCCAAATCAATTAATGGGACAGCGCATGGTGATTACATCTTCACCATGTGCTTGGACAGAGGGGGGGTTTACGGCTGTACCCCACATCATAGAATATCATATTTACCAACCCCTCCGCTTGGGCAGGATATGACACAAGGTCAATTTTTTAAGCGAAGTTTAACAGGTTTGAATTCAGAGTTTTCCTTCTCCTAGCTTTCCCAAGGGTATTAGTGCTATGTGAAATGAAATAAGTCTCGTCCAGGATTTGAACTCGTGTCGCCGTGTTCATTTCCAATGACAATAACCATTACACCACAGGCACCTCCACATCATAGAATATGAGAACCAAGTTATGACGGTGGTCGTTGAGGGCCGGAAGCCCCAGTGCTGGAATTGTAAGCAGCTGGGGCATTTTTCAAAATCCTGCCCTCAAAAGACCACCAAAACTAAAACTCCAGCGACAACAGCAGCAACAACAACGACGACGACTATAGCAGCAGCAGCAGTGACTACAAAAACCATAGCTGTAACAAACGAAAGCCCTAAAACTGAAACTGGGGACAACCCCAACAAAGAAGAGGGCTGGACCCAGGTAGTAAGGGGAGGTAAACAGAAAAAAACTCCCATAAAAAAATCAGTAACAACAATAGCTTCAACCGAAAAGCAAATCATAACAAAGCCAACAACTGCCATGACTGTAAACATTGCTACTACTACTACTACTACAGCCAAATCATCATCATTGTCGTCAACTATAAGAAAAAATAATGACGAAAACACAGATATGGAAATCTCCATTAACTTAAAGCGAAGAAGAGACAGCGGCGATTCAATTACTGAGGAAGGAGAGAAGAAACACCCCAAAAACCAGCAAAAGAGCCAGAAACAGGTTCCCAACTACCAACACCCCCCTTGCCTCAACCTAAGGAGAAAAAATTAAATCTCCAGACCGACCAGCACAAATCCTTCCTCCCCCATGAAAAACACAAAACACTCCAGCACACCTCTCTGACTTCCCACCAAATCACCTTCTCCCTCACCTATCACAACCCCAAAGATACTCCTATGTTCCCATTCAGTGACCAGGGAGTCACCAACAGCAGCAGCATCATCATCCACAGGACAAAAACAACAGTCACGGTCGGCTTCCATGGAAGTCCAACGTGCACTCACTGCCTTCCAATTTTGTGAAGACATTCTCGAACCTCAAAATTTAGACCACATTGTAAATAAATCATTGAAACCCTTAATATCATTGAAAACCGTCAATGGAAAGGATGTCACCAACCCATACCTCTTTACCAATGCACCAAAGGTGACCACATACGTCCGTTTGGCTGGCGGCCGAACTAAAGACCTCTGGCACTTTCTTGAGGGAGCCAGTCGAACGGATGTAATACAGGCGGATTTGCGCCATCATACTTTGAAAAAAAAAATGCTTCCTTTTTGTTCAGGCAGGGTCCCGATTTTAGTTCACCTGTCCTTCTATAGGTCCCTAAAGCTGCGGTACCCCATGGATGTCGGGGGAATTACCAGGGACGACCGAATCAGCACTGAGCTCGGCATCCTCACCCTGAGGGATTTCTGGCCCGTAGTCGACACTGAGTAAGGTAAGTGGGACTGATGGCTCTAAACCTTGCCACTTTGAATGTGAACAGACTGAGTGATCCAGGAAAGTGTACGCGTTTGCTTGGTGAACTCAAGAACTTTGGTGTAGATGCCGCTGCAGTGCAAGAAACCCACTTCACTTGCAGTGCAGACTGTCATGTGCTGGAAAGTGATTTTAATGTTTTCTCAGCACACGGTAGCCGTACCAGCATGGGGGTCTCTTTGCCGATGTTGCCGTTAAAAGTTTCAAGTTTCGTCTGGTTGCGGTGTAGCACTATATGGGTGGCCTGAGCAGACGATTCCTTTGTCTGTTTCGGCGCAAAACTAGACAAAGGATTTTTGGACCTGAAATCGCATAGGATCCGGAAGTGGTAAGGGGGCACGAAAGAGGGTTGGCTGGACAAAGGAGCTGGCAGGCAGTTGACGACGGGACCCGGACGAGAGCAGTTGGCAACTGGACAGCAGAGAGGTGGGACAGCAAACAGAGTTGGCGTGGAACCACGGACAGGGGCAGTCAACACCGGACTTCGGAGACAGTAGGAGACAAGATAGGGTCCAGCGAAAAAGATCGAGTCAAAAGATGTCGGCATTCCAGTGCTTGTGGAATTTTCGCTAGTAACCCACGCTAGCGATAGTCCCCACATGCATGAAGTGTTGCATACACTTCCTTCTGCTCTTGGTTAACCCCAAGCTTTGTTCGTGTTTGTTCGTCTGTTTTATTTTCTCCTGTCCCCCTGATCATATTCTTGTGTAGCGGTAAAGAAATGTGCGTTACCCCCTCAGCCACTAGTTGATCACCGGCCGGCTAAGAAGTGGAATGGTTAGAAGACTGATCTAATGTGGTGGGGGTAAGGGCGTAACGTTACAAATGGTGCCATTGACCAGGGAAAAAAAAAAAAAACCTGATGAAAAAAATTGGAAATGATCGGACGAGGGAATTGAAAGAAGCTGACAGACGAACAGAAAAAGAAAATGCCATAAGGACCCGCAACCAGCGAGACAGAGAGAAAAGAAAAAAAAAGAGACAAAGAAAAAAAAAAAGTGGAAAAGAAAGAAATCTACAAAGGTAGGAATACACATTCCCCTCTCCCCCACTGCACTCGAATATAAGAACACAAAAAAAAAGATTTTTTAGATTAAGGAAATTTTAAGATGTAGAAAAAAAAACCAAGTAATCTATTTCGTTTTTGTGTGTGTGTGTATGTTTAACCCCTTAACTGCTGATAATTTTTGTTGTATTTTTGTTAGACAGGAGGAGAAGAATTTCTTCCCTTACCCTATTTTCACACTGAACTTGACTGGTAGAATTCAAATGCTTTTTTTCTTTCCTCTTCGTAGCAGTTTCACATAGTAATTTTTATACTTAAGTGTTAAGACCAGTGGCTTAAAAAAGAAAGTTAGTCCGTTCTGGGAAGTTTTATAGTAATTTTTTTTATGCTGGAACGGTGATAAGTCACCAAAAAAAAAAAAAAAAAAAAAAAAAAGAGAGAGAGTGAGATCGCTAAGCTAGGTTAAAATCGACTGGTAAAAGTTGGATCGTTCCGAGTGCAGAGGGTGGAGGAAAGCTTCTACCACAAAAACAAAAATGGAAAAATTAAACGAGGAAAGAGAGATAGGAACAGATAAAGAAATGATAAAAAAAAAAAAAAATGTAAAATTGAAAAAAAATGGCGGAAAATTTGAACAAAGAAAGAGAAGGAAGAACAGATAAAGTCATGAAAAAAAAAAAAAAAAAAAAGAGAGAACGAAAAGTAGAAAGAAAGAGAGATTGCTAGGGAATTTTTGTCACTGCATCCATGCCAGTCTCAGTTAAAAAAAAAAAAAAAAAAAAAAAGAATAAGTAAACTTTGGATTTTAGGAAGAAAAGAAAGTTGTCGTTTTTAGTCGATTTAAAAAAAAAAAAAAAAAAAAACGGTTGGAAGCAAACGCTATCCCCTCCCACACCACCCCCGGTAGAGGGAAGAATTCAAGTGGACAGGAGAGAAGGAAAGAAAGACACAAAGAGAAATGGTGGAAGTGGGCAGAGATCTCAAGGGAAGGGAGGCAAAGGTTAGAAGGTGGATGCGTGACAGATTCCTTCAGAACAATTTTATTTTATATATTTGGCAATTGAAGTTATTTTTATTTGTCTGTGAAATTATTAATTTTTTTTGTTGTTTAATTTGTGTGGATTTTTTTTTGCTATCCTTTGTTTTTTTGTTTTTTTAGTTTGTTTGTTTTTTTTGTTATACTTAGCCTTGTTTTTTTGTTAATTTTGGGGGATTGAGCTTACCTTGTCATTTGCTTTGTTGTTTATTGTTATTTGTTTGTTTTTTTTAAATTATTTTTTTTTACCTTCATGGATTTTCTGGGTTTATTTTTTGTAAGTTTAATTGCTCTTGGCACTTCTTCACTTCGACTGATCATGTTCCCCCTGGGGGGTTGGTTGCACGGGAGCTCCGTTTCGGGGACTGGTATCAAGGGGTAGTAAGTTATACAAATGATGATTTGGGAAAGCGAGTGGCCTGATTGACATAGAATTGATGAACATGGTACCGAGGAAACGGTTGACGATGGGTTAGGAGGACGATGCCTGGGCGCGGGGCTGTGTCCGGTTGCTCCTCCCCCCTGGCTGGTCATGGCTGGACGATCTGGGAGATGGTGTCAATTGCTTTGTTTTTTTTCTTATCTTTTGAAAATCCATGGGGATTGCTGGCAAGGTGTTGGAATGAATAAAAAAAGGTTCCTTGCTCAACTGTTGCTGGGTTGGGAGGTGAATTCCACAGTGATTTCCGAAACATTATTCCTGTTACAACACCGATCGAACTGCAGAGATTAATGATGCTCCCACGTCGTAAGGAAAGGAGAGAGACAAGTTGGGTAGGGGTGGTTAAAATTCCCGTGTTCTGATGGGTTGGAGAATGGGGCGAAATGTTCGAAAATTGAATAACATTGGAGGTGAATGGAAAAGTCCTCCTGAAATCGTTGGGTAGGGGTGGTTAAAATTCCCAGTGTTCTGTTGGGAGGGGGCGATGCGGATTGAAAGAAAATTGAATAATGTTGAATAATGTTGGAGGTGAATCGAAAAGTCCTATTGGAATGAAGAATAGGGATGAGTCAGGAGACCCCAGAATTGTTCACAGGAAAGCAAGGTGGAAGAGCTGAATTCCAGAGTTGGCGTGGAACCACGGACAGGGGCAGTCAACACCGGACTTCGGAGACAGTAGGAGACAAGATAGGGTCCAGCGAAAAAGATCGAGTCAAAAGATGTCGGCATTCCAGTGCTTGTGGAATTTTTGCTAGTAACCCACGCGAGCGATAGTCTACACATGCATGTAGTGTTGCATACACTTCCTTCTGCTCTTGGTTAACCCCAAGCTTAGTTCGTCTGTTTTATTTTCTCCTGTCCCCCCGATCGTATTCTTGTGTAGCAGTAAAGAAATGTGCGTTACCCCCTCAGCCACTAGTTGATCACCAGCCAGCTAAGAAGTGGAATGGTTAGAAGACTGATCTAAAACGTGGTGGGGGTGAGGGCGTAATGTTACAGCGGTTTAAGCGCCCAATATCGTTGTGGAGAGGGTTTCCTTTTTTCATCGGTTGGCGCCGTTTCTGGATGATACGAAGCGGCTAGTTTTAATGGGTGATTGGAATGCGATTCTTGATCCCAAGATAGATAAGGTCGGGCGGGGAGCTAGTACATTAGACTGTAAGGCAGTCTAGAGGAGGAAGGAAAGTTAAGACCAAATGTAAGTGTGGTACCGGGTCAGCATCATTAGGACATATTGTTCAGAACTGTCCTATCACTCATGGACTGCATGTCCGGAGACATGATGAAGTATCGTATTATCTATCTTGTTGCTGGCGCAAACGAAATAGATATATTGACGTGATCCGTGAGCCTCACTTGGAAACATCCGTCGGTCTACAAAAACCGGGTCTGCTTGTAGTCGATAAAGAGTCCGTTTATGTTGTTGACATAAAGATTCGTGCGGATAGTAGAAGTGGCAACCTGGATGCCTTCCACAACACGAAATGCGCTAAATATAGAAACCCGTCACTCCAAAAGGCTTTACAAGACTGTTATGAGGATTAAGCTGTGCAGGTCTTCTCCGCTACTTTTAGTTGGCGTAGAGCCATGTCCTACCAATCGTATGAGACTCTGCGGAGCATAGACTTAATTAAAAACCGCTATGTGTCAACCCTCGGCTATCAGATATGTTGTGCCACCACTAAGATGGTCGAGGCGTATTGGCGTGCCCCTGGGTTGACTACTCCACCGGCTATAACTTAAAGTGGTACTGGTAGTGCAATCAAATAATCCAAAGTTGATATAATGGAAACAAACAAACAAACCCCCATGATTTTAAAAAAAGGAAAAAAAAAAGGGAAAAAAAAAAAAGACTCTTGTACTTGATTTCTAACTCTTCCATTACTCGTAATCATAAATGTAAATTCAACTGAATACCCCTTCAAATCATTTCAACGTCCCTTAGAAATACCGACTCGAAAACATGTGCCTTAGTTATACAATTTCCTCCGAGCTTTTGACTGCTTTGGGGCTAAATGGTTTTTCCGTACCTGCGGCACAAGTAAGAGGCTACGGGCTAAATGGCTCTTCCGCGCCCAGAGGACTATGTTAAAAAAAGGGAGCAATATGCTAAATACTTCATTGGAAATAGAATATTGCCAATCCCAGAATTGGTTGAAATAGTCCAACCTAAAACTATTTCTTTTATTGTTACAGACATAAACACAAGGAGATTGGCGGGGACTAAAAAAAAGAGACCTTTGAGGAGTTACTAAAGACAGCAGGAATCCCAGCTAGGTATTTTTGCAGAAGGAGCTTCACTACCTGGGATGTCCTGCAGCCAACAGATGACCGACCAAAAAAAAAAAAAAAAAAAAAAAATTGGCCGGGAGCAATATCTCCACCAAATATTACCAGCTACAACCGGAGTACAAAGGCCATCGTAAAATACGAGTTACCGTGTGCAATGTCCCCATTCAACATAATGGGAATGTGCTTGCCGCATACTTCTGAGTACGGCGACATGGAGGAAATAACGGTCAAATCCTCAAGCGGCACCGCACACGGTGACAATGTAGTAACAATGTCGCTCAACAGGAAGGGGTTTCAGGCCATCCCCCAAACCCTCAACTATGAAGAACCAACGATGATGGTGGTCATTGAGGGCAGAAAGCCCCAGTGTTGGCATTGCAAACAGCTGGGTCACTTTTCGAGGTCCTACCCTCAAAAGACCACCACAAAAACAGTAACACTGCCAACCACAACAACAAAAACGATTAATGCAATCACCCGAGAAACAAAAGAAAAGTCACAACCAGAAGACAAGGACCAGCCAGACAAAAACGAAGAAGGGTGGACCCAAGTTAAAAAGAAAAAGTCCCCCCCCCCAAATAAATGAAAATACAACATCCGACTCAACAAAACGAACGAAGCTACTACCACTACAGCAAAAGCATCACCATCATCGTCATCAAAACTAACAAAAACTGACAAAGCAAACCATCATCGTCAACAGCAGGGAGGAGTAAAAGCGAAAACATTGAATACATGGGCACCTCCGCAAATTTAAAGAGAAGGGATAGTGGGGACTCATCCACAAAGGGGGAAAAGAAACACTTAAAAAAGCCACCCCCAAAACCAACACAAGAAACACATTCCCAACCGCAAACACCCCCCTGCCTCAACCCAAGGGGAAAAAATCACCAGCTCCACCACAGTGACCTGCACAAATCATTCCTCCTTCATAGAAACTTAAAAATACACCAGCCGACCTTACCAACTTCCCACTTTCCCCAAAATCACCTTCTCTTTCACCCATCACAACCCCTAAGTTACCTGCACGGTCCCATTCGGTGACCAGAGATTCACCACCAGCAATAGTACAAAAACAGCGGTCACAGTTGGCTTCACAGTCCGACGTGCCATAAATTCATACTACTTTTGTGAAAACATCATCGAACAGCGACACATGGGTCACATTTTAAAAAAAACTTGAAATCATTGCTCTCATTAAAAAAGAGGCAATCAGGACTTTACCAACCCTTATTTAAAAATGCACCCATGTTGAGCACATTCATCCGTACGGCCGGCAACTGAACTAAAGAGCTTTGGCAATTTATAGAGGAAGCCAGTCGGGCAGACATAATGTTGGCAGATCCAAGGAACTCTGTTGAAAAAAAATGCTTCCATTTTGTTCAGGCAGGGTCCCAATTTTAGTTCACCCGTCTTTTTATAGGTCCCTTAGGCTGCGGTACCCCATGGATGTCGGGGGAATTACTGAGTTAGCACTGAGCTCGGCACCGGTCGGCATCCTCACCCGGAAGGATTTCCAGCCCATAGTCAACAGTGAGTATGGTAAGTGGGTCTGATGGCTTTAAACCTTGCCACTTTGAATGTGAGGGGACTGAGGGATCCAAGCAAGTGTATGCGCCTGCTTGGTGAACTCAAGAACCTTGGAGTAGATGTCGCTGCAGTGCAAGAAACCCACTTCACTTGCAGTGCGGACTATCATGTGCTGGAAAGTGATTTCAATGTTTTCTCAGCATACGGCAGCCGTACCAGCGTTGGGGGTCTCTTTGCTAGTTGGACGCAGCCTTGATGCTGATGTTGACATTGTTTTTGCAGCTGACAGAGTCCGACTGGTTGTGGCCAATGTTGCCATTAAAAGTTTCAAGTTCTGTCTGGTTGCAGTTTATGCGCCCAATAACGTTGCAGAGAGGGTTTCCTTTTTTCGTCGGTTGGCACCATTCCCGGACGATACAAAGCAGCTAGTATTAATGGGTGATTGGAATGCGATCCTTGATCCCAAGATAGATAAGGTCGGGCGGGGAGCTAGTAGGTTGGGAAGGTGTGAAAGCAGCTTTGTCAGTCTTCTGACTCGTCATGACTTGATCGACAGGTTTCGTCTGGATCACACAGGGCGGGAGATCTGGACGTGGCTAGATAGCTCGCCCTTTGCCAAAGTAGGTTCCTATTTGGACAGAGTGTTAATTACACGAGCTGACCTCGATTTTGTTAGTTGTCCTACGTTCCACTTGATAGCATGGACTGACTATAAACTTGTTAGGGTCTGTCTACGTTAAGCTAATAGGCCTAGTCTAGCCAGTTACTGGAAGTTTAATACCTCCTTACTGGAGATACGGGACTTCCGGGAATGGCTAGAATCCCTAATCAAGCGGCGTTAGTGAGGGCGGTTACCGGGAATAGGTGGTGGGTTTCTCTTAAACATAGGATTAGGATTTCGCCTCCAAGTTTAGTCGACAGCTCAATTTAGATAGGACCAAGGAGGTGAAATCTATAGACGATAGACTTTCACGGGCGGTGGCTGAGGGGGGAATCCCTAACCGTAGAGCTAGCGAGGAGGGACCTTGAGCGTGAGAGAGTTCTCAACGAAGCTGTGAAATTGAACGCGACTACATGTGAGGAAGAAGTGCGAAGGTTTCCCGATCGGTATATCGATTTCGTGATCACTTTGCCCACTGTCTTGATATCCCGCTTCAGGAGTTTTGCAGCTATCTCGCCGTCTTCTTCTGTCTTGGGGCGGCTGAAGCGGCTAGTTGCAAGGGTGTGGGTACTGAATGCCAAGTCCGTGATGCGTTGAAGTAGGTCGGCCTCAACAATCACCGGGACTAGATGGTTTGCCCTACGAAGTGTACTTGAGGATGTCGCACATGTTTGTACCTATTCTGACAGGTATGTTCGCCCAGGGAGCCATCCCTGGTAGCTTTACCAAGGGCGTGATCATATTGTTTAAGAAAGGTGGCAGGCATGAACAGACCTTCGCTGTGAAGGAAAGATCGATCCAGGACAACCTGCACTTGATCCGTGAGGTCCTAGAGGGGATAGAAGATGACACAGAAGCCGTGCTGATCAGTTTAGATCAGTCCAAGACCTTTTTGGCAACTGTTTTGGAGACTGCTGGATTCGAACCAGTGTTCCACAGATGGATTAGCATGACGTACCACTCAGGCAGTGGTGCAGGTGGACGGAAGGCGTTCGCAATCAAACATTCAGTCCGGCAGGGCTGCCCCCTGTCTCCTCTTCTTTATGTCCTAGCTTTGGAGCCCCTGCTCCCTAGGCTTAGGGATGAGAGGACAAATCCGATCCTGCGTGGTATCCCTTTTGCTGGCCCTCTGACGGCAAGGGTTTCCGCATTTGCCGATGATATCACAGTCTTTGTATCCCGCTGCCTGGATATAATGGCTGTGAAGAAGGCATTTGGCGAGTATGAGCAGACTGCAGGAGCCAAGGTCAATTTTGACAAAAGCGAAGGTTTGCGGCTCGGTGCTTGGAGGGCATCCTCGGGGTGTGGTTCAGGCATGACCTCCAACTGGAGCGAAATTGGTCGGAAGTACAAGCTAAGGTGAATGCTCAGGTGGGAATCTGGCTTTCAAGGAGGTTGTTCTTAAAGGGCAGGGCGGAGGCGTGTACGTCTTCCCCTTGATCCTTTACCAATTGGCTGTACTTCCTCTGCCTAAGGCATGTCGGATGGCACTGCAACTATCCCAATCCAGATTGCTCTGGGGAGGTGCAAGGCCAATGGTCCATAAACAGGTCTGTATCCAACATACGCGGTCTGGGTATGCCTGATCTGGAGAGCCACTGGCTGGCTGAAAGACTTACATACCATGGCCGATCCTTGACGGGGGACGCAGTGTGGAGACAAAAGGCAAGTCGGACTTTTCTTCGCCTCAAGTCAGACCTAAAGGCTGAAGGCTGATGTAAGCCTTTGGGCGAAGCACTATTTGTCTGGGAGTGCCGAACGGCCCTTCGTAACCTTCTTGGGTCCAGTGACCTTTCACGGCCTCGAAAAGAACTATATCGGGAGCTAGTGGTGGTTTCCGCTTTGGACCCTGGGATTACATCAGTGAGTGGATGGCTCGCATCAAACCCAAACAGCTCGTGCTGCTCGACGTTGGTTACGTCGTAGACGTTCTTCCTCCATTTCAGGGTGAGAAGCATGTGGTGTTTCTCGCGATCCTAGCTGTAGCCCGAATGGTGATTTGGACAATGCGAAACAAAGGATTGTATGACGATGCAAACTTTTCTCGTGATCTGGTTTTGTATTTTCGGCATCAGCTGAGGGTCAAAAAGGAGAATGTTGTACTCCCTTAAATTCAAAGAAAGCCTTTCTTTATAACCAAATAAAAACAATCACCGAAATATTTGAAGAATCGTCAGTCATTGGAATCTCAATTGATGAAGAGTTGTGCACCTTTTTGCCAGCCTTCCAGACTCTTATAACATGTTAGTCACTGCTCTCGAAGCAAGCCAAAGAGTTCTTTATCACTGTGGAAGAAATGGCCATATAAAATGGGACTGCAGACTACTGCAGGAAGACAGCAAAGAAAATTCTAAGAAGTACTCAAAGAAGAAAACCTTCAGTAAAAAAAGTGCCAAGCATGTCCAGTGGTTCTGATCCAGATTGTGTTGGACTTTTAACACATCACGCACTGAGATCTAATGTTGGAAAGAACAACTGGATTGTGGACTCTGGAGCAACATGTCATATGTGTCATGATGCAAGAAGCTTCATAAACCTAAAAAGATTAGAGACAGCTGAGGAAATAACCCTTGGTGACAGATACTCAGTTGAAGCACTGGGAATAGGAACCTTAGAGTTAAATGTAAGTGTTCCTGGCAGAAATTATCAAAAGTGCTGACTGGATGAGACACTATAATGTTCCCAAACTGTCCTATAACCTACTGAGTGTGTCAAAGGCTACAAAATCTGGTAAATCATGTGTATTCACAAACTCAGGATGTCAAAATATTGATGATAAAAGAATAGTTGCCACAGGTACAAAAGCTGGGAACATATACCATTTGAATTGCATAGAAAACCAAAAGGCAGCACATACAGCAACTAGTCGCTCGACTAGTAATACAAGAGAGAAAGTTTGGCATTTTTGCCATCTTAGAGCTAAAGATTTAATGAAATTGCTTCTCATTTCCAAAATCAGGTGGAAAAAGAGTCTCAACTACTGGAAACTGTATACGGTGATGTTTGTAGCAAGATAGAAGCAAAACCACTTGGTGAGGCCAAATACATTGTAACATTTATTGATGACAAGTCTATATTTGTATGGATATATCTGCTTAAACACAAAGTTTTCAGAAAATTCATTGAGTGGAAAGCTATTGTAGAGAAATCCAGTGGAAAGAGGGTTAGGACAATGGCTGAGAATACACTTCAAAGACTTTTTTTTAAAAAGGAAAGATATACACCATGAACAACTGGACATTAGTGTAAAGAGTAAGAGCTATGTTGTCAGATTCAAAGTTATCTAAAAAGTTTTGAGCTGAAGCCTTATCAACAGCTGACCATTCAAAAGGATAGTTCACCCCCAGCTAATAGGTGCATACTGGGAGACAGAAAAAGGGACTTCCGCCATGACACCAGGAATGTAGCACGCAGGACTTTTCTGGCTCTAAATGACTGTCTTTATAAAACTTTAACAACTGTTAGCTGTATATATTTTCCGCAAAAATAAGTTTCTAGTTTATTCCCAACACTTGGCGAGTGTGTTATTTTTCTCTAACAGTTTTATTTGGTTATGTTAAAAACATAACAGTAAGCTATTTTCAAATTTTTGGATGTGGTGCCTATGTTCATATTCAAAAGGATGAAAGATCCAAAATGGATCCTAAAGCAAAGTAAAGCACCTTCCTTGGATATGCTATGACACAAGTAAAGCAAGAGTTATTCATGCAACAGATGTCATATTGAATGAATTAGCATCAATAACAGGTGAACAGAGTGGAAAAGATGTTGTAAACCCACCTAAAGCTAAAATTCAATATCAAGACAGTCGTGATGATGAAAAACCACAAGAAACAACAGGACTACAAAGATCACCAAGAGATACGAGAACTCTGCAACAATATGGAGAATAGGTCTACATTGCTCATAATATAAATGATCCATGTATATAAGTAAAATAATATGAAAACATGTCTGGGTGTTAAGAAAACTAAGTCTGATACCTGACTATTATTTTCCTCTTATCTAAAGTTACAATAAAGATTTCACTCTTTTTCTGTATGCACAGGGTGCTTTTTTTCCCCCCTTCATTTGAGTTTGTTAATTCCTAACACTTATTCTACAGATGCATGTCAACTTTAACAATATATAAAACCATGAACAAGACTTGATAGGAAACACTGTACTCAGACCTGGACTCCACTGTCAAGATATGGAAATTGGAATGTAATATTGGGAGACAAAAAAAAGCACACACACTGCAATGAAGGAATGGACAAAAGACTGCATACTCCCTATTACCAAGAAAGGGGACCTCAGAATCATTAAGAACTACAGAGGCAGAACACCAAGATAGCTGCTAAAGTTTATACTATGTTTCTCAATCATATCCAACCTAAAATTGAGAAAATCACTGATTCTGACTGTACTATGTTTTGTCTGCCCTTGGCATTTTGTATTGTAAATTACCTCCCTTGCTTGCAATCGTTAGTTGGCGAATTTGCTTAGTCAGGGAAGGTTTTTGTAGAATAAAGCCTTATTAAGGAAACCCGTCGTGTCAACTCATTTCAATTTATTCTACAAAACCAATTCAACAGTATGGAGAAATACTTGAAGCCGAAACGTTTGGACACTCCTCCTAATACACCATTATCAAGTAAGAATTTTAACCACTGGTTTAGAAGCTTCTCATCGTTTCTACGAAAAATTATTGATCCTAACATCCATTCTGACTTAGATAAACTTGATACCCTGATTAATTGTGTTTCCCCTGATGTATATGAATACATTGCTGAGTGTGATACTTTCGACACTGCCGTTAACTGTTTAAAAGAACTGTACATAAAACCCCCGAACGAAATTTTTGCTCGACATTTACTTGCTACTTGCTGTCAAAAAGAAGAGGAAAACATCGACGAATACGTCCAAAGACTTCAGTTACTGGCGAAAGAATGTAACTTTAAACCTGTTGATGCAGTTCAAAACCGCGACGACTGTGTTAGAGATGCTTTTATTTCGGGTTTACATTCAAATGTTATTCGACAACGGCTACTCGAAAACAAAACACTGCAGTTAAATGTAGCAATTGACCAAGCTAGAGCACTACATACAGCTCAGAAAAATTCAGAAGCATACACACATACTCAAACACCTATTGTAGGTGCTGTTTCTCAGGAAAATACTACTAACAGTTTCCAGCCAACAGACCTCGTCAACACTTGTTGTGCGACTACTGCTAAAAATTCGTGTTTCTTCTGTGGAGGGCCTCGTCATAATAGAAGCGTGTGTGCAGCAAGAAATGCTATTTGTTTTAAATGTAAAAGAGAAGGTCATTTCTCAAAAATGTGTCGTTCGAACCCAAAAATAACATCTGCTGCAACGTGCTCTCACAGACTCGCGACAATGTTGATAACGAATACTACTTCTGCTTCGTTAGGACCTCTAAAACAGGCGGCATTATACGTGTTAGTCGGAAAATATGGCGCCGGAACAGCACTAATGGATACAGGGAGCTCTGGGTCTTTTATCTCTCTCAGTTATGTGAGGAAACACAGACTATATATGAAACCAGCTGCTGGTAATGTATCCATGGCGTCATCTTCACTGAGAGCCTCTATCAAGGGACAATGTACAGTGGATTTGAACCTTCTAGGTGAGTGGTATCCAGATGTAAAACTTTCAGTTCTACCTAACCTCTGCTCTGATATTATCC
Source organism: Sepioteuthis lessoniana (assembly GCA_963585895.1). NCBI lineage: Eukaryota > Metazoa > Mollusca > Cephalopoda > Myopsida > Loliginidae > Sepioteuthis > Sepioteuthis lessoniana. The sequence continues at coordinate 72,579,568 of OY757908.1, forward strand.
TTGGCCAAGATTTTATGTCACAACATTCCACCATATCTTTTGCATTTGGCGGTTCTAAGAAAGATCTTGTAATCTCTCATCCTATCTCTTGTAGTCTACCCTCTGCTTTAGTGGACACACCATCTTTATTTTCCAATATTGATCCGGACTGTAAACCTATTACAACTAAATCTAAGAGAAGTGGAGAAGGTGACAGGCTCTTCATACAGACAGAGATTGAAAAATGATCAAGGAGGGTGTAATTGAGGAAAGTACTTCCTCTTGGAGGGCTCAGGTCTTAATAGTAACAAATGAACGTCAAAGAAAGAGACTAGTAGTCGATTATAGTAGAACAATTAACAGATTTACAAGATTAGATGCTTATCCATTACCGAGAATGGATGACTTAGCTCAGGAAATATCAAAATTTAAAATTTATAGCTCATTGGATTTGAAGAGTGCATATCACCGGATACCAATAAAAGAAGAAGATAAGCCCTATACAGCATTTGAAGCTAATGGTAAACTCTACCAATTCTGTAGAATTCCTTTTGGTGTTACTAATGGTGTTGCATGCTTCCAAAGGGTAATAGATAAGATTATTGAAGAAAATAATCTAAAGGGTGTGTATGCCTATGTAGACAATATAGTCGTAGTTGGCAAAAATCAACAAGACCATGATGAGAACTTAGAAAAATCTAAAAGGATTACTACACAGTATAACCTCCCTCTCAATGAAGATAAGTCTGTGTTCTCTAAAACATCCATTGATTTTCTGGGCTATAATATATCACAGGGCTTACTTAGACCTAATGCAGAACGTCTACGACCACTAAGAGAACTACCTGTTCCTCAGAACAAAACCTCGCTCCGTCGAGTGCTTGGATTATTCTCTTACTATTCCCAGTGGATACCCAAGTTCTCTGACAAAATTAGACCCTTAATAACAGCTAACTCATTCCCCTTGGATCCAGAATAGATAAAAACATTCGAAAACTTCAAGGAGGAAATTGAGAAGGCCTTATTGCACTCAGTCGATGAAAAAATACCTCTCGTGGTAGAAACTGATGCCTCTGATACTGCTATTGCAGCCACTCTGAATCAAGCAGGCCGTCCAGTGGCATTCTTTTCACGTACACTTACGACTACAGAACAAAAACATTCTTCCGTAGAAAAGGAGGCTTGTGCAATAGTGGAATCAGTCAAAAAGTGGTCACATTACCTATCAGCGCGACGTTTTGTGATAGTCACAGATCAACAAGCTATGAATTTCATGTTCGATGCAAGAAGACATGGAAAAATCAAGAATAGCAAAATCGAAAGATGGAGAATGGAGTTGGGATGTTACGAGTATGACATCATGTACCGACCAGGAAAAAACAATATCCCAGCCGATACACTCTCACGTGCCCAGTGCAATGCACTCAACAGTATGGGAAGACTACATGAAATACATGAAAATCTTTGTCATCCGGGTATAACCAGGTTGGCTCACTTTGTTAAAGTAAGGAATCTTCCATATTCTATTGAAGATGTTAAGAGAGTGTGTACAGCATGTGCCGTGTGTGCTAGATGGAAACCACGCTTCTATACACCCGAAGCAGGACGTCTAGTCAAAGCAACACAACCCATGGAACGACTCAGCATTGACTTTAAGGGGCCCCTCCCTTCAACTTCGAAAAACCGTTACCTACTAACAGTTATAGATGAATATTCGCGCTTTCCTTTCGCTTTTGCATGCACAAGCACAAATACAGATTCTGTAATACAGAGTCTAACGCAAATATTCATAGAATTTGGCATGCCGTCCTATATCCATTCAGACAGGGGTACATCCTTTTTATCAAAGGAAGTGCGTGAATATCTCACCAATCTTGGGATTGCTACTAGCCGGACAACACCTTATCACCCTCAAGGAAATGGTCAGAGTGAACGGTATAATGGAATTATATGGAAACACACATTATTGGCCCTAGCCTCAAGAAATCTTAGGGAATCCCAATGGGAAACCGTTTTGCCAGAAGTGCTACACTCCATAAGATCTCTTCTTTGTACTGCTACTAATGCCACACCACACGAAAGACTCTTTTCATATCAACGGCGAACTCCCAGTGGTCATTCCTTACCTACTTGGTTATCTACTCCAGGGCCTGTTCTTTTGCGTCGTCATGTCCGAACCAGTAAGTATGAACCATTAGTTGACGAAGTAGAATTACTTGAAGCAAACCCCCAATATGCTCACATAAAATTCACTAATGGTCGTGAATCTACAGTCTCTGTAAGTGACCTAGCACCAGCAAGGAACATATTACAAAGTAAGGATGTTCTAAATGATAACATCCAGGAAGAATTAAAAGATTCTACAGACACTAATGAAAATCCCAAGGAAAAAGAAGTAGATGGTAACGACTCACAAACTAGTGTTAACCCAGAAATTGTATCTTCTCCAAGTGATCTAAGTATTACTCGCCCTCATGTAATGTTAAGAACTCCTGATATACCCAGACGATCCCAACGAGAAATTCGTAAGCCAAAGAGGTATGAAGAACTGTAAAAAAAAAAAAAAAAAAAAAAAAAAAAATTTTAAAATGGGAGGGGGAGAATGTACTATGTTTTGTCTGCCCTTGGCATTTTGTATTGTAAATTACCTCCCTTGCTTGCAATTGTTAGTTGGCGAATTTGCTTAGTCAGGGAAGGTTTTTGTAGAATAAAGCCTTATTAAGGAAACCCGTCGTGTCAACTCATTTCACTGACTATCCATTGAATCAAAGGAGCATGTACAAACCATCTCGAAACAACACTATTGTTCATAGATTTCACCGAATAGGAAAGACAGAGCATATACTCCTAGTATATGGTCTCCCCACCAAAAACTGGAACAGCTATAATGATGCTCTACAAAAACAAAGTAATGATTAACTCACCGGATACTGATACAGACTTAGTCACTATTGTCACCAGATGTTTCCAAGAAGATATATTAGAACCATATATGTTTATAATCTGCCAAGGTTATGCACTTTAAATGTTGAGAGATCTAATTGAAGAAAATGGTTTTATACTAAAAAGGGGTCAAGTAGCAGATGATATCCCACAGGAACTATAACAGACAATCAAGAGTTTCTTGTGAAAACACCAGCCCAAGCCAAATCCCTGCTGCATAGACAGGAACAAGCAGCAGGCAGCATTGACCTCTACACAAATGCAAATAAAACAGTGTACCTATGTTTTAAACAAGAAACTATCTCCATTTTCAGTGGCAAGCCTCTAAGATTAATAGATAATATCTCATCAACTGAGATTAATAGATAATATCTCATCAACTGAGAGCCATGTCCACAAACACCTAGCAAAGGGGTGGAATGCTATCGACAGATTATCAGTAATATGGAATCTCATCTCTAACAAAATTAAATGGGATTTCTTCAATGTCAATACTACTGTATGTGTGTACCATATGGAAACTAACACATGAAAAAGCTAGATGTGATCTACACAAGAATTGTACAAGTGGGGCAGAACTTGGCAATAGCCCTAACAGCGCAGACGTCTACCTTCCATCACCACCATCATTTGCCTCTCTCTGCTAACGATAACCTCAGGGATGGCCTGGAAGCTGGAACGTTTAGTCCCCATAGGCCATCCCAGCAGCGAGTTGAGTCCAGCACCTCCCCAGTGATAAATGCCAGGATGCTGCACACCATCACTCGAATCCTACGGGTTCCCAGGCATTCCGGCTGCAGTCGGAAGAACTAGGGCGTGATATTATTTGACACAACTTAGGCTGCCTGCTCTTTGGAGGGTAGCAGGACGTCCCACATCGCAAAACTTCTGGCAGGGGACGTCCGCTTTCTGTAGGAGATCTTCAAAACACTTGCTTGCTGAACTCTCAAACCTCTATGTGATTGTTGCTGTAGTGCAGGAGACTCACTTCACTTGGGAGGCAGACTGTCAGGTGCTGGAAGACGACTGTCGTTTTTTCAGCATTCGGCAGCCACCTCAGCGCTGGAGTCTCTCTGCTAGTTGGACGCAGCCTTGATGCGATTCTCAATCTTGTCTTTGCAGGTGATGGGGGCTGGCTGCTGGTGGCTGGTGTTGCCGTGAAAACCTTCAAGTTTCGGATAGGGTGGTTCATGCACCCAATGCTGCTGCGGAGAGACGCTCCTTCTTTCGGCAGTTGGGGTCATTCCTGGATGCCTTGAAATGGACACTTCTAGTGGGTGATTGGAATACGATCCTTGATCACAATATATATAGGGCTGGGCTGGAAGGTGTTCAACTAGGGAGGGAGATGTGGATGTGGATAGGAAGCTCGCCCTCTGGCCAGGTTCGGTCTTACCTGAACAGAGTGTTAGAAGAGCTGACAGTGACCTAGTTAATTGTCCCGCGTTCCACTGGTTAGGGCGGACTGACCATAAACTTGTTAGAGTCACTCTGCAGTTAGCAAATAGACCGAGCCTAGCCGGCTACTGGAAGTCCAATAGTTAGTAGGAGCGGTTACCGGGAATAAGTGGTGGGCATCCCTTAAGCAGACGCGAAATAAGGGATTGTATGAGGGTGCAAGCTTTTCTCATTGCGATCTGATTTTGTTCTTTAGGCATCAGCTTAAGGTCAAAATTAGATGCGATAGAAAGCGCTTGGATCGCATAACATTCAGCAAAAGGTGGGTGCATGCAGCAAGCCTAGTTGTATGCAAGGGGGCAACGATGGTCCAGGTCCCTCAGGACCCCACCCTGGATAAGTAGGAACTTAAGTAGTTCCTAGATTTCTTGACCCCCTAGTTAGTTGTATGAGGTGTGTCATTGTCCCTATCGGTTAGATGTTAGTTTCTTCAAGATCCTCCCCCATTCCCTATTTTCTTCTCCCTTTACTACTTGTTACTCCCTAGCCTCTTTTGAGGATCTTGACTGCACATGACCGCGCCCTTTCCCATCTGTTCTTTTATCCAGATTCCTCTTTAGGCCCTTCCCTTATAGGGATAGTTCAGCTTATTTTTGGTCCATTTTAAATACCAAAAAACAGTCAACTTTCTACATCACAGAAGGGGGGATGGGAGGGAAACCAAACAGGTTTATATTTTGTTTACTCAGGGCTTTTTCTCCAATCCCTCATGTTTCTTCCATTGTATGCTTGTCATTTCACTTCAGTTTTTTTAAGTAGGGTTCTCATTGAGCGAATGAGGCTTTTTAGTAATTCTTGTGCGTTTGGTGAATGAATTTATAGTATAAAATTGGCGCTATTTTTCCTTCAGCAAAATATACATAAAGGAAAACCTTTTTGTGACAGAGAAAGACTTAAATACTTCGTTTTACGAGTTTTCAAGTTAAACAATTTAAGAAAAAAAAAAAAAAATTTCATTTTTTGTCTACTAGACATAGCAACGCCAATTTGCAACAACAGTTTTATTCAAGAAGTATACACAAAATACCCCACTTCTATTCTTAACACTTTCCTTACTGTTAAGAATATATTTATTACTTTTTATTTTAATTTCTTGTGGCTTTCAAAACGTATATTTTCCCCTTTGTTTCTTTCTCACTGAAATGTGTTTCTTTGATTTTTTGGTCTGTTATCACTATATAAAATGGGTACTACATTACCTACTTTTGCCGGCAACGTTCAAGTTTGATTTGCCCAACTTGAGTCGTATTTTGTGGCAAACAACATCACGGAGCAATGACAATTGCTTTATTTAGTGCATTTCCAGCGTCATTAACACCAGTTGTCAAAGACTTGATAACTGACACCCCCCTCTTAATTCTACTTATGACAGTATTAATTGGGAGGTTCTGCTCCAGACGTTGCTATCAGCGGAAAAACGGTTTCAAACTTCGCTTAATGTCAAACTTGGGGGGGGAGCCGCATGCCAACCAAATTGCTCTGCAGAATGAGAGAGCTGGTAGATGTCCCCTGCTGATAGTGCCATTAAAATAAAGGCAATTCTGGCACCCATGATTGAGAAGAGCTCCATTGACGAAATAGCGTCCTCTGCAAATAAAGTGATGGATTTCACTAAGAGGACTATTACCGTGTCTATTCCCCAGCCAAAGGCTGAAGTCCCTACACTCTCTGCTGCTGGGAAGACAAGCCAAGAGGCCACACATGTGGCCTTACTCGACACTTTGGAGCGGCTTACCAAAGAAACAAGAATTAGCCGTGGATAAGTCACAATCACCCAGACGTTGATACAAAAGTCGTTAGCCATTCCCACACCACCGGCACCACTGAAACAAGCCAGGACTATGCTTTTTTCACTCGTTTTGGCATGGAGATGCAAAATACCCAGCTCATTCTTGAACCAGGAAAACTTAAATTAGGAGAGCTGAGCATGGCACACTCTCCACAAAATATACGGAACAACCATGCCTATTTTATTACAAAATCCATGTCAACATCCCATCTTTGCTTACAGGACAAGCAATTATCTCCCCTTGGAGGAGGAAGGAGCTACCAGGAGACGAAGGGAGAGAAACAGGGTTTAGCACTTTTTTTAGTTATCTCTTTGAGACTAGTCGCATGTGTTGACTCTGGAAATAAAATATATTTATCCCATTCCTGCCTGGACCTTATCTATTCTAGTTAACATTTGGTAGCAGAGACCAACACCTCCGGCAACAAAATGAGTTTGAGACTATTTGAACCACCACTCTTAAACCCAGAATTTTAGGATTCGTGGAAACAAGAGATCCAGCTATGGAAGCTAGCCACAAATATCTCTCCCTCTCGCCAAACACCGGCAGTTTTTTTGTTACAGGCCAAGCTTGAACAGCTATATTAGAAATGGACATCTCCCTACTAAATGCCGAAGGTAGAATGGACAAACTAGTTGAAAAACTTGATACACTTTTCCTGAAAGACAGTCTGCGTTTATTTGTCACGAAAACTTTGAGAACTACCACCGGGAACATAACACTTCCATTAATGACTATTTAATCCAATTCGACCAACATGAAGCAAAACTCAGAGAATTTCAAATAATATTACCTGAACCAGTATTAGCTTATCGTGCTCTGAAATCTGCTAACCTCAGTCCCGAAAATGAGAGGTTAATCGGAGCAACAATAAACAACCTCACTCTATGATATGGCCCAACAATTAAAGAAAATCACACGTGGGAATTTAACCCTGATAAACACCTCACAGCAGCAATCTATTTCTGTCAAAAAAAAAAAAAAAAAAAAAAAAAGGAATGGACATCGCCTATAACCGAGATGACACACATTCAAAAGACGACAAAATCCTTTACAGCAGGCACTCTTATAATAAACCTCCCTAACCCTTCCACTTGTCTAGTAGTAGCACTAACAACAGAAGAGGACCTTGTAAATTCAACGGCCAATATTCAAATTGACAAAGCCCAAATTGCTACATCTGTGGATGCAAATTTCACTATTCCAACAAATGCCCTTACTCAAAAATACTACTACTACTACACAAGAAAATATGGTATTATTAAATGAATATAAAAACGACTGCCATAATGAGACTGGAAGTTGTGTAGAAGTTGCAAACAGTGTTGCTTAATCAAGAGAAGTTTGATAATCCATCCCTTCTCAGACAGACAATAAACTCTGCTATTTTGGACTCAGGTGCAAGTACCACCATATGCGGAAAGAAATGGCTCAATTGCTTTCCTGAGACTTTGCCTGAGGACTCAATAAAAGAAATCCCTTACGAAGAAGGGACAAAATCCTTTAAATTCAGAGATGAGCTAAAATTAAAATCATTAAAAACGGTAACTCTACCTTGTGTCATCGCTAAAATGAACGTTAAAATAATAAGTGATATTGTTGATGCCAATATCCCGCTGTTATTAAGCAAGACGGCAATGAAAAGAGTTCAGATGACCCTCAACTTTAATAATGACACAGCGGAAATGTTTGGCAAAAGAATTAGATAACTGTGCACCACGTCTGGTCACTACCATGTTCGCATATCCAGACCTCCGCTGGACTGGGGTAAGTCATGACATTTTATTTCTAAATAACATTGATAAAAAAGGCAAGGTAGAAAAATTAAAAATTGCCACCAAATTACATAGACAATTTAGCCACCCCAGTGCCAAAAAATTGTGATCTTGTTAAAAGTGCCAGTTTAAAAGATGCTGAGTTTATAAATTCCCCTTACTTGTCAGACCTGCATCAAGTATAAAAAACCTGCACCCCGACCTGTTGTAGGATTTCCCCTGGGGACTCACTTCAACCAGACTGTAGTTATGGACATAAAGGAAATTAAACGACCAAGTACTACACTTGGTTGACCATGCAACTAGATATTGTGTTGCTGTCAGGCTTCCAAGTAAGGAAAGCACTGATATCATTACTATCTTCAAACACTGGATTGCATATTTTGGTGCTCCAGGAGCCTTTACCTGGATAACAGCAGGGCATTTGACAACCAATTCTTTCAAGACATAGCTCAAAACTTGAACATTGTAATTCGTACCACCGTTGCACAGTCTCCTTGGAGCAATGGATTAAATGAAAGGCATAATGGTGTTCTGGGAGAAATGGTTATGAAGATGTTAGAAGATGCTCAGTGCAATTTTGAAGTTCCTGTATTATGAGCTGTCAATGCCAAGAATACACTTCACAATTTGCATGGCTACAGCCCTAACCAGCTGGTTTTTGGAACAAATCCTAACCTGCCTTCCCTTTTGAATAATCAACTTCCTGCACTAGGTGTCAGTAACAGCAAAATTGTCATAGACAACCTCAATGCTATGCATGCGGCAAGGAAAGGTTTCATGGAGTGTGAAGCCACTGAAAAATTGAGATGAGCTGTCCGTCATCAGGTTAGGACCAGTATAACTGATCTATACAAAAATGGTGACCTTGTCCTTTATAAAAGAAATGTATCTGATAGATGGCTTGTTCCTGGTGCTGTCATAGGCTGGGAACACAAACAAGTGCTGGTTAAACATGGAGCCACATATGTCAGAGTACATTCCTCATGCTTGATTTTATATCCTGACACACACCATGACACTAGTGAGCCAGTAAAACATCATAGCCAAAATAATGTAACCACAAACGGTTATGTACCAATAACTGATGACAATCCTGAACAGTATCGAGCCAATGCCTGTGACAAATCACCAAAAATAGTCACAAAATCTGCACAAATGCCCAAACCGGGCCAAACTATAAAATATAAAGTTCACAAATGATGAAGACCACGAATGGAGAAAATTGAATATGATCAGTAGAGCTGGTAAAAACAAATATTTAATGAACGTTGCTATGGAAGAAGACGATCCATTCTGGCTGGATTTTGAGAATGGGGTCTTGGAATGGGAAACAAATAAAGATGACCAAACTTCCACCAATGAAGGCCCGGAAGTAAGTCTTTTGATGGACTCATCTAATGACCAACCTGACAAAGCAAAGAAGAGAGAACTCCAAAGTTGGGTTGAACATCAAGTTTACACACAAGTGCCAGATCAGGGCCAACCAAAAATACTCACAAGATGGGTCTACACTAACAAGGAATCCAATGGCAAGCAAACTTTTAAGGCCAGACTTGTTGCCAAAGACTTTCAAGATAAAGATGCCTGCAATCTAAGAAATGATTCCCCAACATGTTCTAAGGAAAGTTTACGAGCAGTCTCAGGAGTTATGTCAGCAAATAGCTGGATATGCAAATCCATGGACATCAAAACTGCATTTTTACAGAGCAAGAAGTTAGATCGGCTCATCTACCTTCTTCCTCCCAAAGAAGCTAATGTACCAACTGGCTACATTTTAAAATTATCCAAATGTGTGTATGGTCTGACTGACGCATCTCGATCCTGGCACTTAACACTCAGAGAGGAACTAGTAAAGCTAGGAGCCACACCATAAAAATATGATCAGGCATTTTTCACTTGGAATTTCAAAAACAAGCTCCAAAGCATCATTGCCACTCTTGTTGATGGTTTCTGCTTTGCTGGGTCAGAAACGTTTGAATACCACGTCATTAATGAACTTCGTAAACTTTTCAAAGTAAAATCTGGAGAAGTTGCTAAGTTCCAATATATTGGATTAGAAATAAAAAAATCCGATTGTAACATCAAGATTGGACAAGATGAATATACAAATAAACTTAGGCCTATTCCACTGTAGAATGGAAGAAAACTAGAAGACAAGCTAACATCAACTGAGATCACCAAGGCCAGGCAGCTAATAGGTCAGCTCAATTGGCTAGCCACCCAAACAAGACCTGACCTCAGTTTTGATGTCAGTACACTAAGTGCCATATTAAAACAGGAAAATGTGGAATGTATTAAACAAATCAACCGAACTATAAAAAAGGCAAAAAAAGGAGAAATCACAAATTCATATCCCAAACTTGGGTAACCCTAAACTGTTGCAAATTGTAGGATACAGCGATGAATCTTTTGCCAACCTAACAGATGGTGGATCACAGGGTGGCTACATAACCTTTTTAGTAGGCAACAATAACCAATATATGCCCATAGCCTGGCAATCCAAATGCATCAAAAGAATAGTTAAGAGCACTCTTGGTGCAGAAACTCTGGCCATGGTTGATTTCACAGAAGCCTGCTTTTATTACAGAAAATTAATACTGGATTTGTTACAATTAGAAGACCACCCTACGAATATAAAGATAACATACAAAACAGACAATTCTTGTTTGTATAACACAGTGTATTCTACCACACAAATCCTTGATAAAAGACTACGAATCGAAATGGCAATTCTTAGAGAAATGGTTGATAGAGAAGAAATTGCAGAGATATCATGGATACCCACTTACAAACTAATTGTGGATGGCTTAACAAAAAAGGGAGTCCCCTCTTTCAAAATTCTCCAATTCACATCTGAACCCAAGGAATCATCTAATTTTCAAGTGTACAGTCTTAAAATTTCTTTTTCCCTGCTGATAGCCATTTGATGTTGCCTCCTAAAATGTCCCTCCTCAGTACCAGAAAGAAAAGCGGGGAAGTGTTAACATCCCATCTTGGCTTATGGGACGTGCAATTATCTCCCCCTGGAGGAGGAAGGAGCCGCCAGGAGATGAAGGGAGAGAAACAGGGTTTAGCACTGAAACTACCCCCTGAGAAGCCGCCAGTGTTGCCCATCACACTGCAAGCAGTAAATCATTCCCCTATTCCTACATACAGTCAAATTTCTCGTTCTATGGACTTGGAATTACGGAGAAACTTTACTGTAGCAGATTTACCACACTCCATTCTAGGCTCGGACATTCCGCATCACATCAACCTCTTAGTAGTAAGTGCAAATGACAGCTTATAGATGCAAATACAGAACTTTCCGTTAGAGGTTTTAAAGCAAATACCTCACCTATAAGCCCAGTATTTTTCATTGCCGCTACTGCTGACCCATACCAAACCTTATGACACTCTAACTCAGAGTTAACAAATTTGAATTTTGTTGTGAGCAAGCCAACACACTCAACAACTTATCACATGGTGCTCCTGTGTTCTCATGCCCTCGCCGCCTCCCTGCAGATAAACTAAAGGCAGAATTTAACCATATGCGGCAGCTGGGAATTATACGCCCCTCGTCCAGTCCATGGGCTTCCCCTTTGCATATGGTTCTAAAGTGCTCTGGAGATTGGCATCTGACTGGAGACTATCGACGACTGATTGCCATCTCTGTATGGCTGTAAGACCTTCTCCAATCTACATCTGGTTAAGGGTTACCATTAGATACCAATAAATCTGGCTGATATACCCCAAACTACAGTAACAACTCCATTTGGAGCGTTTGAATTTTTGACTATGCCTTTCAGTTTGCAAAACGCAGCTAGTATCTTCCAATGCTTCATGGATGAAGTTGTGCATGATTTTGATTTCGTCTATAACTACACAGACGACAGCCTTGTAGCAAGTGCCTCACCCGAGGAACATGTTACTCACCTCTGCCTACTATTCGAACGGTTTCAGAAATACCAGGTGAGGATTAACCCTGGTAAATGTGTTTTTGGTGCTTTGTCACTAACTTTCTCGGGCCACATTATCAGCCCTGAAGGGATATCTCCCTTACCTGAAAAAGTGAAGGCTCTACAAGACCTTTACTCTGCCAACTAAGGCACTTCATCGGTCTGCTTAACTACTACAGACGTTTTATCCCACACTGTGCAGATCTCGTCTCCTCTTTCTGACCTGTTACGTAACAGGAAAAAGAAAAATGAGCAGATTTCGCTGAATGATATCCAGCTGAAAGCCTTTAATGAAGTAAAGCAGAAACTAGCAACAACATCGTTACTTGCACATCCTGTACCCAATGCCCAGTTTTCACTGGTCATTGATGCATCTGGCACAGCTGTAAGTGCAGTTTTGCAACAGTAACCACTCACTTATTTTTTTGAGACAGCTGAAACTGGCAGAACGTTACAGCACATTTGGCTATGAACTCCTTGCTATATTCCTCGCAGTGAAACACTTTCAGCATTCACTAGACAGCCGGCAATTTGTGATCTACACCGATCACCATCCTCTTACTTTTGCACTGCGTTCTAAGCCAGAAAGTTTTCTCCTCACGAAACTCGCCACTTTGAAGTTGTTTTTGCAGTTTACCAACAATATCCGACATCTCTGGTGAACAGAATGCTGTGGTAGACGCCTTGTCCCGCTTTCCTATTAATTCTCTATTCTCACCGACGGATATTGACTTACGGCAGATGGCCTTAGACCAGCCATGTCTGGACACCTAGGATCTAGCATCACCTAAATTTGCCACTTGCAAATTCACATACCTGCCAGTGCCCACTGCAGACACGCAGATCATCTGTGACACCTCAACAAATTCACCTTGACCTTTTGTTCCAATGACTCATCACAGGGTTGTTTTTGATACCCTACACCATCTGGCACACCCTGGACTCAAAGCCACAGTGAAGCTGATTTCAGCTAGATTTTTTTTTGCCAAATACGAGGTGTGATATCACTGCCTGGAGATGTTCCTGCATATCCTGCCAAAAATCAAAGGTGTACAAGCATATCCGTGCACCTCTTGGAACATTCAGCATCCTAGACACTCAGTTCAGCCATGTCCATATTGATCTTGGAACATGGACAATCAGTCAGGGATTTACCTACCTCCTGGCCTGTATAGACTGTTTCACACAGAGGCCTGGAGCCATTCCTCTAAATGACATTTCAACTGAATCTGTAGCACAAGTCCTTATATCAAGCTGGATATCGCATTATGGAGTTCCCACAACTATTACCACTGACGGTGGTAGATAGTTTAAATCCCACCTATTCCAAGAATTTTCCAGGATTTTAGGGATCAAACATACACGAACAACGAGCTATCACTTTGCTTCTAACAGGATGATAGAACCCTTCCATCACCAATTGAAAGCCGCATTGTATGCCTATCCTAACCAACAACGATGGAGTGAATATGTACCTGTTGTCCTACCTGGCTGTCGCACAGCTATCAAAGAGGACCTAGGATACTCTCCAGCCGAACTTGTCTATGGAGTACCTCTATCATTACCGGGTCAGATACTGAATCTGATAGATTTAACGGCAACACATCCAGTTTTGTACTAACAGACTATGAGCTTATTTTGGTAATCTCCCACCAATGCACCCTAGGGAACAGACCATCAAATCATCGGTCCCAAAAGACATTTCTTCATGAACTCATGTTTTTCTGAGAAAGGATGTTGTGAAAGCACCTCTCACTCCATCTTATACCAGTCCTTATTGTGTGCTTTCACGCACTGACTAAATTTTCTATATATCTATTGACAGGGTGAAAAGAGCCTTTCTTGACACTAATATACAAGAGCCACATACCCCCCCTACATACACACATGAACATACCCTTACACCAGTAGAAGGGTTTTACAACGCCAAGAGACAATTACATTACCACCATACATAGTGATCGATGAGTACATTGGCCAAAAAACTGTAAAACAGTGTATGAATATATATATAAAAATGAACTCTTGCTTGTTTTTGCGGCTGCTACCTTTTTCTCTGTTGGCTTTCCGCTTAAGCAGGGGGTGATGTAGCCGTCACAGATCTATTTTCTCTCGCGAATCAATGCCCCTGCCAAGTGATTCGGCCACACACTGACCAATCAGTGGACAGAGCACATTGATTCCATCTACCTCACAAGAACTTTTTCTTCTGACGCTTTTTGGAAGTCGTCACAGGCAGAGAGCACCCAGCTACCAGTGAAGAAAGACCTCTCTTGCGTCCTCTTCTTCGGACATTCCAGCATGGAAGATCTTCATTGAAGATAATGCTGCTACCCGCTACACACACACACAAAAGAACCAGCCCTGTGGCCTGCCACAAGAGCTACCTGATAGTGATACACCTTCTACAAACTCAAGAACCAACATACTACCTGCGACACCAACAAGTACATTTTCTCACTGACTCAAGTTTACTTCTGCTATAAAAATAAAAAAAAAATCCCTAGATTTAATTGTAAAGAAAACCTAGTGATTTCTGGTGGTGGGGGGACAATGATCAAACATGAATCAGTGTGGCTTTGTCTACTGGCAAGACAATTCTTTTACCAAGTTTAGCTTGCCAGCAGCTATATTTAATCAGCATATTTAATTACTAAAAACACTAACAAAATCAGAATTGAAGTGATGTAGTAAAAATTCTACTGAGCTACCAAAAACTAACAAAATTTACCAATTTGAACCAATTCTTAATGGATGGACAGAGGGTGATGGGGGAAATTTTTTGCAGAAGTCTTTCTAACACACTTCATAAATGACCACTGCCACAATGAAACAAGACCAATGGTTAGAAATACTTCACTCACCCAACTCTTTCCTCAAAAAACCAAGGATATTTCTGACACTACTTCAATACATATGTAGCAGCCACAGATCTATTTCCTTTCATGAATCAATGCCCCTGCTAAGAGAGTCGGTCACTCACTGAACAATCAACTGGCAGAGCGCATTAATTCCTTCTCCCTCTCAGGAACTATTTTTCGAGTCCCTTTTGGTAGAACGGACAAAATCAGAGAGCCCTGAGCCAGCAGAAAAAACACATCTCTCTCACATAACTCCCACTGATTATACTTGGAACCCTTCGCTCGCTGCTAGCTTCAAACATGCTTCCTACACACCAAGGACCAGCATACTGACCAGCGACACAAAAGAGACACTTTCTCACTCTCACTCCTTTACGCCTGCTACTATAATAAACCTTTCTTTGTTGTGTTGTTAAAAAGAAGTTTCATTATTCATTTGTGTTGCCTAAAATATATAGTGTTAGAGAAATTAACCATTTGCCAGAAACACTAAACATACACTTTAGATAGCATGAAAAATTCAATAATGAAATTAATAAGCAAATTCATATCTGATGGCTGTCACTTTTAATACAGAGCAAGAAGGTTGCCAGGTCAGGTTGGAATTTTTCCTAAAACTACTAATTGGAAGAGATGGAGTCTAAGAGCAGTGGGCAGTAGTATTGCTAATTGTTGCCAGTGTTTGCTAACCAGCAAGAACTTTTGCAAATACAAGATGCAGGCTAGAAGACCTGCCAGGAGCAATGAATGACAAGAGTCAGGGAATTCCATGCTGTCAGCCTAATTCAATCTCTCTCATATATAAGTAGCATCTGTTTGGTGTGTATTTGATAACTCAGAAAGGAAAGGTCATGAAGCATCAAAATCGCATATATACTAATGTTTATAATAAGGAAAAAACGTTTTATTTTTTCGTCTTTTTTTTCTTTTAAATTTTGTACTGATTAAATTATATAATTCAATAATCAAGCAATTAGAGAAACTTATAAGAAAGTTGGAAGTCAAAGAAAAAAACACCATGGAAAACACAGAAATGGACGCCTTATTGTCACAGCCAGCTACCCAGTCAGTTCTCAGGATACCGCAGTTTTGGACAGACGATCCCATTTTGTGGTTCGCACATGTTGAAGCTCAATTCGTCACACACCGGATACGCAGCGATGCAGCACAACTGAACCACATCATTGGATCACTCACTCACGAGGTGATGGCAGAAGTCAGGAACTACATCATGGCTCCGCTTGGTACGGTCCCGTACGACACTTTTCGGGCCGAATTGATTAGACGAACCTCCGACTCACAACAGAAACGCCTACGCCAGCTTCTCGTGAACGAGGAACTAGGCGACAGAAGACCATCGCAGCTGTTGAGACGGATGAAACAGCTGATGGGCGAAAATCCACATCAGCCAGACATCCTAAAACAGTTGTTTGTCAATCGATTACCGGCAAACGCACAAATGATCCTCGCTTCCGCCGGAGAAAACACACCAGTGGAAGAACTAGCTGAGTTAGCAGAAAGGATCATGGAAGGTACAACTGTCGTAGCCCCGGTGAGACAGGCGTAATCTTCTACCAACCCTTTCCTGCCGACCCCTGACAGCTCAGAGCTTACTGAGCTACGAGCTCTAACCCAGCAGCAAGCGCGACAAATTCAGACCCTCACAGACCAGTTACGGGCCTTCACTAGGGACCAACCGCAACGGAACTACAATCAACACTTTGGCCGTTACCGCTCTCGTAGTCGGGACTGACCTAGTAGTTATTGCTACTACCATCAACGATTCGGCGACAAGGCACACAAGTGTGAGAGTCCCTGTTCATATAAACAGTCGACCCCTTCACCACCGGGAAACGAGAAAGCCCTGCCCGAAGGGGTCGCACATTTTATGTCAGAGACCATACAACCGGCATTCACTTCCTGGTGGATACCGGTGCAGAAGTCAGCGTCATCCCCGTAAAATTGGTGCGAGAAAAACGCACACCAACCACGATACAGTTACAGGCCGTAAACCATTCCCCTATCCCAACATTCGGCGAGAAATCCCTTACTTTGAACTTGGGATTCCGTCGTACATTCCAGTGGATTTTTGTCGTAGCGAAGTTACCAACCCCTATTTTAGGAGCAGATTTTTTGCATTACTTCGGCCTCTTAGTTGACATAAAACGAGGATGATTAGTCGACAACACTACAGGCCTCACTGTGCGTGGTATAGCCACCTGAACGCTGTTAATCAGCCCTGTTGTCTTCCAGCCTACAACTAACCGGTACACGGACATCCTCAAGCAGTACTCTGACATCACCCGACCTGTGTTTCGAGATAACCACATCAAACATGATATTACTCATCACATTCAGACACAGGGCCCACCTGTCGGAGCTCGACCCAGGAGACTCAGACTGGATCGTTTAAAAGTGGCTAAACAGGAGTTTCAACACATGATGGACCTCGGGATCATCCGCCCATCCAGTAGCAGTTGGTCCTCCCCACTTCACATGGTTCCTAAGAAAACGGCCGATGACTGGCGCCCTTGCGGAGATTACCGGGCACTTAGTAGCTGCACCACCCCAGATAATTACCCGATTCCTCATCTGCACGACTTCTCCGGCTCACTTCACGGAACGTCCATTTTCTCCAAAATTGATCTTGTGCGAGCTTCCAACCAGATTCCAGTTGCGTCGGCAGACATTCAAAAAAACGGCAATCACCACACCATTCAGATTATTCGAATTTCTTCAGATGCCGTTTGGTCTTAGGAATGCTGCCCAAACCTTCCAACGTTTCATTGACACAGTTATACGAGGTCTACCCTTCGTATACGCGTATATAGACGATCTGTTGGTAGCAAGTGCTTCCGAGGAAGAACACACGCGACATCTACATCAACTATTTCAGCGATTGACGCAATATGGTGTAGTGGTCAACCCCAGCAAATGCGAGTTCAGACCTGGGAGCGATGGCAATAAAGGGGTACTCTGCATTCCCCAAAGTTCCTGCACTGCTGGAACCTCTAAAATTGGAAACAAATTGCCTCATTAGAAAACACTAAGAAAAAGAATTTAAGTGGATATCTTAAGGAACTTTTGGTTTGGTTTGGTTTGGTTTTTATGGTATATCAACCATTGTAGGTTATTTAATGGCCAAATCCTTTTTATACATATATATTAAATATGATTAACATTTCTAAACAAGCCAGAGCTCATTTTTTCATACAGTTAAATGGTTTCACTTATTTCTTTCTAATACGAATACACAGTTAAATGTAAAAAACAGTTTTATTTCAAACAATTCAGTTTAGCATAAGCTTACACATCAAAACGGTTCTATTTCAAGCAGTTCATTTGGTTTGGTGGGTTTTATAGCGTATCAACCTTTATAGGTTATTTAACGCCAAATCCATTTTTATGTAAATAATCTGTTCTATTTCAAACAATTCAGTTTAGCATAAGTACACATTTTAATTGTCAAAAACATTTCCATTTCAAACTATTCAAGCAGTTATATGTAACAATTCAGTTAAGTGTAAATAGTTTCAATGTTGAAAAATAGTTCTATTTGAAAATATTTCAGTTAAGCATAAGCACACAGTTTAAATATAAGTACAGTTTAATTGTCAAAAACATTTCAATTTCAAGCTATTCAGTTTACTCAAACAATTCAGTTTAGCATAAGAATGCTGTTAGTTCTATGTAACCCATAGATAGGGCCCTATCAGGTGCTACAACACCGGGCCAGAGTGGACCTGGGAGCGATGGCAATAAAGGGGTACTCTGCATTCCCCAAAGTTCCTGCACTGCTGGAACCTCACCATCAGATTGTTTAGTGTCATATCCAGGACACTCACTGGCGGGGGTCTTACTCCTCTGCAGAGAAGCAGTCGGTGTATTCTAATCAAGCAGTTCAGTTTAGCATAAGTATGCATCTTAGTTCTATTTAACCCACAGATAGGACCCTGTTAGGTGCTACCACTCTATGCCAGAGTGGACTTGGGAGTAATGGCAATGAAAGAGTGCTTTGAATTCCCCAAAGCTCCAGTATTACTGGAATCTCACCATCAGATTGTTTAGTGTCACATCCAGGACACTTGTGTCTTACCCCTCTGCAGAGGTACAGTCGGTATATTCTATAGCCCCAACCGACTGGGCAAAAGAACTAGCGAATGAATTGCTTAACAGAATTTGATTTATAAATAAATATTTTATTAATAGAATATGTTTTGGGAATAGTTTTTTTTTTTTTTAAGGTTGATGTAAGAAGATAGTAAAAGACATGCTGAAAGATGCATAACAAACAAATAATAATTTTTTTCTTCCACCCCTTTTCTCCATTCCTTTACTTTTTTCCATTACATTACCCCTTTTAAATATCTTTCTGGCGTTAACAGCTTGATAAGAGCCAGACAAAACCAGTCGTTTGAAAATATATATATATATATATATATATTTTTTTTTTTAATAATAAACATGCCCACACTTTCCCTAAGCCTATATGTCTATTGTCTTCCTTGCGATCACAGCTTATGATCAGGCTCTTACGCTTGAAATGGACCAAAAACAATTAGTGTCGTACACACAACCAGACTCCCTAATTGCTTCTCGATCTACTGTTCAGACTGAAGAAACAGATGATGGTCAGTGTGTGCAATGAGCAACCAACAGTGGCCACCCTCTCTGAACAGAAATGTTTCTTCTGCGGAAAACAGAGACACGATAGATCCAGATGCTTTGCCAGGAACTCGATTAGCAAAAATTGTAAAAAGAAAGGACATTTTGCTTGTGTCTGCAGATCACCTACAGCAGCTGCTATCAACTATGCTGAATTTTCTTGCTTCACCTGCTCCTTCTTTTAACTTCTAAGAGGGTCTCTTTCGTTCGTCCATGAGTGGGGGAAAAAAACAAAAAAAAAAAACCATCAAAGGTGAGCCTACAAGGATACTTGATACAGGAAGCTCAGAAAATTTTATTCATCCCGATAAGGTTAAAAGGCTTGGATTGGCAGTCACTCCAAATTCTGAAAGAATTTTGATGACTAGTAGTTCTCATTCGTTCTCTACTCTTGGACTTTGCGTGGTATCTCTCAGCCTGAATGGTAGAAAGTACAGTAATGTCAAGCTATCGGTTATATGGCTAACCTATGCTGTGACATCATTCTTTTGCATAATTTTCTATGTAAACATTCTTTTGTGGAAATTCTTTTTGGAGGACCACTTCCATCACTCACTGCTTGTAGACTGACCGCTATCAAAAATGTCCCTTACTCCTCTGTTTACAAATCTAACCTCAGACTGTCATCCAATAGCAGTTAAGTCCAAGAGGCATAGCATACCTGACGCTCAATTCATTCAGTCAGAAATCTCCTGTAATTTAAAGAGATATTATAGAGCCTTCTCAATCTCCATGGCAAGCCCAAACACTTGTAGAATCTGAAAATCACAAGAAGAGACTTGTGAATTCCTCCCAGATTATAAACCAGTTTACTCCCCTGGATGCTTATCCTCTTCCTCAGATAGAGGACATAGTAAATGAGATTGCCAGTTATCAAGAGTTTTGCATACTTGCTTTAACCAGGTTGCTATCAAGCTGGAAAAACAAAAATAAACAGCATTCAAAGCTGCAGGGTCTCTGTACCAATTTTGTCAAATCCCATTTGGAGTGACCAATGGAGTAGCAAGTTTCCAACAAGTTATGGACAACATCCAGCGAGAAGACCTTAAAAGGAAGCTACACATATATTGACAATGTTAGCATTTATGGACAAAATCAGGCTGAGCATGACTAATTTGAATCAGTTCATGACTAGCAAGGTAAAGTATAATTTGACACTTAACAAAAGCAAGCGTCATTATTCGCTTAATTCAGTAGCTTTGCACAGGTGGACGATAAGCAAGGATTGGGTAAAACCTGAGACTCGAAGGATCAAATGGACTTGCCAGTACCTCAAGACCCTCCTTCTCTTCGATGAGCTATGGGGATGTTCTCATTATTCTAGGCGGATCTCAAACTTTTCTGAAAAATTACATTCCCCAAACCAGAGTTACCCATTTTCCTCTCACTAAGGAACAAACAGATACCTTCAAGCACCTGAAGCAGGAGATTGCAAAATTGTCCCTGGTAGCCATAGACTCTTCTCTCCCTCTTGAGATTGAAACTAATCTTTCAGAACATGCTATTGCTGCCTCTCTAACCCAAAACTGTAGCTTTCTTTTCAAGAACTTCAACTTCTCCCAGGCAAAAGCACTAATCGATTGAAAATGAGGCTATTATGGAAGCAATTCAAAAATGGCGACACTTATTACATTACTTGGGAAGCATTTCAAGCTAATCACAGATCAAAAATCTCTCCTTGGTGTTCAATCCTAAAAGTAAGAGCAAGATAAAAAACGAGAAGATCACAAGATGGAAATTAGAACTTGCCTGTTTCAGTTATGACATGGCATATCATTAAGGAAAAGAAAATGCTGCTGCATACACCCTATCCCAAATTTGGTCTTCTACCATCTCTATAGACAAGTTACATATCTTTCACAAAGATTTATGTCACTTGAATGCTACATTTTGTCAGAAGTAAGAATATGCTGTACTCTGTAGAAGATGTAAGCATGGTCGTCAGAGTATACCAGGTCTGTTCTGAGATAAAACCTAGTTTCATTTGAATGGCACCTCAAACACTCATTAAAGTGAGTTAACCCTTTGAAATATTGAGTGTAGCTCACAAGGGACCATTATCTTCAAATTCTCGCAACTTCTCATATTTACCCAACCCCTTCGCTCAGGCAGGATATGACAAGGTCAATTTTTTAAGCGGAGTTTAACAGGTTTGAATTCAGAGTTTTCTTTCTCCTAGACTAGTTGCCTCACCAAGGCTGAAGAACCTAGTCTGCCCTACTATTTACCCATTGCTGGAGGGAGAATAATTGGATTCATACCTATATGAAATGCAATTGGTCTCGTCCAGGATTTGAACTTGTCGCCATGTCCATTTCCTACGACGATAACCATTACACCACGGGCACTTCCAACTTCTCGCAACTTCTTACTAATAGTTGTCGATGAATACATCCATTTTCCTTTTGCTTTCTCTTGTGCCTATGTTGCAGCTGTAACCATCAGGAAACATAACTAATTTATTTTGTTTTTGGAAATCCTTCTTTTGCACACCCCGATCGTGGTAGAGCATTCATGTCAGATGAACTAAAAGAATTTTGCATTTCTCCCTATTGCAAATTTGGAAAAGTACTAGATGTAGCCCACCACTGTATTCGCTCATTACTTTCCACTTCCACAAACTGTACTCCCCTGAACGTCTTTAATTTCTAAAGGAAGTCAGCTACTGGTGATTCCATACCGTTAGAGGTTGCAAAAAGAGAGAACTAAAAGTAAATTCAGAGTTATCCCACCTTAGTCATATTCATTTGGACTGCTAGAGGGCATAACAAGGGATAAGATCGAAGATGGCAGACCCACACACATCAGATGTAGTATTTCTCCACAAATTCTTTTGGTAGACTAGTTTTAGATTCTTTTGATATCAACAAAAAGTACCACTCGAAATTTGAACTCATGCAACTGCACAGCAGAAATAGACGATGAAATGGGATAATTTTTCTTTCAACTTTGACACACATGGAGTCAACAAGAATAGTTTTGCAAGCACAAAATTGTTTAATTGAAACTTTGACTCAACAATTTCAAACCCAACTAACAAAAATGTGAATTCTCTTGATAATATAGCAGGCTCAATAACTGAATTCCAGTTTGAACCCAAGACAAAACATACATTCTCACATGCAAGATGATGAATGAAAGTTGCACCTACTATTACGTAAATTCAGAACAAAGGAGCATGGGCGTTATACTACTTTCATCCTACCAAAAAAACCCGGAGATTTTACATTTACAGAAACTGTTGCACAGTTACAGACATTTTTGGTGTTAGAATTTGTTCATCATTATTCTCAAGTGGCTAAGTCCATTCTCTAGACAGTGATTGGTTGCTGGCCCAGTGAATGGGTATATTAGTGTCTGTATACACTAGCTTGCTCAAGATGTTATGGGTTCGGTATTGAGTTACAGCCCGTTTTGCTTGTTTTTTGTGAACTTGCTGAGAACATGCTATTTTTTTTTTTTTTTTTTTTACTGTGGTTCAGTACTAGAGTTACTGTCACCTTTTTTTTTTTTCTGGCAACTGGACACTAGCTGCTCTCCATTTCCCTACTCACTAGCTCTGTCAGACCACAGTGCTACAGCTGGCTGCAATTGTTTGTTTCTAAACAAATAACATCGCAACCCTCCCTCATCAGTCGTTCCTTCCTATTTTTCTTTTTTCAAAAACAAAATCTCACCAGCCCAAAAAAGAAAAGACCCCCATCCTCCTTCCTAGTTGCCTCCTACAACAATGGAAGGTTCATCAAAACTATCACTGCTACCAGCAGTCAATTCCCAGGAGCTTTTTTCACAGACTCCTGGGGGGGGGGGAGAGAAAAAAAAAAAGTGATCAACAAAGAAGCTTTCCCTACCAAACCGGAAGAAAGGGCTGTTGTCAACAACAGTGAATGGTCAGCCCTCACAGTTTCTTCACCAGAAACAGCTCAGTCGGGCAGTCCAATACCACCAGGACAAAGGCCGACTGAAGCTTCAAGCCCTTCCTCATTGCTAGGAACGAGACAAGATGGGCAAATATGCTCCTTACTTCCAGGCAAACACCATCTTGCCCATCTCTGAAATAACAGCCACATTGGAGCCCCGGATCCTCTCGCAAGTCATTGTTGACATCAAGAGCAGGAGACTGGAGGACTTGAAAAAAAGAAAAGAAAGAAAAAAAAAAAAAAAAAACACTTGAGGAATTATTCCGCACAGCAGGCATCCCAGCACAGTATTTTTGCTGACAAAGCTTTGCATCCAGGAATGTCCTACTGCCCTCCCAAGACCTTGCAGTCAAACTGGTGGAAAACTGTATCATTACAAAGTTCTTCCGGCTTCAGCCAGAGTATATAGGGACGCATTGGATCTGTGGGATGGTCTACAATGTCCCGGCTAATTTACCAGGAAATGTGGTAGCCTCCTTCCTCAGCACCTATGGCAAAATGGAGGAGGTGACACAACTAAAGGCTGCCACCAGGACAGCACACAAGGACTACATGTTCCAAATATGCCTTAATAGGGAAGGCTTCCAGACCATCCTGGACATCATTTTCTGCCGGGATAGGCAGATGATGGTGGTTGTAGAGGATAGACAGTCGAACTGCTGGCATTGCAAGCAGATTGGCCACCTGGCAAAAGCCTGCCTTCTGAAAACAAGACCTCCTGATTCTCGGGAACCAGAAGACACCACCGTAGCCACCAGCAAAAAACCCGAGAAGTCAGAATGAAAGCAAGTTACCCAGAGGGGAAAAAAAGACAAAGAAACTGCAAAGGCGTCAGCTTCATCCAACTCACCAACAACAGAGGAGACTGCTCCATCATCCCCCTCTGGGGAACAAACAAACATCATCCCCGGAAACCACTCATCATACCAGCAAGACCAGCACCCAGGAAAACGACTCCAGCTACAACTTCAAAGAACAACTCATCTTCCAAAACCCCTAACCCTCCAAATAACATAACTACTGCCACCACATCTGCAGAAACTCCCATGGACATGTCCACAAACTTGAAAAGGAGAAGGGACAGTGGGTAAGGGCAGGCTAAAAAAACTCTGCCCCTTCCAACCCAAAGTCACTCCTGTCCCCAACAATCATCTGAACCATCCCAACAATCCCCCATGCAAGAACCCCAAACCAGCCAATCCTCAGACCCATCCACATAGCCTCACTCATTTTCTCTTACCACCCAAGACACACATAACTCATTCAGTCAAAAGGTCCTCATCACCCAATACAAAGACTCTAAGCCAGCAACGAGCCAAATCGCTGATGCAGGTGGAGAGAAAGGACCCTATTTATGAAGCAGTGGCTGTGCCACTGCTAAACCTAAAAAATTTTTTTTTAAAGTGGCAAATCCATTGAACTTTAGGGGTGCACCCATGGTGACCACCTTCATCCACTCAGCTGGCAGCAGAACTCAGGGTGTCTGGGATTTCCTGAATAAGGCTTGCCAAAATCAATGCGGATGCAAGGTTGGCAGAGTTGGAGCACCCCTTGTGGGAATTATCAGCTGAAATAGTCCCTAATGTATGTACTAGGTTCGGTGAGGAGAAATCACTGAACTACTTCCTTCACTTCTATGCGATGGCATGTCACATGACTTGTCTCAAGATGCCACATATTTTGGCACCTAATTTGTATTCACCTTCCCTTTACCACTTTGTTCATGACCTTTTACCAACTAAGAAAGCTTGGTGTACACGCGTGCAAATCATTCTCTCCTCAGATACCCGTTTATCCTTATTTTATACTAACACTATGAGTCGTCCTACAATGCAAACTTAAGTTATGGGCCCAGATACGCAGTTGAGAATAGTGGACAATTTAATACAGCTTGTGTGTTCCAAGATAACCAAGGAATCTCACTTCCCAGAGCTTATATTTTCTGTCGTCTCCTTGAAACATTAACCTATGAGATGAAAGAAAATATAAGCTCTGGAAAGTGAGATTCCCTGGTTATCTCAGAACACACAAGCTGTATGACACCATCATCGCAAAGATGGATGAACCAATGAACCCCAACAAAAACACTGAGGCATATGGAGAGATGGTCCAATTTTTAGACAACAGAAGTCTTTCACTAATCATTTGAAATGCAAAGAATGACGGCAGAAAAGCTGACTATATTTTACGAGAGCACTACCTACCACGGGGGAAGCCAAAAGTCATAGCCTTGTATACAGAATTGACTTCATTACAAGAACAACCTGAAGAGAACATCACCGACTACATGATACGAGTGGAGAATGCCGCTACATTAAAAAAAAAAAAAAAAAAAAAAAAAAAAAGAATTTATAAGTGATGGACTGCTTATAGCAATTATTCTGAAAGGGCTACCAAATGAATTACAACACCTTCACCACTGTGATGACGCAGAAAGACACACCTATGACGTTCCAAAATTTTAAAACGGCCCTGAGAAATTTTAGAGAAGCAGAGAAAACTGAAGGTAACGCAGTAATGAACGTGAAAGAAAAAAATTCAGCAGTCGACCAATAGCACCTTTACCAAGAGAAAATAAAATTAGATTTGACAGAGCATGTTTTTGTATGGAAAATACAGCCACAAATCTCAAAATTGCAGAAAACCCTCACGTTGGTGCAGGAACTGCAACAACATAAGTCATGACACAAAGTTTTCTAGAAAAACAAAAACCAACCACATGTGCTAAAAAAGGCAGCATAAAGCACAAAAAAGATAAGCACACTTATTTTTTTCTGTAAAAAATACCGAGGAGTCATATTGTGATTTGTTAGTGGACTGTGGGGCTACAACACATATTTTAAATGAGGATTCAAAGTTTATTAATTTTCATAAAAATTTTGATTGTTCATGTCATGTTGTAGAATTAGCTGATGGAAGCAAATATAATTTGGCTTTAAAAAGGGGAGATGTTTGTGTCAAAATGACCAACACAAATGGAAAAGTATATAGAAACATTTATATATAAAAAAAAAAAAAAGATGTATTATATCTTCCTTCTTTTGATAAAAATATTTTCTCGGTACAGTCAGTGACTGAAGATGGTGCTAAAGTAGAATTGAGACCTAACTCACCAACGCTTAATACACAGGAAACAACATTTAAAATACATAAGAAAGGAAAATTGTATTATGTAAATAATATGTTCTCCAAAAGAGTTATGCATTCGCTAGGAGACTGGCATAAGATAATGGGATATTGTAATGTTGATATTTTAAAATTAGAAAATGTTGACGGTATGTAAATTACCAATAGAAATAAATTTAAATGAGAAATTTGCCCACCAGTGAAGATGTCACGATCACGAAATAGGCTACCCAACACACATGCAAATAAAATACTAGAAATGGTCCACATTGATTTAGCAGGGCCAACAGACCCCATAGCAAAGGACGGTTTTAAATATGTATTAGGATGCATAGATGATTGCTATGGCCTAATAGTAACTTATATGTTAAAAAATAAATCTGACACACTGAAGGCTTTCAAAAAATTTATAGCAGATATCTCACCTTATGGAAATTTAAAATATGTGAGAACCGACCAAGGGACTGAATTCACTTCTAGCACTTTTGAGTTAGTATTAATTAAAAATAAAATCAATCACCAGAAAATATCACCCCTATTCACCACACCAAAATGGCACAATTGAAAGGGCATGGCACACAATTTTTGAAAAGGCTAGATGTATTTTAAAAGAGGCTAATCTTCCCAAATATATGTGGTCATATGCTATTATGTAAACCAAACCTATTGAATATGCAGCTATTTAGGAGCATTTGCTATGCATATGTGCAGAATCCTAAAAAATTAGCCAACTTCCAAAGCTTGTTATAACTTTGAGAGGACAGGCTATGCTTATGCAAGAACTTTTAGATCAAGTGTATGAGTTTATTTTCACCAGTAGGTTTCAAAGTGACCCTCTTGAAAATAGATTTTTCCAATATCAACAGATGAGTGGTGGTAGATTTTTGGAGAGTCTTCAAGAAGTATTGAGTACTGAGAGAATATTGACCTGTCAGTCTCTTTAAAAACAAAACATCAACTTTTTGGCCCAGCATGAATCAGAAATAAATAAGCTCTTCTTGTCACCAGACAGAAAAGAAGAAGCATATTGTCACGTGATAGCTCACGGAGACGAAGAGGTAAGAATGATACTATCCTCCCGTGTTGCTATTAGCACTATCTAGCAGTCAAAAAGTGACCGTTAAGAGAGAATGTGGGTCACAGAGGAGATAGACCAGATGTTCGCACTTAGTGACCTCAGGTTGCCGGACATCAGAAGGGGAAAGAGAGAGAAGCCAAATGATTGGTGGGGACCCCAAACGGAAGTGGGGTTCCTTTCCCCTCAGCGGAAGTAAAGGACAAAAAAGTGAGTTTTTGAGCAAGGCTCGTGGCAGACGGACCATAGCCATTTTACTCCGGGCTGAAGACAGAAAGATTAACTGAGACATGAGAGACCCGAGTCCCTCAAGCCAGTATTAAAAACAGAACAAAGTCTAGTAGCCCGTGAAAGAAGAAAATTCTCCAGAGGAACCCCGTCAAAAATAAGATAAGTAACTTTGGGGACATTTTTCCTTTATACTCAAATTTTGTTTACCACTCTCTCTCTCTCAATTTGAAGAAGGACAAAAATCAGAAAAGACGTTTATATTCGTGGACTGTCCAATTATATGTTTTTGACACTCTGAATGTGTATATATAAGTAGTAAAGGATTTTATGTATTTTCATTTTACCATGTGGTCTATGTTGTTACTTCATGCTTTCTTTCCAGCTTCTATTCGCCTTATGTTATCTTGCTTAGAACTGTCCTATTAATTCCTAAAGTATCACACGGGAAACCGGAGTTGCCGACTACTACCATATTAATATTATTACAACTAAAACCTATAGGCTCATTATCTTCCAGTGTCTCGGGGAAGGAAGAAAGCTGCCTGGTGGGTGTGTGATAGTGTGAAATTTGGAACCCCTTTTGCCAGCGGCGGTTAGTCTGGTCCTAAATTATTCCCTCACGTAATATGCCAGTTCTTATCTGCCTGAGAGAAGAACTGAACAGGACTTATTCTGTAGGGGATCAAGTGCCAACCTGCCCCGTCTTCACACGTGCGAAAATAAAGTCCCGTTTTGGGATTTTAGACAATTTCGCGTCACAATATACAATTTCTGGATATATCACAAATAAATTAATTAAAACATTTTCAATGTGAAATGTGTTCCCTGATCATGGTAGGCAATGATAATGATAAGGAATACTTTAACTTACTTTCTTGAGGTTGTCTTACTGTTCCATCTAGACAAATGGCAGAGTTTGTGCTTGTTTTGCTATACGTTAATATGCAGATCAATTTATAGTAAAAAATCATGAATCCACAACAAGAGTGTCTGCAGAACAAGTTTTGGGAATATATTAGTTTTATATGTGAAAAACAGACTGAAAAAGGACTTATATTTGCAATAAAAATGTAAATATATTTTACAAATATAAACAAAAAATTTCAGATGAGGGTCGAAAGAATACTGTGGAATGTTTAAAAAAAAAAAAAAAAAAAAAAAAAAAAAAAGGCCAAGGTCCACAGAAAATCCATTTTAAAGAGAAAATGTTAAGTTCCTTTTACTTACGTTTTTGTATTACTGCATTTTTTTTTTTTTTTTTTTAATTAATATTGTTTGTTTGCCTAAAATATTCTATTAATATTCTGGAAAAAATATTTGTATTTTTGCACAATTTTAATATTTTTCAGATAAAATATACATAAATTGACAATAAAAGAAATCAGCCTGTAAGTGCGACATATGGGGCCATATTTATCAGTGGGCCATGCTACTGGTTATGAAAAGACCCTGGCTGGGGACATTGTTGCTTGAGCACAACCAAAGCCAGAGGATATGACCTCAGAATACCAAAAGCACACGTTCCATTGTGCTGAACACATCACAAGGTTCACAAACAACTAGTGGATCTATACAGTTAAGTGGTCAACTGGAAACAACCACTTGAATGATCGCAAGCAATTTGAGCAAATATAGAGAAAAATAGAGAGATAAAAAAGGATAAAATAGAAGTACAATGCAGAAAACTTCAGCCAAAATGGCAGAAAAAGAAATAATTTAAAAAAATATTGTAAATGATAACTCCACATACTTGTCACGTTAATCAGCAAAATAAAAACTATTTGCAACTTATTACACAGAAGGACTAAGTTTTGATATTCAGTGAATTTCAAGTGCCCCTAAGAAATTTTGAAGAGACAAAAAAAAGGTAATGACAATTTAAAAAGAAAGGTCACAAATAAAAAAGTAATTTCAGTTTGCTTTTACTGTTATCATTATTATTATCATCCAGGCCACAAACTTACAGATTGTAAAGAAAAAAAATTTAGAAACCTAACATTCCCAAAAACAGCCTAAAAAATGATGGGATCATTTGCAATACATATGAGAAAGAAGTACACAATGTAAAAATAAAAGGGGAGAGGTGATTGTTAAAAATTTTTTCCAAGGGTTCAGATGATCATATTTTCTTCATTTCTTTCTATATTTCCGAGATGAAGCATTGCAGTTATTCTCTACACATCGTTGACTACTCATTGGTTTTTAGCCACTGTACTCTCCAGGAGCCTTTTTAAATTTCAGGAAGGTTACCAAGTATGACAAAAGGCACTGGAAGAAGGCAAGAAAGTACAGCAACCAAGAAGAGTATAGCAGTCCAGTCAGTGTGTAGAGAATATTTCCTCATTTGGTTCTCATACTATTTCAAATACTCAGGCTTACTGCCCATATGACCACACACAAATCAGAATTTTTTAATTTTGACACCAACTTTCATACATAGTCACTTTGTAGGACTAGCAGATGGAAGTTGAAAAGATATCATTTTGTCGCGAGATAAGGGAAATATTCATAATTGCATATTAAAAGATATGCTACATTCCAACAGGATATAGGTTTCTGTACAAGTGGCTGTCAATGATGGTAAAAAGTTTTAACAAAATGGCTTTTATACTATTTACATAATGTAGTGTCAAAAATTGCCTTGAATGATTTAGAAAGATTTAAATTTTCAACCAAGATTATGCATTTTGAAACTTCTGCTTTCACCACTAATTTGTCATTCATTAGAATGTTCATGTAATGCCTATTTAAATATGAACACTGTAAAGTCTATATAGAACAACCAAAAATTTTCATATCTTAAGCCGAAAATAGTGAAAAACTTATATGAAAATTTATAAAATCTATATGATTTTAAACCAAGTAGCTGAAATTGGAACTGGTTGTTACATGTTCACCTGACAGTAAAATTCTCATTCATCTCCAGTGGATTTCCGCCAGTATAAAATGCACATTTGATTTAAAATTGTAATGTCTTGAATCTCGGCTGTATTATGTGTTGTTTAAATGAAGAATGAAGACTTATGCGACTTAATTTTCAGGAAAAACTTTACTTCTGGAAGACGAACTTCTAAATTTGCTAAAGAAAACCCCCAAAATTGCCCCCCCCCTGAAAAGAAAGGAAAAAGAAAAAAAAAATCCAAAACACCTCAAATGTAGTCTAACACGTGCTAAAAACGAAAGCCATAAAAGAGTTGACTCCTCCTCTCTCTGTCTCTCTCTCTCTCTCTGTCCACCACTAGATGACCATGATATAGGAGTGGAATGTTTAATATAAATACTATTAAAATTAGTAATAATTTAATCCTTCATTTGTTGAAATAGTATGCGTACGTTTGGAAGTGATTCTGTTTCCAGAAGATTTTTCACAGAGGTCCACCACTAGATGACTATGTAATATACCCCAAAATTTCTTTGAATTTTAACATCCAGCAGTCCTGGACTTTAACTAAGTTAAAACTTAAGATAAAAAAGAGAAATTTTTTGTGTTTTCCTTTTTTTTTTTTTTTTTTTTTTACTACCGCGTACACATGGGAAGCAGCATGATGTACGTGTGAGTCTTGCGGCTTAACGCTCAAGATTGTCAGTTCAATCGGGGAACTACAGCTGCTCATCTATAAGAGTGGCTTCTATAGATGAGAACAAAAACAGCCATCGAAAGATAACCATGACTCGTACTCAAACCAGATCCATAAACCGCATCGCTCTTCGCGCGGGTAAAAAAAGGGGCGCGTCCTGCTGAGGTTGGAGCCCTGGCCTCAGTGTTCGAAAAATCAGCTACAGAGCTCAAACTCAAACAAAAACTACTAAAATGCAAACAAACAATACAGATAGCGACATTTAACGTGAGAACCCTAAATAGAATAGGTCAACTATCAGAGCTAACTGCATCAGCCGTAGAACATAAGATAGATATAATTTGCATACAAGAGCACCGATACACGCACACCGAAGATATCAAGTATCACAAAACTGGTAATGGATGGATGCTGGTGACAGTATCGGCATGGAAAAACTCTGTCAATGCATCGGTAGGAGGGGTGGGAATACTTCTAGGACCAAGAGCGTTAAAAACACTGAACAGCATTGAGAGAATACAACCTAGGATGATGGCCGCAACGTTTAATGGCAACCCCAAAGCAACAATTATCTCCTGCTACAGCCCTACCAATGTTAGCGAAGAAAACGAAATAGCCACCTTCTACGAAGATCTATCCTCCCTAGTACGTAGCATTCCGAAACACAACCTGCTAGTCATTGGCGGAGATATGAATGCACAAATCGGGAAAAACAGACACAACAAATACAGCCTACACTGCGCGTCTAACAGGAATGGACAGCATTTAATAGATTTCATGATAGAAAATAGATTAACATGCCTCAATACAAACTTTCAAAAAAGGGAGGGGAAATTATGGACCTACACATACGCGAATAAGAGTAAAGCACAGATAGACTACGTCCTTATAAACAGGAAATGGAAAAACAGTGCGATGAATTGCGAGGCATACTCCTCTTTCGAGGGTGTGTCCTCCGATCATCGAATAGTTACGGCCAAAGTACGACTAAGCCTAAGAAAAAACGCCACACGTAAAGCGACGACCAAGCACTATGACTGGGCCCTACTCAACAACAGAGATATTAGAGATAAGTATGCATTAGAATTAAGAAACAGATTCGAAGCACTACAAGAGAAGGCAGAAATAGGCACCCCAAATGACGAATATGAAAATTTTGTAGAAGCACACCTGGAGGCGGCAGAAAAGTGTATTCCAACAAAGCCTAGAACTAAATATAGAGTCCCTTGGGAAACGCTAGCGGCTAGAGAAAAACGTGCACTTGTGAAGACTGCCTCCAAAAGCTATCGAAAGAACCCAACAAACACAAATGCACGAAAACTAGAAAAGGCACAACATCAATTAACAGGAATATACCTAAAAGAACAGGCAGAATACGTACAAAATCAGATAGATAAGATTAGAGACTCGGTGGAAGATAGGCAATCCAGGATAGCCTGGCAAACAATAAATGAAGTAAGTGGAAGGAAAAGCACAGCCAAAGCAAAATTGAAAGCTGCAAGCCAACAAGAAAGAGTAAAACTGTGGGAACAGCATTTCAAAAATCTACTAGGAAACCCACCGGAAATAACGGATGAACCGATCACCAGAATTATTAGTAAGCAATTAGACGTAAAACTAGGTCCTTTCACCAAAGAACTAGACTCGGTTCTCAGAAGAATTAAAAATAGGAAAGCGGCGGGGCTAGACGAGATCCCCCCAGAAGTGTGGAAGACGAGACAATTCGACGATATACTGCTCCGGCAATGCAACGCAGTCTATAGTCAAAATAGGATAGAACGATGGACGAAGGGATGCATCCTTCCATTCCCTAAAAAAGGCGACCTCGGACTAGCCAAGAACTACCGGTTCTGTCGATACTGCTATATGGATGCACCACATGGACGCTTACGAAGCGGCTGGAGAGGAGGCTGGACGGAAATTATACAAGAATGTTGAGAACAGTATTAAACAAGTCCTGGCGACAACACCCCACGAGACTTTAACTATACGGACACTTGCCCCCCATCACAAAAACTATACAAGTTCGACGAACCAGACACGCAGGACACTGCTGGAGAAGCAAGGACGAGCTCATAAGCGATGTACTCCTGTGGACCTCCACACATGGATGTGCAAGAGTGGGACGACTAGCACGAACTTACATACAGCAGCTATGCGAGGACACGGGATGTAACCCTGAGGACCTGCCGGAGGCGATGAATGATAGGGAGAAATGGCGAGAGACGGTCAGGGATATCCGCGCAGGTGGCGCAACATGATGATGATGATGATAATTATTTGGGTAGATAGCATCAAATTGTCATTTTAGTTTAATTGAAGTTTAAAACTGTTTAAAATGACTAAACTTGGACCATTATCTTGATTTTTGGGCATACAATTTGTATGCGGAGAGAAAACAAAAATGAGCCTTTCTTAATAGAAAGATTTTGCTAAAATTTGCACACCCCATTATACACCCTGTGAAGTAGGCATAAAATGGAATTCAGGAATCAAGCTCAGGTAAATGATTAACTTTACAAGGAAATTATTGATAACATGATATATGAGATGAGTGGAACAGGACCAGACTTTTTTAGCATGAGCAAAAAAAAAAATTATATATATATATCTCAGTGCCTAGTGTTTAAAAGATTCGTGAAACAACTAAAACTGGTTGATTATGTAATGCTGATCAGAGGCTAATGCAAACAATCAACAAATTATAACTGGATGTTGCTTTCAATTGTCTGCTAATAACCTCATAATTTCTTGGACAGAGGAAAAAAAAAAGAAAAAAGTTCAGCGTAATAAAGTTTTGCTTGCCAAGCTGCTAAATTTAATCAATTTGTTAAAAACTGGAACAAAATTAGAATTGAAGTGCTTTAGTAAAAATTCTAAGTTACCAATAACCAACAAAATTTACCATCTTGAACCTACTCTTATAGGATGGACCGTTTAGGATCAGAGAGTGACAGAGAAAATATTTTGCATCCTTTGAATTGAAGCATCCAGTCCTTCCCCCCCCACACACACACACACACACCAAAGCTGACAACTAACTGTAAATGAACTCAGGATCAGCAGATATTGGAGTTCCTCCCAACCTTGAACCATCAAAATGTGATTCTCAGCTCCTAGCGTCGAGCACTGATGTAGACTAGAGGAAAAAAAAAACAACCCTCCTTATGTGAGGAAGGAAGAACAAAGAACTGCGAGTACAATCTTGTGAATGTTTTTGTATATGTTAACATGTATTAAATGTGGCATGAGTACATATGCATTCTGTTTTCATTTCTCAAACAAAGACGAATCTAATAATCCCTTCCCAATCACCCACAATTTAAAGGACCTTGTGCTAAGTATTGAGTATTCATTTGCGAAATAAAATTTGTTGACAAGTGTGGATTCATTTATGAAAAATGAATGCAAATATATCAACTACTTAGGGATAGCCAAAGGTTGAAGGGAAGTAAATTAATGACAATGTGTAAACAACCAAAATATTATCACATTTGGCTCCAAACTGATTTCACTTCACAATAGCTTTATTATAAAATGTACTTATATATGCAGTGACTGTTACTACTCCTTACTCTTCCTCCTACCTTCCCCTTTTTGTCATTCCTGTAGTTTCTTCCCTTCATTCCATTTTGACATTTATCCTAGCACCAGTTATATCAAAGTTTGTAACTTTCTTTAAAGCCCCTTTTCATCCTCTGATTCTTACACACAATTAACAAAGATGGTTAGAAAGAAAAACACTCGCATTACAATATTCCACTCTTCACGCTAAGTGATCGTTTTTAGTTTTTATGCCACTGTTAATTAGGCATTGAGTCCTTTTTTAAATTATCCTTGGAATATGTATGCTCTATCTATTTAATTTTTTGCAAGGTAAAAAAAATAGAAAAAAATTTTTTTTTTTTTCTTCAATCATCTTATATTAACTGAGAGATCATCATATTGGTATCTATTCTAAATCATGCTATCTTTCTCCAGCACAAGGATAAGAAACCATCTCCAAAAGCTTAAGGAAGTGTAGAGTAACCTTTATTGGCATTACTTGCAGATCCACTCTGAACCTTGAGTAATAGTACCTGCTTGGGTCCCAACTAATAGATAAGTCTGGAAAATAGTTGTATTGAATTCAAATATTTGCTATCATAAGAAAGTAATATAAAAAAAAATTGTTATGGAACTTTGAAAATATAGTTATGATTATAAATAAACTTTTACAAATGAATAGATAAATAAATTTTAGCATGTGTCACTAAATAAATGTAAACTGGAAAGACCTATTATTATTACAGTTGCCATGATTAAGAATTTTGTTTTTCATACGAGTTAACTCTTTATCTAACAAACTTTAATTGGCAAAGTGGAGTAGTTCATCTTGCTGATATACAGTGCCTCAAAACAAAAAAAATAAACCCATGCCAGAAGATTAAGTAAACCAAACAAAGTAAAACTGAATACATATAGTTACAAAAAGTCTTTCTGGAAAAGGGGCAACAAGTCAATAAATGTTGGAGAGGAGGGAGTAGGTTTGTTTTATGGCATATTAACCATTGTAGGTTATTTAATGCCAAATTTGTTTTTATACATATATACAGTTCTATTTCAGCCAATTCAATTTAACATAAGTACAGTTTAAATGTCAAAATAGTTCTATTTTAAACAATTCAGTTTAACGTAAGTACACTTTTTAGTTCTATTTAACCCATAGATAGGACCCTACCAGGTGATACCACTTCGGGACAAAGTGGATCTGGAAGCTATGGTAATAATGGGGTACTCCACATTCCCCAAAGCTTCAGCATTACTGCAGCCTCACCATCAGATTGTTTAGAATCATATCCAGGACACTTGAGGGAATAGGAATGCAATTAAATGCACCACTAACCACAAAAAGAGAGGGAAGGAAAAGAAAAGTTATACTCAACATTACATGACACAGGTTGTCAGATCTCATTCAAAATACACTATTTCATACTGAGGAGAAAAAAAAATTTTGAGTGCTTGAATGTTTTCTTTTCAATTTCAGATATAATTCAAGTTCACCTTAACTGTGCATTGAATACATTTAGTAATACTTAAACAAAGTTTCTTATTAGTGTGTCAACTGCTAGAAAAATTGATTTACAAACCTTCAGTTTTAACCAGCTCATATTCTATTTCCCAAGGTGTGTCTGGATACACAGACACTTTTTCTTCTACAAGTTTGAATGTCTTAAATGCTTTGTTCAAATATGTCTCCACATTTTACATATGAGTCTATTTCATTAACAGCTGGCTTTGTGTGGAATATCTGGACAAACAAAAGAACACAGAAAGGGGATTTCTCCTTTGTATTAGAACCTTGAATAAGTACTACTTTTCCCCCACCATCTTTCTAGCAACATTTGAATTCCATGTTGGAAAAAATGACATTTCTTTTGAGGCTAACCAAGAGTCAATCCAGTTTTTGGCATCTTTTTAAGAATGAAAGTGCTGTTCAGCCAGGCCATGTACCATCCATCGTAACAAGTGATACTTAAATGGAACAATATTTGGTGAATACGGTGCATGGGGTAGGACTTTCCATTGAAGCATTTTCAAGTAGGTTTGTACCCGTTTCACAACTGGTGGCCCAGCATTGTAATGTAGCAAAATCACTGTCATGTCTCTGCTTGTATAGCAGCTGTTTTTTCTTCAAATACTCAGCTTAAATGCATCAATTGTAACCAATACCAATTTCCTATGATGGTTTCAGTTGGTTTGCACAGCTCAAACTACAACCAGCTGATCCCACCGAATGCAGAGCAGAAGCTTCGAACCATGGATATTTAGCTTTGCTGCTGATGTTGATGCATAGTTAAGCTTACCTTAAGATATTCTACACTTAGAGTTGTTGTAATGTATCCGTGTGTTGAAATTGATAATGGTATTCGCCTTAAAAAAAAAAAAAATAAATAAATAAATAAATAAATAAAAAAAAAAAATAAATAAATAATTGTTTGTCTCTGGGGGGTAATACTAGTTCACCATTTTACGGGCAGAGTAT
Source organism: Sepioteuthis lessoniana (assembly GCA_963585895.1). Classification (NCBI taxonomy): domain Eukaryota; kingdom Metazoa; phylum Mollusca; class Cephalopoda; order Myopsida; family Loliginidae; genus Sepioteuthis; species Sepioteuthis lessoniana. Next base: position 72,616,935 of record OY757908.1, read on the forward strand.
CTTAACTTCCAACTTTCCATCTCGTTCATCTAGTCTGTTCTCTCTTCTCTCCAATTAATCGCTTGCTCTCTGGTGTTCATTGTCATGTTTGTCTCTGAGCCTACTTTTATGCAAGAAAAATTTGCATACGATGTAGGCCTACTGTCTACATATTCCACTCACTACTATTCTACATTTTCTCGATTTTCGCCGACATCAAATTGAAGTAAGTCTTATTTCTCTGCTCTACACTCAAAACAAAGTCTTGCCCTCTTTCTGCTGGAATCTCCATTTGACTCTCGTTCACTGTCACACCCCTCCTGGTCTCATGATCACAAAGGTAACAATGCGGATGTGGTCTTTTGCTTCAGATGCTTCTCCAAAGGGGAATTGGCTGAACCTCTTCCTCTGAAGAGCTTTCGGAATAATCAGTTAGTGGATTTTCAAGTGAGCCGCCCGTATCAGGAGTTGCAAATTAATCAATAACTCACTTTCAGATGATTCTTGCTCGCTATCACTTGCCGATGGGGTTTTTTTCTAGCGCAGGGCGGAGATCCTTCACATGATGCAGAGTTCCATTGACTGATATGGACAGCTCACTGACGACATCAGTGACTGCTAGCCCCTTTTTGAATTTGGAGGTGCATTGCTTTCCATCACCAGTCACGATATGATGCAAAAAACCTTTCCTTTTCTGCCATTGAAGTCACTGTTCCCATGTGACAAGATGCTGTTTGATATTTCAGCTTCAACTTGTACAGCACCCAATGTCTGAGACTACAGAAACATCAGAGATAGATTTATTTTGTTGAGCACACCACATGACCTTTTCTTATCGTCGGAACCAGGCACAGGATCATAGCCCACACATAACCAGTGGTTCCAAAAATACCTTGAACCCCATCAGCATTGCCCTAAAAAGAGGGAGATGGCCTTAGACTGCCACCGGAATCAAGACACACCTGAACTGATCTGCGTACCAGAGAACATGGCTAAACAAAATGTGTCCCAGCCCAGTGGGCCAAGACTGAACAAAACAGTCCTAATGTCCTTGCTTTTAAATCATTCCTAATGCTTTCAAAAGGTTTGGGGACAGTTGTGAGATCAACTAATGATTTTGCATGTTCAGCTTGCACCTGATATTAGTCTTCATGAAGTAGTAAGAATTGTGCTTCAGCCACAGATTTCTTTTGAATAATGTAGTGCAGTAAAATTCCCCACAAATACACTTTCTTTGGCACAACAAAATATGACATGTTTAATGCTATGAAAAAACAAAGTTGTTTACACTTTGGCCAAATGACATTCACTGAATTTCAAGCTTGCTTATAGTACTACCTTATACATGCATCACCATCTGAGACTACAGAAACATCATGAAGGATCTCCTTTTGTGATAGTGTCAGAGGCTTCCTATAATGTTGTTGGAATTTCCTTTGGGCTGCAATCATATAGTGGTGGCTGGCAAAGTATGAATCCAATATGTATGCAATTTCTGTTGGAGTACATATCAGTATAAGAGCCCACTATAAAAAATAAAGATATAAAAAATAAATGTGTATTAAAATAAACAGGTCATGTAAGAGATTTTTTTTTAAGTTATTAATTTTACTCCTACACATTTTCAAGCATTCTTGCACCATCTTCAGGAAGTCTTTAATGATTCCTGGCAGTGTTTCTTTTGATTCATAAAGTGGCAACCATTTTGATAAAGTTATTATTCCTTTTGAATTCAGAGATAGATTTATTTTTGCAGGTGTTGGATCTCTTTCTCCTCCTCTTCCTTTTACAAGAGTGTACTCTTTGTTCATGTGGATGTACTTCCCTTCCCCAAATTTAGTCGATGATAGTTGATATGCCATAAAGTCTATTGGTCATCTTCTCAGTGTGTGTGTGTGTGTGTGCCATAAAATTCAACAGACTACTTTTTGAATATGCGTATAGGTTAGTTCTGTTTTATGTTGTCATGCTATCTTGTGTGTGCGTGTGCGCACACACACACGTGTGTTTTAAGTTCTTTTAGTGTAGGTTTGATTTTCTATGAACTTTTAAATTTGAAGTGATGTATAGTCATCAGTTTGGTATATTGGCCTTGTTTTGAACATTATATTGCTACATTTGTATAGGTGTTTTCAAACATTTTCTTTTCTGTTAATTTAATGTAGCTTTTGTAGAGGGATATCCTAGTATTGAAAGCTTGTTACATGGGTTTTCAAAGAGAAACACAATTTGAATACATAGAAATTCAAAACCCTAGTGACCTCGAATTTAGACCCATAGTAGCAGGCTCATCATACTCCACAAACAGACTTAGCAAACTAATAGACCTACTACAACCATTTCTAAACAAGATAAAAAGCTATATTAGAAATAACATCGATTTTTTAAACTGTATACAATAAATAAATAAAAATTATCCCAACACTCATATTTACATTTGATACCACAAACCTGTACAGTAATATCCCCCATGAATTAGGAAAACAAGCCATTTTGGATAGAAATATTATACCCAAGATTTAACAAAAAAAAAAAAAAAAAAAAAAAAAATCAGTATAGAACAAAATCCTAAATAATAACTTTCCAGTTCAATAACAAAAATTACATCCAGACCCTAAGAACAGCTATAGGACCCAAAATGGCACCAACATATGCCACCCCAACCTAAGCATATTTAAAAGAATACACAAAATCATAGCTAAAAATAGAACAACAATATAAAAACAGAATTTACTAGATCATAGAAAAGATGCCGAGAGGATTGTTTCATATTCATAGCAATGTAATGTTCAAACAATGCCAATATACCAAAGTAACAATTACACATTACTTCAAATTAATTTTAAAAAATTGAAAAAAAAAAAAAAAAAAAATCAAACCTACACTGAACAGAACTTAAATATACACATAGAAACAAAAACGCACAAGAAGGTAGTAGTCAGTTGAATTTTAAACACATTAACCATCACAAACTACTTCCAACACACACACACACACACACAATGACCAATAAACTTTATGGCATATCAACAATCATAGACAAAATAGGGTAAGAGAGGTACACTCTTGCAAAAGAGGGGGAAAAAAAATAAGAGAAAAAAGAAACAACACCTGCAGAAATGAAAATCTATTATGGAATTAAAAAGGAAGAGCAACCCTCACAAAATGGTCATCATCACAAATCAAAAGCAACACTGCCAGGAATCATTAAAGACTCCCTGAAGATGTTTCAAGCATTCTTGCACTATGTGTAAGAGTAAAATAAGTAACACACACACACATATATATATATATATATATATATATATATATAAAATTGTTGGGACATGCAAATTTAAGGCAAATACCTTGAGACATATGCAAAATTAGGAGATTTACAATATGAAGACATTCTATTGAAGTTGCAAGGGCCCTTTCATCTGAGAATTGGCAAGCAACAGCCTTCAGAAGTTGTTTTAAACAACATAAAATAAGCTTAAGTAAGGGGGGGACGACGAAAAATGATAGCCATACAAGGGGGGGGATTAAAACCACCGTAAGTCAAGCACAAAATATCTCCCAATAGGTTAAGAGTGTTTAAGGATTTGTTTTTTTTATAGAGAAGGCCTATCAAATAGAATACAAATGGCCTCTAGGACAATGACATGTTGCTTCGTCCTAGCTCTATGCAAGATCACAAAACAGTCATCGCTGTAATTAACCACACAATTATTTAAGGCATTCAAATGCTCACAGATGGCAGAATCAAGCAATTTTTAAACGACTTCTGAAGGCTGTCACTTGACAAATCCTGGATGAAACGGCTCTTGCGACTCCAATAAAATTTATTCATTATGTAAATCACCTAATTTTGCATATGTCTCTAGGTATACAAACACCTCCACAGCATACACATTAAAATACACTATTTAACTGCAGATAAATTAACAAGTTCCTGAAAATTAAAAATATGTTCAATCATTATATATTACACACAAAAAAAAATAAAAATAAATAAAAATAAAATAGCTAAACAATTTCCAACCGAATAATAATTTTATAGGGTTAGCATTCAGTCACGTTTTCTTCATCTAAGGGTGATAACTATGAATTGCTAATGGGAATCCTTTACTCTCTCCTAAGTAGTTACACCAAGCGCCCAACAAGTTCACAGGTTGTGTAGTGATTAAAAAAAAAATAAAAAAAATCACAGCACAAACTTATCATAGAAATAAAATTTGCTAACTTTAATACGCAATCAAATCAAACGAATATGGATAGAAAAACCTATTACTCTCACCAAACTTTCTACTTAATCTCTAAGTAATGGCAAAGATAAATACAAAATTAAGTATGTCTCCAGAAGTCAGAGTAGTCGTGGATAGAATTTAACCATAAAATAGGCATTTGGGGTAATTTTCAATTAGAAAAAAAAAAAAATTTTAACATTCTATATTTAGATAAGTAAAATATCCAAGCCCAGCTTAGTCGAGATTTACATTGGAATTTAAATTAAATAACTATTTTGCATGATGTACTTTACGTCAAACTCCAACGTTATACTAAAAAAGAAAAAAGAAAATCAAGGTGACGAAAGTTATTTTTAAATAAACCAAATAGAACTGGTTGTAGGACGTTTCAGCTGCACTTAGGTTTTAAAAGGGATAAAAATGACTTTATGGATATAATTTAAAATACAAACATAATATTTAAATCTAATCAAATAGATTTGATTTACTACAATTAACGTTTGTTGTACTTCATAACGATTTTAACCCTTTACAGCTGACTTTCTTTTAATTTTTTTTATCATACAACGCGTGAAAGCACGTGCGATATCCTGCCCTCATCAGCAGCCAACCAGGGTGATAACAGTTTCGATAGCTCAAGGCGGTACTGCCACTCCTAGCACTACCAAGAGTGGCAGTACCACCTTTTAACCCTTTACAGCTGACTTGTTTATTTAAATACAAGTGAGTTAATGTCCATTTTAAAAACAGTCACCACCACAAAAAAAAAAAAAAAAAAAAAAAAAAAAAAACACAATATTAAAAATTAGTGAATATGATTTACTTTCAGACTATTAAAAGGAAGATTTTTTTTAATGTCCAAATGACCTCAATAAAACTGACTGTTTCTTTCTTGACTACAGCAAGAATAATACTTGGAAGTTTAAATTACTACAACTTACTTTTTATGTATTCCAACGTCTACATTTGCTTTCAGCTCCTATCAGGGTAGCTGAAGAAGAATTCGAGATGTGGCATAAGGCTTAAGGAAAGAATGAGGTGGTTGGTCTTCACCATCTTTAACTTAACTAGTTTCATTCACTGAGCCAAACAAGCTATATTATTGCTTTCATCATGACATCGCACACAAAATCTTAAACCAGTTATGGGCAATCTGTTGCCTGCCCACTGAATGGCCCACCAAAGACTTCAGTTGCATAGAGAAAAGCTCATTTTATTAAGGAGAGAAACTAAAAGAAAATATTTTCTCTTTAACAATAGCATGTATTTCTGTGTATGGTCATCATAGTCAAAATGGTTCTGAGAATAGGACAAATTTTTTAAATGTTAGAATTTTCAAAAGTATCCCCGCCCCATTAAAAAAAATTGCAAGAGACTTTGTACAAGCACAATAAAACCATAGAAAATGAAGCATTTCCAGCCCAGTTAGCTGGGGCTATAGAACATAACAACAATATCTCTACAGAAGAGTAAGATCCCCTGACTGTCCTGAATATGACATTAAACCTTATGATGAGTCTCCAGTCGTGGCCGTCGCTATAATACCAAGGCCCGCCGGATCATCAGGTCTCAGTGGCTGACGTCACTATCGGTAGATATCTGTTTTATTTACTACACGGCGTTTGTTTCAGAACTAAACATGCCTTCCCCATGTGTTGTACCAAAATGCAAAGGGAATTATAAAAATGGCCCCAGAGTTCATTGTTTTTCGTTTCCAAAAAGTAAGCATTTATTTGATAAATGGAAACATGCCATTAAAAGGAAGGATTTTACCCCAAGTCCATTTAGCAAGGTAAGTAGTTAAAATTTTAATCACCATTTATTTCAACAGGCGCTTAATTCTAAATTTGTTAAAAGATTAGTTTTGTCGTAGCACAAGAAAGCAGTTTTAAAATCTAAACTGAAGCCGAAAAAACTTGTTAAACATTATATTTTCTAAAAATATTTGAATTAATTATTCTTATTGATATTTTATTTAAGAAAATTGTGTTTTCTTTTCAGTGAAATATTGAAATAAAAATTCTTAGAAAACTATCGTAAAATCTTTGAACATTTCTATACTGGAAACTTAATGAATCATTTTTAAACATGAAAAAATATTCCTGAATTAATTACTTGTTCATTCTTGAATGACGAAAAACTACAAAATTTATTCTTTAGTCAATTTTAAAAGAATTTGTTTTATTTTTAAGGTTTTTTTTTTTTTTTATTTATTTGAAAACTCTGTAAAATTAATTGTACGAAAAGTCACTATCGCCGAAAATTTAAATTTGAAAATGATGACTTAAACTTTGTTTAAACCTATTATTTCTGAATAAGTTTTCAATTTATTTGAAACAAAGGTTTAAATCACACCACCACACTTGAATTTTAAAACATAATTTAAAAAGTACTTAATTTTGAGAAAATATTTTGCACAAAATGAACACTCGAAAATATTTTCCAAAAATTTTTTCCTTTTTTGATAATTTGAAAGTTTATCATCAATAATAATCCATAGAAAAAAGTGGAAATAAAAAAAATGAGATTTTTAACTTATGAATAATATTTTTATTGTTAGTTTAGGATTTTTAATCCTTAAAAAATGAATTAGTAAGTAAACATTAAACCAAAAAAAGTTTTGCAAAAACATGATTATTGATAAACATTTTAACTTCATAAATGAAATAGAAACATAAATTTTTAGATTTTTTTTTTCATTTTTAATATTGAAATATTTTCAACTGCAATTGAATTACCAAATATCCTAGGATATTTTAAGTGCATCTCTTTTTGAAATGTACATATATATATATATATATATATATATATCTTAGGGTCGATAGCTAAAGGCAGAGCAGGATAGGGGTTTTTCCCCTCTACGCATACCAACAGTGCCAAAGGCAAAGAAAGACACCAACTCATCCAAGAAGAAGTCCGTGAGGGCATAGAAGAAGTGTGTTACTGTAAAATGGTCGGTCTGAGTCAGCAAGGAGCCTGGACAAGGTGGGAGGATGTAGAGAAAAAAAAGGATTACATGGTCAGATCGCTGGCGGCCGGATTTTAGCGAGATTCGATTTCTCATTAAATCAGTGTATGATGTGTTACCGAGCCCAATGAACCTGCACATATGGGGGAAGAGAGAGACCCCCAATTGTCAACTATGTGCTAGGAAAGGATCTTTACAGCATATCCTTAATAGTTGCCCAAAAGCTTTGGGTGATGGACGGTACTGTTGGCGTCACGATCAAGCACTCAAGGTAATTGCGAATGAGGTGACTAAAGCTATGAGGGCTAGTAATCATCAACCAGGAAAGAAATTGAAGCAGATCAACTTCGTAAAAGCAAGAGAGAAGATACAGAGAAAGAGGAGAGAGAAAACGAACCGGTTATCTTCCGCAGACAATTGGCAGTTGATAGTGGATCGGGAGACTCAGCTGAAGTTCCCCAGACACATAGCCGTAACATCGCTAAGACCGGACCTGATATTGCACTCTGATAACACAAAGCAGTGCATTATCTGGGAACTGACTGTGTCATAGGAGGAATATATTACTCTCACTAATGAGAGGAAGAGGTCCAAATACCAAGAACTGGTCGAACAATGTCAACAAAAGTCATGGAAGATATATTATGACCCCGTAGAAGTTGGTTGTAGGAGCTTTGCTGGACACTCTTTGGGCAGAGCCCTATCAAAAATTGGTATAGTCGGGGCAGCTAGAGTGAGGGTGCTGAAGGACATCACCAACACAGTTCTGAAGGCGTCAAAGTGGATTTGGCTTAAGAGATCAGAGCCATGGAAGAAATAAAGAGGACGTAGAGGAGCCTAAGAATTAAGATTAGGAGATATATTACACATTATAAGAGTATATTGAGTTAATATTAAGTTAGGATAGTCAGAATGTCAGGGGGAGGGGTTGAGAATCATTGGCGTTTGCGGGGGGGGGAATAGATATTTAATTATCTGTTTTTTTTTTGTCCTCGTATACTGATTACGGTCCACTACTAATTAAAGGTTTTAATAAGTTTATTTGCCAGCTCCCACTAGTAGTTTTAGTTAATTGATTGAAACCTAATTGCAAATAGTTTATGGGAGGAGGGGGGAGTAGGAGATAGGTTCATAATAGTAATAAATTAGAATGTAAGGAGTTGAATAGAGTAGCGTCTTTTTTGAGAAATATGCATTAGATTGGTAATATGAGTATAGATTATTGACAAACGGGGAGGGAGATCTCGGCAAATAAGTACGAGTTAATCTGTAGCAAATGTGAGCCAAATAAATGGGAGTTTTTCCTTTTTTTTTTATGGCTTTGAATAAGGGTATAAGGTAAGAGTTAAAGACTAACTGAATAGTTAGAGTAGGGGCTTATTTCATATTAGTTTGGAAGTATTAGTATAGGATAGATTTGGGGTGGGATATGTGTAAGTCTTGTTAAAGTGTAAATCATGGACGTGGACAAGTATTAAAAATACCATCTTACCTCGATACCGAATCCGGAAGTAGTCAGCTGAAACCGGATGAGGTAAAGATGGTATTATATAGTAGAGGAGTGTGAAATGCCCTGTTTTCATTGGCTGTTACTGAAGGACAGATGTCTATAAGAACGGCCGAAGTCCGGCTTTATTATATATATTTTTTTTTTGCTTTGGTAGACGCGCGAGTGTAGCACGTCGCAATCAAGGAGGCGGCTTGGCTCTTTCAGAGTCATGCCAGGGTTTCTGTCGGAGCCGATATGATGCAAGAAAACCCGAAATAGGCAATAAAGACAGTGCATCACTGAAGACCTACCTTGATGCATCTAAGATGTATGATTGAAAATATATATATGAAAGAAAGAGAGAGAGAGAGATGTATATATATTTTTTGTAGCAAGGGAAATGATAATATTACTTGTAACAATTTAAGTAAAAAAAAAAAAAAAATTAAAAAAACTTCAAACATTCAACTGAATTTTTATAAGTTTGATTTTTTAAAAACAGTAACTTGAACTTATTTACTTTGAATTAATTTGATTGAATTTAATTTATTGCACTTTTTAATATTTTTGATTAATAATTTTTGCTTTTTGTTTGTTCCTAAATTCTAATGATATTGTTGGTTACTTGATTGCTATACTTGAGTGATTTCGATTTTAAAATTCTAAAGTGATTGTGATTTTTCAAAATTAAATTTAAAATAAAATTTATGCCTATTCCTTTCTTTCTTGTTACATTAAAAAAAAAAAAAAAAAAAAAAAAATGACTTGGTGATTATAATTCAACGTTGTCTTGAAGCGAGAGATTCATAGATCCACTAACGTGACGTCACATTTCATCCGGCAGGCCTTGGTATTATAGCGACGGCCACGCTCCAGTCCTGGAGATTTGGGGAGTACCCCTTCTTTGCAATTACTCCATTGCCCGCTATAACCAGGAGTGGTAGTACCTGTTAGGGTCCCCCATCTATCATTTGCTACACTTGAAAAAGCTTTATCTTTTATCCCTTGAAATAGCAAAAGTTTCTTTGGAATCACCTAATTAATACAATTTTGGCGAATTCTTTTCAACATACCCACATAATCTGCCTGTAATTAAAATTTAATCCTTACAGGAGAACCTCAGTAAATCACTGTTGCTTGGACGATGGAAATAAAATGAATCGAAGAATTGACAAACAGGAACACAGAAACTAATTACAATGACTTATTTTTAATTAGGTGTGTTGTGGTGGGGAGTCCTCCGTTGGCAATTATTTTGGTGTCGGAAGCAAACGTTCCGTAACAGTTCTTAGAATATACCTTTGAAGAACAGGAAATTACTCATGCGAGTATCTGGGGAGAGAAGTTGGTTTCTTAAGTTTCTGAAGACCTTGAGGCGGTTTGTGAGGGAGGTCCATTAGTCGGACGAGTTCTTTTTACAAACGATACTTAAATTTTTTCTTACACTTAGAATTTATGAAACAGTTTTTAACCGAGGACATTTAAATTTTTTAATCTGTTTTTGGTTATAAAAAAAAAAAAAAAAAAAAAAAAAAATACCATTACATCACCTTTCATATTTTTACCCGAGTGGCATTCCTGTCTTAAGTACAGGATGTTTAAAAAAATCATTTTCGTCATTTAAAAAAACTGGACCAATCATCGTTCAAATGGTCACAAATTTTAACAACTCCAAAAATTCTGTTTAAAACTTTTTTTTTTAAATAAAAACTTAAATTTAAACTGCAGATAAAATGAACAATCATTATATATAATTACACACACACACACACAAATAAAATAGCTCAGCAATTTATTAGAAAATTGTTCTGTTTGTATATAAAGCAATACATTTAAAATGCATTAGCTTTAAGAATAAAGCAATTTCCAACCGAATGATAATTTTAGAGGGTTAGCATTCACACATTAAACATAGAATATTTAGTTTCTGCAAATGCTGTTGAAATTTTCCATTATTTGAACGAGAACCAGACAATTTATTAAATTACGAAAATGAAATAATTTTATTAAAATACCCTGTATTACATACAAAAAATGCTTATTTTCTTCCATGTTAGAAAACTAAAAAAAAACATTTTAAATTCAAAATACATGCTGATGTGATAGCGGTGCCAAGTTTCAACCCATTTTTTAAAATGAAAATGAACCTAAACTCTTACACCCCCGACTCTTTTTTTTTTTTTTTTTTTTTTAACAAACTCTGCAGATTAAGTAAATGAAAACAGAAAAACAAGTAGTTCTAAGGTTTATGCACGAGACTGATTAAAACAAAGGGTGTTCAACAGTCACAAACTGAGCAACGTAAAGGCTTTTACAACCTAAACACTAAAAATGATAACAGGCAACCAAAAAAGAGGCATTAAAATAGATACAACATTCAACTTACCTTTTTGATAAAAACATTTGCTTTTCTGAATGAATTTGATAAGAGAAAAAAAGCTTTCTCTTGCCACTGAAAGAGTAACTAAAACGTGTTCACATCGGGGGGTAGAGTTGTTATTGAAAAGCGCGCTTTATAATAAAACGGTGTTTGGTTTTAAATACTTCCTTTTCTGTTTTTCTACCATTTTTTCACTCTTTCTTTTTCACTAAAAAAAACACTTTGTCTCATCTTATACATTACATAAGCATAAAGGAATCTTAGGATATCAGGAAATATTTTTCCATACGAAGCCAGGGCTGCTATTTAATAATTTACAAAGCTTTTTGCTTAGATGAGGCACAAAGACGTATGAAAGGGGCACCAAATGAGACTTGAACTCACTAGTGAAGGTTTGCTGATCTAGCTTGCTAACCATTACTATATATGTCGCTCGTCCCACCAAACAGGCGAGTGTAACACAAGGTTTTTTTTTTTGGGGGGGGGGTCCGGGCACAGGGTCGTGTAGCCCAGACACGCCCAGCGGCTCCAAAAATGCCTGGGGCCCGTCGGCATTCCCCTATATTGGCTGCGTGACGAGAATCCTGGGCCTCCCAGAGACCTACGCCAGGCGGCCTTGACCAACGAACCAGAGACATGCAGCAGAAAGAACTTCGTATTTTTGTTTGGCGCGTTAATTAATTAGATCGTTCGGGTCGACGCATATTTTCACCCAATCAGGATGACTGATCGTATTCAGCCCGGACCATTTTTCCGGGCAGCACCAAACACTTTCCCTTCCTCAGAAATTTTCAAAACGGACAGACGTCTTACTGTCCGCTCTTCAATAGCAGCAGCATCGACACAATGTGGAGAGCCATCTAATTCATGGACCCCTTGCGTCTATTCTCTTGGACCAAGGCTTCCCAGTTGAATATGAATTAGATGAATTCAATCTGGCCGTTCCTACTTAGCGATGCTTTTTAGCTAGACATGCCGCCCAGTGTAGATATCTCACTGTGGCTCTAACACCAGCAGCAGCAAAATGGACACTCACGAGGGAACCATCTAATTTATGGATTTCCTACGAGGAATTCTAGTTGAACATAAATTGGAAACATACAACATGCCTCCCACAGGCCCAACTTTGTGTCACCCCAAAATTTGGCTATGTCGATCTGAGCGTAACTCCGCTCTCGACCACATGGAGACAACGCAGACTCTCTCCCAAATACCAAATACAAAACTACACGGTGACTCTAAACACAATCCCTCACACGTCCCGCAACACACGCTGCCATCTCAACATCCTGCTACGCCATTTCGTCTCCAACACTAACAAGCCTAAACTCCACGAGTCTTGCAGCACCAAAAGCAAACCATATTCAATGCTGCAAATAAAAAAAAACTTTCTTTGTTGTGTTGTTAAAGAAAAGTTTCGTCATTCATTTGTGTTGCCAAAAAATATAGTGTTAGAGAAATTAACAACTTCCCGAACCGCTATACAACCTTCTCAACTTCTCATAACTCAATTTCGTCTCAATAAGCATAACTTCTCCACGAGTCTTGCAGCACCAAAAGCAAACCCAATATTCCATGCTGCAAATAAAAACCTATTCATAAAAATATATTTCGACTATCGCCATCTTACTTCTTAATCACCTTCCTTAAATACCTAACTACAATTAGCGAGGGCCTTACACACTTAGCGAGGAAACAACTCAACGTAAACACACATACGTTACAACCATCTTCCTCGCGAACAACAACCACTTTCCCTCGCTACTAACAAACCAACTTCTCCAGCTAAAATCATCCTACACTAAACCCAGTACAAATGCATTAGGCTTTCTAAATGACAACCTAACACGGAATATTTCGGTAAGGAAAAACAAAGTCCATTTTGACAAACATGACCTATATTTATGCACATATACAGTACACAATTCCAAAACATGACAAAGTGTCCCAAACTATAAAAAAAAGTACAAAAGCTGTTCCACAGAACCAATAGGGTTGATAGCAGCAGTTAAAAAACTTGCATTTTTCTGGTGTAGGGAAAACGTTCACATAGGATAATTTGCACGCACGTGCTGCTCGAAAGGCGGAGACGAAAGACAGCTTCTTTTCCGATTGGTGTCTACTACTAAAAAGGGATAGAACTCTCTTGTAATGTCACATGACCAAATGTCACGTGATTGTCGGAAACTCCGCCCGTAACCCCCAAAAAGGGAGACTACTATGTTTAGTTCTCCAACAAAGTCAAAGGGAGGCTGCTGACAGTAGGAAAAGGTGGTAATGAGGCACAACTAGCAGAACCTCAGTAACAAGTTTCCCGGACAGCTATTTACAATGTAGAGCTCCTACTAACATGCGCATTAAAAACAACAAAAAACAGATGAAAGGGGGTGCCCTCGTGGTGTAATGGTTAAAGCGATGGACTGCGGAATCGTAGTAAGCGAGTTCGTACTCCAGTCACGCTATTACGTTCACTTTCGGACAAATACCCTTGGGAAAGGTATTAACCCCCTTATCCACTCAGCTATGGGTTAAATAGTACCACTACTGTTCTTCCAGGAGAATAGCTTTGGCATTAAATAACCTACAAAGGTTGATATGCCATTAAACAAAGAAACCCAACCAAACCAAACCAAAAAACAGATGAGTTAGTCCGAGGAAGGAGTAATTTAAGAAACTCCAGGAATTTAAAAAGCAGCTGGACGAGGCAATATCATCGACTCTCTCACCAGGGTGTTCTCGCTCCAACCCGTCTTCTCCTTAGTCACTAACAATCAGGTCACCCTTGACGCTACCAGGCCGACGGGAAGACTCACCCAAAATGACGGTCCTCAAAAAACTCAAAAGGGACTCATCCTCCACCACTGCCGTTTGTTAAAACATTTTAAAAATACCAGCAGCACTAACGACAACGACCGTGCCAGTAGCACCAACAACCTCAGCAGTAGCAGCAGCAGAGTCACCAACGTCATCATCATCACCATCAACATAAAAAACAACAGCATCATCATCATCAATAACAACTCGAAAGAAAGTTCTTTAGGCAGCTCGGAGGATTAGCGATCCAAACAAAAGAAAAAAGATTTGCCGAGTTACAAAAGGCGGGGAAACTATTTAGGGTGGACGCAGATATCCTGGGGAAAAGAAACAAACTCCAGCCGTAACAAAAGCACTTGAGTTGTTGCGGCTGGAGTTTAGGCCCCCCACAACTTCAAAGAAGTGGACGGTAGAGATGTAGAAAACCCAACAAACTTTTCAGGAGCGTTGGTGCTGTTGGTGATCAGAACTGGCCGAGGGTCGGAGGGAATCATGAGTAAGATTGAAAAAGCCACCTAGGCCCTCGGTCTGCTTCCCCCCTCGTTACACGATGAAATTTGTCTCGAAGAAGGTCCCTATTTATTTGTACACTTCTCTGTATAGAGCATTAAAACTAACATTTTCGCGAGATATTGGAGGTCTTTCTCATGATGGCATCATCGATAAAGAAATGGGCTTTGGATTCATGAACAAATCTATCGGTGTTCTGGCTCGCGCCATGTCTAGTCCAGGAATCCAATTTCTGTAATCACGATGATGGAATTAAAGGTTAGTAAGTTTGAATGCCGGCGGACTGTGGTCTTTCTCACCTCCGGCTCCGCGAGGTGGATATTTGTTGTTTACAGGAGACCCACTCTGATTACAATTTCTGTGAGGGTCTGCTGCCAAAGGCATACTAATCTTTTGCATTGTACTTGGACAGTCGTGCTAGTGGGATCACCTGGCTAATACTAGGAAACCTTCATGCGACGTGTTCTCATGTTTTTTTGTTTGTTTTTTTTTTTTTTCAGATTCAGCGGACAGACTTTGTATGCTGGACGTGACCATAAAGGACAATGGGTTTCATTTCAATGCCACCAATGAGCTTCTCGACTTTTTTTTCGGCGCATCGAGCTCTTTGTGACGTTGTCGAAGCGGGTAGTTTTACTGGGATAATAGAACGCAGTCCTTGATCCCAATATAGACTGGGAGGGGGATTACACAGTTTACTAATAAATTGGATGCAAAATACTTCCTAGAATTTGTCACGAGATTCGATTTCGTTGACTAATCCAGAGAAAAGCATTCAATAGGGTAGAATGGACTTGGACTGGTAGAGGCTCCTCAAGTCAGCTTCCAAACTACCTTGACTGAGAGTTTGGAGAGTCGAGTTATATATATCAGGTGGTCCAAGTTTTGAGTCGTTTAAAAATTATGACCACAGATTTTTTATTGTTAGATGAGAAGGATTTTCAGAACCAACAAGAACTAATACTAAAGCAGGAATTGATAGGAGCCATAATTGGGAATAGATGTTGGGCTTCGCTAAAAGACAGATTTGGACCCTTTGCTACCGTTTATAGAAGACTCAAGCTAGATAGCTTAGTGGCGCAAAGAGCGTTAGAATATAGGATATATAGGGCGGTAAAGACAGGAGATAGCATACAAACTAATTTAGGTAAGGTGGAGGTGACTTTTTCATATAACAATAACAGGCTCTAGTTGTTAGAGCGAGGTTAAAAAGAATGTCTAGCGAGACAACGAACGTGGCTCACGAGTTACGAGTCAAGGGACTTAGGCTTCACAGTGACCTATCGTGAGTATTACATCACCAGACAGATAATTTCAGACCACAAACGAAGGTATTCGCAGGAAGTTTCGTGATTACTTTATAGAATACACATTTTTTAGCCTTTTAGCGAAGAAGAGTTGTTACATTATCTCTTCGCTATATTGTTGGAAATAAAGGAGAATAACGAAGATGCTGTAAGGTTTTGAAGAAGTTTTAATGGCAGCCAGAATAAAGGGTACCCTTCTGCTGCAAGTCTCGTATGAAGGAAGGAAAGAAGGAAATAGTTATTGAGTTGAGAAGGAATTATAGCAGCTAAATGCTTGAGCGAATTGTGCGTCGCTATAGTCAAGGCAATGCTGAATGTCTGAGCGGTATTTGCGCCGCTATAGACATAGTAAAAGTCGTGTTTGCTGTTTAAGGACAGGAATGATGAAGTTACCCATAAATGTGGGGTCCTGGT
Organism: Sepioteuthis lessoniana; assembly: GCA_963585895.1. NCBI lineage: Eukaryota > Metazoa > Mollusca > Cephalopoda > Myopsida > Loliginidae > Sepioteuthis > Sepioteuthis lessoniana. Next base: position 72,633,025 of record OY757908.1, read on the forward strand.
TACTGAAGGAGAGAGGCAAGAAGGTCTCCAGAAAAGGTTGCCCAGGAATAAGGTAGCTGGATGTCTGAGCGATTTGCGCGTCGTTGTAGACATAACAAAAGTTAGAGGCGACATAAAAGTCTTCCTGTAAGTGGCGGATTACATGCATCTAATTCATGTCCAACTGGGACCCCTTGGTCTAAGAGGGTAGACTCAAGAGGTCCATAAATTAGATGGCTTTCCTCATGGTGTTGTGGTTCTGCTGCTATGAAGGGAGTGGACAAAAAATACGTCCGTCTTGCTCGAAAGTTTCTGAGGAAGTGATAGTTTGTCGTGCTTTCACTATTTTTATGTTGCCCAGCAAAATGGTCCGGGCTGAATAGGATAAGTCATCCTCATTGGGTGAAAATATGCGACGACCATAACGGTCGAAGTTCTTTCTGCTACAGCCTTAAAATAATCGACCCAAAAACACAGATAAGAACATTCTAGAAATTTCGGGTCAAAATCGCATTTACATTGAAGTTACACTTTTATATTTTTCAACCAATCAGCTACAAACACAAAATAAGAACATTCTAGAAAATTCGGCCCAGAAACTTATAAACAGAAAAACATTTAGGCTCCAAAATAGATAAGTAAATATACGAATCTGATTGGTCAAGAAATGTCCGCGCACTGAAATTTTAGGATCCACAATAAGACTTAATAAAATCCTGTTTTTGGTCCGCTTTAGTTCAGCAAAAAAGTATAAATAACGAAGAATTTAATTAACTAAGGCATTCCACTACCAGACTGAGAGAGGGAGGCAAGGACAACAGAAAGCATCACACACAGGACACAGAGCGAAGAAGCATGCGACGTTCTTTTGCTAACAACCGGATCACGACACGTTATCGCCAAAGGTCATAAACCACTAGCAAAAACGCACGTGTGGACTTAAGAAAACAGAAGGCCCATACTTACAGTCACACACACATATATATACACACGCATACACAAGTAAAGTCAATTTTTATCCTCTTTACTTCGGTCAACTATGGACACATTGATTTGATAGACTTTCCCAACATGTACACACGCACACACGGGCGAACAAATCATTTTTTATTGAACTGACCATAGCTGTGTTTTCTGCATACACATACACACACATAAAATGAACATTGTAATTTAATTGTTTTTATCATGTTTGTTATCATGATTATTAAATTGTTTGTTTCTTAATATTTGTTGTTATCACATTCCATTTGTTTACGTGCTTGTAAAATTTGTGTTGTATTTGTGGAAACGAAACTTAAATGTAACTCCTCCACAACTTTCAGAAACTTTTCAACAGGAAGCCAGACTGAATTTTGTTTAGTCCGACGCCTATCTTCCCAACGAGGGCGGCTGGGTGCAAAAGGCGTTTTATGGAAGATGAAATTCGGCAGGCGCTAAAAACAGAACGAACAAGACTCCTGGAATCGATGGTCTTCCTTATGAAGTATACATGAGGCTGCCGCACAGGTTTGACCCCTTGCTGACGATTCTCTACAACAATTGGATAAAGCAGGTGATAATCCCCTAACACTTCACCTGGCGTATAGGAAAGTTTCTTCGCAAGATCAAGCATGGTGAAGACGAGATTAGTAACTTTCACACTTTAATGGTCCTAAATACTGACTTAAAGATTTTAGCAGATGGCTTGCAGACTGTCTTGCCGAGTCTAATCGGTCCTCAGCACTCATGTGTTGTTAAGAGCAGGCCTATTCAGGGCAAGCTTCATTTGGTTCGCACGATCATAAAAATCGGCTGTAATGCTGCGTTGATCAATTTAGATCTGTTCAAGGTCTTTGATAGTGTTGACCATGGTTTCTTGTTAGCTGTTTTGTCGGCAGACGAGTTCAGGCTAAACTTTCGCAGCTGGATTCGCCTTCTCTATGCGTCTCCTGGAGTCATAGTCGCGGTGAACGAGGTAAGAACGAAACCATCCTCTTTGTCTCGATCAATTCGTCAAAGTTGTCCGCTTTCACCCAAACGTTGGAATCTTTCCTTCGCAGGTTGAGGGTGGACGCGGTTCCATATAGTTTTACACTCCCTAGTGCAGCGATCACAGCCAGATATTTCGCTTATGCTTAAGATATTATGGTGCTTGTAACGAGTAGTGCTGAGGTTGAGGTGGTTATCAAAGAAAGCGGAAAGTATGATGGCATATCGGGAGGCAAAATTAACCGTGAAAAGTCGGTGGATTTGCAGTTGGGTTCGTAGAAGGATAGTATCCTTCTCGGCGTCTAGTTCGGTCGCGATCTTCGGCTGGAGAAAAATTGGTGGGAGTTAATAGAAAATGTCGTAGCCGCTGTCGGCATCTAATCACGAAGGAGGCTCTTCTTCAAGGACAGAGCCTCATCTTTTACTGACTTTCGGTGCTTCTTCTCCTGTGTACTGTTCTAGTTAAACTAGAAATCGCCCTGATCCAGTTAGGAATAAACGGGCTCCTTCGTTGCGTCACGAGATCTGTTATCTTCGTCAATCTGAAGTCGGCGTCGGAGTAAAGACATGACGTCACACATTGTACCTCACTTTCCGAGGTTGAATGTGCGCACAACACAACGAGAGCAGTGAATTCTTGAAAAAAGACCCCAAGAAGGACTTCTCGACCACAAGAAGTGTGCACTCGAGACGGTAACTGTGGCTTTGCCGTGCCAAAGCTGTGTGGATGTATCGATGACGGTAGCTAAGGCTGTGCTGCGCCAAAGCTGTGCGGACGTATCGGGACGGTAGCCAAGGCTGTGCCGTGCCAAAGCTGTGCGGACATATTGAAACGGTAGCTAAGGCTTTGCCGTGTCAAAGCTCTGCACTATCGAGCGAACAGGCCAGGAAGCTGCGGTTAAGATTGGCGTTATCTTAGCGCTGCGCAGGTAGTGAAGCGGTAGCTAAAGGCTAACTCGTGCCTTTAGCGCTGCGCTGCCAAACGGGCGAGGGGGAATCGACCGAAGGGTTAAGACTGGGTGGTCTTAGAGTCCTCTTCGTATTTGCCTCCGAGTCGTCTATTTCGACTGGTCAATAAAGACAGACAGAGATGCTCCGACCCGCAGAAGAGGACCTCTAATGGTCCTTAAAAGGACCTTTTGTGCATATAAATGTGATGGAAAAGGCGAATCTACTATTAGAAGTGAGACTCAGCCTGAGTGGTAAGGTGAATGCAACCACAATACGTAGGATTCTACCTTGAATGAGCTTCGCAAAGAACGTGTAACGGAAGGAAATTTCGTATTTTGGTTTATCGCGCAATTTAATTAGACGCATAATTGCACCCAACCAGGATGACTTATCCTATTCTTACCAAATCTCCTTTCCAGGCAGCAGAAATTGGATATGCTGCCAAACACAATCTCTTTGGCTGAACAACCCCGTCCAGTGCAGACGTCTCACTGGCGGTTCTTCAATAGCAGTAGCAGCAGTAGCAGCAGCATGGACACATGAGGGAACCTATCTAATTTATGGATCCCTTGCGTCTATTTCTTTTAGACCAAGGGATCCCAGTTGAATATGAATTAGATAAATTCAATACGCTACACACAGGAACAATTTTATATCACCCCCAAAATGTGCTATGTCGATGCGATGCCTAATCCGCTCCGGCAACTAGCTCTCATTTCACCTCTAGGCAACATTTTTGGAGACACGCAGGCCTCTCCCCCAAACCACCAGACACACAAAAATCACGATGACTTCAAAGTCTGTTTCCTCAAACAGCAAACCTGACTTTTGCTCCATACGGCGAACATAACTCCCTCACACGTCCAACAAGGCCTAAAAATAACTACACTTTTTGCACAGGCATTTAGCTGCAAAAATACCTTCTCTACTCTCCCATAACTCCATTCCGTCTCTTTATTCATTTCCTTTTCCACGAGGCTTGCAGCACAAAAGCAAACTAAATATTCCATGCTGCAATCAAAAACTATTCCTAAAAACATTTCGACTTCGTACATCTTGGAACTTCTCTCCTTTACATACCTTTATATACTTAACAACAATTAGCGAGGGAATTACACACTTAGCGAGGAAACAACTCAACGTAAACACACACACACGCACGTTACAACTTTTCCTCGCTAAAAACGTGCCGATATTTGCCTGTGCCTCCCACCAGACAAGGCTTGACACAAGGTCAAAACCCGAAGGCCGATTAAAGTGGGGATAAAGTGGAAGGGGTGGTCGGGAACGAGCCGAGGATCGAACCCTGCTGATCTGTGTTGCTCATGGGCTCACTTAGTGTAATGTGAGCCTGATGAGCAAGGTGGTTTCGCGGGCCCAAGGATGGGTCCGGGCACGTATGTCACTTTACGTTTAAACTAGACGCAAGGTCTAGGGCCATATAAGGTGTTCCAAAGGAGACAAAAATGCAGCTCGCCCACCCGGAGGTAACCTAGTCGAAATTAGGAGCCTTAAGGCCTCAAGTCTGCCATTGTTCCTTTTGCAGAGCCACGCTCCGAGGTGTTCTTCGCAGAAAACGCGCCGCCGAAAGTGGAAAAAGGCTTGTTGAGATTAAGGGAATGCTATGCCACTCTGCCGAAACGCATAAATAGAAAATTCTTCTTTCAAAAATGGGTGTAGAAATAAAGTCATTCTTTAGGCTACCGAAGATAATTCCATTTTTATAGAGTTATTTCTGGCAGAAGAGTTTTGTAAATATTATTAGTTTTGATTTATTTCCTTTTCTTAGCTCTAACGGCAGGTCAGGGTTGTAAAAAGGCTTAGTCATTTCCGATCGTAATCGGATGTTGTGTTTGTAGTGGGGTGACTAGTCCGATTTGTTTACGTTAGTGAACGGATCGCGACACTCAGACGAGACTCCCATTTAGGCGTATGGTAAATAAACAACTAATGTGGATGCTGGTTCGAGATTAGACTGGTCTCTGACGTCGGTAAAGAGGTTGCTTCACAGTAGATAGATTTCAAAATCCTCTTATATTGTTTCAGGAGACACCGAAACGTGTTAGCGAGAATTAATGAAAGCGGAATGAGGTCGAGATATAAAATACATGCAAAGATCAGTTCAGCAGAGAACACAATCAAAACATTTCAACACAAGGGGTGCATTTAAAATATAACAGAATTTGAATATGCAACGATCAAAACAAATAACGAGGAAATTCAAGAAACAGTTCTTTTTTTTTTCTCTTTTTAAATACCGGAAATATTTTGCCAAAAAGAAAACATCAAACAAAAATGTCTCTCAATAGCCCTTTTCCTTCTTTCTCTTTTTTTTTTTCTCTTTCTTTGACTTGAATAAAAGTATCTAAAACGCCGGATTAAGTGAGGCGTGTAGAAATGTTCATACAATATTTTTATATTTGATGAAATAGAACATTCAGTCTTTAGAATACGCACTACTTTCCAATATTTAAGATTTGGAAATAGAAAACGGTTTGATCTCTACTTATTTTTGACGGATTTCAGATCTCAGACTTTATTCTTTTTACGGGTGATTCATTTCTTTCTCCCAGAGCTCGTCGAATCCAGCGACTTGTCTCAAAGCTGCTCCGCTCGAAACTGAAGGTTCTCTTTCAAATTTCTCTAACGCGTGCCGGCCTTTTGGCGCGAAGATTCTATCGACCAATCAATTATCTTTTCTTCGTCCGCCACCTCACCGAATCACGCCACTCAACTGACCTTGACCTCTGTCGGTTCAACAGGCTAAAGTTCAAGGGATATAGTTAGTTCACCATTCCTCTCTCCTACCACTTTAACGGTCGGTCAGTGTCTTCCGATCTTTCTTAACGCCTATTGATTCAAATCATGGGTGGTAAGGGTATTGACCTCCCCTTCACTCTCTCTCCCTATATATAGCATACCACGTCACATAAGTACACTTTGAATATTAGTGATGAGGGCTGTTCCAGATGGCTTGATCGAGGAGCTCAGCATGACAAAGGAGGAAGTTCACTTAGTGGCCATGAGCCCATGGGATAAGGTGCCTCAATAACAATGAGGCATCGCTCACCTAGCTGGTGATTCAGAGCGCCCTCTGGGTTGGCAAATAGCTTTTCTGTGTGTCTGACATTTCACCAGATTATGCCTTATGTGGTGATTTGGAAGAGTTGATTGGGTACGCCTTCTTTCACTGTTCGGTCGTACGGCCATTATACAAGCTTTTTGAAGGCCACATGGTTCGCGTACTGAACGGAAAATTCATTGTCCTGAAATCCAGTTCTGTATGCAGCAATGTAGTTCTGTTGCTGAACAAAACGGAAGACGATGTGTTTTTCTGCTTACTCGGCATTATGAGAATTGTGATTTGGACGATGTAACACAAGGGATTCCATGTAAGACACTTTTTGCGGTGTTTGGTGAAAGGTGGGTAAAAGTTACGCATTTATGTTGAGTGAAAGATACTAACCTTGAGATTCTTGCAAGAGATAACAGGTTGACAAAGGATTTTGGATCCTTGGAAAAATCAGAGACAACCCATCCCAGGTAAGTAAAACTAGTTTTTGCATAGGTAAATTAACTTAGCTAGAGTATGTGAACTTATTGACCCCATTCTTATCTTTTAGCACTCGGTTTTTGTTTTCACTCTTTCCTGCCCTTATAAGATAACAGAGACTCAAGTTCTTTGGATATGCAATCGGGGACTTTAAGTAGGTTAGTACAATGTGGCAAAAGATCAATTTAACAAGGAGACGAATGTCACTGAGGTATAAGACAACTCTATCCTTTTCGTGCATGCGTAGGTACTGTTCTGAGATCATCTTTCTTGTTTTTTACCAAAAGGCCTGGTGAGTCGATTGAAATAGATATTTGATGACCTACAGGGCACCTTGCATTGTATAACCTAAGTACTAACATTACCTGGTCGTAATGGACCTTTTGTACAGTAACAAATCATGACCTCTGATTGAAAATAAATCACAAAATTCATGAAATTATTCGATTTTAATGAATGAATTTTATAATGCTAGAGTTATTTCATTAAAAACTTACCTATTTTTTTCAGGTCACTTAACTCCGCACCACCACCATGTGTGTGTGTGGCACTATTTAATTGGTACGGATATATGATATGGCATATATAAAGTTGTAGTCGAGGGTGACCCGAAGGCTCCCTTTTCAATAGCTTCTACACTGAGGTGTAGGGGAAGATGCTACTCCATTCTGAGGAGTGCTCCACTTTACCCTTGATCCTTACCTTATAGTGCGGAGTACTAAGCAAGGCAGCATCAAGTACCATTTTTTGAGTTTTTGTTATGACTCAACCTGGGATTGAACCCCAGTCTCCCAGACCAATGGTGAACACTCTACTCATTAGACCAACGGCACAGTTATATATTCGGTATATAATAAAGACAAAAGTCTGAAGATGTGCATGAAATAAAGAAAAAAATTTTAAATTGGGAGCCGTTGGAACTCTAAATGGGAATATTAGAATTTTTTTTAAATCAAAAAATATGTTGAGAGTTTTTAAAACTATGATTTAATAGAAAATATAATTTTCTTTTAGATTAATAGGGAAATAATTGAGTATCAATGCTTGTTTGCATTAAATTTTGACTTACTTTTCTCCAATCACGAGCTAAATCTAAATATGTTATTGAATAAAGAATATTTTCACTAATCGAAAAATATAAATTTTACAAGAAACTGGGAGCTGGTTTTTTTTTAATATTTTTATTAACTTTTTAAGATACAAAAATTGTTAGACGAAAAAAAGTATGGAAACCTACAGTATCACTCACTTAAGCAATTTCGAGTTTTGTCTTTTGTATTCAGGTTGAATATTTTAGAAAAAAATGTAACTTTGTTATAAAAATAGGAATTTTTTAAAAAAAGGTAAAAAATTAGTGTTTTAGAGGCAATGAAAATTTGCGGATTATTCCTACATAAAACATGAAATATTAAAAAGGCAATTAAAAAAATATTATTTCGTTATTCTTAAAATAGATGAATAATAAATTAGAAATAATCATTTCCTTGAATTTTCTTAATTGTACATTCAAATCTTGCCATCATTCATGACTCTTCATCAAGGTGAAAAAATAAGATGGTATACATTCATACAAAACTCCGGTTAACTGCTTATTCTTCAGACACAGTGTGGGGGAAAGTCCAGTGACCCATTTTGACTAATTAGAAGGCACCACAAGCAGTTCTTCTGGGCATATAAATATACTGGAATCTCTCTCTCTCTCTCTCTCTCTCTCTCTCTCTAATTGAATGCAACATTCAGTTGGCACACATGTTTCTGGTCTTCAGCCTGTCATAGCAACAATTGATGTCGCCTTCTTGTAACAGCATCAGGTAAACACCCCAACTGACCACAGATGCACATAGTGGAAACTAAACAAACCATTTATAAAACCCTCATTCAACACCACCAGTCAGCAAAGACAGTTATTCTTAACTCAGGCTTGTTCACAGATAGAACTCTTGATAACAGTTCGGACAGCATAAACGTGAGACCCTGAAACATTCATATCCACTGTTCTGGCATAGGCAGGTGCAGTGCAGGAGACCCCTACAAGGTCATATCCCATACTGCATAATGACCTCTCATTTTGGCTCTATCTGCACTGGTCAAAGAAGAGAATGCCCATTCACACCAATTGTGCTATCAAAAAGAACAGTCTTTCATCCGATAATTATAGCCTCACCAAAAGAACTGCTACAACGCTTGAAGCTCGGCCTGAGCACCTAACTTCTTTTTCTTTTACTTATATAATATACATAATCTCTCAATAAAGCTTATCTTAATTCTTCCACCACTTATCTCACAGAGGTATGGGTTCTCTTAGCACAGTGAGCATCATGCCAGACAATGGCTATTTTTGCAGATTGTTAAAATGACTTTCTAGCACAGGTATATGCTAATTTAAGATGAATCCCTAAGATTTTCTAATCTTTTAAACTGAAAGGTTAAGTAATATATTCTTATTATTATTTCAGTAAAATTTTACATTTCATAACTACATTTTAAGGTAACACCCCTCAAAAATGCCTTTTTTGAAGTGTAAAAAAACACTGAAATATTTTATGTATACTAGGAAATATCATGAAAATGCCAAGGTAAAACACACTTCTCATATACATATATATTCTAAAACAAGAACATACAAGCTATCTCTTTAAAGAGATTTTATTTAGTTTTGCCTCAGCTATTGGGAAAATATCCATAATCAAAATTTTCTTTAAATTGCTAATATGTTGTCACCAAATTTGATTTCCAGATATATGTCATGTATAATTTCAGTGTTAAAATCAAAAGTCCTAGACACACTGTATATATTCACTTCATTTAGTTTGATACTTCATAGTTTGATTTTAGGTATAAATTTTTTTGTTTTGCATTTTTACATGTGTCAAACATCAAATAAATATCAAATTCTTTGCAACCTATTCTAGCCAATTGTATGGTTTATCATATTTAGGGAAAATTTACTATGTTCACTCCAAATATCCAAAAAATGAACAATTTAACTGTGCTCTGGTGTGTCTTTATATGCTGTTCAAATTTGGAATATATATGCAAATTTGGAATTTATATGCAAATTTACATGCAAATTTACTATGCTCATTCCAATATCCACAAAATGGACAATTTAACTCACTGTGCTCTAGTGTGTCTTTATATGCTCTTCAAATTTGGAATTTCAAGAAACCTTTAATCCATAAATTTGATACTTTTTATATAATGTTTTTTTAGTTCTCAAAACCAAGAAACCAGAAGTAAACTGGATTTTTGTTCAAATACTTATGAGCAGTATATAAGTACAAAATAATCACATTTCACTCATGGTATGCATCCTTATGTCTTCTTAACTGGGAACCAGAGGAATATGAAGCTCCACATGTTCCACAATGAAACGGCTTCTCTCCAGTATGTATTCTTATGTGCCTTCTAAGATGTGAGCTAGTGGTAAATACTAATCCGCAAACTTCACAGTGGAAAGGTTTTTCACCAGTGTGCTTTATTACATGCTGCTTAAGGGTTGAGCTGGTGGAAAAGGTTGACCCACAACTGACACAGTAATAAGGCTTTTCCCCAGTATGCCTTCTTATGTGCCGCCGAAGATTTGAGCAACTGGAAAAATTAGAACCACAAATATCACAATGGAAATGTTTTTCACCAGTGTGTGTTACTTGATGTTGCCTAAGATCTTTGTTTCTTGCAAATTTTGACTCACAAATGTCACACTGAAAAGGCTTTGCTCCACTATGTGTAATCATGTGTTGCTTCAGATTTGAATTCTTGGCGAATGTTGCTCCACATGTCTCACAGGAGTATGGTTTCTCTCCAGTGTGTGTCCTCATATGCTGTTCAAATTTTGACTTGCAGGAAATCTTTAATCCACAAATTCCACAGTGGATAGGTTTCCTTGAACCCTTGACACTCATATTGTTTTTAGTATTGAATAGAAAAGGTATAAAAAGAACAAGTATTTCATAGATAGAGTGTGAAAATGTACAAATACTATTTTAGAGTAGTTTCAGTTTTATCATTATTATGATGAAAGCAAGAGAAAATATACCTCTCAGTCTAAATTAGTCTTCATTGTTCAATTTTCCCACCAGTTATCAACTGACTCTTTGATCCACAATTTGTATTGCTGAAAGGGAAAGAAAAAAATGAAAATAAAATGAACAAGTTTACAAGAAAAACAAGAAAAATATTTAATAGGACACTCTCTTCAGCAGCCATTAAGCTTAATGTGAAGTCACATCTCATTTATTGCATTTATATAATAATAAAATGAAAACAAATGGGCAGTACTCTATTATCAGCAATTAATAGTTATCTCCCTTGAGAAATCATAAAGATCAAGATGATCATAATCTCAGACATGACACATTTATCAAGTCATTAACTGATTTGAAATTACTTTATTCTCTAAGTTAGAGCATTGAACAAATGACTGATTTTAAGGGCATGTCAACTTATCTGGGGTTATTTTATGTCTAGAGGTTAAAGAACAGTGTACATTGTACATTTATATCTACATTTTTTTATGCAATTCTTTCTTAAGAGTATTTTGCTCACAGTTATATGATATCAAATATTACTAATTCAAATAATTTATACATCGTTGTATGGTTTCAAGTACAACAATCCATACTAATAAATTATAAACAATTATATAGGGGAATTCCTGTGGTGTAGTGGCTAACATGATGTAGAGCAACATCCTAGAAAGTGAATTCAAACTCCAGTCACAGTTCTGACCCCCCCCAGTTATGAGTTAAATAGTAGCACTACTGTTCTTCTAAAAGGAAAGCTTAGGCATTAAATAACCCATAAAGGTTGATATTACATTAAACAAAGAAACATAACCAAAAAATCATTATTGTTTCAAGTAACCACTTTTATCAATAATGATAATCCTAAGTAAACAATTATAGCTTCAAGAAACTATCTATAAGCAATTTATACTGTTATATTATATCAAGTATTCTGATCTAATGCCAATAATTTACACACAATTAAATGGTTTCAAATATTCTAAAATTAATAATTCTATATAATAATAATCATTTTTGCACACAAGGATTCCAGTCTAAAACAAATAATTTTCAAACAAACCAATTTGACCAATAAATAGAACCCTGGTGGTGGTGGTGGTGGGGTCTTACTCCTCTGCAGAGGTACAGTTGGTGTATTCTACAGTCCCAGCCAACGAGGCAAAAGGATTCCAGTCTAATACCAATAATTTGCAAACAGATCTATTTGACCCATGGATAGGACCCTAACTACTATGGGTTAGAGTGGACCTGGGAGTAATGGCAATTAAGAGGTACACCACATTCTCCAGAGCTCCAGAACTTGAGCCTCGTGATGCAGCTAAGTGTTATACCTAAGACAAACGCTTATTTTGGTGGCAGGGAGGTCTTACCCCTCTGTAGAGGATACAGTCTACGTATTCTAAACCCTGATTGACAGGACAAGAATCTACCAGAAGAATGAGGATATTAAAAGATTCTCATCATTCAATGTAATTGGAGGTGATCAACTTCACCCCAATCAACATTTTAATAACTTAAAAACTTGTGCATGAGAAAATATAGAAATCTTACCAATTGTTTTTGAAAGAAATTAATGAAATTTACTGTAGAAGAGAAGTTGACTGACTTACCCCGAGCCTGGCGTGTATAATGAGTGGTAGGCTCGAAAGAAAAAAGAAATATGACCACCCTAACACTGAAGTTTAAATTTATCTGCACGTCTAATAGTAATCAACGTGACCAGAGAAACAGAATTTTACCAGAATTTTTAACGGTAGAACCATGTTTTAAAAAAAGATAAAAATAAAAATCTACTGAAATTCAACCATTGGATTTCGGTAAATCTTTTTCTGTATTATTCGTTAGAGTAAAAAGGGAATTAAAATAAGAAATTTCTAATAAAATCTGTACAACATATATATATATATATATATATTAAACATGTAAAAATCTTGATCATTTGATGACAAGAAAATATACGATGTGTAAATCTTTAAAAAAAAAAAAAACAACTTTGTAAGACACATAAAAAACATCAAATTCTCTTTTTTTTAATAAAATAAAAATATATTCAATCGTATTTTTCAACTTACCCATGTTCAATCTAAGGTTGAGCTAAAATTAAAATGTACACAGCAAATTTTTAAAATCTGGAAAATTCATTATTTTTAAAATGTGACAGACAATAATTTTAACGTTTCGTCTTGGACTTTTCTGTACAACATATATATATATATATATATATATATATATATATATATATATATATTAAACATGTAAAAATCTTGATCATTTGATGACAAGAAAATACACAATGTGTAAATCTTAAAAAAAACAACTTTGTAAGACACACATAAAAAACATCAAGATTGTGTTTTATCTTAAATTAAGATAAAACACAATCTTGAGTATGGAGAATTGGGGAGAGAGGTTGTTATGCGAATACCGTTGAACATACCATTGAAATGCGAGAGAAATGAAGGAAGATTTTGCAAATGCGATACTGAACATGGAAAGACTGCTGAGAAAGCGATTACTTGGGTCAGTTTCACACATTGATAATTATAGGATGAGATGCAAATCTTGCATCGAATCAAAGGTAATCAGTGTCACAAACATTAAAACGTATTTTACAATTAAATACAGCTTTTGGAGGGAGGATGTTGAAATACTCACTCTAGGTAGGAGAGGATATTCAAAAGTCTTGATGAGGCTTAGAATACAGTGATTGTATCCCCTGAAGAAGGGAGAGGACCTCCTTCAAAAAAGCGTGTCCTAGGTATCACATTAAACTGTATCTAATGATCAGGGTCTAGTTCTGGATATGTAGAGTGTGAAGTACCCCTTCATCGCTATTACTCCCTGGTCCACTCTGACCTAGAGTAGTAGCATCTGTTAGGGTCCCATCCATCAGTTAAATAGATCTGTTTGCAAATTATTTATATTAGATAGGAATACTTGATATCATATAACTCTAAGTTATTTGTATTAAGAATAGTTATTTCAAGCAATACTTGTTGACAATGGATTATTAATGACTTGTAACCATATAACTGTTTGTAAACAAATGATTAATATTAACTTGAAACCACATATTTGTGTAAAAATTATTATTAGAGGGGAATATTTGATATCATATAACTGTACGCAAAAAACATTTAAAAAACAACTACACAAAAAATATATACATTTAATGAACAATTTCCTAACCAATGGGTATAAAATAACTCTAGAAGGATTGACATGACTATAAAATCAATCAAATGTTTACATAGTGAATGGCTAAAGTGCTGGACTGAAATCTTGAAGTGAGCCTGAACTCCAAGTCATGCTTTTACATTCATTTTAGGACTAATACCCTTAGAAAATGTATGAAGCTCCTTATCCCTCCCAGATATGGGATAAAAAGTATCACTATTCTTCTTCTACAAGAAAAGCTTTGATATTAAATCACCCACAAATACTGATATGCCATTAAACAGAGAAACCAAACCAAATCCATACTCTCTTATTGATCTTTGGATATTTAGTATGAGATTACCAACCTTAAGATTCACATGGTAGAGGAATATGAAATGACTCTAGTAACATGCAAGAAATATTAGTAAATTATCCTATTACTGAATATTTTCTCATTAATTCATGCAGTGATAATATTAATCAAACCATAAAAAATTTATGTAGTGCATTCTATGAATTAAAATGTATCAATCAGTAAAAAATCCATAATCAAAAAGTATCAAGTTTGAAACTGCATGATAAATTAGATTGTTAATTTTTTCCAAAATTGTCCCAAATAAAAAATACTTCCGCAGTATTCAACACACTTATTCTAGTGATCTTTCCACTGTATATATACAATTAATACAGTGACATGTATATATCATCATCATCCTCAAGTCATACTGACAGCATGGATTTCCCTGACTCTCTCTCACCACCTATCCTTATCATCCATCATTACTGGTAGGTCCTCTAGAAGGTATCCAGTGTCTGCACAGAACTGATGTACGTAAGTCTTTGCTGACTAGCAAGTACTGGAGTGTCAATGTGAAGGAATCTATAACAGAACATCACTTATGAATTTGTTCCTACTTCTCCAACATGTCTTGGAAGGTTTGCGATATGGTAAGCAGGTAGTTGTATAATTGCTGTTTTGTGGGGTGTTGCTTCCAGGATTTGTCCAAAACAGCATGTAGCATTCTTGTATAGTTCCTATCAAGCTTTTTCTCTATGTGTTTCGTTGGTGTCCATGTGGTGCATCCATACAGTAGTATGGACATAGGCACAACTTGGAAGAAAATCTTGTTTTATTTTATCAGATAGATCAGATTTCCATATGATCAATAACCTGTCTATAGCAACCCACATCTTTGCTAGGATTACATTGAGATCACTTTCAGTAGATGAGATGTTGCTGCCAAGGTATGTGAATTGGTTTACTAATTTCAGAGGCTTACTACTCAGAGTGGAGATAGCTTCTTCTTGTTAGTAACACTTGAACTTGCTTTATTTGTATTCTTGTTAGTAAAACTTGAACTTGTTTTATTTGCATTCTTGTGTCTCCTGCTACTAGCTCCAGGTTATGCAGTAGGGATTTGGCTTGAGCAGGTGTATTTACAGGAAGTGCTAGATCGTCTGCATATTTTCTATTAGATATTATCTACTTCTTGCCTTTTTTAGTGTGTAATCATTTTCTATTAGATTAATCAACATTCAAAGAACATAGTGAAGGCAAATTATGAATATGATGTTAGTGTATCTCCTTGAAAGACTCTAGCAATAATGTCAAAGAAGTTAGTGTCACTATCAGATTAGTGAACCATTGCTTTTGTGTTTAAATATATATACATATATGTAAATACACATAGACATATAGACACATACAAAAACACACATGTATGCATGTACATATATGAATACACACACACACACACACACACACACACTATATATATATATATATATATATATATATATATATATATATATATATATACACACACACACACACACACATATACACAAGAAAACGTAGACAAAAAATTCAACTATAAATAAAATCATCCACTGAATACATTATATTTTTTCATATTTGTATATTTTATACAGTCTTATTATTTTATAGTCTTATTATTTCACATTTGTACATTTTATACACATATATGTATAAACCGTTGATTCTCCCCGCCTCACACACACACACCAAATACTTAACCCACACAAGTTATTTTTTATTCTTCTTAATGCCACAAATATTTGATGATAAAATTAATATTTATGCAAATGTTATACCATTTTCTCGGTGGAGGTGTTGACGATGCTGAAATGTTCATTGCCGAAAATAGAAATTCACTTCATATGTTTGAATATTAAATTTTAGCATTGTTGAATACACTGAAGTTTCAATTTATCTACACGTTTAATAGTAATCAACGTGACCAGAGAAACAGAATTTTACCAAATTTTTTAACGGTAGAACCATGTTTAAAAAAGATAAAAATAAAAATCTACTGAAATTCAACCATTGAATTTCGGTAAATCTTTTTTCTGTATTATTCGTTAGAGTAAAGAGGGAATTAAAATAAGAAATTTCTAATAAAATCTGTACAACTTATATATATATATATATATATATATATATATATATATATATATATATATATATATTAAACATGTAAAAATCTTGATCATTTGATGACAAGAAAATACACGATGTGTAAATCTTAAAAAAAAAATTTGTAAGACACACATGAAAAACATCAAATTCTCTTTTTTTTCTTTTTTTTTTTTTAAATGAAATAAGAATATATTCAATCGTATTTTTCGACTTACCCATTTTCAATCTAAGGTTGAGCTAAAATTAAAATGTACACAGCAAATTTTTAAAATCTGGAAAATTCATTATTTTTAAAATGTGACAAACAATAATTTTAACGTTTCATCTTCGACTTTTCTTAATTCTGTCTAATAGTCATTTTTCACAAACGATTGCATTTTTTGCTTTCATTCAAAGAATGTTGAAGGCAAAAATAATAACAACAAACAGTCGTTGTAACAAAACCTTAAATAAAAGTGTCTAACACTTTCCCGGCGTATTCACACAGAAAACATATGGCCGGATCATAACAAGAAAATTAGATCTGTGAGACGGTGCGTTGCGATGATATGACCCTTGCTTTAAAAAAGGCCTATGATTACTTGTCTATCCATTTGAAGCTACACTCTTTTAACTTCAATTTAAAAAGTTGAAAAAAGCAATAAATAACATTTTCACAAGATATGATATGTTTATAAGTTAAGCTACTGATTCAAAATCATAAACTAACGTCTGTCTGCTCACCTGTCCACCTTGTCGATGGGGCTTGTCAGCTGAAGAGTAAGATCCCCCTCCAAAAAAAAAAGGGTTGTCTCGGGTATGATACTAAACAGACATCTGATGATGAGGCTCAAATTCTAGAGATCATGGGAGTGTGGAGTACTTCTTCATTGCTTTTACTCTGAAATCCACTGTGACCAAGAGTGATGATACCTGTTAGGGTCCCATCTATGGGGGAAATAGATCTATTTAAAGATATATACAAAATCTTTAGTTTTAATTCCTGGACAAGGTTTGCATTTCATTTCATGCTAATGCCCTTGAGAAAGCTACCAATCCATCTTTTCTTATCCCACTAGTTAAGGGTAAATAGTAGGTCAGACTAGGCTGCTGGTATGTAAACTGGTCAAGGAGAAGGAAAACTCTGAATTCAAACCATCTGTCATCATCATCATGTTGCGCCATCAGCAAGGATATCCCTGATCCTCTCCTGCCACCCTTCTCTATTGTCCATCACTTCCAGTAGTTCTTCAAGGCAACATCCTGAATTGGCACAGAGCAGTTGTATGTTGGTTCTAGTTGGTTGTCCTACCTTTGCTCGTCACTCTGTACTCCACTCAAAAATTGACATTGCACTACATCCTGCTTTGACAGAGGGTTTTGGTAAATACACTAATAATGTTGTATAAAATGTTAATTTTCTTCAAAACCAAAGATACAAGGATTCCATTATTTCTAGTGAAACATTATGTAATCAAATAAAAAGTAAAGTTGGTGACCTTAGTTGAGGGGGACCTGAAGGCTTCCTTTTCAATAGTTTCTCCACCGAGATGTAGGGGAGGTGCTACTCCATTCCCTGGATTGCTCCACTTTACCTTTGATCCACACCTTATAATGCTCAGTGTTAAGCAAGGTGGCATCAGGTACCATTTTTTGAGTCTTTGGTATGACTCAACATGGGATTGAACCCCAGTCTCCTGGACCATTGGTGAACACTGTATTCATTGGGCTAATGGCCCAGTTACAATGTAATCAAAATGGATATTATTAGCTATTATTTATGACTAAAATCTTGACTATTGAAATTCTGTAGCCCAAAATATATGTAGCAGTTCAAAAGAGTTTCAATGCTGAAGAGCTCAGTTATGAATTAGCGACCATAGTTGAAGGCAACCTCAAAGCCCCCTTTTCATAAGCTACTACACTGAGTTGTAAGGGAGGGTTCTACTCCTTTCGGTAAATTGCTCCACTTTACCCTTGATCCACACCTTATAATGCTGAGTGTTAAGCAAGGTGGCATCAAGTACCATTTTTTGAGTCTTTGGTATGACTCAACCTGGGATTGAACTCTGGTCTCCTAGGCCATTGGCGAACACTCTACCCACTAGACCAATGTGTTGGTAACTCAGTAATAAATAATACCATGTAATATTCATTTTGGTAGTATAATGTTTCACCTATTCTTGCCAGGTTATGAGTAAATAATAGGGCTCTTTAACCTTGGTATGGTAACCAGGAAAGAAAACTCTGAATTTAAACCAGCTATACTATACACAAAAACTGACCTTGGGTTTCATTCTGCTTATGGCAGAGGGGTTGAGAAAATGAATAAATATAGTCCAGGTCACCTTTATTTTTTTTTCAATGTATCTTCAGAAACAAATGAAAAATAACCAGATCTATATAAACATTTTATCATTTGCTGTTCTTTATCAACCATCAGTTGTCAATAGACCAAAGCTTTTGAATTAGATTTGGGGAAGGGGTCCAAATATTCTACATCATATACTGAAATTTCATGAATTGATTATGATCCCAAGTGTACAAGATTCTTTTTTTTCAGAATATTTTAGCTCAAATAATTATGATAATCAAAATACAATGATTACAATACCTAATTTCTTAAAAAAATGAAATGAGAGCCAAGGAACATGGTTTTTCTCCCATGTGAGTTCTCAAATAAGTCTTGACTTTTATGCATATTAGGGAGAAGATTATTTCTTTTATATATTTGCAAGTGCTTTTGAATCTTACACTTTAAAAAACTTTAAAATTCTTACATGACACAACTAGTTTTTTTATTCTTTAAATTTTGAATACCTGCTTTTTTGCAAAAACTTTTAGTTGATATGATTTCTTTCTTGAACATTTATATTTTATTCTTTTTCCTGGAAAATTATTTTAGATAAATGAATTGTTAACCAATATAAAGTAAATGAACTAATATACAAAAATGATAAATTATCATGAATCTATGGACATTTTTTTTCAGAATTTCTTAGCCTAAATTTAGAAGTGTTATGCACAAATAATTATGGTAATCAAAATATGATTACAACACCTAATCTAAAAAAAAATGACATAAGAGCCACAGAACATGGTTTTTCTCCAGTGTGAATCCTTAAATAAGTTTTAACTTTTATGCATGTTAGGGAGTGTGTATTATCAAGGGTGCAGTGTTAATCTATTCTAAATTTTTTTCTTTTACAGCCTTTTTTCTTCACAATTTAAGAGTAAATCAGAGTAAAATTCAAATTTCAAAATATATCAGATCTTAGAGGATTTAATCTCTATTGACATTTATGCGTGAGCTGTATTTCTTGGTTATAGATTCCACATTAATTTTATAAATAAAACTCTTAAATATTTCCAAACCCATGTGCATCACCAAATCTAAACATCTTATAAAAACCATGTGTATCATCACTAAATATGAAATAGAAAAAGATCTTCATGTCATGGTTTCCAGAAAGAACTTTTCTCTATTTTACCACCCATAAGCTAGTGAGTATATATGGGTCATTCCAAAATGTTCTAAGCCTCGCCAAAAAAATCCATAGCTGAACATTTTTCTTGTGGCAGCACACTATTACTTCTTATAAAACTGAGAAAATCTGAATAAATTTTTCTTGTTTTATAAGATGAGGAAGTATGTTGCCAAAACAAAAATGTTCAGCTATGCTTTACTTCTTAGTTGAGGCTGAGAACTTTTTGAACGATTCTTGTAAATAGACTTCTGTAGTAGACCAGCAATTTTCAAAAGGCAAATGAACCAAAAGTCATCAGCCTCATAATCACCACATGACAATAAATAAGTTTAATACTCTAAGGAATTTCAGGACTGACAAGCAAGTAAGCATTTTTAAAAGAATACTAAAATATTTACATCCACTGTACAATGATTAATATTCACACATCTTTTGTAAACTGTTGCTCATTACCAAAAATAATATGTAAAAAATGTGTTTTAACGGTTGTTCATTGTTATGTTTGTTTGCTTTATTTATAATTCATTTCATCATTAACTTTTTTATCACAGCACTCAGAAGGCTCCTCTACTACAATACTAAGGTACATTTAGTCACTAACTTGGTACACATAAATTGCTACAATATTTATGCTACCCTTATGCTACTCATAATCAAATCATGCTGATAGCATGGATTCCCTGGGCTTACTCTTGCCATCCATATTGGCCATCACTCTTCTCAGGTTCTCTAGATTGCATCTAGTGTACACAGAGCTGATAAATGTAAGTCTTTGATAGCCAACACTGGTGCATCCATGCGTAGGAGTCCAGTAGAGAACATCACTTATGAGTCAGTCTGCTTATCGTGCATATCTTGTTTGTCTTACTTGAATAATTTGTTAGATGAGAGATAAGTTGCTGTAGAGCTGTAATTTTGGAGGGGGCTGCTTCCAGGATTTGGTCCAAACAGTACACAGCATCCTTGTGTAGTTCCCATCGAGCTTTTTCACCAAGTACCTCATTAAAGTCCAGATGTTTATTAATCAAATTAATAGAATAAAGTTCTGTCAACCAAATTGAAATGCTGGCTGAGTCTTAGTGCATGTCTATTGATAAATCTAACATAAAAAAAACCTTTTCTATTTGTCTTCCAATAACAATTTCCAGAGTAATTTTTATTATTTTTATATGAGGCTCATTTAAAAAATAAGATGAATTTTGCCTAAGAAGTCGGCAATAGGAAGCACTGTTTACAGTTGCACTTTTTTCAAGGAAATCAATAGTGATGGGTCTTTTATGTCTTTTACTGTCAGCCAGGAACTTTTTCTTAACCTGCGATTTAGCATGTTTCTACTCCATTGACTATCTTTCCGACTCAAGCTCGTATTGGCAAACCCATGTTTAACACATTTGTAACCATTTTGGCACTAAAACATGCTTCTTCATACACATCACACATTCTACTGTAAATTTCACATGGTTTTCACTTCTTAGGTACCAGAAGTTTAATGACAGACCTCTGTTCAAGCCTGGAGCCCTCTATTTGATTTGATGTCATTTTGAATAGCCTCAAAACAAGTATTTTTGTGAGATTAAGATAATTCTTACAATAAATCAATTCCAAACAATGCAAAGTTTAAACTTATGGGAAAAAATTCTGAAAAAATATTTTGTTTTTCTCCAAAAAAATTTTCCCTTATTTATTGAATGACCCTCATATATACTTTTTTGGAGAACTAGTGAAATTCACTAAAAGTTTGATTGGGTTTATGACATAAATGAGACTCCAAAAAGTATTACCACTCCGAGGCCAGAGTGGACCAAAGAGTAATGGTAGTGAAAGGGTACTCCACATTCCCCAAACTTTAAGAGTTGAGCCTCACCATCCGATGAAGTTTAAAAGGTCATTTATTCAACATGAAGTTAGATATAAAGCATCACTCTTAAGTAAGTACACACTTAATTTTTTTATATTGTTAATTTTCTTTTAAACAAAATATCAGAATTTTATTATCTCTAGTAGAATAATATATAATTGAAACGGATATTATTAGGTAATATTTATTACCAATTTCATCAGCATTGAATATGTAACAGTCTAAGAATAAGCACACCTTCTATATATAATTATGTCCCCCTATCAATAGACCTTAGAATATGTTGTCTGCATCCTGAGCAGAGGAGGAAGACCTTTACTCCTCAACAAAAAATAGGGGTATCCAGGGTATGACACTAAACTGCATATAGCAGCAAGGATCCAGTTCTGAATATCTGGAGAATATCATTGTCATTACTCCCAGAAACACTCCAACTCTGAATGGTAATACCTAAATGCCTTTATGCACTGAAAATTAAAAACATCCTAATGTTAATCCAAGACAAGTCATTTTCTACTGGAATCATTTTTATGATGATCAGCTAAAAGCATAATAGCAATACCCCACTGAATTTAGAACTCTTTCATAATAATGCTTATCTTTTTTCATAATAAATTCATTATTTTGTTATGATGACTGTTTGCTATTATTATTTTTGCCTTCAGCATTCTTTAAATAGAAGCAAAAACTGCAATCATTTGTGAAAAATGCCAAATAAAATTTTAAAAAAGACAAAGATGAAACATTGAAATTAATGTGAGTCAGATTTTAAAAATTTGCAGTCTACAATGTGATTTTACCTCAATTTTGAAATGAAAAAAAGAATAAGTAAAAAAATACAATTGAATATATTCTTATTACTTGGAAAAAATGAATTTCATCTTTATCATGTGATTCTTACACAAAGTCTTTTTTGTAAAGATTCACACATCATGTATTTTTCCTTTCATCAAATAATTAACATTTTTTACATGTTTCATATATATATTGTGTTCAGATTTCATTAGAAAGTTTTTATTATTTTAATTCCTTTCTTCTTTATACTTTAATGAATAATACAGAAAAAAATTTACCAAAATCCAATGGTTGAATTTCAGCAGATTTTTTATTTTTTTAAACCTGGTTCAAGCATTCAAAATTTTGATATAATCCTGTTTCTCTGGTCACATTGATTACAATTAGACACAGTGAGCAGACATTATGATAAATTACAACTTCAGTGAATTGAACTCTGCTAAAATTTAATATTCAAACATATGAAGGGAATTTCTGTTTTCATAATGGATTCATTATGTTAAATTTACAAAATTAGTAATTACAAAACATGTATCCAAAATAACCATATACTAAAGATGATGGTCAATGTGCTCGATGTACAAATGTAATAATTTATTATATAGTAATATACATCAACACTAAGTGATATTTCACCAGCTCCTGAAAGTATCTATCATTAAGTAATAGATTAACAGTATCGATTATTTGAGTTTTAGTATAGAATTTGAAAAAGTGAATTAGAAATTGTACTTGAAGCTGTTAAATCAAATGGGTGTGAGTAACAAGTGATGACCTCCGAGATCAATTTATGAACTTGGTTGTGATTGGATAATCTCAGTCAGGGGGTTTAGAATTTTAAAAAATAGTTTGAAATTTAATCAGTTGATCCAACAGAATTAACAAGCCCACATGTGCATATTTTCTGCCCATGTACAAAGAGTTAAACTCCCTAGCTTAAGCTAATAAAAGAAGTGGGCACACGAAAGTGTCTTGGTTTTTATTCTTACCAACAATGATATTTGCTTTATTTGTTTTATGGCATATCAACCATTGTGGGTTATTTAATGCTAAATCCTGTATTTAATTTATAAGTAAATGGTTTGTAGCTAAATTTATTTTTAAATGAATTAGAGCTCATTTGTTTGCACAGTTAAATGGTTTCAAGTATTGCTTTCTAATACTAATAATTCTATTTGATATTAATGATTTTTTAGATGGCTTTAAGTATTGGTAACACTAATAATTATATTGAATATTAATCATTAGTTAGCACTTTGTTAAATGGTTTCAAGTTTCTATTTGGCACGAGTAATTCTATCTATTAACTATTCCTATGTAATATGAACAATTGGTACATGGCTGTGTGGTTTTAAATTAACTACTAATAATCCTTAATAAATGACTGAATAGTTCTATTTGAATAATAGATGGGACACAAACAAGTACAACCATTCCTGGTCAGAGATAACCTGAAATTAATGGTAATGAAGGGAAACTCCACACCCCAGGACTGAAGTCTAATTATTAGATAGAGTTTAGAACAAAAGATGACTCCATGTTTGTTCCTCAAAATGAAACAAACAGTCAAGGGATCACAACAAAAGAATGGAGATGAGCCATTGAAAGAATACATGGAGGTTAAAATGATCATCACCATTATCCAAATAATCCATAATCTATTAAAATTTTTTGGAGGATGAACAATGATATCATATATTACTGGCACAATATTTTCAGTGGGAAAGTATGACATTGTAATGAATTTTATGAGTTTTAATTAAGATGGTGTCATCTCCTCATGAAATGGCAAGCCACTGAAATGAATAGACTAGTTCATATACCTTGGTAACAATATCTTATCAACTGAAAGTGATGTCAAATGCATAGGTAATACATGAACTGCTACTGACAGGCTAACAATCAAATGGAAATCAGATCTCTCTGATAAAATAAATCAGAAATTCTTATAAGTTTTAGTCATGTCAGTATTCTAGTATCACTCGGATTTTAACAAAATACCATGAGAAAAAGCTAGATTAGAACTACAAAAGGAAGCTGAGTGCTGTTTTGAATAAATCCAAGAAGCAGCACTCTACAAAACAGCACCTCCCTGGCCACTTACCTCCTCTTACACAAACCATTCAATTAAGATGAACAAGACATGTTGGAGAAGTAAGGACAAAGTAGCAATGTTCTCCTATGGACTCTTACATATAGACACACCAGTGTTGGCCAACCAGCAAAAACTTACATTTATCAACTCAGTGTGGACACTGGGTGCTGTCTACAGGACTTGGCAATAGTGATGGATAGTGAGAGAGTCAAGGAAATCTATGCAGTCAGCATGCTATGATGATGATGAAAAAAACTATTATAAATTTAGCCTATTTCATAATATTAGACAATGATTGGTTTATTTTATGATAATGTTAGATTATAATATGTAACATTACAATCTCTGATGTTGTTATTAAGTGCTTTGAAGATATAACAGAAAGTGTCTGGATTCTAAAATCATTGACAAAATGTATAAGCTTCATTCATGATTATATCAGTTGAAAATTGCTTATTAAGTTCACAATTTGATGAATATTATAATGATCCCATGTATTGGTATTTTATTTAGTGCTGTATTTTCATTTTAGAAGGTATTTAGAGTTTTAAGTTATGACAGTATTTTAGTTTAACTAAATTAAAGTCTTCCACTACATTGTATTTATTATAAATTGTATACTTTTGTGGCTTATCTGAGATTTTCCATAAGCTCATATAAACATTTTTTAGAAGATATTTTGAAAGAAAAATGAGTTTCCTTTTGTAGGCAGTGTGACAGTTCATAGAGATGGGAGATAGTTAATGTTTTGTCCTCTGGGTCAAGTTTTTGGCAGAGAGCATATTCTGTAGGCAGGACAGTTTGACTTAAGTAACTTTAATTCTCACCAACGTTACACACACACTCACTATTCTTGGTTTGGTTTAGTTTAGTTTTATGGCATAACAACCATTGTTGGTTATTTAATGCCAAGTCCTATTTTTACATATATATTAAATATATGATTTGTAAACACATTTCATAGATACACAAAGTAAAATGATCAAACAGTTCTCTTTCTAAAAATTCAGTTCAGCATAAGTCAACCAAGTTAAATGGCTTCAAGTATTGCTATCACTAACAATTCAATTAAACATCAGTTACTTGTTTACACACAGTTAAATGATCAAACAGTTCTGTTTCAAATAATTCAGTTTAGCATGTCATATCTTTGCACTCAGTTTAAATGTCAAACAGAACCCTATCAAGTGCAACCACTCCCAGTCAGAGTGAACTTGGGAGCGATGGCAATGAAGAGGTACTCTGCATTCCCCAAAGCTCCAGCATTACTATAGCCTTACCATCAGATTGTTTACTGTCATATCCAGAACACTTGTTTGGCGGGGGTCTTACCTCTCTGCAGAGATGCAGTCAGTGTATTCTACAGCCTCAGCTGACTGGGCTGGACACTATTCTAGTCTTTTGTATAAAGTTTAATCAGGAAACTAACTTTTAATTAGAGGTAAATTTTCACTTGTTTTCATATAACTGTTAAAAATACAGGGTAGACCAAAACTCACTTACCATTGTGAAAAGTAATAATTTTTTAATAAACAAGTGGTAAAGAAATTTTTCTTTCATTCATATTTATTTTAACTCTTGGAAATTACTTTGATCTAATTAGGGAATAGAATATCCTTCAAATAGATTGTAAATTTTTAAAAAGTTATTAATTTTTTAAAACCCAAAAGTGACTTCTGCACCACTCGGTAGCTTAACAAGCTTGTTAGACTATTTATGCTATGAGATAATGACCCTCATAGAGGACTGTTTTGTTTAGCACTGTATTTCTTTTGGAAAATATCTAGAGCACTAACTGGGTACTTACTGTATTGATACACAGGTACTTCCACTCAAAAGCACTCAAAATGAAAGCTCTTGGCACACATTCAAAGATGTAGTACTCATTGAATCTGGTGAATTAATACATGATAACAATATAAAGTGAGTACAATTATAGACTACTTTTTCATATCATTGAAATAAGCATTATCTTGTAGTATTTATTATTGAAATCATTATTATATTATTGTACCATTTATACATTGTAACGTTATCATTAATGTCTGAATTATAAGCATATTTCAGTGGGATTCTTAAATAAATTTTCTTTTACATTTACAGCTAAACCATATAAAAAATCTATATATGTATGCATGTATATAAAATATATAAACTTATATAAACACAAAATATGTGCATGTATATATATATATATATACACACACACACACACATGAACATTTAATATATATATCTATAAACATTTTAAGTGTATATATATATATATATATACACACACACACACACTAAAACATTCTATAAATATATATATATATATATATATATATATATAGAGAGAGAGAGAGAGAAAAAAAGAGCATCAGCCAAAAATAAGGACACTCCTTATATATTTAGAGAAGTGTTGCAATATTTTTTTTTAGTTTCAATGCTGTAGTATTTGGAAAAAATGAATACTTAAAAATATTCAATTAGATTGAATAATATTCTACAAGAATCAATAATATCCTGGTATCTTTTGTTGAGAGGAAAATTAACTTTTTACAAAAAAATTATTAAGCATGTACTTATTTATGGGTGATGCTATATATATATATATATATATATATATATATATATATATAAAGCCTTTTGTCAGCTCTGACAGTTAAAAAATTAGCACAGCACAAGTATATGTTACAATAAATTTATCAGATTTGCATCTGGAGATGGAAGAAATATTGTGTGATCAGGCAGTAATCGTGACTCATTAAAATGTTTACTTTGTTCATGAGTGTTTGTTGTAAGAGGATCCAATAAATCCTGTGGTGAACTATAGCCCATAGAATTCTCAATGAGTTCTCCTGGTATAAACATTTCTGAGTCTAATTGTCCTTTGGAATCATCAACATCATTTGCTTTCTCAATAGAACATACTTGGGGATGTATTGTTTCATTGGGCTGTGGTTTTAAGTCACCAGACCTGACATATTTTTCTCCAGTGTGGGTCAACATGTGTTGACTGAAGTCAGAAATATCTGAAAATTTTGTATCACAGATTTCACAGAGGAAAATTTTATCTCCCATGTGCCTGAATAAGTGCTGTTTGCGTTCTGTGCTACGTGTAAATCTTGCTCCGCAGATCTCACACTGAAAGGGTTTGTCTCCAGTGTGTGTTAGCTTGTGTCGTTTTAGAACAGAGCTCTGAGAGAATCGCAACCCACAAACTTCACATAGGAAAGGTTTCTCTCCAGTGTGAGTTAACATATGTTGCTTGAGATTAGATCCACAAGAAAATTTAGAGTTACAAATATCACAATGGAAATTTTTTTCTCCAGTGTGCATTACCATGTGTTGCTTGAGATGTGAACTCTGAGAAAATGCAGATCCACAAATTCCACAATGGAAAGGTTTCTCTCCAGTATGTGTTAACGTATGCTGTTTAAGATTCGAACCACATGAAAATCTCGATCCACAAAGTTCACATTGATATTTCTTTTCTCCAGTATGCACAATCATGTGCTGCTTAAGACCTGAACTTTGGGAAAATCTTGATCCACAAACCTCACAATAATAAGGTTTCTCGCCAGTATGAGTTAACATATGTTGTTTAAGATTGTAGCTAAAGGTAAATTTTGATGCACAGACTTCACACTTGAAAGGCTTTTCCTCGGTGTGTATCATCATGTGTCGTTTAAGGTGTGCCTTTCGAGAAAACTTTGATTCACATTGATCACAATGAAAGGGTTTCTCTCC
This sequence comes from Sepioteuthis lessoniana, assembly GCA_963585895.1. NCBI lineage: Eukaryota > Metazoa > Mollusca > Cephalopoda > Myopsida > Loliginidae > Sepioteuthis > Sepioteuthis lessoniana. The sequence goes on from OY757908.1 coordinate 72,661,056, forward strand.
AGTGTGAGTTCTCATATGCCGCAGAAGAATTGAATTACTGACAACTGGCAACCCACAAACATCACATTTCAAAGTTTTCTTTCTTTCAGAAGTACTCATATTGGTTTAAGTCAGTCCAGCAAAGCACAAACTAGAAATGAAAGAAAAGAAGAAATTAGCTAATATTCAGTAGAGAAACTAAATATATTCATTTCAAATAAAAGAAAAGAATTAAAAAAAGTTATATTTGGTATTAATAAGAAACTTTAAGTCAGTTATGGCCAAACTGTGGGCCCATCATGATTTCTGAATGGCCCACATAAGATTTAAATTTTTTATCGAAAAATACTTTTTACTGAAGAGAAAAAAAATCAATTTGTCCATATTTCTAAGGCAGGTGTATACACGTATAATTTCTGTGGGGAAAATGATCAAGGTACCTTCAAACAAAAATTTCCCTTGAATTGTTTTAGTAGTGAATCCTGCCAGATGATGAGCCTTGTCTTTTACAAACCACTTCTCTTAAAAAGCAGGCCATGCCTGTTTTAAGTGTCTCAATTGTGCCAAGTTGATTCAAAGTACTTTATAACAAAATGCAATAAAAAAAAAGTATCTCATAGATAGCTGGTTAATTTCTATGCCCTTTAAAAAGAATTGCAAATAATATCAGTCAATAGTTTGAGGCAAAAGAGCAAAGGACAAAAGGAATGCAGAGAAATAAAGTGAAAACAGTACCAAACAAGAGGGAATCCTAGTGGCATAGGGAGGAGTCTCCATGTGATAGTAGCTAATGTGCCTGACTGTGACATCGTAATAAGTGAATTCTAACTCCAGTTGTACTATTACATTCACTTTTAGACTAATATACTTGGGAGAGGTATAAACCCACTTATCCTTCTAGTTATGGGTTAAATAGTAGCACTACTATTCTTCTAAAAGATTACTTTGGCATTAAATAACCCACAATGGTTGATATGCCATTAAAAAAACAGAGAGATATCACATACTCTCACATAAGAAAAAAGCAACTGGTGTTAACTCCCAACCTTTTCAACCCAAGGGCCAGAAAATTTAACGCTAAAGAGCCCAACACTTTGATCTTAAAAAAACAAAAAAACATACAAACAAAAAAAAACAGCTAAATTCATAAGGTAACAATTATAATATATTAATGGGACATGTTATTTGCAATTACAAAAAGATGTAATATCAGAGGTTTGGTTCCTTTGTTTAATGGCATATACACCTTTGTGGGTTATTTAATGCCAAAGCCATTCTTATAGAACAGCAGTGATACTATGTAACTGATACCTGGGGAGAAAAGGGGGTTACATACCTTTCTCAAGGGTATTAGTGTAAAGTGAACACAGTATCAGAGTTTCACACTTAAATAAACACTGGATATCTATATTCTAATTGATGGTCTTTTGGTTTGTTAGGTTTGGTTTCTTTATTTAAAGGGAAATCAAACTTCATAGGTTACTTAATGTCTAAGCCATCATTATAGAAAAACAGTAGGGGTACTATTTAATCCATAGATGGGGGAGGGATAAGGGGATTCATACCTTTCCTATGGGTATTAGTGCAAAAGTGAATGTAATAGTACAAATGGAGTTTGAACTCCAGAACTACAATCCAGCTTGTCACAATCCAGCTTGTTAGCCACTACACCACAGGGACTTAGTCCCCTGAAGACAGATCAGTCATACAATTTTAAGAACAAACTAGAATGAAATCAGTTACTTATATTTTGCATTATTTAAAACAAGATCAGGTGATACTTATAAACAATTACATAAAAATATAAATATGCATTGTAAGTAAATAATTATAACTTCAAGTGATTATTAATAGAAATAATTTGCACACAGTTATATCCTTTCAAATATAATGATTATCATCATTAGTTACTTAAACCCATATAATGGTTTACAAACAAAGAAAAAGAAAAGACTGAATTCAAAATTAAATAAACCACCAAGGATTAACATACTGCAAAACCGAACCAACTAACTTAATTCAGTCCTGCAGAAAAAGGTTCATTTTCAGACTGCAAGACAAAAAAAAAATGTAGTTTAGGTAAACTAACAGGCACAACACTACACTTGCTGAAGAAATGGAACCCCTAATTAAAAACATTAAAAAAAGTTTTGGAATTCTCAAAAACTACTTTGTCAAAAAAACATGCTTGATAATTGCATTTAATTTTGGTTTCTTTGTTGAATGGTACCTCAAACTTCATGGATTATCTAATGCCAAAACCATTTTTGCAGAAGAACAGTAGTAGTACTATTTAATCTATAGCAGGGGAGATAAGGGAGTTCATACTTTTCCCAATAGTATTAGATCAAAAGTGAATGTGTAACTGAACTTCAAATTCGCTTACCACATTGTTGCAGCCCAGCATGCTAACCACTACATTACAAGGACTTCTGTTCCATTTAATAACTATAGACAGAAAATTTGGCTTTTATAGATCTAGAAGTTCTTTTAAATGAGTGATGACAAGTGACCAAAAAAGAATAACTTTTTTAATGAATTAAAGATTTGAAATAAGATGATTCTGGGAATCATATAACATCCATATAACATGATCGTTTTATATTTTTTAAAACAAGTTTACATCTAAGACATTCACAATTAGGATTACGTCCCATAGCCCAGTGCGGGCAAGGGGCCCCAAAGTTTTCTCGAGTCTTGGGCTCCTGATTGAAAGAATGAAAGAAAGAAAGAAAAAAAAAAAAAGAATAGAGGAGATTTGTTTATTTTCAGATTTAATGGGACTCTTTTGAAATAATTTGAAAAAATTTAGAATATGTTAACCCCTCGAGTTGTAGTGTTTTTCAAAAAATTCGAAGCTGCCCTTTTTAAGAGGCTCTATTCAAATTTTGATGTCATACAGATTTTTAACGTAAGTTTTTAGTTTTTACACTTTATTGAACACAGACACGTACTAAGAGCAAAATTGCATAATATTGTACAAATTAGATAAATAACGTTTGATTTGGTTTAGTTTCTGTTTAATGGCATATCGACCTTCGTGGGTTATGTAATACCAAAGTTATCCTTGTAGAAGAACATGGAGTGATATTATTTAACCTATATCTAGATGGGTAAGGGGTTCATACCTTTTCCGAGGTATTAGTCCGAAAGTGAATGTAATAGCGCAACTGGAATTCGAACTAACTTCGAGGCTGCAATCCAGCACATTAGTCATTATGCTAAACGTACTCCTCCGAGACAAAAATAAAAATAGTTCAAAACAAGATGAAATTTTATAAAAATATATATTTTACTAAACTCATCCGAGTAATTTATTATTGGTCGATCAGACGATAAACAGAACAAATCGAAAGAAAGGAAAGTAAGTGACTCGCTTTGTAGTTGAAAAATAATTAGTTCCCACCGACGCCAGAGGTCAGGGTTCGATTCCAAGTATAACTTTTTTTGAAGGGGTCACGATTTCTAAAGCTAGTTTTGGTTTTCAGTGCTGTCAATGACAACTCGGACCCTGCAGGCGCCTTTGGTGGTGTAATGGTTAGCAAGCTCGACTAGCAAACCTACACGAGTGAGTTCGAGTCTCATTGGGTGTCCCTTTCATATGGCCTTGTGCCACATCTAAGCAAAAAAAAAAAAAAATGCTTAGTAAATTACGACAACTCGGACCCTGCATAATTGAAATATACCAATATTGATCTTCCTACCTCCTGCACATCGTATGGTGTTTGTGCCTTACTAAGCTTAAGAAACTGCTTGCAAAAAATGCAATAAAATAGAATAGACAGAATAATAAAGAATGCTTTTAATAAGCTGAAATTAACCATTAAAATCAAACTAGCTTAAAACATCTAATTTTATCGGATACATAATTTCCTTTCATTCAAAGAAATACGTTGACGAATAGCATATTTCAACACTTCGTTAACTTGTTTTATAAGAAAAATATTATATTATATAAACTCTTAATACAACTTTTTTCATGGTGAAAAAATCAATTCATTAGAATGTTAAAGTTAGTCATGTTGACACAAGGAACAAAATGTTCAAAACACCAGTGTTGTTACATTAACATTTACCTTTAAGACATTTTCTTAAATTTCATTATTAATTTAGAATTATAATGATAACGAAAATTTTTATGAGGAATAATTGAACATGGTTTATTGTGATAGCTTACCTTTCTTCTTTTTTGACAATTTGTCTAAGCAAAGTAAATGATAAATAGAAAAAACAAAAAAATAACAAAGCTAAGTTTGAGGCTGTTGTAATAAATTTAGATGTAGATTCTTTCTTTCTTCCTTATAAGCAAATGCCGTCTAATTTTTTTTTCTCGCGCTTAAAGTAGAAATTCCTTACTCTTCTAACAATTTCAACCCAATAATATGTCGAATTGCTGCTTCAATCAATCATAATGTTAAACTTGTAAATGCTTCAACAGCGATCACAGAAATTTCCAAATTAAAAAAAAAAGCTTCTCGCTCTAGAATTTTAAAACAAAACAAGATCATCGTCTGTTTGTTACGTAGCAAACAAAAAGGTCAGCAGCCGGTGTTAAGGACCAATCAGTCTCCCGCTTTGAATATTACCAATACCATCACAGTCGTCATCTTTAATAACGGTTTTCTCCTCCCTTCTCTGAACGAAAGAACAGACACATAAACGTTGTATATATATGAGGTACTAATAAAATTTAACTTTTTATTCTGTAAAAACAAATGTACAAAGAACTGAAGTTATTACTTAAGTTTAAATTTTAGTTTTATTTGAAAGATAGTAACTTCATGATTATCAGTATTGAAAGCCAAATAACATTATATATCTAATTAATTTTTAATACATTTTAAACATTTAAATTCAGCAAAAGTTGACAATTTTACCCAACTCGAGGTTACACAAATTAAAAAGTGTTATAAAAAGATTTTAAATACTTTTAATTTTTTTTTTTTGATTGGTTTCATTGTTTAATGGTATATCAACCTTCATGTATTATTTAATGCAAAAGTCATTCTTGGCTTATCAACCATTGTAGGTTATTTTATGCCAAATCCTGTTTACACATATATTAAATATATATACATGATTTGTAAACGCTTTTTTTTAATTACATTTTTAAACAAGGATGGGCTCATTTTTTTCTTGGCACAAACTTAATTGGTTCCAAGTATTGCTACGTATCACTCATAATTCAATTAAACATCAGTCATTTAACATCGGTTAAATGATCAAACAGTTCTAGTTCAAATAATTCAATTTAGTATAAGTGGTTTGTCTGCACTCAGTTTAAATGTCAAACAGTTCTATTTGACCCATAGATAGGACCCTATCAGATGCTACCACTCCCAGTCAGAGTGGACCTGGGAGCAAAGCAATGAAGAGGTACTCTACATTCCCCAAAGCTCCAGCATTACTATAGCCTTACCATCAGATTGTTTACTGTCATATCCAGAACACTTGTTTAGCAGGGGGTCTTACCTCTCTGCAGAGATGCAGTCAGTGTATTCTACAGCCTCAGCTGACTGGCTGACTGGGTTGGACACTATTCTAGTCTTTTGTATAAAGTTCATTCAGGAAACTAACTTTTAATTGGGGCAAATCAAAAGCATTTTCACTTGTGTTCATATAACTGTTAAAAATACAGGGTAGACCAAAACTCACTTACCATTGGACTAGTCATACTTGTTGAGGAACAGCAGTCACACTATTTAAAACACAGCTTGGGAGATAAGAGAGTGTTTATACCATTCTGAAGGGTATTAGCCCAAAAGGAAACGTAATAGTACAACTGGTGTTTGAACTTGCTTACTTCAAGGCCACAGTCCAGCACTTTAGCTATTATGCCATGGGGCACTCCAGAAAAGTTTTTTGAATGAAATTACTAACTAAAACATTAATAAACGTGTTTATGTAAAAATATTGCTCAATAATAACTATATCACTTACTATGGTATTTAAATCCAAGTAGTAGGTGAAATTAATGACAAGAGACTTTTATGTCACTTTACAATCCAACTATCAAGGTTCATTTAAATTTAAAATTATTAGTACAGAAGGCCACACACACCACACACACAAAAAATTCAACTTTTTTAAGCATGGAAAATCCTCTCAACAATAGTTTATTTTTTGTATTTAATCTTCAAAAAGGAAAACAAGAATGTTAACATGGTTTTTGAATTTACAATTAAGAAAACACAATGAAAGAATTATTTGTAATTTATTATCAACTTCTGTCAAATTTTTAATGTCTTTTTTTAGAAGAAGCTAAAATACAAGAATCTTTTAAAATATGATACTAGTGAAATGTAAATGAAACTAAAAGTTACAGTGGAGCATATGAGAATACTAGAAGCTGCTTCACAAATGATTCTATCATAGCTGTCCCATCTATGATACCTAAAATATCCAGTTTAGCAAAAACACTGAGTCACCCATGACGTCAGACAACAAAATGTATGTATGTCATGAGTGAACTTCTGTTATGACCACACAAACTATTTTTCGAAAGGAGTTAATTCTGCTAGCCTTTTGAAGACAAAATTATAACCACAGGATAAAATATATTATATTTAAAAATTCCTCTTTAAAGTATAATGAAGTACCTCATTATCACTTATATATAATAAGGGAACTTTCGATGTACAGAAATACTTCCCTTGACCAGCAGAGTAGCAGCGGCTAACACTATATAAGCACACAGGCAGCAACAAAAAGTTACCTTGGCAGTGGGGCTTTGTATAGTACTGGACCTCTTGGGCCAGTTTAAGCTATAATTAGGCATCTGTGCTTGGACTCATATTTGGGTCAATATCCTGCAAGGCTCATCAGGCTCACATTGCACTAAGTGAGCCGATGACTAACATAGTCCAGCAGGATTTGAGTCTTGGCTCGAGCCCAACCTCCCCAACTATAATCGACCTTTGGGTCATTGACATTGTGTGAGGTCCTATCTGGTGGGAGGCAGAGACAAATAACTACCTTTGCAGCTGGCTTATCCTGGAGGAGAGAAATCTGTTACCTCTCCAAGTAGAATGGGGTCTGTGTCCTTACCACCAGTCAAAACAGAAGACATGGAATCTGACCCAGCACAGCCTAGCAGACTAATCACAGCTGTCTTTTTCTCTTTCAAACAGCTCTTCTCAGAAAATCTTACCACCCTCCAACAGCTCTTCTAAAGAGGAAACCTCTGAAAGTCTTCTGAGACCACTTTTGGTTCCCTCACTACACCTTCCTGGCAGATACTACAAAACAACAATGCAGTAGCCAACACCAACTGCAGACCAGCACCAATTTAATCCAGCAACTGTAGCTGCACAACCAAGCACCAGTACCAACAACTGACTAGCTCCAGCTTAACCCAGCAGCCATTCCTGTGCAACCAAGTTACAGCTTTTGCAGCATTTAGTCCACGAGTGACTCACTGCTCGGACTAGCACCAACACTTCAAGGCCACTTCAACACCCCCCCAGTTAACCAAAATACTGCACAACTGGGACACCCAGCCTTTGCCACCAATGTGTCCACTCCACTGATTGTCTCCAGCAACATCTACAACCTGACTATTCAGCAACACTTTTTATCTGCACCAAGCGCAGAGACCATCCCCACCTTCTGGATGAGCTGTCACCACAAACTAATAGACAGCTGAGTCTAAGACTTTCTACAACAGATTTTCAACATCAAACAGAAACTACACCAACATGGTACAACAACTGCGATTTTTACACCTATACACCTTTTGTGTAAGATTCGCTCAATAAAACCTGAATTTAAACTTATCCACTTGTCTCTGTCATTTGTCCTGTCTTCTGTCAATCAACCACAACAAACAACTAAATACTGTTTGTGGGATCGACGAACACACATACTGGTCTGGTCCCAGTAGATTTCCAAACTTTTTTCATCTAACATTTTTTATATTTAAAAAATACATAGAAATATATATATATATTTAAAAGAAAAAAACTCCCAGTTGTTTGTTTCAAAATTTATATTTTTTGATTAGTAAAGTATTCTTTATTTTATAACATAGTATGTCAAAATCAAATGTAAATTTAAGACACCCACTTTTTTAAGCAGAACAAATATCAATAAAGAATTATTTCCCTAATAATCTAAAAGAAAATTATATTCTCTATTAAATCATAGCATTAAAAGCTCTTAAAACATTTTTTTTTAAGTTTTTAAATTTGATATTGACATTTTCACTATTTTCTTGTAACAGCTTCCAATCAAATTTTTTTTTGTTTATTTCATATTTTGTCTTTTTATGATATACATGTAGAATATGCCATATCCTATATCCCTACTGATTTAATAGCAACATGCGGAGAGGGGGTAAAGTTAAGTAATCTGAAAAAATCTGCAAGTCTCTTGATAAAATAACTAAGGCATCATAAAATTCATTTATTAATAAATGAACACTGAAAATTCTATTAAAATTGATTAATTCCCTGATTTTTGGTGATTTTTTTTCCAATCAGGGGTAGTGATTTGTTATAGAACACATGGTCCATTGTGGCCATACTGTTAATGTGTATATATATATATATATATATATATATTCTAATTTCCCTACATATCATTTGAAGCTATGTGAGCACTCTCAAAGGTAGATAATATTTTTTACTATTAGTCTTATTCATGGTAGATTTTTAAAGTTTTATTGTTTGTAGAATTAACAGATAAGTGAATTACAGTATATGATTTATTAACAGCAGAGTCTGTTTCAAAGCTTACAAAATTTTTAGACTTAATCTTCATTGGTTTCTAGACTTGCTCCTAGCTTGTAGGGTGTCACATGTGATAACCTCAGAAACCCCCATTTCAATCTCTTTTATTTCTATTCTTTGAATAAGAGACATTGTCTCTGACCTCTACCAGGGGAAGGTAAAGTCACATGGTTATATGATCAAACTCATCAAGTCTTGTTTCCATTTTGTACCCCTTCTGTACACTGCTTGTTCATGGAATAATATGTACATAGTTTTAGCTGTTGGGACACATGTACTCTTTCTTTTAATGCCACTGGCATGTATATTGTATATATTAAGTGTTCTTGTATGTGTAATTGAGTTTATCATGTCTTTCCTTTCATTGTGTTCAATGTTAGCATATTATGGATATACTAATGCCAATATTGATTCTTGGAAAGTGAGTACTTGACAAAATATCTTCCTTTGCATCAAGTCTAACAATATTTCTTAATTTGGGTTTCATTTTAAGGATTTCACAGCAATTTTTAATGTGTGCTAATGTGATAAGGGTACTATTGAATATTGTAACCAAGGGAATATGGTCTGTTTTTTTATTTTTTTGTAAATATAAAAGCTTCATTTCTTGAGACAGTAATATCTTTGTATAACAATACACACAGAGTGTTTGAAAAATGATGCAATCATAATTTTGACAACATTTATTTAAACTATTTTAACTTCAAAACCCTGAAAACTAGTTAGAGACAGTCCAATCAAAGAGATTTTATTATATATAATAATGCAAGGTGTTTGAAAAAAGGTGTAACCATCTTTTGACAACCTCTATTTAAACTATTGTAAATCAAAAAGCTATTTTAAAGACACTGTTGTGGATTAGCCTTTTATACTTTTCTTCATTAGTAGGTAAACTGGTTCATGACTACTTTTCTACAGCTAGTTAGAACAGTAAGGCAATCATTAGAACAGTCAGATGCTAAGAGTAATAGTAATACTATGGTGATACCAATACTATGGAAACAATCAGTCATGTCTTTTGGAGACTGAGTGTGAAGTGTCAAAGCACTTTGCTACTACAACTAATCTGTATATATTAGTATACCAATATCATCTAGATCCTGGTATACAACAGACACAAATTACCAAAAATGCTACATTTGAACTTTACAATAGATTTTGAAAGTGATTTCCTTTCACCTAAATATCAGGTTCATACTTGTTTCATGAAATTGTTCAACCACTTTTGATAATGTTTGATCAATTAGGTTTAATATCTCTCTTTTGATATTAGTCTTCAATTCTTTAAATTGTAGAGATTTCCTATTAGAATTGTATCTTTTGTAGAGACCTAATGATAGTTGTTTATAGAATGAAGTTATATACTCTATATGCTAACGTTGGAGATATCATTCTGTGGGGAGGATTTTGTCAGGATAAATCTTTTGCTCAAGAATAAATTGGAGAACAATGATGTGTAATTAAAAACATATTTTATTGCCAGGGCAAACTAAACAGAAAGATGAACACAAAAAGAAATAAGTTAAAAAAAAAACAGTGATTAAAAGTGTGTACATAGATATATCCTTATTGTATGTGCACGTGTGAAAGACTTACATATTTGAGAAAAGTTCCTTAGTTGTCGGTAATGTGAAATTAGTAGACATGTATGTGTGTACACAAGTAAGCTTAGGGTATTATATACTGTGTGCTATTCAATGGTGCCATGTTCAATGCAACACGAGGTTCATTGGGGGACAAAAGTTCCTGTAACAGGGGATGAGACAGCTTGTCTCTAGGGCTTTATTGGTAAACAGAAGGAGCTTTGTGGCTTTTTCTTGTGTAATAGGGTCTATTACTTTGATCATTAGCAGAATTTGGTGGGGGAGACAAGGGAGGTAATCCCACAAAGTGAATAGTGGGTTGTTTTGAAATATTCTGAAAACAAAAAGATTATACACAAAATGTTTCAACAATGAACACAATAGAATAAAAGAGAATGAATGCCTGAATGAACCTAGCACATTATGCAATCATTTCAACCACTAAATACTGTTGTTTCCAAGTATGTGTTAAGGGTATTAAGGTTTTTGCAAAATTGTCAGTTAAAAACTCATTTAAATAAAACTTGAAATAGTTTTTGTTTTTAGTAGAGAGTTGCAAATCATGTAGTTTTTAAAGTAGACCTAGTTTAATACAAAGTTTTATCCATGTAGGGATTATAAAAACCTTGTTCCAGATGAAATATGATGAAAAAGGAGCACAGAATTTTAGTTAGTCAGTCAATCTTAGAAGTAGGAGTAGTTTGAGCTATGTACTTACAAATACGACCACGCCCAAATTTCAACATGAGGTAATCACTGTATAAGAATTTTAAATATGCAAGATATACGACTTGGCATCTCAAATTAGAATTAGTGACATAATTTACTTGTATCTCTTACAAGGGAAACTGACTAAAGACAAGCAATAGGAAAAAAATAAACAGAAATAGTGAAGGAATGAAGACTGTGTTCAATGAATTAATTTCTAAAAAATAAACTCAAAATGACAATGAGTTTATGAAGAAATTTTTGTTTCAAAGATTTGTTGCAAGAACTATATAGCAGATGCATGAGAACAGGCCTTTTATGAGTGAAGTTATTTTCATCATCTTCTAAACTGCATCCAGTATCAGCACATAGCTGATGTTTTCCAATACGGCTGAGTTGTATTGGAGTTCATAGGAGAACATCACGATTGGGTTCATCCTTACTTTACCAGCAGTGCTTAGCATTTTTTGTTCATCTTACTTGGATGTTTTGTGAGATGGGAGGTAAGTGGTCATACAACTACCGTTTTGTAGGGTGCTGCTTCCAGGATTTGTGCAAAACAGCACACAACATCCTTCTGTAGTTCTCGAAAAGCTTTTTCTCCTGGCATTTTGTCAAAGTCTAAGTGATGCAACCATACAATAGAGCTGCCATAGAGCTTGGAAGAATTATCAGTTTTATCTTATCAGAGAGATCAGATTTCTGTATGGTCATTAACTTAGTGAGAAGTAGTGAGAGATGAGACATATTAGAAATAAAATGAAAAGAATCTATTCTCTTTTATGGTTGGTTCATATCCTTGATATGTCATGTATTATATCCTTTTATGGTTGGTTCATATCCTTGATATGTCATGTATTAGAGTTGTGGTTGAGAAGGACCATGAGGGCAAAGGTTTATCACATATTGTAGTTAGCTGTTATCATGTAATGTAATTGGGTGAACTTCGGCTACCATGTCATGTTGGCATTCCAAGTGGTTTGCATCTTCATTGAGGTTGCTGCTGTTTGGTGGTCAGTCAGCATCTTGGTGAGGCTTCTACTAGCCTGTCATACCAACTGTCATGGATGGTTGAGCTGCTTGCTGGGTGCATTCTCTTTCTGCTGTTGGGATCCTTTTAGCCACTGGGTCAAATAAGAATGTCTTATATACCACACAAGTTGCTCAAATCAGTTCAAAATTGATTTGCTGAAAGCCACATAACTTGGTTCCTGATTGGTGGGAAAATATTTTTATCACCTTTTATTTTTCTTTTGTTTTATTTGCTCACAGTTAAATGGTTGCAAATATTGTTATATAATATAACAACTATATAATACTAATAGTTCAATTTGCACACAGTTAAATGGTTTCAAATATTGTTATGTAATACTAATAGTTCAATTTGCACACAGTTAAATAGTTTCAAATATTGTTATATAATACTAATAGTTCAATTTGCTCACAGTTAAATAATTTCAAATATTGTTATATAATACTAATAGTTCAATTTGCTCACAGTTAAATAGTTTCAAATATTGTTACGTAATACTAATAGTTCAATTTGCTCACAGTTAAATGGTTTCAAATATTGTTATATAATACTAATAGTTCAATTTGCTCACAGTTAAATGGTTTCAAATATTGTTATATAATACTAATAGTTCAATTTGCTCACAGTTAAATGGTTTCAAATATTGTTATATAATACTAATAGTTCAATTTGCTCACAGTTAAATGGTTTCAAGTAAAGAAAATGATTAAACATTTCTATGGGACCCTATTAAGTACTACCACTACGGGTCAGAGTGAACTAGAGAGTATTGGCAATAAAAGGGTACTCCATAGAACAATAACTTCACCATCAGATAGTTTAGTGTCATATATAGGACACTTGATGGGGAGTGTCTTTTCTCTCTGCAGAAATGTAAGCAACATATTCTACAACCCCAGCTGATTGGGCTGGTGGCGTCGTGACTAATGTAATGGGCTGAAACATTGCAGTAAGTGAGTTTGAATTCAAGTTGCATAATTATATTCCCTTTCGGACTAATATCCTTAGGAAATGAATGAACCTCTTTATCTCCTAGATATGGGTTAAATAGGAAGTAAAAAGTAAAGTTGGTGACTTTAGTCAAGGGTGACAGGAAGGCTCCCTTTTCAATAGCTTCCACACCGAGGTGTAAGGGAGGGCGTTACTCCATTACCTGGATTGCTCCACTTTACCTTTGATCCTTACCTTATAATGCTGAGTGTTAAACAAAGTGGCACCAAGTACCATTTTTTGAGTCTTTGGTATGACTCGACCTGGGATTGAACCCTGGTTTGCTGGACCATTAAACAAAGATAAAAGATCCATGATCATAGTAACTATGTTAAAATTGTAAGTGACAATTTTCTGATTTTTGTCCTCAGTATTTTTTTTTTTTTTAACATATAAAAAACAAAAAAATTAAAGTGTCTAGTCATTTTTAAAATCTTTTGCTTGTTGAAAAGAAAAATAGAGAGAAAATACATTTTAAATTCTATCTGTAGGTTATATGCTAGTTGGACTGACACTATTTTAGTAATTAAGGATGAAAATTAACAAACTTAGAGAAATAGTACTTGCTCAAAACATTAATTATTCTGATAAAAAAAAAACTGTTTACAATATTCAAATGAGTAATTACAGAAAAAAAAAGAGAATAGGAAAAGAATGAATGAATAATTCTTAAGAGATGGTTTTCTTCCTTCTCTGCTCAGTTGTTTACTTAAATGTTTTATTATGAAAAAAAATACTACTGACCATCAGCACAAAAACTACGTAGCAGCTTGCATCTGAAAAGCCTTACCAAGGACCACACATCACAGTAAAGCAACTAAACATTTGGGTAGTTGACTACTTACCTGATTTGTAAAAGAATAGTAGTGGTACTATCTAATCAGTAACTGGGAAGATAGGGGTGGGGGTTATACGTTTCCTAAGGCTATTAGTCTAAAAGTGAACTTAATAGCACAACTAGAAGTCTAACTTGCTTTCTCAATTCAGCACATTTGCCACTATACCATGAGGACTCCCTCAATCGATTTGGAACATAGTTTTATAATTTATTAAAGGATTTATTAGATCATATCTTTGATAACATTTTATTATTGGTTCGTTTGTTTGCTTGTGTTTTATGGCATATCAACCATTGTAGGTTATTTAATGCCAAATCCATTTTTATACAAATAGACAGTTCTATTTCAAACAATTCAGTTTAGCATAAGTACACAATTTAATTGTCAAAACATTTCTATTTCAAGCAATTCAGTTTAGTATAAGTATAGCTTTTGTTTACACACAGTTAAATGTCAAGATAATTCTATTTCAAACAATTCAGTTTAGCATAAGTACACAGTTTAAATGAAGTACATAGTTCAAATGTTAAAACAGCCCTACATCAAGCAATTCAGTTTAGCATAAGTACACAGTTTAATTCTATTTGACCCATAGACAGGACCCTATCAGGTGCTACCACTCCAGGACAGAGTGGCCCTGGGAGCAATGGCAATGAAGAGGTACTCTGCATTCTCCATTGATCCAGCATTACTGGAACCTCACCATGAGATTGTTTAGTGTCATATCCAGGACATTTGTTGGGGAAGGGATACCCCTTTGCAGAGAAGCAGTCAAAGTATTTTACAGCCCTAGGCAACTGGGAAATATTATTGGTTTGGTTTGTTTAATGGCATATCAACCTTTACAAGTTATTTAATGCCAAAGCTATCCTTATAGAAGAACAATAGTGATACTATATAACCAAAAGCTGGAGTGATAAAGGGATTCATATCTTTCCCAAGGGTATAGTCTGAAGGTGTACATAACAGCACTAATGCAGGTTGAACTTTAATTACCTGAGTAGCACACTCTCTCATGAAGTCAACACTTAGCTTTACAACCACAGTGAAGGTTCACTGTCTGATGGTACTTATCATCTTGCTCCTACATTATTGTAATCTAGACTGTCTACAACAGACACATGAAGTAGCTCAACCATTTCTACTCTGGCTACTTCTGCAGACTCCATCATATCATATGACTGGATAAAATCTCAGACACAAGCCCTATAAAGAACCCACACACTTCTGTAGAAAACCCAAGTCAGATAGGCTAGCCACTACAAAAACAGCTGTTACATAGAGAATTCTACCACAGCAAGGGCTCAATTTAGGGGATGGAGCCAAAGAAACACCTCAAAAACTGCCTGAAAGTGTCTCTAAAAACTCTGGGCTTTGACCTCAACTCCTAGAGTCACTTACTCTGGGCTGTTCAGTGTGCCAAAGCAAACTTAATGGGGTTGGTCATGAAACAAAGACGTAATGCACCATAGAGGTTCAGAAGAAATGAGACATGCACAAGGCCTGAACTCACTCCACCTACACTAAAACACCTACCCACATGCCCCAAATATGTGTGAGCCATAAGAGTCCGTACTGACCTCAGTCAATTACCTCCAGATCAACAGCCACTGACTATCCAACTATCAATGAAGTCATGGTAATTTTTGACTCAAAAGGACAAACACCATCATTATATACAGTGCGGTAATGGTTCACCAACTGAACTCTATGACCTTTCCTCCATAGCATGAATGTATGTTCATTTAATAAATTAACTCAAACACATACCATAATTATTTATAAGACACATTATTTTTTCCAAATTTTTCAATCCAAATGTTATTCATATACCCATTTACACAAGAACTATATAATTAATCTTCTTTTTCTGACCATATGCCCAATCATATACAGAACAGGATAACTAAATGTTATATTCATAGTCCAAACTAATGTGTTGTACAATGTTACAGAGAAATATCAACTGGAATGTGTGTTTGTTTATAATTTTGTTTCTATTGCACTTATTTTTGCCACAAGCTTCTTGCATTTTGGTATGAGCATATTTGTGTGTTTGCTCCAAACACTATAAATTTTGTGATTTAATATACAATGTAAACTGTATAAATTCTTTCTTTTAGTCAGTACCAACTGATAAAAAGGTGAACAAATGCTAAGTTTAGCTGTTACAAATCCTAATAAGTTGCCATGTATTACACATGAGAATTTTTTTCCCAGAGTTTCATAATTCAAAGTTAGTCACATGTTATACATGAGTGCATATTATACACAAAGAATTATGGTAGGCAATTAATGAGTAATAGTCTGTAAGGCTATCTTGTTAACTACTAGTCTGCTGGAAAGCTTTCAATACTGAATTATATATTGAAATATTCAGAAAGGGAAAAGTTCTTCACTTGGTATATCCATAGATAGGTACTTTTCAAAGTTGATTATCTCCATTCTAACATTTTGGGTAATCCCTTTGATGTTTTCATTTAGCAATTGTTTATCAAATCATGTGCAACTCACAAATGCTTACTGAAAATGGTGTTGCATTTGCAAATAGCAGAGACAGAAGATGCCTTATACAAGAAAAAAAAGAAATGTCTCAGAATACAAAACCCAGATAAAATCAAAAAAAGAAACACTGTTAGTCTGATATTCCAACAGACTATAAAAAAATGACACTTGCCAAAATTTGGCATGTTTAGTGAAAATCACCTTCAAAACGACAAAGTCCAGAAATTGAATATCTGAATGCAAAACACAAATCATCCTGACTGTATCTCTGGCAGTGGATTAAGAACCCACAAAAAGAAGGATTCTGGGTCTGACACTAAACAGTATCTTGTACATTTCTGAATATAAATTTCACTCCATTTGTTGATTCTATTGTTTCTTATAATAATAACAATCCTTAGTAAACAATCATAGCTTTAAGTAACTATTCTTAATACAAATAATTTACAGATATATGATATCAAGTATTCATATCTGATACTAATAATTTGCACATAGTTGTATGGTTTTATGTATTCGTATTTAATACAACTTATTATATAGTTTTAAGTAATCATTTGTATTTAATTAGTCATTTGTTTGCCCAAAACTATATGGTTCAAGTAACTATTCTTAATACAAAAAATTTACATGTATATGGTATGAAAAATTCCTATCTCATACAAATAATTTTTAAACAGATCTATTTGATCCATAGATGAGATCCTAACTGGTACTATGACTCTGGTTCAAAGTGGACCTGGGAGTAATGCCAATGAAGGAATATTCCACACTCTCCAAAACTGTAGCTTCACTTTTAGATGCAGTTTAGTTTCATACCCAGGATACCCCTTTGAGCAGGATAAAGTCTGCATATTCTAAGCCCTGCCAACAGAGCAAAAATTAAATTAAAGAATTCTTGGAAAGTTATATCTGGTATCAATAACAAACTTTAAGTGTCTTATAGATTTTTAGCCTCTCCTTGCCAAAAATGTTGCTTAAAATCTGAAAATCTTGATATTATAAGGTTTTTCTCCAGTGTGAGTTAACAAGTTGCTTGAGATTGAACCTAAAGGTAAATTTTGATTAAAAAAAACTTACATCTGAAAAGTTTTTACTCAGTGTGTGTCATCATCTATCTTATGAAGTTCAATAAAACTGATCACAATAAAGTGTTTTCTCTTCAGTATGAGTTCTCATGTTCCACAATAGAATTACTGGTGACTGACAATCCACAGACATTATAAAGATTTCTTTTAGAGTGATTGATTTTAATGGCATGTCAACCCATCTAGGATCATTCTATGCCTAGAGATTAGATAATCATATTGACTCTATATTAATATTTACATTTTTATAAAATTGTGACATACTGCTACAAATACAGACATGCCTACTATTCTGACAAGTTAAAACCATTTAGATTAGCATTACACACATTAGAACTATTGTTGTCATCTTTACTACTTAATGCAAGGCTTTTCAAAGTGGTCCATATAGATTCCTGGAGGAGATTAAAATTTTGGCAGAGTGAATAAAAGTATAGAGACCCATATGGGGTAGATTTATAATTTAGCATTTATAAATCCCTTAATAACAGAACAAAAACATCTGGATCATATTAACTAGTTGCCAGATATCATACACCTAGCAGAATGCCTGATTAGTTGTGATGGCCACAAGTGATGTGTTGTTAACATACAACCTATTCAAAACAATCATATAATTTAAATGAATGAAAAATTTGACACTGACTGAAAAAAATCCAGATCTTTTCAATATCATTAATGACATATATCATATTTTCATGAAAAAAAAACCCATCAAAAACAATATTTTAAACAAACTATTTTATAAAAATACTGAATTCTAAAATATCCCTTTTCATAATAGGTTATTTCATAATAGGTTCTATTTCTAACAATTCAACTCAACAAAGTAATTTGTTTGCACACAGTTTAAATGTCAAATAGTTCTATATAACCCATAGATAGGACCTTATCAGGTACTACCACTCCGAGTAAGAATGGATCTGGGAGCAATGGCAATGAAGGAGTACTTCACATTCTTCAGAGCTCCAGGACTGGAGCCTCACCATCAGATTGTTTAGTGTCCTATCCAGGACACTCATTGGAGGGGTTACCCCTCGGCAGAGATGTAGTCCGTGTACTCTACACCCCCAGCCAACTAGGCTATTTTCTTGTCATAAATCATTAAATGGTTTCTATCCTTAGAGTTTAATGTGACAATGTTCACTTACCTGAAGTAAAGTAAGGCAGATTGGGTTCTCTTGATTTGGTTTGGTGACCAGTCAAGAAGAAAAACTCTGAATTCAAACCAGCTTTATTCTGCTTAAAAATTGACCTTGTGTCACATTCTGTTCATGGTGGAGGGGATGGGTAAATACATACCTGAAGTAAATGCAAGCGCCCACCATAAAAGACGTGTTGTATAGTTATTTACTAAGCTTGGGTGTGGCACAAGGCCTCCAGTGAAAATTGAACTCACTGTCAACTGTCTGTCAATCTAGCTTGTAAATTACACCATGTAAAGTGACCTTATTTACTAAACTTATCAATTCAAATATCAATGTGGTACTGATATGTGGGCCAAATGTCCCAAAGGCTGGAAACGAGAAGGGACAGATCCTTTCAATTCTAAGATATGGCTTATATGACCATTTACCATAGTAATGGCAATGAAGGGGTAAGATTAATTTATCTTCTAACCATTTTTTGTAGCTCTAAGATCATTGCACCAGTGAGTTACATCTGAATACAAATTATTTGTTTATTTTGTATTTTTTATTACCTTTTTTTAAATTTATGATTCCATCATATCTATTTTAAAAAAAAATTAATTTTATACCATAACATAAACTATGGACGATGAAATTCAAAAGAAAAATAAATAAAAAGTATGCACTGACTTTTTAGAATTTGTACCCACTAAATTTAACATTTGTTCAACTTTTTATCCAGTTCGTAACAACTAAAAGATAGAAATTTATACAGTTTGTGACAATAAGTTCACCCTAAGAGAAACAAATTATAAACAAACACACATTTCAGTGGCTTTTTTCTATAGAGGCATAAAACAGAAGTGTTTGTTATACATTACTAAGTTTGAATCATAGATATAACTAACATATAGTTATATCATCCTGAATATGATGACGCACATAGCCAAATAAAAAGTTAATATTAGTTCTTGTGTATAAGATGCACCCCAAACTTTTAGGCTGTAGAATGTAGAAAAAAGTGTATGTTATACACAAATAATTACAATAAATGCATAGCATATGCATAAATTGTATATATGTTTGTCATAGGGTAAAATCATATGCACTTTTTCAAAAGTTTCCTGGATAGTTTCTTTTGTCATTGTTCTTTTTGCTTAAACCAATGGGAAAATTTGAGGGAACCATGTGTGAATTTGCAGCTGAACTAACTCTTAAATTTGTTTATTCACTTCCTACTGTTGATTTTACTTGAATAACCCTCTTTTATCAAAGAAATATCAGCTACTATGTATTTAGTCCACAGTTAATAATGGGCTGATAACGCTTTTTTGCACATTGTTCCACACACATACCTGTCAAACTGCATTTCATTTTATCAGTTCCTGGCAGTTAATAAACTTGTTGATGCACCTCAACTTTTTCTTCAGAGTTTTAATTGTGAAAAGGTGTTTAGCTCACTGTCAGAGACAATGCACACATTTCCTTGAAATGAATGCACATCAACAAGAACCTCATAGTCAAATCATCCCTTTTCTATTTCTACTTTTAAAGAAGATGTTAGTATGAGTTCATTGGTTTCACCTATTTGAGAGTTTTCCCAGCAAGTAGCATCTATTCTTTCTGTATCTTCATATGCATTTTCCATTCTAACAATTTCTTTTCTAGAACATATAAACTGTGGATCAATTTCTACCATGAATGTTTTTCTTCCAGCTACAAACTTGGATGAGAGTTAATAAATAATTTACTTAGTCTTTGGATTTCTGTTTTGTTGTTCCTTTGTAATACTCTGTTATATCTTCATCCTTCATTTATCATTTTGTAACCCTTTGCCTAAAATGGCCAATGGACTTCACTTATAGGAACTTTGAGTATTGACAAAAAGAAGAAGATATCCTTTGTAGAATGTCACAGCCCCACTTAGTATAAAAAGATGCCATTTTGATCACACATATACAACACAGGCAATAGCTTATCAGCTGTTAAAAACTAAAACACAGAAACTTTGATCCTAAGTATAATGCAGATTCTACACTCATTAGAGAAGTTAAAAAGAAAAAGTCACACCATTCATTATAGGTATATTCAACTGCATGATTTAATCAATGAAGCTCACATAATAGTATTGAAAAGAACACAGCAATTTTTAATTTTTGGAAATATATTTTATTTGTTTTCTACATATACAGATCCTAGGCAGAGTTCACAGGTTTTACACTATTATCCAAGCAGAAGTTAAAGGGAGATTAACAAAGGTTAGTTGGGTTTCACAGCATATCAACTCCTGAAGGTTACTTAATGCCAAATTCTGTTTATGTATACATCAAATAGTTTGTGGGTTAACATGTGTTAAGATATGAATTACAGAAAAATTCTGTACCACAAACCTCACAGCAGAAATTTTTTCCTGTATGAGTCACCATATGATGCTTGAGAGTAGAACTATGTAAAAGTTTTGATCCACATCATTGCAAAGAAAACATTTCTTGCCAGTATATGTTACCATATGTTGTTTGAGATATGTATTACGAACAAAGGTGACACCACAAACTTCACAATAAGAAGGTTTCTCTCCAGTGTGTGTTAACATGTGTTGTTTGAGATGTAAATTCTGAGAAAAAGTTTTCTCTCCAGTGTGTATCAATATGTGTTGTTCAAGATATGGAAAGTTTATATCCACAAATTTCACAAAAGACATGCTTTCTTCTTGTGTTCCGTGTCATGTTAAAAGTCCCTTTCTAAATATGTACTGACATTTATCAGAATAAACATGTATAACTAAAAAAGTTTGATTCACAAACCTCACAAGTAAAAAGGTTTACTTCAGTTACAAATTCCATATCAAAACCCACACAATTGCTCAGTGCAAATTTTCAAGTTGCTAATCCAAAAAAGAACAAATCAGAAACTGGAAAGGAATTAAAAAAACAATAATACTCAAAAATTCAATAAATGAAAAGGCAATTATAATTATCATTTTAACTAGAATTTTTACCATCTTAATTTCAGTGCCTTTTCACTGCAACTTCCAGGCTGTCAGTTCACAACTATTTGGGTGCAACATATGGATACTGTCAAAAATTAATAATTGATAATGCTTTATCTATGAACTTGAATATCTACTTATATAAAAATTACAATGTGATTTTAAACAGGTTAGACGGAAAGAAAAATTGAAAAAGAGAGAAAGAACATAGTGATAGAAAGAAGAAAAAATCCAAAGAGTAAAAGAGAAAAAGAAGGAAAAAAGGAAAAATAAGGAAAAAGGAGAAATCAAAAGAGAGAATGAGATTAAATGCTAATCTATACATGAATAATTTATTATGGACTACAGTCAGCAGATTCTAAGCCCTGCCAACAGGGCTTATAATGGTAACAATCATCAGAAATAGAATTATTTGGGTATATCAAAACCTTTTTGTTTTAGTTTCTTATTCAGAAGCATCTATCATTTACGCATCTAAAAACTATCTATGACACCATTATATTATCATCTTATAGACATTCAGCTGTACATTTTGGTTTATAACATTTCAATATACACCACTTACCATAGTTCCAACAGATAATTCCAACTTAAACTTGTGTTTGGTGAACATGCAAGGTACAACGCAGTCCACGTAACGACTCGCTGTTACGGACTGTTCTACCACTGCAACACCTGACTCACGTATGACCCGTCGTACGAGTCAACAACCCGATCGACACACCCTTGGTTAACCACAACATACCGTCACAACCAGGGATATCGATCTTAACCTCGATCGACCATTTAGCTGTACTCAACGACCAGCACCGACCATCTAGCTGTACTCAACAACCAGCACCGACCATCTAGCTGTACCCAACGACCAGCACCGACCATCTAGCTGAACTCAACGACTCGACCGACCTCAGCTTACCAGCATCCAACATCTAGCTGTACTCAACGACTCGACCTACGCCAGCGACCCTCGTCGAACGCCCAGCTGCGAACACATACAACCGCCACGGACATTTACATTCACGCTTGTAAAATCCGACTCAACATTACAAGAGGTGAAAACGAACACCTCCCTGAAACTTCAGGAGTTCCCAGTACCTCTCAGCGACGGAAGACTGTACTGCGACATCAGCCAGGCCAACCCAAGGCCCTACGTCCCCCCGGCATTACGAAAACAAGTATTTCGACACTTACACGGATTGTCACACCAGAGTAAACGTGCGACCGTCAAACTCATTGCTGAACTCTTCGTCTGGCCCAACATGAACACAGACATCCGCGAATGGGTCTCTACGTGTCTAAAATGCCAGCAGTATAAAATCCACCAGCACACAAAATCTCCTATTGGCACCTTCAGCAGTCCTGACGCACGCTTTTCCCACTTACACATCGACCTGGTCGGACCAATGCCAATGTGTCAGGACTACCAATATCTATTGACGGTGGTGGACCGCTTCTCACGATGGCCCACTGCTGTACCTATCAAGGACATCTCAGCAAGCACTGTTGCCAAGACCATTCTGAAAGAATGGATAAGTACGTTTGGTACACCTCAAGTCATCACAACCGATAGAGGAGCACAGTTCCAATCATCCCTCTTTCAGGAATTCTCGAACCTACTCGGCGTCAAACACATAAAAACGACTGCTTACCACCCACAGGCTAACGGCCTTGTTGAGAGGTTCCACAGATCTTTAAAAACCTCTTTGGCCGCTAGAACTGACTCAACAAACTGGGTGGATGAATTGCCTCTGATCCTCCTCGCATGGAGAAACACTGTCAAGGAAGACATTGGGTGTTCGCCTGCCGAACTTGTCTTCGGCACACCGCTCTCACTCCCGGGTGAATATTTCAACGACTCCCTCGACACAGCTTCAAAGCCATCAACCCCGTTCATCCAGGAGCTCCGCCACAAGATGGCACGTTTAAAATATACTCCTCCTCGACAGCAACAGACAGGCACATTCATACCACAACATCTCCGGGACTGTAAGTACGTTTTCGTACGAAACGACACCGTAAGAAAACCGCTCACACCAGCTTACCAAGGTCCATTTAAAGTGATACGACACTCCAACAAACACATCACGATTAGGCGCGGTAACACGACCGATACTGTTTCTATCGACAGGACTAAACCAGCGTTTTTGGAGAACCAACACCCCACCGAATCAACGACACCTTCTTCCGAAAGTACTCCAACGCCATCACGTCAGCAAACCCGATCTGGAAGGAAGGTCACTTTCCCTAGCAACCTACAGACCGATTATTACTACTAATTGATGGACGATCAATTATCTAGGGAGAGGGCCTTGCCGCGACCGGCCGACAAACCCTTGCCGCGACCGGTCGATAAACCTAAACATATCAAATTACACGCCCGAGTTAGGACGATTATATCCGAGTACGACCGGAACTGACTAAGCCCTTTTTTCTTTCTAAACGACCTTGACATCTAGTTATAGCTAAAAGAAAAGGGAGAATTAAAATTAATAACATTCACGAAACACTTCGGCCAAAAATTACCTGATAAGACTTGAACTAATAGTCGTCGCCAGCCTATAGCAGGTTAGGAAAATACTTTACGGCTACACTCATTTTTTATCAAAGAATTTTATATCCACGCGGCTGAGCTGTGTGTCACAGCACTTCCGTGATATCAACAGGCCCTTTTCAACCCTCGTTGGCACGCTCCTAGCGAAGCTCATTAAGGAGGAATCCTGCATTCTGTGCGGTCGCATTCACCTTAACTTCAGACGTTGATCCCACTTCTCGTGGTAGATCCCCCTTTTTTTTTTCCACCTACATAGGTATGCACAAAGGTCCTTTTTAGGACCATAAGAGGTCTCTGTCTGTGGGTCAGAGCATCTCTGGCGGTCAGTAATGATCAGTCGAAGTAGACGGCCAGGCGGCAAACACAAAGACGGATTCTAAGACCAACCGGTCTTAACTCTCACTCGGTTCCGATAGTCCGATAAGCTGCGCAGCGCTAATGGCACGGTCCAGCCTTTAGCTACTCCTTCGCTATCTGCGCAGCGCTAAGATAACACCCATCTTAGCCTGGTCTTCTGGCCTGTCCGCTCGTCCGCACGGCTTTGACCCGACAAAGCCTTCGCTCTTGTCCGCTCGTCCGCACAGCTTTGCCCCGACAAAGCCTTCGTTCCCGTCCGCTCGTCCGCACGGCTTTGACCCGACAAAGCCTTCGCACTAGTCCGATACGTCCGCACGGTTTTTACCCGACAAAGCCTTCGCTCTTGTCCGCTCGGCTTTGCCCCGACAAAGCCTTCGTTCCCGTCCGCTCATCCGCACGGCTTTGACCCGACAAAGCCTTCACACTAGTCCGATACGTCCGCACGGTTTTTACCCGACAAAGCCTTCGCTCTCGTCTGCTCGTTC
The DNA here is from genome assembly GCA_963585895.1 of Sepioteuthis lessoniana. NCBI lineage: Eukaryota > Metazoa > Mollusca > Cephalopoda > Myopsida > Loliginidae > Sepioteuthis > Sepioteuthis lessoniana. The sequence goes on from OY757908.1 coordinate 72,686,022, forward strand.
GCACGGCTTTGACACGGCAAAGCTTTCGTTCCCGTCCGATACGTCCGCACGGCTAGGGGGCCCAGCAAGGCCCTAGCCTTTCCTCGACCTCGACGCTCTTGCAAGGTACAACGCAGTCCACGTAACGACTCGCTGTTACGGACTGTTCTACCACTGCAACACCTGACTCACGTATGACCCGTTGTATGAGTCAACAACCCGATCGACACACCCTTGGTTAACCACAACATACCGTCACAACCAGGGATATCGATCTTAACCTCGATCGACCATTTAGCTGTACTCAACGACCAGCAACGACCAGCACCGACCATCTAGCTGAACTCAACGACTCGACCGACCTCAGCTTACCAGCATCCAACATCTAGCTGTACTCAACGACTCGACCTACGCCAGCGACCCTCGTCGAACGCCCAGCTGCGAACACATACAACCGCCACGGACATTTACATTCACGCTTGTAAATACGACGAAATAAATTGTCATTTGTAATTATCATTACCTCGCCTTTGTCCCTTCCTATTGCTTTGGCTGTTCCTCATTCACATAATTCATTTGCGGGGTCGACATATTCATCGGCTCCGCAACAAACATACTTAACAAATTAATATAAAATAATAAAACTGTAATATAAATTAAGTATTATATTAAAGTGTTGAATTTAAAGTTGTATTCTATTAGAGTGGGTACTTCAGTAAGGTTCGAGAGCTCAGTTTTCCCTACTATTTTACCCATAACTGGATAGAGAAGAAAAGGGATTCATGCCTTTCACAGAAAAATTAGTTCAAAGTAAATGCCAACAGTCAAAATGAGAATATGAATTCTGCTTAGAAATTCCATTTTCTGTTTCAATAACCATTTTACTAACTACACATCTACTTATAACTATGCAAAATATGATAGGTTTATCTATTCAACACTTTTTGATAAAACAAAAATATAGCATAACATCTTTTGTCCATCACAAAATAACAGTTTTTCTAGATCAAGTTTTATTAATTTAAAGATGATAAGAATATAAGTTTACAAGAAACAAGAACTTTGACCAAAATTATAGGAAAATGACACTCTAAATCTTATATCTCTTCATAGTTCAGATATTGGTACTTCTCTAGCTTTACTTGGGGGGGGGGGTTAATATGCATGAACTTGGCTTGATATTCTATTAGGCTTTTTAAAAGTTTGATATAAAAGGTTTATTCTAACAAAAATAAACAAATGAACAAAATCATCAGAAAAAAATTAAATGTTTGAGTCATTATATGTACTTAGGATTCCAACGGATTAACCAATACACAACAACAGATCTCCTTCTACATCGTAGCATTTTTATTTTCCCTGCGCACCGGTTTTTCCCCAAGGGCAATAACTCTAAACGGTGAAAACCCTGGTTCAGTTCCTCATGCAACAATGTTTATCATAAATTGTGGTATATAAGTGACCTAAAGATTTTTAACTAAAAATTCTAATTTTTGGTCGTTGTTTGGGTTTTATGGCATATCAACCTTTATAGGTTATTTAATGCCAAATTCATTTCAAACAATTCAGTTTAGCATGAATATATAGTCAAAAACATTTCTATTTCAAGCTATTGAGTTTAGTCAAACAGTTCTAATTCAAACACTTAAGTTTACTATAAGTATAGATTTTGTTTAGACAGTTAAATGTCAAAACAGTTCTATATTAAACAATTCAGTTTAGTGTAAGTACAGTTTCAATGTCAAAAACTGTTCTATTTCAAACAGGTCAGTTTAGCATACAAAAACAGTTCCATTTCAAACTATTCAGTTTAGCATAAGTATCAGTTTAAATCTATGTACACAGTTTTATTGCCAAAAACATTTCTATTTCCAGCTTTTCAGTTTAGTCAAACTGTTCTATTTAACCCATGGATCAGGTGCTACCACTCTGGGCCAGAGTGGACCTGGGAGCAATGGCAATGGCAATGAAGGGGTACTCCACATTCCCCAAAGCTCCAGCATTATTGGAACCTCACCATCAGATTATTTAGTGTCATATCCAGGACACTCACTATGGGGGTCTTTCCCCTTTGCAGAGATGCAGTCGGTATATTCTACAGCCCCAGCTGACTGGGCAATCAAAATTCTGAGTTAGACCTATACTTTCTGTATAAGTCAACCACCAAATATACAGTATTCTACTTTATTGTTGTAGTTATTGTTTACAATCAGTGCATCAGATATTAGAAAGGATGTTTGATATAGCATTAACATAACAGTTAATTTGTATAAGTTTTATTATTTTAATAATGTTAATTTGTTAAATATGTTCACCAAACACAAATTAAAGTTGGCAATCATTATAGTAAGTGGTGTATATTGATTGTTAGGAGTAGTCTTCTACTACTTGACTACATGGTAGTAAAGGTTTGGATTATAGTACTGCTGGATAAGTTGACCCCTAATTTTGTAGAGATCTTTTTCAGGCTTAAAAGATCAACATGCCACAATTTACATTATTTGATAATTTAAAAAATAAGCTGAGAATTTTTCTGAAAGAAAAAAAGTTAAAAATATCAAGCTTAAAATGATATCTCTAATTATTTTTTCCAGCATTTTTGGTATTCATTTTACAAAAAATCTTCAACTCTGGAACATGATTTAAAATTGGTGAGTGCGGGTTGGTCTTCATTATCCTTCCTTTAACTTTGCTAGTTCCATTCCCTGACCCTATATTATACCTTTCACCACATCATTGCATTTATTTTGAAAATTCCTCATACTACATTCAAAACATATGAGTCACTCTATGACTATCTAAATCCCATATTTGGATATGTTGTGAGGGAGGGAAGAATAACTGAAATTTTGGTGCAATTATTTTTTCTTTCCTGTTCCTTATACTGTCTTAAGGGAAAAATGTTCATCATATTCTATTAATATATTTTGAAGGCATTTACAAAATAAAGAATAAAACTGCCAAAAATGAATTACTGAATATGGATTTTCATCCTTTCATTTAATATTTGGAACTTTTAAACTATTTTTTGGCCATTATTTCATAACGTTCACACATATGCTAGTAACATGAAAATGAAAAAAATGTAAAGAGGTTTGAATATCCTGGATATTCCGCTAAGGAATTGTCTGCAATATTGTAAAATGGCTAACAGTAAGTGACTTTCAGAATGTCAATTTCCTCAGTGGGATATTCTAAGCAAGTATCTAATTTTTTATTAAAATAAAAATAAAAACTTGCATATAAAAGGGGCAGAACGAAATGACCATAGCAGTCATGTAGTTCGTAGGCAGATCAATCTCGGTCTGACACCTCTCCAGGTGTCAGGTAGCACTTCGTCCGGCCGTGTTATCTGCGGCACGGATCTGGCCGAGTGTGTCTCGGTACCTGGAGATTTCCTTCGGCCTCAAGGGGCCTTCCCCCCAGGCTTTTACCTCCTTCGGGAGGGTTGGGTTAATCGCCCAGCGCCTGAGTCGCCCCTAATCAGGGGAATGCCGACGGGGCCGTAGGCATTTTTGGGAAATGCCGGGCGCGTGTGGGCTACAGCCCTGCGCCCGGACCCACCATAAAAAAGGCCTTGTGCCACACTTGCCCGTTGGGTGGGGCGAGCAACAAATACCGCAGTCATGTAGTTCGTACACCTCCTGAAGAGGTTGTAAAACGTCTGAAACATGCGTTGAAGAAAAATGAATTAATTAAAAACAAATTCTCCTGTGGGCCTATTCATTTTGAAGTATTTACTTTTTTCTCTCATTGGACCAACAATATATATACATATATATATATATATGTTTGAAATTGAATGATAAAATATTTACCGTGCTCTACGCACAGCGACGAAGAGCAATATTAACCGGCTCAGCAAAAAGTCGTGAGTTTTTATCCTGTTTTTGTTATTCTATTTCTTAGTTGAACGTGCATCTACGAGAGTTATCTTTCCCTTATTTTTATTTTGAAACGTTAACGTGACAGAAAGTCATAGATCGTTTCAATACTGTATTTATATTGTAAATCGGACATTCACACATTCATCGTTTTTTGTTTGTTTTATTTTTTCTTAGACGGGATTAATCTAGTTCATGAGTGCTGTGCTGTAAAATTTAATTGTTCACTGCTCCGTAAAAAATTCAAATAAATGAAATGAAGGAAATTATTTAAGTTTACTCTTATCTAGACGGTGAATGTAAGCATTACTTTTCTATATACATTTTTTATATAGTAAATGCATTTATTCAGCGGGATATTCTAGACAAAAACTCAATTTATTGTTATTGGAATAAAAATAAAAACTTTAAAGGAATTTGCTTGATCCATAGAACGGATCCTAACAAATACTACGAATCCTATTCAGAGTACACTTGGGATATTTCATATTATCTCGTTTAAAGTACTTGGATGAGTGCGAAAAAGAAAAAAAAAAAAAACCAGCTCAGTACATTTAAATTTTTTTAAAAATTGTTCCTCGGATATATTGCAAAATTTCTGCAACTCAACCAAATGTAAGAAAATTTGTATACTCATCAATACTATAAAATCTACTGGTCAAAATCTTATTTATTTGCAATGAATTATACACATTTTCATTGTATTCATTTTTTGTTTTTTTTTTAATAATTTAAGTTGTATCAATTTTAGTTATTTTCCAAGTCCCCATGCACCGCAAGAAAAAGTGGGGGGGGGATTTTTACCGAAATATAAAGAATGACTTTATAGGCAAGAAGAATTTAAGAAATTCAACGGCAGACAAATGACAAAAGATATTTCATATTACGATTATTTACTCACTTACCTTAGAAAATATAATCTCAGTAGTAAGACAAGGAAATGAAGTTAAGGAAATATACCAGTTCCTTTATCTTTTTTATTTTTAAAAAATCAATTATCCAAATTCGAGACTAGCACCGAGTAAGTATCAGTTACCTTAAGGACATCAGTATCGTTGTGCAATTTAAAAATTAACCTCTAAAATATTAAACAATGAAATGTCAAAACAACATAATGATAAGTGCATAAGTCAATTGCACTCGTCATACCATAGAAAAATCTCAAAATGGAGTAGATTAAACGGTGTAGACCAGCAATAATTCCCTTCCTGTTCGGTAAGCACTCGAAGGCCTTTAGATCAGACTAAGCAAAGCTTAGTAAATATTTACAATATGAAGTACAATAAATAAGTAAATGAGTATTCGAATTAAATTCGAATAAAAAATAAGAAAATGCCATTTTAAAATTTGTTTTCATTCTTTATCTTTAGGTTTTACTTACTTTTATGTAGAAGTTAGATTCCAAATTATGCAAAAGAAAAGAAAAACAGGTTTCGGTTCATAGAACCGTAATATGAGCTTTCTTAAAGTTGTTTTGGTCTCCGAGTTTGTTTACTCTCGGTAATGACAAAATATTTTACTACTTCTAAAATATGGTGATCCAAAAAGCATTATAATCTGGGGTTTTTTACGTTAGTAATTTTTCTGAATTGGAATGGCTGTTTTTTTCCCAATTAGTATTTTTTTTTATTTCAATGTATTTACTCGAGATTTGTATGAAGGTAATTGTTTTCCATACTGAAATTATTTATCACATTTTTCCCCCTTAATCTGAGACTGGTCATTGGTCACATGAAATTTTGATACTGTTAATAGCATTATTTATTTAATTTTAGTGGAGGCGTCCGTAGGATGTGACACACGATCAATTTTTAAGTGGAGTTTATCAGGTTTGAATTCAGAGTTTTCCTTTTCCTAGACACGTTGCCTAACCAAGGCTAAAGAACCCGGTCTGCCCTACTACTTATAGCTGAAGGGAGAATAACTGGATTCATATTTTTCCCAAGGGTATCAGAACTATGTGAAATGTAATCAGCCTAGTCCAGCTTTCAACTCGGAGCCCCAGTGTCCATTTCCCATTACGATAACCCTGACACGACGGGCGTACAGGTTTTTTTTTTGTTTTTAAAAAAGAAACGACACTACACAAATGTACTTTTTTTTGTTGTCATTCAAAAAATAATTTGTAACTGAATGAAATTTATATAGTTCTTGAAAATATTTTTCATTCATTCATTGAATGTGGAGTAAACATAAATTTAGTTAACAAGCTTATATCAAATTTAAATCATAATGTAAATATTAGGTTGGTGGTGTTTTAGGATGTATCAACTCTTATGAGTTCTTTAGGCAAAAATTTCAAATGAGCCAGAGTTCATTGTTGGCAATGGGTTAGGGTTCAATGGTTCAAGTAGTGCTAATTAAATTAGTAATTCTAAGTTAATTTGTTAGATTTTTATGGCATATAAACCCTTGTGGGTTATTTAATGCCATATCCTGTTTTTGCATATATGATTTAAAAGTGAATAGTTTGTAGATAACATTTTTAAATGAGCCATAGCTCATTTGTTCGCACACAGTTAAATGGTTTAAAGTATTGTCATTTAACATTTGTAATGTTGGTTAGTTGTGTTTTATGGCATATCAACCATTTTAGATAATTTAATGCCAATGGAGTTAGTATATTCTACAGCACAAGATGACTGGGATGGTGAATATTAGAGCAGTCTTTAAAAGATATTTTTACAACTTTTTACAGTCTTTAAAGTGAGATCTAAATTTTAGCCTGATATTAGAGGGTCACACCACAAGTGCAATTACCCAGTTAGCAGGGGCTGTAGAATACACCGACAGCATCTCTACAGAAGGGTAAGACCCCTACCTCCAACAAGTGTCCTGGATATGACACTAAACAATCTCATGGTGAGGTTCCAGTAATGCTGGAGCTTTGGGGAATGCAGAGTACCCCTTCATTGCCATAACTCCCAGGTCAACCCTGGACCGGGTGATAGTACCTGATAGGGTCCTATCTATGAGTCAAATAGAACTAAACTACGTACTTAAGCTAGATTGAATCATTTGAAATAGAACTGTTTTGATATTTAAACTGTGTACTTATGAACTTTTTGATATTGAAACTGTACTTACGCTAAACTGAATTGCTTGAATTAGAACTGATTATTTGTATAAAAATGGATTTGGCATTAAATAACCTACAAAAGTTGATATGCCATAAATTCAAAACACACACCTACAAGTGCAATAAAAACTTGTGTGTGTAAATAGATGGCTTTGGCAAAGTCTTGGTCAGCTGGCACACCTACAATTTCCAGTTACAAAAGTCAACAAATAGTTCTGGTAAGTATTAGATGATACTTGAGAATATATAGTTGCTGTCACATGCATTTACAAAGAAAAACTTAAGTTTTCATATAGATAATGACAAGATTAATAACCATGAAAAAAAGGGTTATAAAACTAGCAGTTTTTTTTTTTTAGATTTGAAGAACCAAATAGAGAATAATAAAAGTATTTTTTTTTTTTACATATATTTATTCAACCACTTATTTTATGTACATATGTAAAGAATATATATGTATAACAATATTTCAACTATAAAATAAAACAGGATAAAAACTAATGACTGAGTTACACATGGCTGATTCTCTGGTAAGTCTTCTGATTTCAACTAAAAACATTTTATTTATACTTCAGACACCATGTTAATTTTGGCTCACCTTAAGATCAGTTACATGAAACCCAGTCATGAGTTTTTACTGTTTTATTTTATTTTATATTTGCAATATAATGATATTGCTCTGTATATTTTGCATAGAGAGCAGTGTATTTTACTGATTTAAAACATTTTTAGCATTAAATTTTAATTAATATATTTCATTCTTGATTTAATAAACATATTTTTTTCATTCTTGATCTCATATATTTCTTGACCTAATATATATATATGTATATATGTATATATATATATATATATATTAGGTCAAGAAATATATGAGATCAAGAATGAAAAAAATATGTTTATTAAATCAAGAATGAAATATATTAATTAAAATCCTGGACGAGACTGATTGCATTTCACATAGCACTAATACCCTTAGGAAAGGTATGAATCCAATTATTCTCCCTCCAGCTATGGGTAAATAGTAGGACAGACTTGGTTCTTCAGCCTTGGTGGGGCAACTAGTCTAGGAGAAGGAAAACTCTGAATTCAAACCTGTTAAACTCCGCTTAAAAATTGACCTTGTGTCATATCCTGCCTGAGCGGAGGGATTGGTAAATATATATATATATATATATATATATATATATATATATATATATATTAATTCTTGATCTAATATATATGTATTTTCATTCTTGATCTAATATATATATTCATTTGTTATATATATATATATATATATATATATATATATATATATATGAAATGGAAATGCATTGTGGTATCTGGGTTCAGTTTATAAAAAAATTGTCCACGGTTTTGCTTCCAAGCACTTTTGATCATACTGCTGAAATATGAAAAATCCTTACCAATAACACCAAAATCACACATAAAAGTAATTACAAAAAATACAAAAATCCTCAAAGTCATCAGTATTAAAAATAAACTATACATAGATAAAATTACTTTCAACATTGGCACTAACATATTAATCATTTACAAGAACTAACATGATAACCAAAGCACTCCTACTAATAATAAACACTTTCAATAAAAACAGTATTACACTCCAACTGAACAAAAACAAACAATACCAACAAAAAAATAATAATCCTCTCAAAGAGGATCAATTGATAAGATCAAGAATGCTTGGGAGCAGAAGCTAGGACATCTCTATCAATTAGGCTCTGATACAAATAAACTTGCAAGAAATCTGGAGAAAAAACATAAGCAATATTTATAATTCTTCTGAAGACAATTGATATGATCGAAAGCACTTGGAAGCAGAACCTAGGCCAACTTTTCAATCAACTGGTCCCTGATACAAACAAACTAGCAAAAAAGCCAGAGAAAAAACATAAGCAAAGTTACATAACACTGGTTTATAAAGAAATTGAGGCAAGCACAAAAATACCCGTTTTTTACCTAATTTGAGGGTGCTGAATGCATATTTGAAATCCATTTTTACTCATCACCTCTAGTTTTTTAGATATGCATAGTGTGCATTTTGTGCATATATGGTACATAAAGGTGTATATGAATTCAGGGTTAATTCTAATATTGTGAGATTTATGGCTTATTTTTTAGTTATTATGCACTAAATGTAAGTGATAGCATTACATTATATATATATATATATATATATATTAGTTAATCAAGACGGATTTTGACAGTTAAGGCAGCAGGTCTCAATCCACACTCTGGCAGTCATTGGAAGAGGTTGTCTCGCAGGCGGCGCAGGAGGTCGGTGTCCTTCAACTATCGTGTTACACATCTTTTGGGTTTACTAAATATTAGTATTACATTTTCAAATGCACATTTAGTTTTACTTTTTTATATTTTCAGATTCTCCAATGGCTTCAAGCACGTCAAAATGTCAAGGATGCCTCAACAAGGCCAATTCTTTCTGCTACATGTGTGGGGACTTCACAACAGTTGCACAGCGTCGAACCATCACTTCCCTCCTCAGAACCGCCTACTTTCACTATTTTGACTGTAAAATTGGTGATCAGGACAAGTCTTGGGCTCCACACATCTGTTGTAAACCCTGCTACAATGGACTAATTGCATGGTTTAATGGCAAGAAAGCAGCTTTCAACTTTGCAATCCCGATGGTTTGAAGAGAGCCACAAAACTATGCTGATGATTGTTATTTCTGTTCAACTAATATAACTGGTTTCAATGCATCTTCTAGGAAAAAGATCAAATATCCCAACCTTCGATTTGCTATGAGACCCGTTCCCCATTCAGATGATCTTCCTGTACCCACACCTCCAGTAAATAAGGATCTTCTTTCCTCATCAGATGAAGAAATGCCTTCAAGGGAGGATTCTGCCGAGTCAATATCTTTGGAAGATATTGAGTCTACATATTCAGGAACAAGTGGCAATGAGCCACACTGGATCATGCAAGAAGACCTGAATGATCTTGCTCGTGATTTGTATCTGTCAAAACAGCAGTCAAAGCTCTTGGCTTCTTGGCTTAAACAGTGGAACCTAGTCCAGGAAGATGTAAGGATCACCAGTTTCAGGAATTGGAACAAATAAGGTCATTGGTCTTCTTATGGGTATGCAAGTGGGCTTTACAAAGTACTGTTGTTTTCTCTGTCTCTGGGATAGTCGAGCTGTATCCCACCATTACAAGCAGAAAGACTGGGGGTCTAGAAGCACTTTTGTTCCTGGTGAACACATCCTCTGGTGGACATGAATAAGGTGCTTCTTCCTCCTCTTCACATCAAGCTTGGTTTGATGAAGAATTTCGTGAAGGCATTGCACAAAAATGGTGCTGCCTTCCAACACTTGTCTACTGTGTTCCTAGGTCTTAGTGCTGCTAAGCTCAAAGAGGGCATCTTTGTCGGACCTCAGATCCAAGATGTGCTGAAGGATACTGGTTTTGAGGAGCTTCTTAACTTAAAGGAACTGAGAGCATGGGAAGCATTCAAGTCAGTCTGTAGTGGCTTGCTAGGTAACACACGCATACCAGATTACCAAGCCTGTATTGAGAAGTTGCTAAAGTCTTACAAGGATATGGGGTGCTGAATGTCACTCAAGATTTATTTTCTCCATTCCCACCTCAACTTCTTCCCGCCAAATCTTGGAGCAGTGAGTGATGAGCATGGAAAAAGATTCCACCAAGACATTATGAAGATGGAGAGCAACTATCAAGGCAAATGGAACCCCGGCATGATGGGAGACTTCTGTTGGATGCTCTTGCGTGACATCCTGGAGGCAAAATACACCAGATCTTCTAAGAAAACACATTTTTGACTGTCTGTGGTACTATGAATTGTGTAATTGTGTCATCCAAGTATATTGATTCAATCAGTGTTCTTTATCTATCCTGTTTTATCGGTTATAAGCTGCTGCAACTCTTGAAATATGCACATATATTGTGTTTATACTAAAATGAGACTATTTAAAAGCCAGAAAACTAGAGGTGATAGAGCAAAACTATTTATAAATTTGAATTCAGCACACCCAAATTAACAAAAAACACCTATCCCCATTCTTACCACAGACCAAAAATTTTTTTTTGTAAACCAGTGTAATCTTTCACCAAACTTGTACAAACAATAACTTGCAGCCAAAATGTCCGATATATATATATATATATATATATATATATATATATATATATATATATATATATGTTCTTCAGCTGTAACTTATCTTTCATAAGTTATAATGGTGGATACAAGTATTGAGATTTTGGGAATTTCCACATATTTAAAAATGGGACACAAAGCTGCTGAGAGTGCTGACAATTGTTTTGGTTTGATGGCTAAAAAATTAAACAGTAAAAAATTGTTGCAATAAAAAGCAACAAGAATGAATGAATGAATGAAACTAGTTAAGATATATGACCTCAAAAACAAGAATATAAAACAACTTAGAATGTCACAGAAGCAAAGGAACTGATGATTCTAAATGATTGAAGTAGAAAATTTTTTATCCATTCAGTTTTGATCTGCTTCTACTAAGCATAAAAAACTTTAACAGTGGAAAGAATAAGGTATCCAGCAAAACATTTGATAAGCACTTGAGTCCTTAATGCTTCATTTTATTTCACATTGCATCTAAGAAGTATCTTAGATATCAGTGAATGGAGAACAGTTTCTTGTGACATATATACTACTTCATCAATGAAGTGAAATTCACTTCCAATTCAAAACCTGCACATAGAATATAAGTAAACTTATTAACCATGTCACTTTTTATTGGTGTTGTAATATATGACACTTGAGATGAGAATTCAGAGAAAAGGTTTTTCTCCAGTGTGTGTTAAAATATGCCTGCTGAGATTGGCACTACAAGTAAAGCTTGCTTCACAAACTTCACAATGAAAAGGTTTCTCTGCTGTTTGAGGTATGAAATATAGGAAAATGCAGATTAAAAATTATCACAGTGGAAATTCTTTTCTCCAGTATGCACCAATATGTGTTGCTTAAGTTGTACACTGAAACAAAATTCTAAACTACAAATGTGGGAATTTTTTTCTCTAGAATTGTTAAACATGTATTACTTAAGATATGAGCTGAAATAAAATTTGAAACCACAAACATGGGAAATTTTTTCTCTAGAATGGATTAATGTGTTGCTAAAAATGTGATCTGTTTGTGATGAGAACTATGAGCAAATTTTACATTACATAATTCACATGGATAAGATTCCTCTCTGGTGTTTATCATGATGTTTTTAAACTACTGCATATTGACAAAATTTCCTACAACAGACTTTGCAGCTGTATGGTTTCTTACCAGTGTGTTTTGGTATGTGCTATTTTAGATGTGTGCCACAAATTCCACATAACAATTTCTTCCAGATGTGTATCAATTTATGTTGCTTGTAATCTGATTTCTGAGAAAATTTCTTGACACAAATCTCAGTGAAATGGTTTCTTCCCAGTATGCATTATTTTGGTTAGGTTTGGTTTTATGACACATCAAACATTGTTGGTTATTTAATGTCAAATCCTATTTATACATATATATCAAATATACATGAGTTGTAAACATTTTGTTGATAGCATTTTTAAACAAGCTTGAGCTCATTTTTTTTTTGGTACACAGTTAAAAAGGTTTCAAGTATCGCCATGTAACAAAAACAATTTAACTCCAGTGATTTGTTTGCACACTTTTAAATAGATATACATATGTAAGAGATTAGTTTGTCGGTAATTTCATTTTTAAATGTGTTAGAATTAATTTGTTTGTACACTAGTATTGCTACTGTTTCTCCACAGTTAAATAGTTTCAATTATTGTTATCTAACACTAATAATTCTATTCAACATTAATCATTTGTGTGCACACAGAGAAGTGGTTACAAGTATTGCTATTTAACATTAATTATTTTATTCAATATGACATTCATTTGGACACAGATGGTTCCAAGTATTGCTATCTATCATTAACTAAAATGATTACAATTGTATTGAATGACAAGCAAACACTAATCCTTCATTTAATTGGTGTTGTTTATCATAAGCCAGGCAAATCTACAAATTGAAGCCATAGCTCTCAGTTTCAACTGATTTCTTGAATAAACATAAAAACCATGTGCTCAAATTATATGGCATGTATTATTTTGTGTTCCTTGAGATGAGAAATCCATGAAAATAAAGTATCACAGATATCATAAAAGAAAGGTTCATTTCTAGAGAGAGTTTTCATATGAGGTTTGGTATGGGGAAATCTTGCTCTGCATATTTTGAAATGTATGGTCTTTCAGGTGAGTCCTTATATGTTGTATAAGATTTAAATTATAGGAGAATTCTGCTCCGCAAACCTTAAAATAAATGTTTCTTTTTAGCATGCTTTTTTCAATGCTACTGGAGATTAGAAAGGAGAGAAAATACTAATCCACAAATACTACATGGCAAAAATCTTTTTCATTCATTAATACTGATCTTGTTCTGGAAATCCAAAACACTGAAAATGAAAGAAAACAAAAAAACTGGAAAAATAGAAAAGCATTTTGCAAGCATTAATGAAATTATATGTCATTTAATTACATAAATTTTAATTCTCATCAAGTTATGCTGTTAATACAGGTTGTCTTGATGCTCTCTTGCCATCTGTTTCTATAATTTGTCTTACCAAATTCTATTGAAAATAATTACATCATTTTTTAAAGGAAAATCTAATAGAATTATTTTCAAAATATAGGTGATTTTATTTGGTTTAATGGCATATCAATCATAATTCAGGTTAAGCCTCTTTTACCTTCAGTTTATTCCTTCAACATTGTAATGAAAAAAGCCTTTTTACACAACTGCATTTTTGCTTTTGATCAATATCATTTTAAAAATATAAAATTTCCAGGGTCTTTTGGTTGGTTGGGTTTAATGGCATTAGTTTATTTAGTGATGATAGCATTTTTTTTTTAATAATTTATCACTACTATTTCTACTAAAAAAAACATAATGGTATTTCTATTCAGCAATAATTTGCTTTCAGTTGGTTAGTTTGCTGTGTTTTCAGGATTGTAACAGTCTATATTTTCTGGTACAACCCGATCTCTTTCAAGAATGACAAAACATTATGTGGTCATTCTCAAATAAGTCTTTCATGGTATTTGTGTGGAAAAAGCGCTTTCTGGTGTCATTAAAAACTTTACACTCAAGAACATGTTTGATTGTGCAGGGCATTTGGCATGTCGAGCACTGTCATTGCTGTTCTTGCTTGAGTATAGCAGGGTCTTTTTCCCCCAATTTTTTCTTAATAATATTATTGGGATGCTTGGTGGGATTTAGTCAAGTCTTCACTCTCCAAGGACTAATATCAGTACCCAGCTATGGGTTAAACAGTACCACTACTGTTCTTCTACAAGGGTGGCTTTGGCATCAAATAATCTATGAAAGTTGACATGCCATTGTGACGGTGAACAAGAATTGATCCATGAAAATGAAGGTCTACCGTGTTCTTGCAGAAAGAGAACCAGACTTTGTCTGGCATGTAGAGTGGAGATATAAAGAGAAATGACTTACCTCAGATTGACATATCTTACGTGTAGAGTTCTGGCAGTAAAAAACTTGTCCATTTTTGGAGGAAGAATTTATAGGACAACTGTCTTGTTTCTGGCGAGAGGAGATTTGGGTCGCATGTAAAATTTTGTTGTTTAAGAAGCAATGCCAATAGCAAAGGGATCTTTTTTGTTTTCTGCAGACCACCAGTTGGACAGACAGACAGAGCGACCGAAGAAAAGTGACGAGGACACATAATAATGTGGAGAGTGAAGAGGAAAGTCAGTAGGGAAAATGAATCACAGAATCTATTTCTTTCCATTGTGCCTAGCAATCTAACTTGCACTTAAAATCAACAGCCATTAAATAAAGAAACCAAACCATGCCAATACTAGCATTTCCATGATATACTAACACTGAATAAAACATAAGGAAAGACAAAATAAACTCAATTACACATACAATAACATTTAATATTTTATATGCACAATAATAAATGCAGGTGGCATGTAAGAATATAAAAACATATCACAATAGCAAGAAGTATAAATTGTTCCATGATCAAGCAGTATGTGGAAGGTGACAAAATGGAAAAAAAAAATACTTGATGAGGATAGGTTTGGTTTCTTTGTTTAATGATATATCAATCTTCAAGGGTTATCAATGCCAAAGCCATCTTTGTAGGACAGCAGTGGTACTATTTAACCCATAGCTGAGATGAATGTAAGTAATATAACCATATGCCTTTACTGTTCCCTGGCATAGAAGAGGGGCAAATAAAGGTTGAGAAGGAGTTTCTGAACTGTCATGTGATACCCTATAGGCTCCTAATGAACATAAATTTTTCAACCATGACATTACACATATCTTTCAGCCAAACTGTATATTTTATCATAAAAGAATGATCCCGGTCTTGAATTCTTTAAGAGATTTTTCAATAACTTTAACTTGTTAGAACTCCTGCCAAGCTGAACTAGTGATAGTTGGAAGGGTGCTGGTTAGGAAAATGTGGTACATATAGAAAAAGGTCATCCTTACAACCTTTCTGAAATCATTCAAGGTTAACAACTGACTGATATACAAAGTAGGATAAAAAATTCAATCTTTGAAATTTAAATGATTGGTTTGGTTAGGTTTTCTGGCATATCAACCACTGTTGGTGATTTAATGCCAAATCTTGTTTTTACATATATATTAAATATATGATTTGTAAACACATTTTTTAGATGACCACAGTTAAATGATTAAACAGTTCTATTTCTAATAATGCAATTTAGCATGTCAACCCAGTTAAATGGTTCCAAGAATTGCTATCACTAATTATTCAATTAAACATCAGCCATTTGTTTCCACACAGTTAAATGATCAAACAGTTCTATTTCAAACAATTCAATTTAACATAAATCATTTGTTTGTATTCAGCTTAAATGTCAAACAGTTTTATTTGACCCATAGATAGGACCCTATCAGTTGCTACCACTCCAGGTCAGAGTGGACCTTGGAGCAATAGCAATGAAGGTGTACTCCACATCCCCCAAAGCTCCAGCATTACTGGAGTCTCAACATCAGATAGTTTAGTGTCATATCAGGGAACTTGCTGGGTTGGGGGTCTTTCCTCTATAGAAATGCAGTCAGGGTATTCTTCAGCCCCATTAGAATAGGCTGAAAATTCAAATGAAGACATATACATAGCTGAGCAATTTTATATAATAAACAGATGAAGTCTCAACAGCAAGACAAGGTCAGGATATCTGATGATGAGGTTCCAGATCTGGAGAGTATGGAGTAACTCCTCCATTGTCATTACTCCCAGGTCCACTCTGACCCGGAGTGGTAGCACCTGTTCGGGTTCCATCTGTAGATCAAATATATCAGTTTGAAAATTATTTGTATTTGAAAAAAAAATCCTCTTAAGAAACAAGTACACAAAAAATCTAAATATGAATGTACAATGAATGCAATTCCCTGACCTCTAACAATTCAATTAAACATCAATCATTTGTTTACACTCGGTTAAATGATCAAACAGTTCTATTTGACCCATAGATTGGACCCTATTAGGTACAACCACTCTGGGTCAGAATGTGCCTGGGAGCAATGCTAATGAAAGGGTACTCCACATGCCCCAAAACTTCAAGTCTGGAGCCTCACCATCAGATTGTTTAATGTCATATCAGGATACTCTTTGGGGGAGGAGTTTTACCCTTCTTCAGAGATGCTGTCAGTGTATTTTACAGCCCCAGCCAACTGGGCCATTAAGGCAAATGGGTTTTTAAAAAAAGGGAAAAAAATTATTTTAAATATCATGGCATTTGGAATTTCTAAAATTCAGTCTTGTAAATAGTTTTTACTCAATACATATCATTTTTCATGTTTTTACTGATAAATACTGCCAGTCAAAATAATCATTCCAAAGAAATAAAACTAAAAATCTAGTTAAAGAAAAAAGTTTGTAAAATTCATAAATATATCTATCAGAACTTATAAAAGAACAAAAAAAGAATAACTGGTGACAAGTGATTAGTCTCCTGTACAAAAATAGGTAGATAAAAGAAGAAAACTGGGATTTCAAATCCTTATTTTCAAAGAACGTAGTCCCTCTTTGCTTATTGGTGCGACACAATCTTCCTATCTTAATTAATTTCTATTTGGTTTTATGTCAAATTTTTTTGTGTTTTTGTTATGCTTTTTTAATCTGTTCTAATTACATGACATTAATGTCTTGAGACTTCATGTTATCTTTACTGTGAGTTACTGGGTGGTGACTATATTGCCACATATGTAACATGCAACAGATTATACTAAGTAATGGTACCAGTAGTGAAGAATAACCCTTGACTATTGTTCTCCTCCCTTCTATTTACCCATAGCTGTTAGGGAGGAATAGATTCATGCCTTTCCCATCTGTCTTGGTTGGAATCTGAACTAGGTTCCTTGATTTCATTTTTGGTGCTGTTCCTGCCCTTTTATATAGTCATTAAGTATTTTATGTAAAGATAAGAAAACATATTTTTGCTGATAGAAGTGGAAGTCCATCACAATGTAAGAAAAGATTATTTCTTATTTCTTGACTTATTTTGAAGCTGTTAGCCATATCACCACAGGAGGAGTCAGAAAAATTAAGCATGGTTGAAATTTAGCACAAGACCACAAATATGGGACACCAAGTGAGAGTTAAACTCACCGCTCAATAGTTTTGATTTACAAGACTAGCCAGCTTTAATGTTTCACTTCATGTTAATTCCCTTGAGAAAGGTGTGACTCGATCAGTTCTTGACTCCTCCCCTTAGCTATAGTTCAATTATTTTCTTTAATGGCATATCAACATTCATGAGTTATTTAATGTCAAAGCTATCTTTGTAGGACAGTAGTGTTACTATTTAACCCACAGTCAGAGTCTAGCTATGGTTAATAGAAGGGAGAACTGGATTCTTTAGCCTTGATAAGGTAACTACTTTAAGAAGGAAAACTCTGAATTCAAACCAGCTACTCTCAACTCAAAAATTAACCTTGTGTCACATCCTGATTGTGACAGAGGGTTTAGGTAAATGTATACAAGACTAGTTTTCTAGCCATTAAATGAGGTATCCTAAGTCTTTTATAACAAGAAAAACTAAATATACATCAATAATACAGATGATCAAAGATGATTATCAGTTATTTCCCTTGTTCTATACATCAGCTAAATGATTAGAAAGGAAACCACATTGAATTGGGACTTAATATTAATCACAGATTGAATTTACCTTTGTAGATGTTTTTATTTCAGTACTACGTATCACCTATAACAAGCAAATCAATCTTTGTACTGCCTGCCTTGAAAATCAGAATGTAAAAGCCAACTTCTGGAATCCATATATATATATATATATATATATATGTCAGCCATGAAGTTTACAGTAAAGTATCTATTTACCCAACCCCGCCACCACAGGTACGATGTGACACAAGGATAATTTTTAAGTGGACTAAAGCTGGGTTGAATTTAGAGTTTTCCTTTTCCTAGAATGGATGCCCAACCAAGACGAAAAAAAACTAGTCAGTCCTACAATTTATCAATAACTGAAGGGATAACAGATGCAGTCATGCCTTTCCCAAAAGCATTAGCACAAAGTGAAATACAAACAGCCTTACCCAGGATTTGAACTCAGGTTGCTGATTCCATTTGACAAAAATAACCTTACATTGAGTATGCACAATTCAGAAAATTCTCTTTTCTAAAACAATCATGTTTTTAACTTTTACAGAAGTTCCCTACATTGATATACTGAATGTTTATGGGTGTCTGACAGTAGTACAGTGGCTAGAAGACCAATTCCTTAGATGAATGAATTTGATCCTCACTGGGCTGCAAACTGCTGTGGTATCATGTCAAACTCAGCCCATCTCATTTGTGACATCTTTTTGTCTCACAAAACCACTGAGGTCTAGAAAATATTGCTTAATTTCCAGAAAACCAAATATATATATATAGGGTGTTTTTAAACTATTCGTTTGTTTTGTGACTAATTCAGTTTTCTTTTCTCCAAATTAGTCACTTTATTTTTACAAATATATATATATATATATATATATATATATATATATACACACACACACACACACACACACACATATATACATATATGCACACACACACACACACACGTCATTGAAATGGCTGAGCAGTTAGATACCATGTCTAGTGTAAAGTTAGGTGGGTTTTGATCCTATCTTGAAGTATCCTGTGTGTCTAGCCACATTGAATAGTTGTGATACAAAGGAGCAGTCTATCTGTGGATGACTATATATATCCATTTTAACTCATCATAATACCAAATTAAAGATGGAATAATCAACCTAAGAGTTCTTAGAATTTGTAGCCCCAAATTTTTAAATGATGAGCTACATTATATAGAAAACTCCCTTGCACACCTTCAATAGCACAACTCTTTTAAACAATGTCCTAAAATAAAAGCTTTTAATATTCACAAACAAATAAGTTACACATATAATATTAATAACATAATATTTTTTCCAATGATAATCTATTACACACACACACACACACACACACACACACACACACATATATATATAATTTTACCAACTAATTCAACCATACACATCATCAAAAAAAAATCTGAATAACCTCGGTATCCAAACTGTGACAAACACTTTGGAAATAATTAGGTACATAATTAATAATAACAATAAAAATCAAATTAAATCGGAAGCTGGCATATATGCCATCCTTGTAATAGGTGTAATAAAATTTACATACAAGAGACTTCCAGGTCAATCAAAAGACGTATTTATGAACACACTCAAAATTCAAATTCGGTCATGTTCATAATGCTTTAATAAAACATAATTTAGAAACCAAACATAGTTTTAATTTAAAAAATTCAAATACAGCAAAAAAAAACCCAAATACCCCAGGTTTTTTCAACTGCTCTCTTCCTTTAGTTAAATTAATTCTAAACAGTTACAATATCCTTTATTTAAATTAGTTTATCAATTAATACTAAATTATACTTACATTAAATTGTTTTGTTACATTTCCTAAATCAAATTTTTAAAAATCATTTTTAAACTAAATTTTAAATTGTAAACTACAGAGACATTTTATTAAACATAAAAAAATTGGATGATTAACAAATGATATTCAGCATAAATGACGATTCTTCAAAATTACAATTCAGTAGCAAATTGGACTGGAAATTGCTTTATACTCTAAGTTAAAGTCTTTCAGATGTATTGTTCTAATAATGTCTCACTATGATGTGCGGTCTTCACTGAATTATGGTTATATGAATACAACAGTATCTGCCATTAAAACCGTAACAAAGAGCAAAATAGAATTGATAATTATATATGTATAACAATAGTATCAATAATATAGTGGAGAGATAGTTTTTAGAAGACTCCACAAAATAACCATTTGGTTACTAAATAAACTGGAAATTGCTTTATTCCTTTAGGTAAATTGCTCTAATAAAAATCTCCCTATGATGTGCCATTTTTGCTGAATTATGTTTACATAAATACAATCATATCTGCCATTAAAACCATATAAAACAAAAGACATAGCTGAATAATACTGATAATGATATATGTATTTACCAAACCCCTGTGCAAGAGCAGAATAGTACGCAAGGTCAATTTTTAAGCAGAATTTATCAGGTCTGAATTCAGAGTTTTCCTTCTCTTAGACTGGTTGCTATACCAAGGTTAAAAATCCCAATCTGCCCTACTATTTCCCCATAATTGGAAGGAGAATAGTTGGATTCATACCTTTCCCAAGGGCATAAAATACACACAGCCTGGTCCACGATTTAAACTTGGGTAGCTGTATCCTTTTCTTATGAAGATAAATGTTACACCACAAGAGTCTCCTAATATTTATAACAAAAATATCAACAATATAGTGGAGTCACAGATAATCTTTAGATGTGTGCATGAAAGAAGCTGTGGATTAAAGGTCAGTGAGGAATAAAAAATACTTTTGATACACCTGAATAAAATTTACAAACATCAATTCTTTTTGTTTATTCCATTTGTTTCATTGACAGAAGCATGAAAATATGTTCACAGTTTTGTTTATAATCTAAATATTTAACTTTAGTGCATATTATGAAGGTGGACTGAAAAGTTCATATGATGATGTCATATTTGTTGTTGGTGACATTTCTGACCAGTGGGATCCAAGCATTGCAATACCAATGGAAGAAGTGTGTGGACCACAAGAGGGACTATGCTGAAAAATAAACCTCACTTGGTCACATTCTATGCGAGTATTTTGGTCAGCCAATGAACTTTTTAACTCACTCTGATACTTCATATATTGTTTTAATGATGGGTATGTACAGTATGTTAAGAAAACTCGTGTTGACAAGTTTTCGGAAACGCAAGAGAATTACATTGCAAAATCGATCTTGAGGTTCTAATTCTTTTTGCTTTTTTGTTTACAGTGTGTCTCTTTGTGTTGACTGAGATCAGAACTGCTGGAAAATTTTGATCCACAAACCTCACAATTGAAGGGTTTCTCTTCAATGTGTTTAAATATGTGCTTTTTGCGATCTGCACTGGTAAGAAATTTTGCCCCACAAATTTCACAGTGGAATTGTTTCTCGCCGCTATGTTTTAACATGTGACGTTGGAGTTGTGTTTTCTGACCGAACTTTGATTCACAAATATCACACTCAAAAGTTTTCTCGCCAGTGTGTATGATCATGTGTCGTTTAAGATGCGATTTACGTGAAAATTTTGCTTTACAAACCTCACACTGAAATGGTTTTTCTCCTGTGTGTATTAGCATGTGCTGTTTGAGATGTGATTTATTTGTAAATTTGGATCCACAATCCTCACAGCCAAAAGGTTTTTCACCGGTGTGGGTTAACAGATGCTGCTTAAGAATAGAGCTTTGAACAAATTTTGCTTCACAAACTTCACATTGGAATGGCTTCTCTCCAGTGTGTCTCATCATGTGTTGTTTGAGATGTGAACCTTGGGCAAATTTTGAACCACAGACTTCACAGTGAAAATTTCTGCCACCAGTGTGTGACAACATGTGTACTTTGAGGCTTGAAACACGGGAAAACTTTGCACCACAAACCTCACAGACATAGGGTTTCTCTCCTGTATGCTTCCTCATATGTTGCTCAAGATGTGATTTACAAGATACTATGTATCCACATATGTCACAGGGCAAAGCTCCTTTTATACTAAAGGTATCCATGTTGTCTGATGTAAGAGAACTTAGTCCAAAACCAAGTCCAAAATGGAAAGGAATTTCTTAACCTTTAGTATGCTGCTTTATTTACTGATATTATTATGTCTGTTTCTACTGCATTTCATTCCAAGAGTATCAAGATTCTGTATACTTCTTAACTTGGAAAGCCTGAGTTCAGTCAAGGCAGTTTTTGCCATTGACAATGCAATTGTGAAATTCAAACAATATTTTTTGGTGATGCAGGAAAACAGAAACTGCAAAAGAAAAAAAAAATTTTCAGGTATATTTTTTAATTCTTTAAATGAATTTCTGTCAATCATTATAATTAATATTGTATTATTCTTCATCTTCTGTATTCTAGTAGTATTTTTTTAACTCCCAGTTATCCTCCATCCTTGTGGCAAAGCTTAGAATGTATTGATTATTCCCCTACAGAGGAGTAAGATACCATTCCTTAAAAAAGAGGTGTCACTAAACTGCATCTGATGGCTAGGCTCCAGTTTGGGAGATCTAAGGAGGGTTGGTTACTCTTACATTGCCATTACTCCCAGGTCCACTGGAGTGGTAGTATCTAGGTTTGGTTGGGTTTTATGGCATATCAACCACTGTTGGTTATTTAATGCCAAGTTCTGTTTATATATATATATATATATATATATATATATATATATATATATATATATATTAAACATATGATTTATAAACACACTTTGTAGATATATACAGTTGAATGATCAATTCAAGTTAGCAGAAGTCAACAAAGTTTAATGGTTTAGAGTATTGCTGTGTATCACTAACAATTCAATTAAACATCAATCATTTAAATCAGTTAAATGATTAAACATTTCTATTTCTAACAATTCAATTTAGCATAAGTCATTTGATTGGACTCAGTTTAAATGTCAGACAGTTCTATTTAACACATATATAGGACCCTATCAGGTGCTACGACTCTGGAAATGAAGGAGTACTCCACATTCTCCAAAGCTCCAGGAGCGGAGCCTCACCATCAGCTTAATATTATATCCAGGACACTTATTGGGCAAGTCTTACCACTCAACAGAGATGCAGTGTATTCTATAGCCCCAGTTGAATGGGCTTATCTTTTAGGCTCCCATTTATGGATCAAATAGTTCTGTTTAAAAACTATTCATAATCAATTAGACTGAGTGCAAAAAACCCTAAGAAACTACACAAAAAATGTAAATTTAAACACCCAATGAATGCAATTCCTTAACTTCAAGGCATGAAATAACCCTAGATAGGTTTGTGTTGAAATAAGATGATACTGAAAAAAAAAGGGTTAATCCAAAAGTTTTTGTTATCAGCTGTCTAGGAGGGTTAATGGACAAAATCAAATTCTGTACTTGAATTATTCAGAAGAGAGGCAGACAGGCCAAAAAGGGGCTACTTTCAGATTTTGGCCAGAGAGAAATACCAAAATTCGATATAATGGATATGAGTGATGTTGCTTACAACCAAATTAAGAACAATAGAAAGGCGATTATTTTTCTAATAGCTTCAAGTGTGGTAAATAGGCCAACAAAATATTTTATGATAAAATGTTTTTGGAAAATAACAAAACAAATGTGTTTGAAAGTAATGGCTCGAGATAAAGGATATATCATGTTATGGTTTTCGAGAAACAATAAAAAAAATGTTGACAAATATGTGGCCCATAGCTGATAATGATAATTATCTTTTGTCAAAATAGGCGGAGTCATCTGGTTAAACACAAAGAAAGGAGGAATTAAGATTCTTTATTTGGAAAACATTATTGGGAGGATAGATTCCTCTTTGGTTGAGTGTTGGTAATAAGTAAAGACTAAAAGAGGTCAGAGTAACTGAAGAGAAGAAGTTAATAGAGAACTTGAGTAATCCCCAAAATCCATTGGAGGACTTCTGCAGTATAGCAGACTTTTATAAAAACAGAGTGTTTCAATGCTCAAGGGGGCAGAAAGCAGCAGAAGTAAAAACACAGCAGGCAGAAAGCCAATCAGATGGAGAGAATTGGCATCTCCACGATACCCACGTCTAATGTCTTTTCTCAAACTTATGCTCTGAAATGAATCTGAAAGTAAGAAGAGATTCTCCATCATTAAGATGTAGAAAAAGTTATCTGAACTATTTCTTACTATCCACAAGACTTACTGATAACGAATACTACATTACTCCATATAGTAGAAAGGGAACAGGCTTTGGTTTTTTGTCTCAATAATATATTCTTTTTTATCATTATTTCTTTATATAAATATTGTTGGAAGATCACTGTTTTCTGTTCCTTCTATTTGGAGACCAATTTCTTTTTTGTATACTTGTCATTTCTTCCTGCCAACAAATGAACTTTAATCAAATTGCCTTGATTGATCTCCTTATCTGAGATCAAAATACACAACGTGGCAGGCAGATAGGGGGTCAGATCAAAGGTTGTGACTTCAACCAAGGCAATCAATCAATGAAGGAATTTCCTGTCATCTCAGCTTTCAACTAGAGGTTTCCATTTAGATGAGAGCAAAGACATATTGTGTTCAGTAAAAGGAACAGAGAAGAAACAGTCATATATATTTGTCCCTACTACCTGTAAGCAACCTACATAACAGGTGCAGCAAGTAATGAGTTATATAATGGATGCTTTGCGACTAGGATAAGTTACATATTTAGTACCGGGCCCAAAGACAGGTGTATAGGTTGACATGCTGTTAAAATCAATCATGTCATCTATGGCAGTGAGAAACAACTTACATTAAAAACAAGAATAAAGACTAAGTTCCTAGTGAGTCATATTCACATCCCTTTCTGCATTGAGGAAGCCTGCTTCTTTGTACCAGGAGCTGAGTTGGTAAAGTAGCTGGTATGTAGAACTAGGATTTTCTGAGGCAGAGCGGAATGGGAATTAGAGTTTCCCTAAGTAACTCATTCTTTATTCTTGTTTCTGATGAATCCTGCTCTTTGCTGTCATAGAAGTGACAACTCAAATGAGTTCAGATAAGATGCAATGAAAATTAGAAGAATGAAAGATAATATGAGACAAAAGTATTTATATGGTTGATATATTCAGTTTTCAGTCAACAAAAACTATATCTATTCTTAAAGTAAACAACAAAATGTAAAATTTGCAGCAAATGCATTTGTAAATAAAATTATTTATTTATAACAAAACATCATACAAAAAATATACTAGAATAAGGAAGATGAAAGATAATATGAGACAAGATTACGATATTTATGACTGACATATACAATATTTCAGTTAACAAAAATCACTGTAATTATTTATGCCGAAGATGCACAATTTTTCCAGTTTTTTCAGCTTGAAAGTTAGAAGTGCACATTATACATGAAAACTAAATATTAACTTTTATTCCAGCCATATGCCTCACCATATTTGGAATGGTATGACTGAAAGTAAATTATGTCTAAACTAACTAATGTGTAACAAACACTTCTTTTTCATACCACTACAGACAAAATAGTCACTGGAATGCATGTTTGTTCATAATTTGTTTCTTCTATTTTGAACTTATTTTTGCCAAAAGTTTGTTACATTTTTATGTGAACCTATCTTTGCTTTTGTCCTAAATACAGTGTAAATTTTTGTGTTTTGAAACATAAACTTTATAACTTCTTATTTTTAGCCACTACAAACAGGATCAAAAGTTAATGTCAAATTTAGCATAAATTGCAGCATATAAGTAAATTTTTAAGTCTGAAAAAAATCTCTACAAAACTAAGTGTCAACTTATACATTAAGGCTAAAATCCAAATTTTTATGATAGTGGTAAAGGTTTGGATTTTATCACTGTGGTTTAAGCTGATCTCTAGTTTTGTAAAGATTTTTTCAGGCTTAATAGATCGACTTGTTTATCACAGTTTACAGAAGTTTAAATTTAGCAGCAACAAATACCAAAAAGTCAATGCGTATTATACATAACAGATGTTTTTTCTGGAACTTCATAGCTGAAAGTTAGAGGTCCATATTATACTTCAATGTATATCATACACAACTAACTATAGCATATTTCTTCTGAAAGTAAGCAAGAAAATGTGAATTTTGCAGAATTGCATCTGTGAATAAAATAGTTTTATATGTAAATGTCATATAAAATCAAAAGCTTTATGTTAGTCTGAATTTTCTTCTTTATGTTTAATACTTTATGAATATAAAACTAAATCTAAAATTTGAATATAGCTATAAATGATCTTCTGCTTTGTTATGTTGCCACAAACGAAAACAGGAATGAAACTAATTTTTAAGATATTTAAATATATATTGATTAAAAAGTCTAACAACGGAGCCAATTGTAATTTCAGAGTTTCTATAATGCAATATTTCTAGTATACATATTTATCAACTTCTTGGCTAAAAAATGTTCTGCCTCTGCAAAACTGATAAAACTGAATAATTATTAAATTTTATCTATCAAATTCAACACAGAATTTTCTTTTTATATCACCAGAAGAGTTTATAACATAATTCCTCATGTTATAATCGACTTTCTCATTACTCTTCAGCAAAACTAGGTTGTGTTTATATATATTGATATCTCATTCTCTCTCTTTCTATATATATATATATATATAGATCTCTCTCTCTCTCTCTCTATATATATATATATATACACTAATAATCACATAAGCAAGAAACTGGCTGTCACCAAATGCTACTGACTTTGTCTACACTATTCAAACTTAGATCTAATAGGCTCCATCATCAATGTTGAGCACTTTATTTATAAATATTGTATGATATATAAGTGAGATGAACAAAAGTGATGACGAATGCAAATATTTCTTGGTAGTTATTTATTTTTGAATTGTTCTCAACTAGGTCATCATCAGAAGAGAAGTTGTTAAAATATTTTTTTATGTTACCAAAAAAGCAACAAAAAATGAACTGAGAACATAATATATTCATTTCTTGAATAAAAACCATTTTTTGGTATCCAAGTGTCTTCAACTGACCTTTATATGATCTCTTATATATATATATATATATATATATATATATATACTCACAAAGTAAGATAAAAAAGCTTCAATTTTTTAAAATTCTAAAATCTAAATGAAGATGTGTACACTACTGAGCAACTTGTATAATAAAGTGATGTCTAGTCAAGTCAGTGTCAATTCTCAATATTCTTAGGATCATCAGTTTTGACAAAAGAGAGTATTGCGTGAGTGCAGCAACCTCCATACTATTATAACTAACTCTGCATGATTTTTTTCTGGTTTTCTAAACTGAAAATTCATCTCAAAGATTTGAGGACATTCAAAGAAATATGACAGTACAATTTCATTTCATATCAAAAGAGGCATTTCACAGATGCTTTGATCTATAGAAAACTTGCTGGAATAAGTGTGTTGAATGCCAAGTGAACAATTTTGAAGAAGATTAATGTTTGTATTTGCCAAACTCTTTGCACAAGCAGGATCTAATACCAAGTCAATTCTTAAGCGGAGTTTAACAGGTTTGAATTCAGAGTTTTCCTTTTCCCACACCAGTTGCCATACCAAGGTTAAAGAGCTCAGTCTACCCTACTATTTACCCATAACTGGAGGGAGGATAGTTGGATTCCTACCTTACCCAAAGGTATTAGCACTATGTGAAATGCCAACAGACTCATCCAGGATTTGAACTCAGGTTGCCGTGTTCATTTCCAATGTCAATAATGATTACACCATGGGCACCTCCACAAATTGATGTTTCATTTATTGTCCATTTCTGTCTTGGTAAATACAGCTGAAATCTCTCAAAAACTCAGTCTGTCCTTCTATTTCCCCATGGCTGGAGGGAGAATAGTTGCATTCATACCTTTCCCAGGGGTATTAGTGCTAGGTGAAATGGAAACAGTCTTGTCCAGGTTTTTAATTCAGATCTATTTCCAACAGTGATAACCATTATCTAACAAGCACCTCCAATAAGAAATATAATAGCACAGCTTTACACTACATGAAAAGAAGAGTTTCACTGATGCTTTGATTAGTGGAAAACTTATTGGAATAAGTGTGTAAAAAGCTAAGAGGAACATTTTGAAGAAAATTCATGTTTCATTGTTCATTTCTGTCTTGGTATATATAACTTCATCCTTGATACATTCAGGGCATACTTTGAGAATATGTAAGTCATATTGCATTTTATACATAATTATCCAATGCTTTTGTCATAGGCAGGATATGACACAAGGTCATATTGTATTTTATGTATAAGTAAATGATATGTCATTGATTTTATATGCCCTTCCTGAAGAAAAGCTTTAATACCCTTTAGTCTGTGACCAGATGCATTGTTCTGAAAAATGACTACATCATCAATGGAATGAGAAAATTATCCAAGATTTTGAAGTACACATATGCACTGATTGTTGAATTAATGAATGCCATCTCCCTAGATCCTTTAAATGACATGCAACCTCATTTGAACAGCACTAGATAAAAGTTTCAGCATATTCACTTGATTTCTTCAGTTAGTGTGTTAGTAATGGTTTTCATTTGGCTTTTCTTAATGTAAAGCCCATTCTATTTAGCTGATTTCATTCAGTTCTGTCATAAACATTGATTCCTATTTCAATCTATTTGTTTTTCATTTTTAAGACATTGCTTTAGTTTTTTTTTTTTATCCTGATGCTTTAATGTTTTTCATGGTCTATCAATATGTTTTCCTTTTAAAACTACCCCATTTTTTTGTATTTACACCAAATTTTAGACACAGCTGACTGGGAACAACCAACATCTTTCACCACATGTCATTGTAGATTGCTTTTTTGAATGAGTTTTACAATCCTTTCAATTGTTTCAATGGACAGTTCTTTTCCTTTCAATTAGGTATGCATAACTGTTTGTTGAGGTCTGCAAGAATTGCCTTTTAACTGTTGACCAATTTGCATAGCTAGACTCCTGCTGATATTTGTTTTAAGAATGCAAATTACAAGATCATTGCATAATTTATTTCCTTAGGCTTGGATTATTCCATAATATTTTCCTCTACATGGCTAGACAAAAACTGATACCATTAATCTAAATAATTTAATCTAGTTTGTTTAAGGTTTGATTTTATGACATATCAACCTCTGTAGGTTATTTAATGCCAAATCATCTTTATATATAAAATATATATATGATTTGTAAACACATTTTTTACAGACAGTTCAATAGTTTCAAGAATTTCTATGTATCTCTAACCATTCAATTAAACATCAATCATTTGTTTACACAGAGTTAAATAACTAAACAGTTCTATTTCTAACAATTTAATTTAGCATAAGTCATTTGTTCATACAGAGTTTAAATGTCAAACAGCTCTATTTAACCCATAGATAGGACCCTATCAGGTGCTACCACTCTGGGTTAGAGTGGACCTTGGACCAATGGCAATAGGACTGGAGCTTCACCATAAGATTGTTTAATTTCATATCCAGAACACTCGTTGGGGGAGTCTTACTCCTCTGCAAAGATACAGTTGGTGTATTCTACAGCCCCAACCGACTGGGTGTTTATTTAAGGAATATTTCATGAAGCCAGAATGTTCAACAATTAAATAAAAAAAATGTCTTGCATCTTGTCTGTTATTAGTTTATTTACTGCTAAATAAAAATAAAAAAACCTAAATGAATATTATTTAAGTGTGCTAAATCCATAATTTTTACCAGGGGAAATATTTACCCATAACTGTTTGAGTTCTTTAGCTTTGGTTAGGCAACCTGTCTAGAAGAAAAACTCTAAATTCAAACCAGCTCTACTCTTTTTTTTCTTAAATGACCTTGTGTGGCATCCTTTCTGTGACTGACAGGTTTAGATAAATCCAGATACATTCAACTAAATCACACAAGAACTACTGTTCTATTATCTTACATATTAAGAGAACAGGAGTTTTCAGTCTGCTGTAAAAATTACAAATGCGGTATAAACCTATACCACTCATCTTTATTTGCTTCTTTTCTAATAAAGAATTGTGAAAATAGTATTAAAAGAAAGTAAAAAGCTATAAATGAAATAAAAGTTTTTTCAGCATTATCAAATATAATGTTCTTGAGCAAGACTAGAGAGATCACCAGTTGTAATCAACTGTATAAAGTATAATGAACTGTTATAAAAAGCAAATTGGATTAAGTCTAATATTGCATGAGTGTTGATACATACCATAATTATTCATGCAAAAGACACTTTATTTTTCCAGATTTTCCAGTCAAAAAGTTAGGGATGTGTATTGTACACAAGAACTATATTATTAACTATATAAATGATATTTGTTCTGACCACATACCTCACCATATTAAGGATGGGATGACTGAAACTAAAGTTATATCTACAGTTGAAACTAATGTGTTTTAGGCCACTACAGAGAGAAATCCACTGGAATGTGTGTTTGTTTATAATTTTGTTTCTCATATGAATTCATTTGCACCACAAATTTGTTATATTTTGAGTGAACATGCCAGTATGTTTGCTCTAAATATTGTATAAATTTTATGTTTTAAGACAATGTACGAGGTGCATACGATAAGTTCCCAGACTTTTTTCGTATGGGCATTTAAAATTTTCGTAGACTCTTGAAAATTCACTATATTTTTGCTATACATCTTATGAGATGACTGACCAATTTTTATAATTTCAGCTTCAAATGAACAGCTACAGCAGGAATTGGAATACACCCTACTAAAGCCTGATTGTCACAGCTGGTGAATTTCAAAAATGCAATCTGACACTTTAGAAGAACAATATGCAATAAAATTTTGTTTTAAACTTGGAAAATATGCCACAAAAACGTATGGAATGCTTCAGACTGCTTTTGGACCATCTTGCATGAATCAAGCATCAGTTTTTGAGTGGCATAAGAGATTTAAGGAAGGCAGAGAGTCTGTGTGGGATGATGAGAGGTGTGGGAGGAGTAAGGAAGTCAATACACCAGAGTTGATTGGCCAAAGGGTTAGGGTTACTATGTTGAGGTTTTAAGGGAGTTCAGGAAGAGCTTCCGTCGGAAGAGGCTAGCACTCTTCAAATTGGGTCAATGGCATTTCCTCCAGGACAATACACCTGTCCACAACTTCATCCTTGTCACTGACAATTTGACCAAGATGGGCATCAAGACAGTTCCTCAGCCTTTCTATAGTCCAGAACTTGCTCCCTGTGACTTTTGGTTAATCCCTAAGCTCAGAGGCTGTTGTTATGAGACAATTGAGGAGATGAAAGAGGCTGTGACGAAGGTCATTGATACGCTCACACAAGAGGACTTCCATGGGGCCTTCCAGAAGTTGTTGGAACGGTACAACAAGTGCATTGCAGCTGAAGGAGATTACTTTGAAGGGGACTAGAGTTTCATGTGTATACTATCAATAAAAGTGTCCATACGAAAAAAGTCAGGAAACTTTTCAGATCCACCTCGTAATCTATATAAATTTTGATTTTTAGTCAGTACAAACAGATAGAGTTGAACAAATTTTATCTATTAAAAATTCTAAAAGAGTCATTGCGTATTATACACGAGAATTTTGTAGTCCAAGGTTAGAGGTATGTGTTATACACAAATAATAATGGCACTTCACAATTTGACTTTGTTGTAGGAAGTACCATAGAAGGTTGGTTAGATAGCTACTCTAACTGGCATAGTTTCAGAATAAGTACCCTCTTCCCATTAAAATTTCTTTAGTCATTTTTTGAAAAAAACCTCTTCGGATTATTAAATAATGTCATAAACACTCAGATTATGTAAATATTTTTTCGAAAGGTTATTTCGTTAAATTTTAAGGGGTGAATTCAATTTCTGATGTACATTTACATTGAAACAGACCCTGGTTTTGTGTTCGGTGTCAGACTTTTTATTATTTCTTTTCAATTACAGCCCCTATCACACCACACGTGACTGCGCAGTCGTTTTGTGATATCATTAATTTCTTATTTCGCGCCTGCTTAGTCACATGGGGTTAGTCACGTGGGAAATGCTGTATTTTTCAAAGGAAATACTTAAGTCTGACACCGGAATTAAAGTCAGGGTACTTTTTTTTTATTATACATTTTGAATTGAACACCATTTATAAAATTTAATGAAATAATTTTCTGAAAAAAAAAAGGAAAAAATCTCTTGATAATCTGAATCTTCGCTGCTTAAAAAATAATAATCAGAAGACATTTAAAAAAATTAGATTCGTGGGGGTGATTAATTTAAAAATTCGGACCTATAATTTTTATCAGTTGGTTTTTTGGTCTTTTTTTAATTTCTATTTTGTTTCTCTGCGACCTCAGATGGTTTTGAAAGTAAAGTTTGATATGTTTATAACATCATGAAAGAAAAATTATTTCTAATAAACCTATTTAGTCATTTACAGAATATTCCAAAAAGACTTGCATTCGAAATATATAGAAACAGACCTTCACTTATAACTCCATAACCTGAGTGACATAGTTAATATTAGCTCAATGGTGGCCCGAAATTTTTACTGTTCGATCTATCCAATTAAAAGGAGAGATATTAGATTAAGTGCATTGACACGGAAGAAAAATATATTGAAAAAAAAAAAGTTCGTTATTAACACACGACACAAATAATTCAAATAAATAAAACGTTCGCTTCACTAAAGCAAAAGATTTTTAAAATTTGAAAAAAATCAATGTCAAAAATTAAGAAACAAAAACTTTTTTAAGAATAACAAAATTTACGAATTTTACGTTTTCATCGAAAAAGAAATTCCGAGTATTACAACTCGGCTTGTGTCCACATTTGTTTGTTTCATTAACATTTATTTTGATTTTAGTCTTTCTTTTTAAATCACTACAACTGCGTCACGAATCTACTGCACAGAAGTAACCTTTACTTGATTTATATTTTTAAAGAATTAAGAAAAATTAATAATTTTTCCATCAATTATATTAAACAATTGTATACTTAGACTTACCTTTTTTTTTTTTTTTACTTCATTATAAATTGAAAGAATCACGAGACTGAATGCTTTTTATGACGCATTGTAATATTATGCCGAAAACAAACAAACAGACGTAATTCACATTTGAATTGAAGTGTTTTCTGACGTGCGTAATGTTTTTTGTTTTAGTTTTTTTTTAATTGATTTCTCTTTGAAATTTGAAAGAGAGGTAAAATTAAGAACAAGGTAGAAAATTTCCTAACTACTGTAGAAGACAAAGAAATAGGGTAGGTAGCCGGTGTCAAGCTATAGTTGGTCCACCTGCAAAAAAATTGTGAATTATTGACAACAAATTCGTAAATGCTTTTTAGTTTATCTGACAAAATACCCACTTAGTTTTAATTTTAAGTTACTAGACCCAGACGCAACCTTGATCCTTATACTAAACCTAAAAATAGGTTTTTATACTGTACACAACGGTGCGTTACGTCATACTTTGTTGTGTATATTTCATCTCATTTCTGAGCAGATACCAATTCTACTAACCACTGTTGTAATAACTGTTGTTATACTATATAGAGATACAGCGATATATATATATATATATATATATATATATATATATATATATGTCACAGCTTATCTGAAACACACCCCACCCATAGCATAGCAAATATCATGTGAAGACACTTGGATACCAGAAAATAATTTTAATTCAACGAATCTATGTTACGTTACCATTTCAATTCTCATATAGCTGATCAACTATTTTAAGAATTTTCTAAAGAAAAAACTTCTCTCCAGATTATGACCTAAGGTTAAAAAATAAATAGGCATATTTCTTTCGTTATTTATTTTTTAATCGTTCACGAATAGTTACGACCTTAGGTCATCACCGAGAAAAAAGTTTTTGTGAAGAAAAGTTTTTTTTAGAAAGTTTTTAAAAATAATTAATATGCTCTGTGAGAAGCGATGAATATTGAAATGGTGACGCTGCATATCCATTCGTTGATTGAACATTATTTTATGTAATAACATATTGAAATGGTATCGTTGCACATCCATTCGTTGACTGAATATTATTTTATGTAATAAAACATTGAAATGGTGACATAGCATATCTATTCGTTGACTGAACATTATTTTACGTAACAACATATTGAAATGGTAACGTTGCATATCCATTCGTTTACTGAACATTATTTTTTTGTAATAGATTTAAAATGGTTACATAACATATCCGTTAATTGAATGAACATTATTTAATGTAACAAAACATGGAAATGGTAACGTTACATATTCATTCGTTGAATGAACCTTATTTATTATATTTCAGTCAGTCCATCCTCCAATGTGGATTAAGAAAATGTGTCTTGTTGATTGATGGGAATTGTGGTTAGAGTTAGGGTAGGTTAAGGTTACTATGGGCTATGTCCCATTATTTTAGCCTTGTGTCACAACTAAGCTAAGTTCAGCAAATAACTATGTCTTATTATTATTATTATGGTTTTGTTGACTCATTTGGAGCTACTGTTTTAAAAAAGTGGTATCATGTGTGTGTCTTTATGACCATGATGTCAAAAGAGAGAGAGAGAGAGAGAGAGAGAGAGAGAGTGAGTGAGAGAGAGAAGAAGAAGAAGAAGAAGAAGAAGAAGAAGAAGAATGTTAATAAAAAGAACTTAAGAAATGACGTCACTATCATAACAGGGTAATTCAGGAGACTAAAGAATTCAGTAACATGTAGCATGACATTAAGATTGTCTCTTTTATTCAGAACTGGTTGAAGACTAACAAGAACATTCTGTTACAGACACATTCATCTCAAAGCCAGATGTTACATTTTAAAAGATGCTACTTGATCCAAATTTATGAAAGAAGAGGACAAAACATGCATTTATAATTTGGTTACCATATTTGTTGATGTTTTTAGATCAGGCCAGCCATCTCAGTGGGTTTCCTAACTGTAGAAGAAAACAATTAGAATCAAAATGTAACTGGCCTTCTCTTTTAGGAAAATAATTGTCACACCCTGACTTTCTTCCTAGGATCAAAGAGACATACCTTGGCCTTCTGCTCAAGATCAAAATGTTATTTCTTGGCCCTTTTCTTAGGATCAAAGTGTCATTTATTGGCCTTAGGATTGAAATGTCATTACTTAGCCTTCTGCCTTGGATTAGTATTGTATCTATGTGTTAGTGTTATGCCTTTCTATATTTAAATTAATTTTATCATGCTGTTCAAGCAGTAAGATGCAAGCATAATACATATGTTACTTATTTTTATATTGAACATTTGAATTAAAGTTGAATTTACTCTTTAATTTTATACATCTGCATATGTGTTTGATTTAGCTTGATAGAAATTATGAATGGGGAAACAAAGAAACATATATATATGTGTTGTGTAATGGTGTTCATTGTAAGGAAAAATACTCAACAACCAAGTTCAAATCCTGAATGAGGCTTTTTTGTCTTTGACATAAATCCTTCTCTTCTCCCTCCAGCTATGGGTAAATACTATTTTTTCTTTCTCCTAAAGTGGTTGCATTACCAAATCATAAAGCAACCAGCCTTAGAGAAAGAAAAATGGCAAATTTAAAACCTAAAGAGTATTGTTTTGGAAAATTTGTGGTACACTCATGCACCATTCTTCTGTTATCAGCTCATCCAAAAACTGTGGCTGTTCCCACAATAAACAAATCATCTATACAGGTAGTTCAACAGTTTGCTTTTTGAATTGAACTTTTGGATATACATCAAAATTGATAAGAGAGTTCATCATATATATGCATACACATTCACACTCATGATACATTAAAAAATATTGAGACTCAAACCATATTTATCAAAGCAGAAATAAATGATGGATGAAACATCAATTTTCTTGCTAATAGTCCCTTTTGTATTCAACACATTTATTCCAACAAGTTTTCTATTATTCAAAATCTTCTGAAACTCCTCTTTCGATATAGTGTGAAGCTGTTGTATCTTTTTTAAGTGTTTTCTATATCCTAAAATTATCAAGTTTCATCTCAGAAATTTAGACAAATTCTAATAATTTGCACACAGTTGTATGGCTTCAAGCATTCATATCTGATACTAATAATTTCTACACAATTTTCTGGTTTCAAGTAACTATTCCTATTTACAAAGATGGTCTGAAAGTTCATATCATGTCATATCTGCTGTTGATGACTTTTTTGACCAATGAAATCCAAGCACTGCAACACCAATGGAACAAGTGTGTGGACTGCAAGGGAGACTTTGTTGACAAATAAATCTCATCTGGTTACATTCCATGAGAGTATCAGCCTATGAACTTTTCAGCCGACCCTTGTAATAATAATTAATTTTGCACACAGTTATATGGTTTCAAGTATTTCCTTCTAAGGTCTATTTGATCACTGTTGGGGCCCTAACAGGTATTACCACTCTGATTTAGAGTGGACCTGAGAGTAATGGCAATGAAATGTACTCCACACTTCCTAGAGCTCTAAAACTGGAGTCTCACCACCAGATATAGTTTCTCATCATATCCAAGACACTATAAAATAAATAGCACCATTAAAATTCTTTCAATAAAAGAAACTAGTAATTGTGTAGTTATTTAAAAATTTCTGAGTCTAACCATTTCTTTACTTATTGCAAACAATCCTCTATCTAGATAGATTTGCATTTAAAAATTAAGACAATTTTAAACTAATTCTATTTAATCATTTTAACTTATCATATTTACCAACCCCTCTGCTCGAGCAGGATATGACACAAGGTCAATTTTTGAAATTTACTAAGCTTTTTTGCTTAGATGTGGCACAAGGCCATCACAAGGTCAATTTTTAAGCGGAGTTTAATAGGTTTGAATTCAGAGTTTTCCTTCTCCTAGACTAGGCTGAAGAACTCGGTCTGTCCTATTATTTACCCATAGCTGGAGGGAGAATAATTGGATTCATACCTTTCCCAAGGGTATCAGTGCTATGTGAAATGCAATTAACCTGGTCCAGGATTTGAACTTGTGTCACCGTGTCCATTTCCTATGATGATAACCATTATACCACGGGCACCTCCACAATCATTTTAACTTATAGATATTTATATATCCATTGATAAAAAAATAAAATTGCAAAATTCTGAATATGTTAAAATTTACTCAAGACTAAATGGTTTAATGGTTAAAGAGCTAGATTAACCAACCATTATTAGTGAATTCAATTCTAACTTTGTGTATCTTACTTCTGGCCTTTTGCCAAACTTACTTAAGCTTAGGTTCTTGCACAGGATCCAGAATAAGGGAAATGTCAGCAGTGTCCTTCTGGGTGCACATGTTTAGGTGCAATAATGTATGTGGGTGTAAGCCTGTCTATATGAATATATATGTATATAGGCATATATGTAGATGCATATAGGGGTGAATTTATCTGTATGGGTGTGTGGAGGCATAGAAGGATTTCTCAGTGGGGGATGAAAGGGTCAGTTTTTCATGTCTTTAATAAACTCAAGTCTTCAGTGCTAATATGGTCAAGTCAGCAGCATTGAAGAGTCTAATTTTTTTTAAGTACTTTAGTTTTGGGTGGTCTGTATGGGAAAAATATTTTTTCCAGAAGCTCAGACTGCCTATTTTCAAGAAGCTATCAGAAGATAGATTGATCAGTTATGAGAGAGAGAGAGAGAGAGGGGGGGGTACTTGAGCCAAGGGTTTTTTTTTTAAATTTTGGTTTGGTTTTATGACATATCAACCATTGTTGGTTATTTAATGCTAAATCCTCTTTATACATATATATTAGATATATGATTTGTAAACACATTTTACAGATTCACACAGTTAAATGATCAAACAGTTCTATTTCAAACAATTTAATTTCGTATGAGTCATTTGCTTGGACATAGTTTAAATGTCAAACAGTTCTATTTGACCTATAGATAGGATCCTTTCAGGTGCTACCACTCCAGGCCAGAGCGGACCTGGAAGCAATGGCAATGAAGAAGTACTCCACATTCCCCAAAGCTCCAGCGTTATTGGAGACTCATCATCAGATTTTTTAGTGTCATATCCAGGACACCTGTTGGGGGGGGTCTTACTTCTTTGCAGAGATGCAGTCAATATATTCTACAGCCCCAGCCAATTGGGCTAAAGCCTAGAATTGTAAACAGCAATGACTTATCATGAATGAAAAAGTTAGCAGTCAGCTGTTTTGAAAAAGTGAGATAGGGAACTGACCAAGTCCTCATCCGCTATTGATACTACAGTAGTAAAAGATCAACACCCAAGTCCACATTGCAAAATGTTGCATCCGCCCTCTCAGCTATGCCTGTATATCTTGAAATTTGTTTTTGCTTCTTTGTGGAACTGAACTATAGCTTTTATCATTTCAACCAAAACTTGCAATTGACTAATCTTAACAAAATAACAAGGACTCGGGTTGTTTAGCAGGCAAAGACTGGGCAAACCCCAATGAATATTGCTACAAGCAGTTCCCAGATTCCATATTAATATACTATACATATT
Organism: Sepioteuthis lessoniana; assembly: GCA_963585895.1. Taxonomy (NCBI): domain Eukaryota; kingdom Metazoa; phylum Mollusca; class Cephalopoda; order Myopsida; family Loliginidae; genus Sepioteuthis; species Sepioteuthis lessoniana. Next base: position 72,724,538 of record OY757908.1, read on the forward strand.
CCAGCCTTGTCAACTGGGGCTATAGAATACACCAACTGCATCACTGCAGATGAGTAAGACAACCCCACCAACCCTTAATAAGTTTCCTGGATATAATACTAAACCCTCTTATGGTGAAGCTTCAGTTCTGGAGCTTTGGGGAAGGTGGAGTACCCCTTCATTGCCCTTACTCTCAGGTCCACTCTGATCTGGAGTGGTAGTAACTGTTAGGGTCCCATCTAAGGGTCAAATAAAAATATTTTCTAAACTTGAAACTATTTAATTGTGTGCAAACAAATGACAGTTAAATTGAATTATAAGTATTACAAAACAATATTTACAGCTATTTAACTGTATGCAAACAAATTATTATTTTTAAATTGAATTATAACTATTAGATAGCAATACTTGAAACCATTTAACTGTGTACAAAAGAATAAAATAATGTTGACATATATATATATATATATATATATATATATATATATATATATATATATATATATATTTCACTGAACAATTTAGACATATTTTGTCTACATATTTTTGTATATGTCCTTTCCAATTGCTGAATTGATTTTATAGTATCCGGCAGGAATCGGTTGATTTTGATTGTATAAGTTTTGAAAGCACAAGTATTTGGATGTTGTTTTTTTTTCTTTTTCTCACTGGATGTGGAAGAAATATTTTTGTAGGCTAGCATAGCCAAAAATCAGGAGTCATTCATTACAAGCATTATATGATAAAAACACCTTTTTGTGGCGAAAAATTAGGGGGTCGTTCATTACTCGAGTATATGTTGTTTTTTTTAAATGAGGACTGTAATGACTTTGTCCAAGATCAGTTTGAATTACGTTTAAACATTACATTTTTTTCCTTAAAAAAATAAAAATCAATTTAGTTTTAATTTTACAAATTACCAGTGTATTAATTAATTTCAAATTTGACAAATTTCCTGGTTAGAAGCGAGACCACTGGTTGTTTCGATAGACGAAGTTGTTCCGCAAAGAAAGGAAGCAAAATTATTCACGATTAAAATCTTTTTTTTTAAATTTACGAGCGGGTTCATGTAATGTCACTAGTATCTCAATTTTAAAACAACATTAAATGTTTAATAAAACATTTTTTTTTAAATCTCGTCGTGGTATTGCTAAAAATATAACAGGTTACCTGTAGTAAAGAAGGACATTGTTTCGACTTGGAAAGTCTATGTTAAATAGTCTTACCTTTCAAGGTATCGTAGTCCAAGTTATTATAATATAAAATAAAATCTAAGAAGAAAATGAACGGTAAATTTCAGTGTTTTGTTAATAAAAAATGGAGTCTAATGTTCAATTTTGTTCTTTCAAAGGTTTGATTTTACAAGTAAAATTAAATACTGCATTTTGGTATGTATTTGTTTAAAATTTCAGTTAAAAGAAATATGGTGCAGACATGAGAGATAACAAAATTTAAAAAAATATATAAGAGATTATTTTTACTTTATTTTATTTTTTACTCGAGAAAGACATTCATCAACTTTGTAAGGTAACAAGGGAAATTAATAACCGGTGTTATTTTGGAGTTAGTTCCTATTGTAAAAAATATCTGTAACCACTTTTTAGTTAGTATATGTACCACCGAAGCTTGTACTTGTTTCACTGAGAAAAGTTTTTTTATATTTCCTTTTTTGAGAAAAGCTTTCAAAGAAAATCGTTTTTTGGCTTTTTTCAGTGTTTTGAATTTATAATTATTATTAATGAATAAGTCATTATCCATAAAAATTCATGGACAATGATTTGTGATAAAGAGATTTTTAATAAGCGAAAGTGTCATGTCATATTTCAAAAATTAATTTTTTTAATTAAAAGTTCTAAAAGAAAGAAATAGTGTGCTAGTAGCATGACTTATAGTTCAGTTACTTTGTATTTAATTCGTAAATATATAATTTATAAATATAAGTCAATTAAATTTATTAATAGAAATATAAAAAGGTATTATCAAAGTTTTCTATTTTTGATAAAATAAAATGAAACAAAAACTTTATTAAATAAGGGTCTGTTGTAGAAACTCGCAAGTTTTTAAATCATTTAATTTAAAACAATTTTTTTAATAATAACTTATGTTTTTTTTTTATATATTTAAAAAATCATTTAGAATGTTAATTTTATTTCATCTATTCTAGTATTATTTCGAATTTTTCACATCAGCGTTAGCTTATGGTCTTTCACTCGAATCTGAGTGACAACAAGTCTCCTTAAGTCTCCAGAACTTTTCTCGGTATTCTGGTCGATCTTAGTAATGCAGAAGTTGGAATTGTCTCGATTCGTCCTCTGATTTCCAACACTTCCAGCCGCCTAATCAAGCATTTAGGGACCGTTACAATTGGTATCACCGTCATCTTCTTCCTGAACTTTTTTTTAGTTCTCGAGCTTTTTTAGTTATTAATAATATTTATTTAATTTGTTTCAATTTATTTCAATCTAATTTTAATTTATTTTTAAAAATTCCGTTGTTAAAAGAAAACTATGGATGCTTAATCTTTCGAGAGCTCTTAAAAGTGAATGGATTAAGCAACCTTTGTTGCCATAACAAGGAAACTCCATTAATCAAATCTTGCAAATTTTATCCATTTTATCTTGACATCTCTTGATCTCAATGCAAGTTCCACCCAAACAACAACAAGAAAAAAAAAACAAAAAACAATAAAATCAGAGATTATTCAGAAATAAAAACGGCAAATGCTTCAGCTAATAAATTTAGCCTTTGTTATCAAGAGATACATGGAAAAAGTAAATAAATGAAATTAAAAAAAAATAATAATCCGCTTATTTCCAGAAGGCCTTCCCTCCAGGCAGCAACTACCTCCTCATCTAAAATTTTAGGGCTGTGTTTATTGTTCGGCGTCTGAGCCATACCTGACGGAATTAAGCAATTTTTAGTACTCCCACTCCACCAGGAGGTCTGTTCCTTGCGATGTCTTCACTTTAAACTGATCTTGTGTCAAATACTAGTATTAATATGCTTGGTGGTAAGGAAAATATTAAGTCGAGTTCCCCCACCTCTCCAAGTACTTATATTAGCATTGGTAATATCCATGATATACTAACAGTAAACACAACTTAGGGAAAGACAAAATAAGCGCATTGACACATACGAGTACATTTAACTTTTTAGAGCAAAAATGTAAATATAAATGTACAATGTACGCAATTCTCTTACCTCTTGGCATAAAATAACCCAAAACAAGTTAACATACCGTTAAAATCAACTAATCAATGACGTTTTATTTTGTATTTGTATATTTTTAAATATTTGAGCTGTAGTTTTCATGTTACATAATTCTGTTGTAAATAATATCAGAGTTCTCTCCCTTTAATTGTAATTACAGGAGGAGCCAAGTATTTAAGGCTACATTTTTCTAAGGTCATAAATGGGAGGTGACTCAACGTAATCATTACGCGACATGCGCAATTCATTTTCTTCTAAACAAAAGATACAAGGATTTTATTAAATTTAGTCGAACATTATAAAATCAAAGTAGATATTATTGAATAAATTATTTATATCATGATCAATATTATAATTCTGCTTGTTGTCTATTCAGCCACACATTATGCTCATCCATATGCACTCCCTTCAGCCTAAAGGGATATTCTTCCACCCTTTTACTTAAGATATTATTTTACATAAATGTTGCTTTTTCAGATCAAATACTATGTTCAACTCTGATAGAACTGTCTTGTGCTAACTTCATCTATCTTCACTAAGTAGCATAGTAAACATAAATTATAGTGTATTAACATACACAAGAATGTTGAGACCAGTATTGAACAAGTCCTGGCGACAACACCTCACGAGACACCAACTATACGGACACTTGCCCCCCATCACGAAAACTATACAAGTTAGACGAACCAGACACACGGGACACTGCTGGAGAAGCAAGGATGAGCTCATAAGCGATGTACTCCTGTGGACCCCACATATGGATGTGCAAAAGCAGGACGACCAGCACGAACCTACATACAGCAACTATGTGAGGACACAGGATGTAACCCTGAAGACCTGTCGGAGGCGATGAATGATAGAGAGAAGTGGCGAGAGAGGGTCAGGGATATCCGTGCTAGCGGCGCGACATGATGATGATGATGATGATGATAGTGTATTGGTTTGCTAAAGAGCTGGTATTTGTTGCTGCCTCCCACCAGACAGGACTTGACACAAGGTCAAAAGTGGTTTGCAAAAGAGCTGATGAGCTTCTAGAATCCAGTGATCTCTGAAGTTCTGATAAGCTTATTGATAAGCTGTTGAAGGCTGAAAATGGAAAAGAAAAAGAGCTTTGAAGATTTCTTGGTATTAGCAATACCATTATCCACAAAATAGATTATACAACTATGTATTGTTCTTGTTGTTTCTGTAGGATTAAATACTAACCCAGTCCATTTGGCTTGGGCTAGATCTCTGCAAAGGGGTAATACCCTGACTCACAATGAGTTTCCTACATATGACACTAAACTGATGGTGTGGCTCCAGTTCTGGAGCTCTGAGAATGTGGAGTACACCTTCCTTGCTATTGCTCCCAGGTCCACTGACCTGGAGTGATAATACCTGTTAGGGTTCCATCTCTAGGTCAAATAGAACTGTTTAACCATTTAACAGTGAGCAAACAAATGACTGACGTTAAATTGAATTCTTAGTGCTTAGTGCTAGATAGCAATACTTGAAACCATCTAACCGTGTGCAAATAAAACTATTAGTATTAGAAATAAATACTTGAAACCATTTAACTGTATGCAAACAAATGATTCATTTTTAATAGAATTATTGGTGTTAGATAGGAATACTTAAAACCATTTAACTGTGTGCTAACAAATGAGTTCTGGCTTTAAAAAAAAATGTTACCTTCAAAGGATTCATTTAAGAATCATATATATTTAATATGTGTATATGTATAAAGAGGATTTGGCATTAAATAATTGACAAGGCTTGATGTACCATAAAACCCAACTAACCAATGCTAAATACTAACAAATGATATGTGTATTAAGTTTTAAGAATAAAATTGTAACACCTCTCATTGCCATGAATAATTTTGTCAAGTATTATCATTCATTTTCCTTTTTATTGACTCTTACACAGGTTGTGACTTCTGTGACAGTGAGGAATGAATAATAAGAATTGACAAAGCTTTCTTTAAAAAATAGATTTGAAAAATATCCAACTCCTTTGTAACCAAATGTAAAATCACATAAATATATATAAGGGGGTGTACTTATTTTTTAACAGCTACATATTCATATTTTCAGTTACAGATCGCCAAAGCTGTAGAGTCTGGTAATACATAATACCTAATTATTTTGATTGCATAATTTAAAACTATAAATAATAAAATTCTGGTATTTTTGGTTTTAAAAAAATTAACTTTTTATAAAAAAATTAGTTGTGTTGTATATATTCATGGCTAATACTGGATGATATTAATAGTATATTAAACAGTAGATAGTACTTTACCCATGACAAAAATTATGGAATTAGCACATTTAGAGGAGGTTCATTTTGTTTTTTTTTATGTATCCTTTGAATAGCACATGACCAAAGTTTCTTGGCTAATAATGTAGATTCTTGATTAATCACTGAATGTCACTTTTATCCAATTGTTAATACACCATGATTTGGTTGTTTGGGTTTTATTGTATATCAACCTTTGTAGGTTATTTAATGCCAAATCAAATTTTATCCAAATACCACACACTATGATTTTTATCTTTAGCCTACTTTAACATCGTTTTCTTCTATTTGTGTATTAGTGCTGGTTTTCAATTAGCTTTTCTCTATGCAAATTTTATTTCACTTAGCTTATTTACAGTTCTGTCTCAAACATTGACTCTTCTTTTGACCCATTTGTTTTGTTGCACATTTTCTATTTTCAAGACATATTGCTTTGAGTTTTCTATTATGACACTTGGATATCTTTCATAGATTACCTGTATATTTTCCTTTTTTAACCAACCCATTCCCTTTCATATTGCATCAAGTTTTAGACACAGCTGACTGAAAACAACCAATGGCTTTCACTTCACTACACTGTGGATTGACTTAAATCCTTTCCATTGATTCAATTTATAGTTCTTTTGTATGAAACATTTCCTTTCAAGTAGGTAGGTTCAACTGTTTGTTTAGGTTTGCAAAAAATGTCTTTTATCTGTAGACCTATTTGCATATGTAGGCTTCTGCTGGTATTTGTTTTAGGAATGTAAATTACAAGATGATTTTATGTTCCCAGGGAAAAGTGTCCTTATGTAAGGGAAATAAAATAAGACGATAGAAAGAAGATGAATTTTATTTACTGAGGTACAGGCTGAATGTTAATTGTAACTGCTGGATGCATGATGATTTTGTTCAGAGTACTTTTGAGACCTTCTGGACTCATGGCCAGTCAGCCTTTGCCCAACATTCAACTCCTGTCCAAAAGAGAAGTGGCTCTGTCCTTCATAACATTCAAAATTCCAAGGGACACAACTGTGCCTTTAACTTTTTGTTAGGCTGACTTGCCTAACATATTCCATAATTTTTTTCAATACTGGGTTTTTATATATTTTCTTCTGCATTGTTTGGAGAAAAATATATCATTGATTTAAATTATTTAATCTAGTTCTTTCACTTGTATTGGTCTTTGGTTTCAGGAAGCATCATGTTTGGGTTGAACTGGTTTTGAAACCGTATTTGTCTCTCAAATATGTCTGGGCATAATCTCTTACCAAGGCAATGGTAATGCTACTCAAAGTACTCTTAGGGCAATGCTACTCAAAGTACTGTATAACATGATGAAGGAACAAATGATTATAACAAATTTCTTTACAAAAATATCTCATTATTTTTCAAAAGGTCCAAAATTGGCCTAAGTGTAAGAGAGAGAGATAGAACAGGGAGACGGAAAGACAGACTGGCAGAGGACTGCTATATTGACCCATATCTTATCAACCATGTCAGTTTTATATTCAGGGCCCCCTTTAACACTTCTGCTTCTCAACTAGGGGCTCACTGCCACCCACCATGGGTAGAACCAAATGTGCTTCTACCCTGACTTGGTTGTAATTCCAACTGGCTGACTGTGACTCTCTATGGGTACCAGTGTATAAATAATTTCAGAATGCCTACGTGTTACGGTTGTCAATCCATGAGACCTGCTTCCAGCTGTCAACCCACATGAGCTGTCCTCCTGGTTATGCAGCTGGAACATCCTGTCCCAGAAATTCCTGACATGCGGCTCGGTCAAAGATCAATACGCAACAAAAGTGGTGATACATAAGTCATTGACTGCTGGTAAATGGTGAGTTTCTGGTTTCATATTAAACAACTCATTTACAAAATGTATATAAAAATTGTGCCTACTTTTATTAAATTTTAATATTTTTCTGGAATAAATGAACATCACTATGGATATTCAGACAATATTTTCTCGGGTCATGAACAAATAATAATATGGCTTAATATCAAACTGGTCCATGACACTGGAAAAAAAATCTTGTCGATGTGTCGCATCAGATAGTTTGAGAAGCACTGACTCAGGGTATCCAGATCCACTGGAAAAAGTTTGAGATGCAAATATGAGAAAAGCATTTGAAGAGACATTTGGAATTCAATTATTTATAGGCTGTTAGTATGTTGTTAATCAAATCAGTATAGTTTTCAGATCTATGAGACCAAAGCTAACACAAACAAATCTTATCTACCAGTTTAAATGGATTCAGTTTATCTCTGAATTTGCTTTTAAATATCAATTATACATTTAATCTAAATAATTTAATCTAGTTTGTTTAAGGCAGGAGTGTCCAACATGTCTTTTGCCATCAACTTACATGCGAGATAGTTTTCCCATTTCCTCAAATCACCTATAATCTTACAGATCTGTACTGATACACAAACACTCACATATGTACTGTTGTAAGTAAGTTGGTTGACCATAGTTCAGGGCGTCTCAAAGGCCCCCCTTTTCAATAGCTACTACATTGAAGTGTAGGAGAGAGTGCTACTCCTTTCCCTGGATTGCTCCACTTTAACCTTGATACATACCTTGTAATGCTGAGTTTTAAACATCAAATACCATTTTTTGAGTCTTTGGTATGACTCAACCTGGGATTGAACCCTGATCTCCCGGACCTTTAGCGAACACTCTAACCATTACAAAATGCATAAAAGTTATTATAAATAAATAGAATTATGTAATATTCACCCTAACAAAATACCTAGCAATCCTGAAACTGATTTAACAAGCTCTAGATCTTTTCAGACAGAGTAGAATTTTTCATTAATAATAATAACTTAGTTTTATTCATTAAAAAATCTGTTACAATGAATAAGAATTAAAAATTTCAGGCATTTTTCATTATCATTATTACTTTTTAATTTATATTTTTATTAATAAATAATTGTTTTTTTTTTTCTAAATATATCTTATAACTTATTATAAAAAAGAAGAGGGGTGTGTGACAACTCTCTGAATGACAGTGTGTGGAGTCCTCACTTCTGCTATGTAGATGGCTGGTGAAATTCCTTTAACTCAAACTAACACTGACTGCTACATTTTGGGGCTTGATGTCACTTGTTTTCTTTGGCAGATCCTCTGAACAAAATCTCTCTATCTGTGTCTCTCTCTAGTCCTATCTTCTCTTCTGTTGTTTCCTAGCTTCTCACCCTATCCGTGTCTCTCCATCCAGCAAACTCATTTTACTTGTATATAGGCAAGGGTGAACATTTCCTACTTTAGGATTTCAGCCCCCATAGACTGGACATAAAAATATTGCCAGACTGTATGTCTCCAAGAAACCCTAAATGGTGTGCTAATAAAACTGAAGCTGTTTTATGTCACAGCTCTGCTGTATTTGACCATCTCTACTTACACTCGCATGGTTGAATTAGTGGTTCCCACACAAAATACTTATCACACACACTCAACATACCCATCTAAATATGCCTTGGCCCTTATAGGGAAATACAAATATATACGTATATGCATACCTTTTGTCAACTCACAACCATACATATATGTATACACCCACATATACATGTACTCACACCAATTCATGTGTCTACACAAATGCACATACATTTAGCTAACTCTTTATACTAACACACCAGCATCTATTGTGTCACGTTCATTTAAATGTCCTATATATTTTGAATGGGACATATGTAAACAACATATCACATATGATCAGGCATTCTGCTAGGTGTGAAATATCTGGCAACTTGTCTACATGATCCAGTGATTTTTGTTCTCCTATTACAAAGGGATTTATAAATATTAACTAATGAATTAACCCTTTGATGGCCACTATGGTTTTATTCACTTTGTGAAAATTTTATTCATCCATAGAGATCTATATGGACCACTTTGAGAGACTAATTTCAAGAGTGAAATTTGAGGACATTAAAAGAAATAAGATGGCACAGCTTCACAAATAATGTCAAAAGAGGATTTTCAGGTGCTTCAACCAATAGAAAACTCACTGGAATATGTGGATTGAGTGCTAAGGTGACTATTTTGAAGAAAATTCAGGTTTTAGTTATTGTTCATTTCTGTTTTGGTAAATATGACTTCAGTTTCAATACTTTTTAAAGGTATCTCATAAGAAATAATACTATCACCATTCTATAATAAGAGAGTCGTTCAAAAAGTTCTAAGCCTCACCCAGAAAAAAGAGCCATAGCAGAACATTTTTGTTCTAACACACTACTACTTCTATATAAACTAGAAAAACAAATTCAGATTCCTGTCCAAATTTCTGTGTGTAGGTGAGGCTCATAGAAAGGTGACAAGTGAGCAACAAATCTAAAATCTTGGTGAGGCTTGGAACTTTTTGACTGAGTAGAGTTTACAAGGGTGTATTGATAAGTTTTTGGCCAATTAAAAAGAGAATGACCTTTTTAAAAATTTATTGATTCTCTTTTACTCATCTATTAATTTTTAACTTTTATTGAATTTCATTTTTATTTTTTTTAGCAAGAGTAAAAAGAAAACTTAAGACTGGAAGTGCCAAACATGTTAAACTGAGAGATGAATAAGTGGAATAGTATGGATGGTTCATGACTTTAGGTCATTCCTTTTTGGTTGGGTCAAGGACTTATCAGCTCTCCATTTTATATTTGCATGTAAATTTCATACACTAAGTATAATGGTTATCATCATAGGAAATAGAATAAGCACCCTGAGTTCAAATCTTGGATAAGGCTGTTTGTGTTTCAACTTTGTGGTAGAGCCCTAGTGAAAGGCCTGAATCCCTCTGTATTCCTCCCCTCCGCTAATATGGTTAAATAGTAGGGCAGACTGAGCTCTTTAGTCTTAGTTAGGTAACAAGTCTAAGAGAAGGAAAACTCTGAATCCAACCCATTGTATTCTGCGTAAAATTGATCTTGTGTTACATCCTGCTTGTGGTGGAGGGGTTGGGTAAATACAGGGTGTTTCACAATTGTTGAAACAAAGCAGCGGCTTCTCAGATCTTCCCTGTTGACTTGATTCTCTTTCTCTTTTCAGATTATTGCAGGGAAATACTTAACATTTTGATATATTTAATCGAATATAGTAAAATCATGCCTTGATGGACTAGAAAATCTTTTGTGTGACAACATCTTAAGAAACAAAGTCTTTCAAGATTGTTCAAGCAAGATACAGAAGGAAGTTCAATTTCAACACATTTCCAACCAGGAGTCAGGTTTCCAAGTTGGTCAAGAACTGTGAAACTCATGGTACTTGTAAAGATTGCAGAGGAACAGGTTCCTCACCATTTGGGCCTCTGATAATGATCTGAACACCCAGGAGGAATGTGCACATGTTATCAACAACTTTGCACACCACATTCAACATTGCCATCAACTGAATGGCAGACATCTGGAACATGAATGGCACACATCTGGAACATGAATGGCACACATCTGGAGCATGTACTTGAGGGCTCCTTTAGACAATTTAGTTCATGTTTGAAACTGAATGGTTGCAAATCCTAAAATGTTATCTTTTTACCTTTGAATAAATGTAAATTCCATCATTTCTTGTTCTTGATCATTTTGTTTTAAAAACTGTGAAACACTGTACATACACCAAATGTAAAAACTATTATAGGTCATCAGTGGTATATTTTTATAAGTAAAAATAACCAAAAGTTGGTTTGTTTGTTTTTTTAACAGGTAAATTAAAAACAACAAAACAATTTTTGTTTAGCAATAACATTATTGAAGGCGTTTATTTCAAATTTTTTTCCTTTTAATAATTGGAAAAAAAAAAAATTAAAAATTTATTAGCATTTTTTACATTTCTTGAAGTTTTTAAAAATTTTTAATAGAATGGCAGAATATATTTTTAAATTCTCCTTTATTAAATGTTATCTTTCAAGATTCTTTCGCATGCTTTTTTTCTTTCCTTTTTAATGCGAGAGAGAAAGAGAGATAGAAAGAGAGAAGAAAAATCTCTTGCTGGTTGAAAAATAGCTTATTTAAGGCAATGCATAAAAAAATGTAGCATTTTGTAATTAAAAAAAAAGTTTTCAGGAGAAGCACAGGCAGGAAGGATATCTGATAATTCTCATTTTTTAAATTTTTATTGTTTTTTTTTAGATACTGTACTCAAGAAGTGTGGCAAAACTGCTGGCGTCACCCCCAAGATTAGCATTGACTGTCACCCGAGTGTTGGTACCCCAATATTTGCCTAATTCCACCTTGCCTTCCCAGATGTTGCCTGTCTTTTCAAGGGTCGTCCAGTCTTGGTCAGCAACCACGGCGACAGCATTGGCAGCTGGAATGGACACTCTGAACTTGACGGTTGGAGACTTGCGTTCACCATGTAGAGCAAGGATAAGAGGTTCCCACATGTAGCAACCTTCTTTCCACTGAGCGTACTGCTTTGGGAACGGATAAGCAGTCTTGACAATGGATGGCACATGCACCAGGTAATTGTAGATACCTGGAAGCTGTTGGCTGGTATCACGGCATGGCAAAGCATACAGCTGCAGCTTGTAAAATCCTGGCTTGGACACCAGAATGACAAAACTAACCACGGATCCTTCTGACTGAGTGAAGACACACTCAGGGTAATCCTTGTTCTCCTCTACGGAAATGAGGTTAGCTGTTACCCTCATAGCCTCAGCAGTTGACAGCTGAATCTCGACGTAGTTGCCCTCAAGGAAAACAACTTTGTTTGGATGACTCAGTGTACGGAGACCAAATTCCTCAAATTTGGGTTGAGGTCCGAGATAGCCAGGGGGAAGTTTCGGCAACTGTAGGGCTTTGACATCTTCATTGCACACAATCAAGTACTGAGCAACATGATACAAGGTCATTCCTTCATTGACGGGATCGTTGGCATAGAGTTCTAAGCCATATTCTCCTCGTCCAGGCAATGAAATGTTGAAATAGGCAGTATGTCCTACAACACGGTCGATGATGTAGCCTTCGAGGTCATCATCACTGAAATTGTTAGATTTCAGTTTTGCCATGAATTGGCGTGGTTGCTCAGGCATACGAATTTGGAGCTCAGCTTTGCCGTCACGGGTCAAGATCGTAGCTGACTGCTGGAACGTGAGCAGGCCATACTTTTGGAATGCAGAACCAGTGGCCCAGGTCAGGTAGCTGCAAGGTGGGAATGGCTGGGGTGGTGGTGTGCTCACATTTTCTTGCACAATCTTGTATTCACACACCTGAGCATAGACATTCTCCTTGTTTTCTGGCCGGTCCTCCTTGGCATAGATATACAACACAAAGGAACCTGGGGTTGGCAATCGGAGTCGGAAAGAAGCAATTCCATTGCAACTCTCCTGCATACCATAGTGGTTCAACTTTACACCATCGAATTCTTCTGTTCCATCTTCCATCTGGATGCTGAAGTTGAATGCCAGAGGGCGACGCTGGTGGGGGTAAGCCAAGCGGATGTTAAGTTCTCCACGAGCATTAATTACAGCTGTGGTATGGCTAATGAACTCCAGATCATACTTGAAGAATTGCGGTTTCATATGCGGCTGGTTCTCGAACTCTTCCAGGGAGATGGGACGTTCAAGCAGCTGCCATTTGTGTTCATCAGGGAAGTGTGTGAACTTCAACTGATGAGGGTTAGTAAGGAAGAAGTATTCATCTAGTTGATAGTGGAAGTCCTCTTCCTCATTGGTTGATTGTTTGCCAATGATACGACGAGCAGCCCAGTGGCAGTCAACAAGGCACCACTGACCATAAATATAAACAGCATTCCAAGAATGTTGGTTGCTGCCTTGGGTGAATCTCTGGCCAGGACGATAGTCAGCACCCTTTGCAAAACCACTGATGATCTTACTGTGGAGGCCAGCATAACTGTAGAGAGAAGAGTTAAAGTCATAACAGAAGCAGATTACAAAAAAAAACAAAAAAAAAACACAAAAAGAAAAGAATAACTTCTGTTAAATTTTCAGCTAAGTATGCAACTTTATCACAAATCAGTCCAGGCCGTCTGCGCATCTACCCAGAGCAAGTTACAAAAGAAATGAAACAAAACGTATTTGGGAGACCAATATGTCTGAGATGAGGTATTATTATTAACAAAGCAATTTTTAAAAGTTTCTTGCTCTAAGAAATTAGTGTTTCTTATGATTTTGTATTTATAATAATAATGAATCGGAAAACTCTAGAGGTAGACCAACAAACTAATGACAGCAGATTAAAAGTGTGTCAAACCACAGAAGCTGTCAGACTAGGCAGTGACATATTCAAAGTACAACAAAGTCATACTTCCATTACTTATTGAATGAAATAAAAATTACAGCTTGCATTAAAATCAGTTCTGCTCCATAAAAATTAGGGAAAGAGTTTGGATGAAAAAAAAGAAAAAAAAAAGAAGAAATGTAGAAAACTCACTTGCACAAAATGTCAAACACCATAGCATATGTAGTCTTTCCAGTCTTCAAACCCATCAAAATTTCTTCAGGGCTATTTGGTTCTGGGTTTTCAAAATTGAAGGCATTCAGGTCTTTGGAGGCAAGCCATCTAAAGATAACTCTGCAAAAGAACATGTTTTAAAGAGTCAGAAGAAAGAAGATTTTTCTTTTGGTACAATGAGAGAAAAGTAAATATTTTGAGATATATACATGGTGCATTCAATAAGTTTCCAGACTTTTTTTTGTACAGTTATTTAAAATTGTCGTAGACTCTTGAAAATTCACTATGTTATTGCTATACATCTTATGAGATGACTGACCAATTTTTATAATTTCAGGTTCAAGTGAATAGCTACAGCAGCAATTGGAATACACCTTACTAAAGCCTGATTGTCACAGCTGGTGAATTTCAAAAATGCAATCTGGACGTGTGGACACTTTAGAAGAACAATATGCAATAAAATTCTGTTTTAAACTTGGAAAATATGCCACAGAAATGTATGGAATGCTTCAGACTGCTTTTCAACCATCTTGCATGAATCTAGCATCAGTTTTTGAGTTGTATAAGAGATTCAAGGAAGGCAGGGAGTCTGTGAGGGATGATGAGAGGTGTGGGAGGAGTAAGGAAGTCAATTCACCAGAGTTGATTAACCAAACGGTTAGGGTTAGGGTTACTATGTCGAGGTTTTAAGGGAGATCAGGAAGAGATTCCGTCAGAAGAGGCCAGCACTCTTCAAATTGGGTCAGTGGCATTTCCACCAGGACAATGCACCAGTCCACAACTCCATTCTTGTCACAGACTATTTGACCAAGATGGGTATCAAGACAGTTCCTCACCCTCCCTATAGTCCAGACCTTGCTCCCTGCGACTTTTGCTTGTTCCCTAAGCTTAGAGGCTGTCGTTATGTGACAATTGTGGAGATGAAAGAGGCTGTGATGAAGGTCATTGATATGCTCACACAAGAGGACTTCCATGGGGCGTTCCAGAAGTTGTTGGAATGGTACAACAAGTTCATTGCAGCTGGAGGAGATTACTTCAAAGGGGACTAGAGTTTCATGTGTGTACTATCAATAAAAGTGCCCATACGAAAAAAGTCTGGAAACTTATTTAATGATCCTCATATATATATATATATATATATATATATATATATATATACACACACACACACACACACACACACACAAAAGAGTAGAACTTTGCTTCGACATCTGAATTACTAAAAATGTCATTGTTTTCTAATGTTATTATTACATACCTCTTGATTTACAAATATCTTTGCTTATACAAACTTTATCATCCCAATTCTTTTACTAAAATCTTCTTTGGTGATATTGAATCAATATATTCCTTTTTGGTAGTCAATTGTCATATTTTTTGAGTTATAACTGGATACACAGAAATATATATATATATATATATCTCCATACACACACAGAGGTGGGTTTTAAGATGGCCACTGATGTCTATGAGTTGAATGGAACTTAGGATGACCATTCCAAAACACAACAAAAATGTAAACAAAAATCTCTTAAAGTTACACATCATGTGGTTTCTTTGTTTAATGGCTTATCAACTTTAGTGAGTTATTTAATGCCAAATTCATTGTTGCAGAAAGACAGTAATGATATTTTTTAACCATAGCTTAGAACTTTTTGAACAACCCTCATATCATAGAATGGTGGTAGTATTATTTCTTATATGAGGTGTATTTAAAAAGTATTTAAACTGAAGTCATATTAACCAAAACAGAAATGAATAATAATTAAAATATGAATTTTCTTAAACATAGTCCCCTTAGTACTTAACCCACATATTCCAGTGAGTTTTCTATTGGTTGAAGCATCTGAAAATCCTCTTTAGATATGATTTGTGAAGCTGTACCATCTTATTTCTTTTAAGATCCCTGTGGGTGAATAAAATTTTGGCTGAGTGAATAGTGGTCATCAAAGGGTTAATTTACTATTTGGTATAAGAGGGTTCATACCTTTCCCACGGGCATTAGTCCAAAAATGAATGTAATAGCACAAACTGAAGTTTGAACTCCCTTCTTACAATGCTACAGTCTAGCACGTTAGCAACTATGCCACAGGGACTCTTCTCTTCTCCCAATTAGCATTTGTAATAAGTTAGGTGCAAATTTTTAATCGACAAAAGGCATAAAACTTCTAAGGATAAAGGTAAGAAATTTGTAGTTTTACAAAGATATTATTCATATCTAATTAAACATTAGGTTTATAGGTAGCTCTTTAAACACAAGAGGTAGAATTATTATACAATTTTCATTATTAATTCTGTTGAAAAATTACTTATCAAAATTATTCACTACTTATGAAAAAATTCAGGCCTGCAAACAAAAAGAAAACAAAAAAAAAAAAACAAGGTTCAGTTAATGAACATAGAATGTTGGAATTTTTTGATACCTTATTTTATAAACATAAAATACCTTTGATACCTTATTTTATAAACCTGTTAAACTCCGCTTAAAAAATTGACCTTGTGTCATATCCTGCCCGAGCGGAGGGGTTGGTAAATAGTACCTTATTTTATAAACATAACTAATTTTTTTGGTTTTGTTAGAAATTTAAATAAACTAAAAAGAAAAACAAATTTTTATTAATCAACTTAGAGTTGGACTGCTTTAAGGTCAATTTTTACTTTTATTGGCAAATTTACTAAAAACAAAGTGTCAGATGAAGATTATTCTATATATTTTTTGTTTTATTAATTCTATTTTATTCTGTGTTAGTTTATTACACAACTGCATTTATTTTACAAACTCAACACAAAATTTAGAAGTTTCCTGTTTGGTTTGGTTCCTTTGTTTAATGGCATATCAACCATCATGCGTTATTCAATGCCAAAGCCATCCTTGTGGAACAGTAGTGGTACTATATAACCCATTTTGCCACTATTTGATTAAAATCCAAATTCTGCAATTTTTGGCTAAAAATTTGTTTTAGAAAATTATGTCACTTAACCTCTCAAAATTATAAAGCAAAGTATTATCAAAGGTCAGGAATTAATGTAATCATTATGGACATAGTCGGGATGGTGTAGTTTGGTTTATTTGTTTTAATGACATATCAACCTTCATGGGTCATTTTATGCTAAAGGTATTTTTGTAAAAGAACAGTAGTGGTACAGTATAACCCACAGCTGGAAGGGATAAAATAGTTCATACCTTTCCCAAGGGCATTAGTCCAAAAGTGAATGTAATAGTGCAATTAAAGTTCAGATTTACAATGATGTCATTGTTCAGCATGTTAACCACTATATTATAGGAACTTTCCACTCCTGCTTCCACAAGTAAACAAATCATTTGATAAAAATATTTCTGGTTCTTAAATAGTTATTGATAAGAAAATCAAAAAAGGTAGACACATAATAATAATGCAAAAAAGTTTTTCAAGGAGCATATATATATATATATATATATATATATATATATATATATATATAAGTTGGCCGACTGTAGTCAGGGTAACCAAAAGGCTTCCTTTCCAATAGCTACTACACCAAGGTGTACGGGAGGGCACTACTTTCCCTGGATTGCTCCACTTACCCTTGATTCATACCTCATAATACTGAGTGTCAAGCAAGAAGGCATCAAGTACTATTTTTTGAGTCTTTGGTATGACATGTCCTGGGATTGAATCCCAGTCTCCTTGACCATTGGTGAACACTCTAAACATTAGGCTAATGGGCCTGTAGTACATATATATATATATATATATCATAAAATAAATGAAAAAATAAGATTAATGTACATAAATTTTACTAACATTTTAAGTTTATGTAAGTAACAAATTTTTAATGTAAAATACCTTCGGCCAATTAATATAATCAACGAATTTAATATAAATGAATAAAAGAGAGAAATCATCACTTTCCTATTATATCAGTTGAATGGTTTTATTACAGCTTTGATAATGACATCTGTTCTCTCAATGTCAAGCATCTTAGCAAGTTATTTCCCTTAAAAATCATAGCCACCATATGATTATTTAACATTTCATTGGTAATAGTAGTAGTTTTGGAGGGAGTAAAAGTCAAACAACTTTTGCTAAACACTGTTCAAAACTTTCAGGAATGACCCTAACAATCCCTGAAAGTCTGGTTAAAAAAATTTGGAGGAAACCCAAGAGAAACTTTTTATAAATAAAGCTAAAAATAAAAAATAACAAACCTGACTTTCTCCAAGTCATTGGTAATCTTCTTTGAGAAAATCATGTCCCAGACGAGATCCTTGAAGCTGTTGTGAGTACTTTTTGATACCTAGATGTTTGAGGAAATGCATTAGATAAATATGAATACAAGATAAATAACTATACTAACAGGAAAAATAAAGGCTTAAAAAAAAAAAACAAAGAAAGAAAAAATATATATATGATAATCTTATGAATAATTCTGACTAGTGTATTTATTATCTTTTCATTGTAATTTTTACTTGTGTTCTTTTTAAAATTTCTTTTTTTATTGTAACTCACTTTAGTTGTCAAGCTATTCTAACAAGGTAATTGTGCAGATCAAAAATATCACAATCTTTGATTATTTTTTTTTATCCAAACTTGATAAATAAAACTCTACATTTATTCAATGGTCAATGTGGAATGTTTTGGTCACAGATCAGAAATAAAACTGATTGGTGCATTCACAGAAACCTATCAAGAGATAGAAACATGATTGAAAATGTATTCAGTGGTATATCAAATCCTGTTTAAACACAGTTTGTTGTATGACTGTATTGAGTAGTTCCATTAATTAGTCATGAGTACTATGTACAAGTTATGTATATAGCAGCAGTTAAAAAAAAATTGGTATTAGATTTTACATAAATATAAGTGTGTATAAAGTACATGAACCATATGCCTCTGATGGGGTAGGGAGAAATAAAGAAGAAAATTTACCAACTAATTTATCCAAATGAAAATAAACCAGATTAACAGTTACCTGTGTATATTACACCATGGGTATAATATATATATATATATATATATATATTGATTTATAATAAAAATTTAACAAACATGTATACTATTTTAATCATGTGACTATATTAGGTTTAGTGTAGGCAGGTTTAAGTAAGGATACTAGAGTTTCAGAGATTATTGAGGGGAACAAACAATTTTTATTTTTTGGCAGGAGGGACAAGGTTTGGATTGAGCTTTTGGGTTATATTGTTTAATAATTATTGAGTTGATACAGTATGAATATATCCAAACTTTAATTAAAGGTGCAAATTTATATTTCAATAACACACACACACACATATATATATATATATATATATATATATATATATATATATAAAAATATATATATATATACACACACATACACACACAAATATATGTATTTTTAACTCTCAAGTATTTTCTTTATTCTTTCATCTAAATTTCTACGTTTTTTGCCGTTTTTTTTCTTTTTTCATTGCAATTCCTTTGGGTTATCAATCACGGGCAAAAGGTAACAGTGCAGATCAAAACTCTTAAAAGATAAGTTTTGACAAGATTCGGATGTTGGGCAGCTACCATCATCTCAGCTGGAAAAGCAAGATGATGTACAAAATCAACAGTGACTTAATATAATAAAGATAAGCTTTTGGGAAGATGCAAATTCACATCCTCTTTGCCTTAGAGAAGTCTGGTTAAAAGCATCAGCTCTTATCTGGTGAACAAGATAAGACTTACCAACCCATTGGTTAACAAAAAAGCCCAAAATCTAACATTCTGAACCTGACCTTCACTTTTTTCTCCATTTTTTTTGCAGGGTACAGAAATCAATGAAGAATCAAGCATTTATTTTCCCCAAAACAGTTCCATTTTCATTCAACACACTTATTCCAGTAAGTTTTTCCTTGTTCAAAGCATCTCAGATACTTTTGCTGTTGTATTTCTTTCAATGTCCTTCACATCCACAAATTTTAGCCTTGTTGAGATGAATTTCAAGTTTAAAAAACTAGAAAAAGTGCCCTGGAGCTAAGGGGTCAAATGGGTATGGAGAATGCTGCCCTTTCACAATTCTGTGTTTCACTAAAAACTAATTATTAAAAAGTATTGAAAATTCCAAACCAGACTTGCACTCTTATTTCCATTGTTGCTTTTTTAGACAAAATATTAGTAGCATCTTTTATTTATTTTTATTTTTGTATGAAACAATATCAACCAACAATTTTAACTTGTATTTTCTTTAATCCTAATTTTTTAGCCAAATTAAAAAAAAAAAAAAAAGAGAGGCAAAAAAAAAATGGGTCAAAATAAGCAATAATAATGGCTGACAATGCGTCAGCTCAGAAATAAAGATAAATGAAGGGAGGAGAATTGTTTATATTGTTTATATAAACTCTTTATTGTTCATAATGATGTTCAGAAAAGTTTACTTACCTGAATGGCATGATCATCTACAGACTTCAGCACCTGCTGGTTCATGACATCCAATGAAGGCTTGGGAGCCTGCACAGGAGCAGGAACAGGTGGAGGTGTTTCCTTCTCATCAGTAACAGAAACCAACTTAAAGCTCTCTGGTGGAGCAGGAGCCAGGTGACCAGGAGACCGTTTCTCGACAACAATCGGAGTCTCCGAGGTAGGGATGTTGAAGAGGCTAGCTTTCTGGGTTGACTTCATCTGGAACTCTCCATCACCAGGTCGGTAGGACAGGTGACCTTGGCCTTTTGAGTATGCCATTTGGCCGTACAGGGGCTGCTGGGCTGTATTCGGAATGGTACCGTAGAGAAACTGCTGTTGCAGCAACTCGGGAGGTGGTGGCGGCAGGTTTGACAAATCGTCGTTCATATGGAGGTTTCTGACACCGTCAGTCAACTGGAAAAGTTAACAAAAAGAAGAAAAAAAAAAAAGAACAACTTAGAACTGGACAAGATATATATTACCTTTAAGTCTACTGAATACAATATACATTTGTTGAAGGCAGGAGAGTGCATCAGCCTAGATAGTGATCAAAACAACAAAGATGAGGATAATTCATGGAATATCGGCAAAATTTCATTTTTAGATATCAAACAATATTAGAAATGTCAGATAAAGCATAAATTGAAATGTAGTAATCAAAACAAGTAAGATGAAGATAATCTAAATAATCCCCATATATAAAATATAATTTGTATATGACACTTTTTTTACATCATTTTCTCTGAATTACCCATCTCTATGTAATGGACTCTTCTGATGATGTAATAGGTATAGAAATTTATGTCATGATAAAATAAAAATCCTTAATTGTTCAATATGGAATATTCTGATGATATATTAGAAAAAGAATTTATAGTATTAAAAAAATAATTTTAATGAATTAATAGAATAAAAATCTTTCAAAAGAAAAAAAAAAAACATTGGAAAAATTTTAGAATTTTAAAAATGTTAAAACATGCTCCACCTGTCACCATAGAAAAATCCAGTAACCATATCTCAACCGCTGACAGACAGACAAAAAAACATTTGGTGAATTATAGTAAAATTCCCTTAGCCAACGTGGTCCGCTTGGTGGCCGAGAGGTATGAAACTCAGTCTAACGTAAAGTTGGACGGGTTTCGATCCCGGCTTCGAGCGTCCTGCGTGTCTAGCCACACTGAAGAGTTCTGACAGAACGAAACAGTCTGTCTGTGGATGACTATATATATATATATATATGGAGTAACACTTTTCCATCTGAGTTGTCCCTGTTGATATAATGGACTCTTATGATGACCTAAGAAGAATAAAAATTTGGTTCGGTTTCTTTGTTTAATGGCATATCGACCTTCATGATTTATTTAATGCCAAAGAAAAGTTGTAGTACTAATTAAACCATAGCTGGGAGTGGGATAAGGGAGTTCAAACCTTTCGCAAGGGTATTTGATATATTGTTTTAGTCCAGCATGTTAGCCATTATGCCACTGGGACTCCCTCAAATAGAAATTTATATCTAACTTGATAAATAAAGGTGCATTATTATTCAGTTTATTTACCGGACATTGGCCTAGCGGTTAGAGTGTTCGCCAATGGCCCGGGAGACCTAGGTTCAATCCCAGGTCGAGTCATACCAAAGACTCAAAAAAAATGGTACTTGATGCCTCCTTGCTTAACACTCAGCTTTATAAGGTACGGATCAAGGGTAAAGTGAAGCAATCCAGGGAAGGAGTAGCGCCCTCCCCTACACCTTGGTGTAGTAGCTATCGAAAAGGGAGCCTTCGGGTCACCCTCGACTATGGTCGCCAACAACTATTATTCAGTGGCAAATGTGGAATTATTTGGTGAGATATTAGAAATAGCAATGTCTGTTATTTTAAACTTGAACAGTAAAATGCAGAGCAACAATGATTAAAACAGATTACATAAGTACAATGAAATTTCAGAAATACTTTAAAATGCAATGATTTTTTTTTTTTGGTCGGGGAGGGGTTGAATACAGGTAAATTAATTCATGGAATAATGACAACAATCTATCACAAAATGTCAAACAATAATAGAGAGACCTGAAAATGCACTAACAGAAATTTAGTGATCAAAACAAAGATAAGGATACTAGTTAGAATAATTCATGGAATAATGTAAATGCTTCATCACAGAATATCAAACAATACTAGGTAAATATCAAACTAACCCCTCTGCAGAATGGCAGAATGTGACATGAGGTTAATTTTTTAAAGTGGAGTAAAGATGGTTTGAATTAGGTTTTCCTTCTCCTAGGTTGGTTGTTAAACTAAGGCTAAAGAACCCAGTCTATCCAACAATTTACACATAGCTGTGAGAAGAAATAGATTCATACCTTTCCTAAGGGTATTAGAAGGAAGTGAAATGAAAACTGCCTTGTCTAGGATTTGAACTTGAGTCACTGATTCCATTTCTTACTATGATAACCACTATACTAAGCACATCCCAGAAACAATATGAGGGAGACCAGAAAATGCAATAACTGAAATTTAGTGATCAAAATAATAAAGATGAGGATATTGGTCAGAATAATTCATAAAATAATGATAATGCTTCATCAAATAATATCAAACAATATCTATTGGTGGGTTGTTGTTTTTTTTGTTTTAATGGCATATCAACCTTCATAGGTTATTTAATACCAAAGCCATCCTAGTAGAAAAACAGCAGTGATACTATTAAGCCATAGCTAGGGGAATAAGGAGATTCATACCTTTTCCCAAGGGCATTGGTCTGAAAGTGAACGTAATAGTGCAATTGGATTTCAAACTCCCTCACTTTGAGGCTGCAGTTTACCACTTTTAGCCAAGCAATATCTGTGATGCAAAATACAATCCTACACAAGAAATAGTTTGGTATCTAGTTGTAAGTTGATGGCAGGCAGCAAAACTTAGTTGACTGTTGTTGGTAAGTTTGATTCTCACAGGGTGCCTCATTCATCTGACCTAAGGTCAAACTAAGCTAAGTTTAGTAAATGACTACCTAAGAAATATTTTAAAAGTTTTAGTGATTTTTTCCCAAACTGTTACCCTTTCCCAAGAGATATAAAAAAATGGATTTTGGGTGGAGAAAAAAAAAAAAGAAAAAAAATTGCTGATAATAATGGGAGTCAACTTTTTATAGCAGGTAATTAATTAATTTGATTGTTATTTAGAACAATAGAAAAATTAAGTTTATGAGGTTATATTAACTAATGACTGACCATAATAGTTTTGTCTTGAAATAATTATACAAATCTCTATTAGATTCACACCCATTTATTAATATGGAAATATGGCATGTGTGTGTGTATGTATGAATATGCATACATGCACACACAGGCTCACATCATATGCAACACAAATATTTGGGAATTTAAAGTGTACGGTATATGAACTGAATGAATTTTGCCAATACTTTTTGTGAATGAGTATTCAAACCACAGGCAAAGAACTATTTCAAAGGAGACAGTAAAAACTATGTAATAGGGTAAGTAATACTTTTTTTCACACTCAAATTCCCCAAACACCCTCTGCATATACATGTATGTGAATGTTTGTGTGTAGAAACTACATCAGTCCTAATTAACTTTCATTTTTACTAGGGCAAGTATTTTTTTTTCTCCCTCTCTCTCTCTTTTGTATGTTTTTGCAAGCAAGTCTGGTATTATTCTCTGCAATTAAAAAAAAAATAAAATAAAATAAAGATTGAATCTTAATTTTTTTGATTTTAAAATCTAAATGAAAATGTGTGAAAACTACCACCTTTTTTCCTTCTAATGGAATGGCAAAAAAAAAATTAATAATTTATTAGGAAATGGTTTTCTACATTTTTTTTTCTCTGTGTAGTGAATATAAATATGAGGGTGAGTCAAAAGTTTTGCAATATTTTGGTAACATGAGACACATTTCAGCAGTACTGGATGCATTTGCTGAGGTTGTGAAGCTGACAAATCACACTGGACTGTGAGATGCCAAGCTCGCCTGATACTCCCCAAGTGCTACTCACAGGATTCACTTCTATGGTTCAGAGTACTGCCTGAACCATAGAATCCACAGTTTTAGGCTTACCTGACCTTGCCTGAACGTCAAGATTGTAACGAAAGCAAAAATTCTTGGACCATCTGGTTACTGTACTGCATGATTAACTGCACCTCCACCTTTTGTACAACAAATGTTTTTGGTCATTCTTGCAGTGTTATGGCTCAGTTTGAACTTGTAATGCACAAGTTCTCAAATTAGATTATGATATACACTGATCCGTTTGGCTTTCAAGTGAAGTAATGCCCAGTGTGTCAGAGCACCAACTACCATGATACTATCAACCACAGTGGGTACTTTTCCAAGACTGAACTGCTTTCGTCACATGATATTGGCACCATAAACTAGCATGTACTAAAATAGAACAAAAAATCTAAATGAGAGAAATTTAGAAAACCATTTTCAAATAAAATCTTTATTTTTTGGCCATTCTATCAGAAGAAAAAAAGTAGTAGTGTTCACATGTCTTCATTTAAATTTTGAAATTAAACAATTTAAAGGTTCAATCTTGATGCTTTTTCAGTAACAGAGAATAATATTGGACCTGCTTGCAAAAATGTACAATTTGCTGAAGTAAAAATTAAAGTCAACTGGGACTAATTTTATTTTTTTTGTTGCTTTCATCTTTAACCATTCCAGTCAAGAAACTAGTTCTGATTTGCCATGTGGACTACCCTGCTCTTTAATTTGGAAAAAAATCATTACATCAAAAATTGTTCAAAGACCAGTGTTTAGATTCTTTTAGTTTTCATTTTTCTTTGTTCAGGTGTATAAAGAAGACAGTAGAATGGATTTGCTAAAACATGGTGATAATATCAACACAAAGAAAGTGTTATCAGAGGCTAAAATAATAATAATAATAATAATAATAATAATAATAATAATAATAATGAATAAACAAACAAACTAGCAATTTAATTACAAACATATATACAGAGTACCACCAATAAAAATACCTCTACCATAAAAAGTTCCTTTTCATTGCTGACCTTTCAGCTGGGACCGTAGAAAACACCTACTGTACCAGTGCAGAAGAGTAAGACCCCATGAACAAGCATCCTGGGTATGACATTGATAATGAGGCTCCAGCCCTGGAGCTTTGGGGAATGTGGAGTACCTCTTCATTGCCATTACTCCCAACTGCACTCTGACCTGGAGTGGTAGTAACTGTTAGGATCCAATCTATGGATCAAATGGAACTATTCAATTGTTTACTGTACGTGAAACCATTTTACTGGGTACAAACAAGTTACTGATATTAAATAGAATTATTAGTTAAATAGAACTGTTTAATCATTTGCTAGGGATTATCATTCTTAATTATTTGAAATACATCAATGTGAAAATAGGAATACTTGACGAATAGAATTATTAATGTCAATGTTAAATAACAATACTTAAAACCATTTAACTGTGTGCAAACAAATGAGCTCTAGCTTGTTTAAAAATAACGTCACCTCCAAAATATTTGTTTAAAAATCATATTCATAAAAAGGATTTGGCATTAAATAACCTACAAGGGTTGATATGCCATATAATACAACCAAACTTAATTTTCATCTAAACCAAAGATTTTATCTTCTGTCATGAAACTTATCAAAATGAATATTATTAAGTATTACTTACCAAATTCTACCATATTGAAACTCTGTAACCAAATATTGCATAAATATATAAGGGTGGTGCCCGTGGTGTAATGGTTATCGTCGTAGGAAATGGACATGGCAACACGAGTTCAAATCCTGGACGAGACCGATTGCATTTCACATAGCACTAATACCCTTGGGAAAGGTATGAATCCAATTATTCTCCCTCCAGCTATGGGTAAATAGTAGGACAGACTAGGTTCTTCAGCCTTGGTGGGGCAACTAGTCTAGGAGAAGGAAAACTCTAAATTCAAACCTGTTGAACTCCGCTTGAAAAATTGACCTTGTGTCATATCCTGCCCGAGTGGAGGGGTCAGGTAAATATGATAAATATATAAGGGTGGACTTATTTTGGGACTGCTACATATTCAAGTAGTGGATAGTCATTATGTTGGTATAAGAATTTTAAATTCTTAGTTTTCTTTGAATTAAATAAAACTATCATTCTAAAGAGAAATTAATTTTTTTTTTTAAACTTGCATTTTTATAAGACAAATTTTTTCTCTCTTTTTTTTTTCTATCTTTGCAGTCAGATATTATTTAGATATCTAATTCACACAATGATTTTCTTATATAAGTAGCTCAGCTGTTAAAACTTCATTTCAATTTAAAAATTTAGTCTTGATACTTTTTGAATTGCACAGAATAATATCTGAACTGACTGCAAAAATATCCAAGAAAGAGAGGAAGAAGAATTGCTTTGTTAAAAATAAAAGTTAAAAATATGTTTTTTTAAAAATCCATTTCTTACTAGAATGA